>OY992530.1:74855634-77255634 GCA_963921185.1 Dasysyrphus tricinctus | reverse complement strand
AAATAAAATTTCAAGATAAATTGTCAAACAAAAATTTCTTCTTTGAAAATTTTGATGCGATATTATTTGAACTAATGTGAAATTTGTATATAAAAAATAATTTAAATCCATTCAGCTGATTATGAGATAATTCAAAATAAAAAAAACATTCTATGAGAAATACTACTAATAGTTGCTAAGTGCGAGATTTAATAATTTTTGTTAGTAGATTTTAGCTTACAGAAAAACTTTAATCAAAATCGTTGCAGCAGTTTTTGAGAAAAAAAAATGTTTTCCTTACGGTTTTTTAACTTTTGTATGGAAGGTTTTTTCGCAAAAGTAATATTTTTTCTTAAAATATTTTAGAAAGTGTAACGTAAGGAGGTATCGATATTTATGGAGCTAAAAAAATTAATCTCCCCTCTAGGGTATTACAAGCAGCTCCGGTTCTTAAGGGGGTTGTGCCCCAGGCGGCAGCTTACAGGGGTGCCAAATCCATGTGACTGAAAAGACTGAGAATTGCGACGACCGACGAACAGTGGGGCCAAACCTACGATTTAGGGCAAAAACCACTAAGCGGTATCATTTCGTATGTATTTGCACCCGCTAAATTGAATGGTATCATCTGTTTTATGATCATAGTTAAGGGGAAATTTTCAACTTTTCATAATAGTGGAATATTTTATATCAAGTACGGTCAGGTGGAAACTAAAAAGTAAATAACGATTTCTCAGAGAAGAAAAAACGTACTTGAGTGATTTAAAATTATTTTTGAAGAAGAATAACAGAATTTTCAAATTCCATTTCAAATTCTGTGAAAAAACAATCACGTCTTTATTGAACCGGTTATATTCAATCAGAAACTATCTTAGTTCTTAAATTGAATTTTTATTCACTGATCCCAAAACTGGCAGAATCTGGTGATGAAAATTGAATAGGATCTTTATTACCACCAGGACTACCAGAAAAAAGCTGAAACAGACCCTAGGAAGGTGGAACTTTTTTGTATGGTTACGCAAGTCCGGAAGTACACTCGATGTCCAAATTTTGGCTATATTTTCCGGTGTAATAGAAGAAATGGGGTAAATTATTTTATCATCAGAAACCTCAAGATATATATTAATACAGTGCATTTAAGGAAAAATTTTTAAATAATAATATTAAGATGGGGAAATCATGGGAAACATCATTTTTAAGGGCTCAAAATTTCAATGGTCCGTTTTAACCCCTTATTTCGACCAAACGCAAATTTTTTACCATAAAATCATTATATCAGCTGGATTCCGCGTAAAAAATACTTAAAGAAAAGAGTATCACAATGCCATATTAAACACTTTTATAAATATAGTTTTTTCCACCTCGGCCCCACTGTGCGACGCTTAATGAAATTAAATGGCTATACGGCAATGGAATATCAAATTTTATTTCTCCGTCAACCTTTAGAAGTTTTTTCTGCATATCATTATTTCACCTTTTAAAATAATTTTTCAAAAACTATTGACAACTTTAACTTGATTGAAAATAAAATAAAAGAAACGAGCTATATTACAGTATGTACAATGTTTTTCTGATGTTTTTTAACAATTGTTTTTTGCATTGTATGAAAGGGTAGTTTTACAAAACTGCCCCTTCTCTCTAAACTGTAGGGGATATCTCCCTTCTTGAACTTTGTCCTCTACAAGCGTCGCACCACGCCGCCGCCGCCGCGCGTGCCGTGCGCCGTACAAATCGTAGTCTGGCCTAAAGAATTATTTGTTGGATACTGGCAACTCAATTACACTGTATTTTACGTATTTTTTTAGTTCACAAACAAATCTAAAAACAAACAAATGTAGGAAATCTGGTGCTCTACAAAAAACTGTTTAGTAAATTTTTTTCGTTCAAATAAACAAAAAGTTTCATAAACGCTAAAAACTGTTTTTACAGTTTTTCGACAGCAATTTTTCATGATTTACAAAAATATTTGTAAACAGAAAATTTAAAAGATATTTTAACCTAAAAATCAAATACAAATTTTTACTCTTAGTTCTATAAAAGCCGAAAAAATTGCATTTACCATTTTCAACTGCCTTTTTCTTTTCAAAATGGCGTTTAACACATAACATTTCCCACCAGCCAGAGACTGCCCTCACGCGTATCAAAGAACCAGCCAATCCTATGACCTGTGTTTTGACATTGCTTAGCTCTCGTACTATTTAGGATTGAAATTGTGTGTGTCAATTTCATTGAAATCGTTCAAGGAACAACGAAGTTAGTAATAAAACGCATACAATATAATGTTTTTGCCAAGAATTTAACTTTGTTATAAAGATAAGGGTTTGCCATTATGTTTTAAAAATGATTTCGGGCAAATGGCCGCCGGGGCTGACTCGAATAAATTCCAGCCGAGAGGCCCAATTTTCGACCACTTTTTGCAGCAATGGGGACCGTATGTCAGCAAAAACGCGTTGTTAATAAATTGTTTTGTTGGCTGTATGGCATATAGCGCCATATTGTTGGAACCAAAGGTCGTCAACGTCAACATCATCCAATTCAGGCACGAAAAAGTCATTAATCATGGTTCTATGGTTCCCCATCGACTGTTACATTATGGCCGGCTTCATTTTTCATCATACTTCATCGCAGCGCACGAACCGAACCATAATTTTGGTAATAAATTTGCACGATTTGCAAACGTTGTTCAGGTGTAAAACTATTCATTATGAAATGGAAAACCAAACTGAGCATAAATGGAGTGACAGCTGTCAAAAAGACCAACTCAATATTGCCAGATGGAAAACCACACGTCTAAAAAAAACACCCTTTATGTTGACATTTTTTGAAACATCCTGTTTTGAAAATATTTTTTTCTGCTATAACTCTGTCTAAAGCCATCACCTCTGCCGATTACATTGAAGTCCCGAGGAATTCAAAACTTTTTTTCGGAACTTTGTGCTTCGATACTTTATCTTGCGTAACTTAAGCTTTTCGAAATTTTGCCCTTTCGTTAAATCACATTATGTATTTCTCCTACTTAGATTTCTTTCTTATTAGAATGGATCCTTAATGGATCTTCAATAGTTCCGCCAGCATGATAAATTTGGGAACAAGCCATATCTTACAGATCCTTGCAGATTTGATTCAAATGAAAACTAATTATAAAATAAGATCGCAATCGAATCAAATATAAAATTCGCTTTTGAATTTTTCACGAGAGAACGAATCATATTTTAAAGTTCTACTACGAACCTTGGCTGTGTATCGTCTTTGTTTAGGCATTGTCAATTTTCTTATTTATAATGAAAAATTGCTGAATAGGCATGGACTGCACATCCACTAGAGAGTTTTACTCTCCCAGTGACAAAAAAATCCAACCAAGTAGATATGTGGATGTTTTTTTTTTTCTATTTTTATCAAAAACGGCAGGGGTGTCAAAATACACGACGGAAAAGTCGTAGATCCGGGGCTGATTACAAGAAACCTTAAGTTCAAACTTAAAGAAATTGCTTCCTTGGCTTAGGCTTTGGCTGTAGGTCGAGGTACAGATAGACAGACAGACAGAATTGTGAGACCTATTTTTTTTTCGCCTTTATTATCGTCGTAATGAGAAAGTCTGATAAAAATCTCGATACAGTACCTTCCTACATACATTTTTATAGACCTAGTTATAGAAATACAAGATATTTCATTTGAATTAATAGGTTTACAGGTTCATTCAAAGACCAAAAGATTATAAAAATATTCGGATTGAAATTAAATTAAGAGCAAATTTTCGAAGTCGAAATAGCCGGTAAATGTTCTATGGGATTTAATTTGACGTTTAACCTTTTATTTTGTTATATAATCATCTATTGAAAATTTTATAATAATTAGTATTTACATTTTAAAGTCAATAATAAAATTATTTTTAATCAAACCTCATTAAGATTTAAATAATTAAGTTTCTCAATATTTCCCAAAGGTGCTCGCAATTACAGTTTTTCACTAAATTAAAAAAAAAAAAATGTCTTACAGTAAATTGCTTTTGAAATTATAATTTAATTTATTCTAAAGTCATTATATCTATATAAATTATCTAAGCATTTAAACATAAGTAGATTAAAAATTAAGATTTAAAAAAAAATGCCTTACTGGAAATCAAAACGGACTTATTCAATAAATGTAAGTAATTCAAGTTATACTTTTTATGTATTTCTCCTACTTAGATTCTATTAGTTCCAAAAAAAAATATTTATACTTATTCCAAAAAAAATAAAATATTTGTCTCGAACTTTTATATATAAGAAAATATAAAGGAAATAAAAAAATAAAAATAAATTTGTAAATATAATCGAATCCTAATGAATTATTTTAGAAATCTAACGTTATTTGTATTCAGCACATTAAACGACTCGAACGAAATAATTCTTTTTTATTAAACTCTATACGACCCCCGATTGAAGAGAACAGAAGCTTAATAATCATACATAGTTACCTATAGAATAAGACGTAAGGATATTACTAATAACAGAACTATTCCGCCTCGTTGAGGAAATAAAAGGATATCAAGGTATTATAATATATTTCTAATGATTATTCCAGGGAGTTTTTCTCCTTGTGTAAATGGGAAAATATTAATGCCTTTTGGGGGTCCTTCCCAAGAGTCCAACTAAGTTCTTTGATGTTCATACACCAGACAAACCCTAAAAGCTGGTTGTATGTAGTTTTGTTATACATACATATATTTCTGTGAGAATAACTTTTAATAAAATAACGAATTATGTAAATTGATAAATTTGATGGCGTTCATATAGTAGTTTAAGGATTCAATATACGTTTCACTTTTATGATACACATACACATACATACATTCATATAAAATTAGGTGTATTTGTTTTACTATGTTATAAAGTGATAAAAGATTATTATGTGTTGTAATTTTCAAACGTTAATGAATGATATGGAACATTTTTCAATTTATTCTACCTATGACGGGCATTTAAAGTTAAGAATTTTAATTATAAATAAAAAATACATAATGTAGTGTAAGCTTAGATATTAATTATTAAATATATATGTATTCGAAACTTCCTTTCTTTGTCATGTAAGTTTTAACTTATATGTTTTTAAGAATTTTTTTGATGTAAGAAATACTAATAAATTATATAATGTAAAAATAATACAAAATTAAATGGCAAAATGTTATTAATTTATTTATATTTAATATTTTTTTTGTTTTTGTCGCACATAAAATCGAAACGAAAAATGTTATAAAATCAAAATAAATTTGTACATACGAATTTTGGCTAAATTTAATCGAAAATAAATACTTTTATACAAAAATTTCAATTGTTTTTCATTGAAATTTAAACGAATGGTTTAAAACGGAACGGAAGGTAACATTTTTTGTAACTATGTAAGCCTGGCAATACCTTCAATAAATTATGCCGTTAATTTTAGATGAAATTAAATTAGTGCACTACTAAACTGAGAGCACTAGCCTGTGTAATTGACCTTTATGTTATATAAAATCAGTAGACATGTTCGTGAGTTAAAATAGTACGTCGTTATTTACCTGGACCCTTGGTTATATGAAACCAGTAGGTACATATGTAATGGTTCTATGGAAATCAGGATGAATCATAGAGGTAAACTGTAATTTTTATCCAACTATCCAGCATTGTACCTCTGCACCATACATCAGGACCGGGATGATAAGCGTCTTATACAGGAACAGTTTAGTTGCTGGAGAGAGGGCTTTGCTTCTCAATTACATTCCTAGCCTAAAGGAAATAGCGATTGGCAAGAGTATCATTTGCTGAGTTTATAGCGGATCCTAGGTAGACAAAGTCTTTGACCACCTCAAAATTATAGCTGTCTATAGTCACGTTCTTTCCCAGCCGTCAGTGTTGGGTGTCCTTTCTTGTTAACAGCATATATTTCGTTTTGCTCTCAATCACCGATAATCTCATCTTCTTGACTTCCATCTCAATACTCACGAAAGCACTACTAACATCACGCTTTGTTCGTCCGATTATGTCAATGTCGTCAGAGCGTAAGCGAGTAATTGAACGGACTTTTGAAAGATTGTGCTTCAAGTGTTGACGTGAGAGTTTTGCACTATTCTTTCAAGAATGATGTTGAAGAAGTCGCGTGACATTGCGTCGCCTTGCTTAAAACATTCTTTGACGTCAAAGGTGTCGGTGAGGTCTTTGCCGACCTTTATGGAGCAGCAGGCATTCTCCATCTTTATCCTGCACAATCAGACGAGTTTGCGAGGGATGCCAAAACCAGACATAGCTTTATATAGTTCATCTCTATAGATGCTGTCATACGCGGTATTAAAATCAAAGAAAAGATGGTGGATATCGATTTGAAACTCCTGGGTTTTTTCCAAGATCTGCCGTAGTGCAAATATTTGGTCGATTGTGGACTTCCTTTGCCCAAAATTACACTGATATGGACCAATCAGGTTGATGACGAATGGCTTCAGGCATTCATAAAGTACATACAGCAGAGAAGATCTTATTGTAGGTGATATTAAGAAGACTTATGTCTCTTGAGTTGGTGCAGTCCACAGGATCGTCTTTCTTCAGGATCGAGCAAACAATGCTGAGGTTTCATTCATCGGGCATAAGTTAGGTAAGGTTAAGTTGAAGTGGCTGCCAGCCATGAGAACTGAAAGACTTAGACCATGAGTTGGTCCATTGTGATACCACATGAATCTAGGAAAGCCTTTTCCTTACTCGGTGAACCATTTGCAGCTTCTTATGAAGCGTAAAAGACTGCCTATGTCTAAGTTAATTAGATCACTAGGATCATTGAAATCAACATCACCAAGGTGAAGTCTTCGTCTATGGGATAGAGCAGGACACGTACATGGAAGGTGAGGAATCGATTCTATCTCCTCTTCATCCATACAGCGTCTGCAAAAATGGCTAGAGAATACGCCAATACGCGTTGCTTGCTTGCCTATAAGACAGTGTCCACTTACAATACCAATCATGGAGCTAATGAGCAATACACTTTGATCACTTTTAGTCCATTACTGGCCAGATTTGTTTTGTTGCCAAACAAGTGGTGATATTGGTCCACCTAAGCTTTGTTGTCTCTAATGCATGAACGGCAATTTAGGATTGTTATAGAGTTGGTAGAGACCGATTCCCGGGATTTGATAGCTGCTTGACTATCCGAGAAGATGCGGATATCTGTAGTTGTTTTCACGTTTTCTTTTAGCCAAGCTAAGACTTCTTTAATCGCCATAAGTTCCGCCTGGAGCACGCTACAATGATTAGGAAGACGAAATGAGAGACTTAATTTAAGTCTTTCTGAGTGCACACCGCCACCCACCTCTTCATCAATTTTCGATCCATCTATGTAGGGACCGATTCATCATCCAAGAAAGCCATATCCTCCCAGAGGGCTCTAGAAGGAATGGTGACTTGAAAGTTTGAACCGAGTTGTGGTTTTGTAGTCAATGTGAATAGGTAGTGATCCGAATGAATTCAGAATGATGGAATGGCCAGTATAATTGTTGGTCCATTGTGAAGAAGCTTGTAGGCGTATAGCTGTATTTGCAGCCACCTGTTTACTAAAAATATCGAGGGGTGTCAAATATAGCAGAACGTCTAGAGTGGCAGAGGGTGTCGTACGAAGCGCACCACTTAGGGATTTTATTTTTTACTTGAGAATAGAACAAGTTCTGTTTTATGAGGGTTGACACCCAGACCAGA
The DNA here is from genome assembly GCA_963921185.1 of Dasysyrphus tricinctus. NCBI lineage: Eukaryota > Metazoa > Arthropoda > Insecta > Diptera > Syrphidae > Dasysyrphus > Dasysyrphus tricinctus. Next base: position 77,247,964 of record OY992530.1, on the reverse strand, counting down.
TTTCTTTTAAGGTAGTAGGATGCTTTCCTGATACGGCAATAGCAACATCGTCTGCATAGGCAATCACTCTGTAACCCTCTGCTTCCCGGCATGTTAGCAGCTCATTTACCACCCAAGTTCCAGAGAAAGGAGATAGGACACCGCCTTGTGGCGTACCTTTACTGACAGACTTTCTAGCAGAAAAGCCGCCCAGTTTTGAGTTTATGACCCTGCTAGTCAGCATTTGGTTAATCAATTCACCAAGCGAACCATCGATCTTCAGGGATGTCAGTGCAGATGCGATTGCAGATGTATCGACATTGATTAAAGCGCCTTCTATATCTAAGAAAGGAACCATGGTGTACTCTTCATGATGGAGGGAATACTCTATGGTTTGTACTTAAGTATGCAAAGCAGTTTTCACCGATTTCCCTTTGCAGTAAGCATGTTGAGCAGTAGATAATAGTTGCAAACAAAAACTTTCGAAGGTTTTAAGAAGGAATGGTGATAGACTAATAGGTCTGAGGTCTTTCGGGTTTACTTGGGAACATTTGCCAGCTTTGGGTATAAGCACAACCATGACTTCTCTGAAAGACAGTGGAATGTGGGCTAGTGCTAAGCAGCTGGTAAAGATAGACTTCAGTATTGGCAAAACTACATCACTATTCATTTGGAGTTTGGCTGGTACTATACCGTCTGGTCCCGCCGATTTGTAAGGTTGGAAGCTATTCATTTGGAGTTTGGCTGGTACTATACCGTCTGGTCCCGCCGATTTGTAAGGTTGGAAGCTATTGAGTGCCCAAAGCAGCTTGTCCCTGGAAATCAAACTTGTGGATAGCCTGACTTCATAACAGACCTAAGATGGTCGAAGCTATTAATATTTTGGGAGCTACCAGGAAAATGAGTATCTAATAGCAGGTTAAACGATTCTTCACAGGAATTGGTTCATGAGCCATCAGCATTTTTTAAGCAACGGGCATACCTGCCTCCGACCTTATTTTGCAGATGAGCTGGTGCAAACTCCTAACCTATTCATTGCCAGCCGCCTTGAATAGCTCAGCCACAAGGCCATCAGCTCCAGCAGCTTTATAGGACTTAAGTTTAGATACATGTAGCTTTCTTTTCTTCGTCGAGATTGGGTGGACAGAATTGTTGACCTACCTCGTCCAGGTTGAATGGTGCGGAATTCGGTTCGTCATCCACGTTATACAATTCGCAGAAATGATTTTTCCATATTCTCAGCACCGACTGTGATTCTACCACGATGTTCTCATGATCATCCTTGCATGCTTCGTTTCACGCCTTGTAACCCTGGGAAGCTCTTTTACTTTTTGGTAAAATTTCCGAACTCCATTACTGCAATGGCATCCCTCTATTTCCTCAATCACGTGCTTGTCATTCTCTTTCTTTTTCATTCTTAGAAGCTTGTGTTCCTCTATCCTCTTCTGCTCGTAGAGCTTGCGAGCAGCTCTGGTCCTTCTATGCAGTGCCGTTTTGAATGCCTGTTGTTTGGCTGCATGTACTTTTCTTCGTCGAACCAGGGGCTTTGCTGTGGTGGTCGTGCGAGGCCCAGTATGTCAGAGGCGGCATATCTGATGTTTTCTTGGCAATTTTCCACTGGTTCTATATACTTGCAGTTGGCACCATAGGACTATTTAAGAAGTGCAAAAGACTCGATCCCGAAAAGGACCTCAAGATTTTTTGTGATTTTAGCCGCCCGACATCGAAATTCCTCACAGTATTTCCCTGTTTTGGCTTTGGTCTGAATAGCCGTAGAACTACCTTGGCTACAACGAGGTAGTGGTCTGAGTCAACGTTAGCTCCTCGGAACATTTGGACATCTTTTATACTGAAGGAGTGCCTTGCATCGATCCCAATGTGGTCAATCTGATTACCGGTTGATTGACCAGGTATTGGCCATGTCCCCTTGTATATGTCTAGATGCGAGAACTGCGTACTAGCTACCACAACGTTTAGCCTAGCAACAAAGGTGGCAGAGTCGATTAACCTGAGTTCGTTATCGGAGGCTCTGTCGTGCAGGCTATATCTTCCAATTGTGCCACCAAAGACGTCTTCGCTTCCAAGTTTGGCATTAGAATCACCCAAGACAATTTGAATGTAATAGATAGGATATTATTTGTTATTATTGTTACATAAAATTCATTTTGTTTCAGTTTTGTATTGATTTGATTTATTTACAAAAAAATACGTATACGCCACAGTCAACACAAGATTTTGCACAAGATCATCAGTTTTTATCTTTCCATAGGATTCTAGGTAAAAGAAGTAGATACAAATTGGGGACAGCTCTTGGAGAACCAGGACTTGGAGAGAAAAAAACTATCAACCATTTCTGCGTGCGTCTTGTCGGTAGGAATGAAGTGAAGCTACCAGCTCTGTACTAAGTTCAAACTTTAAAGATGGGATGAATTTTTGATAACAAGAAATACTCTTGGATGTCACTTTTTCGAAAGATGCAAAAGGCAACTGCAACTGAGAATTTAAAATGTTTCTCATGTTTTAACCTCTGTAGATATGTAAAATCGGTTGATGGTAAATGGCAATTTCAAATTCTTATAGAATGAAAATGCTCTATAAGCACTCGAACATGGTACAAGTGAACTTGGTTCGAGTACTAATAATAATGAAAATTTAATAAGTACATAACTATGGCGTATTTTTGAAAGGTAACTAGGTTTTCGGTAAATCGACCGACACCCAAGCACTACTTTAAGAGGTTTTGAAATATATATTATGACTATGTGCTCGAGGATGTTAAATGTGCCCTCTCTGCTGTTATAAAATATCAAAGACACTTAAAAGGAAAATGATTCACAAACAATAACCTTAAAAAAATACATCATCGTATCTGATTTTATGTGATTTTTCCATTAAAATTACTTATATGAGCAATTGTTTCTTTCACCGAAACCCCAAAGCCATCATAAAGTGTTAATGTTTTTATTTTATTTTTTTCTGGTTTTGTTTGCCAACAACAAAGTTTGAAATCAATATAAATTGCCTCAGTTAAAACAAATAACTTCCAAGTATAAAAGGCATATAAACATCCTAACCAAATATTGTGACACTCTCATTCATATTGTGATGTATTCACAGAGTCGCATGGTAGTCGGTTGGATTTTTATGAACCGATATAACTCATGCAAGGGTCGTAAAACGGGACCATTATGAGTGGTTATTACGAGACGCACCCACTTGAATATGAATAAATCTTAGCCACGGATATTGTGAATGGGAATACTTTTGTCATATTAATGTTGTTACTTGCCATATAATGGGGTGACAGTGTTATATAGAGGGAGGCCCTCTTGAAACTCACAAAAGCAAAACCAAGTCATGTGGAACCATTAAGAAATTATCTTTGCAAATAACAGCCACTAATTGTATTAACAGAGAATAAAAACAGAGAGGTATAATTTTGTTATGTTGTTTTATGATGGTGGGCTCAAGACAAATGACGCATATGAATGTTTGCTGTGTGGAAAAAAAAAATATATTTTTTTGTATATTCAGAGAGCTCAGATCAAGTGTGAAGTACCTTATCACATGTTAAGACAAATTAGTTGATATTATTAAGAAAATATGAAATGTTTGCCTTGGCGTATGAGTGACTTTTTTGTTCTTAAAGCTTATGATAGAATTTAAGAAAAATAAATAGTTGAAAAATATAACGTGGGTTATCAAGGTTTAAGGAGGGATTCAGCCTTGAATGTTTGTTCAATACAAGCCCTGTACCTCACCAACTTTTGAAAGTTTCTGAGGAATGCAAGCAAGAAAGGCAAAGGAGTTGTTCTCAGCCAACATGTAATTTTAAGCAAACTATGCTGCAACAAATAAAAATAAAATCTGTTTGCCAATGAAGCTCAGGAAAATTAGGCTTTCATTTCAAAAAATTCCGACAAAACTGAATTTGGATCAAGAGCATTATGGTGACGGGCATCTTAAGCATTTGCTTCGGGCCGGGTCCGGTAACATTCATGTCTTTTTCTGATTTTTCGAAAACTATAAGCTGTTTGGAAATAGATGTGAGGTTAAAATTGTAGCTTATCTTATTCTACACAAATAAAACTGACTTATTCTGTTTCAAACAATGAATGGATTAATATTTCGGATCAATGATTGCATATGCCTATGTCTGATGCATGGAGGTTGAATGACGATTTTTTTTTTTTATTTTCCTTACTGGGGAATTTTTCGGATAGTGTGAATAATTCGTAGGTCTTAAAGTCTTACATAAAAAAGAGCAATATACATTTTCAGAAGAACCTGCGCTAACGCGCTCATTACCTACTTAACCCCAGTATGCTGCAGTTTTGGTCTCAAAAAGATTTCATTACAGACAAAATTAATACTCACGGGACCAAAAATCGGTCGAAGAATCTTCCTCTTAAAACATACAAGCAAATTTTATCCGATTTGTTTAAGGTCAATGCTTCTGCCTCACACAGCAGGATAGGGATGATTATGGTCTTATACATGCAGAGTCACCATGGTTCTTAGCCCGAAGAAACAGCGCTTGGTACAAGTAATAATTCTTCGTTTGATCTCTGCACTGATTTCATTTTGCGAGGCAATAGTGAATCCCAGGTAGACAAAGTTCTTGACAACATTGAAGTTATATCTATCTCTCGTAACATTTTGCCTGAGTAGATGATGTTTTGAGCCCTTTTTCTTTAATTTTATATATTTCTCTTGTCTTTATTGACATCCAATTCCATTTTTTGTCCTCTCCGATTCTTCAATACTGGCAAATGCACCAACCACAGTTCGCTTAATTCTACCAAAAGTCTATATAATCTGCATGTGCTAACATTTTAACGGATTTTTTATAAATTGTACCAGTGGTGTTGACGAACAGTATTAAATAGCTTTAGAGGATAACGTAACGCCTTGCCTTAGACCTTTCTCAAAATCAAACGGTTCATTGGTTTTCTTACTTATCTTGACGTAGCAGTGGGATGTCTACATCGTCATTTTACACAAGCGAGTGAGTTTGGAAAGGTTGCTGAGATAAGACATGGCTGTGTATAATTCGTCTCTTTCCAGGCTATCTTATGCGACTTTAAAATCGATTAAAAGATCCGTAAGTATCGATCTTGAATTCTTGGGTTATTTCAAAAATCTATCGGAGTGTGAACATTTGATCGACGGTTGACTTACCTGGCCAAAAACTACACTAATAGGGGCTGATCAGATTGTTGACAAAAGGTTTTATGCGATCACACAGAATAGCCGACAAAATGTTGAGCCCAACGGTTAGGAGACATTTTCTGCCGTAGCTGGAACAGTTCAGAGCATCTTCTTTTTTGTGGATGGGGCACACTATGCTGAGGTTCCATTAATTGGCAATACTTTCATCAGACTAAATTTTCCAAATGCGATGGTGCATATTCCTTACAGCAAGAGATGACTTCTTGCTGCTTTGAATAGTTTGGCTGGGGCTCCATCCGCACCAGCAGTCTTGCACGATTTAAATTTGGAAATCGCTAAATCATCGAGGTCGGGTGGAAGTTATAGCCATATCATCGTCCAAGTTGAATGGAATGCTTTGCCTAGCACCGGAATTTTGGCTATTTTCACCGTTAAGTAATCTAGAAAATTGTTGCCTACAGACAATTAGCACTGACTTTGTTTACGCTACGATGTTTCTGTTCTCATCTTGACAGGCTTTTGTTCTAGCCTTGTAGCCTTCTGTAGATCTTTTACCCCACTTTGGTAGAGCTTACGAACATCACCCCTGCCGGTACAATCCTTGATAGACTTGACCTCATGCTTCTCGCGCTCTCTCTTTTTCTCCCTGAGAAGTCAGTCCTTCCCCCATTTTTTCTGCCCGTAGAGCTCTCGGGCTGTTCTCTCAGCAGGTCTAGTCGTTTGCAGCCTTCTCTCTTCTCTTCATCGAACCAGGAGTTTTGTGAAATCCATTAGTGAGAGCTCTTCTCATGTGCTGACAATGTTTTCACTAGTCCTCTGTACTTGATGCTGGTGGCAGGCTTGCTGATAGATTAAGAGAGCCGTGGATGGGGGCTTTGTTTAAATTTAGTTTTTCATCGCAGATATCCACATACGTACTAGAGATACTATCAAAAGTAGTGGTCCAAGTCTAGGGGAAAACACCTCGGAATGTTTGGACATCCAAGATACTGGAAGCATGTCTGGCATCTATCGCGATGCCATCGATTAGGTTGACGGTTTTTTTATCACAAGACTGTCAAGTTCTTTTGTGTCTAGCAAGGTGTGGAAAACGAGTGCTAGCTATGATGACATTTCACCCCGTCATGCAGACTGTGTCCTCAGACTGTCAAACCAAAGATGCCCTTCATTCAGAAGAGTGAAAATTCGAGCAAATATCATACGTATTCTTGAAGATATCATAGAATGCTTCTTTCGTTAAGTTGTCTCTCTTTTCCATGGGGATGTGGGTGCAGATAAGCGTGATGTTCTTGATTTTGGCTTTGATGCGGATTGTGACCAGGTGCTCCCTTACACTTTCAAAGCTGAAGACTTCTTGCCTAAATCTTCCTCTTATCACAGACTCACAACCAAATAGCCGCTGACCCGGATGGTCTTTATAGCACTAACACTTATTTCATCCTTTGTATGCTCTCTTCATCCCAATGCACTTCTTGGTTAGCTGTATCATCAACCTCTAATCTATCCAGGGTCTAAACTAATTGTTCGGCTGTGCGTGGTCTGTATAAGGGCAGTTCATTCCACTTGCAGATCCAAAATTCGTTGTCCTTGTTTCGTTTTCTGGGGTTAGGCTTGATGTTGCTTGGAACTTATATTTTTATATGGTAGGGAAGTTACCCTGACACACAAACTTCATCCTGCAGAACCAGGCTCTTATATACCTCCAAGAGTAGAGAGCTGGATAAAACCGCTCCTTAAAGACCTGAGCCTCGAATTGTCGAAGAAGCCCATATAAGGTGTTCACCAAGTTGTTCCACCCTGTTGAAACTGTTGAAGTCATCGTTGATTCGATCTCGAGAATTCAGCTGCTGCCAATCGTTGGAGTGCCTTCTGGGAATACTTTTTCGTTGCAGGGTAATTAGTAGCAACCAGCCTTCTCCAATAAAATAAATCTTTCCATCAAATTTCAGCTTTGTCAGACCTTTTTCGTAGTTTTGTAGTTTGTTTGTCTTATTTTCTGGGGCTCGTACAGTAGTAAAAAAATTCTATAAAGCTACCAAGACCCTTCCAAATTGTTTTTTTTTTTATATTCACTATAGCCAAACTACTAAAAAATAAGACTGGATTTCCAAAATTTGGGACAGAGTTCCGAAGACAGCGCGAGCTTTATTAATTCTACTTTTAACGTAAAGATCACTACCACCATTTTCTGAAACAATACTTCCAAGGTAGTTAAATTGTTCAACCTCTTCAAAAAGCGTCTCCTGTAGTGGCACATAAGTTTATTTAATTCTAAAATAAAAAATTATTGATAGTGCCACAGCTTGTAGAAACCAGGATCTCGTGACTCAAAAACTGTAAAAAAAAATCCTGTGTGTGTAGTGTAAGTCCCAAGGAATGGAAGGAACCAATAATTTTTCAACGGGGCTCGACCGGTTGAGATGAGAGGCATTGTTTTTGTAGGACTAAAAATATTTATTTATGGATTAATCACTTTTTAGAAAGAGGCAATACCCCTGAAAAAAAAAAGACTCGATCCCCAGACTTTCATTGTGATACTCCAACACAATTATCATCATGCCAAGGGGTATTAAATTCAATACCCCTAGGTGAATCTCAAATATTTCAAAATGCCTTTCCAATACTCTAATAAGAGGTAAAATTGTTAGAAATTCAAAGCTTTAAAAAACACCTATTTTCGAGAGAAAAACTAAATAATATTTTAAAGTTCTATCTTTTCAATAAAATTCAATTGATTTCCATTTAAATATTCTTCGTATAATTTATACATTCCAAAACTTTCCTTTTAATTTAGGTAACCTAAATTCAAATAAACCTTTTCCAAAATATACAACCACAAAATTGCGTTTGGAACAGCAAACAAACTCAACTGCTATATAAATGTGAATACAGAAGGATATACCCTCAATAAATGTTAATGTGACCGATATCACAATGATTGTGGTCATTGTGGTTAACATGAAATTATGTGGGTATTTGTATATTATATTCCCAATTCCCAAAAAACAACACTCCTTCTAACTAAAAGCATCCATAAATTAAGGACGAAAAACATACAAACATTGTATGTGTAGGTATATTTATTACAGTTCAAATAAGGATATAGGTGGTAAGTTCATATTAAAGTTCATATTATCACTTTAGCTAAATTCTAAATATTTTCCAGCGAAACATTTCATCGAGCTACAAATAAATCCAAGACCAATCGGTGAGAAGCACCCATTCGAAGAATTTATGTCTACATAACGCCCGCCATCCGTGGCCTCAATAGAAAATCGCACACAGCCAATCCATTTAGAGGAATTTTTATAACACCTAGGTGCCTTAGAGCAACTTTTACGCGACTGGGGCTGACTTTTAATGCTTTAAAATTGAATTATGAAACAATTTGGCCTTAGTCCTGCTTGCATATACACACAGTTATGGTAAATATATTTAAATGATAAATTCCTGGAGTGAAACAAAACAAGTTATACACCAAAAACAGTTCGTATATATTCACACACCTACTATTGGAGAATAAACTTTCACCACAAATGAAGGTCCTTTTCGGATCGGCTGGCGAAAGGATGAATTATAATTTATAGAGCAAGACACCTAGAGGGTGGTGATGGTGAGCCCTTTGGCAACCTCTGAATCGGCACACCGCAATAAATTTCCAAGCACTATATTCAAATAAATTGTTTGGGATGGGTTGGGATTGAGAGTGATATAGCAATATAACACCCAACAGCTACAAAGTACCGTTCCGTATGGTTATAGGGCGCTTTATAAGACACTCTTATGCCCCTATAGGACCATACCTCCTGTGAGAGGTTAAAATTAATGACTCTGGTTAGCATAGTTCAAAACAATTAGTTACTTGTATCCGTAAAGTTAACATGTTTCAAAAAGTCGTAAAGCAAAACGCAAACCAGCCTCCAACTCTCACATACGACAACCCTATTCTTGCTGTAAAGTGATCTTTCATGCCACATTCGCATCCTTTTTTTTGTACGTAAGTGTTGTGGTTTTGTTGTTGGTTGGTTTTAGGCTCATCAAAAGAATCCAGTAAAGGATGCGAGAAATAGCTCTTTGAGCTTTCTCGCACGAGGAATCTAATTATAGGAAAATTTCAAACGGCTTACATGTCTGATATGTGTGCTTTCTTTCTTTCTTTGTGTTTGCGAATATATCTCTGCGTATGTGCGTGATTTTCTACACACTGCGAAACTAAACCAACACATAAGAGATTCTACAGCTTGGGGCTACAATAATATTGATTCTGGAATTGAAAGTTAATCTAAGGAGTCTGAGAGCAATATAGTATATCTAATCTATTAGTGTATAGAACTTGTATATCTACTGCCTCCTCTGTTTGTGTGTGGTTAACGAAACCAAGAACAATGTAGTGCTTGTGCTGGTATAGAAACAAACGTTTTGTGGGCAAAAAAGGAGTTAATCTATAGACTATGGTTCAAGCCCTTTTCAATTATTGCTGCTCCGAAAGCTATATCTATTGCTTTGAAGTAAGCCAACAGTATTAATAACAAGAAATTTTTTGAAAAATTCCAGGAAATTTAACGCAAATAGGAATTACTAGGAATTTAGGAAGAAAATGAATACAAAGATCACGTTGATTTTGCGTTCAAAAGAAATTATAACAGAAATTTGGTATTTAATGATTAGGAACTGATTGAAATTTGGTGGGTTCACTGGCCAAGTTTTCATACATTTTAAAAACTGAGTAGCTCAATAATTAAGAAAAAACTTGCCAAGCAAATCCATCAAATTGAAATCAGTAACCATTAAATACCAAATTTCTGTCATAGTTTGGAGTTGCTTCGATGTTACTCTACTTAACATTTTTGTTATTATAAACTTCGTGAATTTATCTCTCATTACTTTTTTAGGCTTACTTTTTACGCACATAATTTTTGTACATAGAAGAACTTGGCTCTTTTTTTAACATTTATGTTGTTGTTGTGATTTCACTCCTTTTTACAAAAATTTTATTTTCCCAGATGAAAATCAAGTACACCCGCTCTACCAAATTTCATCATTCTACAAAAACCAAAATTGCTCCATATAAATTGTAGCAATTCTGAAAAAGTGGGTGGATACCACGCCCCCTGAATGGAAAATCTCAATTTTTATTTTCTCTTTAAATCTATAAGCTCACTCTACTAATTTTCATCGCTCAAAAAAATATTGGAAATGCACTTTGTAATTGATAACAGTTTAAAAGACTGGGTGGATACCATCACTCCTTGACAGAAAATCCCAATTTATTTGATTTTTTTGTATGCACCTCAAGCTCTGCCTCTCTAGCAATTCTCACCATTCTACGATAGCCGCAAGTGCACCATACAATTGATAAACATTTTAAGAATTTGGGCATATGCCACGCCCCCTGAGTGAAAAATTAGAAATTTTGGACTTTTATCCTTGCATGCACTTCAAACCCTACCGATCTACCAATTTTTATCAACAACAATCGAAAGTGATCCATAGGATTTATTAGAATTTTTAAAAAGTTGGGGTGGATGCCACGCCCTCTGAATGAAAAGTCTTAAATTTTTAATTTGTTTCTTTGTGTGGACTTCCAATCCTCCAATCCAATCCACCCCAACTACCAATTTTCATTGCTCTGCAGCGAAAGTGCTCTATACAATTTATGTGAATTTATAAGAAAGTGGGTGGATGCCGCAAACCCTGAATGGAAAATTGCAGGTTTTCGATTATTTCCTTGCATCATAAGACCTACCGATGTGCGAAATTTCAAAGTTCTATGATGTCGGTAAGTGCTCCATAATTTTGGTAGTCTGTCAGTATGTTATATTTGACTAGTTCAACGAATATTGAAATTGAAGTTTTTGACTTTTTGTCATACTGAAGTTAGGAGGGGGGTGGAAAATCGCATGAGTTTGTTCTTGTAAAATGGGTGTAGTGGTGCGAACTTGGCTGGCTACTACCGTGCCCTTTGAGGATTTGTCAGCTCCTCCCAAGAGGCAGTACCTCGGGAAAAACTTTCTGTTTTTTAGATGGCAGAGGCTGGGAATCAAACCGAGGCCTTCGGCAAGGCAGTCCAACGCACTAACCATCATGCCACGAGGTACTGCAAAGCAAATTTAAAGTAGACTTTTGTTAAATTTACATAAAATCATGTAGAATAAACAGGAGAGCCATGTTAAAGTAACAGTACACCATTTTAATGTATTTTGTTGAAAATGCAAGCGTAACATTGCAATAGACTTAATTTAGCAAGCTATTATGTTAACTACATACATGCATATCTATTCTTACTTACATATGTACGTACATGCACTATGTAGGTTAATGTGGTTAAAGCTACAGTAAGTCTAGTTAATTTTTAGTACCTCGTGGCATGACGGTTAGTTCATAGGACAATCATGTCGAAGGTGTGGGTTCACCTAGAAACAGAAATGTTTTATTCAAGGTACTGCCTCTTGTGAGGAACTGACAAATCCTCCAAGAGTATACTTGTCATGAAAAAGTGCTTCTCATTTAGCCGTTCGGACTCGGCAAAAAACTGTAGGTCCCCTCCATTCCTGCCAACAACACGCACACAGGAATGGTTAAGAGTTGTAAGTCACTAGGCCCTGGTTCTCCACGAGCTGTTGCGCCACCCAATTTTTTTTTTTTATTAAGTCTAGTTAATTCACGTGCATAAGTTACAAGACTATCTGCTTGATTCAACATTAAGCGGCTTTTTTTGCCCACTTCTTCGCCTTAAATAAAAGTGCACAACAAATCGCCATCACTGCTTACCGTCTACGTATGTAAATCAGTCGTTGTACATAGTTATAATTCTGTTTTAATATAAACTAAGTTCACATGTGAATATGTTTATCTTCTGATTATAAATGGAATTGTTGTATTTTACATGCAAATAAATTATTTAAGCAAGGATACTTGAACAAAAGAACACATATATATTGAGTCATGCAGATGAGATAGACAAAGTGTTGTCAATTTAATAGTAAATACAGTAAAATTATCTGGATGTTCATGTTAGTTTAACAGGATTACTGTTAAAGCTTATAAGGTGCTATTTAATTTACAATTCAGATCTTACGAGCAACCTACGTTTATATAACATGACACTAAAATCAGATATCTTATTAAATACTTAGCCTGATCAACCGTGTTGAAAAATAGCTACCTGATAATTTGTTACTATATCTGATTAATTTGTTATCTGAGAAACTAATGGAGCAGCAATTTTCTTGTTTTATAGTTTTGAGTAATAGTACGCATACGCCACAGTATACCTTTTTAATAGAAGCCGAACAGCTTTTCTTTTTATTGCAAAAAAGGACGGTCGTTTCTGACGGTCGTAACTGACAATATTAATAGTTATTAGTAGATTGAAGTTACATGTGCAAGTGCATATAAATCCAGTTTGACAAAAAAAAATATATTCTGAAAAAAAATTATTTATTATAAAGTGTATCTAGTACCTACTGATACGGTAGTATTGGCTTGATTGGTTCTTAAATATTCAGGGTGTCCTGTAAATAATGAATAATCAGGAACCAGCTTAAGCAGGCTTAAGGACGTTTCTGAAAAAAAAAATGCTCATGCGGCATGATGATTTTCCAAAAAAGTGTTAAGTATTACGACTTTACTCAAATACCTGAACACATACAACCACGAGTAAAGGATTTGTTTTTTTTTATTTTATAATGCGCTACTACTAGTTTTCATAAAAAAAATCACTTGCTCCTTACTCGTTTCTGCAAGAATTAACGTTATTTAAAGCATTTTCGAAATTCACGAAAATTTGAAATTTTCAAAATTAGCAGAAACTATTTTTCCTGTATGCAGGCATGCAGCATACAGGGCCTATTTCACCCAATACAAATTACAAGTGCAATTTTGTTGTTCAGAAAAATACAAATTTATAAGAGGGAATTTGGTTTCACCAATTAAAAATAACTGCTTCACAAAAAATAAATAATTACTAGAAAAAAAAAATACAAAGAGCTATTGAAAACAACTAATTTCCCTAACTTTTGTTTCACTATTTCGCTGCCGTAAGGCATTACAAACCCTCTTAATGTGACAAAAAAAAGATTTTAACAAAACTAACATAAGTGCGTCTTGAGCAATGTACAAAATTGTCACAATTAAACGAAAATTTGTTGTTTTTCTTAAGTGAATCACAAACATTCAAGAAACTTGAAAGCTCAAAAATTTGTTTTTTGTAAAGTCCAACTTTTGGTGAAACTGAAAAAACATTTCTTACGAATTTCACTTGTAGATCGCAAGTAAACTCTGTAAACATAAAAACAAGTGAAATGAAATTTATCGATTTTTCCATACATATTGTGAAAAAAAAACATTTTTATTTATTATTTTGTAAGTTGGTGAAATAGGGTCCAGGACTTTGATTTGTTGATTAAATTCCTACAAGCAACCAATTCGCAGTAGCAAAGTTAGAGCTTTTTAATTTTGATCTCTTCAAAAATTACAACACTTTTCAGTAAACGGCTTTGAGTGTTCAATAAAAAAGGTAAGGCAATTGATTTGCACATAGAAGAGATATGAACATATTCACTTCCTTTATTGCTAATCTGGCCTTGACAGCCTTGTGATTGATTCTCTGAAGAATAATGATATTAACCTCCAAAAATGTCGCGGCTACGGATATGACGCTGCAGCAATTATGAACCACCAGCGCAGCGTCTATTAAGGTTAACAAAAAAGAATTATAGCCATACACAGCTCCACATGCATGTTTCGCTCATTGTGCTTTCCATAACTTGAATCTTGTTTAAAAAGATGTAGTATTGTGCCATAGAGAAGTAGAGCCTTTCTTTGAAACCATGCAATCTTGTTTCTATAAGTATTTCGGTCACAGCATAAGTCGTTGGCGTCAGCTTCAAAGCCATTATGTGATGTGCGTCGACTTTTAAAATCTTTTCCTTAAATGATTTTCTGGGATTTTCATGCTCTGAAACAAAAGGTTCTGTGATGTTCTCAAAAAATCAAGCCAAATCATACTCAAACAAACAAGTCTACTGAGAGAAACGCTGCATTAGGAATAAGAAAGAATATTGAGACTTTTATTTTTGTATTCCTCCTTGTTCTCAGTGGCGGATACAGGGGGGAGGGGGTCATGGGGCTTTTCCCATCAGGTATAATTTTAATTTTACCGCAAAAATGATTTTGAGATTTGGTTTGAAGATTTTGACAAAATTGCTGACAACCATGAACACAAAATCAGACACAGAAATGAACTTTAGGCAGTAATTAAATCGATATTAAATGGTTGGAAGAAATTCAACATAAGTTTAAGTTATCAATTTTGCTCTGGGTGCCATTTGAAAATTCATTAAATGGTCAGAAAAGGTCAGCAAGTTTCATAAATGGATCAGGCATACATGTCTGTTAGGAACTTCAAAAATTTTTTTCAAAATCACAGTATGAGTTTCAACAATTTATACACAGACCTTTTGAACAACTCACAAAAAATCTTTGTCTGACCATGTTATAAGGTTTTTCGCAAATATCCAACAACATTGCAATAAATACATTTTTTTATCAAAACTAAGTACATTAAAATCTTGAGCGAGATGAATTTGTTGCCTGCAATAAAATTTCGAGAGATTACTTACCTTCTGCAAAAGTAAAATCAAGTGCCTTCTTTCCGACAACATTTTTATTTATAAATTATTTTTGTTTGCATTTTGGATTCTTGACAAACTGGGAGCGAATGTAACTGAGAGATTTAAATTTGCGAGATTTTGATATTGGTGATTTTAAAGCCGGAGATTATTAGCAGGTTTTGTAGTCCCGAAATTATTAGAAACAAAATGGGAGACTTCGTTATTCGAGTTGTTGGTTTTGCGAATATCACAAAAATAAAATCGCATGTGATTTTAAAAGCCTTATCTTATGATTTAAAATTTTCTATGACTGACCAATCTCTAAAACTAGTTTACTTTTTTTTGACCAATCACCCACTAATTTGATGGCAAACGTTTTTGCGAATATCTTCCCTTATATAGGGTGAAAGGATACCAGGATTCTAGAGCAAAAGCCTGGTGCCCACTAAGCAACTGAGCTGTAATTGCAATATTTAAGCCACGGGTAAACCAAGGCCAATTGTTTAAGCGAATCCATTTTTTTATCGCAATTACCTCCGTCTTTCGGTTCGATTTCCCCAAGGATTTAATGCCTTGTATCTACTCCCACCTAGCAATTAGGCTGACAATTTTGGGAACACAATTTTGTTTGTACATCATGGTGTCATTAAAGAAAGTGGTAAAACTTAAGTTGCTTCTTGTTGCGAGACTAAAGACAAGCATTGATCTTGTAGTTTAAATTGTATGTTATGATGATAAACGGTAAGGTCTTAAGACCAGAAAGAAACTGTTCATATACTATTTTTACAATAAAAAATAATTTTTGTGTCCAGTACCTACTTTGTTTAAATTTTGAAGAATGTGAACCCCCTCCCCTCACCCCCCTGGGAAAAATTCTGGATCCACCCCTGCTTGTTCTGCAAGATAAAATTTTGCAAATCTTTAATTTGCCATCCTTGATTTTACAGTTGGAAAATATGAATATGCTTTTTACTTATGATCAGCTACAAAATGTAATTAACATACAAAAGTTTAGAGATGGGTTTCACTCATTACAGAAAGATGTATCAAGGATTTGCGATAGGTGGAGTATTAAGAAGATGTTTGTTGACATGAAGATGGCGTAAGATCAAGATTAATTTCGATGAACACGTGAGATTTGATGATCCTCAACACCGTTTTCGCATAACCATTTTCTACCCCATGATTGATATATGTATCATCACAGCTTGAGAGCAGGTTCACTGGAATGAAAAATATTTTAAATACTTATTAAGTTTTGCAACCTTCCTCTATAACAAACTCGTGAAAGAGTGACTTGGAAAAAAAAAGGAAAGATTATATTGCCACGTATCATCTTATTTTACCTCTCAGTTGCTTTCTATCAGGTCAACAATTTTGAAAAATTTCAGTTCCATGAAAAATGGCAAGGAATTGGCATGTTTTTGATAGTTAAACATTCTTCACTGTCTTCGAGCTATCCAGATGTAGATATGCACCGCTCTTATAGTGTTCTTGACTATTTATGTTAAAAGCTGACAGATTATTTTCGAAGCTGAAATTGATCAAAAACTACTTGCGAAAAAACTACTTGAACATCGAAAAGCGCGGCAAATTTATATTTAAGTAAAGTAATTGGTTAGTCCTCTTATTTTTGTAAGTAGAAATAATTTGATTTACTTAACGAATACAAACATAATAAGAATTTTTCAACATTTAGGAAGTAAGTGAGAAAAAGGCCCCACCAGCTCAAGCTAAAACCCTGGCTCGGCCAATTAATAATAGACTTCTAAAGAGCTTCTTTTGACAACAAATTTTTTGTTGAGAAAACAATACTTGTTCTACAACGACAACCGAGTAACACTAAGTACTTCAACTCTTCAACCAACATAATTAAGGTTAATGGGGCTCTATAGTTTATATTTGTGTCGCTGTCAGGCTTTGATTCGGGTTTCGGGTTTCCCTTCGATAAGTTTAAGAATTCCGCACTTGGTTCTTTTAGATTTAAAATAGATCTGTTAAAATTTAAGTGTTTTGTTACTCAACAGTAGGTTTGAATTCTAATTGATTTCGCCTGTTCTTTGATTCAGTGAAACAAGTCTCATAACTAGTTATTTGCCTTATTTAAACATTAGTATAACCTGATCTACAAACATAAGCATATACATATTATCAGAAATCCAGTGATGTGGAAGTTACTTTACCAAAAGTTAACCCAAGTTCACCTACTTCGCAAATAAATCTTTCATGTCTTTCACATTTGACTTTTGGGATTACACCATTGACCTGACTTTATAATCACACTGTATACGCTTCATCAATTTACAACTTTTGAATATGGTGTTTGCTGTTTGGTGCGTTGTGGAACCAAATGAAGAACAGACGCACACACACACACATCCTTCCTATGAATCCTGGTGTGGATAAAACAAAAGTGCTGCACATTGATATGTCAAAGAATTACAAGCGAAAATAAAAGAACTTATCCCAAACTTGTCCCTTTTGTTCAAGTTTTGAAGCAGGTCCTTTGGGTGGCTTGTCAAAAAGCAAGGAACTTAACTTTTTGTGAGTTTGCATTTGTGTGTGTGTGTTGTTTCATTTATTCCATTAACAATACTTAGGTTGTTCAATTTTTGAAAACAAGAAAAAGTTTTATTATGTTTTCCATTCGCATTCCGAAAGCAAACAACTATAAACACAAGACTAACAGCGATTACCAGTCTTAAGTTACAGACAAAACTTTAAGGTCCCTCTGTCTCTCGTTTTCTGTGTCTTTTCGGGGATTTGTGAGACCTTTTGGCATGGTTATTCGCATCTCTCCTAATCCCGGTAGATTGTTGATAGTCGTCCTCTTGTCCTTTCGTTCTTCTCCAATAAAATATATATGGCAAAAGGATATGGCAATGGAAATAGAACAATAGAATCTAAAAAGGACCCAAAACATTACTTACAGACCTGGTTGTTAAATTTTTTCTCCTGAAAACCAATTAATTTTCCGTTGAATGAAAGAAAACAGAGATCAAAACGATGATACCATCGAGAATAAGGGGACTATAGGGTGGGTGTTTTATGGGAGAAATGTCTGCGACACTATCATCTGGCAAAGCTGAGGAAGGTTCCGGAAAAGTTTTTCTCTTACTTCGACAGGGGCTTGTCCCTTTTTTGTGTCGTTGTCGAAGGATTGTCCTTGCAAAAAGGGATAAGACAAAGAAAAAATAAATTAGTTGAAATGTCGCAATGCAATTATTATTGTATCCATGACTGCGTATTTGTGGAACTTATAGCTACTACGATTCTTTTCCCGCTTAAGGATTCATTCTGCAATGGTTGAGGTTGAATGAATTCAAAAATGTCTGTTATGTGTTAGTTTTTGCAATACAAATCCTTAAACGATTTATTTGCCATATGTGCACTTTCTGCTGCAGTTTATGGTTGATATTTTTCAGGATTCTCGGTATGATGTATTGCAGCTTTATTTTTCAAAGGTTTAACTACAGGTTATGGTTGAAGGATTTAATGTTTGTTGATAAAGATAAGTACAGTTTCTCGTTATAGCATGCATCTTTTTGTATTCATCATCTGAAACTCTACATTGGAGAGTAACCCTAGCTAGTTCCTTTTCGGATCACATGTGGACTCTCTTCAATAAAAAATTTTTTAGTCTTAAACCCCTCCTTCTTACAGAAATCTCAAAAGAATTGACTGGAAAAAGTTCAGTCAAGATGTTAATTCCAAAATGCGCAATATACCGAATTTGAATCTAGAATCGGTTATAGATCTAGAATCAAGGTTGGGCGGTCTTTGTTTTCTTTTCATCGGACAGTCAGGCTCTGAACTTTGTCTCAACAAGAAAGTGGTCAGATTCCACGATTGCAACTAGAAAAGTTCGCACTTCCAAGATGTTCGATGCGTGCCTTGCGACGTGTGTGAAGTTAGCATAAAATTTTTGAGCTAGACCAATGGGACCATGGCAGGAATTTGCAGTTTTTTTTTTCATTTTGTATGCATTTCTATTCGGGATTTTGCAGTTGACCAAATAGGGTGTAACCGACTGTACTCCTAACTTCACTGTGAAGTTAGCAGTGCCTATGCTTTTCTCAGCAACCGGGCTAGCTAGGAATCTGAAATAAGGCTCTGAATTTGCAGTTTAATTTGCAGTTCAAGAAAAGGAAAATACCAAATTTCTAAATCCTTACATAAAAAAAATTTCATACTGTACTGCTAACTTCACTGTGAAGTTAGCATAATAGTCCTTTTCTCAGCAACGGTGATACTTAGAAATTTGCAGTTAGGCTCCAAATTTGCCGTTTAATTTGCAGTTCAAGAAAAATAAATGTCCAAATTTTTAAGTCCAAATTTTAAAAAAATCGAATAAATTCATTTTTCACTGTTAACGTCAGTGTGAAGTTAGCAGTACATACCCTTTTCCCAGCAACTGAGCCACCTAGAAAATTGTAGTTAGGGTCCAAATTTGCAGTTTTTTATGCACTTCAAGAAAAAACAAAGTTCAAATTTTGAAGTCCAAATTTGACAAAAAAAAATCGAAAAATTCACTTTGCACTCTGTTAACGTCACTGTGAAGTTTTTCAGGTACTTCATGTATTTCTGTTCAGATTTTAAAGTTTAAACTTTACAAAAATAAAATGCACGACTGGATCGCACGTACTTGCTCTTATGTTCAAGTTGTGTGGGGCTTAAGAACTTTAAAAAATATTCAAGTAATTATAGAAAAAGTATAAAAAGCATTTAAATCGTTCTATTAATTGTATAAACAGCCTGATAAATAACTTAGAGCTCAAAAAAAAGTATGTCATTTGATTACTTGAAAAAGTATTAATATATAAAAAAAAAAATTTTAAATCGTTGGAGCCGTTTTCTTAAAAATTAATTTTTTATATATAAAATTTTTGTAACATTTTTCAAAAAAAAATTTGGTATGCCAGTTTTGAGTATATATTAATATACATTTAAAACTGAAGTTTCAAAACAATTCATCAACCCGTTTTTGAAATATTGAATTTTGAAAAAAAAAATTTTAATCTTTTTTTAAAAATCCAAAATTTATTTTTTCAAAAATTTTGGTATGCAGTAATATTTATATTTTAACAAAGCTTTTATGCAAAAAATTTCATTGAAATCGGATGAGCGGTTAATGAGAAAATCAAAAATCAAAAAAACCGTTATATGGCAGGTACCGTTAATAAATGTTTTTGGTGATTTTTTTTCTTACTAAAAGGTATATCATATCTATAATAATACACTAATTTTTTTTTATCAAAATCGTTGGAGCCGTTTTTGAGATAAATAAGCTTTTCCTTAACGGTTGTATGGCAAGTACCGTTATTTTTTGAGCTAAAAAAAAAATTTCAATTTCCCCTCTGGAGAGTTACAAAAAAACCTTAGAGGAAGTGTACCGATTATGGAATACCAAAATATAAACTCAATTTTAAACACAAAAACATTAAATTTTTGTCGGTCTTTTAAATAGATCTTGATAAAAATACTATAAACTTGCTTTTAAATAAAAGTAGAACTTTAACAAATTATAAAACAAAATTTTATAAATTAAAAGGTAAAAAAACACAAAATGAGCACATTTAAAAAAGTGACCCTAATATGGACCACTAGGGATTTCCCCATAATATTTGTGGTAATTTAATTTATGTGCAGAAAACACAAATAAAATTAACTATGAGATTCTGTAGCAGAGCAATAATGAATGCAAGAGGTCAAAAGGTATTGAAAAATTTGAAACAATTTGTATGGGTAACATGAAAATTTCTTGCAGCTTTCTCGAAGCCCATTTCTTTTGACTTGACGGCTGCTATGGCTTTCACCATATCCGCCTTGTCCCGGACGTTACGCTTTTTCTTTTGGTGTCATCTGATTAATTACAAGACAACCTATGTACAAATTTAAACAAATATTTTAGGTGGTTCCCAATATGGAATACTATTCCATATTAGGAATACTATTCAATATTCAATGTGAAATACTATTCCATATTAGGAACATACTGATATTCCATATTAGGAACATGAAGACTGACTTAACTATGTAAAAATTTACTTATTATTTAACTGAGCTCACCTAAATAATTTAAGTTACCCCAAAGATTGAGCTTTTACCTAATAACACGGGACAAAAAATATGTTTAAGCTTGAACCGATAAAAAAATATAAGAAAAATAAGCTCTCAATAATTTGTTACGCACTTTACCAAAACACTTCTTTCGACAACTGCTCATGTCTTCAAAGATCACCTTCCATAAGGATAATAACAACGAATGTGCGCATGAAAAGAAAGCTTTACCTGAAATAAGCAGGTAAAAATATTACGTAGTTTTCAAAATATAGCACTATTCCATAGGTTAGGTTAGGTTAGGAGGGGTGTGCACAGCACAGAGGCTGTTGCGTACACGGGGGCCTGTTGGTCCATTGTGATCCCCTTACAAAAAGAAAGCAGAGATGCTCCTAAACTAATGATTCAGATAGACTGGCTCATTAACGAACCAGCCTGTGCTCTCTATGAATTTCCTCATATTTGCCATTGAGACCTGCGCTAGATCATCCAGTTCTCCAACAAACCTGTTTCCCAAGTAACGGAGGCGGCTTGTTTGGAGGTTCGGACAGTCACAGAGCAGGTGTTTAATGGATTCTACTTCTTCAACATCCTGACAGCTCCTACAGCAGTCGGGTGCGAGTACACCCAATCTGGTGGCCATTGTGCCAATGGCGCAGTGACCCGTTAGTACACCTATCAAGATTCTAATGTTCTTTTTACTCAGTGATAGAATATACTGAGATTCCTTTTCATTAATTCTAGGCCATAGACTTCTAGAGATAACGCAATCGTTCCTGGTAATCCAGGATTTATTGATTCGCTCTTTCGTTACTAGGTCCATTTTCATTTTAACTACGCCGATCGGGATGTCTAGTCCCATGTCTAATTGGTTACTACTGTTCCTATTTGATAATGACCCCTTCCTTGCTAGTTCATCTGCTATATCATTCCCTTCTATATTGCTATGTCCAGGAACCCAACAGAGTTTGACTTGGTTAGTGTTACAAATTTTGTTCAGTATGCCTCGACATTTTACCACTGTTTTGGATCTTATGGTCTCACTGGCTATTGCTTTGATCGCAGCTTGGCTGTCCACGAAAAATGTGATCTCCGACGAGATCAGTTTTTTCTTGTGTACCAATTCTGCCGCTTTTTGAATAGCGTAAATCTCAGCCTGAAAGACACTACACTCATCTGGGAGTTTATATGACTCTCTTATATTAAGGGCTTCACAGAACACCCCCGCACCTGTTCCTTCTTCCATTTTAGACCCGTCAGTGTAGAAGGGGATACCCTGTTCACTAATTAGTGATTTGGGTTCCCATCCATGTCTTTCGGGTATTGAAATAGAGAAGTGTTTGTTAAAATCCATTACAGGAGGAATATAATCAGTCTTCACATCAAGTGCAGCCACTGTGTCATACCTTTGTAGGATAGACCCATGACCATAGGTGCTGTGCTTCCAAGAGCCCAGTTCTTTGAGTCGAAATGCGCTTTTGGCTGCTGTGCATCTAGTGTACTCGTTTAGGGGTGGAAGATTTAAAATAATTTCCAAACCTGCCTGTGGCGTAGACCTCTGTGCCCCCGTTATTCCTA
Organism: Dasysyrphus tricinctus; assembly: GCA_963921185.1. NCBI lineage: Eukaryota > Metazoa > Arthropoda > Insecta > Diptera > Syrphidae > Dasysyrphus > Dasysyrphus tricinctus. The sequence continues at coordinate 77,225,561 of OY992530.1, read as the reverse complement.
TACAGGCTAGTCTCTGTACCTTATTCAGGTTTTTGAGATAGCACTATTCCATATTAGGAGCGTATTCCATAATTGGTACACTTCCTCTAAGTTCAAAATTTGAAGAAAATCGCTTCAGCGGCTTAGGCTGTAGGTTGAGGTACATACAGACAGACAGACAGACAGACAGACAGACAGACAGAATTCTGCCACCCACTTTTTTCGTGTTCTCTATCATCGTAATGTCATGTTTGATTGTTATCTCGAAATTTTTTTTTTGCACGAATCCAAAACTTGCCCTATAGTACCTATATCGCAAGTAAAAATCGAAAAATTCACCTTGTAGTGTTAATTTCTCTCTGAATTTAGCAGAACAGTCCTTCCGTCAGCAACGAACTTTGCTATAAATAAGCAGTTAGGCCTTTTCAGTTTTGTATGCACTTGAAGAAAAAAAAAATCAGTTCAAATTTGACAAAAAAAATCGTGAAATTCAATAGGCACTGTCAGCTGCACTGTGTCCAGTTTTTGTAAAACCTGGATAAATTTTCGGCTAGCTGTATAGGTACAGATGATATGCAATTGTTTCTTGTTTAATTTTTGTTAGAAGTTTGTATTAGACCAGGAAAAATAGCACAAATCGTATAGGGAACCTTGAAAAAATTAATTCATGAAACATTAAAATTGGAATCAACGCAAAATTGCAACCTCTATAACATATCCAAAGTCCCCCAAAATACCCGCATTGGCTTTTTGTGTAAATGCATTTGAAGAGGTGCAGATGGGGAGAACTTGGAGGTCTTTCAAACTAAAATATTTTTTTTGGGACAACCTAACCATACGATACATGCTTTAAGGGTAGTTTTTAACGCTGAATCTAATGAAACAAAATTCAATATGATACAACCAGACAAAAATAGTTACAGCCTGATGACTTTTTTCAGATACAACAGGTAAAATATTACCAAAAGCCCTTTGAAAATAGGGGTATATCAATGAAATTTGGAGTGAATGTTCCGTTTGTCCTACGAACTAAGAATCAAGACAGTTCCCAAAAATATCCATGGTGAAAGGTAGTTTTTTTAAGGGGGATGGGCAAGTGTTGAATGTTTTCCATAACACCCACGAAAAAACTCTTACACTCATGAAAATCGCCAAAAATATTAAAGTTGTCATGGCAACCAAGAATCAATATAGTCCGCATAAATATATTTGTTCTGGGGGCTTTTTTAATAAAGAGAGGGAAAATCTGGGAAGAAGTTCGAAGATTGGAGCCAAAATTCCGATTTGTTGTAATTGAGGTACATATATACACAAAGTATGGTACATGATTTAAGGGTATTTTTTAACGCTTAATCTAATAAAACCAAAACCAAAATGATACAAGCAGCTTTAAAAAAGTTATGGTCCTTTTCAAGGAAAAATCAATTTTTGAAATCGTATTTTCTGTAGAACAGGTCAAAATGTAACCGCCACAAAAACATTATTAGACAAAAGATATTTGTATGGACTATTTCGGTTCTTGGTTGCCATGACAAATTTAATATTTTTGGCGAGTTTCATTAGTGTAGTTTCATTTATGAATGTCATGCAAACTTCACAGTGCAGCTGACAGTGCCTATTGAATTTCACGATTTTTTGTCAAATTTGAACTGATTTTTTTTTCTTCAAGTGCATACAAAACTGAAAAGGCCTAACTGCTTATTTATAGCAAAGTTCGTTGCTGACGGAAGGACTGTTCTGCTAAATTCAGAGAGAAATTAACACTACAAGGTGAATTTTTCGATTTTTCTTGTAAAGTTTGGACTTCAAAATCTGAACAGAAATACATGAAGTACCTGAAAAACTTCACAGTGACGTTTACAGGGTGCAAAGTGAATTTTTCGATTTTTTTTGTCAAATTTGGACTTCAAAATTTGAACTTTGTTTTTTCTTGAAGTGCATAAAAACTGCAAATTTGGACCCTAACTGCAATTTTCTAGCTGGCTCAGTTCTTGAGAAAAGGATATGTACTGCTAACTTCACAATGATGTTAACAGTGAAACATAAATTTAATCGATTTTTTTTTAAATTTGGACTTACAAATTTGAAGTTAGTTTTTTCTTGAAGTGCATAAAAAACTGCAAATTTGGACCCTAACTGCAATTTTCTACCTAGCACAGTTGCTGGGAAAAGGGTATGTACTGCTAACTTCACACTGTTTTTAACAGTGCAAAGTAAATTTTTCGAATTTTTTGTCTAATTTGGCCGTAAAAATTTGAACTTTGTTTTTTTTGAAGTGCATAAAAAACTGCAAATTTTAACCCTAACCGCAATTTTCTAGGTTGCTCAGTTGCTGAGAAAAGGGTATGTACTGCTAACTTCACACTGACGTTAACAGTGAAAAATTAATTTATTCGATTTTTTTTTTTCAAACTTGGACCTCAAAATTTGGACATTAATTTTTCTTGGACTGCAAATTAAACTGCAAATTTGGACTCTAATTGCAATTTTCTAGCTTGCTCAGTTCCTGAGAAAAGGATATGTAAATGAAAAACTGCTAATTTGGACCGTAACTGCAATTTTCTAGGTGGCTCAGTTGTTGGGAAAAGGGTATGTACTGCTAACTTCACACTGACGTTAACAGTGAAAAATGAATTTATTCGATTTTTTTTTAAATTTGGACTTAAAAATTTGGACATTTATTTTTCTTGAACTGCAAATCAAACTGCAAATTTGGAGCCTAACTGCAAATTTCTAAGTATCACCGTTGCTGAGAAAAGGACTTTTATGCTAACTTCACAGTGAAGTTAGCAGTACAGTATGAAGTTTTTTTTATGTAAGGATTTAGAAATTTGGTTTTTTCCTTTTCTTGAACTGCAAATTAAACTGCAACTTCAGAGCCTTATTTCGGATTCCTAGCTAGCCCGGTTGCTGAGAAAAGCATAGGCACTGCTAACTTCACAGTGAAGTTAGCAGTACAGTCGGTTACACCCACTATTTGGTGAATTGCAAAATCCCGAATAGAAATGCATAAAAAATGCAAAAAAACTGCAAATTCCTGCCATAGTCCCATTGATCTAACTCAAAAATGTTATGCTTACTTCACACACGTTGCCTTGCGCCAGTTAGCACGTGGTCGATTTGGTTAGCGGTTCGACCATCTGGAGATCATCAGGCTGCAGTGTGTATCCTTCACCTGGGGAACCTAGTGCTACTTTTCACCGTATTACGAGCTGCAGGAAAGTTAATTAGTCAAGCCGTTGTCTGTTGTCGTATCATGGAGGCTGTGCTTACCAACTAATCCGCCAAAGATGTTTTCCTTTCCAACTTTACCATTGAAGTCTCCGAGCAAGACTTTGACATCGTACTCCGGACAGGCTCCGTAGGCTCCGTCCAGGACGTCGTAAAACTCCTCCTTGTTAGACTCCTCAGCTTCATTGGTAGGGGCGTAAACACATATTTGGCTGATATTTTGGAAGGTAGCTTTGATGGGGATCACAGTCAGGCGATCGCTAATCGGCTTAAAATCGATGAGTCTCCCACAACGAACTCGCATTCTAGCATGTGTAGTCTTTGACGACAGCTGTAATTAATGTCACAACATTTTCTTTTCTTTATTCCTGATCCTATCCAGTTTATCTCCAGATTCAAGTTTTTGAGAAGCACCTGGCATATATAAAGTGTCTTTACATTCCAGGTGCATACGCGTAAGTAGAAGACCATTTGAGGAGGTCGTTATCCGAGGCTTCACGCGTCTGTAGGGCCATAGGTTTAATGTTGCAATACTTTCCTTGATCAATATTCGCACTTACAAGCTTAGCAAGTCATGACATAAAGCCAAGACCAGTACCTATCTGGCGGCTACCAACTTGGAGGTAATATAAGCATTTGATGTGTAGGAAAAGATACAGCTCGAGGCCCGTAGCGGTAATATGAAGAAAAATATCTCTAGGAAAACCTTAATACTTCGGTTTGGCAAAACAAATGGGTTCAAAACTTCTCACATGAAGGACAATTGCAGGCTCTACAAAATCCTCAAAATGCCAGTTCTGACGCTAAACGTTGCCAAGAATTTGTCAAGAAACCCAAAGGAAGAACGGGGCTTTTTCGAGAGAAAAATTTTGTCTACGGATATTACGTCCTATTTGCAAAGAGGGCTAATGGACAAGAAGATACAGTCATGAACTCTTTGAGGGATATGGTTGTGGATATAGTACCGAAAGATAAATCATAACAACTAAAACATAACAAAAAAATTGTCAATAAGTCTCCCAGCCCATAGAGTCATCGAATAAAAGCCCCCAGGTTCAAGGTGACAAGGAAGACAGAGCCTCCGAATACTATCCATCAAGATCTTCTGCTAAAAATAAATGGCAACTTTCATATTTGTCCGAAGGTTAACTCATAAACCAAATTCAGTTTGAATAAGTATTTTTCATTGTTCGAAGCTTAAGCTAAGGCAGGTATCTCAAGTGTTCAGAAAGTAAACCTATAGTTCAAGGATGTTCGAAAATATTAAAATTCCAATTTCCATTTCAATTATTATCTGTCTGAAGGTCTTTTCTTCTTTTTTAAATAAATCTTCAACTAAAAAAAAAGTTGAAAACAAATTTAAAAGGTATTTCCGAGAAAATAATAAATGCAGGTACCTATACCCCACTTATTTGTCATTCAAGGATATACGTATACTAAAGAAAAATAAATACCAAAATGCAAAATAACATCATTGACCAAACTTCAATGAAGCACATTTTAGCTTTATTGTTGTGGGGTTCTTTTGATCACAGGCAGAAAAAAAATAAATAAAAAAAATAGAATCCTGCGTCCTTTTTAAAGGATTTTTATTTCTATCATTATTATACACAGGAGGTAATTCCCCTCGCTTGTTTTTTTTTTTTTCTTCCTAAGATGAAAAATTTATTTTTCCATTCGACGAAAAACCAAATAGGTAAGTTATAGACTGACGATGGGTCTAGGATTGACAACTCTGTACACAATTCTATCGATTCGGTATTCGTAATAAGTCATGTATTCATAATGAAATCGAAACAGTTTGGGGACATCATCGTCGTCGTCGTCGATGAGGACTACGACGACAACGACGACAACGTCGATACATAGTTAGAAATAGCTTTGAGTTATCCTGCAGACTTGTTTCTTTTTTGTAAGGCCTCAACGTATGCACAGCTAAATAAAGTTTATTTTAGTATTTTTGAAAGATGAAAAAAAAAATAACATTAAAGCTGGCGCGGAGCATATAAGCCCTTGCCGGCGCCATCACCATTGCCGCCAACTTATAGAATGTTACATCCTTTTCTACGGGAAGCTGGACAGGTACAATTGAGCATAAATATATCCTTTTTGTACATCACTATTCGAAAGTCTAGTTTTGTGTGTGTGTTTATTGGTATATATGGAGGGAAAGTGAATTCAGAAACGTAGGTAGTGAAGCGTTAGCAAACAAATACAATTCATCTATGAATGTGGTGATTGTTACTAGAATGACGATGACGAGACATCGTCTCTTCGCTGGGCTTAGGCCATAGCACACAGCATCAGCGACAACTAGACCAGGAAATGTTCTTCAACAAACAACAAAAAAAAAAGAAAATACATTCATACACAATGAAGCATTGGAGAATTGGAGTCGTGCTCTGTACTTCTGCTACTAAAAGCTTGATTTACCTTTTCACTCACTTCCTATAGACTACAATATTCAGGCTTCATATACCCCGCAATGGTTCGTTTTAAGGTATATTATGATGAAGCCTGCTGTTCGCTGTGCTATCGTTGCTTTTCAAAATGAATAAATTTCAATTGTCTGGCTTTGATATACACAAACACATGAAAACTATATTCATACAAACACAGATATGCGTTTGAGCTGCAATCAGGAATGTTGGGCATTAAGTGTGGTCAGCATTGGGTTTATTTGAAAAATAAAATTGCCCTATTGCTTTATGTAAAGACAATAATTGCTCTCTAAGTAATTGTCATGCATTTATGTAATGGTATCGCTAAAAAGCATCATTATGTTCCATTTTGCCCAAAGAGGAGCTTCGTGTTAGAGAAAGTTTTTATTTTGTCGTATGCTTGGCATTTTGTATACACATACGACAAAAAAAATACTTAAATGCTAGCGACCTTGCACATACTAACTAAGGCAGATATCAAAAAACGGATTTCACTAGGTTATAGAGAAAAATCAAATAACAAAGCTGCAATTAAATCTCAAAACCTCAATTTTTCAAATACGACAATATTTTATCCAGGCGGCGATAATTACGACAATAGACACGAATTAAGTTTTCAGTTTACATTGTGTAGTCATACAGGGAACAACGTACCGCGGAAGATTTTACAAAATAATCCACCCAATAACAATAAGGATCAGATAAAGGTATAGCTATGGGCTACCTGTGTTTATTGCCAGACAATAATAAAAATTAATGTGCAGATCAAAAGTTTATTGAAAATTAGTGTTTAATTTGTTAAATCAGTGTAATAAAATAATTTATAGTGAAAAAAGTTAATCCAGTGATGGGTGAACCACTTAATCCGGAGTCAGCATTTGTGGCACTCGAAGCATTGCTGACACGGATAGTTAACGACCTAGGCCCCGAATACGGTGCAAGGCTGGACACAACTTTCCGAACTGTTGTAAACCCTAATAAAAGGGTGAAAACAGCGATGAAATGGTAACCGAAGTCGGGGATATCGACGGTAGTTCCGAATCCAGCAGCGGAAGAAAAGACGATGAATCGCCTTTTCCAGGACCAAAAAGACTCAGGAATGTGTGTAAAAAACCTCAGCAAAAGAAAACGTCCTCAACTTGATGAAGATTCAGACAACAGATACAGCCAAAAAACTAAGCGTCACTTTCAAAAATCACAATACCAAGGACAATAATCATCAATCGATGTCATCAAGAGCTTCTTGAAAACTAGGAAAAACCAGTTCCCACCACGCATACGCAGTCATTGAAGTTGAAGACAAGCTACGCATCGTAGGACTCCCGGTCATCAAAGGGTCGCATTTCAAGGCAAAGAAAGCACAACTTTGTCGTTGAACTATCCATTATATGTGATATCAACGAGGTATATACCAAAACATTGATAATGAACCAGAGAGTGCACTGGGAGCGTCTGAAGTTTAATGGCATTGTGTATAGTGCCGAAACTGCCAACGCTTTGTTGTCACCAACGTAAAGTGCAAAGAAGATCACGAGCCTGGACAGTGCAAACGGAAGGAGAACACAGGAAAGGACGTATGGTGTGCCAACTGCCAGATGAAAGGTCATCCAGTCCGTTTCAAGGGCTGTCCCACCCTTAAGACTCGTTTTACGGAAATGAACAAGGTCTTAGCTGAGAAATAAGCTCATAAAGCATTTGTATTCAAGTCAGAAGCTTGGTAACCCAGGTAAGTCAGATACGCAGGAATTGCAAAACGCAGTTGTGCATTCAAACCAGAATTAACCCAGAATCAACAACAGCAGCAACAACAATCAAGGACCCAATCCAAAATCATTCCAGCCAGGACAGTACCAATCAATTCAGCCAGACCAGCACCAACCAAACCAGCCAGACCAGAATCTTAATAATGAAGTACAGCGTACTTTCGGATCCAATCTCCTGTCCATCATGGAAAAAGCCAGGAGTGCCATCTAACTATTGTGAATTGAGCGACGGAGCAAAGTCCTTGGCACTGGCCACCTTCATTTTCCAATTATGCATCTCAAGAAGTTCCGCACTCTGAGGTATAATGTGAATTCATTATACAGCCTGGAGAAGAGGATGTCACTAACCTGGACAATGCCCTAATCAGTAAGACTTACGTTACAAAGTGCAATAACATCGACATCATTGACTTCAAAACCTTCTGGATGGATAAGGGAGAGAGTCGAAGAGGGACGGCATTCTACGTAAGGAACAGCATTTCCCGCAGCAACACTAGCGAAACCATGATCACGGGTCTCCAAACCAGCGAAGCCACCGCTATCACCATACAACAAGAAAATGAGACTCACTGTCATCAGCGTGTACTTCAAATGCAAATCCAGCATGAGAAACATCCACAACTACATATCTTCACGTTCTCAACAGTATCCTTAGAAAAGCACGTATGTACTCATTGGTGGTGATTTGAACTCAAGACCACAATTTGGTTGGATACTGCTGTCACCAACGAAGAAAAGGCGATTGCTGATTGGCTGGATACCAACAGCGATCAGCACCCATTGGTTGTTATTTCATAAGCCAAACCAACCTTCCTCAGAACACCATCAACATTAGATTTTATTTATTTCTTCATCTAATTTAATTCATATTCTTCCAGACATCAGCAACTTCACCTGTACCCAGCGACTCATACCATGAATCTGTCCAGCTAAACATCAAACTCCATCAACCCATCTTCTTAGCGACAGAACCAGTAGAAAATTTCATCATGTACAGGAGACTGGATGTAGACAGGCTACAAAGAGACGTTGAAGACACCATAACTCTTTCTCCAGAAAACAGGAATCTGGACAACATTGAAATTGACAAAGCCATCGACTGTCTCGAACTTTCTGTTGCGAACATATTGATTAACCAAAAGCAGCCCAAGTCGTCAAAGGATAGATATCAGCACCTTCCCTAGTACATCCAAAATCTTTATACCCATAGACAACGACTTAGGAGACGTCTTCAAAGGATCTGCCAGCGGAACGAGAACTCAACTCAATTAACAGTAACTACCAGACAGGGTGGAGTGAACTTCAGTGCGTCAACATTATGTTCCGGAATTCCATCCAACACCACTACAACCACCAATTCCAGAAGAGACTGCAGTCAGTCAAACATGGACCTGGCGCTTTCAAGAACATTAACAGATTGATCGGCCAAAAATCACCAATGCCTGATACAATCATCACTAATAGCCTATTGATTAGACCCTTTAAAAAGGAACAATTACGTGCAAGGGTTTTTATTATTGAATATGTTTGTTTGGCCCATAGGCATGCTTAAAACCGAAAATGCTACTAAGTTCACCCATGCGTTTCTGAGAGAATGGTCACACTGGCCACTTTTCAGTATTTTTGGTATAGCTCGAAAACTAAGCCGAATTTGACAATTTAGCATTTAATACTTTTTGTTCAAAATTAAATTTTCTATCGAAATGGATAGTTTGGATAATTTCTTAAAAAAATTTAAGCAGCAAAAGTAAACAAAAACCAACATAAAAAAAATTAAAAAATCAAAGATTTTTAACGTTCGTAACGTTAACGTTCCTAGCAACTAGTACCAAATCTTATGTTAATTGGACCAGCCGTTCGGTCTGTAGGTCTGGAAGCATTGAAAAACAGCCGAAAAACGAAATTGCGAACTTATATCCTTTTTATAAATTCTCTATAGGTCTAATGTCATATTATATCGAAATTTTTATTTCGAACATTTTTACGAAAGTGAAATTTGCCATATTGTACCGAAAAAGGGACTTATAAGAAATGATAAGGTTTGAACGGGAATATCTCTGTCAATTTTGAACAAATATTAAATTTTGAACATGCCATATAAAGGCCTTGCTTCTCTACTTTATTTTTTCTCTGTATGTATTGACCCTATCTTTGCTTCGAAAAAAGTTATGCACAATTTATAAAAAAATTTAGATATCCTTGATTTTTTGATTTTTTAAGGTTGGTTTTTGTTAACTTTTCCTGCTTAAATTTTTTCGTAAAATTTTTTGAACTATTCATTCCAATAGAAAATTTAATTTTGAACAAAAAGTATTATATGTAAAATTGTCAAATTCGGCTTAGTTTTCGAGTTATACCAAAAATACTGAAAAGTGGCCAGTGTGACCATTCTCTCAGAAACGCATGGGTGAATTTAGTAGCATTTTCGGTTTTAAGCATGCTTATGGGCCAAACAAACATATTTAATAATAAAAACCCTTGCACGTAATAATACCCCTCATTTTCCGGTCTATTCAATAGGCTACAACAGTGGAGAAGCAACAACGATGCAGAAAAAAGTTGAAGCCTTCGCTTCCCATTTCGAAGAAAACTTCATGCCAAGTCCGAAATTGTGGCATCTATTCAGCAGACACTGATGTCCAACTTGGATATAGCAATGTTTAGTGAAACCAATCCTGCAAGTGACGTTGCCATTGCAATATCAGGAAAGCATCTTCAAATCATTATAGAATTAATGCAAACCGCTCTTAACAAACTACTTAAATGGACAGACAAATGTGGACTAGGTGTAAATCCCCACAAAACTGAACTTGTCCTCTTTACAAGGAAATATAAAATTCCGAATATAGACCCTCCATCAATAAATGGTATCCCACTTAACTTCTCAGATGAAGCTAAATATCTGGGTCTGATTTTAGACAAAAAGTTGAGTTGGAAACCAAATATACAAGAAAGAGTCAGAAAGGCCACAGTGGCACTTTTCTCCTGTAAAAAAGCTATTGGAACCAAATGGGGCTTGTCCCCATATATCACCCACTGGCTATACACAGCGGTCATCAGACCGATACTCACTTATGGGGTGGCAGTATGGTGGACTGCTTTAGATAAAATAACTTATCGTGATAAGTTAAGCAAAGTGCAGAGATCAGCTTGCATGTGTATCAGCGGAGCTCTCCGTTCGACACCTTCCGCTGCCTTAGATATACTGCTCAACATTTCACCCCTCGATATATACACTAAACAAGTGGCAGCGAGCACAGCTATTCGTCTCAGAGCCATCTCTCAATGGTCCAATAACTCTATTGGCCATACTATCATTCTGAACAAATTCGAATCAATCCCTAAACACTCCGACTACACCATCCCTCAGCCGATTTTTGGTAAAAATTTCCAAGTCACAATTCCAACAAGATCCACTTGGGATGATGAGGAATTCTTGAGAGATGAAGCAATTCATTTCTACACGGATGGCTCAAAAACTGAAGAGGGGGTGGGTGGTGGCGTGTACTCAGAACGACTAAACATTAGTCTCTCTTTCCGTCTCCCTGATCATTGTAGCGTGTTCCAAGCGGAAATCCTGGCGATAAAAGAAGTTTTATCTTGGCTCAAAGAAAACGTAATATCTACTTTAAATATCCGTATCTTCTCAGATAGCCAAGCGGCCCTTAAATCACTAGGCTCTGTTTCTACAAACTCCGTAACTGCCCGAAATTGTCGATCGTCTCTAATGGAGATGGCAGAACAGTTCAACATTCACCTTTTCTGGGTGCCGGGACACAGAGATATTCCAGGAAACTGTAAAGCCGATGAACTCGCCAGGAAGGGAACTATTACACCAATATTACCTGACAGGGTGAATATTGGAATACCAATCGCTACTTGTAAACTTATGCTTAAGCAAGATGCCATGTTGATGACAAACAGCAGATGGACAGGTATCACTACTTGTCTGGCGACAAAACGGATCTGGCCAACACTGGATCCGAAGCGATCGAAATGTTTGTTATCTCTTAGTAGACTGCATATTAGCTCCACAATTGGTGTCATAACTGGACACTGCCTAATAGGCAAACACGCCAATAGACTAGGCGTTCTTTCAAATGACTTCTGCAGAAGCTGCATGGACGAGGAGGAGGAAGAAACTATCCCACACCTTCTTTGTTCATGCCCTGCTCTTTCTCAAAGACGTAAAATATACCTAGGAAATTTTTTCTTTGACGATCCCAGTGATTTAAATAAAATCGACATTCACAGTCTCCATCGCTTTATTAAAAGCTCCAATTGGTTTAATTAGCAAGGGTCATCTTGCAATCTTTATGTGGTATCACAATGGGCCTATTCTGGCCTAAGTGTGTCAGTAGTTTTCCTGGCAGCCACCTTAACCTAACCTAACCTAATCCTGCAAGTGATCCAATCGGCATCCCAAATTTGAGCACCCTGCATCAGCTCCTGAAGTTTCATCATGACATCGCCACAGCTTTAAACAACAATCAAATAACTGTCGAATGCTTTCTGGATGTCGAAATAGCATTCGATAGTGTATGGATTAAAGCCCATATCCAATCCATATACTCCACATTCCAGCTGAGCGACTGCGTCTGTCCCCTGGTCTTCTGAAGCAGACACGCTCCGATTTGGGTGAGTTAATCTGTATACCCCATTTGGTGTAAAATTAGATTAGTTTGCGGATGTGTGCCTTGACTTCTCGAACAGCTATCAATAGAGAGAATTATAAGTAATATGAAGTGAATCATCAGCGCAGAGAAAGTTCTCGCATTCAGTTGAAATTGGTTGGTCAGAGGTCATGATGTTATACAGAAGTGGTTCAAGCTTTGACCCTTAGGCAACTCCAGCCCTCATGCTTTTCACTGTTGATTTTCAGTTCTCCAGTTGCACGAAAAAGTTCCTGGAAGAAAGAAAATATAATTTTTGGTTAGTGCTAAAGGAAAGCCAGTAGTACCTCGTGGTATAATGGTTAGTGCGTAGTACTGTCATACTGAAGGTGTGGGTACGATTCCCAGCCGTGCCACTTAAAAACCGAAATGTTTTATCCGAGGTACTGCCTCTTGCAAGGAACAGACAAATCCTCCAAGGGTATACTTGTCATGAAAAAGTGCTTCTCATCTAGCCGTTTGGACTCGGCATAAAATTGTAGGTCCCCTTCATTCCTGTCAACAACACGCACACAGGAATGGTTGAGAGTTGTAAGTCACTAGGCCCTGGTTCTCCATGAGCTGTTGCACCACCTAATTTATTTATTTTTATTTTTACTTAAAGGAAAGCCTAGTATGTGTTGGGAGCTGCAGAAGAATCACCCTAACACTCTCAGACGGGACCAGATTACCAGCCAAACGCAGTGCCTGCTGGTGAGATTCAACCCACATTCACAGATTGTCCTCAAAAAACCACCTCTACCCGCTGATGAAGAAAAGAATTGGTCTTAGCCAACAGACAAAAGTTCTAATCTATAAGCAACTCCTGAGACCAGTCATCAGTTACAGCTTCCCAGTTTGGTTCCCCATCTCCAAAAAGGCTATGAAGGAACTGCAAATATTCGAGAGGAATATCCTGAGGATCTGCACTGGGCCTTACTTCGATCGTCAGTGGCACAAGCATTTCAAGAACGAGCAAATCTACTCTGAAGCTAAGATAGCCCCCCTGAACAAGTACTTATTGATATCTGCAAATAAATTGGTTAGAATCGTCGACAACCACCCTAATCTACTGATGAGAAGGATGATAAGCCAGCAACGACATCCGGAACCTAGGTACCTTTGCGCTATGGAAATCTTGAATATAACTTCAACAACAAACGATGAAGCACTGCCCTTCTATACTGACCCAAGATCAGTACATTATCGTGGCTACACGCCAACTCTACCCCACCCTAAATAAATATATGCTGCCACTGAACAACCGGGACTGAACAACGCGAGGACGACAAAGTCAAGCAAGAATTTTGTTGGGCCAACAAAATCTTACTATTTATCAATGTATCTTATTGTTATATTTTTGTTGAAGGAGATATGTCCAAATTCAAGTAGAACAAGACGAAATAAAAAAGGTGCCATAGGTCCCAAGTATATCATCCCGACTTGGCGTATGATATTATTTCAGTCAGCAGAATCAATTATTAACCTGTGGTAAGTCACTGGTTAGCTATTTAACGTATTTTAATACACCTGAAACAATCAGGACCTGACTTCTGAGTTCACACAAACCTCTGGTCACACTATTTATGATGATTAATCCTTTCGTGTGACTCCATTTTGGGTGATGTGGGTGGGTGGGTATTTCACGTATGGCACACAGGTATTCTCTCTCATACGGATTGTCACCTGGTGCTAGTATATTAAAAGAGGATTTTGTCGCCTCAGTTCGCAAAATTTACATAGCGTGAAGTTTGTGGAGTATTTTCATTTTTTTTTTTTGTCAATTGAACCTTCACACAATTTTCAAAGGTAAAATTTGACAGAGAGTTGGTTTTGGTTACCATCACGTTGTTGTATAGAATATCGCTGCAAGGGATGATTTTTTTTCAGATCCAAATAGGTGTGGGTTAAATAAACACTTATCACAATGGACGATGTTAAAAGGTACGGACTTGAGCCTTTTTTTGAAATCATTTTTCAACGGATATTAAAAGAGAGGCTTTTGGCATTGTTAACGATGTATTTTTTTTTTTATGTTTTAATTTGTGAAGAGTTACAACAAGATCTCTGCAGGCGAAAATTTATTGCTTTATTGAGGTCGCAAAATATGAAAAGCAAGTTCTGTATAAATATATCTTTTTCTATAGTATATAGACAAACTGGATGCAATAACAATGACTTTTTTATTCAAACAAATGCCATAGGGGAACTATTAAAAAGTTTAAACTTTAGTTGGAAGCAATATGTATATGGACCCACAACCACTTTTATTGCGTCGGAATTTCAATAAATTTCGATAAAAGCAATTTGTTGTTATTTGATTTCAAACTCGTACAGTTCTATAGGTTGCGTTTTACCGCTTTCGAGTTAATTCAACTATTTATAGTATTTTAATCTTTCAACTGGGTCACCATGGATTTTGTGGTGGTTAAATGCGGAAATGGTTTTATTAAGCCATCAAGCTTTTTAACGCACTATATTACTGTTTGGTTTACTGTCTGTAGTATGTAAAGGGTGATCCATTTGAGTTTTTGTGATCAATTAGCCATTTTGGGTCTAAGTGAAAACTAACGAAATTGATAGGAAATGAAAGGTATACATGAGTGAAATATTTCCGATATCACTCGTGAGAGTTTTGAAATATTTTTGTTGAAGTCAAATATTTTTGCTTGAGCTTCAATAGATATTATCAGCCACGTATTGTGTGATCACTTGGGATTTTCTGTAGGAGCGATTATAAAAATTGATCGAAGCTTGGTAAGATTTTTTGGTGTCATGTGAGCAGTGGCGTAGTGAGCTCTTTGGGGGCTCCTGACAGCTTTTTCTTCCTACAAAATTAACTTGCATCAGCATTTATAGTCCAGGAGCCAACCGTAAGATTACCTATCTCATAGCGGCAACGCCAAAATTGGATGCCAACTGATAGCTTTAGTACAAATATTTACAAAACTATTGGTCGGACAAGCTTTATCTGGTCGCAATGGTCAGAAAATGCACTTTTCAGGTTGCATTCTCCGCTAAAGGAACCTTTAATATAAGCAACTGCTATAAATGGGGTATCAAATAAAAGGTAAAACTGTCCTCTACACGATTACAATAGTCGGACAAGCTTTTTGTAGTTTTGTAAATGTTTGCACTTAAGCTATCAGTTGGCATCCAATTTTTGCGTGGCTGCGATGAGATAGGTAATCTTACGGTTGGCTCCCGGACTAATATAAGATATGTTCAATTTAAGAGTATGACAAGAATTTCACAAATAAAACTCTTAAAGTTATTGTGGTTCAATGTTTGCTTTTTGATTTTGTATGGTAAAAGTAGCAAAATACAGTCTTTTATAAATACAGTTCGGTAGGCTTAGGGTTTTTAGGTAAGGAGGGGCTGCACAGCAGAGAGGCCGTTGCCTATACGGGGGCCGCTTACAAAGTAAAGCAGAAATGCTCCCAAACTATTGGCTCACATAGACTGATTCGTTTGCGAACCAGCCTGTACTTTCAATGAATTTCCTGATGTTTTCCATTGAGACCTCCGCTAGATCGTCCAGGTCTCCAACAAACCTGTTTCCAAAATAACGGAGGCGATTTATATAAAGGCTTAGACAGTCACTGAGCTGGTGTTTAATGGTTTCAATATCTTCGACATCTTGACAGCTCCTAGAGAAATCGGGTGCGAACACCCACATTCTGGTGGCCATTGTGCCAATGGAGCAATGACCCCTTAGTACTCCTATCAAGATTTAAATATTCTTTTTACTCAACGAAAAAATATACTGAGCTTTCTTTTTATTAATTCTAGGTCATAAACTTCTAGAGATAACGCAGTCGTTCCTGGACATCCAGGAGTTATTGATTTGCTCTGTCGTTATTAGGTCTATTTTCTTATTAATCACGCCGATCGGGATGACTGGTCCCATATCTAATTGGTTACTACTGTTCCTATTTGATATTGACCCTTTCCTTGCTAGTTCCTCTATTTATCATTCCTATCTATATTGCTATGTCCAGGAACCCAGCAAAGTTTAACTTGGTTGGATTTACAAATATTGTTAAGTATGCCTCGGCATTTCGCTACTGCTTTGGATCCTATAATTTCACTGGCTATGGATTTGATAGCAGCTTGGCTGGCCTCTGGACCTTTGGCACCTCATATGAGGGAAATTTGTTAAAAAAATATCCCATCTCAGTCAGTAATTGGTCAGAAAAGGTCAACTGGTCCCAGAAAATGGTCAGTCCTAGACAACTTTTAATCAAGGGTTAAACATTCTCAAGGTCGCTCAAGGTCACGCGTTTCAAGGTCACAAAAAAACTTTTGGCAGCTCATTTGGGTCATTTAAAAAAACAAAGTATGTAATTTGAAAGGTCTCTTCACGGTTGTAGAAGATCAGCTATTTTCAGTAATTGGTCAGCCATAGATTTTATTTTTATGAATATTTAATGAATTTTATACGATTTTTGCTAAGTTTTTTTTTTGTAGGTCATGAACGGTTCGTGACCTTGAAAAAAACATTCTTTAAAAAATCGTATAAAAGTATCTATAACTGACCAATTACTGAAACTAGCTGACTTTTTATACAGCTCTTAGGGCCTTTCAGGTGGTATTAAATTTTTGTAAGTTTCCCATAAATGAGGTGCCAAAAATCGTGCGTGACCTTGAGCAATAATTAAAAAATTCATTTAAAAAAAACTATGGCTGACCAATTACTGAAACTAGCTGAACTTTTATATAGTTCTCAGGATCTTTCTGATGGTATTAAATTTAGCAAATTTCCCATAAATGAGGGCCAAAAATCACTATGACCTTGAAATTTTTAAAAATTCATTAAAAAAAAAAACTAAACCTGACCAATTACTGAAACAAGCTGACCTTTTATAAAGATCTAGAGATCTTTCAGATGGTACACTTTTTTGGCAAATTTCCCTAAAATGAGGTGCCAAAAATGGTTTTGACCTTGAATTTTTTTTTTAATTCATCAAATATTCATAAAAAAAAATCTATGGCTGACCAATTACTGAAAATAGCTGACCTTTTACAACCGTGAAGAGGCCTTTCAAATTGCATACTTTGTTTTATTAAATGACCCAAATGAGGTGCCAAAAGCTTTTTTTGTGACCTTGAAACGAACTTCAAAAATTCATAGAAAAAAATCTATGGCGGTCCGCCCCGGGCCTCCGGTGTCCGGGGCCCCCAAATCCAATTCAAACACGATATGTTTACATTGGATGTATGTACATATATTTTAAGAAATATATTAGGCTATGAGTGCAAAAGTGATGTAACCCATGTTTTTGTATCATATTTTGTATCTTTAATCGATCTTAAATACTATTTAATTTGGGATTCAAGCAGAAAATGCCACATTTTTTTAAAGTTCAGATATTTCAGAATTAAGAGTTTTGGCTTCAATGTATTTTGCAACATAAATGTTAAAATACCAGACAAAAGTATCGATTTAGCAAAGAAATGGGTACTCATATTAATGTTTGTCATAATGTACATTACGCAAGAAACAAAATTGTATAGGGCCCCCAAAAACGATATTTTCAAAAAATGTATTCAACGAAAATATAGGTTCATAAGTTTGTATTTCAAAAACAACAGCAGCGTCTATAAAGTGATGATGTTACTTGTTAGGTTTTTAAAGAATTTAGATAAAAAGAAAAAGGAAATAAAATAAATAAATTGGGTGGCTCAACAGCTCGTAGAGAACCAGGGCCAAGTGACTTACAACTCTCAACCATTCCTGTGTGCGAGTTTTTGTTGGCAGGAATGGAGGGGACCTACAGTTTTTTGCCGAGTTCGAACGGCTTAATGAGAAGCACTTTTTCATGACAAGTATACTCTTGGAGGATTTGTCAGTTCCTCGCAAGAGGCAGTACCTCGAATAAAACATTTCTGTTTTTAGGTGGCACGGCTGGGAATCGAACCCACACCTTCGGCATGACAGTCCTACGCACTAACCATCATGCCACGAGGTACTGCAAAATATGAAAATATGAAAATAACGGATCTAATTTCTGAAATCCCTTACCAAAAAGAAAAATATTGAGTTCGGAATTTCGTTAATTTTCTGTTTAAAAACAAATTTGTATAGTAAATAATTTTTTAAAAATTTTTCCTCGAACTCAAAATTTTGAAAAATTAATTATTTTGTTCAAGCTACCTTTTCTCCAAAATTTAAGTCAATAAGTAAGCTACCTACTAGTTTGTTTTCAATATTCAGTGCTCAATTCAATTTTAAATTAGAGCTGTGTAAATCGTTAATTTCAAATAATCGAATCGTTTAGGAATCGATAACCAAAATGATTCGATCATTTCAATCAATCGATCTTCCGATCATTTTCATTTCACTGAATTTATTTCCGATTCAATTTTCATTTCGATTTCGATGGAACTAAATCTCTCCGATTCAATACTGTATCGACTTCGATTGAATTCAATTTGATCCAAATTTAAAAACATTGAATAATCCGAAAAAATATGAAATTTTCATAGTTTTTACTGCTCTGGAAAAATAAGATTTTATGTCAATTGGTTGACATTTGGATCGAAATTCACTTTTTAGGGGCCGGTTATAGCGATCAGTAAAACACATCAGTAAAAAGTTGAAACGAAAGGAATTCGGAATTTTTTCCTGATGGGTGTTTATAGCGAACAGTAAAATTGTGTCAGTAAAACTAATGTCTTCTTCTTCTTTCTATTTTAACTGGATGTCAATGCATCAGTATTTTTTTTCGTATGTTCTGAAACAGTAAAAAAATTGGAACACAAACAGGCGGATCGAATTGTTTCATTTTGAGTAACATGACAATCAGCTGATACGCAAAATGATTTTTCGTCAGTAAAATCAAATAAATGGTTATTCTCAAAAAATATAATTCCGAATCAAGTTTTTCTTTTTTGTTTCAAAAAGCTCTCGAACATATTAAATATTGCAAAAGAAAATTTTTACTGATGCATTTTACTGATCGCTATAACTGGCCCCTTATGTGAAAGTATAATGTAGTTCGGTATAGTCCATCAAGAAATCAACTGTCAAGTTCCATTGACGGATGGCTACGATGTCGACGGATTAAAAAACCTTTAAGAAATCTGAAATGTTTGAATAATTTGTACTACTCCAGAAAAGGTGATTTTAGGACAATTGGGGGACATTTACATCAAAATATACCTTTTTCAAAATAAAGTTTATCTCCTTCCTCCGCCATTTTGTCATCTCTTAAAACATAAAATAAATAAAATAAAATAAAATAACAATAAATTCACTAAAACAACGATATTAACTGTTATTTTTAACAGGGTAAATATTTTTGAAAAAAAATAAAATAAAATAATTTGTTTTGTATACCTACTCCTTATGGAGCTTAATATAATATGCCAAGTTTAAAGATTTTCCATCCACTTTCACACTTTTTCCATAATTTTGAATGAGAAATTTCTATGTATCTTGTATGAGAAATTTCAAGTGCTTGCCGGCACGTGTTAACTATAACCGATCAAAAAAAAACTGCACACATTTTCGCTCTTAGGTGGTGGGGGAAATCCAATTTTTTTACGATAAGTGCCACCTTAATACAAACATACATCAACAAATGTGGATAAAATATTATGTTTTTGAAGCAAAAAGTACAATTTGATAGACTTTATTTTTAACTTTCGATACATTGCGGAAACATATTTTTTCATCCCTGTTCTGCTGCTAGCTAGTTTGCCTAAAATTTAAAAATAAGAAAAACCTTTTCTACTTTGAGTTATAAAAAAGTGGCGCACCTTGAAATTTTGCAATATTTTTAGGTGATTTAAAAAATCGTTTTTTTTTTAATATAGTTTTGTTTATTAACATTAAAATAAGTTCTTCATTACAAAAAAAAAACATTAAAATAAGTCCTTCATTAAAAAAACTGAAAAAATAAAGCTCTACAGAAACAAAGCGGCATATTATCAAAATGATTACAACTTATCAAAAATTATGACTGCGCCACTTTTTTTGTAACTCAGTCAGCCTTATTATGGGTTTCGCCCGGAAAATATTTCACCCGAAAAATGTTTGTACCCCGGAATTTTTTAAGCTATTATGAGTTTCTATATAAGAAGGTTTTATAATACAAATTCTATATACTACTGAAATAAATCAGCCAAGTAGAAGACTTAGCATTAAGGATTGGACTTGTTGAATTATTGATTCAAAATAGCTTTTTTATGGCCTTTAGTCCTATAAATTGGCGTTTCGTTCGGCTAACTCACTTGAACTCATCAGTGACATAGTGAGGGCTTTGTCATACGCAATTTATATTAAGTTCAGTTCAACTTACATGAATTTTTCAACGAAAATCCACTGTAAACTATATCCAACAAGATTAGAATTCCTAATCATTAAGCTGGAAGTTTTTTTGCCCTGGGCCAGGCATAGTTTCTATATAAGAAGGTTTTATAATACAAATTCTATATACTACTGAAATAAATCAGCCAAGTAGAAGACTTAGCATTAAGGATTGGACTTGTTGAATTATTGATTCAAAATAGCTTTTTTATGGCCTTTAGTCCTATAAATTGGCGTTTCGTTCGGCTAACTCACTTGAACTCATCAGTGACATAGTGAGGGCTTTGTCATACGCAATTTATATTAAGTTCAGTTCAACTTACATGAATTTTTCAACGAAAATCCACTGTAAACTATATCCAACAAGATTAGAATTCCTAATCATTAAGCTGGAAGTTTTTTTGCCCTGGGCCAGGCATAGTTTCTATATAAGAAGGTTTTATAATACAAATTCTATATACTACTGAAATAAATCAGCCAAGTAGAAGACTTAGCATTAAGGATTGGACTTGTTGAATTATTGATTCAAAATAGCTTTTTTATGGCCTTTAGTCCTATAAATTGGCGTTTCGTTCGGCTAACTCACTTGAACTCATCAGTGACATAGTGAGGGCTTTGTCATACGCAATTTATATTAAGTTCAGTTCAACTTACATGAATTTTTCAACGAAAATCCACTGTAAACTATATCCAACAAGATTAGAATTCCTAATCATTAAGCTGGAAGTTTTTTTGCCCTGGGCCAGGCATAGTTTCTATATAAGAAGGTTTTATAATACAAATTCTATATACTACTGAAATAAATCAGCCAAGTAGAAGACTTAGCATTAAGGATTGGACTTGTTGAATTATTGATTCAAAATAGCTTTTTTATGGCCTTTAGTCCTATAAATTGGCGTTTCGTTCGGCTAACTCACTTGAACTCATCAGTGACATAGTGAGGGCTTTGCCGAACGAAACGCCAATTTATAGGACTAAAGGCCATAAAAAAGCTATTTTGAATCAATAATTCAACAAGTCCAATCCTTAATGCTAAGTCTTCTACTTGGCTGATTTATTTCAGTAGTATATAGAATTTGTATTATAAAACCTTCTTATATAGAAACTATGCCTGGCCCAGGGCAAAAAAACTTCCAGCTTAATGATTAGGAATTCTAATCTTGTTGGATATAGTTTACAGTGGATTTTCGTTGAAAAATTCATGTAAGTTGAACTGAACTTAATATAAATTGCGTATGACAAAGCCCTCACTATGTCACTGATGAGTTCAAGTGAGTTAGCCGAACGAAACGCCAATTTATAGGACTAAAGGCCATAAAAAAGCTATTTTGAATCAATAATTCAACAAGTCCAATCCTTAATGCTAAGTCTTCTACTTGGCTGATTTATTTCAGTAGTATATAGAATTTGTATTATAAAACCTTCTTATATAGAAACTATGCCTGGCCCAGGGCAAAAAAACTTCCAGCTTAATGATTAGGAATTCTAATCTTGTTGGATATAGTTTACAGTGGATTTTCGTTGAAAAATTCATGTAAGTTGAACTGAACTTAATATAAATTGCGTATGACAAAGCCCTCACTATGTCACTGATGAGTTCAAGTGAGTTAGCCGAACGAAACGCCAATTTATAGGACTAAAGGCCATAAAAAAGCTATTTTGAATCAATAATTCAACAAGTCCAATCCTTAATGCTAAGTCTTCTACTTGGCTGATTTATTTCAGTAGTATATAGAATTTGTATTATAAAACCTTCTTATATAGAAACTATGCCTGGCCCAGGGCAAAAAAACTTCCAGCTTAATGATTAGGAATTCTAATCTTGTTGGATATAGTTTACAGTGGATTTTCGTTGAAAAATTCATGTAAGTTGAACTGAACTTAATATAAATTGCGTATGACAAAGCCCTCACTATGTCACTGATGAGTTCAAGTGAGTTAGCCGAACGAAACGCCAATTTATAGGACTAAAGGCCATAAAAAAGCTATTTTGAATCAATAATTCAACAAGTCCAATCCTTAATGCTAAGTCTTCTACTTGGCTGATTTATTTCAGTAGTATATAGAATTTGTATTATAAAACCTTCTTATATAGAAACTATGCCTGGCCCAGGGCAAAAAAACTTCCAGCTTAATGATTAGGAATTCTAATCTTGTTGGATATAGTTTACAGTGGATTTTCGTTGAAAAATTCATGTAAGTTGAACTGAACTTAATATAAATTGCGTATGACAAAGCCCTCACTATGTCACTGATGAGTTCAAGTGAGTTAGCCGAACGAAACGCCAATTTATAGGACTAAAGGCCATAAAAAAGCTATTTTGAATCAATAATTCAACAAGTCCAATCCTTAATGCTAAGTCTTCTACTTGGCTGATTTATTTCAGTAGTATATAGAATTTGTATTATAAAACCTTCTTATATAGAAACTATGCCTGGCCCAGGGCAAAAAAACTTCCAGCTTAATGATTAGGAATTCTAATCTTGTTGGATATAGTTTACAGTGGATTTTCGTTGAAAAATTCATGTAAGTTGAACTGAACTTAATATAAATTGCGTATGACAAAGCCCTCACTATGTCACTGATGAGTTCAAGTGAGTTAGCCGAACGAAACGCCAATTTATAGGACTAAAGGCCATAAAAAAGCTATTTTGAATCAATAATTCAACAAGTCCAATCCTTAATGCTAAGTCTTCTACTTGGCTGATTTATTTCAGTAGTATATAGAATTTGTATTATAAAACCTTCTTATATAGAAACTATGCCTGGCCCAGGGCAAAAAAACTTCCAGCTTAATGATTAGGAATTCTAATCTTGTTGGATATAGTTTACAGTGGATTTTCGTTGAAAAATTCATGTAAGTTGAACTGAACTTAATATAAATTGCGTATGACAAAGCCCTCACTATGTCACTGATGAGTTCAAGTGAGTTAGCCGAACGAAACGCCAATTTATAGGACTAAAGGCCATAAAAAAGCTATTTTGAATCAATAATTCAACAAGTCCAATCCTTAATGCTAAGTCTTCTACTTGGCTGATTTATTTCAGTAGTATATAGAATTTGTATTATAAAACCTTCTTATATAGAAACTATGCCTGGCCCAGGGCAAAAAAACTTCCAGCTTAATGATTAGGAATTCTAATCTTGTTGGATATAGTTTACAGTGGATTTTCGTTGAAAAATTCATGTAAGTTGAACTGAACTTAATATAAATTGCGTATGACAAAGCCCTCACTATGTCACTGATGAGTTCAAGTGAGTTAGCCGAACGAAACGCCAATTTATAGGACTAAAGGCCATAAAAAAGCTATTTTGAATCAATAATTCAACAAGTCCAATCCTTAATGCTAAGTCTTCTACTTGGCTGATTTATTTCAGTAGTATATAGAATTTGTATTATAAAACCTTCTTATATAGAAACTATGCCTGGCCCAGGGCAAAAAAACTTCCAGCTTAATGATTAGGAATTCTAATCTTGTTGGATATAGTTTACAGTGGATTTTCGTTGAAAAATTCATGTAAGTTGAACTGAACTTAATATAAATTGCGTATGACAAAGCCCTCACTATGTCACTGATGAGTTCAAGTGAGTTAGCCGAACGAAACGCCAATTTATAGGACTAAAGGCCATAAAAAAGCTATTTTGAATCAATAATTCAACAAGTCCAATCCTTAATGCTAAGTCTTCTACTTGGCTGATTTATTTCAGTAGTATATAGAATTTGTATTATAAAACCTTCTTATATAGAAACTATGCCTGGCCCAGGGCAAAAAAACTTCCAGCTTAATGATTAGGAATTCTAATCTTGTTGGATATAGTTTACAGTGGATTTTCGTTGAAAAATTCATGTAAGTTGAACTGAACTTAATATAAATTGCGTATGACAAAGCCCTCACTATGTCACTGATGAGTTCAAGTGAGTTAGCCGAACGAAACGCCAATTTATAGGACTAAAGGCCATAAAAAAGCTATTTTGAATCAATAATTCAACAAGTCCAATCCTTAATGCTAAGTCTTCTACTTGGCTGATTTATTTCAGTAGTATATAGAATTTGTATTATAAAACCTTCTTATATAGAAACTATGCCTGGCCCAGGGCAAAAAAACTTCCAGCTTAATGATTAGGAATTCTAATCTTGTTGGATATAGTTTACAGTGGATTTTCGTTGAAAAATTCATGTAAGTTGAACTGAACTTAATATAAATTGCGTATGACAAAGCCCTCACTATGTCACTGATGAGTTCAAGTGAGTTAGCCGAACGAAACGCCAATTTATAGGACTAAAGGCCATAAAAAAGCTATTTTGAATCAATAATTCAACAAGTCCAATCCTTAATGCTAAGTCTTCTACTTGGCTGATTTATTTCAGTAGTATATAGAATTTGTATTATAAAACCTTCTTATATAGAAACTATGCCTGGCCCAGGGCAAAAAAACTTCCAGCTTAATGATTAGGAATTCTAATCTTGTTGGATATAGTTTACAGTGGATTTTCGTTGAAAAATTCATGTAAGTTGAACTGAACTTAATATAAATTGCGTATGACAAAGCCCTCACTATGTCACTGATGAGTTCAAGTGAGTTAGCCGAACGAAACGCCAATTTATAGGACTAAAGGCCATAAAAAAGCTATTTTGAATCAATAATTCAACAAGTCCAATCCTTAATGCTAAGTCTTCTACTTGGCTGATTTATTTCAGTAGTATATAGAATTTGTATTATAAAACCTTCTTATATAGAAACTATGCCTGGCCCAGGGCAAAAAAACTTCCAGCTTAATGATTAGGAATTCTAATCTTGTTGGATATAGTTTACAGTGGATTTTCGTTGAAAAATTCATGTAAGTTGAACTGAACTTAATATAAATTGCGTATGACAAAGCCCTCACTATGTCACTGATGAGTTCAAGTGAGTTAGCCGAACGAAACGCCAATTTATAGGACTAAAGGCCATAAAAAAGCTATTTTGAATCAATAATTCAACAAGTCCAATCCTTAATGCTAAGTCTTCTACTTGGCTGATTTATTTCAGTAGTATATAGAATTTGTATTATAAAACCTTCTTATATAGAAACTATGCCTGGCCCAGGGCAAAAAAACTTCCAGCTTAATGATTAGGAATTCTAATCTTGTTGGATATAGTTTACAGTGGATTTTCGTTGAAAAATTCATGTAAGTTGAACTGAACTTAATATAAATTGCGTATGACAAAGCCCTCACTATGTCACTGATGAGTTCAAGTGAGTTAGCCGAACGAAACGCCAATTTATAGGACTAAAGGCCATAAAAAAGCTATTTTGAATCTATTATGAGTTTCGCCTGAACTTCTCTTGGCTTAAAATCAACAAAAAACCTGCACAAAGCGCACCAGTACCACCTATTTATCTTTTGTTCACCTCCAAAAGATAAGTGATAATTTAAAATCTTAATTACGCTACAATTTGCGCGAAATTAGTACTCACAAAAAAGGGGAAATTTTATTTTTCGGGTGAAACTCACAATAGGCGAAAAGTGAAATGTCAACTTTTCCGGGTGGAATGTTGTTCACGTGAAACTCATAATAACCCTGAGTGTATTTTATAAACATCAAAATACTCGTTCTCTTATCTGATCACATAAGGGGCCCCATATAGCATAGCCGCCCCGGGCCTCTAACAAGCTTAGTCCGCCACTGGCAGTACCTCGGATAAAATATTTCTGTTTTAAGGTGGCACGGCTGGGAATCAAACCCACACCTTCGGCATGACAGTCCAACGCACTTACCTTTATGCCACCATATGTACTCCTTGTTTGCTTGCTTTACTCTTCTATAAAAAGTTCCACACCTCTTTTCTGCTATAGCACTTTTGCATCTCAACCTCAACTTCTCGTTGCTGATGATTTTTGTTTCTTCCTCCTGAACAAGAGTTTATCATACTTCCTTTGGTCAACGTAGAGCTGGTGGTAAACTCTTGATTCCTTCTCATGGAGCTATAATCTGTTTTTGCTTTGTTTGCTTTGCGCAATCGGAGTCAAACCATTTGATTTCTCGGTAGTGGTTATGACGCTTCTAATGCGGTGTTTCAAATGGCTTCTTGATTTTGCTGCATTTGGCCTTTCAGCCTTGTGTTAACAGCCAGCTATGGAGTTTCTTGCAAGCTCAAGAGAAACGTGGCCGGCATAGCTGTCGTGCAGGCTGGGCATTCCGATCGTCCTACCAAAGATGTTTCGGCGTTAAAGTCCCCCAAGAAGCGCTAATTAATAGGGCTAAGATGGTGGAATTTTGCCTTGATATAGACCGCTGTCACTATCTCAGATACATTGCAAAAGCTCAAGACTCTTTGCCTAAGTCATCTTGTCACAGCCAAACTGCATCCAATCAAGGGCGCCTTTCCATCGTGGTAGCAGTTCCCGTAATAAAAGTCGCTGTTTCCCGTTTTCCTCTATCCTGTTACATTCAATCGCAATTCTTGGAGAGCTGTGATTTGAAGCTGGTGGGGGTCTCGGCTAGCTGTTCAGCTTTACACTGCCTGCGAAGGCCAGGAGAATTTTGTCCAGGAAGGGGTTAGAACTGCGAATGATGGCTCACATCATTTTTTGGGTTTTCGACATGCAATTACTGCAAGACTTTAATTTTTTTCGAAGTCTTACGAAAACTTCCGACTCATAACCTTTATTTTTGGTTAACCTTCACACCCAGAAATTTCCCGAAAGACCATAGGAGTGTTATGTAGAGGTAGTTCATAATAGCTTTGATCATTTTGGTTTGAGCTTACTTTACTTTTGTGCATGTGCCTTGTCACATCTCAGGATTTTGTTTTACATCTTTTAAAGATGAGTGTCAAGTTAGCAAAGCAACTTTGATGAATCGAAAAATGAAATTTGTCGTTAATTAGTTGTGATAATTTTGAATTTTTTGTTCCATGCTTTGTATGATTTTTTGGAAGTCAGTCGAAAATCAGTAAAAACTATTTTCATCCTGGTTTTGTATGGCTTCATAATTTGCCGTTAATTAGTTGTGACAGTTTCGAATTTGTCGTTCTATGTTTTCTATGTTTTTTTTTCGAAGAGTGGTAAGAACTTATACAACTCTATATTTTATTCATTAATAATTTGCCGTTAATTAGTTGGGATAAATTCAATATTGTCGTGCGATGTTTTCTATGTATTTTGGGCTCCTTAGTTATTTTTGTTGATTGAGAAAAATCAATTGTATCACTCCGTAACGCAATTTTACTATCTTCAATTAACGTTTTATTGAAAATGCTTATATTTCTACGTGACTAAACATTAAACACAACACATTTTTGTGTTCACTAGAAATGTGCTTTGTATTCCTAACCTTCCATCCGCCGTATATTTATTAAATGTTTTTACCAGATGATGTAGTTCACAGTTCAACTTCATCAATGCGGCCTACTTAGTAGGTTGGTGTTGTTCGTGGTTCGTGTCACACACTACACACATCGTCACCACATTTCCTTTCCATTAGGTTGGTCAATCAATGATGCATTCAAATGCTTGCAAATACCCTCGATATTTGTACACTCAATTATCCTTTTCATGATAATTCTTGAATATTTAGTCATCAGACTTCGTGTGTATCGTATACACACCAAATAATCCCAACCATTCACCGGGTGTGAAGGTCCTTTTCCTTTGACTGATGACGATGACAAAAAAAAATCTACTGAATGGTTTTACTTCAATTGAGTTTTTGGGCAATCCGATTATATTGAATAAAGTATACGAAATACGATGAAACAAAATTTATAAAATCCAATATAATACCTCTTGTTTAAGAATGATTTAAAATAATTACATTTTACAATTATTCTTCAAAGTTCTCGCAATCAACAAGAAACACTTTATGATCTATTCAAGCATTGTTAAGCCCCTGAACAATCAACAAAAATATAAGACCAACTCTCATCTTGGATTTGGTATTGTGTATAGCGTAGACAAGGGTACGGCTCAAGTATTCCATCATCAAGCCTTGAAGCAATGCAAGTTTATACCCATGAACACATAGTTTGAAGTTTTTGATATCAGTTAACTAAAGATATATGCTAAGATTTTAATTTTCTATGAAAAGAAGCAAAGCTGGTAGTTGCTGCTGCATCAACAACATTCTTCAATATGCTGGAATGTTATGAAATACATATTCGAGTATAACGTTGTGTTCTAGGAAGCAGAAGCTTTTCTGAATCACTCTTCTTTGGTTTTTCAATGGCGGGGGGGATGAGTGTGCATCCATTCTCTTTCAATAAAACAGATTTATATCTGATCCTTGAATAGGGGGCAGCAAGAGTGACGAGACAAAAGCATGTAACTTGACTTTTAAGAACCATCAAGAACTAACACTCCATTTTCTTTATGTTTTGTTCGCCATCATCTTATGTCTTCTCTTCTTGTTCATCTCCTCGGTGGAGATAGAGAGATATTCATTTCATTTTCTTTTCATTGAACTTCATCGTCTTCTGCAGCTCTGATGTTCTCAGCAAAATGAGATGAATTTCTTAAGGTCTTTATAATTTGGTCATAGGAAACCGAACCCGGTGAGCTTTTTGGTGGAGACCTTTTTCTATGATTAGAACTCAGTCTTTATACACTAAGAATGAAATTAAGTTTTCAAAAATGGCACCCCATCTGTAGTCCAGTTAGGAAAGCGAAGTGCCTGCGCTGTTTGTGGTGGGGACCTTAATTTATGTTTGACATGCTAAGGATGTAATTTATCTTAGGAGTCATTGTTGTAATCCTGTCGCTTGAACGCCATTTTCAAAAATGGCACCCAATCTGTGGAAAATGGTAAAAAAAAGACTCGTCAATTACTTGAAAAATTTCCCTGATCAGAATAACGATTGATATCTTCCAGGAACATACTTTTTTTATGTCAACGGGTGGAACCTAAACCTTTTTAAAAGTTTTTTGGGGACATGAGAAAAGTTGCGGAACTGCCTCCAAGTGCCAAACTCGTTTTGGGAAATAACAACTCATATCTTTAAAAATATGTGTTGAATAGATGCTCCTTCGGTTAAAACTTCAATATTGCCACTTTTCGGGAAAATAGTTTTTTCGATGTCAATAGGTGGGATTTCCCCTTTTTTTGGTAATTTTTTAATATTTTTCACGGGAAAAAAGTTGCGGAAATACCTCCAGACTCAAAACGTAAAATAAAATAAATAAATTTTAAGGCGCAACCACAGACCAGGGCCTAGTGACTAACAACTCTCAACCATTACTGCGTGCGTTTTGTTGGCAGGAATGGGGGAAAAAAATAAAATTATTTCTGTGTTAAGGTGGCAGCAGCGGCTGGGAATCGAACCCAGACCTTCGACAAGACTGTCCAACGTATTAACCATTTTGCCACGAGGTACTACAGACGCCAAACATGTTTTGGGAAAATAACAGCTGATGTCTTTAAGCGCATCCAGATTCCAAACGCGTATTGTTAAAATAACAACTGACTTCTTTGAGTAGAAGCACTTAAGGTTAAGATTTCAGTGTTTCCACTTTGCGGGAACATACTTTTTTTAATGTCATAGAGTGTGATTTCCATTTTTTTCGTTAATTTTTAATATTTTTAGCACGAATAAAGTTGTGGAAACGCCTCCAGATGACAAATGTGGTTTGTAAAATAATCGGTTGATGTCTTAAAAGTTAGGTGTTGAGTAGAAGTACCTTCGGTGTTGCCACTTTTCGGGAACCTAATTTATTCGATATCTATTTTTTTTTGAAAAATTTAATATTTGGAACATGGAAAACATGCAAAAATGCCTCTTGATGTCAAACGCGTGTGGGGAAAATAGGTTGTTTATTTTTTAATGTTCAAAATATTAAATATGTATTACCAAAAAAATCATCATAAAATGTTCCAGAAAAGTGGTAACATTGACTTTTTAACCAAAGGTGCTTCTACTCAACACTTACCTTTTAAGGCATTTTCCATCTCCCCTTGGAGTCGGGAGGCATTAGTCGAAATCCCACCCTTTGACATGAAAAAAAGTATATTCTCTTAAAGAGGTAACACTGACATTTTCCGAAAGGTGTCAACACTAATCTTTTTAAACACTTTTATTTCCAACTCACGTCTGGCGTCTGGAGTCGTTTCCGAAACTTGCTTCACTTTGGAAATTTTAAAAATTACTAAAAAAATGAGGAAATATTAACTTTTACATAAAAAAAAGTATGTTGCCGAAGAGTAGCAACATTTAAATTTTAACCGAAGGTGCATCTACTTAACACCTATCTTTTAAGATATCAATAGTTATTTTGATTATGAAAATTTTCCAAGTAAGTAACGAGTTTTTTATATTACCATTTCCCACACATTGGGCACCATTTTGGAAAATGGCGTCCAAGCGACAGGATTACAACATTGGCTCCCAAGCTAAATAAGCTAAATATTAACCTTAGTGTGTAAGGACTGAATTCCCATCATAAGGAAATGGGTAACGCTAAAAAGCACACGAGATTCAGTTTTTTGACCAGACTATAATTTCTAAAGATTTTGTATCTTTGTTTCTCTCTCAGTTTACTTTTAGTCCAGTCATTTAAGCTTTTTGCTTCGGAAAAAATGGCGGAGAGCTGAATTTTGGTATATAGCCCCCTTATAGTATTCTAATGAAACTGTTAAGGGTCCCCATCGATATGAGCACCGCTTAGGAACAATTTTAGGGGGGCCACGTATCGTGACCTTCGACCCCGTATAAATAATGTAGTGGAGTCCGAATCGATGTTGAACTTTCCAAAAACCTTTAAATAAATCCCTGTACATAATTTTTTGAACTTTTTTACCACGCAAGAAAAACTAACCTGGTACCCAACTTCAAAGGTGGTGTAAGAGAGTACATTTTATACAGAAATATAAAATTCGTACTGACTGAATTATCTCGAAAACGGTTACTCTTTTGAAACTTCCCAGCTACAACCTTGTCTTTGACATTTTTTCTGTAAGACTTGGGAGATATTCCTTAAAACCCGTTTGGGGGGCTTTTGACCCCCCGTAAAATTGTTAGTGAGGCTTATATCGATGGGGACTTTTCACAATTGCCAAAGAATGCCATGAGGAAGCTTTGTGCCAAAATTCAGCTTATCGCTATTTATTCCGTAATCTGGCTGATTTTAAGACTTATATGACTGGACTATTCAGCTACCAGGACTGTTGTGCACTTTTTTGTGAAAATGAATAGTCTATCCAAGCTGTTTACTTTTAGTAAGCCTAGTTTAAATATTTCACCCCGAAACTATGAAAAACAAAATCCATTAAAGGATATAAAAATTTACTCAATCTACAAGCCTTTCTCCTGCTGGTGAAATTTTAATTTTTGTTAAATTTTGAAAAAGAAAAAAAACATTTCCTAGACTTTTTAGTTAATAATAATTTAAGGTGAATATCCAGCAAATACAAACTTACATAAAATTAACTTGGCATACAAAGCACCATACCTACTACTTTGCAAACAAGAATAAGCCAGAAGAATTGAGCTGTTGATGATGGACCAAAAAATTATATTGATAGGAAGATGCGAAGTCTGTAGGGGCTTCATTTTGATCTGGTGCTAGAGTGAGGATAAATCAAAAATCCGAATTGACGTTACAGCATCAGCACAGCATCCTTTGTTGGTTGTTATGTGTATATTATGTCCAAAACTTTGAGTTGAGTTGCACTACTCTCCCTTTCTCCTGATGATGGCAGCACAGACAGCAGAAAATCTCTATCCAATGATGTGTATCCAATGTGAAGGAAAACGAAGAAAATTGTTTCTTAAAGGACTTCAAGTATTTAAAAGATTTTGCTCAAGTCTGCAAGGAAATTGATATAAATAGACTTTACTTTCGCTTCGCTTCAATTTTCGGTTTTCAGAGAAACTCAAAATTTGAAATGGTGTGGGAAAAGAGAGTATGCTTCTAATAACTTACGTGCGTCGCTCGTCGTCGTCGTCGTCATAGTCGTCGTTCTCGTCCAAATAGAACCAAAACCAACCATCAACCACCCGCTGGTTTTCAAAGATATGAAGATTTACTTCAAGGCGTACCACACCTGCCGTAAGCCGATGGAAAAGGGATGAGGTTGTTGTTGGGATATTTAAGTAATTGGATGCTTTAACTGCTGCTGTTTGGATCCTTTTCACGGTGTTTGCTCCTTTGAGTTAATTATTGACTTTGAGACTTGAGAGGAGATGTTCAAGTTGTTAATTTATGCGTCGACGCGGGACATATATGGGTTGGAATATTATTGTATATTAAGTGTGTTTTGGGAGATGGGTGTAGGACCCTTGATCTTGGAAATAAGAAAACTTCGCGATAGAGATGCGGTGCGGTGGCGGTGCAGTCAAGAGCAAGCACGAAGGTGAATATATTTTTAATGGCGCTTTGAGAAGTGTCAATTAAATTAATTGAATATTCATGCTTTTGTTTGTTTCTTTATCATAAGCGTATATCTATTCAAAGTGGAATCATGTTTGAGAAGGAAAATGCGAACAGATTAATTTATGGCAAAACCACCGTTTTTGTGTTCTTAAATATTGTTGTTTTTTTTTAAGATAACCGGAAAACAATAAATTATGTTTTCAGGAACTTGATTCGTACTTACATTGATTAGATAATAAAATGTTTTATTATTTTTATTTAAAATTACAGTTCAAAAGGATAAAACACATTGTATCACTCATACGCCCAGTGTCCCCATAGGATATTGAATATACGGGAAAATGAGGGGTATAAAGAAACAATTACGTTCAAGGGTTTTGATACTGAATTTGTTGGCTTCAAAAAAGTTACCTTATGGACGCTTCTCAAATCCCGCGTTATCCTTTTATAATTCCTTTTTTCAGCCTCACAAAATTTCAAACGATTTTTTTTTTTTTTTTTAAACACTAAATATCCATTTCTTCAGACCACGAAGAAAGTGCTGAGATATTTCTTCAATAGCTGGTAGGGGTAATTCAGACGTCGTCTCTTTACAATTTTGGCCAGGTTTTTGATGCAAATGCATTTGATGTGCGTGACAGCCAGATAAAATTCCCCCTATTGAAGGGTCCAAGGGAAAACGGCTAAGGTCTACTTGAGTTGATTCCGAGAAAAATTAAATTGTAATTTTATTACTAGAAACTCTAAATTCAAAGAAAAATAAATGAAAGTAACAAACTATTTTGTCGAGCAAAAAGTTCTCATAATGATGCAACAGGTATTTATTCTAATATTTTAATTTTTTGGCCTCATACGCTGATATGACTCATTGAAACAAAAATTTGATTGAACAATTTTCACAAGCGTGACATTGAACTTTTTTTGAAATTCATTTTGTTTTGACAAGGCCTCGACCGGAAGTATTTAGAATATTGTATGATTTTTTAATTAATTTATTTAAGGGTTGTGGCAACCCTTAAAATGATTGAACACAGTGCGAGTATTAGAAAAATTGGGAAGGATTTGAAAGAAGATACCGATGCACATTAGTTTTGAAGCTCTGAATATCTAAATGGAAGGGAAAAATAGAGTCGGGTAAAGCATTCGTGTTGTTCGGCTGAAAAAAGAATCTCTATACTTTACAGTACGTCCGAAATTGGGCTCAATAGTAAACTGTTGCGCATTCCTGGAAAAGCGAGTATTACGGTGGAATTGTTTTAGGGGAGGAATGCAGCTGGCTATTTCACTAGAACACTGTTTGACATGAAACATTACGAGGGTGTTCAAGAGATGCTTATGTTTCCGTTATATTACAGTCACCTATCATTTTAAGAGCTCTTTTTTGGATTCTATCTAAAAGGCTAAGATAAGTTATTGAATGAAGGCTTTGTAGATTACAGCCAGATCAGAAGGGGAGAAAAATTTCTTGCATCTTCGAAGAAAACCTAAGGACTTCGAAGCGTTTTTGGCTACATTGAATATGTGTTCATTACACAGAAGGTGATTTGATATGCACATACCCAGAACTGAAAGCTGTTCAGTTTCATCGATGCAAGTACCATTCATGGACAGTGGCATTGGGGGTGGGTTCTGCTTCAGAGACAGCAAACAGCATTGTGTTTTTGAAGCATTAAATTCTACACGGTTTTATTCCACACTGAACAATGCTGTCAAGATCAGAATTTAATGAGCTTATCATACGCTGCCGTTCAAGTTCCACATCCGAAGGACAAGGATGTGAATCAAGGAACGAATATGAAAAGCTGAGGGTGCGGTCATCAGCAAAACATTTTAATGGATTAGAAGTTTCAGACAAGAGATCATTAATGAAAATGAGA
The DNA here is from genome assembly GCA_963921185.1 of Dasysyrphus tricinctus. Classification (NCBI taxonomy): domain Eukaryota; kingdom Metazoa; phylum Arthropoda; class Insecta; order Diptera; family Syrphidae; genus Dasysyrphus; species Dasysyrphus tricinctus. Next base: position 77,190,950 of record OY992530.1, on the reverse strand, counting down.
AAGAGAGTCGGAGACTAAACGGAGCCCTGGGGCACACCAGCATTTATTTTATGAATATCAGACTTGAAACCATCCAGTACAACTTTTACTGAACGGTCCGAAAGGTAATTTATAATCCAACGAAGAAGAGATTCATCAAAACCAAATGCATGCATTTTCGATAAGATAGAGCTTGGTGCCAAACTCTAACAAATGCTTTTGAAATATCAAGTGCAACAATCTTACTTTCTCCAAAACGATGTAAAGATTTGTTCCACTGCTCGGTGAGATATAGCATCAGATCACCAGTGGACCTATTGCTACGAAAGCCGTACTGCCAGTCATTAAGAAGCTTAAGTTCTTCAAGATATTTTGTAAGCTGATGATTAAGCGTTTCCATGACCTTACAAAAAAAGGAACGTAAGTGCAATTGGTCGATAGTTGGAGGGAGACAAAGATTCACCTTTTTTAGGGACTGGCTGGACAAATGCTGTTTTTCATCCACTCGGAAAGAGACCAGTTGAGTAGGACAGATGGAATAGCTTACGCAGTGGCTTTGCCAGCGTTGAAGAACACCTCTTCAGAACAATTGGAGGGATACTATCCGGGCCAGCGGACTTGTGTGCATCAAGATCTTTTAGAACTCTCGCTACTGTACGAGTGCGAAACAAGATTTGTCCCATAAAATTATTACCGCTCTCAAGTACAGGCGGAGTCATGACACTCTCTGGCAGCGTCGAATAAACAGCAAACTGTGCTGCAAGCAAATTGGCTTTTTCTAGTGAGCTGTCAGCAGGAGTAGCTATCATTGAAGCCGAGCGTTGGAACCGAAGACGAGGTAGAATTACGTACGTTTTTTACAAATGACCAGAAATTTGTACTACCTTTGGGACATTGTAGTATTTTTTGCCTTAATTTGTGATCATGCAAAAATTTGGTTCTTCGAATGTGAACGTTACAGGTCTTTCGAGCTTGTTTGAACTTATTCCGGTTTTCCTCAGTGGGGTTGGCTTTGTATCTTCGGAAACTTACTTCTTTAACCCTGATAGCCTCTTTACAGCTCGAATCGAACCATGAATTCTCTTTTGGTTTGATGGATGTTACCCTGTTCGGAATAAAATTTCTCATACCGTGAAGAATTAAATTTGTAATCATATCAGCGCTGGAGTCAACGTCACTACCGAGGAAACATAGTGACCAGTTAAAGTTCCTGAAGAAATTATTGAGACCGTCCCAGTTGGCTTTCTCGTATTGCCAAACAGTTCTCATAGGCGTTATCTCTCTAACTGGATTGATTTGGCACGAGAAATAAGCAGATATGACACAATGGTCAGAGGTATAGCCTATTGAATAGACCGGAAAATGAAGGGTATAAAGGAACAATTACGTGCAAGAGTTTTATTATTGAATATGTTTGTTTGGCTCCTAATCATCCTTAAAACTAAAACTGCTACTAAATTCACCCATGTATTTCTGAGAGAATGGTCACACTGGCCATTTTTCAATATTTTTGGTATAACTCGAAAACTAAGCCGAATTTGACAATCTTACACTTAAAACTTTTTGTTCAAAATTAAATAGAATATTGAAAAATGGCCAGTGTGACCATTCTATCGGAAACGCATGGGTGAATTTAGTAGCATTTTTGGTTTTAAGCATGCTTATGGGCCAAACAAACATACTCAATAATAAAAACCCTTGCACGTAATTGTTCCTTTTAAAAAGGTCTATTCAATAGGCTAGTAAGAAACAAGTCTAAAGTGTTGGCGGATTGACCTGCAACGTCAGGGATACGAGTTGGCTCGTCAACAAGCTGAATTAGTTGGTTTAACTCAGCAAAGACCTCAACATACCTTCCTTCGAGTGTTGTCTTGCCAGAAAAGTGAAGCCACGAAGAATTGTGTACATTGAAATCGCCCGCAACGACGATTTCAGTGTGAGGATAATGGGCGACAATTCTTTGTATGAAGTCGGACAGAGAATCAAATTCGTTAAAAGTTGAATTTCTGTCCAAATTTGGGCTCCGATAAATGAAGCAGGTATGAATGATGCGTTTATTCACCGAGAATTTTAACTACACGAAGTTGAAATATGTGTTTGAGCACAAACTATATTGTGGTAGGAGTTGGTACGCAACATTCATTTCGAGACCATGATAGGAAAAGAATAATGGCACTAAACTATACCCATATAGGTTAAATTCTGAAAAATCAGTATTTTCCCCTATCTGAGTTTCACTTAGTGCCAAAACAGCTGGCCTGTTTTGTACAGTATAAACGTACACGGCACAGACATTTTTTCTCAACCCACGAATGTTGGAAAAATCGACTCTAAACTTACCAGCCATTCGGAAATGCAAAGCTAAATCAAAAACCAATTCAGACAATTATCTTAATTAGCTGCCATGTCACTTGGTCTAGGCACAAGTTTTCCTTTTTCAAATATCGTTTTGTTGAATTTTGGAGCAAAAATAAAACTTTTGAAAAATATGTTATTTTAAAAAGTGTGCCATTTTGCGAGTTTTTAAAGTCCTTTGTGAAGAGAGCTATTCTATATCAGGTAGTACTTATAAAATTCAACAAGATGTCATCTTCAGTTCAGTTTTTTTTCAAAAAGTGAACTTAAATCGTTTTTCCCCTGGACCCTTCAATTGTATTGAAGAAATATTCTCAGACTTCAGGGTTATAAAAAAAATGCAGTCTTTTGTGAATGCAATCTAAAGGATGTCTTTTAGACGTGTGGTTTTCCATCTGGCAATACTTTTTTCGCAATTAGTCTTTTTGACAGCTGTCATTTGATTTATGCTCAGTTTAGTTTGCCATTTCATAATGAATAGACTTACTCCTGAACATCGTTTGAAAATCATGCAAATTTATTACCAAAATGAAGAATAATGAAAACTGAAGCCAGCCAGCGGAGAAACGCCATAGAGCCATGATTAATGACTTTTTCGAACCTGAATCAGAGGATATTGATGCTGCGACGACCTTTGGTTCCAACAAGATGGCGCTACATGCCATACAGCCAACGATCAACATCAATCAACAACGCGTTATTGCTGACATACGGCCCCAATTGCTGCAAAAAAAGGTCGAAAATTGGGCCTCTGGGCTGGAATTAATTCGAGCCAGTCGCGGCTTCCACTTGCCCAAAATCATTTTTTAAAACATAATGGAAACCCCTTATCTTTATAATTAAGCTTAATTTTTGGCCATAACATTAAATTATATGCGTTTTATTTCTTCTTGAAAACCACACATCTAAAAAAAACACCCTTTATTATGATTTCGATTAAAAGATTGCTTCATTTGTTTCACTTTGAGACTGCGACTTCCAACTCTGCAATCAGCATTCATTTGACGATGAAATAATTGCAATCATCCCCCCCCCCCCCCATGTTTTGGGAATTCATGCGTTCTTTTTTAATTCTTTCGCATGCTTTTGTATTCCTTGCATTCAATCGCGTTCATTTGCATTCTTTTCATTGTGGTAACAATTTTTAAAATTACAGTATTAAATTTAAAGTAAACAGTCTCTAAGTTAATTCAATGAATGCTATCTTTTAAATGAATTTAATAAATGATTTTTAATGATTGCATTCGTAAGAGGTTGCACTCTTTTACAATCCTGCTAAACTATTGTTACGTCCCTTAAAATTAATGTTGACTGGTATTTGGCTATATGTATAGGGTTTTACAATAAGGGGGAGCGATATTGAAATGGAATAAAATAGTCTGTATGTGAGTTGTGAGGTGTAGTTGAGTGAAATTCTTTTTTTAAGGCATACATGTTTGCTATTTGGGAATATGACATTGTTCAAATTTCCGCAGCTTCAATACTTGCCATGGTGCCTCTGATCAGAGAAGTCCAATTTCAGTGACTTTGCCGCATATATTCGGCTCAATTTGAGCGTTGGCTGTTTCTTCCCCTCACCTCTGTAAGAGATAACCCTACATATATGCACCTTCAAATCGTTCATGCAGAATATCCTCTGTGGCATCAGCTGTGTGGCATGTAGTGCTTTCTTGTTGGATTTAAATTTCGGCCAAAAGAAATTGTGGAAGTTAGCACCACCGTGTTCGATTTTCATTTATGTGCCCAACTTTTGCTGTAAAAAATAAAGTTTTGCTGTATTGTGCTCAGCTACCATGTGCCCTAAATATTGAAAAAGTAGCAAAGTAGCAAGATTTTAAGAATGATTTTTTTGTATTTCAACATTTCTTAAAAAAGAAAGTTGTGCTATTTGTGCTCAGATTTTTCCACCTCGGTCCGTTACTTGAAAAATTGCAATTTTTTAAATTTTACGAATTTATTTTTTTGAAATTTCTTAATTTCCTAAAAATGAAAAATGTACCCTTTTGTGCTCAGTTTGTGCTGCCATCTACCGAAAAGATAAAAAAAATTATTCTTCATCTTAAAGAAATAATTATTGTGTTATTTTGTGCTCAGTTTTTGCTGCCATGTGCAGAAGAGAAAAAAATCACATATTTGCCGCTTTTACGGCCAATTTTTCGAAGCGTGTAGTATTGTCATTTTCGATTTTCGAAAAAAAGCTGGGCTATAAAAAAATTCCCAAATTTATTATTTTATTATTTATTTTGTGCTTATTATGGCAGCACAAACTGAGTACAAAACAGCATAACTTTCATTTTTTGCAAAATTGAAATATTTCAAAAAAAAAAAATTCATCCGTAAAACTTGCAAGACAGCACAAGTTTAGCACAATGCAGCAAAACTTTTTTTAAATCAAAAATCGGGTTGCTAACTTCACGTCAAAAAAATCAATAAAAATCGCATAGTTGCAACTCCTACGGCCAAAACTAAACTTTACAAAGGGCTGTAGCGTGGAGTTAGCACCACCAATTTCGATTTTTCAAAAAAAAAGTTGTGCTCTATTGTGCTGGCCGATGCCGCCCTGTGTCGTAGATAAATATCTTTAAAAAAATTGCAACGTTGCAATTTTGTTTTGCAATTAATTTTTTATAATTTCGTAATTTCTTAAAAATGAAAAATGTGCTGTTTTTGGCTCAGTTTGTGTTGTCATGCACCGAAAAGATGAAAAAATCAAAAGTTTTACCTACATTTTTCTTAAAAACTCACGTGTTTTTTTTTTTGTGCACAATTTATGCTGCCATATGTCATAGAGATACAAAAAATAATTCGCATTCACTTACGGTAAGAAAACAACATTGCGAAGCGTTAAGTTTGTGTTATTTTCGATTTTCCAAAAAAAATTTGCTGTATTGTGCTCAACTTTAGCTGCTTTGTGTCTGAATATTAAAACAAAATTCCTAAGTTCGCAAATTTTACGGATACACATTTTTTGGAAATTTCCCAATTATGGAATTCGAAAAAAGTGGTGCTAACTTTTTGCACATAGAAATTATCTATCATCGATCTGAAGAGGTCTCTGTTGATTGAATTGACAGAATTGACTTCCTCGGGTTCCATTGAACCTTTCGACTTGAATTAAGCCACGAAATGTTAAATAGTAGGCTGCGAGAGACGGCCATGTAATCCGTCAAGGGAGTGTGCTTCGTTGGCACAAGAAAACACCCATTTATAAAAAATGGCTTTTAAGTTAGGTATTTGGATAATACTCTCTTGATCTTAGTTTCCTAAAATCGAAGAAGTCACTTCCTAAAACCCAAGAGAGAATTCCAAATAAATTTGCTTTTTACTATAATTCTTATTAGTAGGGACGTTAGTGCACGATATGGGGACATACCCTTCATTTTGACCTGACGAGTTAAGCTTTAGTATACGAAAAGATCATGTCCTAAGGTAAATTTTAAGAAGTGTTGCCACGATGACAACACTGTCAGAGTGCAGTAAAAGAGGGTTACCACCCGACTAGAATGGGTCTGTAAGCTAAAATTAACCCTTCCTTTCATCCTGACGGATTGAGATTTAGTTTAGTAATAGTCGATGTCCTAAGGTAACTTTTAAGAATTATTGCTACGGTGGCAACACTGTCACATTTGGAGGAGAAGGGTTGCTAATATACCACATTTAAATTCCGCAGTCTTTTATATATTGGCCTGTGGATCGAGAACCAAACATCGGACAAACCCGCGAGAGGTCTCGTTGGATTCATCACACTTACAAATATAGGAAAACATTATTCGTTTACCTTCTTCTCTTTTTCATGTGCGTAGGGGGGCGGGGAGGTGTGTTAATGCGTTTATAGCATTTTCTCATAAATGGTGTATACTTGACCATAGATAGGGGTATCGATGAATTGGCCTCGGCTTCAGGAACATGTTATCCCCCCCGTTCTTCCCCTTCCCCCCACTAGTGGGAGGGGGTGACTGAAACCAACCCCCTATTTCAGCATGACAACTTTATTTTTTGTACACTAATACACATCTCTTAAGTTAACTTTCAAAAATAGTTTCAACGCTGGAAAAACTGTCAGATTTTGGGGAGGGGGTTGCCAACTTACTTTTTGTATTGGCCTGTAGAATGAGAACCATCCATCGGATTATGATGTGAGGGGTCTCGCTGGATTCAGCTTTCTTGAAAACACAGGAACACATTCCTCGTTTACCCTCTTCCCCCTCTGAAATGCGTTGGGGGCGGGGAAAGTTGTAAGTACGATAATAGTCATTTCTCATTATATGGTATATATTTGATCATCGATATGGGTATCAATGAATTGGTGTTGGCTTCGGGACCATTAATACTTACCCCCCCCCTCTGCCCACTACCCCCTATAATGGGCCTGGAACTGAAACCAACCTAAAGTACTTACCTGATGGGTTGAGGTTTTGTGCAATGATAGTATGTACATAGCTTGAGGTAATTTTTCAGAAGTGTTTCCACTATGGAAACCTTGTCAGACTTGGAGGAGGGGGTACTGTCTACTTTACTAGGGATAAGCTCCGCGAATCGTGCTATATCGGTCTATAGATCGAAAACACACGCTTCGTTGCCATCGTGGCAACACTTCTTAAAATTTACCTTAGGACATGTTCTTTTCGTATACTGAAGCTTAACCCGTCAGGTCAAAATGAAAGGTTGGCCCCACTAACAGCGCCACTATATAGAAAGTTCCGTATAAAAACAAAATTAAATCATGCAAAAAAAATTAAAATCTAAATTATTAAAAACATTTTTAAAGAAAAAAATTGGCAAATAGATTTTTAGTATTTATTGATGGGCAGCGAAAAATTATATTTAAAACAAAAATTATCAAGCCATTTTTCAAAGATCAAGTTTTCAAAAAAATGTGAAAATTTTTATTTGAGTTCATTGGTCTTTTACAAACAGTGTTCTAGTGAAATAGCCAGTTGCATTCCCCTCTTTGAGCAGTTCCACTGTAATACTCGTATGTATGTCTAGGAATGCACATCAGTTTACCCTTGAGCCCAATTTCAGACGTACTGTCAAGTATAGAGATTCTATTCTTAGTCGCACTACCCCAATGTGGAATGCTTTACCTGGGTCTGTATTTTGCTCTCATTTTGATATTCCAAACTACAAAACCAATGTGCATCGGTATCTCCTCTTGAATCCTACCCTTTTTTCCTAACGCTCGCATTAGTGAAATCATTTTAACCTTCCTATACCCGCGCATTGGTCTGTGAGACCGTAAAATTACTTTTTTGCAAATATTTTTGTAACGGTGCAATTTAGCGCAGTGTGCTTTATGGTAGCTTCGTGATTTGTTTCATCCCTTATTTTAGGGTGGTTTAAGCTTTTGTGTGGTGAGCACGTGTAGTGGTTTGAGGCATCATTCGGTCTGTGAGACCGGCGCGGGTATACACGTAACAAATTTGAGCAGGTAATTTTTTTGTTGTATGCATTTATTTTTGCGTTTGTATGTCTTTTTATTATTGTGTTAAATAGGTGTATATTATATTTTATTTTAGCTTTAAGCTTATGAAGTTTTTGTTTATGTTTTTTTAAATACAAAAATTTTTGTTCAAGTTTTTGTAACCTATATGAAAAAGTACCATTTTAAAGAGGCTTAATAAAAAGACTGTCATTTATTTATTAAATGAAATAGCTAATATAAACTTGTTTTATTTCGTTAGTAATATGTTATTCTATAGATTAAAAAAAAAAATCATAAAGATATTCGATGTAGAAGAGAAACTACGGGCTTTTTAGTTTCGGTCCCAGAGACCGTGCGCGGGTATACGTGTTATTTTTTTTGACGCGGGTATAGGAAGGTTAAGGATACTCAAAACCCTTTCAGTGTGCGCTAATTTTATTAAAAAAAAATTGAACAAATTTTACGTATAGGGCTTTGGAAGTACCTAAAATTAAAATATTGAAGTCTGTTCTATTAGTAACGGCCTATTATAAAATAATTCTATATTTAATATTAGAAAAAAAAATCTTCAAGTTTAGGGCCATTTTTCATACTGAATTTTTCATACAAAAAAATAAAAGGTTCTTAAAAATGAAAAATTACCTCAAACCGCAAAAATAAATTAGTTCAAATTGTTACTGTTTTTCATACAAATTTTTAAGGTGATTTCATTGTATATCCAATCTAGTGATTTTTCATTTCTAGTTTGAGTACTTATAGATGAAGGATATAAGAAAGTCAAAAAATCCAAGGAATTCCGTTCTTATATCCGTATTTTCTTATATAAAAATTGTATAAGAAAGAAAATTTCCTTAAAATATTACTTAATAATTTGAAACAAGTTTCCAATGCAAAAACAAAGATTTAACTATGAATATCTTTCAAAATCACATTATCTCGGGGTGATTTCTTAAAAACGTTTAGTTTTCTATGCAGTGAGAGAATTTGTGTACTAGAATTATACATGAAAAACTTCAATGATTTATTAATGTATTTCAATTATGTTTATAAACTAAGCACTTTAACCAAAGAAAAATATGCAGGATTCCCGATTCATGGGTCAAAATGCCTATTATATTTATTCCCACTTTTCCAATTATAAAAAAACCTCCTGCTATTTTCAAACTCAACTGCTAATGTAAAACAAATATGTCTACCTACATCCGGCAATCACATATCACAGATACAAACCTCTTTTTGGCGCCCTCTATTACTCAATTCTATAACCACACATAATTGATAAGAGTTTTTTCTTGCAAATTTGAGCTGTCAAAATCAAGACGACCGAGAACAAGGTCAAAGAAAGGTTATTCTGTTTCAGCATTTCATCAGTGTAAGGTGTGTTTTTCTCGAAGCTCTAAAAATTATTAAAATAATATTCTGTGATAAGTAATTGCATTTAAAATCATATTTAATATCTACTGCAGTTTATTCAATCATCAAGAAATATTTTTCTCCACTCGAATTACGTGAAAAATCGAACTAAACTGAGCGATGTATATTTTTTTTTTGCAGGCTCAAAACTCATCCACTAATTCAAAATGGTTCGTAAATTCTGTGTCGGTGGAAACTGGAAGATGAACGGTAACAAGGCTGAAATCGCCGGTATCGTCAAGACTCTGGTTGCCGGTCCCCTTGACCCCAACACCGAGGTGGTCATTGGCTGCCCAGCTGTGTATATCTCCTACGTGCGTGGCCTCGTCCCAGCCACCATTGGAGTTGCTGGTCAAAACTCTTACAAAGTCGCAAAGGGTGCATTTACTGGAGAATTGGCCCCAGCTATGTTGAAGGATGTTGGTGCCGACTGGGTCATCTTGGGCCATTCAGAGCGTCGTCAAATCTTCGGCGAAACTGACGACCTCATCGGAGAGAAGGTCGCTCACGCCCTCGCCGAGGGATTGAAGGTTATTGCTTGCATCGGTGAAACCCTGCAGGAACGTGAATCCGGAAAGACCGAGGAAGTTGTTTTCAGGCAAATGAGTGTACTCAGCAAGTACGTCAAGGACTGGACCAATGTCGTTGTTGCCTACGAGCCAGTGTGGGCCATCGGCACTGGCAAGACTGCCACTCCAGAACAGGTATTCTTTTTAATGATTTTTTTTTAAATGGAAATTGAATTCATGACGATAAATATTTTGCCAGGCACAAGCTGTTCACTCTGTCCTCCGCAAGTGGTTGGTGGATAATGTTTCCCAAGCCGTCTCCGACTCCCTGCGCATCCAGTATGGTGGTTCAGTGACTGCTGCCAATGCCAAAGAACTTGCCTCCCAGCCAGACATCGATGGTTTCTTAGTTGGTGGTGCTTCCCTGAAACCCGAATTCGTTCAAATTGTCAACGCAAGGCAGTAATCTTGCCATCAGCCAATCATCATTGAAAGCAGGAATTTCAGGTTAACTATCATCTTTCCTAGAGTAGCAGAAGTAAATTTAGATTTCTATAAGAAAAAAGTTGAGAGCAAAATTTTGTATTTTTTGTTGAAAGTATTTTGTTGCATTAGTTATCTCAATGTTAAATCGGGCATTCATGTCACTTTGTAATCTGTTCCTAGGTTTTAATTCATTGCATTTTCGTTGAAACGAAATACAAAGTTGAAACTTTGAGGAACAAACTATCAAGTGACACGAATACTCCCAATGTTAAAAATATTTATAAATGTAAAAAATAAATTTCGATCGAGGATGTCGTTCATTAAAACAAGAAAAACCTTTTCTTCTCAATCTAAATCATTGATTTAGTGCACGAACAAAAGAGCACGTATGTATGTACATACGTATAGGTCTGAAGGTCTAAAAAGATCAAACATTAATCACCGGTTGGCTTATCATATTGCAAATTAAAATTTTGTTTGCTTTCATTTTTAAGTTGTTACCTACAGATTACGCAATCATGAAGTGGTTGTTGCAATTTTGTTCGAAAACGAAAGTAAACAGATATATAAATAGACCATGTTTTTTTTGAGTAAGGGTGTGTGTAGTGAAATTAAGAATTGTTATGGACGAAGACAGCTATTATTCTATTTTATTGCAGGTTTTGTATATTATAAAAATAGCCCATTGAGATGTTGTAAATTTATGTGCTTCATTACAAGTAAAAAGTAAAATTAAATGAACTACCTACCTACATACATTTTTTGAAATATGATTTTTGTTCCACAAGTTAAGGCTATTCATGCAACGTAGTAAAACCGTTGTGAATGTCGGAAAGTAAAAACTTTCCCATACAAATTTGTAAACTTTCCGAAGTTCACTTTACCATAATAGAATGACAGCCAACGACATAAAAAGTCAAGTTATTTGCGTAAACTTGTAAGTCATATTAGTACATTTAAGGTGTTGAATTAACAGGTAAAATTTGACGTACATTTTTTACATCAATTTATTTCAATGTATATTGGTCGGAGGGAAAAAGTGTGCATAGATATGAAATATTAATAATATTAATATTATTATTATTATTAGCTTTCAATTTTGAACAATTGTTGTCAAAGGTCAAACTCTCTGTTGTTCGTCCCTCAAAAGATACAATTGTTCAAAATTGCAAGCTTAATATTCCATCTATGCACACTTTTTCCCTCCAATCAATAAGCATTGAAATAAATCGATGTAAGAAGTTTACGTTATATTCTACTCCTGTTAGTCACGTGTTTAGGTAGGCAGACAAATGGCTAATGGTTCAACACCTTAAAGGCTATTAATGATATGACTTACATGTTTACGCAAGGGACTTGACTTTTTACGTCGTTGGCTCTTAACACTAATTTATTGTTCTATGATGTTGCATGAATACCCTTATTATGTGCATTACATATTTCAATTATCAATCTCCTGTTATTTACTTGCATACATTTGGGAATGCATTCCTTTAATGTGCTTAAAGAGGATTTTGTTTATATTCCAGGAGATTGGTTCTTATTCCTTGAGCTATTATTATCGGAGTAGCATTTAATTGTTCGGACGAAAACAAACGAATAATGGGCATGAAGCGCCCGCCAATAACTGCAGTTTGTTGCTTTTCGTTTTCTTTTTGTTAATTTTTTCTTTCCGAAAGTGAAGAGCCCTTTCGAGCTCCCGAATATACCACTTGAAAGAATATTGTCAGCAGAAAGTAACAGTATTTTCTCTACACACACATTAGGGTGTGTCGTACACTTCAACTATGGATATTTCATATACATTTATACATACATTACACATTTAAACTTAAATTCTTCATTAAAAGGTTTCGTTTAAGTAAGTGCTTTTGCTAGCTCAATGACCTTGAAAAGTATACAAAAAAGCTTGCAATATTCGAGAATTATAAATCACGGTAAATTCTTCTGCAAAACTTTGAAAAACCTCATTTCGCCGAAAGAAGTAGAACTATTTCGAAAATTGTAAATGCATTTTGAAAGGGTAGACAAACAAATTATTTCATGATGTAGGAGTTGCAAGGATTTTTCATTAGGCAAATATGATTAAAGAGGCAATAAATCTAAACTTTAAATTGAATAAATCAAATCTACCATGTTCGACGCAGGGTCTTGTGTATGTTCACATTTGCTGGACTAATTTTGAAAACTTTTAAGCTAGAACTATAATGCTCGGAGGGGCACTTAAGTGGTCGGAAGAAAACAAGCGAATACACAGAAATCATGTGACGCGGCTATAATAACGGAGTGGAAGGTTTCGTCAAGTTTCGTTCAACTTTGGTTACGGAAGTGTGGTGCGCTACCGAGCGCATACATAAATAACTTTACAAGTTACCCCCGACTGACCTGACTATGACAAATTTTGTAATTTTAATAACAAAGTGTTTTTTCGTGAAAGTTATGTTGGAGTTTTTAGTTTCCGATTTTGGCAAGTTAAGTGAGATTCAACGATGATTCAAGGTTCAAGTAAATTATAATAGCCAATTACAAGCTTGAACCATTTTTGAACCTCATTTATGTATCTCGCCGAAATCGGTGATTTAAATTTGTTGAACCATGGATCCTAATTTGAACAGCGTTTTTACAACTGGCCCTCAAAGATTTTTTGCATGCGAGATTCTTGTCATTCTAGATTCCAAAATGAATAGAAACTCATGCCAAATATAGCAGTTTGGTTTCTTTCAAAATACTGAAATAGTTCCAAAACAGTATTAAAATTTGGGATTTTATCTCGAGTACATTTGGGGTTTTTGGCATTCGGGACTCACCGTCCATTCGGGACTTTAGCATTCGGAATTTTGTTCTTTCGGGATTATGTCCTTTCGGGATTTTGGCATTCGGGATTTTGTACGCTTCCCGAAAAAGACACATCTTCACAATGATGGATGAGTGTAAGTTTATTAAAATACAAATCTACACAATTATGTAGGTATTTATAACAAAAAAGTACATAGCTGTTACGTTCCATCATGGTCAATTATTAAGATACATATATACTAGAAAGCCATGCGCACAACTTCCCAACGTGCGACGATCATGAATTCATGAAAAGAGTCGTTCTGCATTTGAATTTCTTCCAGAACTTCTTGGAGTGTATAGAATATACGCATATTACGTTCTAGTTCTTACGTTACGCTAGTTTATACGAAACTTGCAAATGTTATGTGCTCTGGATATCTGTAGATTTCTATAGTAAAAACTCCATCTCCTTTTGATTTATTCCCAGCAATAAGACCGTGAAAACTACAAGTTTTAAATAGTATATCATAGCAGCGAACAGTATCCACTCTGCGTAGGTCAAGTAAGTCTCTAAGATCAGGGTGATTAGCTTCTTATCAAATATTGCTGCCCTTTGCGCGTTCATATTTTATCCATCTTCATAGTCTGCAAGTCAAAAGCCGCGACTTATTAGCCCTCTAAGTGCTTATAGTCCAGTAAATAGAGAGGTTTTACCCTACAAAAGGTCGGGTAGTTCTAAATTTTTGATATGTTATATGGTATGGTTGGTAGATGAAATTCCAAATTTCCACCACCACGCCCCCTCCGCCCCCTTCAAAATCCGGAAAAAACTACAAAAAATCGGCACTTTTTTCAGTTTTTTGCTTATAACTACTTTCCGGTATATTTTTACGGAAAAAAATATAATGAACATTTGTAGACAATAAAATTTCCTACAAATATGATCTAGAAAGTATTTTTGTACAACCACTACAAGCGGCGCTATGTGGCTCCCAAAAAAGGCTAAAAGTTCGTATTTTGTAAGATTTTCAGTTTCTTCCCTCTTTACAGCACAATAACTCCTTAACCGTCAAGTTTAGGGCAAATTTTTTCATAATTAATCTTGTAGATAATTTAATTGGCTACCAATTTTATGTGATTACAGTCGACACCCTCTAAGTCGAACTCCCCCTAAGTCGAATTTCCCTCTAACAAAAATTTCTTCACCATGTTTGTTGTACGAGTATACTCCTCTCAACTTTCCAAACTTATTTATTTTTCTCAAAATCGAATTTTTGCAACACTCTCGCCAACTCGAAATAATTTTGATATCCCTAGAGAGTTCAACTTAGAGGGAGTCGACTATATTTTTATTTTGTCACCAATACAACCGGGAATCGGGTGAGTTTTGAAGGAGTATTTTTATTCAAACGTTTTTACATACTCACTTTCTTTTCTGTCTGTTTTATACAGTGTACGCGAGTCCCGTAGAAATTTTTTTACCGATTTGTCTAACCACCAGAATCGATTGAAGCATGCATAGGAGAGTCAGAAAACTTCAATAGGCGATATTATGAACCCGGTGTTTTATTCGCTATTTTTTTGAGGTAATGTACAAAATTCCATACAAATTAAACCTCTATACTGCCGTCCTAAGAAAAAAGGGCGTAAGCGCAAAATTCCAAATTGAGGAAGTACCAAAATTGGAACCGTTAAATAGTATAATATTATATTTGTATAAACCTAAAAATTCATGTTTCCAACTGCAAATGGCACGAACGCAAATTTGAATTCAGGTTTCAAGCAAGTTGCTTATGTGCCTATATTAAAAGTCGAAGGTTCAATTTTCTAAGTCATCGCCAAAATTACTATTATTTATACGCATAGTAAAAAAACATCATTTTGCCTTATAAGAAATCGTTCTTAAATATTCAATTTTATTCAATTTGAAGGCGAGAAAAGCAAAACCATTAAAATCAATCTCAAAACTATTAAAATGGAGATACACTCTTTTTCCTTATGACGGCAGTATAGGTACCGGTCTTGATGAAATTTATAGACATGATAATTGATGAAATGAAAAACCAATATACAATTAATTTCCACCCACTGCCGCTCCCACTTTTTAAAACATAATATTTTCAGAAAAAAATATAAAAATTCGGGCGTTGTTCAGATGACCCATATGAAGGGCCAAAACCACAAGTGCTCTGGTGACTGCTTACCCTCTAAACCAGAGGTTCGATCTTCTTTATTGCCTTGAACTTGGGATTCAGAAACTCAAAAGGCTGGAGCATTGTTTCCCATTCGCACAATCTAGCCTAGCCAAGTCGACGTATTTTAACTTTTTGGACTACATTGTCATTGAGCTCACGTTTGTGCCTTCTCCTCCAAAAATCCGTCGAATAATACAAGTTTTACTTGCGAAAGAGCCCAGTATCAGTTTTCATTTCTAATTTCCATCTTACCGAGATTTGGAGTGTCTTGAGCGTAAGAAGAGTGTTGAACCTAATTGTTTGACAAACTGATTAATTGCAGTGGTTTCCAAAAGTATTTTTTCGTTGAAAATACACATATGTAGGTGTCATCCGTGGAGTACGAGTATTGACTCCAAGGTAAATGAAATTTTAAACTACTTCGAAGCTGCTGCTAATAAAAGTGATGTCTTGAAAGCAGTTAGTTGGACTTTTACTCGTTTACTTCAAAACCAACATATTTCACCTATTCTTCAATCACCATGAAGAACTCTATAAAGACACAATGGAACACAAGATAGGGTATTCTGTGTTTACAGCTGCTCTATTCACTATCAGTTCCAGAAGGAGATAAAAAAAGATAAAAATGTTATCGCATTTCCTCGACGAGTGCACACTGTACATGCTTTGAAAAGTTTTGGAGAAGCTATTCTCTAGTGGCACATTGCATTTGGCATATTGCACCTTGTGTTTTATAATGTCACAAGACACAGCTGGATCTTTTTTCTCGAGATCTTGAGAGTTATCGCCGTTATACAGCTCTTGACGATGAATATGCTTCCATAAGCGGCCTTGAAGCCAATGCAATGTCTCGACTTGAAGTTCATCAGTCATTTCCAGAATTTTCCTCAGGGTTAAGATTTTTGATCTTTTTTCGTTTTAATATCCTTCATCATAATTACCTACAATTTTAATTCCAATGAGTAAGATGGATGACAAGACTTGCTCCGTAAACAAACAACGTGGACAAAAGTTGCATACATTTACTGATTGTATTGGTCACAAAATGAAAATACAGTCGACACCCTCTAAGTTGAACTCTCACGGGATATCAAAATTATTTCGAGTTGGCGAGAGTGTTGCCAAAACTCGATTTTGAGAAAAATAAATAAGTTTGGAAATTTGAGAGGAGTATACTCGTACAACAAGCATGCTGAAGAAATTTTTGTTAGAGGGAAATTTGACTTAGGGGGAGTTTGACTTAGAGGGCGTCGACTGTAGTCACATAAAATTGGTAGCCAATTAAATTATCTACAAGATTGATTATAAAAAAAATTCCCCCTAAACTTGACGGTTAAGGAGTTATTGTGCTGTAAAGAGGGAAGAAACTGAAAATCTTACAAAATACGAAATTTTAGCCTTTTTTGGGAGCCACATAGCGCCGCTTGTAGTGGTTGTACAAAAATACTTTCTAGATCATATTTGTAGGAAATTTTACTGTCTACAAATGTTCATTATATTTTTTTCCGTAAAAATATACCGGAAAGTAGTTATGTATAAGCAAAAAACTGAAAAAAAGTGCCGATTTTTTGTAGTTTTTTCCGGATTTGAAGGGGGCGGAGGGGGCGTGGTTGTGGAAATTTGGAATTTTCATCTACCAACCATACCATATAACATATCAAAAATTTAGAACTACCCGACCTTTGTAGGGTAACCCCCCTATTTTTCCTCTATTTACTGGACTATTAACTGACAACCAAAAACCGTAAAAATTCGAATCGGTATCCGTTATAAAAACTAAGTATACGCCACAGTATATAAAAATTTAAAGAAAACATGTATTGCGCAGGTTGTCATTGAAAGTGTAAGTATATAATTTTAAATGGCTGTTCGAGAGTGCATTAAATAAGAACTAAACACAACAAGAAATATTGACATTTAACAAGTAAACGGATCTCTAGATCCGCCATTTCCACCAATTATGATCGATGCGTAGAACCAACCAATTTATAGTTATATATAGCCACATCCCAGACCTTTAAGTTTGGTATATTGGTGGCTCCAACGAATGTTCATTTATTTTATTGTTATACATTTCTGAAATAAACAAAATTACTTACTTTCTATTGACTTACTTTCTTACGAGTATTTTTCTGTCCTCTGTTTTGTTCTGATTGAAATTTTTCCAACTGATCAAACATAATGAATTTCTGGACTTAAAAAGGGGCTCAAATAAGATTTTCGCATAATTTATGCTCTGAAGTTTACTTCCTATTTTGTAACCTCATAAGTTTTGAAACTTCCCAATAAGAATCTAAAATCTTTGCATTTATCATTAACACAAAATAAATCAAACTTATATTGTTTTTTGTTCTTTATTAAGAATTGATCTAAAGTGATTTATTTTCATGTGTTTAATATTAATACATGAGTATACAATTTAAAATAATATAACTATACTTTATAAATTTTTGCTTAAAAAAAAAAAACAAAACAAATAAATAGTTGGGCTTGGCAAGCGATAGATTATAAATACAAAAATCATACTGAACAAAAATTCATCAAATGCATTTGAAAAAAAGACAGACAAAATGCTCAACTGAAAATAAAGGCAGAGTATTCCTTATATACCCATGCTAAGCTTTATAAGCAGACACATATAAGTTCATAGCACTACATTATATAAGGACCTTGATCCCACTTCAGATATGCCAATTGATAAATAAATAAATAAATTTCTTAAAAATAGTTTTTTTTTGTTTCTTAATCTCTTGTCTTTGTTATTTAATAACATTGTTAATCGAAAATAAAAGTCAAAACTTAAAACAATGCTTATAGGTTTTTAAGCTTATTACAAAAAAAAACGTAGTCTTACTTAAAGAGTCAAAAGAGAAGAAACTATCATCACTACATGTTTATTCTTCAATATCTGACTTAACTTCGTCAATGCTGACAGCAGATTCATCAACAATTTCTGCTTCTTCTTTCTCCTCCATTGGAGATTGAGGTTCTTCAATAACAGGTTTTGATTCTTCTTCAGCTGGTTCAGCAGCATCGGCAGTGGGTTCAGCTGATTCTTCATCAGCTGCAACCTCGGCAGTGGAACTTTGTTGCATGGCTTGCAACTCCTGGGCAGCAATTTCAGCTTCTTGACGAGCCATTTCAGAAAGTTCAGCAGCTTGGCGGGCGAGCTCAGCTTCTTTTTCTTCTTCAGCGATCTTTTCTAATTCAGCCAAACGGCTCATTTCTTCTTCGCGGGTCTTTTGTTCTTCCGCCAAGCGTTGTTCTTCTGCTTTGCGAGCTTCTTCAGCTAATTTAGCCTCTTCGGCGAGCTTAGCTTCTTCAGCCAAACGAGCTTCTTCAGCAAGTCTAGCTGCTTCAGCTTGTTTGGCTTCTTCAGCTAAACGAGCTTCCTCAGCAAGCTTAGCTTCCTCAGCTAATTTAGCTTCTGCAGCCAATTTAGCTTCTTCGGCAAGACGGGCTTCTTCAGCCAATTTAGCTTCTTCAGCTAAACGAGCTTTTTCAGCCTCTTCAACAAGACGGGCTTGTTCAGCAAGGCGAGCTTCACGTGCTTTTCTATCCGCTTCATCTGCTTTTTTGAGCTCTTCAGCTAACTTATCAGCTTCTAACTTAGCCTTTCTCTCAGCCTCGGCTTTCCTCTTCTTGTCGTCTTCTAAGGCTCTAATTATTATTGTTAAAAAAACAGAAACATCGGATTATCTTCATACTAGACAAACTCCTACGGTAAGTATACTTACTTTGATTCCAAACGTTTCAATTCATCATTTCGTTGTGCCTTCTTCTTTTGAACAGCAACTTCATCGATGGAAGCTTCTTCGTTCACCGTCAAAAGACGTTCTTTCCTAAGACGCTGTTTTTCTTTGGTCTCATCATCAATTGGATCCTCGAAATTCTTAGGAACAGAGAATTTACGCGATGGCCTAAATGGGTCTAGGTCAGGAACTGTAATGATATTATGTTGTGTAGGTTTAAATTTAATAATTTAGTATGTGTGCTGGGGGCTATGATTTGTGTATATAATGCTGTATGATAACTAAGGTGCAAACAATTTTGCTATTTTTTTATTTTTTGCTAAGTTAAAATATTTATGTAAAATAAACGAGTATATTTGAGTGTTATTTACTTACATAAAAGTGATTGAATCCCGGCTGTGATGACATTATAATGCGGCCTTCTGAATGATGGTGTCAGAGGTAATGGGACAGTTTTATTTTTTTTAATTAGGTTTAATTTGTTCAATAAAAAAACATAAAACTATGCAACTGAAATGCAAATTGTTATTTTGACAAATGAATTTTACAAAAAAGAACAAAAATCGTGTGAAAATCCAATACAAAAATCAAAAATATTTACATACAAAATTTTATATACATACAAAAATAATAACATTTATCCATAAAATTTCTTTTTGTTATAAACTGGACTCTGATTTATCAAGAGTTGTTTAATGGAGCTTTGTGAAGTGAATTGTCAGAAATGGGTGGGTATTTCATGCATTTGAGAAAAAAACAAATATATTTTAAAGTTTTTATTTTATGAATAATTAAGAATATTATAAATATTTAAGTTTTTAAGTGCCCCTGCACTTATCCACTTATAAAAATAATTTTTATTATTTTTGTATTTATTTATTTCTCGACTGAAGTTTATCAGCAAGAACCTTTATATTTTTATTTCGCTGCATAATAAATGATACATATCAAATTTTTTGTTTTGGGTAAGTTTACTAACTATCGCCCAGAGGCTCCGTGAAACACAATAAACAGTGGCTACAAAATTTCATTTGGGACACAAAACCAAGAAAATATCGAACATATTGGCAACTTTTTTTGCATTTTGGGCCCCATTTTCATTTTTGCTTTGAGCTTGGCATTGAAAAATTCCTCAAAATGTGTTAAAAAAAAGTGAAAATATGTACACCATATTGCAATATGGAATACAAAAACAATATTGAGTAAAAATTGTCAATATACAGGGTGTCCCAGACCTGATTGGTTGTAACGAGATATTCGGCTTCAAAGCACCGAAAAGAACAATAATGCAACTCCGCATTTGGACATGGTCTTCCTGCTCCACACATCAATGTGTCGTGCATCGTTGGAAACGTTATGGTATGTACTTTATTTTTGTGTATAACCGTTAAGCTGTAGACCATGGGGCTCAAGAGATATTTGGCATCAAAAAAGGCGAATATAACTATAATGCAATTCTGCATTGGGCGCTGGTCTGCCAACTCAAGAGCAATGTGTCATACTTCATTGAAAAGGTTATTGCGAGTACTTTATTTTCATTCAAGGATGTTAAGGTGAAAGAAGTGTCTTTCGAGAGATATTTGACAAAAACGCATTATAAAAAATAATGCAATCCTGCATTGGAAGCCGGTCTACCAAGTCAACAGTAATGTCTCGTACATCGTTGAAGAGGTTATTGCATGTCCTTCATTTTTTATATTGCCGTTAAATCGTAAACCAAGGGGCTCGAGAGATATTTAGCGAACAGAAAAATAATGCAGCTCTGCATTGGGTGCTGGTCTACCAACTCAACACGAGTGTGTCATACATCTTTGAAAAGGCTATTGTGTGTACATCATATTATTATTTTGTCGTTAAGCTGTAAACTATGGGATTTGCGAGATATTTGGCTTCAAAGCACCGAAAAGAACAATAATGCAACTCCGCATTTGGACATTGTCTTCCTTCTCAAAATCAATGGAGCTGGTCTACCAAGTCAACAGTAATGTGTCGTACATCGTTGAAAAGGTTATTGCATGTAACTTATTTTGTTGTATCATCAATAAGCTATAGACCATGGGGTTCGAGAGATATTTAGCATAAAAAAAGGCTAATAGAAAAATAATAAACACGAATGTGCCATTCATGGTTATGGCTATTAAGGCCGCCTCGGTTAGTTAAAACTAATACCATCCATACTAAGCTAAATAGCTTTCGAAACCCATGGATTAGAGCTAAATGGCTGTATAATAAAAAAAAGTTCTCAGAACAACCTTTTCAACCATGTATGGTAGACCAGCTGCAAATGCGGAACTGCATTATTAGGCGAAAATGGGAAAATTTCCCATTATTTTGTTTTTGTATTACGTGTAAAACTTAATCCAGATCCAGATCCCGATGATAATAAAACACGCCCATTGTTCAGAAGCACTTAATAAAATAAGATTTTGAAAAATATCGACTAAAAAAAAAACACAATTTTTGTATATAAAATCTTGACTTTGAAATTTAATCTCTCAAAAATATTTGGTTAAGCAACTAGATATAAAAACCAAATACAAGAATGGATTATTAGATGTGCTTTCCTTGACTTTTAATGTTTTTTTTTTTTTGCATTTAAAGTCAATGGCCCTGAGTAATAGATCCGAATCTAGCCTAAAGTCTACTTAACAAGGACATCTGCAGAAATAAAACACAAATTTCACCACAAAATGCTTAGAACCTCAAGCTAAGTTTAAAATGATCTAATCTAAGCATTTAGAAGTGAAATTTGTGTCTTATTTCTACGAATTTTCTTGTTAAAGTTGACTTTAGCTAGATTCGGATCTATGACTCAGGGCCAATGTTTCAGAAACTGCCCCCTCCTGCCTCAGGGAGGGGAGATACAACTCTCCCCCATACAATGATTTTCTTAGAATCCAAGAACCACAACCTAAAATACTTCCACTCGGGCCCGGGACACCCTGTATATTTAACTGGAGCAGTTAAAAATTTTTTTGAACCCAAATAACAGAATGAAAAAGCAGGGCAAATTAATATTTTCATTTGTCTCATTATGCTCACTATTGAAGCAGTTTCATTGACCACGAAAAACTTGTTTGATAAACTTTTGAGAAGGTCTTAACTGGTATTCCTCACGATATCGCATGATACTAGCATTTCCCTTTCAGCTCCATCTTTTCATTCTTCAGTTAACCAAGAAATCAGCAATAACATTTCATTGATGGATACTTCAGGGAATTACGGGACATTTCTTGAATATTTTGAAAATCAATAAATGAAAAAGGAGAAATGATTAGGTGCTACAAAATACTTTTTTTTTGTATTGATTTTCTGCATTGAGCACGATGAATCTTTTCCTGAGGAACAGCCTGGAACATCTACTAATAAGCAAGTAGTTAGTAGACTATACTTGAATATAATATTTGGTTTGCTAAATTTTTTAGCCGTGAAAGCACTCTTGAAAACTAGCTCTAGCACAATACCTAGAATTGTCATTGACGTAAGTACCTAAGTACCTTATCAAAATCAAAACTAAGTGTAATTCATGTTTTATTTGAACATTAAGCACTCATTTTAATGCTTTTTATTGTAATTAATTTTAATAATTTTAACCTACCATTAGTCGCACCCTTTTTTCTCCAATCGATAGTCGCGCTGCACCAGTGAGGTGCTTTCTCAATTTGTTTCAGTACAAATTTTTTTTAAACATTTGGACACTTTGTAAGTCATAAATTTTATAAGAATAATTAATTTTATTGCAAAACAAAAAAAAATTTAAGAAATTCACAAAAAACAAAAATTAGACAAAATCTATATTTTTAAACTTCCTATTTTTCATGTAGCTGTAGCTAATAGACCAAGATCCCAGGGCCGCCAGACATACGTCATTTTATCATAGCTGAGTTTTTTTCTGTGAATGCACTGCGCACTAGGGAAGGTATGAACGAATGGATAATACGAACCTTGAACCCGGGTGCGTTTCGGAGGTATTAAGTGCTAAAAGTGCATAAAATTGATGCAAAATTACGTTATTTTATCAAAGCTGGTTTTTTGATATGTTTTAAGGAAAGTTATGATAAACTTATTTTGAAACTTACCAGACACCATTAAAGGTGCCAAAAAACATCGTGAAATTTTCATTATAATATCAAAGCTGAATTTTATATATGTTCTTCGGGAAACTGTTACAATATATTTCTTAAGCTGCCAGACACCTACAGATGGACCAAATGTCAGCCAGACACCTTTGACGTTTTCAAACAAATATTTTAGTTTACGTTTTAGTGTCAAAGCAAACGATTCATGCACTTCGGAAAACTATTTTACAATATTTCTAAAGAAAGCAGACACCTACAATGGGGCTTCACATTCACTGGGCTCCCCAAAGTTGTCAAAATAATCGTATATTTTACGTTATAATATCAAAGTTAAGTCTTATATTGTATAATATGTTCCTTGGGCAGCTTGGGAAATATATTGTAACAGTTTCCCGAAGAACATATATTAAATTCAGCTTTGATATTATAATGAAAATTTCACGATGTTTTTTGGCACCTTTAATGGTGTCTGGCTGACATTGTGCCTCCATTTAGGTGTCTGGCAAGTTTCAATATAAGTTTATCATAACTTTCTTTAAAACATATCAAAAAACCAGCTTTGATAAAAATAACGTAATTTTGCATCAATTTTATGCACTTTTAGCACTTAATACCTCCGAAACGCACCCGGGTTCAAGGTTCGTATTATCCATTCGTTCATACCTACCCTAGTGTGCATTCACAGAAAAAATTCAGCTATGATAAAATGACGTATGTCTGGCGGCCCTGGGATCTTACTCTATAAATATAAACTTAAAAATACGTATAAACAAAAAATACCTAAGAGTAAGAAAAAAACAATTCAAACTCATACATTTGCAAAACTAACTTCAATAGTCGCGTTGCACCTGTGAGGTGTGATTGGGTTTGTTATGGCTCGGAAGGTCAGAAGTGATGAGAGGACGTCGGTAATGGTAGTACTGATCTCTATAGTAACGGTAGTTAGGAGTGTAGACGAAAGGTCGGGGCGCTAAACCACTTTGCATAACTTTGCTGCCAAAAACAGAAAAACTATGTACCTGTGAGGTACGCGCAACTAACGGAAGGTCAATGCAATTTTTCAATATTTAATTTCACTACGAGAAATATCAACATATAACGGAGAGTTTGCCTGAAAACCCAGCCCGATATATCCCTTTCGAGGCCACTGGATCACATGAGATCCAGAAACTCTGAAAATTCAATAGTACTCGTAATATTGAAACAACCTCCCTTCCACATAATTAATATATGAAGCGGTTTTTGGGCTGGTGATTGCGGTGACATTGGATCACAATTGCGCTAATATGGTGCGACCGTTTAGTAAATGACCTACGTTATTGAAAATTTTCAGCAGAACAGTGATCACATTGCACACAGCTCAATTGCTTTAGGAGTTTCCATGAGGTTCGATTATTTATAGAAATGGAGACTTCCCACTAAGACCTTGCAGCTAAGCACCATTAGTTTCTTTTTTTTTTTTTATTTCATCAAAAGAATGAAATTTTGAAAGCAGAACCGAAGAAGACATTTGGTAGGATATTGGATCAAGTTATCTTCAGTTAGATATTGGCTTTTACAGATTGCATTGATGATTATGTCTTCGGAAGATCCGAATAAGCTGATAACAAGGAAATATTAATTAAATAAACAATTACGTCGTTTTCCATTGGAAATCTATAAGCAACCGGAAAGCGGAAGTCTTCTGAAACCATTTCATTGGCACAACAATTCTCTTCTAACGATTCTGGGAAGAAAAATACTCTTCTTGATTTTAAGTCAATTCACTCAGAAGAACTAATAATTTTACAATTTTGTTCATAAACGCCTTTTAGAGACGCAATCGTTCTTTTTCTTTTGAACGCTGTTCTTCGCAAAAGTTATGTGACGTTTAATAAATCCATTTTTAGCTTATCGTGTTTATAGGTAAAAGTTGAACATTGACTACTTAAGGATATCCAAGTATGACATCTAAACGTAATAGATTTCTCTTTTTGGTATTTTTTTTTGACACAAGGTCTTTGAAACTGAGATGAATAAGGATTTAAGCAACGCAACGTTGAAAAGAGGCTTAATAAGGGCTTATGCGTAACTATTTACCTGTTGAAAGGTGTTTTAGCTAATTCTAATGAATAAGACTGTCAAACTCAAACGTCATAACAAACGAAAAAGTATCTTCAAGATTTGTTAATTTTTAGAATTATTAAATTTGTCGTTCAAAAACAAAGCATTTAATATAACTTAATAAACAAATTAAGAACAAATTAAATTAAAATAATTATTTTCAAGTTGGAAGTAGATACACTATTATTTTACACTTCACATTTTGTGTGATAGCAACTATGTAGTTTCTATTTGAATAATAACCCTAATGCATAGACAAAACCAAAGAACTGAGTAGGTAGTAGTAATTAGTACTGTTTCATTAGATTTCAGAATGAGTAAATACTTGGGTGAAACTAATGCAGAGCGACATTAGAGATTCGAGAGGGTAATAATGGGATATGAAGTTGAAGAAGTATAGTGCAATCCCTCAACTATTCATTGGGACAATACCAGAAATCGATAACACAATTTGAAAGAAGAAAACGTGAAAAAGCTTTAGTTTAGAATTCCCATATTGATGCGAAACTGATATGTGTGCAAAATAAAAAACCTCTGGCTGAAAGGATGTCGTTAATATCTAAATGCCTGAAGCTTTGCTTGAGATTGTGAAATAGCATCTTTCAGGTGGTATTTGTTTGTTTGCAAATCCCAATATTAAAAAATACAAAAACACAAAATCCTCATTTGGCAGTAGCTCAACTGACAGTTTGGTAGCATTATCGAACATTCGAAAAAAATATTGAAATTTTCTAACTCGATTGTCAAGTTCAAAGAAACATGATGGATTAACAACAGATGGCTTCTTGTTTTTTTAATTTTTGAGTAATTATTTGTTTAACACAGATACGCAAACTGATCTTATTTTTATAACAACATGTTTGATTTTCGAAGCAAAAAACACTATAAATCCTTTTTATTTTTGTTTAAACAAATACACAGATTTGCAAAAACTAAACGGTTCTGTGATTTAGAAATATTTTTTTTTATTCTTTTTTACTGCTAAGCCCCCCGCGATTAATGAGTATATTTCATTCTCTGACATTAACGAAGCGTATAGAAAGAGCTTCGACACAAAATTGAATGATCTTACCGCGCTATAATGACGATGGCATTTGGGGTGTTAATATAATTTATTCGCAAAAAATAACATGAATTAATTAGCGAAAAACTAAATCCTGACATTGGATGGTAATAAATTAGCGTTACTGACGTCGGTCCTTGCTTATTTAAGAAAGTGGGTCAAGGCCATTACAAATTCGCTCTTTGATTCGTAGAATGAAAATGTTATTTCGCCAAGAATGAAGAGGCGTTGATCATGTTATTAAAATTATGGGATCTTGTCAGTATTGACTGTACAAACAAGTGTATCTTTGTATTTGTCTTATGAGAAAAAACTGAATGACGAATAAACAGATTGAATTTAATCTCCATAGAGAAAATAGCGAAAAATTTACGATCGATCTTTTTGATACACCAACAAAAAATCCCAAAAATATCTTCGAAGATGAATTAAAACGCAATTTATATGGTTGTACTTAAAAACTTATATACATTTATATTATACAAAAATTATGAAATAATTTACTTACAACAAAAATATTATTTTTATTTTTATAAATTATTGTAGTCATTTTATAATGCCTGACATTAATTATGTCTGTTCGTTCGTTTTTTGAAGAAAATTGACTACAACATTAAATTGAAGTAAATATTTGTTCATATCTTTATCATGACAGATATTATAAGATTTTTTTCCTACATAAATAAGAAAAAAATAATTTATTACTATAAATGATATAGCTTTGACAAAAACAGAAAAATGTACTAAAAAAATATTGAAAACACAGTTATTATGAATGACGAGACTTTACGTGTGAAAAAGTAGTAATTGATAACTCGTAACACAAAGTGATATATCTTTGTTTAAATAAATTTTTTGGTTGAAAAGCTTTAGATTCCTTTGGTAATTATTAAACAAAAAAAAAACGTGTAATTAATCAAATGAAAAACTGTGTAAAATTTTATTTTATGGCAAAATGTTTTATATCTAAATCCATAATAGGCTGTTCTTAGGCTTCAACAGCTCCTTCAACTGTAAAGAATAAATCAATCGAAACATAAAAACAAGTTAGTAATAAGAAATAGGAAGGAGTTTTTTTTTGAGTGATTAATATACATAGGATTAGTTACAATTTTAATTGATGTAAGGCTTCTACTGAGTTTTATTTAATGGACACAATAGGAAAGGTTTCTTTAATGAGGTTGACATTCTGTTGAATTAAAACCTTGCAGACAACCACAATCCTTATAGGAATCTGTTTTGTTTCAAGGATAAGCTCCGGCAAATATTTTCATTCAGAAATGAATCACAAAAGTGAAGAAATCAACCAAAAAAATTCACTTATGATTCAATTTGAAACCTTTTACCTGGACAACGAGACACCTCTTTGATTCACTTTAGTGAATCATTTTTGATCCAAAAATTCTTAATTTAAATGAACGTTTATATTAAGGTTCTATGTACTCACTCAAATGATTATTTCATGAACCTTCTCTGAATCATAAATCTGATTACAATATGATTCATTAAAAAGACTATACATTTACTTAGTATTTTTATGATTCAGAGAAGGCTCATGAAATAATCATTGAAATGAATATATAGAACCCTTATAGTATACGTTCATTTAAATGAAGAATTTTCAAATCATAAATGAGGCACTAAAATGTTTCAAAAAGGTGTGTCGTTGCCAAGGTAAAAGGATCCAAATCGAATCATAAGTGAATTCCTTTTTTTCTGGTTCTTTTATGATTGATTTCAGAATGAGGATGTTTGTTGGGTGGGAGTGGGATGATACAAAAATTGACTTTAAAATGGAAACAATTGTAAAAATTAAAAAAGGTACGTACGATGCTATTATATCGCTTTTGGAAAGCCTAAAATAATATTCAAAATTTAATATTTGGTTAAAGTTGCTTTAGTAATAATAAACCAAAACCATATCTACTATCAAAAACTTTTTACGAAATGATAATTGACGGTCCAAATCCAAACGAAACTTTTGCCCCGACATTTATGAAGAAAAATGAATGAAAGCTGAGTGTGGTTTTTTATTTAATTTTTTTGAAGAATAGACAAAATCCAACAAGCGTTCACGTTTATTGTTATAGTAAAATTAATTCCATGCTAATTATAGGAGTTGTTTATCAAATTCCTCACAAAATGGAAAACCTTAATTCCGATAGGCGGGGAATTTGAATAATCAAAGGTTTCAGTAACTGAGAACAGCAAGTTTGTTTAAAAATTGTTGACAAATTATTTGTGTTATGATTATTTATTCAACAATTACTGAACAATGTATGTTTAACAAAAATATCTATTAAAAAAGAGAACATTAGCACGGGATGCAATGTGTGAAATTCATAAACCTACATACATTTAACTTGAACATTTTTGTGTAGGACTTTTAATTTTCTTTTATTTTTAAAACAAACTTGTGTATGAAGATTCATAAAATTAAAGAAATTAAAATAAATGTTGGGTATGCAACATTTCCAGGAGAAAAAAACAAATTTGAAGCTAGGGTAATTGCGGTAATTGTTCACTTGTAAGCATACAACAACTGTTTTCGGCATATTCAATTGAATCAAATATATGCTCCTATTCAAAAGCTCTAATTTAAAGTTTATTTAGTCGTGATAGCTCTAGTACTTTGGACGCTACATCAATTTAAGTACACCTGAATCAGCAAAGTGGGGTGGCAACCCACTCTAAAATTTCACAATGATAAAAATGAAAAGCTTAACAAGCTACTGGGTAATCATAAAAAAAACGCTAAAACTTCTCTAACGGTTTTTTTTTGTTCAAAATATTGTCTCCCATTTATAGGTATGTACCTTATACCTGCTAATTTCAACAGAACGTAAACCTCATTTTATGGTAATAATAACGACAGTTAATTTTCAAATAATCGAAAAAAGGCATTAACAGAGAGATGAAAAAATAAAAAAAATAGAATGATAGAAACAAATCCAAGCACAACAAAGCGAACTTACCTTCATTGCTAACGACAACTCGGTCAGAAGCTTCGCTTCTACCGCGTTTGTTTGTAATATATTGTGACAACAAATTAATATCAGTTCGGACCTTGTCCGGATTGTATAGTGCATTCCTGGTATTATACGCCCTGTCGCCTAGAATCCTTACCGATGCTAGATGACTTTTGCCTTAAATATTGTTTTTTTTAAGGTTATGAATTTTAAAAAGGAAATCAGTTAAAGTATTAAAATGTTTTTTTAATTTTGTATCAATAATTGAAAAAAAATATAAAAAAACATATTAGCACAAAATGAAATTTTTAAAAAAATTGTATGATTTCCTTTTTGTTTTAACCGAATTTAAAAATAAAATCAATCAGTCTTGACTTAAGGTCAAGGCCGAATGTATTTATACATACCGACATATTTGCGTGGAGCCTCTGGGTATTGTGTGATATTGTGGACTTCCTTGGCCAAGTGGCGTGTTGGGTTTGTTACTCTAGCAACGTAAGCATCAAGAGCTTGTTTCGATGTTGGCTCATATGTGTACCTTTGGGTTAAGTTGATTCGTTATGTTGTAATATTTTTTTCCGTGTTCCATCATCAACAAAATTAATATTGAATTTACTTACGCTGGGAACGGAGTGACACTGCGAGCACGACGTGGTACTGGGGCATGAAGCTCACGCATAAGACTGTTTGTTGAGTTACGAATCCTGTTGGTTTCCGATTCAAAATTCTAATTTGTGAAAGAAGGATTTTGTTTGTTTTAAGAAATTGGTTGGTTGCGATAATATACTGGTTTGAACTGAAGTTTTAAAGTTACCGATATTTTGTCATCTTTAGATGTACCTACTGAAAGAAAGGAACAACTGCCACTTTAAGAATCCTGAATACTAAATGAAGTTTCAACATGGAATTCTCACACATATACGGTTCTTATAAGGTTTTTATTCAAATATCAATTGTTACTTTCAAAAATATCATGAAACTTCAGCACTAGTTGTCAGTTCCAATTAAAAACAAAGAAAAAAAACTTATAGAACCGAATATGAGTGAACGCTACTATTAGTTTATGTGCCCTAGACCCGAATACGAGCAGTTTTTAAACCGAATGAAACCGACTCGTGTCGAGGGGACGTTCGGTGCTATTAGGTTTCTATTAGGTTTTTATTCTTGCCGTTTTCATCGGTTCACATTTATCAGGTCTGACCGAAAATGAATTGAATACTGGCCGGACTGTATGAAACCAAAAATTTGTGCAACAAGCCTATAGGCAGGTGTGTATGATACCTTATATAGGTACGTTATGTAAAGGGTGTTTTCTTAGACGTGTGAGTTTCAATCTGGCAATACTTTTTTTGGAGTAAGTCTTTTTGATACCTGTCACTTGATTTATGCTCAGTTTGGTTTGCCATTTCATAATGAATAACGATGAAAAATGAAGCCGGCCATAATGTTACAGTCAATGGGGAACGCTATCGAGCCATGATTTGTGACTTTTTCGTACCTGAATTGGAGGATGTTGATGTTGATGACCTTTGGTTCTAACAAGAAGGCGGCGCTCAGTGGGGCCGAGGTGGAAAAAACCTCATATATAAAAGTGTTTAATATGGCATTGTGATACACTTTTCATTCAGTATTTTTCATGCGGAATGCAGCTGTTATAATGATTTTATAGTACAAAATTTGCTTTTGGCCGAAATAAGGGGTTAAAACGAGCATTGAAATTTTAAACCCTTAAAACTGATGTTTTACATGATTCCTCCATCTTACGGATTTTTTTTTTTTATATTTCTTTGAATGTACTGTGTTAATATATACCTTATTGTTTCTGATGAGAGAATAATTTACCCCATTTTTTCGATTACACCGAAAAATCTAGCCAAAATTTGAACATCGGGTGTACTTCCGGACTTGAGTAGCCATACAAAAAAAGCTCCACCTTCCTAGGGTTTGTTTCAGCTCTTTTCTAGTAGTCCTGGTGGTAATAAAGATCCTATTAAAATTTCATCACCAGATTCTACCAGTTTTGGGATCAGTGAATACAAATTCAATTTAAGAAATAAGATAATTTCAGATTGAATACAACCGGTTCAATAAAGACGTGATTGTTTTTTGACAGAAGTCAAAATGGAATTTTAAAATTCTATTATTTTTCTTCAAAAATAACTTTAAATCACTCCAATCCGCCTTTTCTTCTCTGAGATATCGTTATTTACTTTTTAGTTTCCACCTGACCGTACTTGATACAAAATATCCCACTATTATGAAAAGTTAAAAATTTCCCCTTTACTGGGATCATAAAACGGATGATACTATTCACTTAAGCGGGTGCAAATACATACGAAATGATACCGCTTAGAGGTTTTTTCCCTAAATCGTAGGCTTGGCCCCACTGTGCGGCGGCGCTACATGCCATACGGCCAACGAAACAATCAACAACGTGTTATTGCTGACATACGGCCCCAATTGCTGCAAAAAGTGGTTGAAAATTGGGCCTCTCGGCTGGAATTTATTCAAGTCAGCCGCGACGGCAACTTGTCCGAAATCATTTTCAAAACATAATGGCAAGCCCTTATCTTTATAATTAAGCTAAATTTTTGGCTATAACATTAAATTATATGCGTTTTATTAAACTCAGAAAAAAAGAAATTTGTTTCTTTTTGTGTTATTGTGAGTAAAATTTGCACATTTTTCAACAAAGTTCAGTTATTTTGTGAGCTCTGTTATTGAATTTTTGTATTGCATTTGTGAAATTGATAAATTTTTAGTGCAAATAAGGAATTTTAAGAATATTATTTTTAATTTTCTTCAAAATCATAAATTTTAAGTGGTTTTTTCAAAGTAACGAAATATATTCACCAAGCTAGGTAAGTTGGACAAACTTACCCCGCTGTACTAAAAATAAATGTTTTTTTTATTGGAACATAATAAAACAATATGAAAAATTTTTGATCGATAAAGAGGGAGAAGAATATTATTGCTGTCTGTTGATATCGTTGTGTATGCAAGCATATTCTGAGACTTTACTTGGCGAGGAATGGGTGCCGGATTCTCTGTTACTGGCCATGGGGTCATTTAATTTACCTGTAGTTGTCCTTTGAATTAAATTTTAGTTTGGGATCAAATTAAGTTCAAACTTACAGCGTTTATGTCCTAAATAGAGCTTCTTTTTCCATTTTTTCGGCTTTGGTCCAACTAACCCCATCTATTGGTCCCTCTAGTGGGGCAAGTTGGACCACTTGGATTTGATGCATTTGAAGTAATCTTATACTTCTGCTTTAACATACTTTAATTTTTTGTTAATTTATTTAAGAAGCCCAGGTTACAGTCTTTCTATGGACTCCAGTTTCATTGTTATGTTATGAATAGGTAAAAAGTTATGAGACTTCAAGTAAAAAGTGGTCCAACTAGCCCCGCTCTACCCTACTAAGGTACTTTCTCACAAAGTGGCCAGTAAAAATATTTTCCCAATTTTTTTTTTTTCAATTGTGTGATCTTAAAGTGCGAAAACGAAATTGTGCTGCTATTACAATAAAAAACGGTCAAGAACTGTTGGATACCATAAGCTACCACACCGGACAATTTCAAATGAGTTTAACAATTGGTACAAAATGAGATCTCACAAATTGTTATCAGAAACAATAGGAGAAAAAACCCAAGTTTGGGAATCTTGGTGAAAATATCACGTTACACAAACAGGCTCTCAGATACCTGATAGTTTCATTGGCTACTTACAGACGACAGTACACATATTAAAGGTAATATCATTAGATTTTTGATTTTTGTACGTGTGTATTTGTCATCACCATTTTTTATTTCAATGTTGACAACGTGCGCAGTATAATACCTTAGATTTGTGTACTGTGCTTTCAGACTACCTAAAGGACTCGATATTAACGCAAGTTTGCAGTCACTGAATAGTCAGCTATACTACTTTGAGTTGTTTTAGCGTGAACTTTTCGATTAAGATACGTACATAGCCAAACGCGCCCAATGCTTTGTAATTAAGGCAACTTTATTGGAAAGTTGACTGCAAACTTCCAAGTCAAGAAAAATATTAAGTCCAGTATCTGACAAATGCTGACAATTTCTGAAATTTTTTTCGCTGGGCGGGTGCAAAAAACGAAATTGTGCTGCTACTACAATGAAAAATTGTCAATCAGAAATGTTCAGATGCCTTGAACTAATAAGTCTACCTTAATGGTTTTCAGTTTGCAGAAAGACTTCAGGTGAGTCGACTCATTTTGACGTCTCTCTTTTCAATCTCACTTACATTATGTATATTGCTTCATAAGAAAAAAATGGCCAGATGGGACAAGAATTTTCAAAAAATTAAAAACTTCTGCCTCACTTGGTCTTCTTTTTCTTTACAAGAGATGAGAGTGAGGTAAAAATGAGTGAGGTCAAAATGAGTTGCCTCACATGAGGCATGGAGCTTGTCTGAACGACGACCGACCTGTATGAATGTCTGACAATGTCCTTGTCCTAGTTTATGGTTTGGCAGTCATTAAAATTATATAATGAGCACTTTTATATTCAACCTAACCTTATCTCAGCTTTTATATTCACCTGTTGACTCCCTTATTTATCGACACTTTTGGGTTTTTTGTTGTTTACCGAGAGAAAATTTACTATGCTAGCTATAATTTTTTCCAATAAAACACGCTTAATATTGCCTGGTGTAAGGCCCGCATAAGGCATTTGGGACATATTTTTAACTGACAATCGTCTGTGCTTAGCTTTAGCTTTAATTTATGTTCCTACAATATGACGGTTTTCAGACAAGTTTCACATGAGGCGAGTTATTTTAACGTCTCTGTTTTATGTTTCACTCTCATTCTCTTGGAGAGAGAGAGAAATGTCCAACTGAGGCAGAAGTATTTCTTTTTTTGAAAAATCCTGTCTCACATGGCCATCTCTTTCTTACCAAGAAATACGATTGCGAAAAAAATGTAGACGTCAAAATAAGCTGGGTGCGCACCGTCAATTATACACACGTACATGTACTCATATTGAATACAACTATAGTCGTGTTTTATTGGGAAATGCATAGCTAGCACAGTAAAATTTCACTTAGCAAACAACGACAAAGAGACATTTTTACTGACTTAATTATCGACACTTTCCAGGATTTGTTATTGTTTGCCAAAGAAAATTTTACTGTGCTAGCTATGCATTTCCCAATAAAACACGACTTTGGATGACAGGTGTGTATCTGCACCCAAAAATACAAAATTTGATAAACTGAGGCCTGCCTCAGTCCTACTTTTAATGGTTTCTACGAGAACAGTTCAGTCAACCACTTCACTTCAATACAATCTGGCTTCATGGCGTCTTTCAGCCTTACTGATGTCTGGTGTTGTGCTTGATTTTTCAAAAGCATTCAGCATAGTCAATCACTATAACTTATACACATGTAAGAAGCTTATGTCAAGCTCTCAGTTTGTCATCACATGCACTAGGCTAATTTATTCTTATTTGACTAACAAGCAGTTAATGTTGAGGACAGTTTAACTGATTTTCTTCCAAATGTTACTAGTGTCCCTCAGGGTTTAATACTTGGTAATATTTTGTTCTCAATTTAATTTCCCCAATAGACGTCTTATGATCGAGAACTGCTCAATTCATATGTCTGCGAATAAGGTCTAGTTTAAGATGAGCTGTGCTCTGGGGCTCTTTAATGATGCAACTTTTCGGGACTAACTAAGACCTAGAGAAAGTTTTAATCTGGCTTTATCAAAAAGGTCGCATTTTAAACCATAGTGTATAGTAATCTTATATAACTTTATAGTTAATATTAATTTTGTATATATATGGCGTACATTGATTTAAAAACTCAATCCCTTCAAATGTTGCTCCTTTCTTTCAGTTCTCAAAATCGGTAGCTTTTTATTATTATAACTTATTCAGTTCCAAAAATTAAAAAAAAAAACAAAAAGTCTACAAGCTTTAGTAACTCACAATAAAAGGCTCGGAATTGAGGTAATTGGTAAGTGCGTGGTAGCCATATCCAGGCCTGGTTCTGTGGGCAATACGGTCGAGTTCCTTGTTAAGGATGGATGGGAGAGTACGAATTGGTGAGGTTATAATACGCTCAGGGCTCAATGAGGAGCGGATTAAACGCGACGAAACGAAACGGACGGGAGACTCAATCACTCTTGTAGTACGGATTGTTGGCGCGTACAGTGAGCTTGAGCTGTACGAAGTGTACGGCAACACCGATGAGTACGAAGACGAGTACGATGAAGAGTACGACGAAGTGTACGGTTCAATGTACTGCGAGAGCACAGGTGATGTATAGACCGTGGTACGGACGGGTGATGAATAAACTCGGGTGGCACGGAGTGGTGACGTAATAACACGAGTTCGCACAATAGGGGTCGAATAGATTGAACGGACAGGTGAAGTAATTACTCGCTTTGTAGTAATACGGGGCGAGTAAGAATAAATCGGATAGCTGGCGCTGTATACCTGTGTGTTGGATTTGTTTATAGAATATCAATTGATGTTTTTTTTGTTTTGTTTATTAATTTAAATGTTGTATATGTAGATATGATGTTGTGATTGTGATGATGATGTAAGTGAAGATGTTTTTTTTTTTTTTTTGGTGAGTAAAATGTTGTGCTGATGAATGAGTTGGCTAGCTCCGAGAATGGTTCGAAAAAGAAATGTACAAAAATTGAAGAATGCTATAAAGGCAAAAGCATAAACAGAGCAATAAGAAATCAAAATAATTCGTATGAGAAATAGTTGTAGTTACGCAAGGACATGATAGACATGATGGGAAAAATGAGGTGAGTTATGAGGTATGGCTGATATTTGTTTGTTAATGAGGTGATAATTTAGTGTACTTACTCGTGATGAGCCGGATACGGTCCTTGAAACGGGGTACTGAAATTTAAAAGTACTTGTCTTAACTATTTTGTTTTCATTTTTTTAATGTGATTGTATGCGTATCCACCTTGATCTATTAACCTTATAATTGAATCTGATTTGCTAAACTTATGTATAGATTGCGTCTTATTTTTTTTTCTATCTATCTTCTATGTATGTTTATAAAAATGAATCCCTATTTCCTTTGGTCACGCCGTAACTTGAGAACGGCTATGAAAGTTTTCTAATACTTTATTGTGTAGAAGTTTCTTAAGCAAGAAAAATTAAGTAAATTGCGAAATAATTTAGAAAACAGTCCAATTAATCAGAAAATTTATGAAGTTTTAAATTTGTTCAGAAGTATTTGTTCATCACGGTGACTGGATCTTAGACATCGCTAGAAATATTTAGTGGCTATGAACTTATGTATTTTAAAAATTGAGAATTGAGTAAGCTTTTTTTGACATTTTCTGTTATGACATTTACTACCTAGATATTCTGTCTTGTCCTCACCTTTTTTACAAAATTAACATAGTATTCAGAATCAAATATATTTTGACGTAAATCTGGTGTTAATGGAATTTAATACTAGTCTGGTCACTTAGGCCTTCTGAATCATTCAGAATAGAAGTTCTGATGCTTTTCTAGAAAATAAAAATACTTCTAGGTCTGATTACCGAACCAAGAACACACTGGACGACCGATTGCAGTTTGTTTGAACTAGTGCCTGATCGGGAAACTAATGATTGCTAAGAACTTGGTCTGGGCCAATAGCGCAACAACCAGTCACGGTGAAGTGCTTGTTTTACCTCCTTGAAGTGGTCCCCGGGCAACTATTTGCGTATCCCTATATATGTACGTAAATGGGCTAAAAGGCTACGGAGGTTAGCATTCTTCGTAACTGAAATCAATTCCGCTAACGAAACCGACATTACGCCTCGGATAAGAAATAATAACACGCTGAGGGCTTTTGGTTATTGTACCCGGACAAGGATTGGTTTCTGGAATGTAAAGACGCTTCTTGTCAACGGAAGTGAAGGTTCTCAAAATGCCAGATTCCTCCAATTAGAGAAAGAGTTCATGTGATATAAGATGGACATCTTGGGAATTAGTGAAGTTAGATGGTTGGGCTCGGGGAAGTATAAGTCTCCAACTCGTAACACTGTACTTTTATATTTTATAGCCGGCTGAGTGCTGTTTATGATAATACATCACATGGAGACATCATAATGGAATTGGGAGACTTAAATGCCAAGGTTGGCAATGGCAATGATGGGCTCAGGCATGTTATGGGAAAGCATGGTGTTGGAGACCATGCTTCCTTATGGGTGCAGCACTTGGAAAGTAACACCTGCTGTCACAAGAAAGCTGCAAACGATCGTGAATAGAAACATCTTGAGAATTTTCTGGCCTAACCGTATTTCCAATGATGAACTTCATGCGAGGACAGGTCAAAAAACCATCGACTCTTTAATACGAAAACGTAAGAGGCAGTGGATTGGACATACGCTTCGAAAAGGTCAAGAGTGCATTGCGAGTCAATATAGGGACAAAGGGAGAACCGACTGATGTTATGGGAATTTCTTGTTTTGTATAGCTTAATTAGAATGAAGAAATGTACAAAAGAAATTAAATCCTAGCTTTAAAATTCTTTACTGATAATAGAAAATTTCGTCCGAAACAATTAGTCCGTGTCTCTAAGGTCTAAGGCCATAATTTGTCCATGCTAATTTATATACTCAGACGCCTATCGTGAAGCACTTGCTGCCTTTACACTTAAATATGGAAACTGGTCTGAGGGCGACTGGAAACGATAGTGCTCTGCACTGATGGGAGTCCAGACTTTGCCTCAAGCTAGACGGCAGATGAGGAAAGATGTGTAGACGATCAGACAAGGCCGAAGCCAGTTGGGTATCACAGGCGTTTGATCCCCTCGTAATTTTCGAGAAAGGCATTTGTAAATCATACTTTTCCAATTTAGAATTAAATTTATACTCAAATTTCTGCGATAGCTATTAATTACAAATGTTCAAAACTTTCTGAATTTATTGTTAAGCTTGATGATTACTTAACCATAACCATAAATCCATACTTTTCCTTTTGTGCATTCTGATTCCCTCAGTTCTTGGCAAAAATGAACCAAGTTTTAACGAAGAATTCTTCAATTTAAAAAAAATTTGGGTATTGACAGTTTTAAGTTCAAAGGCTGAATTCATACAATAGTATACAAAATGCTATAAGGAACTACATAGATAGATACACAACCTTCTTAAAATTTTGGCGACTCTAGCGGTTTTCAACAATGAAACGTCTAAGAACTTACCAAAAATACACTACCGATGAAGATAGACTTACAGGATAGGCTTTCATGTCAATTTATCTACAAATTCAGACTCAGACTGAGGAATTTATCTTATGGGAGTGAGTTTTCACATGGGAGTGACGTTTAAAGTTACCATTCGGAAAAAAATCAAATTTTTCAAAACAATTTTCCACCGATTCTGTGCTTAATTTTGTATAATATTCTAGGTGAAAAGTGTTTGCCCTGGCCTCATGAAAATGGAAAAAAGTATTTTTGGATGTAAAAACCTATAATGCTGTAAGGTAAATATATTTTTTTTGGAAGTAGTGTAAACCGACCATACAAAAAAAAATATTCTTCTTTTCCCTATCTCCTTGCAAGCATGCCAATTGCCGGTCAATTTGGTTAATCCATCACAGAAATGTAAACTTGTATGTATTTCAACTCAATAATTTTTGGCATGCGAAAATATTTTCATAGATTTGTTTTTCGCACGGGAACTGTAAACTTTAACGAAGAATTTTTTTTCGCACAAAACCATGTCACTGACATTCTTTTGCCAAAAAAATTTCCCTTGGCATTTGTATTTGCTTGAGCATAGATCAAGATTTTTGCAACTGTAAACTGATACAAAAACTAAATTTTTTCTTTAAGGAAATTTTTTTTTTCACCATCAAGCTCTTTTTTTACTTAAAAAGAACTGAAGCTTAAATGAAAATGGTGTATTTTGCCCCCCCCCCCTAAAGTAATTAGATGGCTACGGCCTTTCGGTCAGATGAGCAATATGAACTTTGCAACATCGTTTCACGAGTCTTTTATGGCGGGGGTTCCAAATTGGGCTGAAGGGGCGTATGTTTGGGAGCCCGCACGAAACTGAAATCCTTGCATCAGCAAAGTGGTATATGTAGGGGATATTTTAAAAGAAATTGTTGTGCCATTTGCCCTAATGCAAGATAACGCTCGTCTCCCCAAACATGTGAGCATAGTTTGAATAAGCTGACTGGCTAGCTTGCTCTCCTCACCTGATTCCCATTGAACATGTCTGGAATATGTTTGGTAGATAATCAAAGGAGAAAAATCAGAGACTATCGAAAGGAGAATGGGTGTTTCGTCCCATATGTTGTAACACTTTCTGACCGATATAATTGGAAAGGTCTCAATGAGTGCTATAATGTTTGCATGGGCATAATTCTGTATCTCGTGCAGGGAACATTTTACCTATAACAGTTATTAGGCTATAGCACTTTCCCTTCACGAGATATAAACTTATGCTTATATAACAAAACATAGCACTCATTAAGACCTTTCCAATGAAATAGGTCAGAAAATTCTACCACACTTGGGACGCAGTTTGTGCAGGCGAAGAATTATAGCTCAGTGCAACAGTTATTGAGCTATAAAACTATCCCTGCACAAGATACAAACCTATGCCCATACAAACAAAAATAGTATTCATTGAGACTTTTCCAACGATATAACGTCGACTAACGAGTGTAAAGCAACTAACTACTATTTTGTATTTTTTGCAACAATTATTTAAACAAAAATTGTGTTCGCATTATTTTAATAAAATCAAAATTACATTAAGTATTTTTCAACACTCGATTTGATAGATTTTTGTATTTTTTAGCAATTTTTGAGGTGGTCTATGATGATCAAAAAAAATGTGGACCTAGCCGATTTGCACTCTAAGTCGACTATAAGTCATAAAGTGTTACAACGATGGGACGCAACTCATACAATTATGCCCATTCTCCTTTTAATGAGCTTTCTAAAAGATTCTTTTAAGACTTTGTAGAGTTAATTATTTTGGACCGTTCACCGTTTGTTTAAAATTTTTTGTTTGCTAATATTGATTGCATGTCTTGCGTTGGTATGCAGATTTGTAGCATCAATATTCCTATAAATTTTTTAATTTATCTACAATTTTGTATTGGTTACATACATTTTTAACTTAAAATTCAAAAAATAAAATCATTTTCAATCAACATAACTTCAAAATGTTTGTTTTTATTTTTTTTTTGAAAAATGTCAAGTCAAAAAAGTATGCAACCAACACAAAACTTAAAAAAGAATCGAATTATTATTCTTGACTAACCCCGATCCAAAAAATAGGTACTAGGTATAAGTAAAAATGTCACCTTTTGTTCCTAAGCTCCTCAGTTGAACTATTTGACAGATTGGGGTAGACAAAAATTGTAGATACTTGTATTTACATATGTAGGTATCTTGTTAATCTAAAAATATGTATAAAGTTTAAACTTTTTTCAAACACATTGGTAATTTCTCATTCTTTTTTAGCACAGATTGTTTTTGAATTTGCCACGATTCTGACCACTTTAGTAAAGTATTTTGATAATACTTTGCTTTTTAAGTGTTGAAAACTAATTTAAATGAGATAAAAGTGACTTTCTAAGCAATTAAAAAAATGCTGTTTTTTTAATAAAAGCGGTCGGAGAGTGCTCATGGCAATAACCAACAACAATCGAATAATAGAGAACACTCTTAGCTTCATTTAATACCCCACTTAATATTAAACTATATTCTCTTTAAAAAAATATGCCCCACCCCCCTGACCTGTAGGTATACATAAAAAAATCAAAAATATAAAAATAATTGACTCCATGAATATCGCATTTTATAATAAATTAGTATCCTTTTGAAATAAAACATTATCATTTTTACCAAACAAAATTTTAAATTTTATTGGCCTTCATTTTGTATCACAAAAATGTTATGGTAGTATTTTTTTTTTACTTTTTTTTTAAGCATTTACAATATTCTACATTTCTATATAATAAAAAAAATTGAATGGTTATTTGAATAAAATAAATATAAGTATATTATACTTTGCATGGTTTCATTTTTAATACAAAAAAGGGGCTTTTGGCAAAAACCATCTTCTCAAGGATACTGTTTTTTTTTTTTTTTTGTACACGAGCTTGTAAGAAGGTTTATACAAAATAAATTATTATAAAAAAAAATATTATTTTTTAGCAAAATTAGTTGTCGTTGTTAGTTGTATGAATGTTGAATAATTGTTCGTTCGATTAATTTTGTAATAAAATTTAATTTTCTCGCAGTTTAATTTAAATTAAACCCGGTATGAGAAGTGACGGTATGAGGTGCCACCTGGCAAACGTCCCGATGCTGTTGATGAATAGCTATATCCACCTGGTCCAGAACCAGCTGTGCTAGTTCTCTCGGTGTTGTAGTTGTAACCACCTGGACCGCTGCGTGCTGATCGCTCAACAGTTGATGAATATGAAGACCTCTCTGGCCTGTAGGAATGGGGATCGCTTGAGTTGGAGCTCTTTACTTCCGACTTGTATTGGTATGAGTAGTCGGATGAGTTGTGGGAACGATGAGCTCCTGGCCTTTCTGTGACCAAGTCATAACGTGGGGTCTGCGATTTTTTAAAAACAAAAATTCTTTTTTTATTATACAAAGCAAAGGAATGGTTGTTTTTTTTATTTTGTTTTTTATTGAAGCCAACTTGCTGCATACCTAAGAGCTTTTTTTAAAGAGCCTTGTTTTAAGAAAAAAGTGTTTAAAACTTTATTTTCTTTAGAATTTTGTTGTTTTCATTTTTTTTAATGCCAGGAAATTGAAACATGTTTGAACAAGGATGATAAGTAATAAAACATAAATACAGTACAACGAGAATAAATATAAACAATTTTAACATACAAAAATAAGTATAACATTTGCATGATGAAGATGTTGAACAAAATAAAATTATAAAAAAAAAATAATGATGAATGATGGATGAAGGTTAGATTAGGTTTCGGAGTCGGATTCGGAAGATAACTTTATAATCTTTTGTTTGTGCTTAAATTTAATAGTTGTATTTTGAAAAGCCATCACCATAGTTGTAAGTATTTCTGTATTTTGATTTTTGTTCCCTTGAAACTCCATGCAAATGTGGCAAAAGCAGGTCCATGCTATCTTTTGCAGTGCGTGCAGCTTGATTGCCACCAGCTTCGACGGTGTCAATATATTGGCGAACCTCTTTAAAAACTCTCTCCCTGGTTTGATCCCTAGCCGAGATGTAAGGCTTAATCGGTGAGTTCAATACCTTAGCACTAGGTTTGATGGCAGCCCTATTAATTGGATCAAGAATCGATGGTCGGGATATGGTTTGGTATTGACGAGGCTTGCCGAATGCTGTCACCGGATCGGAGATAAGTGTTGGGCGTGGTACAAAAGGCACCTTCTCCCATGGAATATCACGTTCGCGTTTCTGCAATTTCCAAAACATTTCCGAGAGGTTTTTGTGTAAGTATTTTTTTTGTTTTTCAAAGTGCAAGTATTTACAATTTCAACCAACCAAAATTAATGCAGGAATGTTGCGAGTGCATAGTATATGTAGGTCTTTTGAAAGAGGCCAATATGTACAGGACGATCTTATTGTTTTTTTTTTTCAAATATATACAGGAGAAGATCTACGGCTAGGCTATATTTACAAAATGGACATTTCATTTGACTAATTGCATATTTACAGGAGCGCATATAATGATCGTTTAGAGTTAGTTGTTTATTAGAGTTAAAAAATAATGTAAAAGCATAAACAAAATTGCAGTGTGGTTGTAAACGTGATGTTTTATTGTTATACAAACGAAAATAATGTTAAAAATGGTTATAAATTATGGTGGTTTTCAATTTTCAAAAATCTCCACTCATACTTCTACTTTTTTCAAAAATATCGACGAGTAATTAATTATAAATATCTGCATCACTTAAATTAAGGCGATAATTTCTATAAATCAAAATATAAATCAAGGTATCTTCGACCTATTTAATCATTATAGTACAATACTAAGTTAATGTTAAAATGGTCTTTTAATTTGTTTCTAATGAGAAAAACCATCAAAATCTAAGTAACAGTTCCCAAAGTAATAATTCAAAAGAAATATTAACGCATTTTATCAGGATTTATTTTTTTTTTTTTTATTTTTTATTACAAAAATAAAATACTTTGCATCAATAATTGCTTTTGACTGTGAACATTTTTTCTCACACCCATGAATTCATGGAAGAGCAAAGCAAAAATATTAAGATATTTTTGGTTTTTGAATGCGCGCGCATATAGAATTACCAAACAAAATTTCTCTTTAATTTTAAAGCAATATTTTCGTGTATAGAAATAATGCTGCTCAATGTGGAATGTCCAAAGATACATATCTACATTTTTGTTTGTATACATAATATGGCTGGGATTCTTAAATTAGACTAAAGAAATGACGAGGTGATCTTTTAATTAATTACACTCTAGCGGGGGCTAAGTAAAATACAACAACAAAAAAAAATCATAGATCTGTTTATTGCTGTTTTTGAAAATTATTTTTTTTTTTACTTTAAAAATATTCATAATAATAAGCTACGCGTTAGCAATAATAAACTATTCCAATGATTTGTGATGTTGTTTACAATTTTAATTTTTAAAACAAAAATTATAGATAATTTAAACATATAGATTGTCTTTTATAAACATCGAGTTTTTGATGTATGCATAAATGAGCAAACATATTGGATATTTTATTTACGTAGAAAAACACTGTGAAAATTATAAAATTTAATTTAAAAATCAGACTAGACGAAGTATATACCTAGCTGGATTGTAGCTACATTTACAGGTAGAACAACAACAAGAGGTGAAAAGTGAAATAGGGGCTAAGGTGATAAGTTAAATTTAAACTTTTTAATTTTGTGTTTGTTTATGTTTCAAAATGCTTTATGGCTTGGACCAAAATAAAAAGTTATTTGTTTTCGACTATCCACGAAGACAAATTCACCAACTTTTTTGATATCTTTACGAATATTTTGAATGAAACAAAATTTGTTAAGCTCATTTGGAGGGCTCATAGCTGTGCCGAACCAAGTCATTTTTTTTCAATTTTTTTGTTTAATATTTTTCAATTTTAATTTTTCATTTTTAAATACGAGAATAATATTATTTAGAGAATAAACTTTAGACCTGTCCCTTTTAGGAGTAAAATATTCATTAATTAATGGCACTAACTTACTAAACCTCTTTTTATCTTCGATTTTTGTTCTGACCTTCTGACTTGGTTCGG
This sequence comes from Dasysyrphus tricinctus, assembly GCA_963921185.1. Taxonomy (NCBI): domain Eukaryota; kingdom Metazoa; phylum Arthropoda; class Insecta; order Diptera; family Syrphidae; genus Dasysyrphus; species Dasysyrphus tricinctus. Next base: position 77,146,598 of record OY992530.1, on the reverse strand, counting down.
CACAGCTGTGAGCCATCCAATTATAAAGTGTCTTTTTTCAAGCTTTAAGCTTTATTATTAGGAGTACAAAATACAAAACTTAAAAATGCTTTTACTTTCCTGTCGAGAAGACCTTGACTTCTTTCTTTTTTGTATTATTGTATAATCACTAGCCGTTTTCCTTTGGAGGTGGCAAAAAGTACTTATGAGTAGATGAAAACCTTAATCTAGTACTGCCAACTGCACATGCTCTCATGTGCGAGTAGATTAACTTTACATGGGAAAGCATTTTTATGTGTTCCAATGAAAAAAGCTGGCAAAGTACTTGCAAATACTTCGTCACCTCCAAAGGAAAACGCCTATTGACGCAAAACTATATACAGCAAGTTTGAAACTCAATAATTATGAATAATTACAAAAATATTTTGAGGCTCTCAACGTGACACTCTTTAACTTCAACATCCTCATTCATAAATGCATTTTAGAGACTGCGTAAAGTTGCAATGTCTCCAAACGTGGAGATTTTATTCATAAAAATTATGTGACGTTGATTAGAGCTATTTTAAGCTAAATGTGTAAAAAATAGTAATAGATTTCTCTTGTTGGTACTTTATATGACACAAGGGCATTGTAGCTTAAGTGGGTCAGAAAATGTTTAATGAATAAGGATTTACGCAGCGTTGAATAGAGTCTCAATAAGGGCGCGCTAATACACTGCGTAACTATTTAATCGTTGAGAAGTGTTTAAGCAAAATCTTATGAATTCGACTGCAAACAAAATTGATGCAGCTCTCTTACATTTCTGAACTAAAATCACAAATTATCGAATCACGATGGTGATTAATTCTTGAGCGGTTGGATCATTTGAAATGAACGATTTACACTGCTCTTTTAAACATCACACTTAATTTATTTTAGTGTCGAGTTAACTTCACTTTTTGCTCAGTTAAAATTGACGAACAAAAATGATAAATTATAAAAAATTTAATTAACTTAATTTTTGAATTTTGGTGTTTATGCCTCTTTTTTCAAACACTCTAGCAAGATTTGACATTTCCCTGGAGTTGAAAATATTCTACAGCAGGTTTGACATATATTCTAGAGTGTTTGCCGGTTCGTTTAAATATTTTTAAAAGGTTTTTAAATCATCAAAAGTAGTGAGGTATTAATAAGAATTCATTCAAATGTTATTGAATTTCTATTCCATGTGATCAAATCGACTGACGATATAACTTTTTTCTTGTTTATTTTTGCAACTTTTTTGGATACTGATTTGTTTTTCAATCTAACAGAACTAAGAAAATATTTGTTATGAATTTGTATACGCATTCATTTGTTTACTTTTTGCCTCGAAACTACTGTCAAGTGGCACACGCACAATCCCAAATAGACCGAAAGCCAACGACATAAGAAGTCAAGTCATCTTCGCAACATTGGAAGTTATATCAATAATAGCCTTTGAGGGGTTGAACTAATAGCTACTAAAATAGTCTCCCTACCTAAACACATGTCGAACAGGTGTAAAATTTGACGTAAAATTTGTACATCGATTTATTTCAATGCCTATTGGTCGAAGGAAAAAAGTGTGCCTACAACAAATATTTGGTTTGCAATTTTGAACAATTGTTGTCATAGGTCAACCTCTCTTTATAGTTAGTCCTAAAGAAGATGGAGAGCAATGAAGTCTCCAAAAACTACTCATTTGTATGTGTTTACCTGAGTGGTTTTTGGAAAAAAAATTATAAAATATTTATTTTGACAAATGCAAATTGTGTTTCATTTTTTTGTATGAAGAGAAAGTGAGATAGAATGTTTCATTCCTGAAGAACTGAATTCAGCCCTGCATGAATGCTTCAGCGCCATATAATAATAGGTTAGTTTGATTTGTGAAAGTAATTGTCCTAGGAAGGTTTAACAAAATTAATTTCTAATCTTCATGATTTACGAAATAAATTTGTATGTTAAATCTTGGAGATTTTAATAAGATTTAAGGTAAATCTTTTTAAATCTCAGATTAGTGTTAGGTGGAAATGTAGTATTAGACTTAAACAAAAAATTCGATTTTTTGAAAGCTCCTTCCAGTAAAAAAAATAATCGATCTGAAACGGTTGTAAGGAATTTGAAAGCTCCTTTTGCACTTGATTTTTACTCCTGCTATTCCAAAAGCCTTCCATTGGCTGTCCCGTTTTCGGGGTCCTGTTTAGTGTCCGATTTCAAGAAGGTGAAGATACGGAACACACATATAAATTTTTAGTTTTTCGTTGGATTGCTTGTCAAAAGTGGCAAATGCTTAAAGAAGCCATTTTGTAAAAAAGCGGCTTTTGGTAGTGTTTGTTTATATTATTTGGCAAGACGTTGTTTCCATATTTAGTTGGAATCAATAAGGATTGAAACAGTCAGAAAATCCAATCTACTAAAGCAAATAATCATAACGAAACATACCGAAAACTGAAAGCCTTCAGACTTAATCAAAGGAAAGCATCACTGATAGATAGAGGAATTGGGGGAAAGTTACACTAAACTCTAGAAACAGAAGCAATAAATTCTGATTCCATATTGAATTTAATGGCGCAAAATTATAGACAGCCTATTTTAAGGACCTTAGCGTGATACTAGTTAACTATTGTTTAACTTTAATGCCGGTCTCTAACTTTTACTGAATTATAGACATATGCTAGTTAGTGTCGCGATAAGACCATTTTCTAAACAAATTAAAGTTGAACTCGCGTTAATCAATGACGGTTCGTGCGACAGATGTCATTTCAGCTAGTGTGCTACTATAAAATTCAAATCAGACTTTGGTTATTTTAACTTTGATGCAAGTGTTTAAACATAAAGTTGGTTTCACATCGTCTATTATTTAAGAAAACGCCATTTTCACCTAGTGTTACACTAAAGTTGTTTTAGTATCGTGTTAACTTCACTATATTTTTGCGCCAATGAGTTTACATGTGAATGGAAGTAACTTAAGACTAAAAAACTTGCACTGTAAGGAAACCAATTAGCCAGTTTATATTTTTGAGATCTCAGAAGGCTCAAAGAACTCAGAAATATAATCATGATTCCTCGCAAAATTTCCTCACTTTTCCCTTTAAAAAAACTGAGATTGATTTTTTGGATTCGCTTGTTCAATTATTTTTTGTTGCTGTAAATTACATACGAAGAAAAGAAAAAAGAGAGTTGTTTTGATTCCTATTTGTGGGATCCTGTTTATATTTTCCTCTCCTGCTCTATCAAAGAACGGAGGAAAATTGTCAAAAATGTCAACATATGCACAACTGATTTGAGTGCAGCGCTATGTGCATCAGACATGCTGCACATTGGTTTAAGACATGTAATTTTGTTGCCATTCAATCTATTTTTCTATAATTCAAACACAAAAGCAAAACTCGCTTAAAGTCATATGCACATCGTAGATGTCATCTTACAATTAGCATAACTATAAGTGGGTTTTATTGTTTATTTACAATTTTATTGATTAACGATTTTATATCCCTGACAAGCTGATTGTATGTTTAAATGTCTCATCCTTTACAAAAATATATTAAAAAATAAAGTTTATTTTTTAATCATAATTCTATTTTTGCAAAGATATTATGGTATGTAGCTCCTGTGATCTGCCATGACAAAATTTATTGGCATTTGAAATTTATATTGAACCAGAACCTATAGTTTTAACATTTGGTCACACCCGTTATAACTTTTTCAACTCATTAGCGAATTTAGTCAGTTAACTGTGAGTTGATTCGAGATTTAAATTGACTGTTAATCATTTTTCAGAAGATAACCTGGGTTTAACCCTGAAACTCGAATGATTTCGTTCCAAAAAAAAACAAAATCTAAGCTCCAGTTTTTCAGTGTGAGATCTTCCTAGTGTGAGGGCTTAATCTGAGTTAATTTCTGAAACGTGTTTTTCAGCTAATTAAAATTCTAAGTTAGCTTTGAGTTAACTCAACTTATTTGGTGAAATAACTCAAGGCGTCTTAAAAACCAATTGAATTTTCTGGAAAGAGGGGTTTCCGTTATGGCATCATCTCGATTTCGATAGTGAAAGTCGTGAAAGGTTGATATACTTCGATTTCAATTGAATTTTTGAAGACCGAAAGATAAAGTTAATCCTCCACTGAAATACTGTTCCTGAGTTACATAACCCGGGGTTAATTTATTTTTAGGATGAGCTAGCTCTGATTTAACTCAGAGTTAACCGAAAACAGAAAAACTAGCCTTATTAAGCTATTGAATATAAGGAACAATCATGTTCAATATTGAAAATGTTCTTATATTAAAAATGTTTGTTTGGGGTTTAAACATGCTTAATCGAAAATGCTATTAAATTCACCCTTGCGTTCCTGAGAGAATGGTCACATTGATCGGAAATTAACTCGAATTTGACAATTTACCACTGATAAATTTCTGTTCAAAATTAAATTCCATATCGAAATGGATGGTTTACAAAATTTTAGCAGAAAAAGTTAACAAAAACCAACACAAAAAAAATCGAATATTAAAGATTTCAAAGTTGTTGCGCATACATTTTAAGGATTTCTTAAAGTTTGCATGACATTCCAGTTACAGGTAAAAGTCGTGTTAATAACGCTACTTTCGTCAAACAATAACAACAATCCAATTTTGTCTGTGAAAACTCAATTTGATTAAACGGTGTAGGAAAATAAGTCCCAGGAACTAAGGCCCAATTTTTCATCTTTAACTTATGATCTTAACAACTTGTGAATCATTGATGTGTTTTTAAATTTGAGTTCTTTTCATCAAAATAGTAACAGCCCCAGAGAAAGATGACGAAAATTCGGTTTTGAATCAACAATTAATCAATCCGGACCATTTATTAGCTAAAACTTCTTACATATTCGCCATTTCAACGTCATGGCTAAAAAAATTAGTCGTCAAAGTCAAAAATATACAATCAACTTTTAAATCACTTTATATACAAAACAAACTAAAGGCTATTAGTTTAAGTAAACTGACGTACGAAATTTCCCACAAGTTTCCGGTATAGAACGGAGCAACGTCAAAAAAAAAATTAATGACAGCTATAAGATCGCTGAACAAACGAAATATTTATAAGAAGCTTGATCAACGTAGAGCATTGCCATATTGGTTACTATAATCTACCATGTACGACATCATATGATTTTTTTTTTAACTTTTCTTTAAAAAATTTATATTTATAAACCTTCATTTCATAATTCAAAATATTTTGATACCATCAAATTCAAATACTGTTATCGTTTATTTGGAAATGTTTATGTCTTATTGTCAGAATGTTTTGACATATTTGACGGCAGTATACCTTTCTGATTCCGACAGTTTTTGAATTTATTCCAGATATGTCTTATATTTATGAATGTCAGTTTTATTTGCATGAATAAATATTGAAATTTGACATTCTATTGTTTACTATAGAAATTTTTTCAATCTATAAATTTTAATATTAAGAAAACATCGATTTGGCAATTATGCAAAATATACTTATATGGATTGATGTCTTTATCTTTATAATAATTTTGAAAAATGTACTTTCGTTTTTTTTTTCTTTTAAATCTAACGAACTCGTGCGCAACAATTATATAATAAAAAATAATATAACTCAATAAACCTATAAGTTAAATGACTAAATATATAAATTATTCTCATTGCATTTGAATTTGCCTTGAAATCATTTGGCATTCAGACAAAAATATTAATGATGCAGAGATTTTTATTACCAACAACGTGCAGAAATACAAATACAAAAAAAATATGTTTCTAATTTTGTTATGGAATCAAAATTTTCAATATACAAAAATATATTCTAATACAACAAGATTATTTCGACGATTTTTTTCGTTGTTTTTGCAGATTTATTATTACTTTTGTGTATGTAGATTGTTTTTATGAGTGTGTATACGTATTTGGAAATTGAAAACTCAAAGCAAATAAAACTCAATGATATTAATAGAAGCATGCATGATGATATTCTTAAAACAATTATTATTATACCTCCTTATAGTATTTCTTATCCTTATATAGTTTATTTTATTCCTTCTTATGTTTCGAAGGAAGTTTTAAAATCTTTAAAATCTTTTCTTTTTAACAATTATGACAACAAAAATATGACAACAATAAATGTCTTACATCAAAAATCAAAAAATACATATAACATTTTTGTATTAAATTTTTTTTTAACAAATTCAAAATTATTTTTTTTTTTTTATTTTTTTGAAAATGTTTTAACCAAATTATATTTGTTGATACTCCAATATGTGTAACATAAAATGCGATATTCATAGAAAAAAAGGACGACAGTTTCTGAGGATCACTTGGATACAAAACTAATGATTTTGAGACGACAACAAAAAAAAAAGACTCAATGTTTCAAACGTGTTTCAATTCCATTCAATTCGATTGACTTTCGAAGTTTCATTTTATTGAAATGTCCTTAATTTTTCGGTATTTATTTTTTTTTAACACAGCAAGGTGGACACAAGCATAAAATAATTTTAATAAGAAAATAAAAATGTCTACAGATGACTTAAAAAACATTTGCAATTTTCACTTAAAACTTTTATTTCAAATTTTAATTATTTATTTAAATTTTCATTTTAATTTTTGATTTCAAAAAATCACACTTGAGAGTCCTTTTTCACTTATTTATTTTTTTAGATTCGTATTGCAAATATTTTTATGATCACAATTTTTTTGGGAAACCACACTACACTACTGCTATTTTTTTTATTCAAGTTACTATTTTTTTGTATTTAAATTGTATTCTATATCGCTTACCGATACGGAATACGACGAAACCACGGGCCTTGTAGAGTAGGACCTACGGGTGGTGTAGAAATCAGTTTCATAAACCATTTTCGTTCGAGAGTTTTTTTTGTTTTTTGTTTAAGAAAATAAAAATTTCACTTATTTGAAAAAAAAATTAATTTAATTTTTTTGTTTTGTTCTACTCGTCGTCGTGTCTTCACTTAACGCCCGTTCGAGATCTTCTGAGTTCTGGTCAGGATTTTCGGGTGATTTTGAATTTTTTGAAAAAATTTTCATTTCATTGCTGAATTATTTTTGGAACACACAAATACATTTGAAGAGAAAGTAAAATTTTCGCGCGTAGCAGTGTGAAGTATAGACGAAGTTTTTAAATTGCCATGAGACATCAAGTATTTTTATTTTGTTGTTTTTTTTTAGTATTTCTGTTGGATTACTTTTTTTTTAAGTTTTGTGAATTTGCTAATATGTGAACGATTTCATTGATATATTTTTGTTTTGCGGGAAGGTGCAAAGTTTTTCGAAGAGTATAGGTATGAGTGTGATTAACTTTTTTATTTTTTTTTTATAAGTTTAGAGAAAAAAATGATAAATTGTTGAGAAATTATGAAAATCTAATTTAAGCAGAGTATTTGCGTTTTCTGTTTTTGCTTAATTAGATGGCACATTGAGTGCTTTTCAGTTGGATTTTATTTATTTTTTTTTACGATGAGTAGAATTTACTGCAGTTTTCGAAAACAATTTCAAAATTATTTATTTCCTGTTGATGATGGTGTGTGTATATAATGTACCTTCTATGCATTTCAAGAACTTGAAACTAGTTTAACAAACCTCTGTGAAGATAATCTCTTACTTCAAAATGTTTTACTATGTGGAAGTTACTAATTCATTTTGAGTTCATAAAATTTAATAAAACCCTTAATTTTTAACTTTTATAAGCTTAGGAAACTATTTGTCTATATTATTCAGAGGCCTCTTTTTTTTCAGTGAGACTAGGGATTTAAGCTCTGAATTTATTTAAAAAAAAAAACTATATATTTACGATTTACCAATAATTGAGCAAAAACTTAGTTTTCCGATAACAATTTTGAGGGTGATTGTGGAACACGTATACATATATTGTATATTTTACTAAAGGGGATTTTAATATCGCTAGATTTTTAAATTTATAAATAATAAGGGTATTCATACAACAGCGTAAAGTCGTCGTAAACATTGTACACTTTTAAACTTCGTAATTCTGTCACAATTTGTATGGAGAATTTGACAGATTTACGAAGTTTACAATTTTACGATGTTTACGACGAGTTTACGCTGTTGCATGAATACCCTTAATTTTTTTTTCGATATCTGATCACCCATTTTTTGCAATTTAAAAGAGCACTTTATGGCATCAAGTTTGGAATTTAACGTCGCACATAGGAGGAGCCTGCAAAATTCGAAAAAAGTTGAAAAACTAATAAAAATATCAACCACGAGATATAAATCAAACCAGATACCACAAATTCACGATGCTAGAGAGCACGTAAAAAGAAGATCCCGCGCGGTTCCACGACCTTGTCAGGCATTTTATTTGTCATCCTCATACAACGTACGAACAATTATTTGTAACATTTTATTGAAATATTTTTTAAAATGGTCGTGTATTTTGATTAAATCTTGAATATGAGCAGTTAAGCTGAAGGTGTTTACCTGCTTTTTTTTTGCTATTTTTTATTGGGAAATATGTTTTGATTAGTATATTTTTCGGTGTTGTACATTTTACGGTTGATATTTTTATAAAGTTTGATAAAACTTATAAAAATGGGAGGTATAGGAAAGTAAAAAATACTTTAAGGCATATTCTCATACCTACCAAATATACAAAAACAAATCATAAAAATCGGTTGAGTCGTTTCGGAGGAACTCTACCACAAACACCGTGACAAGAGATTTTTGTTAACTTCCCATTGGAAGTTATTGTAATAGGTCTGATTTGTCGAATCAAAAATTTTTATATATCTTCACGTTTCGAGCTCCTTAGAACCGGAATCCATCATTTTTAGAGAGATGTCTGTGCTTGTACGTACGTTCGTACGTTCGTTTCTTCATACGTTCGTTCAATTTTTTACTTGCTATATAGGTACTATAAGGCAAGTTTGGATTCGTGCAAAAAAAAAATTGAGATAACAATGAAACATGATATTGCGATGATAGAGAACACCAAAACAGTGGATGGCACAATTCTGGCTGTCTGTTCGTCTACAGCTTAAACGGCTCAATCGATTTTCTTCAAACATGGTACATAGTGGTTTTTGGTGATTCTGCCGACACGTTTTTTTCATTTTTTTTAGAAACAAAAATAACGGTACCTGCCATAAAATTTTTTTTATCAATTTTACATAATCGCTTTTTTCCAAAAACGGCTCGACAACCATTTTTTAAATTTTTGATTTTCTTCAAAGCCGTACTACCGATTTCAACTATTATTTTTAATAAAACAGTTAAATAGTCTTGTGTACCAACATTTTTGAAAAAATATTTTTTGGATTTTTAAAAAATGTTTAAAAATTTTTTTTTGGAAAATCAAATATTTCAAAAACGACATGAGCGATTTTTTTACTCGATACTTAAGAGTTTTTTAGTACTCTCTAAAATATTTTTAGAAAAAAATTTACATTTATGAAAAAATAACGGTACATTCCATACAAAAGTTAAAAAACCGCCAAGGAAAATATTTTTTTCTTAAAAATGAATACTACGATATTGATTAAACTTTTTCTATATACTGAAATTAGTACGTTCTACTACCAAAAATTATATGATTTTACACTCAGCAACTTTAATAGAACCTGTCATAGAACGTATTTTTTTAGATTAATTTTTTATATACAAATTTCAGATAAAATTAAATAATTGCATATCAAAATTTTCAAAAAAAAAGTTTTTGGAATTTTAAAAAAAGTTTCAAATTTTTTTTTTTAAGTTCGGTATCTCAAAAACGGGTTGACAGTTTTGTCATGTTTTGTTTTTATATACACATAAATATATACTTTAGATTTGCATACTAAAATTTGTTCTTAAAAATGTTTTGAGAATTTTATATATAAAAAACTAATTTAAAAAAAAAAACGCTCCAACGATTTTAAATTTTTTTTTCCATACTATCATATTCAATCAAGAATTAAGATGGCATTCTTTTTTTTCACCGCAAACTGTCAAAAGAGTTGTTTTAGCCAATTTAAATGTCGTATCATGCTTCTATAGATTTTTCTCTCATAATTTCCATATTTTTATATACAATTTTCTTAAATCCACAGTGTCTTGAACACAAGAGCAAGTGCGTGCGACCCAATCGTGAATTTTATTTATAGATGCTAATGTCGTTACATGCAGAAAAGACTTTCAAAAAAATTCAATGAGTAGTTTTTTTACAATAGCAATTTACGAAAAAGGTTGTTAAATTTCATTAGTCTCGAATATCTCGAAAACAAGTCTATCTATCGACTTCGGGTAACTTCATTCTACGCATATTGATGTAATAAGGATTGGTAAAAATACAAAACATATCAACTTATAGTTTTTTTTAGTACAAACACATTGCTGAAAATTGTTAAAAAAAATTGTTTTAGAAACTGAATTCGTAGCTACTTTTTTTTTCTAAGAAAATAAAAAACTTTATTTGGCATCTTAAAACTAGATTTCTATTCTAATGCTGCCATGCCGTGCAAGCCATGCAATCAATATTTGCAAAGAAAAATAGGAAATTTACGAAAAGACCACAAAAAGTCGGTTTTTAGTACTTTTTTTTAATCTAACGGTGAACGGTAAAAAAAATAATTTCTGCGAAACCTTAAAAAAATCTTGTAAAACACTTTCTCAAATTTCCAAAACTGTATTTAAATTTTTTATAACGTCATTATTTGCTGAGATATAGGTAATCAAAACTAAAAGTATCTTTTTTCATGCAAAGTCAGATAAACCATGCAAACAAAAACTGTAGGTACGACAAAAAAAAATAAATTGAAGCTGAATAAATAAAGTATCTGACCATTTCATTTGATTGACTCAAAAAAAGTTATCCATAGAAATGAGGACCTTCAAAAAAATTAAAAAAAAAATTTGTATGTCTCGTCTCATTTTTTGTAATAACGCAATTACTCCAAAAAAAAATTTTACAAATCTCAAAACAAAAAACATAAAGCTGTAGAATGCTTTTTGTTTCAACTCAATACAACCACTCGTCATAAAGATACAGCTCTTCAAAAAACATTAACAAAAATTGAAAAAAATGTGTTCCTTCAATTTCGTTGACTAGTGTATTTTCTATTGAAATTCTTCATTGAAAGAAATTTTGTTTTAGAAAAATTTGAGTGTAATACTTATTTGACAAAATTTTGCATTTTAGTATTTTTGCAAAATTTTGATTGCTGAGTAAAATAATCATGAATGAATGCTGTCCGAGAATTTAGTTTTATTTTTTAATTCAACAGATTTCCCCCCTGAACCCCAATTTTGTTTTAGTTTTAAGACGTTTGTGTGGTTTTCTAAAAGAGACATCTGGTTTTTGAACGTTGTTTTACTTCAAGAGTGATATGTTTCTATTCGATGAAAGTGTGTCACAAATTAACTTGTCAGCACCGTGGTAGTATTTTTCAATCATGTTATAATATGTTTTTGGTTGGTTATCAGAATTTTATATTCCTTTTAACGGCATATAGCCTATTGAATAGACCGGCAAATGAGGGGTATAAAGGAACAATTACGTGCAAGAGTTTTTATCATTGAATATTTTCGAAAAAATGTTTAAGGTCATTCTAAAGTATGAACATTTTACTTCAAGTCTTTTTAAATCTTTCAAATACCTTCATTCGTCTTCGAGAAATCGTTGGTTTTCGTCTTACTACCTAATTCGAAAAATCCCAGAGGGCAAATTCTGGGATTTTTCGAGTTAGGTAGTAAGACGAAACCAACTCAAAATTCAAAAAGAATTTCAAAGTAAACTGTTCATACTTCAGAATGACAATAAACACTTTTTTGAGAAAAAAATATAACTTCAAATTTGCATAAAAAATGCATATTTTTAAAATCTTAGGATTCGAATATCTCAAAAACGTGACGTGTTAGAGCGATTCCAAGGCCAGATTCGAACTCAACACATCAAAGACCATCAGAAAAGTATATATTGGTTCATGTTACAGACAAAAGTTCAAATTTTGTCACACAAAGTAGTTTCTTAGCGGTTTCGAGTGGATTTTCGAAAACAGAAAAAATGATGTCAATTTTCGACTAGCGCTTGAGTCCAAATGGGTTGTTGCAGAAAAAAAACTTGGATAGAGAAAAACTACTAATAGTAATAAGAAATAGTAAGGCAGATATTGGTATTCCCATCGCTACATGTAAACTTATGCTGAAGCAAGATGCTTTAGAGAGAACAAACCTTAGGTGGAACAATATCACCACTTGCTGGGCAACAAAACAAATCTGGCCAGTAATGGATTTTAAGCGATCTAAATGTTTGATATCTCTAAGCAGATTGCACATTAGCTCCATGATAGGTGTCATAACTGGACACTGTCTTATAGGCAAGCATGCAACGCGTCTTGGCGTATTCTCTAACGATTTTTGCAGAAGCTGTATGGACGAGGAAGAGGTAGAATCGATTCCTCATCTTCTATGCACTTGTCCTGCTCTATCTCATAGGCGAAGACTCCATCTTGGAGATTTCTACTTCAATGATCCTAGTGATTTAGTAAATGTTGACATAGGTAGTCTGTTACGCTTCATAAGAAGCTCCAAATGGTTCATCGAGTAGGGAAAAAGGCATCCCAGATTCTTGTGGTATCACAATGGGCCAGCTTATGGTCTAAGTGTGTCAGTTTTCATGACTGATAGCCACTTCAACCTAACCTAACCTAATAAGATTTTTCGATTTTTTTTTATTTCGGTTTCTGTTAACTTTCCTGCTTAATTTTTTTTACGCAATTTTTTAACTATCCATTTCGATAGAAAATTTGAATCCTTATTGAACTTTATTTAAATATAATTAAATAATTTCCTTATACTCACTTTCTACCAATTTTTGGATAAAGAACGGTGGCAATACCTCGGATGAGCCAACAAAAATTATGCTGTGCAATAAAAACTAAGCAATAACCCAGCACAATGAAAAGGGTTGCCATTCAAAAGAACAGAAAAGCTTGATTTTTATAAATATAAACCTAATTCTATAAGAAAAATTTATCAATTTTGGTGTCATGAAGTGAGAACTTCACACATGCACTATCATATGAAAGCTGCAAACGTTCGCAAACGAGCATTTTGGGGACATTTCAAAAATTGTCTGGCTAAGATATTAGTCTTACATTAAGATATTTATACGGCACAATCGGTGAAGAAGCGCTGTTACAGAAAAAAGGCTATATTTTGTCAACTTGTGTTAAACTTTTCGAGTAAAAATTTATTTAAATGACATTTCGGAGGCATGTTACGAGGGCCAAAAAATTATTTTACTTTTTTGCTTGTGTTTTTTAACTGAAAGGGCAACGGAGTTCCAAGATTTCAATTCGAAAAATGTCTCAGAACAAAAGTTACTTGTTTGTACCTCTATAATGTCCACTACACCCATCTTGAATAATGCACATACAAATACGTAAATATATCAAGAATATAATATGAACAAACCGTGGGTATGGTTTACTTTGACAAATAAGTTAATGGTTTCAGCAAAAAATTCATTGTATGATTTATGGGACAAGAAAATCACATTGAACCCAAAATGTTCCTTTTTTATATTTTTGTATTTATATCTTTTCAAAAAAGAATAACTGAAATAATTGTGTTGACAATAATGTACAATTCATAAAAATAAAAATAAAATTTTAAATACTAATGGATGTACATAGGTATATTTTGTAAGGCCATTGATTTCAATTGGCCTGATTCCAATAGGTCGGAAATTACGCCAAGCACAATATAAAACACATGTTGAATTTTTATCAAAACAAAACAAATCACTTATTAGATAGAAATGATATTTATATCAAAGGAGAAAAGTATGTAGTTATTAAAGTTTATTATGAAATTTATGCAAATTGTTGCAAACATGTTTATGTAATAAATATAATTTTCAAAGCAATTTCTTACAACATATTTTTCTTTTTCTCAATAATTTAAAGAAATCTCATATTTTTATCGTTTATTTGTGTGGTCTTAAATTTATTTTTAGTATTTTTATAATTTTCAATGCACACGAGTATCAGTTTATTTTATTCAAGTGAGCGTTCACTCGGGCGTATGTGAAACATTATTCTTTGCTTTAAATGTATTTTCTTTGTTACTTCAAGTCCAAGTTCAATATAACATTGAAATTTATTTTTTAACCAAAAGTGAAAAAAGTACTGAGCTCTGAGCTTTACATTACTTGTGTTTATTTGCTCTATAGAACCAATATAGTCCAGTAACCTTGTAGTTTCATAGTACTGAGACCTTGCGTCAGGTCCGTTAGTTCTGATTTTTTGCTGAGTTATTTATGATGTTGGCCTAGTATTAAATCTGATTTTCGACCTCGAGCGCTGAACGCAACATTGGTAAAAATCCAAAAAACCGCGAATTTTTCGCGGTTTTTTCACTTATTGGCTATCTTAACCATTACGCCTTAACTTCCGAATAAAACATTGCTCTACGATTTCAACCTTACTAAATTTGCTTCAATTTGAGTCCAAAGCCGGTTCTGTAGACATAACGGTTTCCAAGGGACGGCATTTCAAAATATAGCAATAAAAAATTTAAAACAACAAGTAGTATATAAAACAGTATAATAACAAAAACATGGTCTTTGACATTATGCTGCATCAAAGCAATAGAGCGTGTAGATTGGGCCAAAAGAAGAAAACAATAGTACCGGATGGGGGGTATATATCCCCCCGTTTAGGCGGGAGGGGCAATTTTAAGAAAAGTTGACTTCAAATAGAAAAATAACCATACAAATACAATGGTAATATCTGGACGAAAATCCATTCCTCATCTCAAAGCCAGAAATCCATTCTTTAATTTTTTTTTAAATAAAGTTTTTTTAGCTGATAGTTTTTGAAAAATTTACTTTCAAACTCAAAATTTTGAGAAAAAGACGATTTTTTTTTGTTAATCTATTTTTTTTTTTTATTTTATGGTATTAAGTACTATTTTTGATTTTGATTTGCAATGCCCTTATTAATTCTTAGTTAAAAACTGAAAACCAAATGCCAAAATGACTTCTAGTTTTTGAGAAAACTGAAATTAACATGATCAACTTCACTGTTTTCAGTCTAGTAACCTTTTTCTTCGGGGTGGGAGGGCTCTGCCTCAGATGCGGTAGTTCTGATTTTAAGATGAGTTGTTTATGATGTTGGCCTTAGCAATAATCCAAGTTTTCGACCTCGAGCGCCGAACGCAACTTTGTGAAATACGCAAAAAACCGAGAAATTTTCGAGGTTTTTTCAGTTAAGTATTCAGGCTGACGTTAATTGTGCTTCTGATATCATTCAAGGAGAAGGCTTGGCAGTGGCTGGTGATTCAAGTATCGAGGTTGACCAACCCTCGGTACTTGGTGACTTGCCAGTGCTACAGCCTATAGAATTAGTTTCTGACTTAGATATTATAGATCCCACCCCTCAAATTAGTCTTGTTGTTCCCAGAGCTTTAGAATCGGTTCCTAAGCCCAAATCAATATTCATCTCTCGTCTTTTACCGGAAATCGTACCCGAAGATATTTTGCAACATCTCATTGCCTGTAAATCCATACCCAATGTATCATCCATTAAATGTACTAAAATAAGTAAACCTAACAGTTTCGTTTCATCGTTTAAAATTACAGCTCCCTTCTCATTATTCAATTCAATTTTGAATAGCTCTTGGCCCCCTAATACATTGGTAAAAGAATTTACAATCCCTCCTAGGCAAAGAAAGATTGCAAACAACAATAATAATTTAAATGCAAAAAACTTAGTAGGTTCTCCCTCTACTACCAAAACGTAAGAGGGCTTCGCAGTAAAACTGCCAAAATCTTTCAAAACTCCCTAGCTTTTCCTTATGATTTATTTGCTTTCACTGAAACATGGCTTAATGACACGATCTTAGACACAGAACTATTTGATCAAGAATTCATAGTTTTCAGGAAAGACCGTCATGTGGATAATACGAATTTAGTAGGGGGTGGTGTCTTAATTGCGATTAGAAATCATTTCAACACAACTCCTATCATATTCCCTTTTGATATTTCAATAGAACTTGTCTGCATCAAAATATCCATGCATTCAAAAGATTTATTCATTCTAAATGTCTATATTCCCCCCAAAAGTTCAGTTTCAGTATATGTTGAGCTTTCCCATGCTCTCGACTATATTATTGACGTTGCTGGATTTGATAGTATTATTACTCTCTTAGGCGACTTTAACCTTCCATACATTGACTGGATTCCTTCAGAAGACGAGTCTTACTTTGAAGCATCGTTGACTTCATCTCAACAGGAGCTTCAACTGTTAGACCATATTATATCTACGGACTTACAGCAAATAAGCTGTATTAAAAACTCTTTAAATCGAATACTCGATTTAGTTTTCTCATCTGACGCTGTTAGTACTGTAGTGGTAGAGTCTACTACTGCAATATCAAACATAGATAAATACCATCCTCCTCTTGACATTTTTCTTGACTTGGACGGGCATTTACTTAATAATAGTAACTCACAAGACTGTTCATATTCTTTTGACTTTCGGAAAGCTAACTTTCAGTTGCTCTCTGAGCATTTAAGTGCATCTGGTATTGAAAATATACCAGTTTCAGGCGACATTGACGTTGCAGTTTCATACTTTTATCAAGTATTGACCAACTCTATTAATGACATAGTTCCACACAAAATACCCAAATACTCTAGCTTCTGCCATCCATGGTATACGAAAGAACTCAAAATTCTTCGTAATAAAAGAAACAGAGCTTGGAAGAACTTCATAAAAAGTATGTCCCTTGAGGACCGAGAATTGTATATTTCCTTGTTTGATGAGTTTAAAAACCTCTCCAATTATTTATACGCTGAATACCTTAAAAAAATGGAAAGTTCCCTAAAGCTTGACCCCAAAAGTTTTTGGAATTTCGTAAACTTGAAAAAGAAATCTGATGGCTATCCAGTCAATTTTACTTATAATAATATTATTTTAAATAGTCCTCCGGATATTTGTGATGCGTTTGCTAACAACTTTCGCCAGTCTTTCGTTGATACCCCTGTCGATGTTGATGAGAACTTTTTTCTCTACTTAAAAGACTGCCCACAAACTACCTTCAATAATATCCCAATTATAATCGAAAAAATTTTACATTATATGTCCTTACTTCATGATGATTACTCGTCTGGACCTGATGGCATCCCACCAATTATCTTGAAGAAATGTAAATCAATATTAGCACCCCCTCTTTTTCATTTGTTTAACCTATCACTTAGCTCCGGTAAATCTCCAAGTATTTGGAAAAAAGCATTTATTACACCAGTTTTTAAAAAGGGTAACAGATCTGATATATGCAATTACAGGCCAATCTCCAAGCTATCTTGCATTCCTAAGCTTTTTGAGCAAGTAATGTGCGATAGTTTGACATTCAACTGTAAGAATATAATTTGCAATCAACAACATGGATTCATGCAAAAGCGATCGACGATAACCAATTTACTTGCATTCTTGCACAAGTGTTCAACTGCGTTGGAGCATGGTCAAGAACTCGACTGCATCTATACAGATTTTTCTAAGGCTTTCGATCAACTTTCACACGATATCATCACGTTTAAGTTAAAGGTGTTTGGCTTCCCTCCTAAACTCATCAATTGGGTTTCTTCTTATCTCCATAATAGATCCTATCAAGTTAGATTTAGGAGCTCTGTCTCCAACCCTTTCTTTGCCAAATCTGGAGTTCCCCAGGGTAGTCATTTGGGGCCCCTTCTTTTTATCTTAGCTATCAACGACGTATCCCTCTATATACGTTATAGTGAAATTCTAATTTTTGCGGATGATATGAAAATTTTCAAAAGCGTCAAATCTGTGAGTGATCGTTTACTTTTGCAAGAAGATATTAACAGTTTTGTTATTTGGTGTAGTAAAAACGGTTTAAATCTCAACCCTATTAAATGTCAGGCGATCATTTTTTCTAAAAAAAAAATTCCTAGTTCATTTGATTATGAAATATCGCAGCACACATTGCGTCGTGTTGATAGTTTCAAAGACCTAGGGGTTCATTTTACTTTTAATCTTGATTTTACGAAGCATATAAATTTAATAGTCAACAAGGCAAACTCTATGTTAGGGTTTGTTAAACGTTGGTCTAAGGAATTTCAGGATCCTTATGTTACCCTCGCTCTCTACAACAGTCTTGTTCGCCCTCATCTTGAATACGCATCACAGGTATGGACTCCTTTTTACGATGTCCATAAGAATAGACTAGAAGCAGTCCAGCGTAATTTTATACGTTTCGCCTTGAAAGGACTACCGTGGTCCGATCCTTATAATCTTCCTCCTTACGAACACCGGATTAAGCTTCTTCAGACTCAAACTTTGGCACAAAGGAGAACTAATAATGATATTGTATTTATTCATCAACTTTTAACGGGCGTTATTGATGCACCTGATTTATTATCTTGTACTAGCCTTAACTACCGTGGTGGAGGTCACAACACTCGTAGTCTAGAACTAATGCATATATCTCAACACCGTACCAATTATGGAATGCATGAGCCTTTTACCCGCATGTGCATCATTCTGAATTTGAACTCTAATTTTTTTGATTTTAATATAAGTAAGAATAGACTCAAAGCTTCATTGAAGACCAGTGTACCACGCTCTTAAATGTTTGTAATTGTTAATTTTTTCAATGTCATTTTATTTGTTATTTTATAATTATTGTTTTTAATTTTATTTTGTAAAGTGTATGTTTTAAGTAGTTTGTTGCTTACTAACTACTAACACTACACTAAGTGATGAGCCTGATAAGCACTTAATTTGTGTTTGGCAATTCTTTGGTCGCAAGATGTTGCTTGTACTAAGCTCTCTTCGGCAAAGATCTGATAGTGTAAAAAAAATAATTTTGCTTTACCATTTCAAAATAATTAAATAGACTTCAATTTGAGCTAAAAATCAATTCAAATTGTGAATTTTTTCATCAACTTTTGAATTTAGAATGCTGCAAATCGAATTGAAGGGGGCTTATTCACCCCTTGTGTGAAATCGTTTGCCCCTTTTCAATGATTTTTGTATACTGTGTAGCGTGTCATGTTGGCTTTATTTTAAGATCTTAATCATGAAGATCGGATGAGTAGAAACGGAGTTATGATTTTTTAAAGTCAACCACATAAAACTCGAACTAAAACAGTACTCAGTTCAGTACCCACCAGTGAGTTATCTGAAGCGAATGTTTTAGTTCGAGTTTTATATGGTTGACTTTAAAAAATCATAACTCCGTTTCTACTCATCCGATCTTCATGATTAAGATCTTAAAATAAAGCCAACATGACACGCTACACAGTATACAAAAATCATTGAAAAGGGGCAAACGATTTCACACAAGGGGTGAATAAGCCCCCTTCAATTCGATTTGCAGCATTCTAAATTCAAAATTTGATGAAAAAATTCACAATTTGAATTGATTTTTAGCTCAAATTGAAGCCTATTTAATTATTTTGAAATGGTAGAGCAAAATTATAATCGAAAACCAGGCCTTAAAGGTTAAAATAGCCAATAACTGAAAAAACCGCGAAAATTTCTCGGTTTTTTGCGTATTTCACAAAGTTGCGTTCGGCGCTCGAGGTCGAAAACTTGGATTATTGCTAAGGCCAACATCATAAACAACTCATCTTAAAATCAGAACTACCGCATCTGAGGCAGAGCCCTCCCACCCCGAAGAAAAAGGATACTAGACTGAAAACAGTGAAGTTGATCATGTTAATTTCAGTTTTCTCAAAAACTAGAAGTCATTTTAGCATTTGGTTTTCAGTTTTTAACTAAGAATTAATAAGGGCATTGCAAATCAAAATCAAAAATAGTACTTAATACCATAAAATAAAAAAAAAAAAAATAGATTAACAAAAAAAAATCGTCTTTTTCTCAAAATTTTGAGTTTGAAAGTAAATTTTTCAAAAACTATCAGCTAAAAAAACTTTATTTAAAAAAAAATTAAAGAATGGATTTCTGGCTTTGAGATGAGGAATGGATTTTCGTCCAGATATTACCATTGTATTTGTATGGTTATTTTTCTATTTGAAGTCAACTTTTCTTAAAATTGCCCCTCCCGCCTAAACGGGGGGATATATACCCCCCATCCGGTACTATTGTTTTCTTCTTTTGGCCCAATCTACACGCTCTATTGCTTTGATGCAGCATATGTCAAAGACCATGTTTTTGTTATTATACTGTTTTATATACTACTTGTTGTTTTAAATTTTTTATTGCTATATTTTGAAATGCCGTCCCTTGGAAGCCGTTATGTCTACAGAACCGGCTTTAGACTCAAATTGAAGCAAATTTAGTAAGGTTGAAATCGTAGAGCAATGTTTTATTCGGAAGTTAAGGCGTAATGGTTAAAATAGACAATAAGTGAAAAAGCCGCGAAAAATTCGCGGTTTTTTGGATTTTTACCAATGTTGCGTTCGGCGCTCGAGGTCGAAAAATCAGATTTAATACTAGGCCAACATCATAAACAACTCAGAAAAAAATCAGAACTACCGGACCTGACGCAAGGTCTAATGTATATAGTTACTGGACTAATATTGTTTTCGTGGAAAAAATTCGAGGTTTTGATCTAATATTACAATGATGGACAAATCCAAAACTCGGTTTTTGTCACACAGTTCGTGTAAATTTTTATCCTAACTAGATCATCACTATTATACACCCACTACCACGCCCACTTTTGTTTTGTGTTTACTTTTTATAACTTTTTTCCTGGAGGCAGAGTTTAACATAATTTGAGCCACTAAACCAATTTTGACGAAATTTTCAGTTTTTTAAGATATGGTTATCGTTTTCTTAAAAACAAATCCTTTATTTGCCAAGTTTAATAAAAATAAGATTTATGTGCTTTGAAGAAAAATACTTAACGAGAAAAATAAAACACTTTCCGAGTGAAAAATAAAATAAGGCAGGCTTGAGGAAAACCCCGAGTGCAGTTAAAAGCTAAACGGTTACTAAAAAAAAAAAAAATTAACTTTGTTATTCGTACGAGTACCTATAAATGCTTGATGACAAGTTATATTGGACAGGAACAACTTGAATAAAATATTTCTGATTAAATTTTTTCCCTGTTGAAATTATAAAAATACCATTTACTTAAAGAACAAAAACTTTAATGATTTCAATCAGCCCATACTATCGAAAGCGTATAATTCACCTTCAAATGTCACTGCCCTTTTACCAAAAAATTTCTACGTGACAAGGCTACATTAATTTTCCACATCACAATTTTGTTTTGCTTAATTTTAAAAATTTATTTGAATATAAAATTTCTACGGTGGTTTCCATTTATAATCTTTTTTGTTTTTATTATTTAATTAAATAATTTCAATGTCAGGGTTACTTAAAATGCCAAATTTCTAATGAAAAACTATTTCAAATATTGGTCTGTTGTTTTTTTCGACTTTGTTGTTTATATCCAGCCGACCGAATATGCTTCCCCCGAAAATTTATTTTATTTTCATTTCTGTATTTATAGCGAAAACAAAATATCAATTCCTTTAAGAAAAAAAATACTTGAAAGTTGATTCCAAAGTCAATTTTTTTCAAAAAAGCGTGTGGAATAAACTCGACGATGCTGGTAGTGTTGTGCGTGGAATCAAAATCAAAATCAAAAAGTAAACAACCTTCAAACAAAGTGAGTGTCATTAATTTTTCAAGGATTGTGATTAAGCGACCAGTGTCGACGACAAATTTAATTTTGGCATTTATGTGTTTAAGGCTATAGAAAGTCAATAGCCAAGTGTTTCAGGGTGATAGCCAAGTTGTTCAGGGTAAATGGCAAGCCTTGAGGATACATACCTACATATACATACATACGCACACTTTTACATTATATCCAATTTGATTATTCATTTTTAACATTAAAATTTTGGAAAAAATTAAATATGTCATGTTAAACGTTTGGCCTACAACTTTTGCTTTATAAATGTTTTTGACTCCTCGTTTAATCGCCCACTGACACCCCCCAAAATAATGCTAATAATTAAAAAAAAAAATAATAAAACAAGGCAAAAATAAAATTTTAATTAATAGATTTTACTAACAAGAAAATAATAAAATGGCATACTTATTCAAATAGTTATTCAGAACACTTTTTTATTAGTTCCGCATGCTTAGAAATTGAATGAACATTTTCAAAGAAACTTCCGAGAAAATTGAGTGAGATAAGACAAAAGGAGGCTATTCAGGGAATCATTGCATCAAATTGCAATGCTTTCTTACCAAAATTGTTTTTTCATTTGAAGCCTTCTTATAACTAAGTTGCCTTTGTCGAATTTTGAATGGCTCTTCTTATCTTCGATTCCTTTTTTTTTAGCATTCTGTTTGATTATATAGCTGCATTGTTTTGTGTTGGTACTTTATCCGTTCAAAAATGATTTAAGCTTTCAGTTAAAGCCTGGCAACTCGTTGATCAATCATAATTCAAAAAAGGAGCCCCTGGACATTCCAAGATTGATTTAAGTCTTATTTTCAAGCATATTTCCATTTCTTACTTGTGTACGTAAATTTAATATCAAGGGCAAACCATTTTTATAGATTTGTGTTCTAATGGTTGTGTTTTGCCTAACAAAGTCCTTTTTCACTTCTTTAATAAAGCTGTTTTTATTCATGTTTGCTTCATAGCTATCACTTCCACTAACAATGAGTAATTCATTCTTAGTTTGTGTCATTTTATTTGTTTTTGGAGCAAGTTTCATCGAGTCCGAAAACAGTTTGTGAGGATTTTTCGTTGGCAGTGTCAGTGGACTTTCAATAGATGAGGAATTTTGCAGGCCTTTGAAGTTTATTTTTTTATCTGAATTGTAATGAAAAAAAAATTAAAACGGCGAATATCATAATGAAAATAGATAGAGATTTTAATGAACAATTTAATTTCTAGGCTGTAGTCAATATAATATAATTAGAATCAAAGCGGTAAATTTAAGTATAGTTTTTGGTTAATTTTAAATTGAATTTTGCATCTTTTTTACAATCAAGCTCTCATTAAGACATAATGGATTATTTTAGAGGCGAAGAACTTTAAATTGGCGACACTGTTTTTCTTGACAGCACATTTGACAGTTCTCGGTTGTTTTAAAGTCTTATTAAACTAATTATTAATCGAAATTAATTTACATGCACTGGGTAATGTTAGATTTTGAAAAAAAATTAGTTTGAAATTTTAAGTTTGAAAACTATTTTTTCTTTATATAAAAAGGAAATTATAGAATTGATTTTTGGCTTTAAAAATAAAAGATATAACGTGTCATTTTAAGTATTGGGGAAATAGATTAAACTGCATCAATTGAGAGATTACGTTAAATTTGAAGATATTCTAATATTTTTGTTTTTAAAAAAAGTTATTAAGTGGGAAATATTTAAAGAATGCCATATATCTCCCATAATTCTATATCACCTGATTATAACCTAAGCATAATGGTGCATATTCATAGATGTTCTAAGTGCACACACATCACTTTTGGGAAAGCTAAAGTTGAATACTCCACCTTGTATAGCTTTTGAACATTTATTTCAATCGAGACATGTGCATATGTACACTACACATACTTTAATTTTTCATGATTTTTTTTTCTATTAATAAAATTAAAATTAATCAAAAAGTTATTCAGTAATTTAAGTTTATAAAAATTGATAACTTTGTTGCTCATCTATAAGGTACTTGGAATTAGGACAACATGGTCCTAAGTTTTAACTGCTGATAGAACCTTGTGTCACTTATTAGAAACATCTTTCACAACCACAATTTGTTTCTAGTATGGGATGCCTTGGAGCAACAAGGTAATAAGGTTCTATCTACTAATCTATTTATTTTTCTTCAGAACGCAAGGTTCTATTGGGTATTTAGAACTCAGTGAACTTAAGATGGAATGGAATTTGTGTAGATAGAACCCTGTTTCCTACATTTTCTTTAATTATTTCCAAAACGATAAGAGATAGAGCGATATTAATAGTGGCAATCGAAAGAGAGATTCTAAAAATGTTAGTTAGAACCTTGTGGTCCTAAACTCACGATTTATGCCAACTTGAAAATTGGAACAAATTCTTACTAAAAGTGGAATCAATTCCAATGTGGAGCATGGAATTATTTCTTTGCATCGGGACCGGTAGGTACTAATCATTTTTTCGAAAAAGCTTTTTCACTGAATTAGAATGAAGTCTTCTGTTTAAAAGTAATTTATTTATTTATTATAATTTATGAAACTTATCGAGGTAGTGACCAAAAATCGTTATGTAGGTAAAGATACTAACTAAAAAGAAAATCGATCCAGCGTTTAGGCTTAAGCTATTCAAATAGACAGACAGACTTCAAGACCCAGTTTTTTGTCTTTCCTTTCGTCATAATATTTGATCAAAATCTCCAGTTCGATTTTTTTGTGAATACATAAATTGCCTTACGTATACCCAAGTAAAAAAGTTAAAATTCTAAAGAGAAGGCACTTGAATCAAACTAATCCAGGGGGTCAATTCTCGATCTGTGAAACTGTGAAGTGATAAATATGATAACGCCTTCACGCCAAATGCGATTCTCGAAGTGTGAAAAAATGAAAACAAATGCCAAAATGTTTTCATATGATAATTCGTTTATCACAATCATTTTCATTCTCTGTGAAAACCTGTGAAAAGAAAACTCATTTAAACACCCAAGTCGCCATCTTGGTATTTCTATGACGTCACAATCATCTTTTTCTATGAGCAAGTGGTAGCATTGTTCATGTTAGTACTTTTTAGTACTCACTTTGACAACTGTTTTTCATAACGAGTTCGGGAATCGCCTTGGGCGTGTTTGTGAAGTGATAAAATGATAAAACTCTGTGAAAACTGAAATGATAACTTTGTTTTC
Source organism: Dasysyrphus tricinctus (assembly GCA_963921185.1). Taxonomy (NCBI): domain Eukaryota; kingdom Metazoa; phylum Arthropoda; class Insecta; order Diptera; family Syrphidae; genus Dasysyrphus; species Dasysyrphus tricinctus. Next base: position 77,121,785 of record OY992530.1, on the reverse strand, counting down.
ATTTCACAGTTTCACAGATCGAGAATTGACCCCCAGCTCGTGGAGAACTAGGGCCTAGTGACTTACAACTCTCAAGCATTCTTGTGTGCGTGTTATTGGCAGGAATGGAGGGGACAGACAGTTTTTTGTCGAGTCCGAACGGCAAAATGAGCAGCACTTATTCATGACAAGTATACTCTTGGAGGATTTGTCATTTCACGCCAAATTAAACATTTCTGTTTTAAGGTGGCATGGCTGGGAATCGAACCCACACCTTCGGCATGACAGTCCTACGCACTAACCATCATGCCACAAGGTACTACGCAAGGTGTTTTTATAGTTTTTTTGAATTCCCTCTGGATCTGCGTAGCACCACCTCGAATTTCGGAAACGAAATGGCACATCGATGTGTTCCTATTCCCACACTTGACGTTCGAGTTCGAGTGAAAGTTGCAGCTTCTTCTTTAGCTGGGACAAGATAATTTGGCCAACGGCCTTGCCATTTAAAGGCCATTTTCGAAAATGTCATCTGCATCAAATATTGCAGAATGTTCTTAAACGCAAACTGCAAAAGTCTTCTGTTCGAAAATGCAAACACAAGTCTTACTGCATAGGCATTGTGTTCCATAATGCAGTTTGCTAGTCACATGTTCGAAAACATCATCTGCGGCCAATTCTGCAGTAAAAAATCGAGTTGACGACAAAAATATTAGGTTTGTTCGATGTTCCCTGCCCCATGGCTCACTGGGGAATGCTATTCAAATGTCAAAAAAATTATGGCTGCTGGGAAAAAATGTTGAGTTGCTTATTTACTTTATTGTGCGGCTTTAAAATCTTCATACAAGCACTAGTTCTCCATAGATTTAATAAATAGTAACGAAATCGTCTACAAAACATCACATTTATATCATCATAAAAATCCGCAAAGTAAATATTTTTCCTTTGACATTCAACTCTTGCCAACAGCAAGACAAAAAAGTGTCACATAATAACACACCTGAGTGCGATTTCAGGGCAACTCAGTGCACCCCAGTGCCGACTTCGAACAAACCTATTGAGAAGCTAGAAAAAGTATTCTTAAACGTCAAATGCGTTTGCCAAAAAATTGAATGACGTTGATAAAAAAGATTTTGGAAATCAGAACGATAGTATTTGACAGTAGCAATATTCGCGTCAAAAATGACGATCTTTTTACAATCGAATTGACGTACGTTTACTTGACGTTTTCAAAAACGGACAGAAACTATCCTCAAGTGTAGAAGTTCTATCCAACTTCTCTTCGACAGTGACTCTGCTGTAGTCGTTTCCTGGTTTATCTCCTACTACTACTCTTCGCCAGTTTAATAATACGGGGCACGGTTATTCCTTAAACGCATCCATGATAGTGGCAAAAACGCCACGAATACTACCATCAGAAACGTATCTTATGGCTAAAGCACGTCAGCAAGCATCACTACGTACAGCGTCGCACTTGAAAGCTTGAAAAACATGTGCAAATTCTTAAGGTGCGTATCCATTTGAGAGTAAAAAGACGGCAAACAGCTCTGAAGAAGCTCTCGAGAGTAAAACTCGCAAGTGGACACATTCATGAAATTTACCTCACCACACCAGAGGGGAGACAGATATCCGAGAGTCACTCTCGAGAGTTTTCAAGTGAAAGTACATAGGTACTCTCTCAACTGGAAACGCACATTTAAATATTTATCATAAAAAGGTCTCAGTCAACCTATTAGTATGACATTTTTAATAATTTTTATACACAATTAATAATTATTTTATTTTATTAATTTATTTAAATATCTTTATCTTAAAGCAAAGATAGAAATTATTGAAGCTTGTTTTCGAAATTTATTTTTGTGTTTGTTATTTTTTTATTCAAATCTAAGTTGATAAATTAAGATAAGTGCCCCTGCCACCTCTCCAGTTACATTTAACTTAAAAAAAAAATTCACCAACAGATTTGCAAAGGAAGGTTGGGCCAGTAACTTTTTAAAAAATTATTTTTCAAAATTGTAAAATTTACAAATGCCTACGTACCATTTCTAATTACTTCATTTTGTTTTATATTCAAGTCATCTTTTACAAAAACGATCTCGTTTCCTTCCTCGATAAGAATTTCTTTCAAAATTCTACGACAAATTCGTTTGAGTACACAATACGTATATTGATTTATAGGTGGGGCCAATTGAAAGGGACATAAATGAATACCGCCGTTACAAGTAGAGGTATCAGATGAATTCTTTCCATTATTTTCACTGAAAGATAATATTCATATGTTTTTTTTTTTAAATCATATATTTTTTTATAAAACTAAAGGCATACATACGTTGTTGGTGAACTATTTAGACAAACTGATCCTGACATTGCATTGGTAAATTAATTTGTTCTTAAATACTTTTATTTATTAATATTATATTTGAATTTAATTTAAATAAATAATTGTATTATCTATACATAAATACTCAATATGATATACATATTTCTATCAGAGTTCTTATCAGTTTTTTTAGACAGTGTTGAAATAATTTGATTTTTTTTATGTGTTCGTTTACTTCTCAAAGCATTTCAATCCTACCAATTTAAGTCCCAAGTTCTATCAAAGATCATTTATAAAAAACAGTTCGACAAAAATTGAAATCCATGAGCTTTTGTTATTCAGAACTATTTCAATCCAAATGGTTCAAAATCTTAAGAATATACAAAAATTCAGACACTAATTTTCAAAAGTAAATTTAATTCAACATTTTGTATTTAAAATCCTCAACAGACTTTTATCATTACCACATCTGTAAACTAAATATTAAAATTATTTTAAATTCTTATCCTTGATCAGCAATTTAAGCAACTATTAATGCCAATTAAACACGTAATTCAAACATGTTCACATTCATACATACTTATTCAGATATTATGTTGTAAATTACATAATTGCAACCCATACTAAGCCAAGATTTAAACTTACAACACACATTGATTAAAATAATAATGATGTTCAAAATAATTTGTCTCGAAAGAAAATGAAAATGAAGTGCTACAAGAAAATGTCAAAAATTGAAAGTAAATTTGTCACTTTTAATTTCGATTAGAGAAGCAAAATACACAAAAAAAACACGGAAAATGCGTAGCTTTTTTACAGGCAAACAATAATAATAATTTTCAACAACCAAACCATAGGACGCAACCGAGTGAATTACTCGGCTGGATGATTTTTGTTAGCGTCTTCGTCACGTCTTCGATGACGATAATGCCGACGCGACTCGACTGTAAGTAAACTAAAATTTTTGTCATCCGTCATAATAATCGTTATGTTTTGAAACTACTTATATTTCCATTTCCATAAGTTGGCATTTGTAGCTACTCTATATGTGTTTCTATTGAGGGGTTACACATGCTTGGTTCTCTTAAGCGCGCTTCTTAGTACCATCTCTTGCCTAAGGCATAAGTAAGTTTTTACAATATGACAACCGAAATCCTGAGCGACTATGTATGTACATATGTTAAGTAATTGCGTGCAGTTTGTAGATTTACCAGTAATTTACTTAAATAATCGGTTTATGGAAGAAAAAATAAACCACGGTACAGTGACCTGACATTGCAGACGATTCGAGACTATAAAACTAGCATTTTGCCAATAACTACCGTCAGTCGAAAGTGGTAATAGGATTTGTAGATATACTTGCATAGTTTGCTTGTAAATAATAAGTGAGTTCAACATTTTAAGGATACATCACTCTCAAAAAGGATTTATTACCAAAAATGGATACAAAAAGGATTACTTGTGTGATAGTTGTGATATTTGGAATAATTGGACTAAGCCATGCAGGAGCTAAATATGAAAGTCCGAAGTGAGTTTAAAAATAAATGTGAAAAATTAATTTTTGAAAAAAGACTGATTAATGATATCTACATAATAACGGTGTTCAAAATGTTAATGAATAATAATTGGGCAAACATGTATGTAGTTTTCTCCTGATTAATTTATATGCAGCTGTAAGTTTAATGTTTCTAGCAATAAACTCAGTCAGTGAAATGGTTTCCAGACATACTTTTATACAAACCTTTCTAAAAATTTAGTTGTAAGTGGAGTTGTTGTTTATACAAAAAAAACTAGCTTCAAGACATTGAAAAATATGTCTGTTCTGTGGTAAAGTTTATTAATCCCACAGCAGGCAGCAGGGTTGTTAAAGAATACATAATCTTTTGCAAAAGAATGTAATCTTTTGCATACGAATGCAATCTTTGGCATAAAAATGCTAACGAATGCAAATAATGCAAAGAATGAATTAGTTCCCAAAAGATTACATTGAATTGATTGCTGTAAAATTAATAGAGGGATAAAATGATTACAACCATTTTAATGTCAAATGAATGGTGATTGCAGAATTTGACGATGCAGTCTCTAAGTGAAGTTAGTAAATGCAATCTTTTGATTGAAATTATTAAATGATTTAAAATGATTGCATTCAATCTTTTGTGAATTTGAAGTCTTTTATGAGTGCATTCATCAAAAATAATTTAATGAATTAAATCAAAAGATTGCATTCATGGACTTTACTTAGAGGCTGCAACTTCCAATCCTGGAATAACTATATTCATTTGACATTTAAATGATTGCAATCATTTTTTCAACATTCATTTTACAGCAATCAATTGAATGCAATCTTTGGGGAATTAATGTATTCCTTGCATTCTTTCTGCGTTCTTTTACAACCCTGTCCCATAGATAAATTATTTATTAAAATTCGAAAAAAATAATACGATTATATCACGTTTCCAAAAGGGGATGAAAAGTATAAACTTACTACCTAGAATTTAGTTTAAAACTAAGCTAAAATAAAAAAAAAAAACATTTTGCCGAGAATTTTAAAAGCCAAACTATTAAACTAAGAAAGAGCCCACAGCAATTTTTGGGTGTGAATAATAGCAAAAATTTACGAAACGCAATTATGGACTTGAGCTCACTTGAACTTTTAACTTGAATCATAAAAAATTATAAGTATTTTAAGATGGATCTTAATATTTTATATACAAAAATCAAAGTCTAACAGCACACTTAAAAAGCAAAATGGGTTTAATTTTTTCTAATCAAGTGGAAGTAAGGGAGAATGTTTCTTTTGTATCAAAAAATGGAGAACTGACTCACGAATGAATCCTTCAGCGCCATATAAGAATAGGTTAGTTTGGTTTGTTCAACTATTTGTTGTAGGGAGATTTAACAAGATTAGTTTTTAATCTTGTAGATTAACGAAAACAGTTCGTATGGTAAATCTTGAAAATTTAAAGAAGATTTGAGGTAAATCTTATTAAATCTCGGTTTAGTGTTCGGTGAAAACGTTGTATAAATCACACTCGAAAAATGCAAAAAATTGATGTGAGAATTATTTGTGGTAGCATATAATTCATGTTCCCGATGATGGAGTACTTCTCCTCATTACTTAAATTAGAGAGAAGATAACGAGTCCACAATTCGTTTTTTCTTCTTCCTAGGGGCTATTTTTTTGGAAGGTGCACTCAAAGGCTGTAATAAAGACATACCAAACTTTCCTCTTAATTATCTTTACTTCAAACCATTGTATGAAACATATGCTATTTTTACTCGTGGCTATGTTTGTACTATATGGCAAGCTATGCATTCGTAAAAAATCGAACTCGAGATTTAAATCAAACTTGTTATTATGATGATACAGAAAACGAAAAAAGTTGGTCTCACAATTCTGTCTTTCTGTCTGTCCGTTGAGCTACATAGCGTTTTTTTATTTTTTTTAGAAACATAAATAACGGTACCTGTCATATATTTCACTACTTTTCGTATGAGCTAAACTTTTTGGATTTGACTATATCTGTTGTAGGATGTAAATTGGAATTCAACATTTTTAGAAAAGAATCAAGCACTGATATGATTATTCCAATGTCTTCGGCCCATACTTGGAGCACAAAAATTGCAGCTTTCCACTCTATGGTGGACAGGTTATTAAAAGTGCCACTTAATAAAAAGAATTACTGCAAGGAACTTTGTACTATCCTTCACATTGCAACACAAAATGGATACAAAAAACAAGTGGTTTTTAATATTCTTCGTCAGAAATCTCACCGGTATGCAATTCAGTCCACATTCCCTATAACCAAAGAAACAGGAGATACGAATTGGCGGAAAATCCCTTATGTCCCTACCGTATCAGAAAAGTTGATACCGTTTCTTTCGGTAGCTAAAATAAAACCGGCCTTTTTTAGTGATCACACCCTTCAAAAAACCCTATGCAATAACAAAATTAAACGCAAAATTGACGATATTAAAAAAAGTGGCGTATATAAAATATCATGCAAAGGATGCGACGGTGTATATATTGGTAAAACAGCTAGGACCTTACAGACGCGCTTTATTGAACATCAAAGGTGTTCCATGCTCTCGGATCCAACTTCAGGCCTTTCACAGCACCTCAAAGACTCTGGACATGTTTGTTCTATAGACGATATAGAACTTCTACACTCTTTACCTTCCGGACGCGTACTTGATAAGTACGAGATTTTAGAAATAAATAGACACAAGACGCTTAATATTTTAAATTGCCAAATAGACCTATGTAACAATAGTCCACTTTTAAAATAATTTATTTATTTTTCTTTTAACAAATAATGTTGTTTAATTTATAATTTTCATGTCGTTAATTTTTGTTTTTTCAATCTTTAATTATCTTTATAAAAATTAAATTACTACACTTCACTCTCATTAACCATTGAGCTTTGCACAAGTTTGTTTTTAAAATGTATAATCAGTGCCCTGAGGATGTCCTAACCAGACGAAACGCGTCGGCCAAATTATTAAAATAAAAAGTTTTATAAACCGTGGAACAAAAATACAAGTGTTTTATCTTTTTTATTTTCTTTAAAACAGTATGACTAATTTCAATTAATTTTTTTTTTCAGAAGTTTCTAAGAATATGAATTGTTTTTTTTTCAAAATTAAAAAAAAAAACATATATTTTGTTTTTTTTTTTTTGAAAATCAATAATTCTAAAATCTTTTAACAAAAATTTTTTTTTGTATGAAAACTAAGGGTATAGGTACCTTCCATACAAATGTTAAAAAACCGTTGGGGAAAATATTTTTCTCTCAAAAACAGGTCCAACAATGTTGATAAAAAATTTTCTGTAAGCTAAAATAAGTAAGATCTAATACCAAAAACTTGTAAAAATTACACTTAGCACCTAATAATAGTACCTCTCATAGAAGGATTTTTTTTAATTTAAAATTTAACTATTATCGACTGAACGGATTGAAATTAATTTTTATACATACAAGTTTCAAATAAGTTCGTTTGTCGTATATTGCAACAAGAAAATCAGGCAGAAACATATAACTCAAAAACGAAGCAAAATTTCGAGATAGTTCTCAAGACCTTTTTTGTAGAGAATAAAATTTACCATCAAAATGGATTTTTGAAAAAAAAATCAAAAAATTTTTAGTTAGTTAAATTTTTAAAAAATCATTGCAAAAAATGTGAAAAATCGTATTTTTTGGTTTTTCTTAAAACTAAAATAAATTAAAACAAAAAAAAGTTTGGATAAAAATCGGCCGAGAAATAGTTTTTATTTATGAATGGCATTTTTGGATATTTTGATGGACTTGTTAGATTATACGCTCAAATTGGGTGTATTAGTGAGCCATGACCAGTTAAGTCAAAAATAAAACTCAAATCTAAAATTTTTCACAGTTTTAGGGTTGCCATCTAATTTTTTTCAAAATTTAGAATAATTGCCAAAATCAACACACTTGCTCTTACAAAGTCGGGTTTTGAACACATATTAGCTTATACCTTCTTGAACATGAAAAAAATAGTTCCAGACAAGTTTTACAGTTGAAAGTCCTTGCCAGACGAGCTCAACATTTTCAAAGAAATTACTTTTTTTTTTTTAATTTCAAATAACTGTCGAACCTTGTTTTACAAAGCCGGGTTTTCAATTATGTTAGCTAATGTCTCCTTAAATAGAGAAAAAATTTTACCAGACGAGCTTGGCTGTAAATTTTATTCTCTACAAAAAAAGTCTTAGGAACTTCGTTTTCGAGTTATATGCAAAAAACCAAAAAGGGTGCTTTTGCAACCCCCTCTAAAAAATGCACCCTCTAATTTAATAGCACTCCGCGGTTTTCTCATCTTCAATGACCCCTTTGATGATTTTTACAATAAAATCCCATGAACGTCTTGCTTCCTTATTATATGACATAATCAATAGCCTATAACCTAAATTTTGAGACCTAGACAAACAAACTCAAATGGTCAGAGTTTCTTAAAATCTGATTTGAAATGATAACTTCCGGTTTTCTACTAGAGGTCTGCATTGAATGTCTTGAAACCAATTTCAAGACATTCATTTTATTTCAAGCACACTGCAATATTGTACATACTGCTTGAAACTCAAATGAATGAATACTTTAATATTTGATTGCTGAATGAGTCTTGCACCCATTTCAAAACAAACACTTACTGCAGTGAACTCACGATGAACGGGTATTTCGAATATGGGTATTCATAGAAAAAGTGTATACTACACTATGAACACTGAGTACATTTGTTCCAGACAAAGTCTAGCTTCTTAAACGGTAAATTGGAGAGAAATGGCTGTTGAGAGATTTACATCAGTAGTTTTTATTTTTTTATTTTCTTTTAACTCAATTTCTTATTCTCTCAACAAAGCTAGAAACCAAGTAGACATTGAAATCGTTTCATTTAATCCACTCGGTGTACTCTTTTGAAATAAGGTGATCGAATAGAATACACTAACTGCTTCTTATAGGGTGGGTACTTCACTTCACTGTATACTATGTCGAAAAATTGCAATGAATGATGTACACTGAAGTATTGCACCCGTTGAAAGGAAGCAAATGAATACATTCATGCAGACCTCTATTTTCTACCCAAATAAAAATCGATTTCCGGTTAAGATTTCATTGATGAAAAGAACATCTAATTTCCCATTTACTCCATTATTAAAATAATTTTCCTAGCCCTTCATTTAATTTATAAACATTTTTCTTCCAAACTTTACCCCATGGCTTACCAAAACTTTAAACGCCCATAACTCCAGCAACAGATCTCAAAATTCAAAATCTGCGTTTATGGTCCGTATCAAAAGAAATACAAGTGACACAAAATTAAACGAATTTCAAGACCCAACTTTTTTTTCGCTGCCCGCTGCACGTGAAATGCCCCTTAATATAGTTTCAGAGATAAAATAAAAAAACATTATTCGAAGTTATTATAACCCAGATATAAACGTTGGAAAATTTAAATCATCATTTACAAAAAGTGCGACCCCTTCGATTTTTTTTTAATTTCAAAAATTCTACTCTTTCTTACGCAACTTTTAAGCCATTTCAATTTGTGACCACAATATTTTCTATTTTTACAATTTTTGAAAGGGGGGCAATTTGTGAAAAAATGACTTTAAATGCTTTTTTTTAATTTCTCCAAAAATAAGAGAGATTTTTACGTTTGGTTTTTGGTATTTGACTATAGAAATTAATTAAAGCATTGAATATTGAACACAAAAGTTGCACTTATAAGGCATGATTTTATAAAATATCAACTTTAAAAAAAATTCACATTTTTTTCATAAATTATTACTTTGACATATAATTTCTCAAAAACTATTCATTCAAACAACTTCATTTGAAAAACAAATAAAAGAATGGAGTACCTTTTACCCTATTCACTGTGTAACAAAAATTTGTTTATGTTAGTTTTTTGTTAGTTTCAGCTTTCTTATGATTAGTCAAGCTCACTTTGATTACTCATTCGTTCTAACTGTTAGCTTTACGGTAATGGCCTCGCCAAACGTGTCTAGTGAGATGCAAGTCGAAAAAACCGAAAAAATAAAAATTTTGAAATTTTAGGATGCAGGATATCGCTAAATCTTCATGTTCTTCACTCCCATTTAGACTTTTTTTATTGAAAACATGGGGAATATTAGCGAAGAACATGGTGAGAGGTTTCATCAAGACATCACTATAATGGAGAACCGGTACCAAGGCAAATGGGATGCCAATATGATGGGCGACTACGTATGGGGCCTAATACGTGATAACTCAGAAGTTTATAAGAAAAAAACAAGAAAATCTCTTCACTTCTAAATACATATTGACGTTTTTATATTTTTTTTTTGTTGACATTATTATAGGTTATTGAAAACTAAAGACAAATTTTGAATCAATTTTAATTTTACATTTTATTTCTTTTATTGAAAAAGGTCAAAATGCTCAAAAATGCACTCTATTTGCTCAAATTCTGAACCAAAAGCTAACACTTAAAAAAAACTTTTGGTATTTTTAAAATCAGCTGACATGTACCAACCATAAACAATGAAAAAATTTAGGAAAACAAACATTTTTTAAATTTTGTTACACAGTGTATCTTTCAAAAATATTATAGCACATTACTGTATGTGCTTTCGTTGATTTTTAATCAGGTTTATTATGAGTTTCACGTGAACAACATTCCACCCGGAAAAATTGAAATTGAAAAATAAAAATTCTCTTTTTTGTGAGCTTTAATTTCGGATGAAATGTATCGTAATTAAGATCCTAAACTATCACTTGTTTTTTCCGGGGGAACTACCATTTTTCGGGTGAAATATTTTCCGGGCGAAACTCATAATACGGCTGAATATTTTGTTTTGCATTTAAAGTCAATTTTTCAGAAATTGCCCTCTGCCTCAGGGGGGGGGGGGGAGATAGAGTTTTCCCCCAAACGATTTTTTTCTAAGAAAACATTCAAGAATCATGCCCTCAAATATTATTTAGCCGAAAATTTTTAAAGCCATACCCTTGATTTAAAAGAAAAAAGCCTTACACAAGAATGATTCTCTAAATGAATGAATAATGAAAAGAAAGAAAAAAAATAATTAGGTGGCCCAACAACTCTTGGGGAACTGGGCCTAGTGCTTCACAACTCTAAACCATTCTTGTGTGCGTGCTGTCCAAAGGAATGGAGATAGGACCTTAATTGTCCTCGCAAGATGCAGTAGGCAATACCACTAAATAAGATGTTGTTTTTTTTTTTTTTTTTGGTTTAGGTGGCAACCGATATTTATCGTCAGATCTCACAAAGCCTAGAGTTTGATGATAATGAGCTTGATGCATCAGGCCAAATTCAAATGTTTGATAGCCAACACTTCCACATATGTTATGACAGAATAATAGAGCGTCTATCGTTTCCATAGCTATACCTTTCATAATCAGTTTGTTTTATTTTTTTATCAACAAAGATAAAGTCTTTTAAAACGAAACACAAGTGTAAAATATATACATAATTGTATACGAAATTTTTAAACTTTTACTAAAATTTCAATAAATTAATGTCAAACGCATTATGTACTTTTAAAATTAAAATATTTAGGATGCCTTTACTTAAAATTCTCATTTTTAAAATAAATATTTCTTAATTCTACTTGCTTAACATTAGGGTGGCACTTATTTTTGAAATGTTTAAATTTTCTTCACTTCGCTTCCCTTTTAAAAGTGATCAAATGATTTAGACAAAAATGTCTAAAAATGAATTGAAATCGACAAGAGCATATGTACATATGTAGGTATTTGACATTTCCAATATAAAAATGTGTGAATTTTTGTCAGACTTTTTCTGATGATTTTTGGAAAAGCGTGAAAGTTGACAGGGTGATACAGGTGTGACAAATAGATAGAGCGAGTAGGTTAAGGTCAAGACAGTAAAAAACTCGTATGAGAGAGAAGTCTATTTCCTCGGTCATGGTGGTAGGGGCTACTTCCTTACAAATCGACTTAAAACAGAAAAAATATTAAAAAACAACGTCAACACTTACAAAAGTTACAAGGACATGTTATACTTTTTTGCTAAGCCATAAATCCCTTTCTTTTTCTTTATTGCTTAGTTTTTAGGTAAATACATATGTATGTATGTATTTTGAAAATATATCCGGTTTTCAGTGTTTGACTAAGAATTGATAAGAGCATTGAATTCTGAAAGCAAAATAACTACTTACTTAACTACGTAATAAGTGCTTCTCATCTAGGCGTTCGGACTCGGCTTATTTATAATATTTATTTGTTTTATTTAAGGCATATCGTTGTAAGTGTGGCCGTTGTTTTTTTTTTTTTTTGTAAATATTTTTAGAAAATTGCTCCTTTCGATTAAACGGGGACTCCAAAAACAAAATCCACAAATCAAAAATCCCCATACTTTTAAAAATCCATAAGTTTAAAATCCCCAGTCACAAAATCCACGAACCAAAATTTCTGACCCAAAATTCACATATTCAGAGTTCAAAAATCCAAAATCCACAAAAATTCAAAATCCACAAATCCAAAATCGACAAATCCAAAACCCACAAAACCAAATCCCCAATAGTGCTCCTTAACAAATAGCATTATATCACTCTCTTTTCATTTACAAACGTCAAAATCGACACTGTGGCGAATTATCATATCGAAATTGGCTATGGAATTGTATTTTTTCGCTTTGCGCTTTGGAATTTGATACTTCCACCACAATGAAAGCTGTCACTCTTGAAATTGACAGATTCGTAAAAATTCGTAAAACTCCCTATGCTTACTTATGGCATATGTTAGAATACGATCCATAATTTTGATTGGTTGCTGACAGTCTTAGAGCAACTCTCCCCGTACACAAAATTCTATTGAGACCTGGGCCCACTTTATTCTTTAATTGAAGACCTTTCCAAAGAAATGATTGTGTTAGTACTACTACAGAACAAAATACAGCCGGAGGTAATGTACTTTTAACAAACAAAAAATAATAGCCAACAAATATTCTAAATTGAACAAAAAGACAATCAGCCTTATTGTGAGTTTCACGTGAACAAAATTCCCTGTTTTTGTGAATACTCATTTGGGGCGAATTGTATCGTAATTCAGAACTTAAATTGTCACTTAATTTTTGAAGGCGAACGAAAGAAGAACAGAGGGTTCTGGTGCCGTTTGCACAAGTTTTTTGTCTATTTTAGGCCAAAAGAAGTTCGGGCAAAACTCACAATAGCTTTTAAAATTCCGGGAGAACAAACATTTTTCGCGTGAAATATTTTCCGGTGAAACTCACAATAAGGCTGAATATCAAAGCGATCAAAAATCGTGATATGTGAGTCTCAAAAATGCATGACCTACAATATGTCCACACCACATAAACTACAAAAAAAAATATTTTTCATTATTCATTTTATTGTTCATTTTTCATTTCGTTAAACACAGATTACCCATAGCTGAAGTATGTTTGGCTTCAGCTATGGGGATTCTGTGTTTAAGGATTTTGGATTTGTGGATTTTGGTTTTATGGATTTTGGTTTTGTGAGTTTTGGTTCGTGGATTTTGATTTGTGGATTATGGTTTTAGGATTTTGTTTTTGTGGACTTTAGTTTGTGGATTTTGGATGGTGGATTTTGGTATGGGGCTTTTGGATTTGGGTCTAGGGTACCCAACCCTCCATCACGATTTTCGTACTGTCTCTACCTAGTCCACACGTTATTTTTTTCTGTCACCTTTTAGGTAAATCACCCTGTATATGTGCCAAGTTTAAAGATTTTCATGAGTTTTTTACACTTTTACTGAACATTTTTTTAGACTGAGAAAAATTTATGTAGGTACCTACTTTGAATTAGAAATTTCAAAGCTGACCCACACGCGATTTGAAAAAAAGTTTGCAGGAACAAATTAAATATATTATATAAAATTTTGCCCACCCTACTACACATAGTATACAATAATAAATATTCAATAGAAAATTTAAATACTTTCCATTTGTATCTATTTTAGTAAAAAAAAAAACTAACAAACAATTAATCTTATTTTCTATTAGTTTACGTCTGCCTTAGATATGTACGTGGCTATGTTCATATGTATGTATGCATGAGAATAGAAGATATTTAATAAATAATTTTCTTATGGCAGAGCTCATTTATCTTTAAGCTTAAAATTGTCAAGAACAGAAAATAATAATAAAATTAAAATCTTAAAAATTCCAAATATTTTAAAGGCTCAAAATTCATTGTTTAAAACCATTTGTTGTCATTGATAGAAATTTTTTTGCAGATTTATATAAACATACGCTACTTAAAGTAAGGTTTTTAAATAAAGTGGACAAGCTTATATGCAGCAATACAAAGTGAAACCAAATCTATATGCAATATCAATACTGCTATAAACTTTAAACAAATTCGTTCGTTACTTCGGAGCCCTATTCTGCCCATAATCTCGTAAAGGCCCTATCTACAAAATTTCCGACTGCTTTCAGCGACTATAGGCCCCGGGAAACAGAGTGCTACAAGGCGTTTTTCCTACAAATTTTGATCGGCGCGATCTTTTTTTCCCAGTGAAGTATTGATTCTATCGCCAATGTGCGTGCTGTTTAACCAGGCCTTGAGTTTTTTCCTTTATAGCTCAGAAGTATTAAAATTGTAGTTAGGGTCTTGACGAGATTATGGGAAGAATAGGGCTCCGACGTAACTGAGCATTAGAACGAGTTTGTTTAAAGTTTAAAGCTACCAAACAAATTAATAAGGAATCCTCTACAAAAGATGATTTAAGAGCAATTGCGTGACATGTAGAACTATAGGTACTCTACTTTCGTCAAAATAGCGTTCGTCCCCCATCTGGCAAGCCATGAACCACCAAATTCCATTTGAAGGATGGTTCTGTCAGAGCATTGACTTATCTGAACTCCATTTCCTATTTTAGTTACACTTATCTTATACATCTCTCATGAGTTTTTGTCACCTAGTACACCAAGTATTGTACTGAAACTATCAGCTTATACGTAAACCTAGTAAGCCGCAGCGTACTAGGCTGCTAAGTCTGCGTTTTAGTCATGCTCGTTTTATAGATTCATTTTTAAGAACTTTAAAATAGATATTTCAAGTAATTTCTTTTAAAACTTTTCTCAATTTGTTTTTGTCTATTTTTGTTTTTATTTTCAAAACACTTCTAACAGCTCTTACAACGACAACACTCAGTGGCGTCGACAGTACTTTAAGGAGCAGAAAAACGATTCAGTAGCTGAAAACTCCGCCAATAAGGACAGACTTGAAAGACTGGGTTATACAACCGGATATGGCCACCTTAATGTAGGAAAATTAACTTATTTTTATTTCTTGTTTTTTTTTTATCAGAAAATTTATTTAAGGGTTATTCTGGGACTGGTATATCTGCCTACAATCCTATTAAACTTGATCTTGGCGGTGTTGTCCTTGGAACTTTAGTTGGCATCGGAGCTATTCTTATAATTCCAAAAATAATATCAGCATTCCACGGAGGCTACGGAAGCTATGCCAGAAGTACATAGGAACAAATTCATCAATCTTAATATCCCCATATGATGGAAATTTTGTTTTTAGGTGATGCTGAGGGTGATCTCTCTGGCCTTGCTAACATGATGAATAAGATTGATGACATTCTCAGCCAGAACAATATCGACTCTACAAGTTGCATGCAACGAGCTGTTTGTTCTTATGTTCGGTCAACAGAAACTAGCATGAAAGCCGGATCAGATGATCAAATCGATCATATAATTCACACATTGTCAGAGTAAGTAGTTATTTTGCTTGCGGATTTTTTTGTTTCAATAAACTCGGGCACTTGTTGGCAAGTCGTTTGAATGATCGGTCATTTCCTGTGTTCGATAAGGCCAAAAATAGCTGCAGACTCACAGAATCACCTTTTGTTTACCTGATGAGAGTTCAGTCGGCAATAAAAATACCAAAGCTTTGCACTCTATAACGAACGGCATGGCACATTTCCGATTAATTGATCATAATGTTATTTTGGGTTTCATTCGGGATCGACTGATTGGGGCAAATTTATTTTGTTGCCTTATCGTAGATCGCGCCAACTTTTGCACCACGTATTAGTAGAATTTTTTAAAAATAGATTTAGTTTTGTTTTTTATTTACCAACTATTTATAAGCATTAACACGTCTTCGATTTATTTCTAGAAACTCATTGGTGGATTACTTATTAGATGGCACTGCTATTAAGGAAGCCCTTGAAAATGGTAGAAAGATCAATGGAAAGGAATGCGAACTTATCTACTCATCATGTCCGGTGGACAGTAAAACAGCTATGAATGTTGTTACAACGCTTTTGCCAAAAACACCTAAAAATTAATTGAAAGACAACAAAAAAAAGATTTGTTTATTTTTATTGTCAATATTTCAATTGGGGGATGTGTCATGCAACAGAAATATTTAATTATTTTGTGACATTTTTATTTGTTATTTTGTGTTGCAATAAAATTAAAATAATACCGTTAATTAGTTCAAAGAATTTAATAAAATAAAATCATTTTATGGAAGTAAAATATATTTTTTTTTTCGTTGAAAGAGGTATACAAGGGCTTTCCTTGAAAGTGCGTACTGTTAAGGGGGTTTGACTACCCCTTTAATGATAAAGGGTATAGTATGTGGCCCTCTAAAAGTACTTGAGAGTGCTAGGACGCCATATGGCCCTAGGCTCAATGATAGGAAAATCCCTATGCACACCTCCGCGTGGTAGAGGGCGGGTAACGCTAACGTGCAGGGGGACCGAATGGATGCCGGGATAAGCAGACAACCCAGCGTTGCTGGTCAGGGCACAAACTTGTCCTTGGGATGGTTAAAAGCCCCCTTAAGACGGATGAACTGCAGGTAGCGGTCAACGGCATGATAGTCTGGTGGCGGAGGAGCTTTTTTGGTAAAAGGCCAACGGCAGCAGCAGGTAGCGTCTGTAACCCATATTGGGCGGCTACAAAAGGCGTCTGTTTTCCCATAGTGGGCGGCCTCGAGCAGTTATGTGTTTGACCATACAAAAGGCGGGTGTGCCTGTCAAATCTGAGCTTATGTATGTTATTAATCATATCTCGGAAAACACCATGGTGGAAGGATATAAGCAAATACATGAATTATGACAACAAATGGAAATGAGTCCCCAAGAGGTAATCTTTTTATAGAAAATCCTTCTGTAGCTTCGGTTGCAGTAAACCGCACATCGGATTTGGGGGTGCGGCATCTTTCATGTACGAGCGTCAATCAAGACGCCATAATAATAAATGAATCGTTGACAAATAGAAGAAATCTTTCAAGAAGCGCAAATGTTACTTTTGGCTACCGCATACGTACGAAAATCGGAGCATGGAACGTTCGATCCTTGTACAGCGATGGTAGATACGAGCAGGTTGAGCGTGAAATGCTTCGTCTAAACATCAGTATCCTGGGCATAAGCGAAACTAAGTGGAGAGGAAGAGCTGAATACAGATCAGACACTGGACAGACGAGAATGCTGTATTCCGGGGAAGATGAAAGAGAGGGTGGCCAAAGGCTGCATGGTGTCGGAATTATGTTGAACGAAGAAGCAAGGCGTAGTTTGATCTCCTGGGCGCCCATTTCTGCGAGATTAATGACAGCAAGGTTTCGTTCAAAAATTCGTAACGTCACAATTATTCAGTGCTACGCCCCCACAAATGAAGCGACCGAGGAAGACAAAACCGCGTTCTACACTCATCTTAACTCGGTTTACAGTAGTGTTCCGAGAGCCGACATCATAGTCGTTATGGGAGACCTCAATGCCCAAGTCGGTTCAGACAATTACGGACTGGAACGCGTGATGGGAAGAAATGGCTTGGGGTCACGGAATGAAAATGGTGACTTGCTTGTCGACTTTTGTAACGCGAATCGTCTTGTGATAGGTGGGACTGTATTTAAGCATAAGACGTGCAACAAAATTACCTGGGTGCATCCGGATGGTCAAACCGAAAACCAAATTGATCATATCATGATTCAGCAGCGATGGAGGAAGTCTATGTGTGATGTCCGGAGTATAAGAAATGCCGATGTGGGAAGCGACCACCATTTGGTTCTGATGAGTCTCAAACTACGAACCGCTGCCGTACAAAAACCAGCGCAGGATGCAGCAAGGAGCTCAAAATTCATTACGAATGCTTTAAATGACCCCAACATATGTCGAAACTATGTCACCACCCTTAACGACAGAGCCTCGTCATTAAACGGAATCCAGAATTCAACAATTGATGAGATGTGGGGTGAAATTAAAAGTGTTTTTATGGAGGCTGGATCCGAAACTGTACCCAAGCGAACGAGACGTAGAGACTCTTGGATATCCCAAGACACCTGGGATAAGATCGAACTTCGCAAATCGTTGAAAATCCAAATAAATGCTGAAGCAGATGTTCAACGAAAGGCTGACTTGCGAAGAGAGTACCGCATTGCACATAAGATGGTCTATCGCTGTGTGAGACGTGACAAGAGGGTGAAGGTAGATGGACTCGCAGATAATGCGGAAATCGCTGCCAGAAGAGGAGATATCCGGGAATTGTACCAAATAGCCAAAGATGTTATCGGGAAAAAAAGCAACACCAATCATCCTGTAATGGATGTGGATGGCACACTTTTGGTATCAATTGAGGATCAGCTTCGTAGATGGAAGGACCATTTTTGTGCCCTGCTAAATGAGGATTCAGTTGAGCAGAGTGCTGAAGTGCCCCAACTAAACGAGATGCGCAGGTCCTATAGGGGTATTGACATCGAACCCCCGTCAGAATCGGAAATCCAGACATCAATAAATCTCCTCAAAAACAACAAGGCAGCTGGACTGGACGGAATACCAGCTGAATTCCTGAAAGCCGATCCCGTAACAGCGGCTAGTATTTTACATCCGTTGATAAAAAACATTTGGGAAAACGAAAGCTATCCCAGGGATTGGAAGGATGGTGTGATTGTTAAGTTGCCAAAGAAAGGTGACTTAAAGAATTGCAACAATTGGCGTGGTATCACCGTTTTGTCCGTTTTCCCAAAACTAATGGCAACAATCATACTCGAGCGAATAAAGGATAGAATCGAGTCTACACTCAAGAGGCATCAAGCTGGCTTCCGCAGTGGTCGATCGTGTGTCGACCATATCAACACCCTGCGTATCGTCCTCGAGCAGTCGATGGAATTTCAATCACCGCTTTACCTCATGTTCGTGGATTTTGAGAAAGCCTTTGATCGAGTTAACCGAGAATGTATATGGAGATCGTTGCTTGGTAGAGGAATTCCACCAAAAATAGTTGCCATTATTAAAGAGTCCTACGACAACGCAAGGTGTTTTGTTTTGCACAATGGGCAGCTATCCGACTCCTTTGTAGTGCAACAGGGTGTGAGACAAGGGGATGTTCTATCGCCAATTCTCTTCCTGCTGGCGATGGACGACGTATTGACGGCCAGTGTAGGTACAGCAGAGCGACAGGGCATTCAATGGAGACCGTTCGAAAGGCTCAGTCATTTAGACTATGCCGATGACATATGTCTACTGGCAAATAACATCAGTGGGCTGAACGGGATGTGCCAAACACTGCAAGTGAAGGGAGAGTCGAGTGGTCTAAGAATAAACAGCAAAAAGACAAAAATAATGCTCACAGGCCGCTCCACACAGCAGCGTATTATTCTACAGGAGACGCCAGTTGAACTAGTGGAACAGTTCAACTACCTTGGCAGTATTGTCTCTGCAAACGGTGGTACGGATCTGGACGTTAAAAGTAGAATAAATAAAGCTCGTGCTGCCTTCGGTACTCTGTCCCCAATCTGGAAATCAAGTCAAATCTCCTTACGCACTAAGTTGAGATTCTTCGAATCCAATGTCAAATCCGTGCTGTTATATGCTTGTGAAACCTGGAAAGTCACGTCTATCATTTCGAAGAAATTGCAGGCTTTTGTGAATCGCTGTCTTCGCCACATCCTAAAGATTCGCTGGCCACAAATAATATCAAATGAGGAATTGTGGCGCAGGACAAGTCAAGAGCGGCTGGACGTCGACATAAGAAAGCGTAAATGGCGTTGGATTGGTCACACACTGAGGAAACCAAACAATGAAATTGCAAAGCAGTCCTTTGAATGGAATCCTCAGGGTGCACGGCGGGTTGGAAGACCAAGAACAACATAGAAATCAACTGTCTTAGCGGAAGCAGAATCCCAGAGAAAGACGTGGCCACAGCTAAAGTACCTTGCAGCAGACCGTGAAGGATGGAGACGTTTTGTTGACGCCCTATGCCCCAGCCGGGGTTACAGGACACGATGATGATGATGATGAAAAAAAAGGAAGGTTAGGGGGAAGGTTAAAAATAAAAATGAATTCATCTTTTTGAACACACACTGCAGAAATTGATTTATAACAAAAAAAAAATTTTCAGCACAAATTTTCTCTCTTATGCATAAGAATTAAAAAAAAAAAACTTTTTTCAAATCATTAATGTTAATTAAGAAAAAAGCCGGTTTGCGGAACGAAATCAACGAGGGTTGATACTTACATATCTGAAAAAGACAGCTATTACCTGTCAGAAAAGCTTAAGGTCACGTTGGGAAAATTTATTTTAATTTGAATGTAACGAATGCAAATTTGTATAAGGTTTTACCCCAATAACGTATTCATTTTTTCAAATCATTCTTTACATCATCCTAAAAAATATATACACATACAAATATTTTAAATTTTGTGCTCCTAAAAACATATAACGACGAGATAACCTTGAATAAATTGACTGCACTGTCAGAATTGGGTAGAAGTTACTACAATTGTAATCAATTAGTAATTAATTACAGCTCAATTGCATTAAAATTAACTAAAAAATATAATTCAATTTTTCCCCAATAATTGAGTAATTTTATTTGAAAATTCCAATAACATAATTATGTACAGTTACGCACTAGCAGTAATTTAATTGCAATTATTCGCAATTACATAAAAGTAACTGTAGTCAATAATGTAGTTTAGTAGCAATTAAAATTGAATCGATGAGTGAAAGAACAGTACAAGCGCCAAAAAGTGAATTTTGAGCTGAAAATGCAGAAATGTTCTACTTACGTAAACCTTAAAATCAGCAAAATAACATGATCTTCGAAGTCAAATTCATACATAACTATACTACTCTGATCACTGACTGAGTGGAAGAACAGTACAAATCTGGGATTTATACTGATCTTTCACTCAATCGCTGCTATCTGAAGTTAATGCTCAGCTGTTAAAGCCATCAATTACAGGGTTATTAACAAAAACTATTGGTGAAATGATACATTATAGTTCGTGGAGAACCAGGGCCTAGTGACCTCCTACAACTCTCGAGCTTAAATCATTCCTGTGTGTGTTGTTAGTGGACAAGAGTGAAAATTATACTATAGGCTTCAGAATCTGGTGGCTTATTAGATTTTATGGGAAGACTAATAAGGCAGTTACAAAATTAATTTTTGGTTTATGATTTTGTTGTGTAAATTTTGTATGGAACTTTTCATTTCGTATGAATATCCTGACTATTCTACAACAACTAATTTCAAAGGATGTTGCTTATCCACTTAAATAGCTGAAAGGCTCAAACGAACAGAAAAATTCCTGCTGCTAATTGTAAGAGGCGAAAAATCATTTCCTACACATGCAAAACAAAAATCAAAAATTCAATCATGAAAATAAACAAAATACCTTATATCTGGAGACGCTTTTGAGTTTTACTGCCATACACATAATATCATGGAAAACAACCAATAATGATGCTCCGCTAATCTCATTACTTAAATAACTCTCATTTTACGTTTTATAAAACAATAAGATTGTGCAACACATTTTAATGGTGTTTTTTTTTTCATATTGAGTGAAAGACCAGTACAAGTACAATGTCTTTCTGTTTCATTATTACTTTTTCTATACACAGGTTTATGAATTATTCATTTATAAAAATATTGGGGAACTCGAAAGCTTCAAATCAATATTATACCAATAGATTCACTGTTTTTCTATCACATAGTTATTTCTGTTTTTCTCAAAACTAAAATTTTGTACTTGTACTATTCTTTCACTCAACGATTCAATTTAATTAAAACTTTGTAATTAATTACGTAACTCATCTGTATCTTCAGAGCCAGGTAGGTTCTTCACTGCCAAAACGGACATACAGGAATACACAGAGTGTCGCCTATTTCGTGCTCAATATTTTGGGGAATGTTTTCTGGGCTAATTTTGAGAAAAAAATTGTAAGAGGGGAAAATTTCATCTCCTCCATGAGGCAATCGGTGCAATTGATGAAAAAAATGACTTAAAATGGAAAAAAAACTATTTTGTTTTTTTTTTTCTTTTTTTAATTTCTCAAAAACTAAAAAATATGCTCACATCCGGTTTTCAGTATTTTGGCTAAGAATTGATAAGATCAGTAAGTATTAAAAAAAATAATGGCACTTAAGCACGCAAAGTTAAAATAAATCAATTTGACAAAAAAAATCATAAAAAAGTACGTATACGCCCGAGTGAACATATCCTTGGTTTTTAGTTTCTATCCCAAGAGATTTTTTCAGAGATTTTATTTATAACTAATGAGAACTAATAATCCCATAGAGAAGTTTACCCGCATGCAATGTCAGGAATACACTAAATGCATATTTTTTGCTACAATAAATATATTTTTTTTCTTTCTCACGATTTAAAATGCAAACGATTATTTTTTGTTTCTCTATCGGCAAAGTCGTCAATTTTGATGTATGGCAGACAGATTTTACATCACGATCAACGAGCCAACTCCAGATTTTTTGAAGTGGAGAAACGAACCAGAACTTTCCAGGAGTATAAAATGTACCGACATAATGTACTTTAACTATCAATATTTATCACCCAGAGAAAAGACTTTAACTTTAAAAAAAGCTCTGAAAAGCTGAATTTTGGGCTTTGTTTTGAGGTCTTAAGCAATGCAACCCGAATTGCACGGCACTAGTTAGAAAGAGTAGGAGGATAGGAAAGATTTGGCACAGTGGATTGAGATCAAGGTGTTTATTATCTCATAAAATCTCACGGGCGTCCAGCTAAGCTGGGAGAATAAAGAAAAGAATGCTGCGGAGTAAATCTACTCCGATATTAAGGAAAGAAAATACATAAAATTACTACCAGTTTCCGATTTTTCAAGATTGAAGCTGGAACCACTTCAATTTATCGTCTGAGTGATGTGGAGTCTTATTTTTGGAATATTCCTGAACATCTCTTTACTTGATTTAATTATTTTACGGTTTGGTATGTACAAGTACATACTTCTGAGTTGGTAAAGTAAAACCGCATTTAAAAATTCGACGAATCCCTAATTGGCTTTGGTAGGTTTTTTATGGAAGTTTGGTAGGAATTTTGTTTTGCAAGTGACAACCGTGCTCAAAATGGACATTTTAATTAGTCGGTAAAAACAATAAACTCAATATTTTAACTTGCAGAAAAGTCGATAGAAATCGACATTTTAACCAGTCGACATCGACATTTTTTTGTCGGTCATTCGAACGTATTCCTTCAAAATATTGTCTTCTTTTTTAAATTGTTGGTTATTTAGGTAATTAACAAGGACGTAAGGTTGGAAACAAATCTTCATAACATAAACTAATTTTTTGACTTACTTCTCACTTATGTATATACATTACATTTCTCAACAAGTTTACACACATATGTACATAATGTAAAAAGTCGTCGTAAACGTAGTAAGGTTATAAACTGCGTAAATCTGTCTGATTTTCTATACAGTTTGAGACAGATTTACGAAGTTTAAGTCCTTACTACGCTTACGACCGTTGAGTTCTATGAATACCCTTATTATGTAGCTGGGTTGGGTTGCAGTAAACGATCCAAACCTTTTTTGTAATTAAAGACACAATTTTATTTAGTTTTAATGTTATTGAAGTTTATCAATAAAAAGTAAAAAAATAGGTATAAAAATAAATAATAGTCATAAACTTATAGTAAAATACAAAAATATTAATTTTTCAAGACCAAATGTCTTTGACAGCAGGTATATTTTTTATAAACCCTAACATTATATTCATAACATGTTTTTCTGGATTAGACCATTCACAAGTTGGATATTTATAATCACAATTTGTGCTTCCAATTCCTGAATCTATAGCATCTCTTATTGCAGTACCTTCCAAATATTGCATAAGCCAGTCAGAACTAAAATTTAAAATTGAAAAATAAATAAATTTTGGTTGCATTTAACAAATTTGTATTTTTATCTTTACCTAACCAAGCCATCAACAATTTTATTTGTTCCTGTTGCACGACCGCTACGGACGTAGTCTGCTGATTTTTTAACATACAAGCAAATTGATTTTTGTATGCAGGCTGTGATATCGACGTTGTGTTTGTTAAAATTGTCTTCCACTATTTGAATGATATTACCAAATGCAGTTTCTAAAATTAAAATAAATTTGAAATATTAATCAGAATTAAATTTTGAAATATTTTTGATTTTTAAGATTTTATGCATAACTGACAATTAATTCAACAGAAAAGCTTTAAAGCCTGAAGCTGCTTGGAATTGTAATCGTAAATTATTTGAAAAAATATATATGTATATAAAGCCAATATGGAATTGCAAATACTTGTGCTCATAGCTAAATTTACTAAGAATTGTCACTATGAAGAAATAAATTAGAAACAGAAAAAGAAAGCAGCTAGGGATTCCTTAAAAATTCAATTTCCGCAAACTGCACTTAACCTTACATAGCAAAAAATATCATAATCTTACCAATTTTTTCTCCTTCAGAATTTCTTTGTATCAACTTGAAAGGATCAAGAACGTTGCTTATATCAGTTATTCTTGAATTTCTTCTTACACCAGTTGTTGTTTTTCCAACGTAATTATGAAAAAGTAATCCAAAAACTGCACTTCCAGCAGCCAATAATCCTGCTAAGACAAGTGCGGGTGTATTCAAATTCACCAAGCTCTGTAATTTATAGGTTATGTTTTTAAAACAGTCCTAACATTATATGAAATTTATTTTACTTTAACCGCTTGGCCAGTTCTCTGCATGCTTTTTTTGACTGGAACATGAATAAATGGTACCGCAAACTCTAAGTCAATCTTTAAGAAAAAACAAACTTCATCAACAACTTCAATTTAGACTCTGCAAGCTATTAGCATATACCGTTAGATCCTCATCCAAAGCTTGAAATGAAAACAGTTTTGGTATCCTTGCATCAAAGTTTTCACCCTCCAAAGGAGCCTCTGTAGGTATTTTAATTGGTCTTCTATGACGATGCCGCTGATGGACTTTTCGGAAACTTCTTTCACTAGAATTGATTTCTGTCAAATTTGCATAGGGGTCACTTATCACAAAATCACAAAATATCATCACAAATAAAACTAAGATGCTATAAGGAACACTATTCTCGCGAAACATGCTGCTTTATTCGAGTTGCAAAAATATCTGAAACCCATTTCAATAATAATTCATTATTTAAGCCAAGATTTGTCTAATGTTATTGTAACAAAGCGATGGCTTTGTTTTTTGCGGGCAGGTGGTTGAGCCAATTGTAGAAGTGTTAAAATGTTTCGCTCTGATGGATGAGTTTTTTTTTATGTCAAAGACAACTCAACATAATGTCGCATTGAAGATTCACTCAAATGATAGTTACAGTTGGTTGCAATTGTAACTATAAGGAAAATTAAATAAGTAAATGAATTGGTCTTTAAGCAAAACCCATGCAGTTAAGATACCATACAGTTTTGTTATTGTGAGACACCATAATCTCTTTATAATTAAAGCATCTATATCAGATTGTTTAGTTGTTTAATGTAACAAAGTCATAGAAAAGTTGGATTAAACTAAGCCTACCTCAAAATGTGATGCCCCCTTCAAGGGTCTTTTGGGTTAGTAAGTTGAAGAATTTCTACTATTCGAAGGTTCATATTCTACTCGTACTTTGTGTACTTACAATAGTATAGTACCTACATATTTATGTATTGTTATTTAAATCAGTGCCCGAAATTCGACCATATAAAATTACAAACAATTCTTATAAACGTTATCTTCCTTAATATCTACATTCGAATAGGGTCACCTTAACAGAACAATGGTTGTTTTGTCTAAAGTATATAAGCATCAACCAAACGAAACTTTTTATGCGAGTATTTATTATTATTAGGTCAATACGATTCCTGTGCTCCTCTTTCTCGTCGGGGCAGTTTCTGCATAAATCATTTGCATATAGTCCAAATATCATTGCTTGCTAACCTATAAGAAACCTTATGTAGAGTCAGCTAAGTATTAAAGAGCGATTCAGACTCAGTTTTGGTCAAATCTGACTTATTTAGATAAATTGTCATGAAATTCGTTTTATCCATCTTAGTCCTGTTCTCACTATAAGATCTTGTTTTACTATAAGCTTGCATGATGTATCCATTACTACATATATACATATACCTTATATTTATTTTATCTTGGAATTTGTGCAATTACGTTCTTACCATTAATTTTTTTATACAGTCTCCTTTAAATTAAAATCTTTAAATCAACTTTTATTTAAAATTTAAATTTTTAGTTCACAAATACTCAAATGTACATAAATAATTTCAACAAGAAACTACACCTGGAAGTGTTGATTAAAGGCTCCACTTTAAGTTTTTCGCAATCTCGTTATTCATCAAACCAGTGTATGTCTAAGACAATACATTATGATCGGTGAACCATTTCTGTTTTGAATTAAGTGGTTATGAATATAAACATTAAAAATAAGAGAAACGCAGGTTAAACAGCAATAATGCGGCGGCTTAAGCGCTATGTCTATTATTACCTCTTTTAAAATAAGACATGAAAAACAATTATGGAATTTGCATTTGCATACAAACACACATGGGCGAGAATGGGATGGCTTAAACGATTTTCAGTATATTTAATTCTTCAGTAAAATTGAGGCTTTTTATTTGTAGTCGTGATTTTATACAAGAAATTTGAATTTGTTATTATTGGAAGAAAAATGAAAAATATTTAATTTTCCACTTTAGGAAATTTAAGAATATCCTTTGCATATACCCCATCCTTGGGTTAGGTGTAAACAAAATAAAAATAAGTGAGCATAATGTATACAAACTAACTCTAAAGGTATAATAAAATTACAAAATTGTTCAAATGATATGCGAGCCGTGTTTTGAATCTACATAGATGTAGCTCCAAATATTTCAGCTTGAATAACAGGAAGAATGTATTTTTTGATTTCTCATGCAATGATTGAAAACATCATCAAATAAAAGATTTTGTACCGTCCACAGGTATTGGAACCCCATCTTCAGTTAAAGTTACTAGACACCCGATGTTTACCACTTGGAGGTGAGAGTAGGAGTTGATAGACAGAAGTTCGCTTTGAAAAAAAGCTTGTGGACGCTTGTGTCCTCTTAAAAGCACCGTGTCTACCCTTTGAACAGTAAAACTAGAATCTGCCTAAAAAAAAGCCATAAAGATGGAAAATTATGGGCCTTTTAACGAGAGTCTATTCGAAATACACCTAACGAGTAGACTTAGAGCCAGACTCGAATTTTGTCTTTAAATATAATTACGTATGTACATCCCAAATAGAATTAAATCCTCTTTTTACACAAAGTAGTTTTCAGGGAAGAAGTACAAGTTTTAATTGAAATTATTCACCATGATTGAAATTCAGGTCTAACAACACTAAAAATTAATATTCTATTGTACACATAAGGTGTCCCAAAAAACCGTTTTATTGTTTGATTGACCAACCAAATAATTTTGTTAGATCCATCAATTATGTTAGCAGTACAAAATTTCAACTTCCTTGGTATAATGCAAAGCGGCGCTCAAGCGATTGAGCAGCTTACTTTTCTTATGTTTTTCTAGAAAATCTCCAGTATAAATTTTTATTTATGTACGGTGATTCGCAAAAGATGGCAAAAAAAAGCTAAAGTATGTAGTGTAGATTCGGTCAAAGTAAGAAAAAATGGTATCCGACGGGGGTTCATTTCCCCCCTTTTTTTGAAAGCTGAAAATCTATTATTTTATATTGTTTTTACTTTAAGTGTTTTCAATCAATATTTCTTGAAAAAGAAATATTTGCAAACATAAAATTTGATTCAGAAAAAAAGTTGAATTGTCGATTTGTTTAGAATTAAGCGTAATTGACTACTAGTTTGACGTTCACGTTCAGTACTTAATACTCTTAATAATGTTTGGTTTAATACAAAACACCAGATGGTTTTATATTATATATTTGTTTTTTTTTTAGAAATATGAAAATTTTCCAATATGCCCCATTTTTACTACTTCATAGAAAACATAAAGAAGATTTTGTTTATACTTATTTTCTTTAAAAAGAATCGATGGCTTTAATTAAATTTGAACATTTGCTTAAATATTTAACAATTACTATAAAAAGCTTTCAAATACCGGAAGCAATCCTTATTGTATCCCTCAAGAATTGGTCGACCCACCTTGTAGCCGCATTCGGAGAACAAATTAACATTTGGTAAATGGAACCAGTAGTTCTTTGTGCCATCAGTTCCACTTAATTGTAAGGTGTTTAACTGAAATATTCCAAAATGGAAAGTTTGCCCATCGGTTTGGATGCTCTGGACAACAATTGGTTTTGGGAGTTGCTCAACGGATTCCTTATGGACGAAACAAATTTTTAATTTTAAGATTTTAAGTGGATGCATTGTGCTACAGCGTTCTTACCCCATAGAGCTGCTTAGCTCTAGCAGAGGCCACAGTAAATGCTTTTATTAGAGTTCTTGCTTGGAACTGGGTTGTTGTTACAGGAGTTCCGTGTAAGTTCTTAACATTTTCCTTATCAAAGTGGACGAAGATTGTATGAGGATGGCTGCACGACAAGGCGCTTCGGAGTGCTAAACGAAGAAAGGAAGATATTAGAGAAATCTGACCGATACGCTGATAGGATTAATGATAAACGTACGATAGCTATTTTTCGTAGTATAAATGTTCCTCTTCGGAATAGTAATAGTGTGTTTAATGGGATACAAGTCGGGTATCTCAGCCTCGTATTTCCCCTTGACTGCTTCTATTGGTTTTGTCGCTGTCATTAGGGTGTCAGCACTAAGCTCAAACTGCAGCAAATCACCATCTTTCGAGAGACTCACATTGAAGTTGGCATTATCAAAGATTTGCCTGCGAGAAGTCACCGAATTGCCAGAAAGCTTCTCGCACTCAAAAATTAGTTTGTTAATTAAAAGTCGCCTAGGCAGGGGAATGGGGATAGTATTATCAAAATAATTTGTCGAAATTTCTCCCGATATTTACCTCCTTCTGCTGTGTGAAATTCCATACTCTCTTGGCAGATTAAAAGCAGGTCGTTCAGGAATTTTAATTTTCGGCAACTTCACTTGTTGTGCGTCGAAGACATGCGAAGCCATGATTGAATTCTGAACGTTTTTGTCGACATTGCTGTTCAATTGCATTTTGCTGATTGTTTCTTCGATATTTTTGGGAAATCCATTGATTTCAACTGTTTTGGTTAGAACTTGTGCTTGTGCAACACCTTCCAGTAGTACATTCGAATCACCAAAGACGTGACATGGTTTTGCGTGCCAATTGGGATGGGTTGCATCTTCAACTACTTCAGTAACCAGTGGTTCAGCGAAAACTAACATTTCGTGCCTGAAAAGACGTACAATTCTTCAGATTTTCATACATCTTATCAAATTGAAGGTATATACTTTATTTTTGGTCTCTTTTCTTTGAGAACATCTTCGGGATCTGTTACAGCGATTCCTAGCTTTGCTAGTTCTGATGCTGCTCCCGTATCACGCGCAACACGTTTACCTTGAATCTGCCAATGTTTTTTAAACATCCATCCTAAATGCTGGGCACATAATTTATTTGTAAAACGCATTTTTTTATTTAATAATTTCACAGGACGAAAATATAGTAAAAACAGAGGTTATTTAACAATTTAACATCAATTGACATTTATGCGGTAATTTTGTCCGCTGTCAAGCTGACATTAAAATGTAATAGAAGAATAATATGTATATTCTTTTATTAAGTGAAGCTCTACATGAGTCAGAAATACTTGCACTTGCATAAAAATGTCAATGGCGAGCTCGTTCGGGTTATAAACCCTTTCGATTGATTCCTTTGTGCCTGTCTATATTAGCCCTGTTTTTTAGTGCATTTTTATCTTCGCTAAGAAAAAAGTAGCATGTTAATTACAACAACAAACTGGTATAATTCCGTATTGTTGTTGTATTTAACATGCTACTTTTTTCTAAGCGAAGATAAAAGTGCACTAAAAAACAGGGCTATTGTCCGTCTTCTTGAAGCCAAGAATTATTTTCAAAAGTGGCACATCGGTGGATTTTGGATGAAATCTTCTCTCTTTCTTTCGCACATAAAATCTACCTATCTCACTGGATCCACCTTTCGTTAAGAAGACAATGTAGACAGGCACTATTGTTGGATCCATTAAGCTAGTTTATTCTTCTGAGATCTCAGAGGACTCAGAAATAAAAAACATGATTCTTAACAAAAATTACTCACTTTTCCTCTAAAAAGTGGCTGAGGCATTATAAAGTAAAACGAAAACGACAAATGCTGTCTTTATTTTCCTCTTCGGATCATATCCGGGATACCAATAGTCAAAATGATATCGTTCGATCGTTTTCGTTTTACGTAATTGGCCCCCGGAATTTATTTGGATTTGCTTGCTCAATTATTTGTTGTCGCTGTAAATTACATAAGAAAAGAAAAAGAGATTTTTAAACTTCTATGTAGGAATCCTGTTCATTATGTGTAAATTCACAAACGCATCGTTGCAGCAATGATGCACAATCATTTCCGCCAAGTGCTTTATTACACGACGACTTTTGAGTCATGACTTTTTTCGAAATTCAATGAGTGCGAACGAGAAAAATCATCTGATCTCACTTTCGCACTCATTTGATTTCGAAAAAAGTCATGACTCTAAAGTCGTCGTGTAATAGGGCACCAAACATTCATAAATGCATCAAACTCGCATCACTTTTTGCCTAACATGTTCATTATTGCAAACTTGCATCAAGTGATGCGCAAACTTCAAACAAATGAGAATCAAGAAAATTCTTGATGCGTTGTTGCTGATGCATTTTTTGTATGCATCAGCATCAGCTGCGTTGCGCATCAGCATCGCAAAAAAGCAGTGATGCGGAAACATTTGACGTTTATGAATTTACACTATATTTTATATTCTTCTGCTCTGTTAAAGAAAGCCTAGTATGCACATCGAGCTAAAATTCCGCAGCCACATTTCTCTCCAAACACCAGCTAAAATCCTAGCTAAATTTTGACACAAGATTTTTGTGGAGAAATCAGACAGCTGTTCTCTGAAAAGAAATTTTATTCAACAATTTCAAAGAATTTTCTTTCAATATTGCAAGTTAAAATAATCAAATAAAATAGATTTTTCCTTTTGGCATTACTAAATCGTTTGTCCTTGAATATTTCTCTGTCTCAATTTTCATTTTCGCAATGTAAAGCTCGAGAATTAATGTGCCGAACAATTATTTCACGCGCTAAATTTTGACAGATGAGTGCGTTCAGTAAGAAACGAAAATTTGATTTTTTAGCTGGAGCTGCGTACCTCTCGGCTAAAATGTTTGGCTTAATTTTAGCTTGGCTAAATTTTGGAGAGAATTTTGTATGGGAGCGAAATTTTAGCTCGATCTGCGTACGAGGCTGAACGGGGGAAATTTACTGATGGCCTTTTCTATTGGCAATTCGGAAGAACTCTCCGATCCGGAACGCCAATAAAACAAACAGGCATATGTAGTTTGATTCTGAAGTTTTCGTATCCCTGTATTTGTGCAACTTCACAAGGGGATGGAAATAGTTCTTCACTTTTGGAAGCTTGCCGGACACAAATATGAACGAGTATGATAATTTTCAATAGAAAAAATGGGAAAATAATCTTCTAAACGGAAAATAATTGTTTTTAGAAACAATAAAATGTGTGAAATTTACTTATTTTTATTTAAACATTTACTTTTTGCAATATTTGACAACACTTTGACAACTATGTATTTGAATGTGTGAGTTGTTCTGGTTTCGATTCTGAAATGAAATCCAGAATCGTTTTCTGTTCTTTTCAGGAAAAGAACTGTCATTCTGAATGCCAATATAACACTTTGAGCCTGATTACATGATTCGTTTTTTCGTTCGTTTCGTTTTTCGTCTTTTTGACAGGTGCGTACATTCGTGATTACACACAACGAAAAAAATCCATTCGTGATTTTGACGTTCAAAAAATTTGAGGTTCATTTACCCAGCGGCTCCATTGGCAATATTTAAGGCAATAAATTGCCTCACTCACTGCTATTGCCTTTAATAATGCAAATGGAGACGCTTTGGCAATGGCAATGGCAATATTGCCTAGAAGATGAGAGGCAATTATTGATTTCCATCACCAAGGCAATAAATTGAGGAAAAATGGGGTTCCCCGTAATTGTTTATAGCTTCTTTATTGATTTTTCAATTAAATCGTAGAATATGGGAACACACATGACAAAATATAGTGAATTAAAATTAAATTTTATTAAAAACAGGGGATTTGAATAACATTTGACTGCATTTGCAGTCAAATATTTCTATACACACATTTTATAATTGAAATTGCCTGGCAATTTAAATGCCCACCCAAGCAATAAATTGCCATTCATATTCCCATTGAAATTGCCTCAAAAATTGCCAATGGAGCCACAGCGTTCTTGAAAAATAGGCAGCAATAATAATCAAAAATATTTTTAAATCACTTCTTGTTCAAATTTATAGCTATTTAATAATGAAAAACAATTTTAAGGGTTTGTTTCACAATGTTTGAATAAACTTCTGATTAGATATCCGACACATAAATATAAGCACCACAGGGTAATAAGTCCACAGAAGAAAAATTCTCAATTATTGTCTTATGACCCACCTGATTAAGTTTTGAGTTCATACGCAATTTTTTATTTGTAAACATATGACCCTGCCTCAGAATTTATGTGTCGAATAACTAATCAGAACTTTACTCAGAGAATGTGAAACAGGCCCTAAATCTCACTAATTAAACTTTTTAAGCATCCCCCGCCTCTACTCGAATTGAATTGAATTGAATTTTATTGAGACTTTAAAGGTATTACAGAAATGAGTACAATTCAAGATTATTTCTTAACAAAGTGTTATGATACTGCGGCTATTAAGTATTGCCTGCTTTATCGCGTTACATAGAATGCCTCGTGGCTATCGGTAGGTACTGAATCTGCTCGTGCTCAGGAGCAATAATACATTCGAATGTGACGTTTGGTCACTATATAGATACAATATATTAATATAACTTAAAACTAAAGGAATGAGTGAGATCTCTCGACTACGCATTCTCAGGTACGAGTACACCAGGGTGTAATGTTTAATTATTTGTTTGAGATTTGAAAATACATTTTGAGTGGTATTAATGATAAGAGTAATTTATACATCGAAAGGTGTAAGTATTACAATAAATAGGTATTGTGTTAGAATAAGTTAATGGTATCGAATACAGTTTTATGTTTTTCATATTTTTAAATTTTTTTTTTTTTTTTTTTTGTTATCTTTCTTCTTATTTGAATTGTAGATTATACAATTTTCTTAAGAGGCTATTTATGAATGTACTTACGATAAATAAAAGGAATTAGTTAATTTTAAGTCAAATTATTATGATTCTAAAAAAGATCTGAAGTCTTGTAAGTTTTGGTATTAGATCAAATGTAAAATTAACTGAAAAAAAATGTAAAATAGAGTAAGTAAGGTTAGATAAGTTAATTTAGCTGAAAAAAGGGGTAAGTTCTGCCCAATTGATCATACAAAAAAATAACTGTGCGTAATGTGCAGGAAATAAAGATTACAAGGGAGTGTATCGTGGATTACCTGCAGAAATCTGATGGCTATCCAGTCAATTTTACTTATAATAATATTATTTTAAATAGTCCTCCGGATATTTGTGATGCGTTTGCTAACAACTTTCGCCAGTCTTTCGTTGATACCCCTGTCGATGTTGATGAGAACTTTTTTCTCTACTTAAAAGACTGCCCACAAACTACCTTCAATAATATCCCAATTATAATCGAAAAAATTTTACATTATATGTCCTTACTTCATGATGACTACTCGTCTGGACCTGATGGCATCCCACCAATTATCTTGAAGAAATGTAAATCAATATTAGCACCCCCTCTTTTTCATTTGTTTAACCTATCACTTAGCTCCGGTAAATTTCCAAGTATTTGGAAAAAAGCATTTATTACACCAGTTTTTAAAAAGGGTAACAGATTTGATATATGCAATTACAGGCCAATCTCCAAGCTATCTTGCATTCCTAAGCTTTTTGAGCAAGTAATGTGCGATAGTTTGACATTCAACTGTAAGAATATAATTTGCAATCAACAACATGGATTCATGCAAAAGCGATCGACGATAACCAATTTACTTGCATTCTTGCACAAGTGTTCAACTGCGTTGGAGCATGGTCAAGAACTCGACTGCATCTATACAGATTTTTCTAAGGCTTTCGATCAACTTTCACACGATATCATCACGTTTAAGTTAAAGGTGTTTGGCTTCCCTCCTAAACTCATCAATTGGGTTTCTTCTTATCTCCATAATAGATCCTATCAAGTTAGATTTAGGAGCTCTGTCTCCAACCCTTTCTTTGCCAAATCTGGAGTTCCCCAGGGTAGTCATTTGGGGCCCCTTCTTTTTATCTTAGCTATCAACGACGTATCCCTCTATATACGTTATAGTGAAATTCTAATTTTTGCGGATGATATGAAAATTTTCAAAAGCGTCAAATCTGTGAGTGATCGTTTACTTTTGCAAGAAGATATTAACAGTTTTGTTATTTGGTGTAGTAAAAACGGTTTAAATCTCAACCCTACTAAATGTCAGGCGATCATTTTTTCTAAAAAAAAAATTCCTAGTTCATTTGATTATGAAATATCGCAGCACACATTGCGTCGTGTTGATAGTTTCAAAGACCTAGGGGTTCATTTTACTTTTAATCTTGATTTTACGAAGCATATAAATTTAATAGTCAACAAGGCAAACTCTATGTTAGGGTTTGTTAAA
Source organism: Dasysyrphus tricinctus (assembly GCA_963921185.1). Classification (NCBI taxonomy): domain Eukaryota; kingdom Metazoa; phylum Arthropoda; class Insecta; order Diptera; family Syrphidae; genus Dasysyrphus; species Dasysyrphus tricinctus. The sequence continues at coordinate 77,086,923 of OY992530.1, read as the reverse complement.
CGTTGGTCTAAGGAATTTCAGGATCCTTATGTTACCCTCGCTCTCTACAACAGTCTTGTTCGCCCTCATCTTGAATACGCATCACAGGTATGGACTCCTTTTTACGATGTCCATAAGAATAGACTAGAAGCAGTCCAGCGTAATTTTATACGTTTCGCCTTGAAAGGTCTACCGTGGTCCGATCCTTATAATCTTCCTCCTTACGAACACCGGATTAAGCTTCTTCAGATTCAAACTTTGGCACAAAGGAGAATTAATAATGATATTGTATTTATTCATCAACTTTTAACGGGCGTTATTGATGCACCTGATTTATTATCTTGTACTAGCCTTAACTACCGTGGTGGAGGTCACAACACTCGTAGTCTAGAACTAATGCATATATCTCAACACCGTACCAATTATGGAATGCATGAGCCTTTTACCCGCATGTGCATCATTCTGAATTTGAACTCTAATTTTTTTGATTTTAATATAAGTAAGAATAGACTCAAAGCTTCATTGAAGACCAGTGTACCACGCTCTTAAATGTTTGTAATTGTTAATTTTTTCAATGTCATTTTATTTGTTATTTTATAATTATTGTTTTTAATTTTATTTTGTAAAGTGTATGTTTTAAGTAGTTTGTTGCTTACTAACTACTAACACTACACTAAGTGATGAGCCTGATAAGCACTTAATTTGTGTTTGGCAATTCTTTGGTCGCAAGATGTTGCTTGTACTAAGCTCTCTTCGGCAAAGATCTGATAGTGTAAAAAAAAAAAAAATACACGATGGTGTCATCTGCATAGAGAAGGCTGATAGACTGGGAATTCCGCTCAAAATGGGTGTGGGGGAAATCGTGGAGAAATAGGTTATAGAGATGTGGTCCCAAGATGGAACCCTGGGGTACACCCCTATCACTCGTACATATATTGGACTTAGTGGCTTGTATTTGGATGAAGAATTTCCTATCCTGAAGAAAGCTTTCAAGTAGGTGGACAATATGAGGCGGGAAGTTGAGGTTGGTAATTTTGGCGAGTAAGCCAACTCTCCAGACGCAATCGAATGCTTTTTCCATGTCCAGTGAACAAGCAACCGTACAGTGCTTCTCTCTAAGATTGAGCGTAATATCATTATGCAACTTTAAAAGGGCTTGAACAGTGGAGTGACCACGGCGAAAGCCAAACTGGTAGTCGGATAGAGGTTCAATAGGATTCTCAGTAGGGGAGTTTAGGTTATTAAGGATAATTCTTTCCAATATCTTCCCAACATTAGATAAGAGAAAGATAGGTCTAAAGTTATTGATTTCAAAATCATTATTTTTCTTTTGGATAGGCAAAATCTTGGCAATCTTCCACGACGACGGAAAAAAACCGTTGTTAATACAATTATTTATTAAAATGGTAAGGAACTCAATAGCGTGTGACGATAATTTTTTCAGGGCAAAGTTGGAGATCCCATCGGGCCCATATGATTTTTTAGATTTCATCTGACTTATAATCCACGATATTTCATCCACATCCGTGAAAATATGCGGAGCAGAGGGGTTATTGGCTGGATTGTCCTCACCAAAGATGAAAATTCTCTCAGGCCTTGAAAGGTTTAAATTATTGGCAGCAGCTGTGGCCTCCTCAACGACACGTAAATTGTATGAGGGGGTAATATTCGAGTAAATGAATTTAAAGTGCTCTTCAAAAGCCTCAGCAATATCCTTTTCATTATTAAGCTCAATGTTGTTAACAACTAATTTACCGCAGGAGAAAGATTTTTTTTTTCCAGCAAGTCTAAAGAATTCTTTAAAGGCTTGTGGACCAGGTTTAATTTTACCTAAAGAATCGCTTAGTTGCTTATTGAGCCATAAGGAAATTTTCTCCTGCAAAATTTTATTGAGGAGAGAGATTCTATTCGATAGATCTTTATATTGTGAGCATACTCTGTTGAAGTTATTGTGGTAAATATGTTTAAGGCGCCTCTGCCAAGAATGTTTAATTTTAAAAAGTTTTTCAATATCGCAGGGTAGGTTGTTATATTTTTTTGAAGAGAAGGAAATGTTAGTCGAATGAGCATCCAGACAGCTAAGGAGAGCTTGATTAAAGATTGAGATAAAAGTTTCAATGTCCGGATTAGACAGGCAATGATAAACAGGGGGAAAATTCTCCAGCAGGTGATTGTCCAGTAGTTCCCTGAAGGATTCCCAGTTGGTGTTTTTAAAAGATTTCCCATTAAGGGGAAAAAGAATAGGGATGTTCACATCCGCCAGGGTTAAATCCAGAAGGAGAGGAAAGTGTTCTGTGAAAGAATGCAGCGTGCACGTATTAAAATTCTTGTTAAGATGGTTTATTAGATGATTAGAGACCAGGAAGTGATCCAAAAATGAAGAACTTCTGTGAAAGGTAGGTGTAGGAGAAGAAATCAGTCCTAGCGAAGGATTAGAGGATTGTAGCCAGTCAGCAATTGACTTACCATTATTATTTGTAGTGGAATCACCCCAAATTGGGCTCCTAGCATTTAAGTCTCCCCCCAAGATAGCCCCGTCAAAGGTGCTAGCAAGGGAGTCGATTTTGATTAACTCATTTAAGAGAGATGAGGACTGACAGTTCGAGGGAAAATACATAGTACCGATGAGAATTCGCTCAGTAATATCATTTTTACGTATGTTAATGCAAAGAAATAGGCACGGATAAAGAAATTGATAAGAGTAGGAATTAATAAATTCGTATTGAATATTGTTTTTAATGATTACAGCAACGCCTTGAGATTTATCATCCCTGATGATATTATAGGAATCCAGCAACAGTTTATGCCTATAGTTCAAGTGCGTTTCTTGGATAAACGCAATTGAAATATTATTTGCCAGAAGAATTTTAAGGAGTTCTATTCTTCTGGCATGTGCTATCAAGGACGTAATGTTGAAAGTCAATATTTTTAAATTCATGGCGACGAGGAAACAAGAAGTTGATTAACCAAATCGAGGTAAGCAAGTTTCTTATTGATTGTGGAAGTAAATCTATTTAGATTGGACATAAAGTCCTCGATTTTTTTAATCAGTGTTCCCATGTCAATCCCAAATAGATCATTGGAAAGATCCATGAATTGATGGATGACATTTTTATTTTGGGAGTTCGATTGCGAGAAGGTAATCTTAGGGTTGGACGCTTTAGGTATGGTAGGTGTACCGGCAAAGTGACTGGCATATGAAATACCAGGCCGTATTTCGCTATTTGCAACAGCCATTGTAGCTAATGAATTATTTTTCCTTTTGTTTTTAGCGTCGAGTTCAATTTTGTCCCTCTTAGATTTAAATTCTTTATAGGATTTACAACCCCTGAAATTGGCGGGGTGGTCATCGCCACAATTCACGCATTTGGCTTTACTGACCTCTGATCTTATCGTTGGGCATGCTCCCGGTTCGTGGGTGCCAGTACACTTAACACAATTATACTTATTTGCGCAATTTTTGGCTAAATGGCCAAATTGTTGGCAACGCCTGCACTGCAGGGGGCTGCCATTTCCTCTGGGTTTTTCCCATTTGATTTTTGTATTAAATAAAAATTTAATGAAGTTAACTGCACTGGCACCCGAGCCTGGGAGCAGCCGAACTAAAAACAAGTTATAATTAAGTTTGAGTTGCCTCGAGCGGATGGTTTCAAATTTAGAAACACTATCCACACACGGAGCTCTAATTTTGAGTTCCTCAAGAATTTCATTCTCCGAGTAATCAGCCGTAAGTCCCCTGAGAACCAAGTTGGTGGTTTTTTCCTCCTTAGGAGTAAAGGAGTAGGCTTGTACTTCCTCGTTGGATCTTAAAATCGACAATAATTCTTTGTGGATGTTAGGGTTATCTACATAGAACCTACAGGTGGGACCACGATACACTAGCTTATAATTGAAGGAAAGAGATTTTTTTTTCATATCACTAATAAGTTGACGAACGTCAACGTCTACCATTATTATTGGTGGGCAGAACTAACCCCTGAGCAGTTTTTCCTCAGTCCTAACTGCGTTAGTGGTTATGTTGTTAGTTGATGATGAATCCAGCGTCTCTTCATCTACAGAGTTGGCAGCAGCGGTAGCAGCAGGAACAGGATTTCGTTGTTTGGAAACATTTGATGGTATGTCGTTGAAGGTGTCTTGCATTGGAATTATATCCAGCCTAGGATTTTTTGCAGATCTGGTTTTAACGTTTACCTTGAGGTCTTTGAGTAGCGAGAATTGATTTTCGTTCGCTTCAGTTCGTTGTATCTCCGAAGTCTGAGGGTTTTTGGAATGTGCAAGTTGTCTTTTCCTGGGAATAATCCACCCAGACGGTGCTTTCGAAGAAGTAGAAGGTAGAGCCGAACCATCTTCGCAAGGATTTTGTATAGGCAATGCATTATCGAAGGCAAGGTCCTCGTCAAGTGTGCAGAAATCCATCTCGTTTGCATCGCGACTATCATCGCTGACTTGCTGGCTCCAAGTAGGTGGCGGTATGGAGCCTTGTGGTAGCAGGGCATCATGGTTTGGTGACTTGGTGGCGTTCAATGGTAAGACAGGTTGAGTATGAGTGGCATAGTTTGGTGGCATCACGTTTTGTGGCGAGGTGATGGCGGAGGCGTGACTTGCAGAACAGTTATTTGGTGGTGATGAATTATCCAGGTTTTCCTGAGCACTAGACTGGCTCAAACAGAGCAGTTGTTGCGCAGCGTCCATTTTGAGCAACTGATTGTTGGAGTTTGAGAGGGATTTAGGAACCCCAGGTGCTTTTTTCCCCTTGTGGAAAGATGGTGGATCTTGTAACTCGTGTAAACTCGGAGAGTTTTTCCCCATATTAGAGGCAGATGAGTCCTGTTTGGGTTTCATGGCTCCTCCTAATTTGCCCCAAACCCAGAAGCAAATGAGGAGAAACAAAAAGGTTGCACGTGTAATACAGACGTGCGGTTGAGGTTAACCTTCGGTCAGGAAAATCCAAGTTTAGTTGCCTCTTATCTTGGTCATCCACACCAATAAAAAGGCAAATTGAAAACTTTGCAATTAGCACTAGTTGATTGCTATTATATTTTTTAAAAAAATCTATACTTTAAGACTCAAAATTTAATTTAATTTTCGTTTTGGGCAATGGCGACTTATCACGTTCACAACTATTTTCAGAATCTTCCCGCCTCTACTCGTTTGTCAAATCATAAACGTCAAAGTTCAACCGGAAAAAGTCTTGAAATTTTCATACGTGCTTTCGTCTTTCCGTTCCCCCTACGTTTCTACACCCCTCACCCAATGTGTCAAAAAGACGAAACACGTAACGTCCGAAAAAACGAATCGTGTAATCAGGCTCTATCAGACGGGCTTACACGCATTCCGAACGCTCTTCTGGATTGCCAATCGAAAAGGCCATGAGTGCTCAAGAAGTATAAACTTTCTTGGGATTACGAACACTACCGTTCATATTTATAAACTTGGTCTAACTTTAGCCTTCCAACTCCAAAGTTATTTAAAAACTTTGTTCACTGTTGTCCTAAAATTGTCTAACTTGGACAACGGCATTGGCTGTCTAATATTTGTCTAACTTGACATTTTATTTAATTTTATAAAGCATATTTCCAACTATTAAAATGTTTTAAGAAACTGTATGTCTAGTACACCGTCTTGTTCTTTTTAAGAAAAAAAAGTTCAAAAAAAGACTACTAAAATCAAACCAAAAATTAAAAATTCTCGATTTGTGTAGCAAGAACACCGTGAAGTCCAGTATATTTAAATATTCAAATATAATTAACGCCTTAATGACTTCACCTTTATCGTAATGCACTTTATCTTATCAAATAAAAATGTTTTTTTTGTTGATTTTGTATTAATTATTTTTCAAAATACCGTTATAACTGATCAGATAAGCCATTGCACTCAAGCTTTTAATTTTGTTTGTGGTTGGCCTCTTAGTGCAAAAAGTCCTATAACTATGACATGGAGCCGACAATTCAAAAAATTTAAATGCAGGAACATTGTTTAATAAAAAAAGAAAACTATGCTGTAGCACTAGTCAAAGTACCTGAAAAAACTCTGTGATAATTTAAATGTCATTTTGTCTAATTTGAAAGTTTTTCTTGTTTATGTTTATTTATTTCATTTTATTTGTTAATTTATTTTCAACTTTGTGTCAGTGCCGTCGTCGGGAAGATGCAATAGTGGGAGAAAAGTTAGCAAATGCAATATGATTTAGTACGTAAAGTAAGAGAAATTTATAATTGATTAATTAGAATAAAGTAACTATGTAATTTATTATTGGTAGATCAAATAAAAAATAAAACCCCTGAAGAAGTAAGGAATTCTTACGAAACGTTGGGAGAAGAATGAAATAAGTTTCTTTTATTTGCATTCAAAACTAAAATAGACCAAAAGAGCCTACAATAAACAATCAAAAAAAGATTCAATTTGCGTAATAAACTCAATTTTGATAAAATTGCAGTTAGGCCACTATGGTTCTCATGGCCTCAATTAAAGTTAGTCAATAAACAGAAAAATTGCTGAAGACGAAGTTGCCGAAATGCATACAAATTAAATGAATGCGTTTTATTTGATAAGTTTGATAAGTGCATTACGATAAAGGTGAAGTCAATAAGGCGTTAATTATATTGAATATTTAATTCAAAAACAGAGTTAGCGGTTTTTCACTCCAAGCCAACGTTGTTTATAAAAGCCGAATAAATTCTAGTAAAATATGTCCTATTTTGCATATCTTTTGTTTATTTTCATTCCATTATATTTTACCATAGTAAATTTAAAAAAATCAAGCTATTTTAGCAAATAGGCATACATGATGGCATGCATGGGGGTTGGTAAGAGCAACATGTATCTCCTTTACCTATTCGAGCAATACTACTGAATAATGGTTTCGTATTCGTTGGTCCACCTCCTGTTCGTCTACCCGCACCTCTATTACCACCAATACCACCCCAGCCACCGACAATCCCACTAATAGGAAGCTTACGTGTGTTTTCAAGACGACTTTTACCACCGACGACAGGTGGACAAGGCCGAGCTGGAGGAATGGTTCTTCCACCAGTCGCATCGAACGGTTTCATGTATTTGTTCAATGGCTTTGGAAACGTTGGTTTTATAATCCAATCGTTTTCATTGTATTGTGTCTCACGACATGCTAAATCCGGCTTGTTTTTCAGTTGCGGTTTTATAACACCTGCCGGTGGAGTTACACCAAAATCAAATTCCGCTCCTGAGTCAGATGATGTATCCGATAGTATAAGAGAGTCCTTAAGATTTGGAATTCCTTTGAGGCGACAGGCTTTGCTCAATTCAAATTCGAGACGTTTTTTATCCAAGAACGTCCGACAGAAACACTCTGAAATCGGCTTACGACAGGAACACTTATCAAATTTCTTTTTAAGAATTGATTTTATCTCATTTGTGCATGCTTTTAAAGGATTTTTGATGATCTTAAACTGTATAGGTTTCATGGGAACATATGGATCAGCACAGTTCTTGAGTAATGAAGCTTCTTTGATGGGACGCATGGTTATGATGTAGGCTCCGTTCTTTTTACAAATGTGCAGGGTTGGTTTCTGTATAAGCTCCTCAGATGCATTTTTAGATATTTTGTTCTTACCATATCGTGACACATTCAAACTATCAACGGGAAAGTCTTTGAGGAAATATTTCATGATTTCTTTTATGGGCTTACGAATAGCCCCAGGCTTCCAGCCTCTGCGAATACCCACGGTATTAGCAGTCCACAACCAGCCCATATTGCCTGGCACTACTTTTCCAGAAGATACACATGCCTTGTGACCAATCAATGTACCAGGATACTTCCTAACGCTCTTATAGTTGTACCTATAATAACAAACAAAAAGAAAAGTTTAGGTTCACTTTTAAGCTTAGTTGCTGTAACCTCTTACAATTTCTTTCTACATAATTTTTTTTTTGCTTCGACAAGGATATTTTTGGTGACACTTTCTTTCTTCTTGTGAATATCGGTGTGTTGTCTCTTACATTTTGAAAATTTCGGAACAGCGAAGGACTTTTCGCACTTCTTATTCAAATCCAATTCATGCTTCAGCGTAATAGGCTTAAGGTTGTACAGATCTTGAAGTTCCGAAAACACTTTTGCCAAATGCGTTCGAGAATCACTACTTCCACTACTTGATTTACATATTTTAGTTCCCGATGTACCCTTAAAGGATGTACCACTATCTGTTGAGCATTTAGCATTTGGTCCACGACATTTTTTTGTTTTCAAAACGTCTTTGCAAATTTTACGAATTCTACAGTAGGCGCAGACTTTACCATTCTTACAAGCACAACGATTGATCCGTTTGGGGCCCGTTTTTTCGTTGTTCATATTTTGTTTTGGACTATCAACAGCCCAATCTGCTAGAATCTGATCAGCTGTCTTATTTTCATTGTATGGTCTTTCCATAGTGTACGGAGTTGGTTTGTGACCGCATTTTGGGCAAGCTGCCATTTTCGGCAGCCATGACACATCATTCTTACAAATAGGACAGAATCTTTAAATGTTATGTTTAATTTTAGAGTATTTTTTTTTTGTAAGTTTTCTGACTTTACCTTGGACGTATGTAAACCGTTTCTTTAAGAACAGGTGGTGATCGAGGATACTTGTACATATTAGGTATCTTCATATTGCAACTATCTGACGCGGGTTCAGCACTTAGTTCAGAGTATTCACAAGAACAAGAATCTGTAGGCAATTATCTACATTTTCTGGATATGATTTCACAATTTTAGCTATTTACCTGTTGTTTCATTTGAAAACTTGTTACTATGAGGGCATTCTGGGATGTGTTGAGAAGCTTTGCACGCCCATTCAACTAAAAAGAGTATTCGATTTTTTTAACTAGTCTTATTACATCAACGCTTTAAATAATACTTACTACTAGAACTTGATTCTAAACATTTCACAAATTTTTTTCCAGGTCTATGTAAAGGAGTTTTTGTATTGGAACATGCACATGGGTTAAAATCATAAGTTGGATATTTCTGTAAAACAATGGGGTTTATTTTTTAGTATTTTGGTTTCTAGTGGCCAACATTGCTATTTCTTCTTTTACTTTCCTAAACTGCAAAAGCCTTCGATTGGCTTTTCGGAGTGATGTTTTCGAGTACCTTTTTCCTTCTCGATTCCATTAAGGAGTGCACTCTAAACGTAAATATTATGTACGTACCTAATTCTTTTTTGTCGGATTACTTGTCAAAGTGGTAAATTTTTAAAAATTACTCCGTGTTTCGGGAGTGAAATAACTTTATATTTCATGAACTTATGTCGGCTTCGATTGGATTCTCTGACTATTTCACTCTTTTTTCGATTCCAATTGAATATTAAAACATATTAGTCTAAGAGCCCACACCTGATTTTGCATGTGAGTCAAAAAGAAGTATAGGCGTCGAAAGCTTAATTAAAGGCTATTCAAAAAATGAAAGTCTTGCAGTCCACAATTGGGGCCTTTGCGAGAAAGTGCATCGAAAAAAAAATATGAATGCAACTTCGAGGATAATCGTGTTAGCCGAACTGCAAGACTTTGATTTTTTGAATAGCCTTTAATGAAGCTTTCGACGCCTATACTTCTTTTTCTGCCATCACTCACACCCAAAATCTGCTGTGGGCTCTCGGTCTGTATGGTCTTGTCGAATTTACACAATTTTTTTCATATTCATTAATTTACACACGTAGTACAGAGTGTCATAATTTAAAAGAAATAGTTTCTTCAAGCATTTATATGAAGGTTTGTGTGTTACATATCGTCACCTGAGTTCTATCTTGTTCAATAGACCATTTTTGACGAAATTGAGTTAGAAATGCAGTTTTTATAATTCGAGGGTGCTCTTTCGATTGGCGCAATACATTTTGTTCTATCTCATTTAGTTTTCAAGTTATGGATAACTGTTTTGTTCAATTAACCATTTTTCTGACCATTTTGAGTGTTCCTTTTGTTCAATAAACCACTATTCATTCTTTTTGTATCATATTGAACAATTCATAGTACATCTTTAAAATCATACCTTCTTATTTCTTTCTTGTTCAATATCCACATTTATGGATTTTTTATTCAATATCTTTATCTACTTCAGTCATTTCTATTTTGTTCAATGTTCAAATTATTTTTATTACAATTTGTACCTTATTGAACAAAAAGATATGAATTTGATTGTGTAAGAACAAGAGTTCTATTTTGTTCAATATCATACGAGATCTCCATTGTTGCACTTGATTTGTATATATAGCCCGAGTTAAATAAGGAAAAATAAGGGTCAACCTGGGAATGAAAGATAATAACCTGGAAACTCGTATACATACACTTTCATTTTGGCGTTTTAAAAGTTGTCTGAAAGGTCTCATAAATTCTCGTGTCTGTACCTAACGAAAGTTATTCAAGGTCAAACGTCACAAAAATCACGTTTTCGTGGTTATCTCGGTTTCTGTAGCTCCAATGAAGTTAACATCTATTATCAAAATTGTAAAGCATACAATTTTCGACAGATTGTCTTGCAATTATTTTTGAATGCACTTAACCGTTTTTTAGATAGATGGTCGAGAACGCGCAGAGCTCAGCCAAACATACTGTAATGCAAGGTCGAACGTGAATCTCGGTGAATAATACCTTGTATAAAGTTATTAGATCATTAAAAAATATCATTGACGGTGCGGTGAATAATTTGCATGATTATTAGTTAATTCATTGTATTTAGTAGCATTTCACGTAAATAGTAGATAAATTATTGTATTGTTGCAGATTTAAAAATTATAAATAAATGACTTTTAGCCTACAAAAATTGAATCAACTAAATAGTAGATATCTTGTTGAAAATACCGAACAGCAGTATGAATAAAAAAACGCTTTGAGAATCGAAATCGAAATCGAAATAGGTGAATGTTCAAATCAAGCAAGAAAATTCATCAAGTTACTAGAAAACTTGCCAATTTTGAACAACCAGCTGAAGCTTTTCTACAAGAAAATTGCCCTGTACATTTGTACAACAACTTAACAAAAATGAAGTATGCATCTAAGTACCGATAAACAATGCTCCTATATCTGAAGACAATTTATATCATCCTCGATATACTCTGTTCGTTAAATCTACAAAGCTTCATGTGTATTACCAAGTTCAAAAATGTTAAGGGCATGATTTAGAACCCCAGGAATCGGATTGAGTGCTGCAAAAATGGATTTCTATGGCCAATGACAATAAAATTACATCCAGCTCCAGATATATTACTGAATACTATATTTTGTAGTTGTAATAATGGATGTAGTCCACGCTTTGGGTGCAGATAATCGGGGTTGCAATGCACTTCAGCTTGTGGCCAGAGAAATGGACAAAGCTTGCCTCATGCTGTTTCATTGCAAGGTGACCCTGGGGATGAGAGTGCATTTGACCCGGAAATTCAAAAAGGCCTGGAAACAATGATTCAGGACAATGAAGATGATGTCAATGAAACAGAAATGTTCGAACACAAAGAAGATGACGTTGAAGAAGAAAGTTAATACTTTGCCGCTCTTCAAATTATTATAGATTTGTAAATGTTCACTTCACTTCAATTTAAATTATAAATAATAGTATACAAGTGCTTAATAAAGTTAAAACTGAAATAACTCGTTTTATTTCTGCTTAAAATTTATACAATATATAAGCTAATAATAATGCAAATTATTCATTTTTAATGGTATTTAAATGATCTAGTAGCTTTATACAAGGTATTATTAACCGAGATTCACGTTTGACCTTGCATTTCAGTATGTTTGGCTGAGTTCTCCACCATCTATCTCAAAAAACGGTTAAGTGCATTCAAAAATAATTGCAAGACAATCTGTCGAAAATTGTATGCTCTACAATTTTGATAATAGATGTTAACTTCATTGGAGCTATAGAAACCGAGATAACCACGAAAACGTGATTTTTGTGACGTTTGACCTTGAATAATTTACGTTACAGACACAAGATTTTATGAGATTTTTCAGACAACTTTTAAAACGCCAAAATGAAGGTGTATACGAGTTTCCAGCTTATTATCTCTCATTCCGAGGTTAAGCTCTAATTTGACTGGCTGGAGTAATATGCTCATTCAGTCAGTTCTGATCTCTCATCGAGTAAGCACGTCAATGCAAGTGCAAGGCGTTGTTATAAAAAATTAACTCTGAAAACACGTAAGCTCCTACCAATAAAATAATATTGGATTGAAGTTTGACGCATTTTTTTTAATCATATTACAGTTTGATGGAGGCAACCGAATATTTGTCTTTCCCCAAACCAGAAGTCCCGAAGGGAATTTCAATGTAAAAAGAAACTATTGCGATCTGATTTTAATAATGAAAAATGTATGTTTTTGTTCAATTTAGTACAAAATACCTCTGGTTTCCTATATTACCCTTGTTAAATTCTGTCTTCTTCAATATTAAGTTTTTTTGTTCAATATCCACCAATTTTATCAACTTATCTTCACTCCATATAACTTTGTTCAATATCCAAAATGACATCTGCGTGGATTTTTATTTATAATTATTTCAGAAGAAAAGAAAAAAGAAATCTGTTAATTGTTTTTAAAATAAAATTAAGGCTTTCAGAAAAACATCACTTCAAAAGATAAACTGGGTAAAATAAACAAAAGTTTTCTATCTGAACTTTAAAAATCGATTTCCCAACATTTTGAAAAATGGACATAGGACAAGATAGAACTCAGGTGACGTCGTCACAATAGACCATTTTTGACGAAATTGAGTTAGAAATGCAGTTTTTATAATTCGAGGGTGCTCTTTCGATTGGCGCAAACCATTTTGTTCTATCTCATTTAGTTTTCAAATACACAATTTTTTTCATATTCATTAATTTACACACGTAGTACAGAGTGTCATAATTTAAAAGAAATAGTTTCTTCAAGCATTTATATGAAGGTTTGTGTGTTACATAATCCTGAGTGCTTCTTTTGCACTCTATTTTCACTCCTTCTACTCTAAAAGCTTTCCCGAGTACTGTTTTCGGAGTCTTTTTTTGTTCCCGATTTCAAAAAGTAGTAAACTATTTATCAAAAGTGATAAATGGTTGAAGTAACGTTTTTATAAAATGGCATTATTCAGTATTGTTGTGTTTAGTCTTACAGCGCGATACGTTTTCATATTCAATTATGGAATCGAAGAAGAGTTGAAAAGTCAGAAAATCCAATAGAAAACGACATAAAATTCAGCAACAGAAAAAGACTCCGAAAACGTTATGCGGATCAGCCAATCGAGGGCCTTTGGAGTAGTACGAGTGAAAATGGAGTTCAAAAGTACTCCGAACGTCCAATCAAAATCATAAGGCCATGGAGTACAAAAAGTATATTTCCTCCAAAAGCAGTCAATTGGCTGCTCCGAGTAATGTTTCTGGAGTCTTTTTGTAAAATGTGAACGAGTAATCGTACTATTTTCTTTCTACAAATCACTACAATAATAGACCAAGATCCCAGGGCCGCCAGACATACGTCATTTTATCATAGCTGAATTTTTGTCTGTGAATGAACCCTATGGTAGGTATTAACGAATGGATACTACGAACCTTGAACCCGGGTGCGTTTAGGAGGTATTGAGTGCTAAAAGTGCATAAAATGATGCAAAATTACGTTATTTTATCAGAGCTGATTTTTGTATATGTTTCAAAGAAAGTTATGATAAGCTTATTTTGACACTTGCCAGACACCTGCGTGGGGACCCAATGCCAGCCAGACACGTTTAAAGGTGTCAAAAAAGTCGTCAAATTTGCGTTATAGTATCAGAGCTGAATTTTATATATGTTCTTTGGGCAACTGTTTCAAGATAATTCCCAAGCTGCCAGACACCTACGTGGGGACCCAATGCCTGCCAGACACCTTTTAAAGTATCAACAAATCATTAGGTACATTGCGTTATAGTATCAAAGCAAATTTTTCTATCTTTTTCTATAGACAACTGTTTTAAGAAATTTCCCTGCCAAACACCCACAACAGTGGCACCTAATATCAGCCAGACAGATACACATTCAAAAGAATCCAAGATATTCCCCAAGCTTTCAGACACCTACACCTAAAAGTTTTCAAAATAATCGTGCTTCATACGGTTCAATATCAAAGTTATTTTGATCTAACAAGCAAAAATATGTTCCTTGGATAACATTATTTAACAATATTTTAGCCAAGAGTGCGAATGATATCCTTATCAAGCTGCTTATCCAAAGCTTCACTGGTGCTCAAATATACCTACCTATCAAAATTTTCTTAGCATTTATTAAAAAAAATATATTTTTTTCTGCTACGACTAACTTGTTACCTAGCAACAATTAAATTTCTTTACTTTGAAAATGCCCAAATTAGTAAATTAAAATAACCAAATGGGAAATTGAGCCCAAAATAGGAAAAATTGCCAAAAACCACTGCAATATAAGGAAATATCGCCCAAATGTGATCGGGGCGATTGCAAACATTTTTAAAAAAGACTCACGGGTCCAGATTTTTTTATTGCAAAAGAAACTTTGCATATACCCAACCTCGAACCCACCCCAAATCCTAAAGTGCTCACTTTCTTTAATTGTTGCTAGGTAATAAGTTAGTCGTAGCTGAATAAAATATTTTTTTTTAATAAATGCTTAGAAAATGTTGATAGGTACATAGGTATTAGACCGAGAGCCCACAGCAGATTTTGGGTGTGAGTGATTACAAAAAAAAGAAGTATAGGCGTCGACAGCTTCATTATCACGTTTTCGAGGTCGATTTTTTCGACTTTTTCACCCCGGTGCTCCCAGAGGTACTATGACTTTGGATTAGGAATGCCCATTCCATGCTCAGGGTCTAGTACTATGGCTCCACTTAATTAATATGAATCGTACTGAAATACTGTAAGTCTGCCCATCACTGGCTCTTAGACTAATATTATTTATTGATGCACTGCTTAATCGCAAAGGCCCCAGTTGTGGACTGCAAGACTTTGATTTTTTGAATAGCTTTTAATGAAGCTTTCAACGCCTATTCTTTTTTTTGCTATCACCCAACCCCAAAATCTGCTGTGGGCTCTTAGTCTATATATTTAAGCACCAGTGAAGCTTTGGACCTAGATAAGGATATCATTCGCACTCTTGGCTAAAAATATTGTTAAATAATTCTATCCAAGGAACATATTTTTGCTTGTTAGATCAAAATAACTTTGATATTGAACCGTATGAAACACGATTATTTTGAAAACTTTTAGGTGTATGTGTCTGATAGCTTGGGGAATATCTTGGATACTTTTAAATGTGTTTCAGTCTGGCTGATATTAGTTGCAACTGTTGTGGGTGTTTGGCAGGGAAATTTCTTAAAACAGTTGTCTATAGAAAAAAATAGAAAAATTAGCTTTGATACTATAACGCGATTTAATGATTTGTTGATACCTTAAAAGGTGTCTGGCAGGCATTGGGTCCCCATGTAGGTGTCTGGCAGCTTGGGAAATATCTTGAAACAGTTGCCCAAAGAACATATATAAAATTCAGCTCTGATACTATAACGTAAATTTGACGACTTTTTTGACACATTTAAACGTGTCTGGCTGGCATTGGGTCTCCACGCAGGTGTCTGGCAAGTGTCAAAATAAGCTTATCATAACTTTCTTTGAAACATATAAAAAAATCAGCTCTGATAAAATAACGTAATTTTGCATCATTTTATGCACTTTTAGCACTCAATACCTCCAAAACGCACACGGGTTCAAGGTTCGTAGTATCCATTCGTTAATACCTGCCATAGGGTTCATTCACAGAAAAAAATTCAGCTATGATAAAATGACGTATGTCTGGCGGCCCTGGGATCTTACTCTATAACAACAGGTTTATATTATTATTATTATTATTTCTTATCTTTTTGACACTACAAAATAAAATTCTTCTGAACATACATTTGGACGTTTAGCTCAAATCCGTTATCCGTTTGCTGTCATCATATCCAGTTTTTGAGATATCATGATTAGACAGTGAAAATTAACTACTTTGGATATATTTGAGGTAATGTAACTATGAGATGCTATTAACAAAAATATAAGCAACGACTCCTGAAATAACTAATATTCTCTCTCAAAATTTTTTAAACTGAAATGATGAATTTTGAAGAAGAGAAACTTGTACTTTTAGAAAACGTTACAAATTTTGTAGAGCAAAATTACCTTGGGTTGTTACATAATCTTCTCTAACGGGAATATCTCAAAAAAACATGTTTACCTGTGTCTTTGATATTAGACCGAGAGCCCACAGCAGATTTTGGGTGAGTGATAGCAAAAAACGAAGTATATATAAAAATCAAAGTCTTCAGTCCACAACTGGGGCCTTTGCGAGAAACAGTGCATCTTGGCGGATAATTGTGTTAGCCGAAATTGGTTTTCACTCCTCCCTAGATAAGCTCCTCCATCACATATCACGGAATCTGAGGTTCTTATCTAATGCTATTTTTTTGTTTTTTTTTTGTTTCTAAGGTAGGTATATTATTTTTTATAAGAAATTATATATGTATAGACAGGCCATCTAATAAAATAAAACAAAAATATAAAATTAAAAAAAAAATAACCTTGGTATGGCAACAATCCGGTGCATAAAATTGATCAATCAGCCCTGGATCTTTAACGACTTTACCATGAAAGCTCTTAAATTTCGAAAGGTCTAGAGCAGTCGGGCAGAATTCGTTTTTATTATTAACATCATTCAACGTATTGCATGTATCCGAATCACTTTGTATCAAAAAGAACAGCTCATTCGGATCGACAATTCTCTTGAGTTCATTTTGAATGTCACAACGTTTTTCAACTTTATCTTCTTCAGATTCAGAAAGCTCACACTTGATCCGCAGTCGATAATGTACGTTAATTTTTCCGGTAGGTACACGATCTAGCATAAGATCACAGCCATCGAAATGACTATACTGACTAAAATTTGGACTTTCAAGTTTTTCTAACATTTCTTTTGGCCAAACATATTCAGCTTCACCTGTTAAAATATAAAACAAATTAATGTCAATCAAACGTTTACTATTAGAAAAAAAGGAACCTTTAATTTCTTCTCCATTAGCTAAAATTTGGAGTTTTAATGGATGATCCAATAAATCCGATCCCAGATCTTCAGGAAAAGCTTTAAATTCACAAGTTCGTCCTTGCTTGAATTCTCCAGGTTTTTCCGGATATGATTCGATAGTAAATTCAGTATTATTGAAGACAACTTTTATGGTAAGCGTATTGTTTTCGTAGTCGAAATTTTCAATCCAAACATTCAAAATTACCAAATCAAACATAAAACACCTACAATCCATTTTGAATTTATTTCTTAAATAATAGAAATTATGATTGATTTAACTATCGGACGTTTAATTTGAGGGAAAACACGTTGTTTATGTGAAGGAAATGAAAATTTAAATGTATAAGTTCCTAAAATATTTAACAAAGTTTTTGTGTAAACAAATTGTTTCTCGCAATTGATATCACAGAAGGGTATTAGAAATCCTTGCATATTAGTGACCATTTTTTGTAAAATAGTAAAGGCAGCGGGAAACGGGAAACTTATCCCCAAACGAAGCGAACAATGAAACCCTCATTTAAAAGATATCAAGGTTATTTTTGTAGGTCAACCCTAACACCTACAAAAATAACCTTGATATCTTTTAAATGAGGGTTTCATTGTTCGCTTCGTTTGGGGATAAGTTTCCCGTTTCCCGCTGCCTTTACTATTTTACAAAAAATGGTCACTAATATGCAAGGATTTCTAATACCCTTCTGTGATATCAATCATGAATAAAAACTCTAATAAACACCTACGCGTGAGGCGACTGTTATGACTCAATAATTTTTCACGAAATACTCCTTGGATACCCTTGTTATTATCGATTCTTACAAATATAAGTTCTTTTAAAGGCATAATTTATATTAAAATAGAAGAGAAATATTTAGGTGTAACAAACAAAAATATAATAGCTTTCACCAAAAATGAGTAAAATTAATTCACCAAGTTCCAATAATAGTGCAACATCATCTGAAACAAGTGAAACACAAAGTGTTGATGATAATAATCCACCAGGAAGTAATAACAGGTAGGTTTTAAGAAGGGTATCATGTCGTGTTGAAAGACAATCACAAACGAATGCTAATAACGATTATAATGTGCATATTAATTCACTAATTCTCACGCCAAATAAAAATTAACCAAAAGGTTACCGAAGAATCGAAGTCCTATGGAATTATATTTCCATTACAGCAATCAGTTTAAAACTTATCGGCTAGACACTATAACGTTCAACTACAGTATAAAGAACTTTCATTATTTATGGAAGCACCTGCTACGGATTTAAGTAAAGAAGATGAAGAAAATGCTCTTTACAAACTCAAATGGAAAAAGTATATAATTCCACTAAGTTATAAACAAAAATAAATTGTTAAAAACTTTTATGTTCACTATGGCGTATGTGTACTTTTTTTAAATTTTAATTTTGTATATTGTGTAGGGTTGTTAAAAGCTGGAAACGTATGAAGGATGAAGGCGATAAGAAAAAACCACCTTGGAAATCTGTCAGTGTTTCAACACTTCCAAAAGCCGACAAAAATGCACTGCTCCGAGCGAAATTATTGGACGCCTCAAGGTATGTGTGAAATATTAATGCATGAGCTCGATAAAAAAAATCTAAATGTTTATACATAACCAACACATGAAGATATTTAAACTACAGTTAAAAACTTTTTTAACAACCCCTGCAAGGAAATTTTTGCAACTAAAATCTTTAACAAATCCATACATCTGATCACCCCACAACTTAAAAATGTTATGTTTTAATTAATTGATTGCTTTCATTGAATTCATGATAAGCAATTCAATTAACTTCTCAATTCAATTTTATGTTTATCCGTTGAACGTGTAAGACAGTCTTTTAAAGTTATAGAATTTCCCAGTAAAGTAATGCTTTTACCGTCTGACTAAAATCGAGCTTACATCCACACAAACAATACGAGTATTGATTCAATTAAAGTCATCACAATGTAATTTTTTTGTTTAATTTCAGACGTCTTCGTTTATCCAAATTATCCATGGCAATTCAAGTTGATTTACCTATATACAAACCAAGCAATACAATTGGGATTCCTACTCAAACTGATCTTATTCCTAAGCATGATATCGGCATTTTAACCGATGGATCAATTACAATAAAAAAAGAAGGACCTGGAGAATGTAAGTAAACTCTGTGATAACCACTGTTTAAATAAATTTGTTTATATTTAACAGTTATTCTTACTCATTCCGCATCACAAATGACGGAGGCTATTGTTGGTATCGACATTGCTACACAAACTCTTTTACCTCGATTAACAACCCGATTTTTGGAAGCTTATTTGTCGAACAAACCACACTATAAAGATTCTTCTTTTTCACCAACTGAACAAAAACTTTGCGAACAGATATATGAGATACGTAAAATCGACGAACAACTTTGTAGAAGATCTAAAAGTTACGATGAAATGTCTGACGATTCTATATCCGGCAACGGGGACAAAACCTCATTAATCGAACACTTTAAGAAGGTCTCAAAATCGACTGGCTCTCTACTTAAGCCGACTGTGTCAAGTTGGCATTTTGAGTATCCTGTAGATGAAGAGCCTCAGTGGAAACCTTATACAACTAAGGCACTGCCATGGAGTAGCTTTTCAAACACCGAAATAGAAGACAGACTTGCAAACATGAAATTACAACCCTTTATACACAAACAAAAAGTTCCTTTTGCCGACATTCAAGAAGTTGCGTTAAATTCAGATCTTTTTAATGCTGTACAAGAACTTGTCGTGGAATCAAACTGTTTGGTGGATACTTTAAATAGTTTGTCTTCGGTTGTAATTAAAGAAGATTTAAACTCCAATCCAAATATTGAAAGTTTTGAAATTCAATTTCTGTCAGACTATTGGGTTCCAATATTGGAAAAGTATGAAGCTAAAGCTAAAAAGCTGACAAGTGAGTTAAAGCATCCGAAGATGGAAAAAGCCAAACCTATTTCAATGGCTGATTATGACAAAATTTTGACTCCAAAAACAGTTGTCTAGTTCAGTGAGTTTTCACAAACATTTAGAAGATCAGTTTTGTGTTAAAGGGAAAAGTGATACATACCTTAGATGGATACTGATTTTTGTTCACAAATATATAACGTTTCATTGAAACAATTACAACCTTTTTTATTGCTGTAATTCATTACCTAAGGTCGGGCTGGAGGTGGAGACTCGCAGTATGCATAAAATAAAAAAACTTTTTACTAGTACTTATATTGAACCGTTGAATATTAAAAGCTTGTATGAGTATTAAGACTTCATTGAGATTTTAACGAAATCTCAAAACTGTATGGCGCAATATGAAGATTAGGACTTAAATCACTGAAAACCAAGATTTCGATTCGGTGAATTATAATATTACCAAAAACCCAACTTGAATACAACGTAGATGGTAAATGTAAAATTCAATTAAATTCTTAAACCATAATTTTATGAATAATGTGCCTTAACAAAATATAATATAAATAATTAAATACAAAATTACGTAAACTCTACGAAAAAAATTATTTGAATATATCTTCTCATGTTTTGATAAACTTCAAAGGGTCGTCGAGGAATTTCCTTAGAAAATCATTACCCACTGGCAGTAATTGAATATTTTCATCAAACTCATAAAGCGGTGGCATTGCTATGGATTCATATGATAATTTTTTAATATTTCGAACTTCAATATGAATTTCAGTGCGTTTTACATCATTTTGTGGAGTTTTTGTTCGAACATATTTTCTGATATAAAGTCTTCCCGATGGTTCTCTAAATTTTTAAAGACAAAAACAAATATTTAATTTGTGTAAAAAAAAATATTTTGAATTGAGACTTACTTTATCAACGAAGCAGGAGATGGAAGAATGAGAGAAAGCATTTCCTTGCCAGTTCTTAGAACATCTTCTGTGACTTTCTCTACATGCTCGAGTAAATCGAAGAAATGCTCACTGGTAGGGCAAATTTTTTTGAGATCAAATGGCAACTCCACCAAAAGTTGGTAATGCAATGCATATTCAAATGGTTTCCATTGGCGAGCTAAAAACAGGCAATTAAGTTAGAAACGAAACATTTTTGCAAATTCTGAAGCTAACTACTTACTGTGTAACATATTTGGCTTGAATTGAATGTCATTAAAAATAACTTCGACTCCTCTTGGATCCTTTGGTGTAAAATTAATAAGTATTGAAAATGTTCGAATGCGAGTGTGTGTTAACACAATTAAATTTTTGAAAAGCAGAAGATCATTAATAATCCAGTTGGATTTGCTGCAAAAACAAACAAAAAATAGTTCGTTTATCTCCAAATAAATGTTATGTTTTAAAACTGAAATTTTTGTATGGCTTTTTAATTCAATAGGACTATTTTAAAAATATTCTTTTTAAATAGAAATTTTCAATTGATAGTTGGATCGTGCGGACCATGCAATTTGATTCCTGATACGTCCAAACAGGGTCGGACGTCTTAAGTTTTCCCTAACATACAAAATTGCATTTTCTTCGAAACAGTAAATCTTTTTGCGTTTAAAACAGTTAGCTCTTTCGGAACCGTTGATTAAATTCTAAAAAAACACTACTTATTTCAAAATAAAATAAATTAACGTACCTCTGCATTTTTCTCCGAACCTTGTAAAGAAAACTATTTTCGATTTTAACATCTTTTCGATTTTGCTGCCTATGTTGTGCATTCCTGTAAAAATATATACATATATATAATAAAGTCCTTCAAAAATAGAATATCTATTCAACTTACGCTAACCTCTCCTCGGCCAGTTCCATCAGTAATTTTTCTATAGACTCCGAGTCCTCATCATCTATTGCCATACTTCTACTACCATCTGAAACATTAAAGCTATCGCTCTCACGCAATTTTTGACGCCAAACCTTTCCAACATCCGCAATATTCGGTTTCTTTTCTATTTCTTGAAGTTCACTCAAGTCCACTTTATACACTGGCAATGGTTCCAACATAAAACTTCCAATGGTCGTATCATTTTGTGTTGTGCTCAATTGTTGGCATTTGCACTTCCTGCAAATCGAGGATTTTGGTTTGAGTCGATGCTCCTTTGCCGGAAGAGAGATTTCATTAGCTGCAAAAATTTGAATTTGCGGTATAGGTTGCACCATTTCTGATTCATCATCGAATGTATTAACTAAACTTAAATGTGTCTTTTCAATATAGTCTCTCGAATTGGATAACTCTATGCTGTCACATGTTAGCTCGACATAACGTTTTTTGAAGTGGGCCAAATTATGTGTTGTATCCTCTGAATCTGGAGATCTAGAGAGTGCTTGAATTTCATTCACATTCATTTTGCATAAAGCTTCTGTTGTATTGGGAGAATAAGTTGGTGAAGCTTCTTTTGCATTTGGTAATAACTTTTTACTGAAAAAAGTTGATACATCAGAAATTGTAATGGGTGGATCTTCAAAGTGAAATAAAGACTTCTGAGATGCATTTATTGTAGTTTCCTTCTCATTTGGGCAAATATACAAAGTATCGTTTCGTTGGAAAGTTGTCCCGCGCCTAGGTATTTCAACAGTATCGAAAGATTCTTGAAGTGCTCTTGAGTTAACATTGATTCTCCTTCGACTAATTTCATCAGCGTCGTACGGTTCTTCTAATTCACTTATTGCATCTGTTCGAGGAGATTCTTCTGCCTTCTTTCTTACAGACGATAAAACTTTTCGTGGAATATCAATTGTATCAAAAGACTCTTCCAATTGCCTAACAACTTTTCGAGGTGATTCAACTGTTTTATAAGTCGCAGACAAAATATGGTTTTCAGACAGCTCAATTGCATCAAAAGATTCTTCCAGCTCTTGTAATTTTTTTGGAATTGATGTTGAGAACCGTCTTGGAGTTTCCTGATCCTTTCGAGAATCATCGATATCCACGTACGGTTCCGTATTTCTTAGATGACATCCGATGTTGGGTAGTTCTTGTTGAATAAATTCCATACTCTTTTTGAGCGACTCCAGTTTCTTGGCACTGCCAATCAATTGTGGAATTCGCGATATTTTATTTTTAGTTGGAGTACTTTCTGGATCTGTAGGGCCACTATCAATGCAGCTGACATCCATAGAGTCGTCATTCGCGGCAAATAATATTGTGGATCTCTTTGTCTCAAAAGTGCTTGGCTTCAATAAATTTGATTGTGTAAATAATCGAGTATTTTCAAGAAGCAGTTCCTTAACACTTTGAACGGCAGAGCTGGGCTTCCATGCACTCGAAACATCAGCGATATTAATAGATTCATTGAAATGCAGTGTTGGACGATTTCTTTGCACACTTGTCTTCGATTTTGTATCATTAAAGTTAATTTCTAATTTGGGCTCCATAAGAATTTGTTCACAATTACTTGTTGAGTCGTGCGTTTGGGTCAGTTCCATCATATCTTTTGCTCCAAGAGACTTCTGGAAAAGGCCTTTATGTGAAGAGTCTAAAATTTGATTTTCCATGCGTATGTCTGATGCATTTTGGGGGGTATCATTATGAAAAGTTGAGAATACATTCTTCGTTTGCCTTGCTGCCATTTCGGATCGCCCGTTGTCAAGGGATTCATTTGTCATTTCTTTTGGAGAAAATGTAGTTTGGCGTTTCACTATAAGAGATTGAAGTGGTTGCATCCCAGATTCCTCTAAGATATCTACAGGCATATGACAAGTCTGACGTTTATTCTGTTTCTCGTTCTCTGTTCCATCTTCTGCATCATAAAATATCTCTTCATCTTGGTCTTCTAGTGCTGCTTCAACTTTAAGATATTCAGCAAGTGATCTATCGACTTCGGAAGGTGTCATGGGACATTTTGACCTGAAGCTGGGATTATAAATTGGAGATTCATCATCTTTAGACGTTGGTTCCCAGGTGACTTTTGATTTGGCAACAGATGTTGATTTTTGATGAGACATTTCAGTTTTCTCTGTTGAAACTTCGTCAAAATTTAGAATTCTGCTAAAGCTTGATTTACGGGCGGTAGATTTTGGCAATAAAGAACCATCCATGTCCACAGGTTGAGCATCACAAATTGTAACACGTCTTGGTTTACTCAAAACTTTTGCAACAGATACTTCTTTTAAACAATTTCTATTTGTATTAGATGGATTCATAGTGTTATCATCACCAGTAGCTTGGACACTTTCATCCAAATTATTGTTGTTGACGAAATGAATAGTTTGGAAATTCCGTGCGTTTATGTACTCTGGTTTGTTATTGAAATTGAGCGATTTTCTAACTAGGTCAGATTTATCAATGAATGGAAAATGACACCCATTTTCTTCTGTGTTCTTTCTGGTTTCATTTAAAAGTTTCATTCGATTATTATATTCGTCATCGAATTCAATTACTTGATCGCGGCTTAATTGCTGTGTTTTAGCTAATTTCTCACTGGTATTATCTTGATCTTCTATTTCAAGCTCCTGTTGGAAGTAAATAGTTCGCCTTCCACTTTCTTGAGAGGTTTGCTCAACATGTTGGGCTTTATTTGGAGGAATTGGCTGTTCTCTAAATGCTATGCTCATGTCAAGTTCTTGGCTCACGAGGATAGATTTTCGTTTAGAATCATCAATGTGTTGTGGTTGGTTGGACGATTTTGAGTATTGCGATGCAAAACTTTGATGATCATCCATCTCAAGATCTTGATTAAAGTTTTTTATTTCCCGATTAGATCTTTGTGAAATAATATGAGCTGCAATTTCTTGATGTTCATCAACGTCTAGATCTTGATTTAAATACTTAGTTCTTCGATTAGTTATGATGGAGTCTCGTGAAGGAATCTGCGGTGAAACCTTTTGCAAATCATCGATTCCAGATAGATCAACATCCTGATTAAAGTGAATTGTTTGACGATTAGATCTTAGTGGTAAGGCCTCAACATTAATTTCTTGACTTTCATTAGCTTCTAGATCTTGATTTAAATTATTAGTTTGTCGATCAGTTTTACTGCGGTCTTTTGAAGGAATCAGCGGTCGAACTATTTGCAAATGATCCATTTCACATATATCAAGGTCCTGATTAAAGTGAATTGTTTGCCGATTAGGTCTATGTGGAATAGTCTGAGCTGCAATTTCCTGACGTTTATCAGCGTCTTGATCGTGATTCAAATGATTAATGGAGTCTCGTGAAGGAATCTGTGTGGACGGAATCTGGCTTATTTCAGATAAATCAAGATCTTGGTTAAAGTGAATTGTTTGGCGATTAGGTCTTTGTGGAATAACCTGATTAATATCTTCCTCATTTTCATTAAAGCCTGGATCTTGATCCAAATAATGAGTTCGGTGATTAGTTTGACTCGAGTCCTGCGAATGAATCCGCGGTAGAATATTTTTCAAATCATCGGTTTCACATAAATCAAGATCCTGGTTCATTAAAATTGTTTTTCGGCATAGCTGTTTGTTGGATGGCTGTTGTTGTTTTTCAACTTTTTTTACTTCTTCAATATTTTGATTAGAATTCATAGTTTGTTGATTTAAGCTGTGAAAGGGACCTTTTAACGAAGTTTCCGGCCGATTAAAGATACTCTCTAACTCAAGATCTTCATTTAAATGCACAGTTTTACGTCTGGGTTCTTGTGGCAGATCGTTTTCTTTATTATTAAGTTCAGTTCTGTCAATGGCTGATGCCACCGAGGATTGTTCAAGGTCCTCATAACAGTGGATGGTTTTTCGACAAGGATAATTATGAACCAGAGGCTTTGATGCTTGTGCTTCCTGCTGATCATCTATAGCTTCAATTTCTAAATCTTGATGGATAAGCATAGTTTGGAATGGAGGTACTGTATGTGCTGACTGTTGCATTAGCTTATCCTGACCTTTACCACTGTTTGTAGTGGCATGTAAAGATTTTTGCTTTGCATTAATGTCTTCAACATCAAGATCCTGATTAAAGTGAATAGTCTGACGTGTTGATGGTGCATTTGGTAAGAGCTTGTCTTCGTCACATTGAATGTCCATGTTGTAATAACTGCATGTCGCACTGGTTATATCAATGTCTTGAGAGTTCTGTCGAGTAAATGCAGATTCTCTCAAAATTTGTTGCTGTTTATTTGGTTGAAATGAATTATGAGATTTCAGAATAGACAGGTCCATTGAATTATTAGTTATTTGTTCTGCAAATGTAGCTTCTTTTTCGAAATTTTTGGATTTTTGAATATCAAGCTCTCGCTTAGATGAATGGTCTGCTAAGATTGAATTGGTTTGGTTTGATGATTTTATTAATTGTTGCCTGTTGACTGCCTTTGGAAACTTAACACACAGTCCAATATTTTGGTGGTCATCCAACTTTTCTTGAGGATTTATTGCTGTATTACTTGTAGAAAGTTCCATTAGGGATTCATCACATGACGTTTTGTACAATTGGCTGTTTTCGCTTTGAATATCATTGCCTTCTTTCCTCTCCACTTCGATACCCTCACTGAAACAAATTGTTTGATGCTTTTGTTTCTTCGAATTTATCTCATTAGCTATCCAGAGTTCCATTGAATTATCTACCGAAATTACTTTCTTAACAACATCTTGTCCTACCAAGAAATTAATTGATGGATCAAATTCTTTCCGAGAATCAAGTCCTTTGGATTCCGATAATTTTTGGGATGCAACTTCTGGAGGAAACTCAAATTGAAAATTCATTGAATAACCCATGTCTTGCATTACTTTATCCATCAATGATTTTGTTGATGAATAGGGATTGTTTAAAGATTTAAATGTTTCCGAGAAGAGTTTAGTAGGTTTTCTTAATGGCATATCACTTCTTTTTTCCAGTTGTACATTGATTTCCTGCAAGTTTGGCTTGTTAACATTTCTAGACTGTTTTTCTTCTATTTCAAAATCTTTTTGGTTATCTCTCTTTGGCGAATCATCTTCCATTTCAAGAGCAGTATGAACAGTTTGACGATTGGTTTTTGGCAAGGATTTTTCAGGGGTAGTTGCAGGAGAATCTATAACTATATCCACCTGGCTTTTAATTGTTTGATGATAATCATTTTCGGTTGGACGAGATTTTTCAGGGGTAGTTACAGGAGAATCTATAACTATATCTCCCTGGCTTTTGATTATTTGATGATGAATTTTCTCAACTGGAGGTACTTTTAGGGAATCAGCTTCAATATCGCATGATTCATATACCGTCTTACGGACAACGACTTTTGGTCTGGAGGGCTGAAGCGCTATTACGGGCTTAGGAGAATCTTCAACCATATCGACAGGAGTATGAATTGACTGTCGTTTTTTCAAGTTGGCTTGGTGAACTGCAAAAGAAAACTGTGCAGGATTTGATGAAGGAAGAATTTTCGAATACACGGCTACATTTTGTTTAATTTCTCCTGGTTGAAGTAGCATAGATTTCTTTGCTGTTAAA
Source organism: Dasysyrphus tricinctus (assembly GCA_963921185.1). Classification (NCBI taxonomy): domain Eukaryota; kingdom Metazoa; phylum Arthropoda; class Insecta; order Diptera; family Syrphidae; genus Dasysyrphus; species Dasysyrphus tricinctus. The sequence goes on along the minus strand of OY992530.1, from coordinate 77,059,570 downwards.
TCGGTGGAAGATGATTCCCGCCGAAATACTTGAATCTTTGATGGGGCGCACTGCTTTTTTACCTTAGGGAGGTCTTCCTTTATATCAGCGCACTGCTTAATTGCTTTAGAGAGGTTTTCCTTTATATCAGTAGGTGTGTAAATTTTCGAGTGAGGCTTTTGATCCTTTTTGACATCTAAGTAAGCAGAAGGCTGTATGGCTGTGTTAGTATCAAGGGATATATCCACTTGATTATAAGTTGTCTGACGTTTCACGTTTGATTCTTTAGGCTCTTTATCTTGTTTTTGTTTTGTTTCTTCCAAATCATCAGGAATAATTTCACTTGGGGTATTTATTGATTTTCTCGTCTTATTGATTAGAGAAACAGATGTTGCACGTTGAATAGGAGCAAAATCTTCCTGAATATCTGTGATATCGTAAATAGTTTGACGATTTTTTACAACTTGCTTCAATGCCGGTTCTTCTTGCAAAGAGTCTTCGAATATATTAATGGGTATTTTGATGGTTTTTTGCAACAAATTTTTAGATTCGATTTCCTTAATAGCATTTTCAATTATGTTTTCGGAAGTGACAGAAGATTGTTGTTTTGAAAGCTGAATGCACACTCGAGACTCTATATCTATATCTAGTTCCATCGACATATTACTTTTATTGCAGACAGTTCCAGATTTAATGGAACGTGTAGTTTCTTCAATATCAACTGCATCGTGGATAGTTTTGCGATTTTTCACAAGATGATTTGACTTTGTGTTAGAAGAGGAAATTGCCGGTTGAATAGGTTCTGTGACTTCTTCAATTTCAGCAGAATGATGGACAGTTGGACGATTTTTATTTATTTTGTCGGTGGTACTTATTAGTGATTTATTCGTTTTTTGAAGCAAACTTTCGGATGCAGTTTTTTTCGGAAAATCTTCAACTATGTCTTCTGGGGTGAATATTGTCTGTCGTTTTTTAAGATCATCTGATTCAGCTTCTGCTCGTCGCGTGAGCTTAGGTGAATCCTCTATCATATCACTTGGAGTATAAATTGATTCTCTTGATTTATTCTTTTTTGTAGAGATGTTGGCGCTATAAATATGCTGTGAAGATGCTTCGGGCACGTTTGACGCTTCTTGACATTTGGTTTGACGATTATCAACAGTTGGTTTGGAAAACGCTTCCGATTGTAGGGAATCTTCAAAAATATTAATTGGTATTTTAGTTGTTTTTTTAAGAACGTCTTCAAATTGAATTTCTTGAACAGAATCGTCTTTAATGTTTTCTGGTATGAAGATTGTTTGGCGTGTTTTAAGACACGGCGCGATTTTGTGTACATTAGGACCTATTTCTTCAAATTCAAATGAAACGTTGTTGGCCATTGTTTCGGACACCGTTTCCATCCGTTCTGAGTCTTCCAGCATATCTATAAACGTTTCGATTGTATTTTGAGGTAAGCCTTTAGATGTCAATTCGTTTGGAGCATCTTCAATTATGTCTTCTGGCGTAAAGATTGTATGTCGTGTTTTAAGATTTCCTGATGAAACTATTCGTTTAGATTGTGCCACAGCAGTTGCGGTGCATTTTGGTGAATCTTCAATCATATCACTTGGAGTATACACGGATTCTCTACAATTATTTTTTTTAGAAAGAGGAATTGAAATTTGGAGGGGTACTGCATCTAATTCAATGTCAGCAGAATCGAAGATTGTTTGACGATTTCTGACAGGTGGTTTCGAAGTTGTCCCCAGTTCTTCAAAATTATTAACTGATGTTTCAATCGTTCTTTGAAGCATAGTTTGCGATGTTAAATTTTCTGGAGTATCTTCAACTATGTCTTCTGGGTTGAATGTAATCTGTCGTTGCTGGCCAATTATTGAAGCTGTTTTTGTTGCATTCAGCTTCGGAGAGTCCTCAATCATGTCAGTAGGAGTATAAATTGATTCTCTTTTTCCCTTATTCTTATTTGAATAGACAATTTCAGTTTCACAAGGAATGATGTTTTCTTTAATTTCAACTGGATCATAGATAGTTTCACGGCCTTTTTTAATTCCCTTGGTATCTGGCTCAGCTTGAATAGAATCTTCGAATATATTAATTGGTGTTATTATGGTTTTTTGTAAAACACTTTTGGGAATGATGTTTTTGGAAGTATCTTCAATCATTTCTTCTGGTGTAAGAATTGTCTGCCTCATTTTAAGACCCTTTGTATTATTAACTTTCAAAGTTTTTATAGACTTTGGAGATTCCTCATCCATATAAATGGAAGTATAAATTGATTCCCTTTGGTTCTCATTTTTTTTTATTACGTGATTTGTAGGCACAGTAATTTCTTCGACATCAGAAGAATCGTTAATAGTTTGGGAATGTTTAACAATCGATAGCGGCTGTGTTTGTTCAAAATGTTCGATGTTCATATGAACTGATTGTTGTCTCCCACCCAGGGAGTTTTTCATTCCTATATCTGGCGAAATATAATTTGTATGCTCGTTTTTTTCAGTATATTTTTGGACTTTGGGAACACACATTGATAATTCCATCGTAATACCATCTGTTTGATTTCCCATAGCTAGACAAGCAGCAGTTGTATTTGGGAAGCTTGAACTTTCATTGATTGATTTGCTATCGAAAATAGTACGACTTAGAGTATTTGACCCAGAAATAGAATGTATGTCCACAGCGGATTCTTCAACAGCAACAGAATCGAAATGAATAGTTGGTCTCCCAATAGGTTTATTACTGAAAATTGTTTCATCAACTTCAACTGCTTCATAAATAGTCGGTCTTCCAATTGGATCATTTTGAGGGGAGTTACCAATTAGATTATTTGTGACATCCATTGAACTACAGTATAGAGTGTGCATTGGTTTTTTACGCATTGGAGAGTTCATTTCAACTAAACTAGAGTCCAAAGCAAAAGCTGAAAAGGTAAAAAGTATTTACTTAATTTTAGCTCACCCACTCCGCAATCAACGATTCGATCTCAGCGACAGTAAAAAATATTTTTTTAAATCAAAATTTGAATTTAAGGAGAATTGGAAAATAATCTGTTTGATTTTCATCCCATGCAAAATTAATGAGGTACCTAAGTTTAGACTCAAGAGCCCACAGCTGTTTTTGGGTGTGAAGGATTGCAAAATATTATAGTTGAAAGCTGGAGTAAGAGTTTTTTTCAAGATATCAAAGTTTTGCGGTCCATAACCGGGGCTTTACTCATTAAACAGTACATCGAAAACAAAATAAGAGTTTAACTTTGAGAGTTATTGTGTTAACAAAAATTCGTCTCCTCTTATCAGAGATCATTAAGTGTAGAGTTCACTCTGCCAGATCGTTTAAAATCCCAGTTCTCGCTTTGAACTTTGAATTATTCAAACGGTCTGGCAGGGCAAATTACACTCAAATGGTCTCAGATTTTATGCTCTGTGGCAAAGAGAACATTATCAAGGCAGGGGTGAAAACCAATTTCGGCTTATATAAATCCTCTCGAAGTTGTCAGTTTTCATGAATCAAAACCACTTCAACCTGCATTCATATTTTGTCTTCGATGCATTGTTTAATGACTAGACCCCAGAGAGAGCCTTAGTCATTCTATAATTGCTCGGAGTTCAGAACAGGGGTGAAGTATGAACATGTTCTTTAAAACTGTATGTTTCAAATTTGAAGAACATTGGTTCACCCGAAGAATATTGGCTCTAGCTCAACTTTTACCAAAATTTTAAGGAAGAGACTGTGAAAACTCCATGTATTTTGTATGGGAAATTCTAGGTGCTCGCCGACACGTGTTAAAGTTAACCGATTTCAATTAAATTTCTCTGATTTTTTTTAAACTTTAAGGGGCGTGGACGAAAGAAATTCAAACATTTCAAAAATTAGCGTCATCTTGGTATGTATGTACTTACACTGTGGTGTTCTTTCCAATTTCCTTTTCGATCCTTTTCCATCTAGGATTTGCAACATTTCCATTGAACTACTGGCAATTTCCGAAGCAATGTCATCCGATACACCTTGCATGGTTGTCTCTTCAATATTCGTCTGTGTTATATTTGTTTTTCCTGCATCACGTTTTTTTGTCTCAATTAAGTTTAATTCATTATCAGTTATTTGCTCCTTATTCATATTTATTCCACCTTTTTGTTTTCGAACCATTTTGAGAACGTTCACATCATCTTCAGTCATCAAAATACTTCGACACAAAATATTTGACGTATTTGGACTTATTTCTGTAGCCGTCACTGGAACTCGAAACTTAAACATTTGAAGTTCGGATTCGTTCAGTGATACATCCAAACTCTGCTCAATAGTAATTGTTCTATTTATTTGTGCGGAAAAATTGATAAAATCAAAAGTACTCGAGCAAATGTTAGAACAGTCAACAACAAGCTTTTTCGACGGCATAGCTTCTTGACTTTTTGAGACGTTTTGCTCATTTTTCCACATAGCAAGCTCTGATTTTATGGGAGATTTTGATTGAGGTTTTTCAATTTGAACTGAAGGAAGAGGAGAATTTACTTCATGCACAATCCCCTCTGGCAGGGAGTTTGACTTAACACACAAATTTTCCTTATCATTTTCAGCGATCAGAGCTTTTTTCTTCGATGATGAGGGGCGACGTTTTTGTTGTTGGGGATCACAAATAACACGCCTGTTCCGCAATTGTATTCGCTTGACGTGAACATTGACTAAGCCGCTTTCACAAGAGCTAACTTTCAAATCATCGGCTGATTCCTCATAAGAAGTTCCCCAGATTGTTTCTGCTTCTTCTCCAGCAATAAATTCTCTTAAAATAAAACGGATTTGAATTATAATTACTTTTTTATTAGTTTTTTTATTAACTCACTTTACAGATTTCTTTCCACTGAAACTTATTCGTCGAGCCTTGATTATTTCAGTTGTTGTGTCTTCGTCAGATGATTTCTTTTTTAAAATCTGGACAGATAAAAGCAATATTTTTGTATGATAGTAGTTATTGAAGCATTTTTTATCGTTACCTTAGCTTAGTGAATGTAAAATGTGAGAAACAAAATCTTATACTACGGTTCCATTTGTTCACTTTTCTTAACTAAGACGTGCTACAGCAACATGTAAACGGCACATTGCCTTCTCAGTCAAAGATAAATAAAAAACAATCATTCATTCACTAATGCGGCTTAATGTGTAAGATTTCTTAATGAGCACTTTAAATAGCTCTAAGGCTAACAACAAAAGGCTTCTCGAATTTCGATTGGGAAGTTTCAAAACTAATTTCGAAAGGAAGATTTGCACTTTTAAATTAATTTATTTAAACCCGAGCTTGTTTTGATTATGGGCACCAAAAATCTAAGTAAAATCTGGCTTATGAGTTACAAGGTCAGTGACATTTCGTAGACCTGTGCAAAAAAAGTCTTACAGGTTCATCAGCGATCAACAAGATGGATCAAAATTATGTTTCAAACGCATACATCAATGTAAAAATTGATAAATTTATCTTACAAGAATACTGTGTCTACTCAAAAAGATCAAAAAGATGATAACTTAAAAGTTTCTTTCAAATTGAAACTGGAGGATTATGTAGACAATGTGACTTGCGACATTGTGAGTTATCCAAATGAGCTCAGAAAAACATAAAGCTTTAACACGAATGTTGTCTTAGCATTCGCAGCCGGATGCCTATCTGTTCGAAAGGTGACAAATTGGAGCTGAGGGTGAAATGATCCGCAAATGAACTGAAATTGGAGACCGTTTTAATTTATTAAGTTAATCACGAGTTATCACTTCTGGCATGACTTTCCCGCGCAAATCAAGGTAAATAAATTCCCTTTTGACACTGTCGAAGGCCTATTCGAGATCAATACACATCAGTTTAAGGCACGATACTCAACGCACAGCTCAATGATGAACTGTAAGGTATAGCTCGACTCAGAAACATCCAAGCCAAAAACAAGTAGTGTTTTTGAAATCATCTTTAATTCACTGCACAACAATCTTATTCAACCTTATCACGAATTCCAATGTTATTTTTTACGAATCCCGACAAAAAGCTATTACAGAATCCATCGTAATGGACAATCCCATGAAATTTGTCATTACGAACGTATTCGGTGAATTTTCGGGACCGGTAAGTTTTCGATTACGATAGAATTTGTGAAGGCTGAATATTCGTGATAATTTTGGCAAACACAAGCAGGATTTAAATTCCTCCTAAATTATTCTTCACCCATAAAATCCAATAAACCTATTTATTTTCGTATACATTGGTGAAGGAAAAGAAGCCCTAGTCTTGAATAAACAAACAAATGTATAGCTAACAAGCCAAAGGGTATGTGGGTCAAAAGTCTATTTGGTGAATCCAACAAGGCTAATAGCAGCAGGGAAGCAATAAAATAGGGAAGCAATAATGGCCATGGTCCAAGTCGGCATGAATCAAAACAATCAAAAAGAAATTTGGAAGTATTGTACAGACGACTCGACGGCGTTGTGCTGTCGCAATTTGATATTTTAATAGACCTAATAAGGTTTAACTTACCGAATTTCTTCTTTTTTTGATGGGTTCCATATTTTGTGGTTATTTAGTCCATTTAAGTTATTAAATCCGTACTATTTATTTACTTTTTTAATTGTTTTTAATAAATTTTATAACCAAGCCAATTGGCACTTTTAAATTAAAATTTTCCTTTGAAACTGTTTTTTTGAATAAGTTGAGTGGCGGAATATTGGCAGCCCTGGGAAAATGTCAGATTTGAAGTTATAGAAAATTCGATGTTATGATATTGTAGTAGATTTTTATTTTTAGGATAAGCTTACACTTAGGGCCAGTTGTACAAATATTTAACTCGTGGCATTGTATATAGATTCTATAGTATTCTCATGAAGAAAAAAAGCTCGTGGCCATCTATGCGTCCAAATGTAATCCTAATTTTTGTTAAGGGATCTCGGTAAGGCGATCACAGCGAACCTATCGACCAAATGTCAGCCTACAAAATCGTGTTTCATGAGAATACTATAGAGTAGCAGCCTTATTCATTCGAATGCGCTAAACAGATGAATAGTTATGCACTGCATAAGGATTTATGTAGCCACTATGGAACGTTACATAAATCCTTATTCATAAAAAATTTCCCCATCCATTTTAGTTATGCAACGCTTGTGTCAAATAAAGTACCAAAAAGAGGAAATCTATTACGTTTTACTTCCACATCACATAAACAAACATCAGCTGTTTGTGAAAAATCAATAAAATCAAAATGCTTCCAGTTCGGTCTTTTCAATTTATGTATTTATAATTATAATTTTGAAGTTCTTGTGTCGCTACTGATTTTTAGCAAAAATAAATAAAAGTTTCGATAAAAACTCATAGCAATAATTTGATATTCCAGTGAAATTTTATAAAAAAAAAAACAACCCCCATTTTTCCTGCTGCGCTGCCGCCACCGGTTGCATTGTTTTTAGTTTCTTTATTTTTGTTTTTGTATTATAATTCAGTTTTCGTTGTGTTACTGTTTATATTAGATACGCATTTATGTGCATAAATAAAAGAAAATTAAATTTTTTGAGAAAATAATCTGTTTTGTTGTTTTTATTGGGAAGAATAGGTATAGATATATATGTGGGCATATATCTAAATATTTCACTTTTGTGTGTGTTAGTGACATTTGATACTACCTACCATATGATAATACCTTATGTTGCCACTATTCAACCTCCAAACGCGTTTAGCTTATAATGAGTCTATGTAACGTTGCATAAGTTTTATGAATAAGGTTTTTGCGTTCAGACGCATTATAACGAGTACATAGCACTATGCACAAGCTATGCTGCGTTTATGAATAAGGCTGTAGATATACAATGCTCGTGGTTCAGCAATTTAAACTCACCTTCTTTGGAGAATGGACGGAGGTTCACCGATGGTTCAGGTATTAAATTGGCTACTATAACATACTGAAACCTTGAACCATCGTCGAACCTCAGTAATTCCGCCAAAATCAGCAAATAAAAATATTTGAACCACGGATACAAATTTGAACCACGTTTAAACGAACATTATATCTAACTACCTACAAACAAAATAGGCATGTTCAGGAAAATGAGATCTCCGACGGCTCAGTGTCAAAAACTGAGCAAGCGAATCCAATATTTTCTTTCCTCAGTTGTTTGACAGCAAAATTTCTGAGGAATCCTGTTCACGAGACTGAGATTGCTGAGGGCTCTGAGATCTCATTTTCCTGAACTCGCCTAATAATTCAATTTTATTTGATGGAATTTTGTTAATTCCAAATTAAAATAACGAAAACAACAAATGAAGGCATTTTGTTTCCTATTTATAATGCACTACTTAAATAAATAAATTATTCCAGAAGAATTATAGACTGGTCATCATGTGTTCATCTGATAAAAAACTAAACCAAAAAATGGCGAGACGTCGAAGAGTTGTTCAGGTTTATAGAGAAATCCATTTTCTGAATTCGATGACGTCGCTTTAAAATATTGGTTCATAATTTCCAAGATTATATCGAAAAAATATTAGTGTTAGTTGGTATCTATTTCAATAGTTTCATAATTTCTCTAAAAAAAAGAAAATAATGAATAATAATAAAAAAAAACACCAAGCATTGGCTGTATCTAATGAGAATACCTTGTTTCTGTTTATTGTGTATTCACATTTTCCTTATTGCTATCTCACTTGCACTGTTTAAATTTTTTCGTTCAGTTTAATAAGCATATGATAAAATCCAGGGGTGGTTCATGAACTGCATTTTAGCTAAAAAATGTGCGAAAGAGATTGGTGCAACCCAAATAAATTTATCAGTCCGATAAATTTTAGTTCCATTTTAGCAAAAACCGCTTTTAGTGAGTTTTGGTGCAACTGGGCATTAGTTTTTATGGAAAAAAAGTTTGCTTGTGCCAAGTGACAAGAGATGGCACTGGAACTGGTTTTATTTTGCCACTTTGCTCCAATTAGCATGAAATGAGGCAATATGGAGAGATTTCATGGATAGAAAGCGGGGATAGGAAGGACATGAGACCGGTCTAATCATAAGTAGGAACAAAAAACTTATGTCTCAAAGAGAACGGTAGTTGAAACCATTATAAAATTGAACAGGATGAAATGGTGAAGAGCAAAAACAAATAGGAGAGGAAAGAGATAGGGACCGGAGCAAGGATGGGGCAGGATTTAGGGGAGAGGGGAAGGGAAAGATTGTCTGCTGCAGGAGTGAAAGCATTCTAGTGTGAGGCACGGCTGAGCTCGTCAGATTAGGAGGGGATCTTGCCCCTGCAGACAGAATTCATCTCTTTCAAAAAAAATATCATTTAACATATGCCTATATCAACACTTACCACCACCGTAATCAGCACCTCACTCAGATAACCCCTCCCATCCTGGAACTCGGACGGCCATTGTGGCGAATTCCCCTAGTCGAATGCCAACACTGTGGTTAAGTCATGGTATTACCTCGTATCGATCCCCCTACCGCACCCCCTATAAAAAGGAATTAGCAAACCATTGAGCCTTTCACAAGCTCAGTAAAACACGTTGAATTCATCTTTAGCCGTTTTCCTTTGGAGGTGGCGAAGTACTTACGAGTAGATGAAAACCCTAATCTAGTACTACCAACTGCACATGCTCTCATGCGCGAGTAGATAGATTTTACATGGGAAAGCAGTTTGATGTGTTCCATTGAAAAAAGCTGGCAAAGTACTTGCAAGTACTTCGCCACCTCCAAAGGAAAACGCCTTTTATTGGCGTGATTCACAAACTCTTTTTATTGATAAGAAAACAAAACTAAACTCTAACAGCGCTATTAATAAAAAACGCTTATTCTACCTTTATTCCACGATTTTACTAAACCATGGAATAAGAGTTAATCCACAGGTTAAAATTTCACATTAAAAAAAATGTATGTGCGTGGAATATTAAAGTGACGTTTACCGTATGAGGCCTGTTAAGTATCTTGAAATTTGTACCAAGTTTTGGAAGCTTGGGTTTTTTTCCATATGAGTTTTGACAGTTTAAAATTTCAAGTTACCAAACATACCTAAGAATTTTCTTGTTTATGTCTATCTAAATTATTATTAGGTATAAGGAAAAATTTAATTAAAAAAAGGAAAAGAAGCGAGTGTTGGAGCACCAACGACAAAGTAAGTTCATAAAAATTAACCAAACCATTTATAAATGACCTTTTCCTTTATATTCTTCAGAACGTAATGAAATAATTGTGCATACAAATAAAATGTTATTGAAAATGTAAATCTTTTGATACCAACGCCAATAAAAAAAGATTCTGCTGCTTATTCCTTGGCTAAATCATCTGCTTCGGTGGTTTAGCAAAGTAAACGTCACATAGCAAAAATTTGTTTTATTAGTAACATTTTGCACTTATTCCATGGAATAAGCCTAACCTTTCGCTATTCCGCGTTTTTTGATTTGGCTGTAATTGATTTAAAACAGGTAATTAAGAAGCGATTTGGGGTTTTTGGCTCGATCTAATATCTTTTTCTCTAAAATAACCTACACCTAGAATTTAAACAAACAATAAAAAAATATACTAATGCCCAGTTGCACCAAAATTCGCTAAAAGCGGTTTTTGCTAAAATGGAGTTAAAATTTATCGGACTGATAAATTTATTTGGGTTGCACCAATCTCTTTCGTGCATTTTTTAGCTAAAATGCAGTTCATGAACCACCCCTGGATTTTATCATATGTTTATTAAACTGAACGTAAAAAATTAACCAGTGCAAGTGAGATAGCAATAAGGAAAATGTGAATACACAATAAACAGAAACAAGGTATGTATTCTCATTAGATAAAGCCAATGCGCCATCTTGTTTTTAATTATTATTTATTATTTTCTTTTTTTTCCACAGAAATTATGAAACTATTGAAATAGATACCAACTAACACTAATATTTTTTCGACACACTTGGAAATTATGAACAAATATTTTAAAGCGACGTCATCGAATTCAGAAAATGGATTTCTCTGTGAACCTGAACAACTCTTCGACTTCTCGCCATTTTTAGGTTTAGTTCGTTATCAGATGAACACACGATGCCCAGTCAATAATTTTTTTGGAATAATTTATTTATTTTAGTAGTGAATTATAAATAGGAAACAAAATGCCTTCACCTGTTGTTTTCGTTATTTTAATTTGGAATTAACAATATTCCGTCAACAAAATTGAATTATTTTGTTTGTAGGTAGTTAGATATGTTCGTTTAAACTTGCTTTGAAAATTTATCTGGAGGAAAATGGAACTTTAGTTTATTGCGGTTCGTTTATTGGCCTGTTAGATTTAGAAGTGGTTGGTGCAACCGATAAATGTCATTTTAAAATCAAACGAAGCAATAAATATTTAAAAGAGGTCGGTGCAACTGGCCATAAGCAAAAATAAATATTTCGAGACTGGACAGATTCCACGATTAACACCAAATAATATTAAATAATAAGGATATTCATGCAACAGCGTAAACTCGTCGTAGTCGTTGTAAAGTCTTAAACTTCGTAAATCTGTCAAATTTTCTATACAAATTGTGACAGAATTACGAAGTTTTAAACTTTACAACGATTACGACGAGTTTACGCATGTTGCATGAATACCCATAATATAATTGACAAGAAAAAAACTAATAATACAAGCTTTGCAAACCAACGAAAAACTCACAACTTTTTGGGACGATGGTCCTTCGAAACGAACTGTTTTGATATACGATATTATCTCTTTTTTGTAGAATGTTTCTTTTATCCGCACTGAGGTGTCAGTTAGGGATCCCCAAAATGCCCAAACTTTATTTTACTCGACGGATGGATTCTCGTTGGAAACTAACGAAATAAACCCCCGATTCTCTGCCTAAAAAGAGCTCTCTGTGGGTGTAACCTATGAGTGAAAGGCAAAAGATTGCAATAAAAGAGCTTTCCACTTCCAGGAACCTCGGCCTTAGAAAGTGATTTAACCCGGTGACTCCTCTTCCCAAGTTATTGCCAATTTTTTGTTTACTAGTTAGACACTTTCCAAATTTAACAACAGAAAAAATTATTAACAGTAAGATACTCAATAATATCACGCCAATTACAAAACCAAAATAATTAAATAGTTTATAAAATACGCCTGCGATGAGTCCACTGGGTTGGACAATATCTTCTTGGCTCCTTCTCTGGCCACGGCGGCTGCCGACTATCACGAAGTTTCGCGTCCCCAAACGGTTATCGTTTAGCCCGAATTCTATGGGACTTCTTTTTTTCGCTTTTGATTTATATTTTATACGATTTATGGTTTTGAAGAACATAATTTCCGTGGGGTGAATTTATTTAGGTTTTGGTTTTAATATATCTTTTTGGTGAGAGGAGAATCAGTTCCGTGTAAAAATAAATAAAATAAATTGGGTGGCGCAACAGCTCGTGGAAAACCAGGGCCTAGTGACTTACAACTCTCAACCATTCCTGTGTGCGAGTTTTGTTGGCAGGAATGGAGGGGACCTACAGTTTTTTGTCGAGTCCGAACGGCTAAATGAGAAGCACTTTTTCATGACAGGTATAATCTTGGAGGATTTGTCAGTTCCTCGCAAGAGGCAGTACCTCGAATAAAACATTTTTGTTTTTAGGTGGCACGGCTGGGAATCGAACCCACACCTTCGGCATGACAGTCCTACGCACTAACCATCACATCATGCCACGAGGTACTACTATCATTGCCGTGCGTGTACTGTATTTCGAAACCACCAGTATACTAGTGCTACAGGTTCGCACTGCAAGAATAAAAAAAAAACAAAAGGAAACTAAGGGGTTACTTGTGAGCCCGGGTATGGCACGATCTTTATAAATTTCGTCGTCACTTCAAAGTGACGTGGGTATATTTTCCCAACTTTCAGGATCTGGATCTTCACTTCGGCACTTGAGTCTTGTATAGGTCTCATCACCACACCAAAAGGATTGGCAGCCCCAACTTAAGCTTTGCTGGCGACCGCTTAACTTAACTTACCCCTAGGAATGGAAAGTATCATATATAACACCGATTCATAAATCTGGCTCAAAACAATTGGTTTCTAACTATCGACCTATTTCAAAACTCCAGTTGATACCAAAAGTTTTCGAAGCCATTGTAAAAAACAAGCTTTATGAATTGGTTAAAAACGGTTTATCTGATGTACAGCATGGATTTGTTGGCGGTCGCTTGACCGTTACCAATCTCGCTTTGTTTTCTAATTACTGTTTAAGTAATATGGAAAAGGATACCAAGTGGATACGATTTACACGGCTTTTTCCAAAGCATTCGATAGGGTTTAACATAACGTCCTTCTTCAAAAACTTGAACTTTTTGGTATTCATTCAATCTTGCTTAAGTGGTTTAATAGCTACCTTATTGACCGCAAACAGTCTGTTATTATAGGTTCAAGGGTATCTAAAGCAATTTTTAACTATTCTGGAGTTCCCCAAGGTAGCCATCTCGGCCCACTTCTATTTCTCCTATTCATCAATGATCTCCCTAGTATTTTTTTGTCTTCTTCATGCTTACTGTATGCTGATGACTTAAAATTATTCAGATCAATTAAAACAATATCTGATTGTAGACTATTGCAGTCTGATCTAAATTTGTTATTTGATTGGTGTAAGAATAACAGTCTTGATCTTAATATCAATAAGTGTTTGTTCATATCCTATACGAGATCTCTAGGTCCAATCAACTTTTGTTATAAAATTGGTGATTCGGAGCTTAAACGGGTCAATTTTCATAAAGATTTAGGTGTTATTCTAGATTGCAAAATTAGTTTTAACAAGCACTATGAATATTGTTATATATTTGAATTGTTAAACAAGTACCTACCCCTAGGTCTGTACACATGATAGAAAGTATATTGTCTTAATTATCATTAGTACTTACTGTACTATTTTATATAATAAGTATTAACCTAAGCTAGTCTATAAATAGAACATAAGTTTATGAATTTGCTCTCTTTCTGTGACCGACAATCAATAAAGTTGTAACCTACTATACACTCTGCGTTTTGACTTAACATTGGCGACGAGGATTTTTTTTTAAAGTAACCCAAGTTATTAATAATCTTTAAGTCATAATGTCTCGTTTGGTGGGTTATATTGAACCGTTTGTGACGGGGAGCAATTTCAAGGCATATGAAGATCGCCTGAGGCAATTCTTCAAAATTAATGATATCGGAACAGAAGCAGAAACTGCGCTCTTTATCACAATAGTTGGCGCAGAAATTTATGAAATACTGATGTCGTTGACTATGCCAAAATTGCCGAGTGAAATGAAGTTCGAAGATCTAGTTACACTTTTGCGGAATCATTTTGCTCCAAAAGAAAATAAGAGGGCCGAGCGGTATAAGTTTAACAAAATTAAACAAGAAGATGGTGAGCCACTCTGTGAGTTTATTGTGCGCTTAAAAGCAGCAGCACAGACATGTCGATTTGGAGATTTTGTGGACCACGTGATGAAAATTGAAGTGAAGGTTGGAACCGATCCGAAGGACAAAGCTGGTGGTGCTGTAACTGGTGGTATGGATCCAAAAGCTGGTGTGTATAAGTCCTACATTTTAGATGAAGCATTGACTGATCGCTTTATAATGGGTGTAAAAAGTGAAAAATTCAAGAAGTTTTACTGGGAGATGATTCCTTGACTTTTGAAAAGTGTTGCTCTAGAGCACTTAATATGGAATCATCGGAAAAGGCTTCGAAATCGATTCAACCCATGTTCCAAAACGCAATTTATAATGGAACCAAAAAGTTTAATACGAAAAATCGTGATTCTAAACCACAGCATGGGGATAAAAAGCAGAATCCAATAAATGTTCCGAGGAGTGATCGAGCTAAGAAAAGGGAGTGTGGTAGATGCGGTCGGTCAGACCACGTGGATGCAAGGTGTCCAGTCAGGAATTGGCAGTGCTTCGCTTGTAATAAGAAGGGGCATTTGGCAATCAAATGTCGATTTAATAAGGCCAATGTGAATCAGATAGGTGGTGCAAGCAGCGAAAACCCTTCACAGCAAATAAAAGTGTTGGTAAATGGAGTGGAGTTATCGATGGAGGTGGACACGGGTGCAGCAGCGACTATTATCAACGAGCAGGAGTATTTAGATAAGTTTAAAAATTGTAAACTAACAAAAACAAATTCTAATTTAGTTTCGGTCACAGGTTCAAGGTTAAGAGAGCTAGGGAGCATGTTCGTTGAGGTTAGTTTTGACAGTCACATGGTGAAGTTACCACTCGTAGTGGTTCAAGGAGAAATGCCTAGAAAAAGTTTAATTGGCCGCACGTGGATAGACAAATTGTTTCCAGATTGGAGAAGCGCGTTTCAAAACAACATTATCTCAAAAGTAAGTACCCAAGCAGAGCTTTTAACTCGTATTAAGTCAGAGTTTCCAACTATAACAGTTCAAGAATTAAATCATCCGATTGTGGGCTATGAGGCCGACATAGTTCTCAAACCTAACCAGACACCTATTTTTCACGCTCCATACAGGGTACCTTACAAGATACGTGATAAAGTAGAGGCAGAATTGGAAAGATTAGTTAAAGAAGATATATTGATACCGGTTGAATGTAGTAATTGGGCTAGTCCGATAGTAATCGTGCCCAAAGGTGATGGTAGTATTCGGATATGCGTAGACTGCAAGGTCACGTTGAATAAATGCATAGAAACGCAATACTACCCATTTCCTTTAGCTGATGATATTTTTGCAGGGCTCGCAGGTTGTACGCATTTTGCAGTTATTGATTTGACAGGTGCTTATCAGCAACTTCGGGTATCAGAAAAGTCACAAGAACTTTTTGTTTTGAACACGCTTCGTGGGCTTTATAAGTGTACTCGGTTGATCTATGGAGTTAAATGTGCGCCTGCAATATTCCAGTCGGTAATGGATCGAATTCTGAAGGGTTTGAGTAAAGTTTATTGTTATTTGGATGACATTCTAATTGGAGGTGCTTCTGCTGAAAAATGTGAAGAATTGTTGTTCGAAGTTTTGAAGCGGTTGCATTCACACAACGTTCATATTAATGTTAAAAAGTGTAAGTTCATTGTTGATAGAGTTGATTATTTAGGGCATACATTGTCGGCAAAAGGTATAAGCCCAAATGAGAAGAAAGTGGAAGCTATTGTGGATGCACCGCCACCAAGCAATCTCCAACAACTCCAATCATTTTTAGGTCTTTTAAATTATTACAACAAGTTTTTGCCAAATTTATGTAATAAAGCTTATCCACTTTATAACCTTTTAAAAAAGGGAGTTCATTATGATTGGACAGATGAATGTCAATCATCTTTTGAAATATGTAAAAAGCTGCTTTTAGAAAACAAAATTTTAGAACTTTATGATCCGAAAAAGTCTATTGTTGTGATCGCAGATGCTAGTCCCTATGGAGTTGGAGCAATAATGTGCCATATAGTTGACGGTGTGGAAAAGCCAGTCTATTTCGCGTCATGCACTTTATCTCCGGCAGAACAGAATTACTCACAACTTCATAGGGAAGCTTTAGCAATTATCTTTGCTGTTAAAAAATTCCATACGTATATTTATGGTCATGAATTTCAGATCTGTTCAGATCACCAAGCCCTAAAGGAAATATTTCACCCTCACAAAGGAAATTCAGCAGTCGCATCGGCACGACTGCATCGTTGGGCGATTATCCTGTCCCAGTACAGTTACATGATCTCGTATAGAAAAGGTTCCAAAATGTCAAATGTCGATTGTCTCTCGCGCTTACCACTTAAGGGGAAATCTGAGATAGAAGAAGCTAATATGTTTTACTTTAATTCAGAAGAAAGTTTAATAGATATGGATTTAGTTCGAAAGTTTACTGAAAAAGATGAAATATTGAAAAGTATTTATAAATATTTACAATTTGAATGGCCAAGTTCTCAAAATATGACGGATAGTTTGGAAGCGTATTTTAAAAAACGTAACTCCTTAGCAATTGAAAATGGATGTGTATTTTATCCACACAGAATTGTTATACCACAAGCATTGCAGGAATCTGTTCTCAAGTTGTTACATAAAAACCATACAGGAATTATACGTATGAAAATGTTGGCACGGTCTTTTGTATGGTGGCCTACTCTAGATGACAGCATTAAAATGTTTGTAAAGAGTTGTTTGGTAGGTGAACAAACGCAAAATATCCCAAAAGAAATTGTTCACACCAAGTGGGTTGATGCGGGGTATCCCTTTGATAGAATTCATTTAGATTTTTTTCACTTTAGCGGTAAAACTTTTCTTATAGTTATGGATGCGTATTCAAAATACTGTGAAATAAAGTTAATGCCAAAAACATCAGTAACAAATTTAATAGATGTCCTTACTAAATTGTTTCTAGTTTTCGGTTTGCCGGGAAATATAGTTTCGGATAATGGTCCGCCGTTTAATTCGTTTGTTTTCAAAAAATTTTGTAGCTATAAGGGAATACATCTTATGAACTCACCCCCATACCACCCACAATCGAATGGCTTAGCTGAACGTGGAGTTCAGACAGTAAAATCAGTGCTTAAAAAGTTCTGCTTGGAGCTGAATAATGAGTCTTCGTTAAAAAATAAAGTAAATGAATTCCTATTAAATTATCGAAATACTCCTACAACAGTGACTGGCAGAACACCCTCCGAAATTATATTTAGTTATCAACCTAAAACATTATTGCATTGTTTAAATAATAGAAGTAATAATATAAGTAAATCCAGTGTTTCAAGTTCAAGTAATGAAAAAGTCAGACTTAATGAAAATTTAAAAAAAGAGCTTGATACAGATATAAACAAAAATATTGTTTTTGAAATTGGAGAGGAAGTCCTCTACAGAAATCATTTTGTACATATGGTTAAATGGATACCAGCTAAAATTATAAAAATTGTAAGTAAGAAAACATTTATAGTAATTGTTAATGGTTATGAGAGATTTGTTCATGAAAACCAAATTAAAAAGAAATATTTACAAAATAAATCATATTTAGCTGATATTAGACCTGAAAAACTAAAAGAAATAAAAGATAATTTATCGGAGAATGTAACCAAAAAGAAAATAGATGAACTGAAATTTAAAAAGCCAAAATCGAAAATACCAGAAAACCAAGAAGCCAGAAGGTCTTCTCGAATTAAAAATTTATTTCAAAAAGTTAATTATTATGAAAAATAATAAAAAAAAAAAAAAAAAAAAAAAAAAAAAAAAAAAAAAAAAAAAAAAATGTATAATGGTTATATTAAAAAGGGAAAGATGTTATATATTTGAATTGTTAAACAAGTACCTACCCCTAGGTCTGTACACATGATAGAAAGTATATTGTCTTAATTATCATTAGTACTTACTGTACTATTTTATATAATAAGTATTAACCTAAGCTAGTCTATAAATAGAACATAAGTTTATGAATTTGCTCTCTTTCTGTGACCGACAATCAATAAAGTTGTAACCTACTATACACTCTGCGTTTTGACTTAACAAATATATCATATCAAAATCTAATAGTCTGTTATGTTTTCTTAAAAGGAACTCAAATGAATTCACTGATCCGTATACGTTCAAATCTATCTATGTTTCTATGATAAGATCTGTTCTTGAATATGCATGTTGTATTTGGTGCCCTTCATATGAAGGATGCATCAAGCGTATTGAATCGGTACAGAAAAAATTTACAAAATATGCTCTATGGAAACTCAATTGGACCGATGGTGTTATGCCATCTTATGAGGTAAGATGTCAACTTATTGACTTGTGTTCACTTCGTTCTAGACGTCAGTGTTATTTAGTTATGTTTGCAAGGGATGTGATTTGTAACCATATTGATTGTGCACCTTTGCTTGCATTATTTTCTATTCATACTCCGGTTAGATGCCTTCGTACTAGTAACTTTTTTCATGTTCCTTTTCACGGGACAAACTATGGTAAAAGTGAACCTGTATCCCATTCCTGTTCAGTTTTCAACTCTATTTATGATCAATTAGATCTTCAAGCAAAAAGATTCATGTTTAAAAAATCAGTTTCTGAGCTTTTGAAAACTACAAATCAACCTTAATTACATTATAAGTTATTCTTGTTTTCTATCATGATTGTTATTATTTATTTTATAACTTAAGTTTAGATTTATATTTCTGTATATATGTACATATGTTAGTCTTAGAAATTTTATGTACTTAAAGATTCGAAATAAATAAATAAATAAAAATTGATCTAATGCACAAACAAAACGTAAAAAGTCCATGAAAACCTTATTTTAGATATAATAATTCAAGACAACTTCCGATTCAAACGCTATAAAAATCAAACACTAATGTCCAGTTGCACCAAAATTCACTAAAAGCGGTTTTTGCTAAAGTGGAGTTAAAATTTATCGGACTAATAAATTTATTTGGGTTGCACCAATCTATTTTGCGCATTTTTTAGCTAAAATGCAGTTCATGAACCACCCCTGGATTTTATCATATGTTTATTAAACTGAACGAAAAAATTTAACCAGTGCAAGTGAGATAGAAATAAAGAAAATGTGAATACACAATAAACAGAAACAAGGTATTCTCATTAGATACAGACAATGCGCCATCTTGGTGTTTTTTATTATTTATTATTTTCTTTTTTTTTTTAAGAGAAATTATGAAACTATTGAAATAGATACCAACTAAACAACACTAATATTTTTTTCGACACACTCTTGGAAATTATGAAAAAATATTTTGAAGCGACGTCATCGAATTCAGAAAATGGATTTCTCTGTGAACCTGAACAACTCCGACGCGACGCACGTCTCGCCATTTTTTGGTTAAGTTCGTTATCAGATGAACACATGATGGCCAGTCTATAATTTTTCTGGAATAATTTATTTATTTAAGTAGTGAATTATAAATAGGAAACAAAATGCCTTCACCTATTATTTTCGTTATTTTAATTTGGAATTAAGAAAATCAAAGAAAATTGAATTATTTTGTTTGTACCTACAAATGTAAATAGACATGTTCGTTTAAACTCGCTTTTAAAATTTATCTGGAGGAAAATGGAATTTTAGTTTATTGGTTCGTTTATTGGCCTGTTAGATTTAGAAGTGGTTGGTGCAACCGATAAATGTCATTTTAAAATTAAACGAAGCAATAAATATTTAAAAGAGGTCAGTGCAACTGGCCATAATTATTTTAAAGAAAAGAGAACAAAATAATATGTACTTCTTCCTTGATTTAGTTTCAGGCACTATGTATATCAAGGACGAAACGTCCATATAATGAGTGGAATGAGTGCTTCCGTTGAACAAATTCAAAAAATCGTAGGAGCAATAAAGAATTAAATTCGAACTTGCAAATCGTATTCATTTTCCCGTTATAATTTACCTATTTACCTTTATTTTCTACTATAATCAAATCTTCATTCTGTGAATTAAATTCCAACATCATTGTCATTACATTATCACCTTTTACCAAAATTACTATAGAATGCGTAACAGATATGCATTCTTTACTGTCGCTTTCTTAAATCATTTTCAAATTACCCTACTACTTCAACTCCAACCAAATTGAGAATACAACATAACCCACCACTATTCATATAATGCTCACACAAAAGTGCTTTGCTTCATAAAAAACTATAATGCACAACTGGTAGGCATTCCATTATTTCGCATACTTAGCTTAGATCCCAACACAAAGTCAAAGTAATTTTTTTTTGTTTCTCGCCATTTGACCAACGTATAAAGAATGAGTTGAGTGAATGCATTCATGAAACAAAACTAGAGATAGAGAGAAAAACAAAGATGTATCTATTGAGTTGCGTATTGTCTCAAACTGATAATGAGTTAAATTTCATAGAAGAAAGGGTTAGAAAAGATATTTTTTGTGTGAGTGGGAATAGGGTCTAAGGTGGTAGTTTTTTAATTAGTTTCGTGGCCGTGTGCGATATAAGCAATCCACCTGTTTTCTATTGTTATTTATGTATTCTTTTTGGGAACAAATAAAAATTCCTGTAACTGCGCTATATAAAGTATTTTCGATAAACCATTTTCAGCTAGATCGTTTGATGAAAAAAAACATAATAGATGGTGGAAGACCGAAATCTTGTGTAAGTATAAACACCGTTACAAAGCGGTGTACTAGGCATTTTTCGATGCAATCATATGAAATTTTTTTCGTGGTTAACAGGATGTTCAAAAACAAATATGTTGTACTGTTGGCCTTGCCTTTTATTTGCAAACGAAAAAAGTGTGTGGAACAGTGCGAGGTTTAATGATATTAACAATTTTTCAAAAGCCGGCAAAAGGCATGGAAAAGAGTGCGGTTCATATTTAAGTGCAATGGTGTCTTTAAAAATGTTTCGCATAGAATCATTTAATTTTAGTTATTTAATTATTTTATGTACATAGGTATAAAATACTGATTAAGAAGAATTAAATAACAAACAAATGTGATCTTAAAAAAAAAGTCTCTACTTTTTGGTTTTATGTTAAGTGCTTCCGCTACTAAAAAAGTCACGCCTCGTGCCTGATGTATATGTAACGTTCACTATGGATTTAGTAGTTAACTCGCCGGTGGTCCGATTGAGAATATAACCTACTTGCGCACTGTACCAATAATTGCAGCATCTCATCGTCCTATGCTTTTTACCGCTCGTCAACCAAAATCCACTTCATTGCGGTGCCCGAGTGCAGCGAACTTTGCCCTACCATCGGATAAAACCCCCTACCGTATACACTACAATATTTGCTGTCTTTAATTCAAACAATTAAACCTATTCTATTTTTATGAGATTCGGTATCTAGACCTTCTGCTCATACACTACGTTTTCATTAGACCAAATGAGGTAATTTCGTTGAAAATTTCCAAATTCTATACAAAATCATCTCATTTCCCATACAAATTCACATTTCGAAATGAGTTAATTTCAACCAAATTTGCACGAAATCAGGTTAGAAATTAAGTCAAAACCTAAGGAACACACCCAAATAGCGACAGTTTGAAAAGCTCTGAAAAGCTTTAGTATGAAAATGTCAAAGCTCAATGGAAGGAGACAGAAAAAACAACAAAGTGAATAACAGCCAGCTGAAATTCAAAAATGAAATGAGCTGTCAAACAAAATTACCAAATAACTAATGAAAACACTTTTTCTTTGATTTGCGAAATTACCTCATTTCGGCTCTAATAAAAAAGTAGTATAAGTTCAGCACGAACCCTACAACTTTTTTGCTGTCAAAGCTCTTGGCAACTTCACTTTAATTTAACTGTCTGCAGCAGAAGGATCATTGTTTCTGTGTTTGATTTAAATAATTTAAATAATTTCCGAGTTCACAAATAAAAACTCTTATCGCGAGACGATGTGCCTAGTGTCATTTATCGATATCATCCTTCGGTCCTGATCAGCTTTCTCCTTGCCCAGACTTCCCAAACACCCGGCGAAATCCCACGACTACCCACCTTGGCCGGACTACATTCTTTATTCCCTCGGCAACAAAACCTATACGATAGGCCGAGGATACTATTTGTTTAGGCATTTCGACTCAAGACACACCACCAAAGTGAATACCCTTAGATATCCTGCCACGGTAAGTTATTGTGCCTTAGACCTTTGTTCACCCTAAGCCTTTTCATATTACCTTAGCTGCTCGCTGCCTCAATTAACTTAAGCGCAGGGTGAGTCTCTTAATCGCATCCTATGGCCAAAACCCAACAATCATAGGAGCCTGTTTAGATAAGGAAAATTGAGTCCGGACTCGTGAATCTCATTGTGTCCACACTAGAAAATTTGAGGCGCCTCAAAACACATAGAAACAAAAACAACTTCAATGTTTTGCGCATTGAAACAACAACAAATGAGTCAAATGTTTATGTTTTCTTTATGCCTCACGACGACGTACCTGACCCCCCACTTCTCTTGTCCAGAAACCGCCGTGAGACCGGTCTCAACCTTCCCAATCTAAACAGCGTCTAGGATCCACTCTTTTTGCCTAGCTCAGTGGTATTCTTCGAACGGCTGGACAAAATCTGTGATTCGAGGAACAAAAAAGGCCAGGGATCCCCTGAGGAGAAATTTTATCAACTTCTTCCATTTGTTGTTAATGCTTTCCCATACAAAGGTAGCCATACAACAAGCAGTTATGTCAATAAAAAGATGTGAGCTCCTTTTAATACAGCTATTGTACGGAAATGAAACTCGACTGTCAGTCCATATATAGTATGTCAATGATTTCCACCAAACACTTAATAAGGATTTAATAATAGTCTCATTTTATTATCCACGTGATCTAATCCGGATTAGATTATGATAATAAAACAGGATCCCAGTGCGACGAGAGTGTTATATTCCTATCTCTGTTTATTCTTTTACTTCTGTATTTTTTCTCTACTCCATTTTCTATTTTCTCCTTATTTTCAACACAAAAAAGTCATCTACACGTCAGAGAAAAAACTAATTTTTCCAAGAAAGTGCTAATGTGTGGTCAGCACGGATTTGTAAATCGAAATCCAAAATCAATGTTGGATTATGTGTTATTTTTGTAATACATGTAGTTTCGTATGCAAATCCAATCATCAGATCTGTGGGAAAATAAAATACAGCTAATAGACGCATTTTATTATCCACTTGATCTGATCTGGATCAATTTCTAACACGTGATTACAAAAACAACTTGGGGTCCTGCTTTTTTCTGGATCTATTTCAATGATCCAAAAATGACTATGGTGAATGTGTCTCAATAGTGCCAAGAAAAGAGGCAACAGACACGTGAAAAATAAACAAAAATAATTAAGATCCTGTCCTGAGGATAATAAAATGTGGTTATAATCTGCAATTCTGCATACATATCTTCATTTTTTGTTATATTGTAATACAACATTCGTATGTCCTCCTCCATTCTATTGCTGTTTGAGTTGGTTGGTGGGAGAGAGAATGTACTATTGTATTGAGTACGAGGCATTTCCTCATACTCATACACTTTACACCCAGCTTTATTTTTTCATCGTTGATCGTTCATCTTCATCGACAACGACAAGAGAAAACAGTGAAGTACGAATAGTGAGGTGTGAGGTAATACATTTTGTTGCTTTGACATTTTGACATTTTGTATTGCCTCATGTATGAGGTACCCATCACTATTTCGTGCAAATTTGGTTGAAATTATCTCATTTCGAAATGTGATTTTGTATGGGAAATGAGATGATTTCGTTTCGAATTTGGAAATTTTCAACGAAATTACCTCATTTGGTCTTATGAAAACGTAGTATTAGGCAAGGGGGGTACCGGTTGGTTCTCTTGATAATATAGGTAGGTACTCTATGTGTGTGGATCAGAACGGATTTGTAAATCGAAATCCAAAATCAATGTTGGATTTTGTATTATTTTTGTAATACATGTATTTTGTGTATGTGTGGTTAGAACGGATTTGTGAATCGAAATCCAAAATTAATGTCGGATTTTGTGTTATTTTTGTAATACATGTATTTTCGTATGGAAATCCAATCATCATAGATCTGGGGGAAAATAAAATACAGCTAATATGTATCACCCAACGTACTTGAATATGGGGCAATTAAAACTTACTTGTGCGAGCAACTTAAAATTGCCTAGTGAGAGCCAAGCTTAAGTTTTCTTTTGTGAAGTCGGCATAAACTCAAATCGAAAATGTAGTCGTAGATTTAAGTAAACCCTACAAATGCAAAAATCTACTACAATCCAACAATAAAAAAACTCAAAACCGCCATATTGATTGTTTCAAAGTGTGCGTGTTTCTCTCATGTCCCCTCTCTCTTTCTGATGATCAACCGTGACAAGAAGACCGTCAAATCGTGCGTGTGCGGTTAAAATAAATTTCATTTGCAAAATCCCCGGAGATATTTTTTATTTTTTGCAAAAACTACACATTTCTTTTCTTATTAAATTCATAAGTTCAGGACTGTATAGACCAATTTGCCTAGCTCTTTCTTAGGAAAGCTTTAAACTACAAAACTAAACTGAAAACTCACCAGAAACAAGGCCCTCCGCCCGAAATAAAAAAAATGGTAAGTTTGCACAAATTGTATGCCTCGCCTCGTGAATTCCCATAGAAGCGTCGTTTGATTATTTTTTTTAATAATCTTTAAATGGAGGAACAAAGTGGCGCAAAATGTTGCCCCTTGCACGTGATGAAGCACTATGTTAAACAAATGAAACCCTTCTGCATATTTTTATTTCTATATAAAATCGATGCTTTTTTGCCAACCGCATTTGCCGGCTTGTGTTTCCTGAAACGCTTGGCCCGGAACAACCACTTTTACTATTAGAACTTCTCCTATTCTGAAACACATACTCTTATTCCAGTCAGAAGATATTGCAATGGAAAACAATACCACACCGGTGAAGAAGATCAATGCCACAACGACGACAGCGAGCGCTGACGAAATGACATCCCGGGACTACTATTTCGATTCCTATGCTCATTTTGGCATTCACGAGGAGATGCTCAAGGATGAAGTGCGAACCATTACCTATCGCAATGCAATGTACCACAACAAGCATTTGTTCCGTGGAAAGGTAAGTGATTCCTCGAGATGATAGTAGTTTTGTATTTGTCTAATCGATTCCAACCTCGAATTACATGCGATGCGCAGGTGGTGCTCGATGTTGGCTGTGGAACTGGCATCCTGTCGATGTTTGCCGCGAAAGCTGGGGCTGCCAAAGTCATTGCCGTTGATTGCTCCAATATCGTTGAGTATGCCCGCCAAGTTGTGATTGACAATAATCTTACAGATGTGGTTAAAGTAGTCAAGGGAAAAATTGAAGAAATCGAACTGCCCAACGGCATTGAAAAAGTTGACATCATTATCTCCGAGTGGATGGGGTAAGCTATGACTTTCGATATACATATCATTATTTTGTACTGCAGGAACAAAGTTTCCAACAAGAATCTCTTTTTGAAAAGTAATGTAGGTATTAAAGCTTTGGTGTGAACATGAACTTTTGACGAAAAATATAGTACGCTTATAGGAATCACGTTTATAAAAAAAAAAGTGGCTTAAAAGAAGCACGGTGAATGTCTTTTTTCATAACCATCAATGTTAAATGAATCCTTTATACGAAACACTGATAAAAGCAAAACACTAACTTTTTGCTATGTTAAGTTGGATAGATTTGAGAATCGTTTTCAAAACAAAAAAACTCGTGAAATGTAGTCGGGTGAAAATGTAAACAGCCCCTTATGAAAGACAAGCTAAGAAAGCTAAATGTGATGTTGAAAATATCTATAATGCAGACCAGACTGGACTTTCCTTTAAATACCGATCAATGGTCAAGAAATTACTTACTGTTATGGTATTTATTCGTTTTACCGTATATATGAATATTGCTTCCTATATTCAATTTTAGTGCGTAAGAAATACTCGATTTAAAGAAAAAAATATTTTTGGGGTTCTTATAACTTATAACCGTTATATACTCTATATAAATAATTAGTATAGGTATGAGAGTTTGCCGATGACATCAGGAATTTCCAAAATGAACAAGACGAATCCAACAAAGTGCGGAAAATCATCCAATAAAGGAGACTATAATATATTTAATTCTATAAAAAAAGTTGGCAATATAATCTATTTATTTTCAAAAGTTGATGACAAATTTGAGAATTTTAGAAAAGAATCGATACGAACCTATTTATTACCCCAACCCTATAAATTATCGTTTTAGGGTTCATTCAACAGGATGGATTAAAAATCAATCGATATGATTTCATTAATAAATCACAATTTACATTGTTTTAAGAAATATGGATGTAATACAGCTACAAAATGTGTGTGCTATTTAGTCAATGTCTACTTTCTGGTATTTTTTTTTACTAAAATCCATTTTTCAAGTTACTTGCCATAGAACAGTTTTTAAGTGTTGTTTTTTTTCGATTTCCAAAAAAAACCCACAAACTTTTACCATTATTGAGCCCTTTGTTCTAAAAAAGCAATTACATGGGACCTACTTAGTTGATCACTTTATTTCAAACACAATTTACTGTCCGCGGTATTAATCGTGTGTATATGCGCTTCCACTTGCACTTTTGTTTAAGCATAGTGGGAATAAAAAGAAACTGATAATATCGTCGGCTTTTTTGTTCATTCCTCCCTAGTCCAAATTGGAAAATTGCTTAGTACACATAAAATGTAGCTCGCAGATCCTTAACAAACTGCTTTATATAGCCAAACGGAAGCACGACACAGTTATGAGACATGATATTTCAATTCAGTGATTTTTTTATATGAAATACACTCAAATGTCATTTAAGGTCACACGAGATTTTAACAGAAAGCCGACGGTATCATAAGTTTAATTGGGTCCGCGAGCTGATCATTTATTTGGATATCTCGCTTTTTTTATTTTATTGAATTCTCTGCAATGGTAGGTAAATTAAGGATGGACTATTCTTTCATTCTGGGGTTAAGAATGAGCTTTTGTCCCGCGTATATCTAAACTGTAACAAACTGGCAAGCAAGTTAAACTGAAGAAGGTGTAAATATCGATCTCTCGGAATTTATTCTGCATTGGTATAACTGTATGCCATTATTCTTTTCCTCATGATTTATATTATAACATAATAACAACTCTAACCGCAATATAGTCCATTTTTAAACACAAATCCCAATTTGCTGTGGTTTAAACGTCATGTATCATCCATCATAGTTTGTTTCTCTTTTTTGCTCAGACACTACTCGAAAGAAGTTATGGTAAGGTCTTCGCTGAGTTAAGCCACCTGACTCTTATTGACGAACCTACACGAACTCCCGACGTTGTAGTCATTCCGCCAACACTAGACTTTTTTCTTACCTATGCCCTGATAAATACACTCGAGTGTATTATCGCTCTAAGCACATCAGAACATTTTTTCATACCTTGCAATTTCTCGTGCCTGTGCAATACAAGAAATTCAACTGGGATCGTCTTAATATTGCAGAACTTT
This sequence comes from Dasysyrphus tricinctus, assembly GCA_963921185.1. Lineage (NCBI taxonomy): Eukaryota > Metazoa > Arthropoda > Insecta > Diptera > Syrphidae > Dasysyrphus > Dasysyrphus tricinctus. Next base: position 77,031,741 of record OY992530.1, on the reverse strand, counting down.
TGCTTATTCTTCTAAGCTTTTAATTGATTATTTTGAAGGACTCATGGTTTGTCATTTGAGCTGTAATTTCATATAATGGGTTTGTTTTTAAATGTAGTTTAGAATTCTGACGCAATAGATTCGAGGTGTACAAAGCTTATAAACTAGAACAAGACAGACGCTGCTATAAAGTACCAAAAAGAAGACAAGTAAAATAGCTCAACATGATTTTACAACGCAACGAGAGAACCGTCATCAATAGCAATCAAAAAACGAAAATCAAATTATAGTAGGGCTGTTCCTTTACTTTGAGTTTTTGTGATTTTCTGTGCATTTTAGTCCAAAGTTCTGTCAAAGTTCATATAAAAAAAAATTTGACACAAGTTCGGACTAAAAATCACAGAAATCCAAAGTAAAGGATCAGACCTAGTGGTTCTCCCGAAGATGGAGTGAAAATTGTTTTATATTCAAGTTTAAAAATAAAATATATTTAAATTAAACAAAAATAGTAGTTTAAAAAAAAGATTTATTTTATTAAAAATTATGAAGTTCCGATGTTATAATGTCAACCTCACTGATGAAAATCTGAAATCTGAATGAGTTCGAACTAAATAGAAATTTATGCGATGTTTTTATTTGAGGAATTAAATTTTTGCAAAATCGATAGTAAAATCAAAAGATACTATAATTTCCCAAAAAGATATTAAAAGTTTTTGATAATTGTTGTTAAAAAAAGCAAACGAATTGCTTCTGCGGTCCCAACGCTGGCTTTCAATTAAACTCCTGCCATCAGTTCACTAGTACTGTTTGCTGTCTTTTCTCTTTTAATTTGACGTACGCCAACCGAAATATTTATACATAATTATATCGCTACTCTTGCATTCAGTGTTCCAATGTAATAGCTAACTGCATTCCTCCACCAAAAACTATCCCACCGTGTTTGAATGTCCATTAGTTCTCACCCTTGTGCCCAATTTCGGGCCTAAAGAAGAGATTCTTACTTTAGCCGCACCACACGAATATAGAATTCTTTGCCTACCTCTTTTTTTTCTCTTCTATTACTTGTTCAGAAATTTAAAACCAAATTGCATCGGCAGTTTTTAATACAATAAATCTGTGTGCTGTTTCATAATTCCATTTAAGAATTTGGGTCTTTCCGTCCACTTTACATCGAGCTAGAACCTAAACTATTTCTTCAATTTTGGAAAACTTATAAACATAATCTTTGAAGAATTATGTTTAAAATTTGAAGAAAATCGATTCACCTGTTTAGGCTCTAGCTCGAAGTAAAGTGGATGTTAAGACGCAAATTTATTAATTTATAAAATGGAGCTATCATGCTTCTACCAAACACCTAGGTTATCCTAACAGTGTTAATCATTCTAATGGTATAGTAAAGTAAATCTATGGTTTGACCCCAAACAATATTGTAGCAAAAGCTAATACTTTGCGAACCCCTCCCGCGTAAACGTGGAAATAAACCACCCCTTGTATACGATTTTTTTTCTAGTCTCAATCCAACCTACATGCATTTGCTTTTGGGAGCAAGTTTTGCGAAACACCTTCTTATGCCTCTTACGTAAAATTCATTTTAGACCATTTTCTCGTGCAAAGAATTTACAATTTGTTTTAAGTTAGCCCTATTTTTTCGTGACTAGTAGCCATATCCTCTTTAGTATGCGGAAATTATTATAAAAAAAAATGACTTTTTTAAGTTTTTATTTCTTTCATAACCTCTGTTTACCATTTATAATAATTGTTACCTTGTATTTTTTCAGTTATTGTCTGTTTTATGAGTCCATGTTGGACACAGTACTGTACGCGCGCGACAAATGGTTGAAGTCTGACGGTATGATGTTCCCAGACCGTGGAACACTTTATATTACGGCCATCGAAGACCGTCAGTATAAAGATGAAAAGATTAACTGGTGGGATGATGTCTACGGTTTCGATATGAGTTGTATTCGAAAAGTGGCAGTGACGGAACCGCTTGTGGATGTAGTTGATCCCAAACAAGTAGTATCCACGTCGTATATGGTCAAGGAGGTCGACCTATACACAGTAAAGAAAACAGATCTTGAGTTCTCTTCGCCCTTTAATTTAATTATAAAAAGGAATGACTTCGTGCAGGCATTAGTGACGTACTTCAACATTGAGTTTACAAAATGCCATAAGCGCCTGGGATTCAGTACATCCCCCGAAGCAACGTACACACACTGGAAACAAACCGTTTTCTACCTCGATGACTACTTGACAGTTAAGAAGGGCGAAGAGATCCACGGAACTTTCAAAATGAAGCCAAACGAGAGAAATAACCGTGATTTAGATTTTACTATCGATGTAAATTTCAAGGGCGAACTGTCAGATGTGCATGAAAACAATACATACCGGATGCGCTAAAAGTGTACCAATACAAACTAAAATAAAAAAATATATATAAAATACAATCTGCAGCGAAATTGAAATATAACCAGCGGTTGAAACAAATAATTATTTGCCAATTTATTATTGTTTAAAAATGAAACAATAAAGTGAACATAAATGAACACAACCGCTGGCTACTTCCATCGTCATGGTAAACGATATTCAGCTAAATACGTCTAAATTACATTATCCATTATCAAACAAGACTTCATTTTTTTTATTAGAAATATTTGTATGTGTTCCAATATTACTGTGACAAACCATGTAAAACTATATTGTTTGTTTCCTCCATTTATAAAGGAGCTTATTATCTCAGAAAATAAAAAAAGAAATAATTCAATAGATCTATAATTTTGAAATGTAATTTATAAAAAAATAAATTAATGAGAGAAACATCAGGGTGACAATGAATGTTAGCTAAGAAAATGATGCTTTGTATTAGATATTTTATATATATCAATGAATGAGAGTAATTTACATTTAATAAACAATAAAATAAACTGTAGTTTGTACGCAACAACAATACTTTGTATAAAAAGTTTTTCTTTTATTTCCACACAAAAATTAAACGAAATTGTGAAATATAGTACCAATATTGCTTAGAATTGACTCTTTAAACTCAGTTATTGAATGACTCGTTATGACTTGCCATTCGCCGATTCGAACGTTCGACATTTCAAAAATAAAAACTGATTTTGTTAAAGAACTGCAGTTTCGACAACAAAGGTAGAGGCGAAAATTTGTAAATGTATTGAGTGACATTAAAATTTTACCCATTTAAGACGAGCTTAATTTAGGTGAATCGCAAACGCGAACGTTCGACTGGGCGAATCGCAAGTCATAAAAGGTGCCTAAAATAATCAATTATTCTATGTTGAAAAAAATTGTCAAGTCAGGGAAGACAGTGGTTTGCCTCCATACTCCATATAGTAAGCTTTCAGTTTTTTTCTGACTGTAGAGCGAATTCTGTATTTTGTTTTTCGGTTATCTTTCTTGTAATGAAAACAAACTTCTTCAGCACTGCCTTATAGTCTGGTCAGGGAACCGAGCCCCGTGCGTTTTTTGGCGGGGACTTTTTTTTTATACCTGGAATTCATTCCTTACCCATTGAGGCTATCGTGATTAAAATTCCCACGGAATTTTTCCCATCGTCGAAAATTGGGAACGCGAGTTGTGATCGCAGTTTCTCTTTATTGGCATCGAAAGATAATATACCATGGCCACTGGAATTGACTTAATTTGAACCTACAAGAAACAGTGGAAAATTGTTGGCATTTCCAATTTTAGAAGATGTGAGAAATTCCGTGGGAAATTGTATCCACGATAGCCCCCATTAAGGATGAAATTTAGTTTGGGAGTCATTTTTGTAATCCTGTCGCTTGGACACCATTTTGAAAAATAGCGCCCAATCTGTTATCCAGTCAGGAAACGGATATCCCTGCACTTTTTGTGGGGGAACCTTATTTTTATACCTATTTGTAATTTATTTTTGACATGCTAAGGATTTAATTTAGCTTGGGAGTCATTGTTGTAATCTTATTGCTTGGACCCCATTTTCAAATATGGCGCCCAATCGGTGCAAAATAGTTACTTAAAAAAAACTCGTTAATTACTTGTAAAATTTCCCTGATCAAAATAACGATTTGTAAGAAAGATTTTGAGTAAACGCGCTCTGTCAAGTATAATTTCAGTGTTAACATTTTTATTAACTTTCCCATTACGCGTTTTGCATCTAAATGCGCTTGCACAACTTTTTTCATGTTCAAAATATTAAAAACTACCAACAAGTTCGAAGTCCCAACCTTTGACATAAAAAAGTATGTTCTCGAAAAGTGGGTAGGTACACTTACATTTTACCCAAAGGTGCATCCACTTTTTTTACAAGACACGTTTTACGTGTGGAGGCGTTTCCGCAACTTTTTCACGTTACAAACTACCAAAAAGGGGACCTAGAAGCAGTTTTGGAATATCTGGCTCATTGACTTTTATATATGGACTGCTAGTCGTATGTAATTTCCATACAAAAGCAACTATAGTATTCTCATGAAGCCAAAAAGCTCGTGGCCATCTAGTGCCCAAATATAATCCTAATTTTTTTTTAGAAATCTCGGTAAGGCGATCACAGCGAACCTATCTACCAAATGCCAACCTACAAAATCGGTGTTGCATGAGAATGGGTACGTTCGGACGACCCAAGGGACTAGAAATTAACGCAAGTTTCTAGTCTCTGACTGGTCAGCTGCCAAAATATTGCTTTCCAATTAAGGCAACTTTATTGGAAAGTTGACTGGAAAGTAAGTCAAGAAAAATCTCCCTTATGTCGTTTTTCATTGGTTTCACTCAAGAAGACACTCATTCTGAAACCAATGGAACAGTGCTTGTTACTTCTACTCAATCTTGAAGTTTTGTCTCTGTATTAGTGAATCATTAAATAGAAACTTTTTGCTGGCACACAAAAAGTGAAGTTAAAAACAATAGTGTATCCACCCTGTTGTGACCACAAATAAAAATTCTAAATTACTGATACTTTGTTTTATTTACTTTATTTTAACTTCTTTTACATTTATTCGAACGTGTTTTAAAATTGATGTTGCCTTTTGTATTCTTGTTTGTCGTTTTTCGCCATTGTTCTTTTTCTTTCTATTGGTTCGTTGGCTCACCTTCTTCGTTAATTTGTTTTCTGTCCATTGGCTGCCGTGGTTGGGACTGTTCGTAATTCTGTTTGTTTTTACATTTGATGTCATCAAAAGTTTCGTCGTCAACATTCCACCCCTCGTGAACTCCTAAAGGGATTCACTGAATTTCAAAGCGGCTAGCTTTATGGCAGGTCGACGTAGTATTCCTTTGGTAGTACGGACTTCTGCACTGCGAACTTGACCATCTGGAGCTGGGAAAACCCTAGTAATAACTCCCTTCTGCCACTGGCTTCGTGCTTGAGTATCATCGCAAATGATGACTAGCTGTCCTTGTTGTAACGGAGCAACCTCTTGATTCCATTTTGAACGTAGCAGCAGATGAGGCAGATATTCCAACGTCCATCTCTTCCACAGTCTATCTTTAAGATTTTGAGCGATTCTCCACTGCTTTCGTAGACAAACTCGATCTTCTTCTGTGCTTGGTGTTTGTGTTGAGTTGAGACAGCCAAGAAGGAAGTGATTTGGTGTCAATGGTTCATCTTCTTCCGAAGTAAGTGGTAGATCCGTTAAAGGCCGGCTGTTGATAATATTTTCAGCCTCTATCAAAACACTTCGGAGTGTCTCCAACCTTGGTGCTTCCTCTCTTAAGACCTTATACAACAATCGTTTGACGCATTGAATGAGACGTTCCCAGCAACCACCAGCACTTGGGTTCGCTGGGCAGTTGAACACCCACTCGATGTTTGCTGCTGAAATATTCTGTTGAATCCGGTCTAGGTCAAAAAGTCGATCTTTCTTTTTTAACTCCTTTTGGGCACCGACAAAATTAGTGCCATTATCACTACGAATTTTAACTGGGGTTCCACGACGGTTTACAAAATTCCTCAAACACAGTAAAAAGGAATCTGTAGACAAGTCCTCCGCAACTTCCAAGTGTACAGCACGCGTTGTGAGGCACGTGAACAGAGCGACCCAACGCTTTTCTCTTCGTCTTCCAATGGCAACATGGAATGGTCCACAATAGTCTACCCCACAGTAGCTAAATGGACGGATATATGGAGTGAGACGATCTGGTGGTAGTTGACCCATCAACGGTGGGGCTGGCGTGGCTTTGGAAATTATGCATTCAGGACATTTCTTCTTAACCGCTTTCAAAACGGCACGAGCATGTGGCAACCAGAATCTTTGCCGCATCTCGTTGATTGTTAAATGATCGTTTTGATGATGATACTTCTCGTGGAAATGAGACATAATAAGACGTGACACTGGATGGTCTTGTGGTATAATTATTGGGCGTCTTGCAGAAAAGGGAAGACAATAGGCGGCATCAATTCTCCCTTTGACTCTTAATAATCCTTCTTCGTCCAGATATGGTGTCAGTTGATAGATACTGCTTGATTTGTTCACTGTTTTCAAAGCACGCAAGTTGGCGATCTCATTCCCAAAGACCTCTTGTTGGACTTGACGACAGATGAACTTTTCTGCGGCGGTAAGCTCGGAAGCTGAAGGTACCCCCTTGCATCGACTAGACTTTTTTTCTTTTCTTATACGAGCATTGTTGACAAACCGAAATATCCATGCAACGAATCGCAGTAGCCTTAAATAGATTGAGAAATTAGCATAATTGATAAAGGTCTCACCTGTGGTTTTCAACAATATGACTCGGGCTGGCAGTTCTTCTGTGACACAATTTTCGGAACCCAAAATGGGAGCTTCTTCTGGCCAAGATTGTTCGTCATGAAGTAGAAAATCTGGTCCCATAATCCATTTAGACAATGGATCAAAGTTTGGAGGTAAACGAGCACGAGTCGCGTCATCAGCGGCGTTTAGTTCTGTTGGCAACCATCTCCATTGCGATGGTATTGTACTGCTAAGAATTTCAGCTACTCTACAAGCTACAAATTGCTTGTATCTTCTGGTTGTTGAGCGAATCCAGAGCACCGTAGTTTTCGAATCACTCCAAAATATGATACGGTTCAATCGAAAGTTGTGACAATTTTCTATAGATGTAGCAAGACGGCTACCCAGAACTGCTGCTTGCAGCTCAAGACGGGGAATTGTCATTCCTTTTTGTGGGGCACATCTAGTTTTAGCAGCGACAAAGGCTATCTGAACTTCGTTTCCTCTTTTGATCCGGAAATATCCAACGGCTGCATATGCATATGAACTTGAATCCACAAATATATGCAATTGAATTTCATCGGCAGTAGCTAACAAAGTTGAGTAACATCGTTTGACAGCAAAGTTCTTTATCTCTTGGAACTCCTTCCACCAAGCATTCCATTGAATACAAAATTGATACGGCAGGCAATCATCCCAACCTATTTGTTCTTTCCAAGTTGATTGCATCAGCAGTTTTACAAATATCATAAAATTTGCCAGAAAACCAAAGGGATCAAATATAGCCATTATTATTCCCAGCATTTCCCTTTTTGTTGGCGGTCGTTTCATTTCAAGTACATCTCTTGGAATTTTGTGAAATTTAAACTGGAACTCGAATGTGTCATTATTGGTGTTCCAAAACATTCCTAAAACTTTGTCTGTGGTACTCTGACGTTCCATATTAACCTGTTCTTCTAACGATGTATTGTCTGTGTTCAATCTTCTTTGAAGTTGTTTACAATTTGACACAAAATTTCGCAGCCGAAATCCAGCGGCATTATTAATTTTGATTGCTTCTAAAGTAACTTCTTCTGCTTCTTGTTCAGAATCGAAGCTTGAAACTAGGTCATCGACATAAGTGCTCTCAATCACAGCTTTTGCTCCTCTCGGCATTACAGTAGAATATTCGGAGGCGTTAACATTTTTCACATATTCCGCACAACAAGGGGAGCAAATAGCACCAAAATCATTGAAGTCATCGAATATATTTGAATAGCGTTTCTGGAGTCTCCATCCCGCCATAAAAAGCGTTGTGAGTTCTGGTCAGCAGCTCTAATCTTAACCTGAGAGAACATCTCCTGAATATCCCCTGCAATAGCTACAATTCCCTGACGAAATTTATGAATGATGACTACAAGAGGCTGGGCGTGTTCTGGTCCTTTCAAAAGATTCGAGTTTAGTGATATTCCAGACGTCGTAGCAGCGGCATCAAAGACTATCCGTATTTTGTTTGGTTTATTGAGATTGACTACACCAAAATGTGGAAGATACCAGGTCATCGGGCTTTCAGCTGCAGCTTCTCTTGGCGAAAGGAGCTTCGCGTACCCTTTGACGATGTATTTGTTCATTTCAGCTCTATAGGTGTCGGCATATGTTTGGTGATTACTCATTTTGGCTTCAATATTTAACAGACGCTGCTTTGCCATAGTGAAACTCGATGAAGTTGGTAGCTCCGGGTTATCTTTACGCCATAAAAGACCGGTTTCATAGTATTGTCCCATCTTTTTTGTTGTTTCAACAAGAATTTTTTTTGATCGCATATCATCATCAGATTCCAACACAACGTTTGTCTTCACACCAAAATTTTCAATGAGAAAATATTCTTCTACAAGTCTCTCAATTCTTTGTAGTGCTTCGGAGCGGCGAACATGAAGCACCCGTGGCTGAGCATCTACAACTGCGTTAATTGATGGTCCATATGCTACCCAACCTAACTTCGTCCCAGCTGCAATGGGCTTTTCTGGGCCGTCCTCGACGATATCCTTATGAACTCCTAGGTAGCAATTATCTAGGCCAATAAGAAGCACTGGCTTTGCATTCTCATAGTTGATGATTGGTACATCCTTCATGTGAATATAATCCTCTTTTTGAAATGATTGGATTGGCAAATTTAGATTTAGGACCGTGTGTACGTTATTTAAGGTGTAACTTTCGGCATCGTTATTCTGTCCCCTTATATAAAACTTAACCTTTTTGGATGGTTCTGTTGTTGTTTTGTCACCGTACCATTGCAGAGTAAGTGGAAGGCTGTGTCCTCTAAGTCCCAAAGTATTAGCGATGTTTTCTTCCAATAACGTAACAGACGATCCTTCATCAAACATGGCATGGGCAGTAACACTCCCGAGTGGCCCTGATAGTACTACGGGGAGAATTTTAAACAGCTGACTGCACTGTGAATCCTGGCGGCAGTTTAAAACTTGTTGAGTCTCACTTGATGAATTCCTTGATTCTTGGTGTAACGTCTGATGGTGTAATCGAGTGCATCCATTGATACCACAAGGTTTCCTACGAAGACAGTTGGTCAAATTATGCCCCTTCTGTAAGCATGAGAAGCAAAGACGATTTTGTTTGACTCGATTCCATTTATCGTTCACGTCGATAGCGTTAAATTGTTGGCATTCGCTTAGCCTATGTTGTTGACTACAATGGATACACAAGTGTTGCACTCGGTCAGGCTCAGTATTATGCAATACTCTTCGGGACAAATCAGATGATGTAGTTAGACGGCTGTGACTTGCGTGTTGGCGATAAAGTATCGGTGATGGCTGACTGGCTATGCAATTGTTGATGTTTTTAATAGGCATTAGGCTTACCACTCGCGCAAGATCTTTTATCCACTCTGCAAATGTTTCTATAGTTGGAAATGGTAAAATAGTGGCGGCATGTTTCGCCCATTCATACTGTTTTGAAGGAGGCAACTTGTTTATGAGTTCTCGAAGTAAAGTGGGATTTGCTAGTTGATGTGCACAGTTTGCGGATTTAAAAAATGCAACCATGTTTCGAACCCGGTTTGATAGAGGTAGGATCTGTTCTAGGTGATTTTCACTAATGGCTGTAAATTGTTGCACCTTAGTTAACTGCGCATCAACAAGTAGGTCTGGACGTCCAAAGTTAAAATGAAGTTCCTCAATAATATGTGGCAAGTTGTCCACGTATAGGAGCATGGATGAAACTGATTCCTTAGCATTACCCTTCAACGCCCTTTGCAAACGCATGATATTTTGACGATCGCTATATCCAAACTCAATGGTGGTATCCTTATAGTTGGCAAAGAACAACGGCCATTCTTCAGGATCACCACTAAATGGTGGCAAGGGATATAGATTGGCTGCAGGATCGTCGACAAATGTTGTTACACGTCTGGCAATGGAGGTTGTTTGCTCGGGTGGTGAAGGCCTTGTTGTGAAATTATCCAAATTTGGCACACTCGGAAGTGTTTGCTGTAGCTGATGGTTTGGCCTAGACATTTGTTGAGCTATATTTATCGGATTGGACATCAAAGTTTTTGCTGGCATTGGATGTGTTGCTTCAGAAGATAACAATGGTGATGCTTTGATACATTGCAGCACTTGTTCGGTAGGAGACACAACTGGTAGCTGCTGAGACACTGATGGTGGAGGTAAAAATGATAAAGACGTTGACGGCAATGACTGAAGCTGTTTTTCGGATAGCAGAGGTGATGTCATATCGATTAAGGCAGGCAACCCAGCAGGGGCGGCAGACGACAGCTGTTGCGACATCGGATTTTGAGCTTTGATGAAATTGTTGGCATTAACTTTTACTTGAAGTTGTTGCAATTGATTTTGGCTTCGAGATGTTTCATTACGCAACTCTTCAACTGAACTTCGCAATGTGTTTATCCCTGCAATGAGTGAAGTGAACTGTTCACTAGAAATGCATACCTGTGCATGCGATGGTGATGGCGTATCCATCTCCACCATAGTGTTGTCCAGCTCATCCTCTGAGTTTTCATTTGACTTGTCTACTCCAGATGATTTGTCGGTCATATTTTATTAAAATATAATTCTAAATAAAAGAAATTTTACAAAATGGCGTCGGTGGCGTCTCTTTGATTGCAGAAACAAATTGGCGAAAATATATTTTTTTTGATAATATATAGGTAACACAAATCGAGGCAACAATTTTAAAAACTAATGTTGTGACCACAAATAAAAATTCTAAATTACTGATACTTTGTTTTATTTACTTTATTTTAACTTCTTTTACATTTATTCGAACGTGTTTTAAAATTGATGTTGCCTTTTGTATTCTTGTTTGTCGTTTTTCGCCATTGTTCTTTTTCTTTCTATTGGTTCGTTGGCTCACCTTCTTCGTTAATTTGTTTTCTGTCCATTGGCTGCCGTGGTTGGGACTGTTCGTAATTCTGTTTGTTTTTACATTTGATGTCATCAAAAGTTTCGTCGTCAACACACCCCTTACTTACAAGTAATAATTTTCTTTTTGTTTTTCTTAATTTGCTTATTAAATTTGATTGAATTCAGTGTTTTCGAGTGCACAATTAATTCGAATGGGATGAACAAAAAATATGAAGTTGCACTGCAGTTTGTTTTGACGTTTGAGTTTGAATGTATTAGTGCTTCTGAGTGACTTCTGAATTCAAATCAAGAATCAATTTCCTCTCCTCAGAATCGTCAGAAGAGTATTTTTTGTGCCAATGAAACGGTTTCAGAAGCGTTCCGGACGATTCTGGACGCTTCCGGACGTCCAATGGAAAACAGCATTAATATCTAGTCAAGTGCACTTGTGTCAGAATATCAGCTGATTATATTTGGTCACTAAACAGAAAGCTGAACTTTATTGATTTCTGATTTATTAATTTTTTTGCACGTTCATTTTTACCATTTTGCGGGAAGATTCTTTATCAAATACGAAAAAGAAAATTATTAACAGCATGATAAGTAAAAAAATATAAGTTTTGTATGAGATTTGTTAATTTTATGTTTAGTTTCCTAATACAAAAATCAAATAGTCTTGAAAAACTTTTTTTCAAAAAGCTTGTTTATTACAACTCGTTAAGGGTTTATTTCAGGTGTGAGGGTTTTCTTAGAAAAAAAAAAATACAATCGGTACTTTCTTCACTATCAACTGAAGGTAAATGTTTGAAGTAAAGTTCCAAGTTTGACATTTCAAAAAAACCTAGTTACCTTGGTCAAATTTGCGTTCAATGAATCCAGGGGGCTATTTCTCAGATCATACATCACATACATTGTATGATTTTGACAGTTCTGTTGTATGATTTCTGTTTCTCAGATTTGTTGTATGATCCACTATCATACAACAATGTATGACTGGAGATTACACTGGAAATATTGGAATATTTAGGCCTATTCTGCCAATTCTGTTATTCTGCTATGAATTTTCTGTTATCAACCATAAAAGATTTTCACCATAAAAGATCTTTTATAATTGATATTCAGGAGTTCCATATTTTATAAATTTCTGTAATGAAACTTCGAAAACGAAATCTGTTACCAAACAGGTCTAAAATCTGTTGTCATAATCAGCTGATCTGTTATGATAAAAGTTTTCGTCTGGCAAATAACAAAATGGGCCAACATTTCATTTATATTTATTATTTTATTATTTAACCTGTTGGATGTATTTGAAACGGAATTGTTATAGATATTTGTGGCACGCGTATATTTTGCAATTTGTAAATTAGAGTTCAAAGTGATTAGATAATCAAAGCGACTACTTTTTCTTAGCTTATAGTTGTGCCCTGTGTTTTTCCCTTCAAAATTGTTTTGTTTTTATTTTCTTGTTTGTTTAAATAATATGTACCTATTTGAATTTATAAATAAAATACTTTGTTTGAAAAATATTAAAATGGTTGACCAACATTTTGTTTGCGTTTTTTTAAGATTTAACACAATTTGAAAATAAATTGTTGTTTGTCATATGTATTTGTGACTCGCGTAAATTGTTGCAATTTGCTTCTTATTTGAATTCCGTAAATTTGTCCTATTTGAGAAGCTGTATGAAGCATACATCGGGAACATCTAAGGGATTTTTTTTTTTTTTTTTTTATTAACTATATGCCTGTAAGACCTAAGGTCTTTTAAATGCAACCTGAATTGCACGGCATTAGTTAGAAAGAGTAGAAGGATAGGAAAGATTTGGCACAGTGGATTGAGATCAAGGTGTTTATTATCTCATTAAATCTCACGGGTGGCGTCCAGTATAGAAAAGAATGCTGCCTAGAATGGGGCTAGAACCCACACCTCTAAGTTAGCAGTCAAGCACTACATCCACTGCACCATTGCCACCCGGAATTACTTTTTGATTTTGGTTCAATCAAGTGTTCTGTGCTTTCATAAACAAAAATAACTGTTTAAATTTTCTTATTTGTTTATAATATACATATGCATACATACGTTTTAATATATTTTCTTATATTTTTCACCTTTTAAAATTTTTTTTTTGACGAAATAAGAGATAAATTATCCCTTTTTACTTCATATTCCTGCGTACTTTTGAAATCTTTTATGATAAAAGTCAGAAAAGTTTGTCTTTTATTCTTTTACGATTTATAACAGATTTTATAGCAGATCTTGATGGCATGCTGAATACCAAAAATGCGATTTGTAAAAGATTTTGGTCTGAGTTCGAAAGTTTGGCAGTTCATAACAGATTTCTTAGCAGATTTAATAACAGATTAAGCATGCCGAATACCAAAATTATAATTCATAAAAGATTTTTTGACAGCTTAGACTTTTGTATGGATATTCATAGCAGAATAACAGAATAGCAGAATAAAAGATTACACCGAATAGGCCCAATTGTATGATTCTGTTTCTCAGAATTTTTTCATACACATCATACATCAAATTAACCTCAAATGTATCATACATTTCATACAGCATATCAAATTGCTGTTTTCCCTTCACAACATTATAAAACCACATTTGTTTTTCATTTTGTCTATTTATTCTTTTTATTTGGCGTCAAGTTACTGCATTATTACAATGTATTAATATAGTTTTTGTATTCACAAATATTTTTTTTAAATTTAGCTTGAGGTGAAAGTCGATACTATTTGTAATTAATTAACGCTAATTTTGTTAAGCAATTCAGAGAACGAAGCCAAACTTTATTTTACTATACAAAGTCAAAAAACTCAAAGAACACGAACTATAAAAATAAAAACCTTCGAATCACTCTTTCATTTTATTTTCACATTCTAAAAGAAAACAAAAATCACAAACAAATTGAATGACAATGAAATGTCAAAGTCATTGATTTCATACAACAAACAGAAGTATCATACAACACTTCCAATGAAATCTGAGAAACAGAAAATTGTATGATGTGTATGATGTATGAAGATGTTGTATGTTGTATGAAATGTATGTGATGTATGATCTGAGAAATAGGCCCCAGTTGATTGAATTTGTCCCCTTTCACACGAAGAAACAAGTTGCTGGAGATTTTTTTGACGTTTTCTTTTAATCTCCTTAAAAATCTCTTGTACCTTTCATACGAGGAAACAAATCTCCAGGCAATTTTTGAAATTTCCTTTGAAAGTCCATTGGTTGAACACACCTAAACCTAGATGTGAAAGGAAATGTCAAAAAATCTCCTCAAATCCTTGACCGGGGAGATTCTGTTCGCCCCTCTTTCCTCCTGCCCTTCTCACCCAGGAACTAAAAGTTGCTGGCAACTCAGTTTCCTCGTGTGAAAGGGCACTTTCAAGTCCCTTGGGTCGTCTGAACGTACCCAATTGTATATACAATTGGCCAGTTTATATTTCTGAGATCTCAGAGGGCTCAGAGGACTCTGAAATATAAACACGATTCACACGAGTTGCTGGAGATTTTTTTGACGTTTTCTTTTAATCTCCTTAAAAATCTCTTGTACCTTTCATACGAGGAAACAAATCTCCAGGCAATTTTTGAAATTCCCCTTGAAATTCTATTGGTTGAACACACCTTAACCTAGGTGTGAAAGGAAATGTCAAAAAATCTCTTCAAATCTTCGACCGGGGAGATTCTGTTCGCCCCTCTTTCCTCCTGCCCTTCTCACCTACGAACTAAAAGTTGCTGGCAACTCAGTTTCCTCGTGTGAAAGGGCACTAAATGTCGACCGATCCCGATTATAGGCTCGACTTGGCTCTGCAAATTGGGATGCTGATGGAAGTTGCCTTTGAGAATCGCCCGTCAATCTGAGAATCCCCAGAGTGGTCTTCGTTGGCCGATGTGGCTTCATGAAATAACAATATGGCAAAGAGTGCATGCAGATGATTATTCCATTTCCACTTGTTCTGAAATATCACGTCGCCCATTGTACTGTTCCATGGAAGGTTCAGATTTGAGACTTGATTCGGGATGTTCTGAGAATTGCCCTTGCTCGAACAGTCGCCGTAAATCACAAAATGTTGAGCCTTCCACGTCATTTGCAATTGGCCATAACATGCCGGCTCCAGTAGGCATGAGCCATGCTCAGACTATGAACATGTCTTGAAAATAACCAATGGAGCCTCAAAAATCCATGTCCAAGCAGTGACATATCCATACAAATCAGACTGCTGATTGGATTGTGGTTTGGATGTTGGGCATCGTTCATGTCTAGGAGCTTGTTTAGATTGGGAAAATTGAGTCCGGACTCGTGAGTCTCATCGTGTTTACATTAGAAAATATGAGGCGCCTCAAAACACATAGAAACAACAACAATTTCGATGTTTTGCGCATTGAAACAACAACAAATGAGACTCATGAGTCAGTTGTTTATGTTTTCTTCTTGCCTCACGACATCTCTGACCCCCACTTCTCTTGTCCAGAAACCGCCGTGAGACCGGTCTCAGCCTTCCCAATCTAAACAGCGTCTAGTGGAAGCAGCATGTAAGGAATGACGAGGAGTTGAGTAAGTTGCTGCGTCATGTGACAATTGCCCAAGGCCTAATATTTTGCCAGTTCTTTTACCGAAGAATAGCTCACCTCAACCACCGGCTTCTCAAAACATTAGAAAAACCATTCTTGGCTGCTCAGGCCCATGTGTCATTCAATTTCACCCTTTCTGTAACACCACATGTAAACATAGTATAATTTTAGTCCGAAAAGTTTGCCTCCCAAAACAAGCAATGGTCACCCTATTTACAGACCCTGTTTAGATTTGTTGGTTTCACTACGTAGTGAAAAGTCATGTCGTGTATACACTTGAGTCTGTTTAGATTGGGAAAATTGAATCCGGACTCGTGAGCCTCATCGTGTCTACATTAGAAAATTTGAGGCGCCTCAAATCAATTAGAAACAACAACAACTTCAATGTTTGGCGCATTGATTCAACAACAAATATAAGACTCATGAGTCGGATGTTTATGTTTTCTTCATGCCTCACGACATCCCTGAGACCGGTCTCAGCCTTCCCAATCTAAACAACGTCCTTTGTAGTTTTCACACAAATGTATTTCTGCATGCTCATGGAATATTTGCAAATTAGGGGCCGGTTATAGCGATCAGTAAAACACATCAGTAAAATGTTGAAACGAAAGGAGTTCGGAATTTTTCCCTGATGGGTGTTTATAGCGAACAGTAAAATTGTGTCAGTAAAACTAGTGTCTTCTTCTTCTTTCTATTTTTACTGGATGTCAATGCATCAGTAATTTTTTTTCGTATGTACTGAAACAGTAAAAAATTGGAACACAAACAGGCGGAACGAATTGTTTCATTTTGAGTGACAGGACAATCAGCTGATACGTAAAATGAGTTTTCGTCAGTAAAATCAAATAAATGGTTTTTCTCAAAAAATACAATTCCGAATCAAGTTTTTCTTTTAAAATAAATTATTTTATAACATTCGTCATCGATTTGCATATAGTTTTTGTTTCAAAAAGCATTTAAACATATTAAATATAGCAAAAGAAAATGTTTACTGATGCATTTTACTGGTCGCTATAACTGACCCCTTAGAAAATTTGATTTTGGACATCGTATGAGTATTTCTACTCTCGATCTCGTCCAACTATGTATAATTATATCTAGGTAGAAAATTAGGAATCTTTCTGTTGGACGCACAAGCAAAAATGAACAAAATGGAATGAAATGGACCATTTTGGTTATGAAACGTGACTGCTCACTCAAATTTTTATATTTTCTTCTTGACTAACCCCTCCCTTTTTACCTCACCGATTTCACCTACGAACTGTCGTCATGCTGTAGTGAAACCAACAAATCAAAGGTCAAAGACAGAGAATATGAAATAAAGAAGCCAATACTTCGTACGTTTCACCCCCCAAAACCCATTTGTTTACATTGTTGTATTTGTAATTTCATTTCGTGTCGAAGAAATAGATGTGAATTGCAACAACAACAAGACCTGTGCTGAATGATGTGCTGAATGACTAGTTGATTCTATGTGTGCGTTTTGCACTCATCATCGTGTCCTGTATCCCCGGCTGGGGCATAGGGCGTCAACAAAACGTCTCCATCCTTCACGGTCTGCTGCAAGGTACTTAAGCTGTGGCCACGTCTTTCTCTGGGATTCTGCTTCCGCTAAGACAGTTGATTTCCATGTTGTTCTTGGTCTTCCAACCCGCCGTGCACCCTGAGGATTCCATTCGAAGGACTGCTTTGCAATTTCATCGTTTGGTTTCCTCAGTGTGTGACCAATCCAACGCCATTTACGCTTTCTTATGTCGACGTCCAGCCGCTCTTGACTTGTCCTGCGCCACAATTCCTCATTTGATATTATTTGTGGCCAGCGAATCTTTAGGATGTGGCGAAGACAGCGATTCACAAAAGCCTGCAATTTCTTCGAAATGGTAGACGTGACTTTCCAGGTTTCACAAGCATATAACAGCACGGATTTGACATTGGATTCGAAGAATCTCAACTTAGTGCGTAAGGAGATTTGACTGGATTTCCAAATTGGGGACAGAGTACCGAAAGCAGCACGAGCTTTATTTATTCTACTTTTAACGTCCAGATCCGTACCACCGTTTGCAGAAACAATACTGCCAAGGTAGTTAAATTGTTCCACTACTTCAACTGGCGTCTGGCGTAAAATAATACGCTGCTGTGTGGAGCGGCCTGTGAGCATTATTTTTGTCTTTTTGCTGTTAATTCTTAGACCACTCGACTCTCCCTTCACTTGCAGTGCTTGGCACATCCCGTTCAGCCCACTGATGTTATTTGCCAGTAGACATATGTCATCGGCATAGTCTAAATGACTGAGCCTTTCGAACGGTCTCCATTGAATGCCCTGTCGCTCAGCTGTACCAACACTGGCCGTCAATACGTCGTCCATCGCCAGCAGGAAGAGAATTGGCGATAGAACATCCCCTTGTCTCACACCCTGTTGCACTTCGAAGGAGTCGGATAGCTGCCCATTGTGCAAAACAAAACACCTCGCGTTGTTGTAGGACTCTTTAATAATGGCAACAATTTTTGGTGGAATTCCTCTACCAAGCAACGATCTCCATATACATTCTCGGTTAACTCGATCAAAGGCCTTTTCAAAATCCACGAACATGAGGTAAAGCGGTGATTGATATTCCATCGACTGCTCGAGGACGATACGCAGGGTGTTGATATGGTCGACACACGATCGACCACTGCGGAAGCCAGCTTGATGCCTCTTGAGTGTAGACTCGATTCTATCCTTTATTCGCTCGAGTATGATTGTTGCCATTAGTTTTGGGAAAACGGACAAAACGGTGATACCACGCCAATTGTTGCAATTCTTTAAGTCACCTTTCTTTGGCAACTTAACAATCACACCATCCTTC
This sequence comes from Dasysyrphus tricinctus, assembly GCA_963921185.1. Classification (NCBI taxonomy): domain Eukaryota; kingdom Metazoa; phylum Arthropoda; class Insecta; order Diptera; family Syrphidae; genus Dasysyrphus; species Dasysyrphus tricinctus. The sequence continues at coordinate 77,013,297 of OY992530.1, read as the reverse complement.
CAGTCCCTGGGATAGCTTTCGTTTTCCCAAATGTTTTGTATCAGCGGATGTAAAATACTAGCCGCTGCTACGGGATCGGCTTTCAGGAATTCAGCTGGTATTCCGTCCAGTCCAGCTGCCTTGTTGTTTTTGAGGAGATTTATTGATGTACGAATTTCCGATTCTGACGGGGGTTCGATGTCAATACCCCTATAGGACCTGCGCATCTCGTTTAGTTGGGGCACTTCAGCACTCTGCTCAACTGAATCCTCATTTAGCAGGGCACAAAAATGGTCCTTCCATCTACGAAGCTGATCCTCAATTGATACCAAAAGTGTGCCATCCACATCCATTACAGGATGATTGGTGTTGCTTTTTTTCCCGATAACATCTTTGGCTATTTGGTACAATTCCCGGATATCTCCTCTTCTGGCAGCGCTTTCCGCATTATCTGCGAGTCCATCCAACTTCACCCTCTTGTCACGTCTCACACAGCGGTAGACCATCTTATGTGCAATGCGGTACTCTCTCCGCAAGTCAGCCTTTCGTTGAACATCAGCTTCGGCATTTATTTGGATTTTCAACGATTTGCGAAGTTCGATCTTATCCCAGGTGTCTTGGGATATCCAAGAGTCTCTACGTCTCGTTCGCTTGGGTACAGTTTCGGATCCAGCCTCCATAAAAACACTTTTAATTTCACCCCACATCTCATCAATTGTTGAATTCTGGATTCCATTTAATGACGAGGCTCTGTCGTTAAGGGTGGTGACATAGTTTCGACATATGTTGGGGTCATTTAAAGCATTAGTAATGAATTTTGTGCTCCTTGCTGCATCCTGCGCTGGTTTTTGTACGGCAGCGGTTCGTAGTTTGAGACTCATCAGAACCAAATGGTGGTCGCTTCCCACATCGGCATTTCTTATACTCCGGACATCACACATAGACTTCCTCCATCGCTGCTGAATCATGATATGATCAATTTGGTTTTCGGTTTGACCATCCGGATGCACCCAGGTAATTTTGTGGCACGTCTTATGCTTAAATACAGTCCCACCTATCACAAGACGATTCGCGTTACAAAAGTCGACAAGCAAGTCACCATTTTCATTCCGTGACCCCACGCCATTTCTTCCCATCACGCGTTCCAGTCCGTAATTGTCTGAACCGACTTGGGCATTTAGGTCTCCCATAACGACTATGATGTCGGCTCTCGGAACACTACTGTAAACCGAGTTAAGATGAGTGTAGAACGCGGTTTTGTCTTCCTCGGTCGCTTCATTTGTGGGGGCGTAGCACTGATGTTGCGGACGCCTGTCCGACAGTTCTGCTTGCCGGCGAAATCTGGAAGCAGGAATAAAAGAACAAAAAAGAAAATAAATCACCTCACCCTGTTTCGATTATACTTGCCGATTTGACATTGGCGTTTGCCTTTATTATTCCTGGTACTGCTGAAATACTAATAAAAGAGAAATAGTTTAATAATCTCGGAAGATTCTTTTAGACATTTAAAAGAAGAGAAATATTTCACACGCGCAAGATGAAAATACATACTTATCCAAACAAATCAAAGCTGCGGCTAATATTTTGGCGAAATATGGGTTCTGTTTGTCATTGATTGTTTTGTTATGGCTATGCATGGATAGGATATCTGATGAACATAGGAGACAACAAAAATACTTCGACTAGGTTTCAAATTTTCAATTTCTACCCCATGCAAGCTGCAGCCTTATATCCATGTAACAGCGGGTTGAATCAACTACACCCAGGTTGGAGCCTACCCGGATTGGATAATAAAGATATGGGTAGATTAATGGCTAGTAGGTTCATCCGTTGATTGTCAGGCGTTTGTGACGTCATAAAAACACTAAAATGTCGGATTGGGGATACCTACTGAGCAACTATTGTTTCCCTTTATTGTGATCGTGTCAAACTAAATGCAGGGGAATAAGAATACATTTTCACAAATACACGCACATGTTCGAAGAAAAAAAAAAGAGAATAGATAGCGGACAGTCGATCGGGTGATGGAAATAGTGTGGAAGGAGAAATATGGGAAACGGATTAGAAGTGGTATGTTCAACAGTTTGAAGCTCCTCATTTGAAGAGTGCTGTTCAAACGATTGAGGCCAAATAACAAAATTGGTGCCGTTCCGATACTGGCTTTATTTAAAAAAAAGAACACAAATAATATAAGTGATTTCTTTTGAAAATAAAAAGTGCGTGAAAATTTCTCTTGAATTTTTGTTCGCTTAACTTTAAAAGTAATGTTGAATGATTTCCGGTTATAATCACTGAAAACATTTTTTTATTGTTTTTAAGATTTTGCGCTATACCCACGTGTCGGAATTTCCAGATTTTCGTATTAACGAGAAATAACTTATTAAGTTTTAAATAAACAGGCCGTAGGGTGAGTTTATTCGAAACGTTTTTATTGAAAATGATTGGTTGCTAATTTCGTTCATTTTGCGTAGGTTACAAAACTTTAAGTTTGTACGTTTGGCGGTCCCACGTTGTCAGCGGAACGCTGGGGCCGCCACAAAAATGTGGTGGTCTGACAATTTTCACCTGGAAACGCAATTTCCGTTATATCAAATATTTGGAGTGGGAAGATTCTACAGCAATCCCCGAATGCACATCAGTGTCCTTCAAATCCCCAAGAAACCGTCACCAAGGAAGTCTATTTTTTTGTGTTTCTTGGAGCACTGGTGGCTGTCGATGAAGTCTTGTGGTGGAGAATAATTCACACATCAGTAACGGATGTCTCTCTTCACACTAATTCCAACTTGTTGGTCGCACAGGTTTGCCCTTAATGCCCAGTGACTCTAAGAATGCAAAAGAAAGTTTAACTACGCGTATATATATGAATGTTAAGTGCTTTCGACAGTTTTAGATGCTTTAAAATTGAATAGCAAAGTAACTAAATATCTCTTTAATTTATCATTGTATACGTCCATATGGAAAGGACTTCCTATAAACCTACCTGTTATGGTTTTTTTATTTGTTAATTTACATGGCGTTGAAGTTTTATTCCCTAGCTTATTTTTTTTTGTAATTTGTATCCTTTCTATATCCCGATTTTTGTTTACTTGATTCTTGATTATATACCATTGTAAGTGATTCGTTCGTTGCCAGGGCCTCTCATTCGTTTTTATTTGTGTTTTTTTTGTAATGAAATTCATTTGTACCATAACCCCCCTTAATAGAGCTCTCTCAAGGTAGGGACGTTTTTTGATGGTCCAGTTAGTTCTACGCACTGAAGAGAAAAAGAGTTTAATATTTAAGTGAGAGTCCTATTAAAGAATGAAACAAAATCACGTTTTTTTTTTGTTTGGTTATTTTCTTTTCAGTTTTGGTAATAACGTTTATATAACTTATAGATAACTCATTAATATATCTTATTTTGAAATTAGTAATATTAAAGTTTAGTTTTATGATGTTGCCTACTATGTGTTTACGCTTAAGACTAATTTCTTAAATAAAACTTCGCTAAACGTCACTTTTGAATGGAGTTTGGGTGTTTGTTATCGGTATGGTCTTCATTGGTGAAATAGGTCGTTTTAGATCTTAAATTTTGAGGGGCGCCAATGGTAGCCGAATGCTTTTGGTGGAAATGGTGTGACCAGAAACTGGTCATCAACATGATTTGGGGGAATCCAAAAATGGCCGCGGATTCCTATGGTAGGGTGGGTAATGGTCTCACTGCCACAACATCCGCAGTGCCTTGGTGTGACGATAGTCCGTCCGTGGTCTTTTCTAGTCCGACAATTTTTTGTTTCCTAGTTTTCCCCAGGCCTGATATGTGTTTTTGTTTGCAGGCGAGGTTAAGTTTCCGGGGGCAAGATCCCCCCCCCGTCCGACGAGCTGACGCCGTGCAATATGCAAGCAGGCCGCGTCCCTGGGACTTGACATTCCACCTTCCTTTTCCAATCTCTTCCTTTCTCTCTTTCCTACCTCTTCCTTTTCCTACCCCTCCACTTTACCTACATCCTCCTCTCCTCTTGCCTTCGCAACAAAATGGCGCCCAACGTCTGAGCTTTATAGCGAAGACTTTTGTAGTGTAGTCCTAGTTTTTGTATTAGTCCAGAACCAAACTTACTGTGAATTTTTAAAACTCGTAAGTCTGCACCAGGAAAGTCTCTGACATACCTAGGTGTATTGCGACGAGATTTTGAAAATTCACAGTGACTGAGGCTCATGAGTGTTATCTTTTCTTGTACCAAACTTGCTATGAATTTTTAAGAATCGTAAGTCTGCACCAGGAAAGTCACTGACATACCTAGGTGTATTGCGACGATTTCTTGAAAATTCATAGCGACTACGGTTAGTGTATGTTCATGCGTTTTATCTGGAGTTACTGCAAGGCTTTCACATTCGTAAGTCTGCACCAGGAAGGTCACAGACGTACCTAGGTGTATTGCGACGAATGATTGAGGGCTTGCAGTGGCAACAGATAACGCATTTAGTCTTGTTTTTCCTTTTTCCCATCCTTATCTTTTTTTTACTTTTCTATCTTATTTTATTTTCATATCCTTTGTCTTGTCTGGTTAGGTTATTTGGACGTAGTGACCATGTTTGACGAGAGTTAATCATAGAGGCACCGTTCCAAGTCTCTTGTGAGTTTTCATCGTCATGCTTCTTTTCATTCCTTTCTACCTCACCACTTCAAGGGATCTTTAGTTTTGTCCGTCTGCAGTCTCATTTTTCGAAGATGCCATTATTAAGTTCGCCTTATTCCGTCAAAACCCCACTGAAGTGGCTACCTGAAGCACCCAGTTTTGATAAGTAGGAAAAACTATTCATATCCAAAACGAAGACAAATTGAGCATAAAGCATAATATACATAACGTATATAAAAAATTAGTATACATAACGAATATAAAATATTATCGGCAAAATCGTTTTTTTTTCATATTAAAAAAATACAATAAGGTACCATTATTTACTATGAAAATCAAATAGGTATAAGCTCATGTTTTTCTTTAAATTGCTTTATTTATTTTTGGAAAATAAAGTTATGACTACTTTTTCTTGTATTCACGTTTTTTCTTCGTTTGCTTAAAAAAATAAAAAGAAAAAAAAGCACCTATATATTTTTGGTATTGTACCAACCATATACCAAATTCATATTTTTGTTACAATCATGTCTATTTATTGACCTATGTACGTAACTCATTTTTCATTAGATTGTAAACGTTATGTTGATCGAAAAAATCCTGTTTAACTCAATGTTGTTATTTATAAAAGCGTATTTTCAAACCAACCTATAAAAGAAAACCATGGTTTACTTTGGTTGATACAAGAGGTGGTCGTTTATTAAAAAAAAAAAAAAAAAAAAAAATAGATAAAAGTTCTCGCACTAATTTCAAACTAAATTCGGTTTTAGTTACAATACCTACAATCTTAAAACCTTCTACCTGCGAAAGCTAAATTATGTAGAAAAAAACTTATTTAAGTGTTTTTGTTTTCATATAAATTGCGTTTCAGTTTTTGTGTTGTTACAACATTGTTTTTGTTATTAGTTTTGTTGTCACCACTTCAGAAGTCTAAAGCTTCTTTTGAATTTATTTTTTTTTGAGAATCTAAATTATTTTTTTTGTTTCTTTTTTTTTTGTAATAAAGTTTTCTCGCAAATTCATCCTATCATCTTTATTTATTTTTTTTTTAATTATTATTAATTCATTGAGTAGATCCTGAAATGAAAGCAAACGGAGAAATTATTCTCTCCTCCTCCACTGAGCCAACATTCCGATCCTCTGACCGTCCACCGAACAGGCTTTCCGAAGTAAGCCACAATCAGTATTCAGTAAAGCCTAGAACTCATGTTGTTCCATCAGCGCAACCACGAGCTGTAGCCTGAGAGGTAACGATAAACCCCAGGCCGTACATAACCACCATAATGGCGTACAAAAGTTTTCTCACAGAAAAGACATCAACTTAACTAGATGCATAGCATATCCTCGGCAAAACATCTGGAAATTCAAATTTAAATCTGGCGAAATAGTACCAAAGCCACACATACATAATATATATACACCTCTTCATAAAACCATAATCGGTTCTGGGTAAGACCTAAGTAAAGTGAATTCCAGTTTCAATAGTTATTTTTTCTGCACTTAAAGTTTATTTATGACACGTAGTACCTAATGAATTTCTTTTATTACCCCTCAGATTTACCTCCTTAAAAATTAAAATAAATGAAGGTACCTGATAGAAAAGAATTTCCACTTAAACTTCAGAATTTTTATAACTTTGTACCTGAATCCACGTCGACAGTAGTCTAGTCAAAACACAACCATGTACCTACATAGTTCAGTTTTTTTTATTAATTTCTCTCCACATGCACATAGCCTTAATTTATTTTTTTATATCAAACTGATCTGTGATAACATCTAGCTGTGCTGATCTCCTAAACTGTGATAAACTTATCAGGGATATTAACCTTTGCAATTTTATTTATATTCCCTATTTATATTTTTTGTCTTTATTTTTATTTATACAATTTTTTTTTATATACTAACTTGACCATATTAATAGGCTTAAACTTCGTAAATCACTAAAAATGTTTAATTAATAAGTAACCAAAAGGAGGCTCACCGGGGAGAAAGTAATAAGGGACCATTAATAATGAATGGTCTGGCCTAAAGCGGGGTGGTCAAAGCAGCCTACGCAATAAAATACAAATTTCCTTGTCTTGATTTTCTCATGTACGTCAACTTCGGTAGTTTTTTTTTCAATGTACAAAATAATTCCACCGGCAGCCCTACAATAGTGAAGGAAGAGATTAGTAAACCCTCCTAATGATAATCATAGTGACTTACCTTTGGTAACTTCAATCTCATGGTAGGGTAGAAAAACAGAAATTCTTCCTATCGCCATGACCTTCTATCTAGAGGAATGTACATTCGTAGGTACTTGCGTTTGTTTATGCCCGGCATATAGCGTGGGTTAACTCCCCACTGTGACAAATGAAAATAAAACAGGTACCGCATTCCAGGCGACCTTTTTATCCTTTAATTGGAGTTTATCCAAATAAAGGACAAATTTTGTTGCGGACGCCTGTCCGACAGTTCTGCTTGCCGGCGAAATCTGGAAGCAGGAATAAAAGAACAAAAAAGAAAATAAATCACCTCACCCTGTTTCGATTATACTTGCCGATTTGACATTGGCGTTTGCCTTTATTATTCCTGGTACTGCTGAAATACTAATAAAAGAGAAATAGTTTAATAATCTCGGAAGATTCTTTTAGACATTTAAAAGAAGAGAAATATTTCACACGCGCAAGATGAAAATACATACTTATCCAAACAAATCAAAGCTGCGGCTAATATTTTGGCGAAATATGGGTTCTGTTTGTCATTGATTGTTTTGTTATGGCTATGCATGGATAGGATATCTGATGAACATAGGAGACAACAAAAATACTTCGACTAGGTTTCAAATTTTCAATTTCTACCCCATGCAAGCTGCAGCCTTATATCCATGTAACAGCGGGTTGAATCAACTACACCCAGGTTGGAGCCTACCCGGATTGGATAATAAAGATATGGGTAGATTAATGGCTAGTAGGTTCATCCGTTGATTGTCAGGCGTTTGTGACGTCATAAAAACACTAAAATGTCGGATTGGGGATACCTACTGAGCAACTATTGTTTCCCTTTATTGTGATCGTGTCAAACTAAATGCAGGGGAATAAGAATACATTTTCACAAATACACGCACATGTTCGAAGAAAAAAAAAGAGAATAGATAGCGGACAGTCGATCGGGTGATGGAAATAGTGTGGAAGGAGAAATATGGGAAACGGATTAGAAGTGGTATGTTCAACAGTTTGAAGCTCCTCATTTGAAGAGTGCTGTTCAAACGATTGAGGCCAAATAACAAAATTGGTGCCGTTCCGATACTGGCTTTATTTAAAAAAAAGAACACAAATAATATAAGTGATTTCTTTTGAAAATAAAAAGTGCGTGAAAATTTCTCTTGAATTTTTGTTCGCTTAACTTTAAAAGTAATGTTGAATGATTTCCGGTTATAATCACTGAAAACATTTTTTTATTGTTTTTAAGATTTTGCGCTATACCCACGTGTCGGAATTTCCAGATTTTCGTATTAACGAGAAATAACTTATTAAGTTTTAAATAAACAGGCCGTAGGGTGAGTTTATTCGAAACGTTTTTATTGAAAATGATTGGTTGCTAATTTCGTTCATTTTGCGTAGGTTACAAAACTTTAAGTTTGTACGTTTGGCGGTCCCACGTTGTCAGCGGAACGCTGGGGCCGCCACAAAAATGTGGTGGTCTGACAATTTTCACCTGGAAACGCAATTTCCGTTATATCAAATATTTGGAGTGGGAAGATTCTACAGCAATCCCCGAATGCACATCAGTGTCCTTCAAATCCCCAAGAAACCGTCACCAAGGAAGTCTATTTTTTTGTGTTTCTTGGAGCACTGGTGGCTGTCGATGAAGTCTTGTGGTGGAGAATAATTCACACATCAGTAACGGATGTCTCTCTTCACACTAATTCCAACTTGTTGGTCGCACAGGTTTGCCCTTAATGCCCAGTGACTCTAAGAATGCAAAAGAAAGTTTAACTACGCGTATATATATGAATGTTAAGTGCTTTCGACAGTTTTAGATGCTTTAAAATTGAATAGCAAAGTAACTAAATATCTCTTTAATTTATCATTGTATACGTCCATATGGAAAGGACTTCCTATAAACCTACCTGTTATGGTTTTTTTATTTGTTAATTTACATGGCGTTGAAGTTTTATTCCCTAGCTTATTTTTTTTTGTAATTTGTATCCTTTCTATATCCCGATTTTTGTTTACTTGATTCTTGATTATATACCATTGTAAGTGATTCGTTCGTTGCCAGGGCCTCTCATTCGTTTTTATTTGTGTTTTTTTTGTAATGAAATTCATTTGTACCATAACCCCCCTTAATAGAGCTCTCTCAAGGTAGGGACGTTTTTTGATGGTCCAGTTAGTTCTACGCACTGAAGAGAAAAAGAGTTTAATATTTAAGTGAGAGTCCTATTAAAGAATGAAACAAAATCACGTTTTTTTTTTGTTTGGTTATTTTCTTTTCAGTTTTGGTAATAACGTTTATATAACTTATAGATAACTCATTAATATATCTTATTTTGAAATTAGTAATATTAAAGTTTAGTTTTATGATGTTGCCTACTATGTGTTTACGCTTAAGACTAATTTCTTAAATAAAACTTCGCTAAACGTCACTTTTGAATGGAGTTTGGGTGTTTGTTATCGGTATGGTCTTCATTGGTGAAATAGGTCGTTTTAGATCTTAAATTTTGAGGGGCGCCAATGGTAGCCGAATGCTTTTGGTGGAAATGGTGTGACCAGAAACTGGTCATCAACATGATTTGGGGGAATCCAAAAATGGCCGCGGATTCCTATGGTAGGGTGGGTAATGGTCTCACTGCCACAACATCCGCAGTGCCTTGGTGTGACGATAGTCCGTCCGTGGTCTTTTCTAGTCCGACAATTTTTTGTTTCCTAGTTTTCCCCAGGCCTGATATGTGTTTTTGTTTGCAGGCGAGGTTAAGTTTCCGGGGGCAAGATCCCCCCCCCGTCCGACGAGCTGACGCCGTGCAATATGCAAGCAGGCCGCGTCCCTGGGACTTGACATTCCACCTTCCTTTTCCAATCTCTTCCTTTCTCTCTTTCCTACCTCTTCCTTTTCCTACCCCTCCACTTTACCTACATCCTCCTCTCCTCTTGCCTTCGCAACACTGAATAATTGTGACGTTACGAATTTTTGAACGAAACCTTGCTGTCATTAATCTCGCAGAAATGGGCGCCCATGAGATCAAACTACGCCTCGCTTCTTCGTTCAACATAATTCCGACACCATGCAGTCTTTGGCCACCCTCTCTTTCATCTTCGCCGGAATACAGCATTCTCGTCTGTCCAGTGTCTGATCTGTATTCAGCTCTTCCTCTCCACTTAGTTTCGCTTATGCCCAGGATACTGATCTTTAGGCGAAGCATTTCACGCTCAACCTGCTCGTATCTACCATCGCTGTACAAGGATCGAACGTTCCATGCTCCGATTTTCGTACGTATGCGGTAGCCAAAAGTAACATTTGCGCTTCTTGAAAGACTTCTTCTATTTGTCAACGATTCATTTATTATTATGGCCTCTTGATTGACGCTCGTACATGAAGGATGCCGCACCCCCAAATCCGATGTGCGGTTTACTGCAGCCGAAGCTACAGAAGGATTTTCTATAAAAAGATTACCTCTTGGGGACTCATTTCCATTTGTTGTCATAATTCATGTATTTGCATATATCCTTCCACCATGGTGTTTTCCGAGATATGATTAATAACATACATAAGCTCAGATTTGACAGGCACACCCGCCTTTTGTATGGTCAAACACATAACTGCTCGAGGCCGCCCACTATGGGAAAACAGACGCCTTTTGTAGCCGCCCAATATGGGTTACAGACGCTACCTGCTGCTGCCGTTGGCCTTTTACCAAAAAAAAAGCTCCTCCGCCACCAGACTATCATGCCGTTGACCGCCACCTGCAGTTCATCCGCCTTAAGGGGGCTTTTAACCATCCCGAGGACAAGTTTGTGCCCTGACCAGCATAGCTGGGTTGTCTGCTTATCCCGGCATCCATTCGGTCCCCCTGCACGTTAGCGTTACCCGCCCTCTACCACGCGGAGGTGTGCATAGGGATTTTCCTATCATTGAGCCTAGGGCCATATGGCGTCCTAGCACTCTCAAGCACTCTCAAGTACTTTAGAGGGCGTTTTGCACTGCTTTTCACTAATACTTTGCAAATCTAATACATCAGCTGTTCGCTTCCAGCTTGTAGGCAAATCAAATTGACAACAACTGAGGATTGACTTCTTTATTTCATATTAGGTCTGTTCCTTGCCGACTTTCAAACAGTTTGAAACCGCCAGATTTAGTCCGGTCGTTCCACACTTGAAAAATTGTACTGGTCCACAGTACACATATTGAAGGTAATATCATTAGCGTTTTCATTTTTGTTCAGTTCTGCGCATCCATCAAAATCAGTGAAAAATGGCGACTCTACGTGACCCCGACTAGTTAAACATCAAAATTTGTTGTGTGTTATGTGTTCATTTGTTACTTACATATTTAAATACAAATACAATTATTCAAGCTTTTTAGTGTTTATTTACATTTTTTTTAGTGTTATTTAAATTATTCTTTTGTGTTTGTTTTCTTCGTTGTTGTTGTAATACAGTGGAAGAGGTCACGTAAGGCTGCCATCTTGAATTTCTTTGACAGTTCTCATTTCGGACCACATGCGCAAGATAATACCTTAGATTGTGTACTGTGGTACTGGTCTGCACCAAATCTGGCGGTCTGAAACTGTTTGGGACTAAACCATGGAACAGGGTTATTCTCTCGTCAAAGATTTGAGCCAAAAAATCGATAAAATGTTCGATATCTTTCGATATTTCAAACAAGCGCCTGTCAAAAATTTATTGTTTTGGCGGGAATTTCAACGCTTTCAAATGAAATCTTTCAATTTCACGTCGTTCATATTTTCATAAGTAATTCAAGATTAAAAACTGAGTTTGCTTGAGTCCACGAATAAATTTATTGGTACAAAATAAACAATAAACTTATCATTAATATATTTTATTAGTTTTCTATAATTCACTTGTAAAAAAATGGAAGGCTTCGATGAAGCTGGTGTCTTTTTTTCTGACAATTTCGGTGGTGAGCCACAGGATGGAAACCACATAAATTTACAATCCCTGAAGAAAAAATACAAGGATTTCATTCGAACATTTAATGAGGACAATTTCTTCTACAAATACAGGTAAGAGGGCTCAATTTGATTTCTTATTTATGTCAAACGTCATTGGAATCCAATATATTCCTTTAGAGATACACTGAAAAGAAATTACCTAAATGGTCGTTACTTCCTCGAGGTCGAAATCGATGATTTGGCTGGATTTGATGAAACATTGGCTGACAAACTATACAAGCAACCTACAGAACATTTGCAGATATTTGAAGAAGCAGCCAAAGAAGTTGCGGATGAGATCACTGCTCCGCGACCTGAGCATGAAGAGCATGTACATGATATTCAGATTTTACTCTCGTCGACAGCAAATCCCACTAACATAAGAGAACTCAAATCAGACTGTGTTTCCAGATTGATCAAAATCGCTGGAATAATTATCTCTGCATCGGGAATCAAAGCAAAGGCAACCAGCATGTCTATTCAGTGCCGATCATGTGGCAACGTAATTCCGAACTTGAAAGTTAGCCCCGGCTTGGAGGGATACGCAATGCCGAGAAAATGTAACACTGAACAGGCAGGCAGGCCAAGATGCCCGTTGGATCCGTTCTTTATAATGCCTGACAAATGCCAATGCGTTGACTTTCAAATATTAAAATTACAAGAGTTGCCCGATTTTGTTCCCCAGGGAGAAATTCCTCGGCATTTGCAGTTATTCTGTGACCGTTCTCTATGCGAAAGAGTGGTTCCCGGCAACAGAGTTCTTATTCAAGGAATCTATTCAATTCGCAAGGTCGGTAAGCCAAGCAGACAAGATGGACGAGAGAAGGCTGTAATTGGAGTGCGATCTCCTTACATGCGTGTGGTTGGTATTAGCGTCGACACTCACGGTGTCGGTGCAATCTCTCGGTACAGCAACATTACATCCGATGAAGAAGATCAGTTCAGGCGAATGGCCGCCAGCGACGACATTTACGAGCGTTTGTCAAAGTCTCTGGCTCCGAGTATCTTCGGATCCGCAGAAATTAAAAAAGCCATTACTTGTTTGCTTTTTGGGGGAGCACGTAAGCGGTTACCAGACGGTCTCAATCGTAGAGGTGACATAAACGTCTTGTTGCTAGGTGATCCTGGTACAGCTAAATCGCAGTTGCTGAAATTCGTCGAAAAAGTCGCCCCAATAGGGGTGTATACTTCGGGTAAAGGTTCAAGTGCAGCTGGTCTTACTGCTTCAGTGATGAGAGACCCTGCAACGGTAAGTTTAAACTAAATTGATCCTCACAAATCACTTAACTTTCAATCATATTGTAGCGCAACTTTGTTATGGAAGGCGGAGCAATGGTACTTGCTGATGGTGGTGTCGTGTGCATCGATGAATTCGACAAAATGAGGGAAGATGACCGAGTCGCTATTCACGAAGCAATGGAGCAACAGACAATTTCATTGGCAAAGGCCGGTATAACTACCACACTGAACTCACGTTGTTCAGTATTGGCTGCTGCAAACTCAATATTCGGACGTTGGGACGACACCAAAGGCGAAGAGAACATTGATTTCATGCCAACTATTTTGTCTCGTTTCGATATGATCTTCATTGTCAAAGATATTCACGACGAAGCTAGAGATATAACCATGGCAAAGCACATCATAAACGTGCATTTGGCGTCAAATAAAGCCGGTTCCGACGTCGAGGGAGAAATTCCCTTATCGGTTTTCAAGAAATACATTCACTATTGTCGTACACACTGTGGGCCCAGGTTAAGTGAAGCGGCTGGTGAGAAATTAAAGAGTCGTTATGTTTTAATGAGAAGTGGTGCTGGAGCCCAAGAGAAGTCAGCGGATAAGCGTATGAGTATTCCAATCACAGTTCGTCAATTGGAAGCTATTATCAGAATTTCCGAGTCTTTGGCTAAAATGCAGCTTCAGCCCTTTGTTTCTGATGCACATGTGAATGAAGCATTGAGATTATTCCAAGTTTCAACACTTGATGCTGCTATGACTGGAAGTTTATCAGGTGCTGAAGGTTTCACCACAGAGGAAGACCAGGACATTTTAAATCGCATTGAAAGACAGCTGAAGAAGCGTTTTGCTATTGGAACTCAAGTTTCTCAATTGAGTATCGTTCAGGTAAGAACAAATCAAAGGTATTACTAGTTGAATATTAATGAAAATTAATTTATTCATTTTAGGACTTTTTACGCCAGAAATACGAGGAACGAGCAGTAATGAAAGTCATTAATACCATGATACGTCGCGAGGAAATTCAACATCGTATGCAGCGAAAAATGTTGTACCGTATATCATAAGTTATTTTGTTGTTTTTCTTTTTGTTCAAGAAATAAATGTTATTCCTTTTTATAATACATCCTTAAACCATTACACTGCCATATTTTAATAATTATTTTGTCTGGTTAAAAGGTACTTACAAACTGGTCGGGTTCCTAGAGGGTATAACTTATGCCAAAGACAAAATTATCCCACCTTCCCACTTTGAGTCCGAAACCACTTATTTTTTAACCGACAAAACGAAACGCTGCGATTAGGGGCCTATTTCAGCGCTACTACAACAGAGCTACATAAACTACATCGTACATTAAAATCCTTTAACTACATCATTTATGTTTGTCTGATTCAAACATACAGCTGGGGCCCTACTATGTAACTTTATTCTACTTTCGAATCCATTCGAAAGTTGTTTTCAATGATTATTATAAGTGGTAATATGTATGAAAGTGGGATAAAATTTTAGTGCTTCCGACTTTATGCCAGAGAAGCTTGAATTAACGCTGTTCTATTTCCGTTTATAAGCGCTGGCTTAAGAATTAGCGAGCTGAGATTTTGCGAATTCGAACGTTTTTATTGTAGAATCGAGTTACATAGTTGGGCCCCTGGAGTTATGAAATAAAAGATAAAAGAGTTTAATAAATTACAAATATAACTGGTGTAGTTGAAGGATGAAGCTGTAAAATTTAGTTGATGTAATTGATGTAATAGCGCAGAAATAGGTCCTAGGTTTTTCACCACAAATTATTTCGATAAAATTGAAGGCAAATTTCTTTGCGAGTGACATTCAGTGGTTTCTTTTGAATTTTTATACTTTTTTAAATATTTAACACTTCGAATAACGCACTTTACCATAGCCAAGTTCCAGTTAACACCCTCTTTTTCATTGTTTTTGAAATAAAGTGGTGAGAGTTGGGTGCAGCTCTCTTTCGCAGTTATCGTGCGTAATAAACTTATTTTATTATTTTTCGATTGCCAAAGTCATTTTGCAAATTATTCACCCTTATTACGATAGTCGTTTTACTAAAACGACACGACTCTAAAAGCCGACATTTGGCGTTTCAGTAAAACAACTCACGTAAAAGTGGTGAGATTAGTGAAGAGCGGAGAGAACGCTTAACTTTTAGTTTCATTCAAACACCAATTGTCGTTTCTGGAGCCTTGTCGTTTTTCTGGCGTTTCAGTAAAACGACTATCGTAATAGGGTTCATGCTTCGTTCCCTGTCTATTTGCATATTTTCATAAAATAAATATCGAAATTATTTCCAACATTTCATGTTTTAAAAATTTCTCTTATTGAAAACAAATAGTAAGTGGTGGGAATGAAAAGAAGTGATAATTTTAACTTTATTGCAGGGAATTTGAACAGATTATCCAGCGCCACATTCGATTTTAGCATTATTCTGGATCAAAAGGGAGAAAAGAGGTTAGAATTTATTCTGTTTTTCGATTCGAAAGTGAAATAGATCAAATTTGCAAAGTTTGAACTTCGTAAGCCGAACTTCATTCGATAACAATTTACTATATGCATATACATATGTGGGAAAAATGGTATCTTGAGGAAATGCCGATTTATTTTAAAAATTATTAATGAAGTATACGGAATATTACCCAAAGGCTTTTCTCAAAGCTTCCAAACCATTCACACCCCACTTTAAAACTGTTTGTCGTGTCATTATATTATTATTTGGATTAATTGAATTTATTTTTAGTAATGCACCCATGCATGTATATACAATTGTATATATTGGGCCCTATCGGGATCGGGAATCTCGAGGGAAATTTTGTTTCCCCGGATTTTAGAATGCTATCGTGTACTTCCGCTACAGTAAATTTCCACCGAACGAAAATTCAAATGAAATAACCTCCAAACCAATATATTAAGAAGAAAACTTTAGAACATCATTCACTTTTCCAATTTCTGAAGGAGGGAAACATTTAGGTACATTTTATTTGCCATTACCTCCATTAATTTCTTGTTATAAATTGTCCAGTTTATTTAACTTTAAAACAACCATGCAAAACTTTGGATGAAGGCAAGCGACAATATGTAACAAAATTTATAATACAGTGAACTGCTGTCAAAAAAGGTACAGGTCGGTTTTAAAAGAAAAAAATCAAAGTTTAAGTGATCAATAGAGGATTTTTTGTTCCGTAAAGCGTTAGCTTGTACTTCTGTGTCAGTATACTTAGCCTGCCGCATTGCTGGATTTATGGTTCCTGGGAAGCTGCTATTGAGCGAAGTTAAGAATTATTCTTACTAAAGACATGAAGCCTCATCGAAATTGTAGAAATTAAAACAGATCAACTTGATTTTATCTTATATATTAAATGCGTTTAAATGATTTTTTGTTTTGTTTGTATTTTTGGTTACATTCAAATAATTTCATAAAACATTAATTCACGTTTGTTTACTTGTATTTTTACTTTTATTTTGTATACATTTATATAAATATCTGTAGATAGATTTTCATATATAAATAAGAAATTAATACAAATAATATTTCTGTTTTTAATTCATCTTTTATTTCTCATTCCTCTCTGTTTCTACTATGTTGTCGTCAGTTTTTGAAATGAAAAGTTACATCGTGTCTACGTACACATGCACAGTACTTGTTTTTTTCTATATAAATCCACTCCTTATTAAATAATTTGTTTTGTTTCTTTTATTTTTATCAATTACAATTATTTTTATTATTTAATCTACAATTCATTATCAGTTATATGGGTTCAATTGTTTTTTTTTTAATTAACTTAATTTTATATTTATGGCTTATTTACTAAACATTTTTTTCTATAGCCAAACGCACAGCTGCTAAATAATAATTAATAGGTACGAATAATATAATTAATAGAATAATAACTATAACGATTTTTTATTTGTTTGTATTTTTATTACAAATTAATTATTATTTACCGCCCGGTATTTCTTCAATTTAGATGACGTGTTTAATGTGTTTCATTTGAAAACTAATGAAAATTATTTAAATTAAACAATTAATTCTTAATCATATAGAATTCATTAATTTGTAATAACTACATTTTTAGAGCAAGATAATTGAATAAGATGAACAACAACAAAATATAAAATAAAAATATCTTCGATATAAGCACAAAATGCAAAAAGGCAACAAAGGGTAGTCAATATATTTTTGTTTATATTAAACTAAAATTAAATTTTGCACTCATTCATGAAAATGTAAAATGAAGAATATGTAATAAAAAAATTAAACAAAAAAAAATCTAAAAATCTAAATGGAGTTGATTTTGTTTTATCTTATTGAAGCTTGCTTTAAGCTTTGTTGTATAAAAAATAATATATTTCCTTTCCACTGTTTTATTGATTTTTATTTTTATGTTTTGTTTTCTGTTTGTCCTCTTATAAATGTCGTTTTACTAACTGATTGACTACGAAATCAGAAGAAAACTTAAAGCTAGTGGTGTTTCGTATGAATTTGCAGATGGTTCGAGGTAAATTCTATTTTCGAAAAAATGTGACTACATAATTGATTTTTTTTTTTGCTGTCACATTGAGAAAAAAAAAACGGAAAAAACTTTGATTAAATGTTTTTTTTTTTTTCGTTTTTGCAGAACATATTGATTTTTTTCTCGAAAAACTTTAACTTCATTTATTTTTAAAGTTAAATCAGTTTTTTTTTTTAATTTTAAGATACATATTTTAATAGGTAATTTATTTTAATTTAGTCTAAGTTATCCTGGAAAATTAATTTAATGTAACCAGGTGAACCATCGAGGGGCGTCGCGCAGAATGGACATACTGCCTGAAAGCCATTTGTTCCATGTGGTATATCTACGTTTGCCCAGTATCTAAAATGGAAAAAAATGTAATTTATATGTACTAACAAAAACAATTTAGTTACATTAATATACTTAAAGAAAAAGAAAGTTAACAGTGCCACATAATTATTAAATTAATAAAACAAAATCAATGCGTAAGCTTTTCGATTGCCCTCTTTAATGATCTCTTTCTGAAGGGATGTCCCAAAAAAGGCGGTTCTTCTTCCCCCCTGAAACTAACGTCCAATTCCACTTACATTTCAATAACGCTGATAAATACCACTTACATTTCAATTACGCAGATCAATACAACAAATCGTAACTTTTATCATGAGAGTTTTTGTCGTAAACATCTTAAATATATTTGGTAGACTTGAAAATATTTTAGGTCTGTTTCTTTACTTTTGGGATAAAGTTTGGGAAAAAGTTCGGGAAAAAGTTTGGGATTGAGCTTTCTGATGTTGTTGTTGTAATGTTTAACCAGAAATGAAAGTAAAGAAACTGATTTGGGATGTTTCTGGTTTGTTGCGGTTTAAATTACCCATTTAACTTCATTGCTGGTTTGCTCACCGCATACAAAATTATACAATTTCAATTATTTTTACATGCACTTATCATATTGTGCTCTATTTAAAGAACAAGGAGACAAATTTTACTTTATATTTACCTCTATTGTTTCATTTTCATTATTTAATTTAATTAAATTAAACCATTTTATGTACGCTACTTGAAAATTTAATTTCAAATGTTTCGATCAGCTGATTTCTTATTTAGACTAAGAGCCCACAGCAGATTTTGGGTGTGATTGATAGCAAAATAAGAAGTATAGGCGTCGAAAGCTTTATTAAAGGCTGTTCAAAAAATCAAAGCCTTGCAGTCCACAACTGGGGCCTTTGCGAGAAACAGTGCATCGAAAAAAAAAATATGAATGCAACTTCGAGGATAATCGTGTTAGCCGAAATTGGTTTTCACCCCTCCCTAGATAAGCTCCGCGGATCCCATATCACGGAATCTGAGATCATTTGAGTGTTTAATAGCGTTTTATGAAGCTTTCGACGCCTATACTTATTTTTTTGCTATCACTCACACCCAAAATCTGCTGTGGGCTCTCAGTCTAATTTGACATAGGGTAAATTCTTGCTGGAGGGGAAATGAAAAAAAGTCAAAAGCTCTGGCATTTTTGTGCCAGAAAATTGCAAAGAAACACGTTTTGGATAGTTTTGGGATAATTCGGGATCCCACGGGCGAGTAAAGAAACAGACCTTTTGTCACCGCGTATTGACATTTAGGCCGTGTGTCAATTGGGTTAAAAGTTTGGTTAAATTTGATCCCATGCCTAAATTTTGACATTACTGATGTGAATAATAGACGTTAGAATTCAAAAATTTAAATCAAATGGAAAAATTAGGCAATGTACATCCTGATAATAAATATAAGTACGAACTCAAACAATTGCAACAAAGAAATATTCAATAATTTTTATTTGTGTAGGGTCTTATTAATCTTTCAAAAGTATCAATTTGAAGCGTAATTCTTCAAATCGTCTCCTTTCAAAATTGCGAATTTCTGTCCCCCGTTTGTTTGAATTACTTATATATTAATATACAAAAATTCTTCAACCCGTTTTTAAAATATTGAATTTTCAAAAAAAAATATTTTTAAAAAAATCCAAAATTTAGTTTTTTTTTTCGAAATTTTGGTATATACAGTACGCCCTCGGTAAAAGCAACCCTCAATATAAGCAATTACTCGGTTAAAGCAACACCCAAAGTTTAATTATTGGTGACTCAGTAATTGCAATTTTTCAAAAAAGTGTGACTCAGTAAACTCAACTTTCCATGCAATTATCTCTATATAGTTTGACTTAATATTGCCATAACAACAAAATCAATTAACGCAACAGTTTTTATTGGTTGCTTTAACCGAGGGCGTACTGTAATATTACTGACATTTTAAAGGAGCTTTTTTATAAAAAAAATTGATTGGAATAGGTTCAGCTGTTAAAGAGAAAATAGGTAGAAAATAAAAATACCGTTGTATGGAAAGTACCGTTAATAACAGTTTTTCGAGTATTTTTCCATACCAAAAATCGTTGGAGCCGTTTTCGAGATGAATTAGCTTTCTCTTAACGGTTGTATGGCAAGTACCGTTATTTTTGGAGCTAAAAAATAATTCAGTTCCCCTCTGGAGAGCTACAAAAAAACATTAAGTTCAAAATTTGAAAAAAACGCTTTAATTGCTTAGGCTGTAGTTTGAGGTAGAGACAGACAGACGGAATTGTGCCACCCACTTTTTGTTCGTGTTCTATAGGGTTATAACCACTATATATTTTTTTTAAGTATATGATGCTCCGTCTAAGCTAAGCATAAACACCGTCAAGATTGAGGTGTTTATGCTTAGGAAAAATAAGCATAAACAATTCAATCTTGACGGTTTGAATAAGAGAACTCAAGATATAAACCATTTTACGATTTTGAAGAAAATTAAAAATGATATTCTTCTGTTTTAGTGGAGCGAATGAATTAAGTTCAAATAAAGAAGTTTAAGTGAGCTCTACTCCGAAACGCAATATATGGTGTAGAGCAGAGAATAAAATGAGTCGAGTAATGTTCATGAACATTGAGTACTCACTCGAAAAAAGCGAGTTCAAACAAACAAAGTCAATACAACCACAGATACTATAGTTCCATAGATATCGCACGCAGAGGAAAAAAAAATGACAATTTTTCAACCGACTGGGACGTACCTCTACGTCCCAGTTTGATCGAACTCGTGTGAATAATACTTAAACTTGATGTTACCCTAAATTGTGTTTGAGTATCAAGTTTTTTGTTGTGTTTTCTTTTTTGTGTGTGTGTGTTTGTTCCTGTTTTAAGTTTATTTTGGTTGAGTATTTAAATGTAGGTACCTAAGTTTTTTTAATGTGTATGTATGTATATTTTATATTGCATTGTGAAATGTGAACGCTGTGTCGCTGTGTGTATGAAATACTTCTTTATCAAGGTTGGCCACATTTTGTCCGGATAAGAGAAAGGCATTTGAGAAGAAGAATGAACAGAATACATTTTAATGTAGGTAAACATTTTTGTTGGTAGCAAAACACTTACGTAGACGAGAGGGGTACGAAAATAATTTTGAATAGTTGCCTTTTCTTATTCTCAAAAAATGACGACAAATTTTATTATTTGGAAATAATATGAAGGTTCAGCAAGGAGAGATGGTAGGAACAATTAATAGAATTTTAATACAAGTGCGTAGGTATTCAAGGGCATGCAATTGAGTTGAAATATATTTTTTGTGAAGGTAACAAATTAAAAAAACATATTTTTGAAATGCTTTAATTTTTCTTTGACCATTGGTTTTCTTAAAAAAAAAACGAGATCCCACATCAGATTTTGGGTGTGAGTGATAGCAAAAAAAAGAAGTATAGGCGTCGAAAGTTTCATTAAAAGCTGTTCAAAAATTCAAAGTCTTGCATCCACAACTGGAACCTTTGCGATTAAACAGTGCATTAAAAAAAAAATATGAATGCAACTTTGAGTGTAATCGTGTTAGCCAGAATTGGTTTTCACCCCTCCATAGATAAGCTCCTCCTTGAGTGTAGGGGAGACTGGGTACGGTTGAAACAATTTTTCTTATAGCGTTCATAGCATTGCCATTAATAAAATTAGCCATGATGAAGTTATGTCAAATGTAAGTTCGTCATTATATCTTTGAATGGGTATTGTTTTTTGAGTACCCCATGTGTTAGTTCAAGTGGTTTATCAATTTGAAAGAAAAAAGTCAGTTTGTTTCAATCGTCCCCATACCAGAGGCGGTTGAAACAGTGATTGGGGTCAATTGAAACAGGTGGAAATAATACAAACATATCGTCACCTGGGTTCTATCTTGTTCAATGTCCATTTTTCAAATTGTTGGGAAATCGATTTTTAAAGTTTAAGTTCAAAACTTTTGTTTATTTTACGAATTTTTGTTTGGAAATTAAATTCTTTTTGAAGCTTTAACAATTTTGTATTCAAATTGACTGAATTTTACAAATTTACTGTTAATTCGAATTAATTAAAAATTTAAATATACCATCAAGTCATTTTGGATATTGAACAATGATGTGATATTGTTGTCTCGTATCTTTACAATTATGCATCAAAAGTCATCAAAGCTTAAAGTAAATTTAAAAATAAATTAAAATTAAATTTAATTTCTAAAATATCTAAGCTTTCCAAATATGTGACGTATACTCCTTGAATCTTAGTTAAAATAGTATTAAAAATCGATTCAAAACGAAAAATATGATGAAAAAAAAGTGGGTTACACCACTTTTGCACTCACATCCTCATGTATATGTACAATACTTATTCATTACTCATTATCATTACTTAAGATTACCAGAGTTCTTAGTTTTGAGATCTAAGCAATTTATGAGTGTCTTAAGCAGTTAAATGAACGAGTTTAAATCTTCGTTACATTTTTCTATAATAACTTGCACACCTATTTTCATAATATAAATTCTCTAAAGTACCAAGCAACTTGTACTATGTGTATGTGTGTCAAAATTATTTTCGATTCCTATTTCTCAAAGAAAAAAAAGTCAAAACAATTGTTCATTTCTGAATTCTTAACATTTCTCGTCGAAGGCCAATACTGCCGTGTTAAGAAGAAAAAACGTATCCATATTTTGGGCATTTCGAGATAAATGCGTTTTTCTGTTTATGTATGTAACTTTTTTATTTCTGGATGAATTTGTTTCATACTTTAAGGAAATGATAAGTAATCAAATTATTAATTTTTGGTCAAAAACTCATTTGCTTATATTTAATAGAAGTCTAGTTAAACAACTTTCATGTTAAGACTATCTGCCGTATCTGCATGTAAATAATTTTTCTCTCCGGATCTACGAATATTTGTTTGGTAGTTACGTTTATTTTTCTTATCAAAAATGCAGATACGTCAATTTATATTAAAAAAGCATGTTTTTTGTACGTACATACGTCATATTTTGTAAGCGTTTTTAACCACTAAAAAGGCAAGATAGTGATTTTATTAGTAAACAATAAAATAATAACCCTACCAAGGATGTCAAAACTGGCTCTTACTCAAAACAACCAAAATGTCAGTTACGTTTTTTCTTCTTAACACGGCAGAATAGTTTTGCAGTTAATTGTGAGAGTGGCAGTTTCCAAAAATCAGTTGTTCATGTTCCATCAAAGCAATAAGTGTAAGTTTTCGATCTAAAAAAATATATATGTACATTAGGGTGGTCGTTATAATGGTTTTTTTTTGAGTTTTAATTTGGATGGGCCTAAATCAGTTCTAAATGAAGAAAAAAAAATTCCCTAATTGTTTCAGATTTTTATTTTTATCCCCTATAGTCGCTGTAGGGGTAAATTAAATTTCCCCTTTTTTTGGAAATTCGCGTTAGATCTGTCGAAAAATTCAGAGCATGTAGGTGAGAAGTAGGCAAGAAAAAAATCCTACTGGAGGATGGTAATATCTCCCACCGCTTGGTCAGGAGGGGCAATTTAATAAAATAATTGCATAAAATAGAAAAAAATTAGTTAAAAAACAACGGCAACACTTGCAGTAATGTTTTGTAGCTTTTTGGAAAGCCAGAAGTCCATTTTAAAAGTTGGTTATTAAATAAAGTTCTTTGAATTAACAATTTCAGCAAAATCTGTTTTCAAACCTATAATTAAAAAAAAAATAATTTTTCATCAAAATGTTGAGTTTGAAACAATTGTTTTCCAGAACTGTGCATCGAAAAAAATTTAAAAACAAGTCGTAAGAATGGATTTTTGGTTTCGAATAAAGCTACAAAACATCACTGTAAGTATTTCCGTTGCTTTTTAATTAATTTTTTTCTATTCTATGCAAATATTTTATTAAATTGCCCCTCCTGTCCAAGCGGGGGGAGATATTACCCCCCTCCAGTAGGATTTTTTTCTTGTCTAAATCCCACCTACATGCTCTGAATTTTTTTGGCAGATCTTACGCGAATTTTATAGTATGCAAAAAAAAGGGGAAATTTAATTTACCCTACAGCGACTATAGAGGATGAAAATAAAAATATGAAAAAATTAGGGATTTTTTTTTTCTTCATTTAGAGCCGATTTGGGCCCATCCGGGATGACCTTTTTTTTAACGACCAACCTAATGTACATATGTTTAATGCCAAAGCTAACCTTCACTCCACCACGCCACCCCTTTACCGATCACGCAAGCCTTCTCTGCTGAACATTTCATTCTAAGCTTTTTTTTCCACCGCCAAGGCCAACAGTAATAAACAAAAAACAAATAGATTTCTTAAAAAAGGAGCAAAAACTATAAAAAAAAACAATACAGAAGCTACCGCGCCGAACAAAAGATAGATACCTACACACAAATACACAACGACGACATCACACCCCACAGATCGCAGGTACTCTCAACCAACTATGATTTTTTATAGGTAATAGAAGATGAAGAGGGCTGTAGCTGTAGTAGGATTATGAAATAAAAATGTGTGCCTGCGTCTGTGTGTTCTGCTCTGTTTGACAAGGTTGCATGGTTTGGCTCCGACAAATCGCTTAAAATAGTCGATTGAAAAAGTTGTCATTTTTATTTGCACTAAATGCAATATCTATGTAGCTCTATTATCTGTGATACAACCAAAATGTTTGCGAGTTTTCATGTTCATGAGTATGATGACTCGTAAGTCAGCACACTCATCAAACGAGTACAAATGAGTATATGTTGCAACCGATTTCAAATGGTTTCGAATAAAAACGAGTCAGGCGCTCGTGACCATATTGTTCACGATCAGTATGATCAAATATACTCGAATCGTGGCGAAAGATGTGTATTCGAGGTCTGTTGATGTTGTGTGTATTCGAGTCTGTTGATGACGATGGGTAGGCTAAGCAATTTTGTGTGGATTGGTGGATGGTGGTTGGTTTTTGTGATGTAATTTCAATTTCTTTTTTTTTTCAGTATTTCGACTAATAGTGAGAAATAGATGTTTCTCGGATTATGTGTTTTCAAAATAATAAAAATAGATGAAATGATATTTGTTTAACTTGTTTTATCTAACTAAATTAAAAAAGTATAATGATATCCAAGCTAAATAAAATGAAAAAAAGATATAAGAGAAGAAAATAAACAAAAATAAATAAAAGAAAGAAAAAACTAATAAAAACTTAAAAGCTATGAAACTTTTTTTAAATGATAGTTTAGATATATCTGTTTTAAAAGATTATAATGTATTTTAGAAAAGCCTTTATTGAATATTATTTTTATTTTATAATGAAATTGTTGATCCTCTTAAATTGCCGTCGTTGAGTAAAATAGGATTTATCTTCAAATTGGAATTCGCGTCGAATTTTCAACCATAAAGTCGGAGAAAAGGTCTCTGGCACAAGATGAAGTAGATGGCTGATCTTCAATATTGCCAACAGATGTAGAATGCACTGTCGGAACTATAGACTTTATATAATCATAATATGTTTCCATTTTCTCGATTTCCGAAAGTATTTGCAATAAAATGCATGGAGGATATAAAAATGTTGCAGCTTTGAAAACTGTTTTTTTATATATCATTTTGAAGGCGTTTAAGAATCTCAAACGTACAAACAAAAGTACCTAAATATCCCTTTTAAAAGAATGACTTAAAACCCATTCATAAATCTTTTTAACATCCTCGCAAAAAAAAACAGAGACCAGTTTTTTTTCCTGATAATTCAACCTAAAAAAACACTAGACAATATACCTAGACCCAAAAAACGAAAAGAGTTATCCTTTTTTTTAAATAAATCCAAAAATACAGCACTATACATACCGCATTTTTATGAGGGTCGCATACCTATATTATTTACATAAATACCTAATCTACGTAAGTACCTACATTTGTCGCAGATATTGACGATCATGTGTTGCATCTTCTTACCGACCCAATAAATCTATTCAATAAACAAAAAAACAACAGGAACAAGTTTACTTCTTGCAAAACTGCAAATTGAAACCACCGGCCATAGAAACAATGAATAGATAAAAATAAATAACGGGTGATTTTTTAGCTGGTTTGGTTTTGGCAACACTGGTTTTGACAGCTGACGTGTGTTTAGTACCTTGTGTCACTGTCAAACAGCTTCAGTTTGGTTTGCAATTTAACCATGGATCGTCTTACAAATGAACAACGCTTGCAAATTATTGAATTTTACTATCAAAATTCGTGCTTTTTTATCGAAAAATTGTGTTCAGCGATGAGGCTCATTTTTGGTTGAATGGGTACGTAAATAAGCATAATTGCCGCATTTGGAGTGAAGATCAGCCAGAAGCATTGCAACAGCTACCAATGCATCCCGAAAAAGCCACTGTTTGGTGCGGTTTATGGGCCGGCGGCATTATTGGGCCATATTTCTTCAAAGATGATGCGAATCGCAGCGTTACTGTCAATGGTGAACGCTACCGAGCGATGATAACAAACTTTTTTTTGCCCGAAATGGAAGTTCTTGACTTGCATGATATGTGGTTTCAACAAGACGGTGCCACATGCCACACAGCACGCGAAACAATGGCGCAATTGCGAGGCGAGTTTGGTGAACAGTTAATTTCACGTTTCGGGCGGTCAATTGGCCGCCTAGATCGTGCGATTTGACACCATTAGATTATTTTTTGTGGGGGTATGTCAAGGCTAATGTCTATAGGGACAAGCCCGCTTCGATTGACGCACTGGAAGCCAACATCCATGCATTCATTCGTGAGATACCGGCCGATATGTGTGAAAGAGTATGCCAAAATTGGACTCAGCGGATGGGCTACCTGAGACGCAGCCGCGGTCAACATTTGCATGAAATTATCTTTAAACATTAAATTGCAAGGTTCAAACTATCGATTCAAATAAATATTTCATTCATTTTTTCGAATTTTTTGTGTTTTTTTTTTTTTTTAAAGTTCTAAACCTCTTAAAAAATCACCCGTTACATATAGAATCTACCTACCCGTCCACAAACTATGATGCAAGACCAACGACAGATCCACGATCACATTGCCTTTGGCTATTCATGATGTTCACGATATTTTCGAATACTCATTTTCTTTCGAGTATACTCGCTTTGTTTTGAGTACCCGAAAATTGTTGCAACTGTTCATGAGTAATTTTGATTGTGGATATAGAAGGCATCAGATACTCATGAGTTCGATCAATTTGTTTGACTTGACTTATGAGTATTTTTACTCGTGGATAAAATGACTTACGAGTATAGAGGCGGAACGATCGAGTATGAACGATCATAAACAGAAATTGGATTTTGTTCGAACTGATTCGAACACGCTCATTTTAATCTCTGGTGTAGAGTTCACTTAAACTTCTTTATTATAATCATTTTATTTACCTTAGTCTCCAAAAAAAAGGCTGATAAGGTTTTCTTAAAAAGCTCAAAACTTGGATCTTATTGATCGGATCATCAAAATAAACGTCTTTAGACTAAGGGAAAATGACAGATCATCATTTTCTATCTTTTAAAAGTGAACTGCAGCGTTAATGACCCTAACACATAAGTAGATAGGAAACCAAGCTGTTTTTTTACGCTCCCACCCTCACAAATGCTGAGAAAACAAACCTGACGGACGACAAAAATATTGCCATGGGTTGAATGCACTCGGCTTCACCACATTAGCCATTTTCCTTTGGAGGTGGCAAAGTACTTATGAGTAGATGAAAGCCCTAATCTAGTACTACCAACTGCACATGCTCTCATGTGCGAGTAGATACATTTTACATGGGAAAGCAGTATGATGTGTTCCATTGAAAAAAACTCCAAAGGAAAACGCCTATTATTTACCTCATTAAAGGCTCTTCAAAACCAATGTAAAACTTTCTTTGTTGACAAAGTATTAGAATTAGAAGAATTTAGCTTTATTATAAAGATTAGGGTTTGCTGCCGCGACTGGCCTGAATAAATTCCAGCCGAGAGGCCCAATTTTCGACCAATTTTTGCAGCAATTGGGGCCGTATGTCAGCAATAACGCGTTGTTGATTATTACGTTGGCTGTATGGCATGTAGCGCTATCTTGTTGGAACATAGCATTCCCCATTTACTGTAACATTATAGCCGGCTTCATTTTTCATCACAGCGCGCGAACCATACCATTATTTTGGTAATAAATTGCACGGTTTGCAAACGTTGTTCAGAAGTATGGCCTTTTCGATTGGAAATTCGGAAGAACTAGTGATGTAAAAAGTCGTTACTTTTGAGTAATCGTTACTTTCGTTACTTTTTCCAAAGTAATCGTTACTTTTGAGTGATTACTTTGATTACTTTGATTACTTTTTTCGTAAAAAATTGATTAATATGTGTTGTTTTTTTTATTACGCAAATCTTGTAGTCTTAGACAAAAACAGGAAAAAAAGGGGTTTTTTGGTAAAAAAAAAAATGGCCACTAAAGAAATGTATGTAGTGATGTTGGGAGATGGTTTTTATAAAAAAATGTGTATGATTCACAAAACTTCAATAAATTTGGATTATTTTTCTTCTTTTTTAAATAACATTAACATATAAAACTAAAACTCTGAATGATTTCATCTTTACCCCTTTCCCCTCCCCCACAACAATGTTTTTACTTTATAAAGTACCTCTCCATGGTAGCCTATTATTTACCCTTGATTTAATTATTCCAACCTTTAGGATCCGTCAGCTAGAACTCAAGTTATGGGCTTCCAAAGAAAACCACACCCTAACTGAATTATTTTCAGTACTCTGATTGACTTTGTCTTTACCCCATTCCCCTCCCCCACAACGATTTTTTTATAAAGCACCTCTCCATGGTAGCCTATTATTTACCCTTGATTTAACCATTTCAACCTTGAGGATCCGTTTGCTAGAACTCAAGTTATGGGCTTAAATATCCGTTTTGTACTCTAATGGATCTCAGGGGTTGGGGTCAGAATCCCGAAAACCGAAATCCCGAAAACCCAAAATCCCGAAAATCCAAAATCCCGAAAACCCAAAATCCCGAAAATCCACAATCCCGAAAACCCAGAATCCCGAAAACCCAAAATCCCGAAAACCCAGAATCCCGAAAACCCAGAATCCCGAAAACCCAAAATCCCGAAAACCCAAAATCCCGAAAACCCAGAATCCCGAAATCCCGAAATTGAAATCCCGAAAAATTATATAAAATGAAAAATTTGCGCAAATTTTTCATTTTATATAATTTTTCGGGATTTCAATTTCAGGAAAAGTATTTCTAGATTTTTGATGTTCATAATTTCGGTTCTATCTTACCTATATGGGAAAGGCAAAAACTGTGTTAAAATTTTCATCTGAAAAATAATTAGCTTTGAAGAACCAAGTAAAACATAACGAGATAAAGAAGAAAACGAAAATAAATCAGAACTTTAAAGACGTTTCCTAAATATGTTCATAGATTTTCCATATACCTTTTATATGTTTTATTTTAAATGAAGACGGAGTGCACTTTCTTCGAAAATAAGTACTTCTTTACTTTATTTGTTTAATAAAACCATTTTCATTATATGATCAATTAAAACCAATTTTTTATAAAAAAACTTAATGTACGAAAGTTTTGGGAATATAATGTGCCTAGGGCACAAAACAAGCAAAGCACGATAAAAGTTAAAAATTATTTTTTTTAATTCAGAATATTAAATATTTACAAAACAATATGCTGAAGCTCGGAAGAGGGTTTAAAAACGATTTAATTATCGGAATTCAGTTAAGATTCAGATTTGTGGGACAAAACAGTTATTAATTTGTTAAAACTATTTGATTAAATTTCAATAAGGCCAGATTCACACTATTTGGCCGATACCGATAAGCTATCGCTACAATAAAATATTTTTACATAAGAAAAACTGAAAGGAGCGAAAGCGTTAGTGAATGTGAATGAGTAGGTACTCATTGTGTCCTGTTTTAAAATACATACTTTATCATGCATGTATCGATATCAGAACTTTAATGTGAATTTGGCCTAAGACTTTGTCAGAAAAGTCACAGTAATGGCTTGAACCTTTTACCTTTTTCCTTTTTTTTTTTCAAGTAAAATTTCGGGATTTTGGCCTTTCTGGATTTTGGGTTTTCGGGATTTTAGGTTTTCGGGATTTTGGGTTTTCGGGATTCTGGGTTTTCGGTATTCTGGGTTTTCGGGATTCTGGGTTTTCGGGATTCTGGGTTTTCGGGATTTTGGGTTTTCAAGCTTCTGGATTTTCGGGATTTTGGATTTTCGGGATTTTGGGTTTTCTGGATTCAGAATTTCGGGATTGTGTCCGTCTCCCGGATCTCAGATCTCACTATTGGATTTGATTACTTTGATTACTTTGGTTACTTTGGTTACTTTGATTACTTTGATTACTTTGATTACTTTGGTTACTTTTTGGATTTGATTACTTTGATTACTTGTCGTTATTTTTGGATTGGGTACTTTTGGTTACTTTGGGATTCGATAGTCAAATTTGGATTTGATTACTTTCGAGTTTTGGGTATTGAGCTCCGGAAACGAGGATGTAGGATAGGGTCAGAACAGGAAGGATCCAAAAAACGAGAAAAAACAATCTTCTATGGATATTTCTCTGCTTTGGATTAAAACTTTGTAAAATATAATATTTTAACTACGCAGTACTGCGAAAATATACAGGTCAATATTTAAGCCATATTTATATGAAGCAAAAATTATTTGCCTGAGGGTGGTCCAAGGAAAAACTATCGAAATTTTGGGATTTAAATCTTTTGAAAATTGCTTGAAGCGTACATTTTGAAAAAAAAAAATGCAAAATATTAAATTGTCCGAAAACCAAAACCCTCGGATCTTCGTTGTTCCTTGATCGATTTCAATGAAATTCACGTAGGTGATAGCTGAAACAGAATTAAAAACAAAAAAAATATTTGCATTAGGGTGTTCCAAAAAAAAATGTCAACTTCGTTGTTTGTTGAGCGATTTCAACGAAATTGACACAGGTGATAGCTGATACAGAATTAAAAAAGAAAAAAATATTTTCAAAGTAGGGTGTTCCAAAAATATGTCAACATATTTCAACTTCGTTGTTCCTTGAGTGATTTCAACGAAATTCACGTAGGTGATAGCTGAAACAGAATTAAAAACAAATAAAATATTTGCATTAGGGTGTTCCAAAAAAAAATGTCAACTTCGTTGTTCCTTGAGCGATTTCAACGAAATTGACAGGTGATAGCTGAAACAGAATTAAAAAAGAAAAAAATATTTTCTAAGTAGGGTGTTCCAAAAATATGTCAACATATTGCAACTTCGTTGTTCCTTGAGTGATTTCAACGAAATTCACGTAAGTGATAGCTGAAACAGAATTAAAAACAAAAAAAATATTTACATTAGGGTGTTCCAAAAAAATGTGAACTTCGTTGCTCCTTGAGCAATTTCAACGAAATTGACACAGGTGATAGCTGATACAGAATTAAAAAAGAAAAAAATATTTTCAAAGTAGGGTGTTCCAAAAATATGTCAACATATTGCAACTTCGTTGTTCCTTGAGCGTTTTAAACGAAATTGACACAAGTGATAGCTGATACAGAATTAAAAAAGAAAAAAAAAATATTTCCAGTAGGGTGTTCCAAAAAAAATGTGAATTTTGTTGCTCCTTGAGCGATTTCAACGAAATTGACAGCAGTAAAAGCTGATATAGAATTAAGAAAGAAAAAAATATTTTGAAAACAGGGTGTTCCAAAAATATGTCAACATATTGCAACCTCGTTGTTCCTTGAGCGATTTCAACGAAATTGACAGAAGTTATAGCTTATATAGAATTAAGAAAGAAACCAATATTTTCAAAACAGGGTGTTCTAAAAATATGTCAATATATTGCAACTTCACTGTTCCTTGAGCGATTTCAACAAAATTGACAGCAGTAATAGCTGATATAGAATTAAAAAAGAAAAAAATATTTTCAAAACAGGATGTTCGAAAAATATGTCAATATATTTCACTTCCGTTGTTCCTAAAGCTATTTCAACGAAATTAAATACTGTGGTAGCGTCCCAAAAATATTTCAACATATTGCAACTTCGTTGTTCCAAATTTAAAAAAGCAAAACGATATTTTCAACAGGGTGTTGCAAAAAAATTTCAACTTCATTGTTCCTTGAGGTGAAAGTTGATAAAGAAATAAAGAGAAACAAGTATCTTCAAAACAGAATGCTTCAAAAAATGTCAACACTTCTTTATTTCTTCAGTGATTTTAATGAAATTGACACAGGTGATAGCTGATACAGAATTAAAAAAGAGAAAAATAATTTTCAAACGGTGTTTCAAGAAACGTCACCTATGTAATTAAACTTGACCGATGGTCAAAGTTTGACCATTCCACCCCACACAACAGGTGAAGTAGATTTATGCATGTTAGAAAAAAATTAGCTAAAATCACTTTTCAAGTTCTTTGTTAATAGATCCGCATTTGAGGTGCATTGAAAATTATTAATAAACTATGTACACTATTAAGGAAAAAGATTTAATGCTCACAGTCTTCGACAAGAAACAGTTTTTCTGTTTGTTTTCTGAAAAATAACTACTTTTTACTCAAAAATGAACTCTGAAAATGTCACCCAAATTGCAAGATCCATTTCTGAAAAACTAATAAACAATAAACAAATAAATAATAAAATAATAAATAGCAGTAGGCAGATTCTACTGAATCTTTTTTTATTTTTTATTCTGTATCAGCTATTTCCAGTGTCAATTTCATAAAAAATGCTAAAGGAACGAAGAAGATGCAAAGTTTTGACATTTTTTTGAAACACCCTGTTTTTATTTTTTGTATTTAATTATTCTATATCAGCTATAACCTGTGTCAATTTAGTTGAAATTGCCCAAGGAATAACGAAGTTGAAATTTGTTAACATATTTTTGGAACACCCTGTTTTGAACATAATGTTTTCTTTTTTAGTTCTGTATCAGCTATTACCGGTGTCCATCTCATTAAAATCGCTCAAGGAACAACGAAGTTGCAATATGTTGACATATTTTTGGAACACCCTACTTCGTAAATATTTTTTTCTTTTTTAATTCTGTATCAGTTATCACCTACGTGAATTTCGTTGAAATCGCTCAAAGAACAACGAAGTTGACATTTTTTTTTGGAACACCCTAATGCAAATATTTTTTTTGTTTTTAATTCTGTTTCAGCTATCACCTACGTGAATTTCGTTGAAATCACTCAAGGAACAACGAAGTTGCAATATGTTGACATATTTTCTGAGCACCCTACTTTGAAAATATTTTTTTCTTTTTTAATTCTGTATCAGCTATCACCTGTGTCAATTTCGTTGAAATCGCTCAACAAACAACGAAGTTGACATTATTTTTTGGAACACCCTAATGCAAATATTTTTTTTGTTTTTAATTCTGTTTCAGCTATCACCTATGTGAATTTCGTTGAAATCACTCAGGAACAACGAAGTTGCAATATGTTGACATATTTTTGGAACACCCTACTTCGTAAATATTTTTTTCTTTTTTAATTCTGTATCAGTTATCACCTACGTGAATTTCGTTGAAATCGCTCAAAGAACAACGAAGTTGACATTTTTTTTTTGGAACACCCTAATGCAAATATTTTATTTGTTTTTTATTCTGTTTCAGCTATCACCTACGTGAATTTCGTTGAAATCACTCAAGGAACAACGAAGTTGCAATATGTTGACATATTTTTGGAACACCCTACTTTGAAAATATTTTTTTCTTTTTTAATTCCGTATCAGCTATTACCTATGTAAATTTCGTTGAAAGCGCTCAAGGAACAACGAAGATCCGAGGGTTTTGGTTTTCGGACAATTTAATATTTTACATTTTTTTCTCAAAATGTACGCTTCAAGCAATTTTCTTTCGTATGATTTAAATCAATTTGAATCCCAAAATTTCGAAAGTTTTTTTTTTGGACCACCCTGGGGCAAACAATTTTTGCTTCATATAAATATGGCTTAAATATTGACCTGTATATTTTCGCAGTTCTTCGTAGTTAAAATATTATATTTTACAAAGATTTAATCCAAAATAAAGAAATAGCCATAGAAATGTTTACCTACTTTATCCTCGTTTGCGGAGCTCGAAACCCAAAACTCAAAAGTAATCAAATCCAAATGTAACTAAAAATAATCGAATCCCAAAGTAATCAAAAGTACCCAAATCCAAAAGTAACGACAAGTAATCAAAGTAATCAAATCCAAAAAGTAACGAAAGTAACGAAAGTAATCAAAGTAATCAAAGTAATCAAAGTAATCAAAGTAATCAAAGTAATCGTTCTTGGTAAGGTAATCGTTACTCAGAAAAGTAATCGATTACTTTGATTACTTGAAGTAATCGTTACAAAGTAACGATTACTAACGATTCCTTACACCACTAGGAAGAACTCTCCGATCCCGAACGCCAATAAAACAAACAGGCTCATGTAGTTTGATTCTGAAGTTTTCGTATCCCTGTATTTGATCACATGCGGATGGAATCAGTTCTTCACATTTGGAAACTTGGCGGAAACAAATATGAACGAGTATGATAATTTTCAATACAGAACATGGGAAAATAATATTCTAAACGGAAAATAATTTTTTTAGAAACAATAAAATGTGTGAAATTTACTTATTTTTAGCTAAAAATTTACTTTTTGCAATATTTGACAACACTTTGACAACTATGTGTTTGAATGTGTGAGTTGTTCTGGTTTCGATTCTGAAATGAAATCCAGAATCGTTTTCTGTTCTTTTCAGGAGAAGAACTGTCATTCTTGATGCCAATAGAACACTTTCAGAAGGGTTTACACGCATTCCGAACGCTTCTGGATTGCCAATCGAAAAGGCCATAAGTCTATTCACTATGAAATGGTAAACCAAACTGAGCATAAATCAAGTGACAGCTGTCAAAAAGACCACCTCCGAAAAAAGTATTGCCGGATTGAAAGCCATACGTCTAAAGAAAAAACACCCTGCATTTATCCTGACGACTTTGGCTAATTGATTAGCTACGCTGTTTAGGGGTCGCATTACCGCTTCAGTGACCCAGTGAGTGCCAGTGATCGTATGAACGAATATCCACTTCCATTTATGGTAGGTATACTAGATTGCTCGGAATGTGAGCGGTAATGCCACAATCACATATTTCAGTCATTTATTACTCGAAAGCGGTAATTCGACTCCTGATTTGGAAGCTTACCACCTGCAAGAAACAGTTTGAGAGAATTTAATTCGGATTTGAGTTTTCAAAATCTTTCGGAAAACACGGTCAAATTATTTCTTTATTTTGACTCAAGGACGGTTTGGGCAGTGTACTGACAGATTGCAGTTGGTTGAAATCTTATGTCGAATTCCTTACACCATTTCAGACCGATTTTAAATCGATTATTTTTTTGGGTAGAAGGAATTTGTAAAAAAGTCGAAATTTTTGTTTGTGATTGTATGTGTGCAAATTGACAGCAGTTTTGAGGCAAAAAGTAAACAAATTAATGTGCATACAAATTCATAAATTATTCGTGTCGTTTTGTACGATTAAAAACAAATATTTTTTCGAGAATAGTTGCAAATATAAACGAAAATTGTTGTGCTCTCGTTAAAGTTAAAAAAAAAATATTCCAAAATCCATTAATAAACACATCAATCGAAGAACACATCGGCGAACGTGCGCTTCTTATCACAAATTGACTTTGGGCACTTGAAATTGAAATTTATTGATATTTTGATTACTTCTTATTAATTATTCACTATTTTTTAATCAATAAGAAACTTTTTCATAAATATATTTGCTTTTAATCCACTCAAACGAACGACGAACACTTTAGAATATTTGTTAAATCCGCGGCAAACTACTTTCAACTCCAGAGAAATGTCAAATTCCTAGTGTGTGTGCAAGTCTGTGTAAATCTTGCTTCAAATCCAAGATTTGGTTTTGCCTAGAAAAATCGATCTTTTTTCTAAACAAATCGAATTTTTTCTAAACAAATCGAATTTTTTGGTTGAAAGGAATTCAACATTATTGAAATGAAACATAAGTTGTTACAAAAATGGAACCTGTGTTCAAAAGTGCAGTTTATCAAATACTAAACTTTGTCAGATATGAAAAATGGAATAAAAAAAGATGTTTGATATTAAATGAAAATGGAAAGCGTTTAAGTAAGAAAGTTGGTCTTGATCAAGTAGGAAAACAGGCGAAGTCCCAAAAATTTAGTGAATTTGTTGAATTTATTACTCAAAGGAACCGTTAATATGGCTACATACTTCAGACTCATAATATACCTACCTAGAGTTATTAAATTACTATGAATAATAAATTAAAAGTTATCGAACTTGCATGTTTTCAAGTAAAAAAACTCTAGTTCCAATAAAAATTACTAGTCAGGGTCCTTAAGGCTTCCATTTACATTTATTTCTTTATTTATGTATGTGAGCATTTTTTTTTTATATTTCAATCTTAAAAACTTACTTGACTGTTTTTTCTGTAGCCATATGACCACATGGATTAAACGCATATGTAGGTGGTCCAGAATCCACATAAAATGCAGGTTCTAAACCCATACATAACGTAACTACAGGTCCTAATTCTAAGCACATGGGACACCTTCTTGCTCCAGTTGATTTATCTTGTCCCCATTCGTGTTGTCCTAAACAAAAATTTAAAGGAATATTTGATGATTAACAAACATCTTTCAAACTATTTTTTATGCTAACTAACCTTGAACATGACCACAATTTAAATAAACATAAGGCTGGTTGCACTGCTCTCCTAAATTTACTTTCCTAGGAATAACTAAAGTGTTTAAACCAACTGGACACTGTGGTCGTCCGGCATTGATTTCATCGATTAACTTCTCAAGATCTCGCTTTGTCTACAAAACAAACAAACAAAAAAATGAATGTCAAAAAATAGGTCAAGTGGAACAGGTCAAGTGAAACATAAATAAGGTATTCTTAGTTTTACCGGTGAATGCTGCAGACCATCGGCTGACCTCCAAAGTAGTGTAGCACCACATAAATCGATAAGTGTGCCATCTTGCAGGACATTTGATTCTTCGTAGATCTAAAGAATCAAAAAACAAGAACGTATTTTTTGTTGTTATTGCTGGTTGATTTTATAATTAAATTGACATTATTCTTACCGGCTGTCCTTTTTGTTGGGCAGACCTAGATTCTCTTAGGCTAAACACATCACCGCCAACCGAACATTCTCGCCATAGGCCGCATTTTCCATTGCCACCACAAAACTGACCTTTCGGATGCATTATGAGGACACCGTTTGTTGTGAGGCCATCAATTTCAACGTTGTCCTGCCATTTGGTTGCTTTTTCCTTTAGAGAAGACAAACAAAAAAATTGAATTTGGACACATAAATCACATGACCTTTAAAATAGGTGGTTTTGTAAATGAATTTGTACTTCTATAATTATAAAGGTATTGAGAAGAACACAACGATGACTCAACATTTTCCCTTATTATGTCTATCACACCCGCATTGCACTGCCAGATGGTTCTTGTAAATAGGTTAAAAGGAAGTCTTGTGATGACGTTGCTTCTACTGCTGTTGGCTGATGATGAGCAGATAAAATGTGGGACAAAAGTAATTGTCGTTTGAAAATGTTGCCGATTCATACACATATGTATGTATACAGTGGCAAGCCATTATGTTGTACAATGTCTGCATCTTCATTATAAAAGGGTTATTTGCTTTCTTTGTTGGATAGACTTTAAAAATGTCTGATATAGAGAAGGATTATTTTCTTGTGGAATCACATAAAATGTTTGGATGCATCTGCTCCATTGGCATTCAACTTAAGGTATTTTCATTAAAGGCAATGAGCAAAGGAGTACATAGTAGGTTTTTGTTTAACATAAAACTAGTAAGTAATACTTACACCCAAGAATATGTTTCTACTAGAGTCAAAGCCAGCTGCAAATATTCGCGCTTTTGATGCTTCACATCTGTTAACAAGAATTCTGCATGCAAAACGTGAAATTGTACTTTGCATCACTTTTGCATCTTTCTTATCACCGGGCAGGGTATCCATAACGACAAAATCGATAGGGGATTCTGATGAACGACCAACCTGAAAAAAATACAGTTAAGAATTAAAAAATGTATATCAAGTTGCTTGTTGAAAAAAGAACCTAGGTATAGGAGAAATAGTCAAGCACTTTGTCGACAAATTAGTGTCCTTAACAAAACTAGACGACATTATGGAGAGAAGCCAATAGGCGGTGGCGTCCATAATTTTATTAAACATAAATATAAAAGAATGAAAACGTAATTTGTATGCGAGTATCAGGAATAAAAGAACAATCCATTGAAGAATATATGAATCCAAAATAAATTGCTTCGTGGTTGTATAGTCGCTTTTTCAAGAAATGAGATATAATGTATAAACCGTCTTCTGCTATATTTATTTAAGTACCAAAACTCAACCGTTGAAATATAGGTGCTTTTGGAAAGATGACATCTATACAATTTATAGGCTAAATATTGTATAAGAATGCATAACCGACTCAAAAGTTATTGGTCATTTTCGAAAAAGTAACTGTCCTTGCTACACATGAGTGTCATTATGTAAGCAAAGCTTTAAACGTGTTAAAGGGGCCATTTACGTTGGGACGGCCATCAGGACTGTCACATGGTACGTAGAGATTTCCAATGCACCTCAGGCCACACGATTAAATTTTGGTTGTGCCCTATTCCAAATAATAAAAATCAAAATATGTAATGCCTTATGTATGTCACATACTTAGTTAACAGCTGCTACCAGCAGCTAAATATGCAAAAAGATAAAGTAACAATATTTATTACCAGCTTTTGTGCTTTTAAATGTCCTTTAAGTATGATGTGAGACAGGCAGTTTGAGAGCTCTGAGGAATTGTTTCCGTTTTTTGTTTAAACCTGAGTGAAAGCCTTGTTTAATTCTCAATTAAAATTAAAAACATTCACATCGAACATAATGTGCATTTTGGATCAAATTCACCTTTAGAAAGTCTTAAAAAACTCCCGCTCGAAAAAGTGAACAATCTCGTAATAGTGAAAAGGCCTGGTTTCTGGTTTTTATTACTTACTATATCGAGCGTCAACTGTAAATAGGTATTCTTCTGGACGACAGTGGCGCCATTTGAGACATATCGCATAAAGTCTTTATTTAGCTGCTTTTTGATGGGAAAGAGTATAGAAATATCCTAATACAGTCACCTGGGGGTCAATTCTCGATCTGTGAAACTGTGAAGTGATAAATATGATAACGCTTTCACGCCAAATGCGATTCTCGAAGTGTGAAAAAATGAAAACAAATGCCAAAATGTTTTCATATGGTAATTTGTTTATCACAATCATTTCATTCTGTGAAAACCTGTGAAAAGAAAAATGATAAACAGAAATAAATTGTGCTCATTTGATACACCCAAGTCGCCATCTTGGTCTTTCTATGACGTCACAATCATCTTTTTCTATGAGCAAGTGGTAGCATTTTTCATGTTAGTACTTTTTAGTGCTCACTTTGATAGCTGTTTTTCATAACGACTTCGGGAATCGCCTTGCGCGTGTTTGTGAAGTGATAAAATAATAAAACTCTGTGAAAACTGAAATGATAACTTTGTTTTCATTTCACAGTTTCACAGATCGAGAATTGACCCCTGGAGAGGTCAGCGCTCATAAAATTATATTTAAACAAAATGGAAGATGATAGAAAAGAATGTTTCTCACATTCAAGAACTAAAAAAGAACTGGCTCGAGCATAATGTGATATTAAGCGAAAGATATTCTAGCGATGTGATTGTTAGCTGGTTTTACTGTATTTCGTTCAAGGAAATAGAAACGAATAAAGGATGGATAAACTCTTTGACTTATCCAGTAGTGGTTTTAGTATTAATGTTGCCATTGAATTTTCATTCCTTTGATGTTTATGCAGTTCAATTAAAGAATTTACAATGAATTGTTATGGTATCACCGAACCGACAAATATACAAAAGTAGTAACCCAGTAAACAATAATTGACAGTGTGTCTTCATTTAAAAAGGGTAGTATTGATTTTAAAATGAACAATTTAACATTCGACAGGTGTTTATATGAAGCTAAAATAATTGATTGACAAAAGATAGGAAAACAGTTCCGCTAAGCTTGATCACAACAAAAACATAAATGTTAAAAAAGGAGCCAAGTTCTTATGTGTACAAGAAATCTGTGCGTAAAAAGTCAGTCAAAAAAAGTAATGAGATCTAAAATATATGCCAAGTTTTAAGTTCATGAAGTTTAATATCAAATATCTTAAGTAGAGTAATATCGAAACAATTCCAAATCATGACAGAAATTTGGTAATTAATGATTACTGATTAAAATTTGGTGAGTTCACTGGTCAAGTTTTCATGCATTTTAAATTTGTGATTAAGTAAGTAATTCAGAGAAAACTTGCCAATAATTACCAAATTTCTGTCATGATTTGGAATTGTTTCGATATTACTCTACTTAAGATATTTGATATTAAACTTCATGAACTTAAAACTTGGCATATATTTTAGATCTCATTACTTTTTTTGACTGACTTTACGCACAGATTTCTTGTACACATAAGAACTTGGCTCCTTTTTTAATATTTATGTTTTTGTTGTGATTTCACTCCTTTTTGCAAAGATTTATTTTGCCAGGTGAAAGCCAAGCCCTACCGCTCTACAAAGTTTCATAATTCTACGACAACCGAAAGTGCTCCATACAAATAATAGCAATTCTGATTAAGTGGGTGGATGGCACCCCCCCTGAATGAACAATTCCAAATTTTCGATTTTTTCCTTTCTAAGTACTTCAAGTCCTACCGACCTTCCAATTTTCATCGTTCTACAACAATCGGAAGTGCTCCATATATTTTATAAGAATTTTTAAGAATGTGGGTGGATGCCACGCCCCCTGAATGCAAAATTCCAACATTTCACTTTTTTCTTTCTAAGTACTTTAAGCCCTATTACTTTTCATCGTTCTACAACAATCGGAAGTGCTTCATATAATTTATAAGAATTTTAAAGAATGTGGGTGGATACCACGCCCCCTGAATGCAAAATTCCAATCTTTCAATTTTTTTCTTTTCAAGTACCTTAAGCCCTACCGATTTACCAATTTTCATCGTTCTACAACAATGGGAAGTGCTCCATATAATTTATAAGAATGTGGGTGGATGCCACGCCCCCTGAATAGAAAATTGCAGATTTTCGATTTTTTCCTTTGTATGTACCACAAGGCCTACCGTTGCGCGCAATTTCAAGTTTCTACGATGTCGGGAAGTGCTCCATAATTTTGATCATCTGTCAGTGAGTCAGTCAGTTACGGTTTTTGCGATTTTTGAAGTCCTATATCTTGGGAACTACTAATGCTAAAGAGTTGAAATTTGGTGAGCCACCTGTGTTTGATCAGTTCAGCAAATACTCCGAATTTGAAGTTTCTGATTTTATTGGTACTGAAATTAGAGGGGGGTTGAAAATCGCCTGAGTTTGTTCCTGTAAAAAGGGTGTAGTGCCGCGAATTTGGCTGGGCACTACCGTGCCCTTTGATCTGTTTCTTAGTTAGAAAAAGTTTATAAATGTGACTGTACATTTTTCTCATTAAATGTTAGAAAAACTTAAATATACCTAATTTCTGTGTTCAAATTCTTGGATGTTGAAACAAAATTTAAAATGGCTTAGAATATCGATTTATTTGT
Organism: Dasysyrphus tricinctus; assembly: GCA_963921185.1. Classification (NCBI taxonomy): domain Eukaryota; kingdom Metazoa; phylum Arthropoda; class Insecta; order Diptera; family Syrphidae; genus Dasysyrphus; species Dasysyrphus tricinctus. Next base: position 76,971,825 of record OY992530.1, on the reverse strand, counting down.
TAAAGTAGATAGTGTTTTAGCCCTTAACTTGACATGTTTCAAATTACACGTGTTTAATAGAATATATGGTTACATATTACATTTCGTGTTTATAAAGATAAGCAGTAAATGTTATTCGAACACGTGAACTTTCCATAAGCTACAAAAATATTATAAATTTTCATTCATATACACTTACATACCTAATTCACTTTGCTTAAGAAATCATTTTTATATAATTCCACCCTTAAATCCATTAGTACAACTTGAACTATATCAAACGTTTCCTTTTGAAGGTAAAATATCACAGATGAACTAGTTTTCTAGAACTTATGTACATTTCATTTAATTAACTCTTTAATTCTACACAAAATAACAAATCCTTTTCTACACAAATAGAAAAAAAGCTATTCTAACTAGCTAGGAGAGTCTAAAGCCTGAAACTCAAAGTAGACTACAACTACCAGTAGAATCAATATTATCTTCGGTTCTATTTTTACTTTCACTGCTGCGAGGTGTATGATAGAAATCAATATCCACTCTTTGATGGTAATTTGACTTCATTGTGGCCCCTGGTGGTCATGCTTTTTGATTATTCAACCAACCAGGACACCAGTGGCCGTAGTGTCATGTTAAAATGACTATTCTAATTGCTTTTAAAAAGTCGAGACATGCACTGGACTATTGCATAAACTGAGATTCAAATAAAAAAAGGAGAGAAATTTTATCGATCAAAACGGCGAAACGGCAAATGCTGAATTGTATTCACATTTCATTATTTCAAATGAAAGGAAAAATCGATAACTGCACTCTGTACGAAGAAAGACCAATGAAAAATTGTGCTTTGTTTGGGTGATAAGAACAATTCATTAAATGTGCAACCAGTTGAACAAAAACTAACCCAAAACAGAGGATGCGTTCAGAAATGTTGTATACTTTATTTTACTTTTTTTTGTATCATATAGTCCCTGATCACACGTGAAAAAATTCAAGCATTTTCTGAGATTCACGTGTAAGCAGGCACATAGAGTTAATTGTTTTTTGTAAGAAGCAGAAGATAAAGGTTTAGTCAAACAAGGCGCAGTCCGACGGGACGGTCAAATTTTCTTTGTAAATTTTTACAAAGATTGACGGACCGCGCTGTTTGACCAGGCCTTAAAGATACCTATGTATTCATAGCATTAAACTTAGATTAGACGGTCAACGTAAATGGTCAACGCACTGACTTCTTGACGTCATCAGAAACATCGTCAATATACTAGCCGCATTTTATTATCCTCATGATCTGATCCGAATCAGATCATGATAAATAAAACAGACTGGATCATGGGTTAAATACCCGTCTCTTTTTGCCTTACGTTTGCTTATTTTTGAAGTGTATGTTGCCTCTTTGCTTGACACTATTGAGACACATTCACAATAGTAATTTTTAGATCATTGAAATAAATCCAGATAAAAAGCAGAATCCCATGTAGTTTTTTAAATCACGTGTTAGAAATTGATTGCTGTTACTGTCAACGTAGACTCTATCAACGCATGAAAAGCTGACGATCACATGAATATGTTAACGTGTTATCTGTGTCAACGCGATTGGTATCCTCTGGTGTCCACGTATTGACAGGCGAAACGTTGAAGGTTACACTACTTGACTACATCCAAACATATGAACGTTGACGCGGAGTTGACAAGAGCAAAATTGAATCATTTTTAACGTTGACAATCACACGGCATTGTCTGTGGTGTTATCGAACAATTCAATGTGGATTAATTAAAAAAAAAAACTCTAAGAATAAGAAATTTTTGAAGTTTATTTTACTGCTCAGGGCAATTGGGAGACATTTAGGTCGAAATACACCTTTTCCGTCAAAATATAGTCTATCCTATCTATCCTCTATCCGCCAAGCCATTAACTGTAAAGTTCCATTGAAAGATGGCTACGATTTCGGTGGATTAAAAATCAGCTACAAAATCAGAAATTTATAAAGTTTTGGTAATGCTCCGGAAAAAAGTGATTTTAGGTCAATTGGGTGACATTTGGGTCAAAATATAATGGCCTTTTCGATTGGCAATCCGGAACAGTGATTCGATACGTGTGAACGCTTCTCACATCGATTCTGAAATCAAATTCAGAACAATTTTCTGTTCTTTTCAGAACAAGAACTGTCATTCTGTCCCCAATCGAAAAGGCCATAACTTTGCCGTCAAAATATAGCTCGTCTTTCATCTGTCAAGCCATCAACTGTCAAATTCCTTCGAAGGATGGCTACGATGTCGATGGTTTAAAAAACCTCTAAGAATCAGAAATTTTTGAAATATATTTACTACGGAAAAGTGATTTAAAGGCAATTCGGTGACATTTGCATCGAAATATGTATACTTTTGCCGCCAAAATATAGTTTTTGTCTTCCATCTGTCAAGCCATGAACTGACAAATTTCTTTGAAGGAAGACTATGATGTCGATGGATTAAAAAACATCTAAAAAATTTGATATTTTTGTACTGCTCCGAAAAAAAGTGATTTCAGGACAATTTGGTGACATTTGTGCCGAGATTCAGCTATTTCAGCGAGTGAGATGAGATGACTCGCCTTACTCGCCGACTCATCTCACTTCACTCGCAAAAGTAATTTAGCTATTTGAGTGAAATGAGTAAGTTCGAATTTAGTTTCGAACATGAGACAAAGAATAAATATAATACCGCCAAATTCAACATCCTTGTCACACTAGTACGTTTGATATTCTGTTTCACATCACCAGTAATGGACGCGAAATGAAATAACAAATACAACAATGTAAACATTGAAATATTAATAATAGAGTATCTTTTGTATCAATTATTTTTTTGTCTTATTTAAAGTTGAACGTGAGTTTTCATCACCCTTGAGAAATATAATTCTATTATACATAATGTGCATATGATAATAAAATAAGATTTTACAATCAATAAAAGGGTAGTTGTTTTTATCTACATTGTTGGTTTTTTATTTCACATCCTATCCATGAATAGGAATTCTTGAGAAAAGCACACATACCTATCCAAAACTAGAAATTTACCAACACATACACCAAGTCACTGCGGAAATATCTGGCGAGTAATCTGAAATTTCATTTCACTCGCTCACTCACTCACTTTTGCTAACTGAATCGATTTTCGACGAAAAGTGACTCATCTCACTCACTCCCTGCGGTTTTGAATTAGCTGAATCTCGGCATTGGATTGAAATATCCTTTTGCCGTCAAAATATAGTTCGTTCCCCTCATCTATCAAGCCATCAAATGTCGATGAATTAAAAATCCTCAAAAAATGCAAAATTTCCGAGATTGAGATGAATGTCAACGCAGGGTACGTTGACATGCAAGAAAAATCCACTGTGACAACGTAAGGATACAGTCAACGCGTTGGTGAGTAGTGTGCAATAAGGTCCTAACTTTGTTGACAGGGTGATTACACGGCCAATAAAAATAATCAACGCATTGACTTAAATTCATGCAGCCGTCAATTCATGGATAGTTTTCTGCTTTGACGATCACACGACAAGACAACTTTGGGACAGAATTTTACGTCATTTCAACATCACAGAGTCAACGCGTTGTGGTTCATGGGGTTTTCTATTGGTAAATTTTGATTTCAATCTTAAAATTGATTTTTTTTTCGCAGCGAATGCAATGCGATAACTGATTTTTTTGCCAAAAAAATTTGTGTAATTTAATGTGCATCTATCTCATTATTCCTAGAAATTTGCATCCCTTGGTCCACTTTCCATAGAGTAATATTAGCTTCATGAATTTATCGATTCATTTTACACATCTTCTTTTTACTATTAAATATTATCTCTTTTATGTATGTTTTTAGCACAACTTTCACAACCGAAATTAAATAAACAAATCAAAATTAGTACATCAAGCACACAGTACACAAATCTACTATCTGCGCAGGTTGTCAAAATTGAAATAAAAAATGGCTCTGAACGTGATGACAAAAAGACACGTAAAAACAACAACAAATCAAAATTGAGATTGTCAGAAATAAAAAATGGACGTAGACGTGATGACAAAAACACACGTAAAACAACAACAAATATTGACATTTGACGCAAATTATGATATATGCGCATGCGCAATATATGTACTGTGCATCAGGGAGGGGTAAATCTGCCGAAAATTTAGATCTGAAAAATTGATTCTACATCAAAAAATCAATCAATTTTTTCGACCAATGAAATGCAAAAATTGTCAAATGTTGTTTCTTTAACTTCCTTTCTTTTGAGGGTCTTGTCATTTTCATAAACAAAAAATGTGAAAGATATGACTATTTATAACAATTTTATATTATATATGTACATGATATATGACTTATTAAACTGTTTCTTCATTTCCAATGCAAAACAGAGCTTACACAAAATGTTCACTTTTTTTGAGTTATCGCTATATCTATTGCATTTCAAAGTACTTTGAAGTCATACGACACATTCTGATTTAGAGCTCTTTTGCAAAATATAAAAAAAAAATATTAAAAACACAAATTATATTTACATGTTCTTATAATAGAGTTTTAACATTCTGAAAAATAATGTCGCATGGAAAGTTATAAACAAAGTTTTAAAGTCAGAAATAGCATTTTTTTGAGTTAACGATCTTCTGCACAGAGGATGCGAGGTTCTCTTTTTTTCAAGCCTTATTCACAATGCGACGAGAAAACGAGAAGAGAGCGTGACGTCATTCGCTGTCATCTTTTTTTAGTTATAAAATCGTTTCCCAATTCACATGCGGCGGGATTTTTACAACGAGAACTGTTTTCTTAAAAAAAAAAAAAAAACAATAATAAAAATTTGCCAAATAAGCTTCAAAGACAACAGATTATGGATTACTTTATCTTTTAATTTCAAGTTATCGTACTTTTTCTTTAAAAAAATACTTCCATTATGTAAATAACTTGTCAAAAAAGAAAATCATCGTCTCGTCGCGTCTTTTTTTTTCAATTTTTCGAATCTTCGGCGTGACGTGACGAAGATAAACGCTTCATTGTGTATATCCTCGTATAATTTCATTGTTTGAAATTCGTTTGACAGCAACGACGGGATCTCGCCACGCTCACGTCTCGTTTCCTCGTCGTATTGTGAATCAGGCTTTAATTCCACGTTGGGTAGGCTCCAATGGCTTCAAAAGAGTAAACATTCTTCGAGTCCCTTCGTTTTAAATTATAGGTAAAGGGTGGTTCATAAAATATACGAAAAAAAGCTTAAACGTGTAGGTTAGGGCGACAATCAAGAAATCGTATAAGACGAAGGATTTTTTTCCCCCGTTTAATCGATCAATTTTCTAAAAATAAAACCCACTATCATTTTTTTTCAAAAATCCATTTTGATGGTAAATTTTATTCTCTACAAAAAAAGTTTTAAGAATTATCTCGAAATTTTGCTTCGTTTTCGAGTTATATGCAAAAAACCAAAAAGGGTGCTTGTGCACCCCCCTCTCCAAAATGCACCCTCCAATTTAATAGCACTCCGCGGTTTTCTCATCTTCAATGACCCCTTTGATGATTTTTACAATAAAATTCCATGAACGTCTTACTTCCTTATTGTCCTGTTTTTTACGACATAATCAATAGCCTGTAGGACAAAGGTTCTAATATAAACAAAAACTCACCTGAAACATATCCGTTTCGGAGTCTTCTTTATATTCTACAATAACAGCCTGATTTCGTGATAACGTGTATGATATCGAATGTTGATTTGCATCCAGGATGGCTTTTGACGTTTGTGGCGATTGGACTATATAGTGTTTGGATCGTTTAACACCATTGGCTTCTGTGCGTTTGTATAGTATAAATTTTGAACGTCTTCGTCCCCGATCACCCTGTGGTAAGTATCCATTGTATCTAAAAAGAATAAATTTGAATGTTTAAACTTTGAAAACAAAATGAAATTCTGGCAACGATGTCAAATTGAAATTGGCCAGTTTAAAATTGACGGTGTTCAGACCAGCTCCAAATGAGTTGATTCATGTTGACGTATCTCTTTTTATCTCACTCCTTGGTAAAAAAGAAATGGTGAGGTGAGGCAGGAAATTCCAAAACATTTTAAAACCTCCGCCGCACTTGGCCAGCTCTCTTTCCAAGGGATTATAGTGAAGTAAAAATGATAGACGTCAAAGTGTGACACCTCATGTGAAGATTGTCTGAACACCGACTTTCTTTGGAGAATGGGTGATTCATTTAGATGTTTTTTTCAATAGGTTAATTTTTAACAGATCACATGTGACTGATTCATGCTATCATGTTATTTTAATTCAGTATTGTAAGAGAAATCATAATGATAATTTCGTTTTCGTTTGGATTTTGGAATTATTCCATTCTTATGTCGTTTTCGATTGGATTTTCTAACTGTTCTACTTCTTTTTGATTCCAATCCAACATTAAAACATCGCGTTGGCTATTTACACACACACACTATTGAATGACGCCATTTTATAAAATGGTTTCTTCAAGCACTTATCACTTTTGACAAGAAGTGCGACGAAAAATTTTACATGTATAAGTGTGTTCCAAATCTACTCCATCTTGAAATCGGGAACCGAAAAAGACTTCGAAAACATTACTCGGAAGAGCTAATAGAAGGCTTTTGGAGTAGAAGGCGTTAAAATGGAGTGGAAAAGGAGTACTCCAAACGTTCAATCAAAAATGACATTAATAGGTGTTTTTTTCCTTGCCCGAATATGCTTGGATGAAAAAAAAACGACGTCGGGGCTAAGCAATTTACATGCTAAAAGCAACAATTTAGCCCCTTCGGTCTTAGCTAGGCCCAGAGAATATTCGGGGCTTAACTTTAGCGCAGATAAAAACTGTGTTACCGGCACGAATTTCATACATGTTATCGATAGTTTGTATGCAAAACTCCATTTTTTCCTGTAATGGCGTCGCTAAGCCCCGATGTCGTTTTTTCAAAAAAAAAAACACACCTTCAAAAACGGAAAACTTGGAGTAGAAGGAAGAAGGTGAAAAAGGAGTAACTCCGAACATCTCAACGAAAAGGCCATAATACTCACACCGCTAGAACGTCTCCACATTATTCAGCTGTATCAACAAAAAAAAATTGAAGAAAATACGGCTCTGGACCTTTGGCATCATATGAGGGAAATTTGATAAAAAAAAATATCCCATCTAATTGGTCACAAAAGGTCAACTGGTCCCAGAAATTGGTCATCCCTAGATAACTTTTAATCAAGGCTTAAACGTTCTCAAAGTCGCTCAAGGTCACGCGCGATTTTTGGCACCTCATTTAAGGGAAATTTGCCAAAATTTTATAAGATCCGAAAGATTTCTAGATCGTGATAAAAGGTCAACTATTTTCAGTAATTGGCCAGTCATATATTTTTTTCTATGAATTTTTGAAGTTCGTTTCAAGGTCACAAAAAAAACTTTTGGCACCTCATTTGGGTCATTTAAAAAAAAGTATGCAATTTGAAAGGCCTCTTCACGGTTGTAAAAGGTCAGCTATTTTCAGTAATTGGTTAGCCATGGATTTTTTTTATGAATATTTAATGAACTTAAAAAAACAATCAAGGTTAAAACGATTTTTGGCACCTCATTTTGGGGAAATTTGCCAAAAAAGTCTACCATCTGAAAGATCTCTAGATCTTTATTAAAGGTCAGCTTGTTTCAGTAATTGGCCAGGTATAGATTTTTTTTTAATGAATTTCTAAGTAATTGTTCAAGGTCACGAGCGATTTTTGGCACGTCATTTATGGGAAATTTACAAAAATTTTATACTACCTGAAAGGCCCTAAGATCTGTATAAAAGGTCTGTTAGTTTCAGTAATTGGTCAGTTAGATTCTTTTATACGATTTTTTCAAAGTTTTTTTTCTAGGTCATGAACGGTTCGTGACCTTGAAAAAAAAATACTTTAAAAAATCGTATAAAAGTATCTATAACTGACCAATTACTGAAACTAGCTGACCTTTTATACAAATCTTAGGGCCTTTCAGGTGGTATTAAATTTTTGTAAATTTCCCATAAATGTGGTGCCAAAAATCGCGCGTGACCTTGAACAATTATTTAAAATTCATTAAAAAAAAATTATGGCTGACCAATTACTAAAACTAGCTGACCTTTTATATAGTTCTCAGGAACTTTCTGATGGTATTAAATTTTTGCAAATTTATGGCCTTGAAGTTTTTAAAAATTCACTAAAAAAAATCTATACCTGACCAATTACTGAAACAAGCTGACCTTTTATATAGATCTAGAGATCTTTCAGATGGTACACCTTTTTGGCAAATTTCCCTAAAATGAGATGCCAAAAATCATTTTGGCCTTGAATTTTTTTTAAATTCATTAAATATTCATAAAAAAATCTATGGCTGACCAATTACTGAATAGCTGATCTTTTACAACCGTGAAGAGGCCTTTCAAATTGCATCCTTTTTTTTTTTAAATGACCCAAATGAGGTGCCAAAAGTTTTGTTTGTGACCTTGAAACGAACTTCAAAAATTCATAGAAAGAAATATATATCTGACCAATTACTGAAAATAGTTGACCTTTTATCACGATCTAGAAATCTTTCGGATGGTATAAAATTTTGGCAAATTTCCTTTAAATGATGTGCCAAAAATCGCGCGTGACCTTGAGAAAGTTTAAGCCTTGTTTAAAAGTTATCTAGGGCTGACTAATTTCTGGGACCAGTTGACCTTTTTTGACCAATTAGATGGGATATTTTCTTATCAAATTTCCCTCATATGAGGTGCCAAAGGTCCAGAGCCAGAAAATCCTCCATTTTAGATAGAAAATTTGTGAAATGATGTGCCACATTTGTGGCTCAATGGGAATGTCAATATACAAAATTGCCACATTTTGACTGATGCGCATCCCGAAGAGAGTTTCAAAGTACCGTTGCATTTACAAAAATGCACTGTTTGGTGAGGTTTTATTGGCTAGCGGAATCATTGATCCAAAAGAACGTAACTTTAACTTTCTATACTTGGGACAGACGATCCTATAGCACCAAACGATTATCGTGTACTATTTGCAAAACTTGGAACACAGTCTTCCGTCCAAGTCCGAAGGTATTCAAACAAATCTTCGTCTTTTTTCGGACTCTTGTGCTTTCTTGTTTGTTGAATATTTTTACAAAACCCATCAGTTATCAATTATAATCTATTATATTGAATTAAATTAACCTGAAGCTAATATTACTGTTTGTTTTCAAGGTATTTGAGATGAACAAAAATTTTCGACAATTTTTGGTAAAGTTTCTTTTGGATTTTTTCGCTTTAAAAAAAAAACTATCTTTTGAATATTTTTACAAATTTTATCAATTATTTGCTACAAAAGAATTAAATAGATTAAAATTTCCCCGAAGCCAATATCAGTGTTTGTTCTCAAGGCAAAAAAAGTGAAGGAACGTACGAACGTACGTTAAAACACAGACATCTCTCTAAAAATGATGGATTTCGATTCAAGGAAGCTCGAAACGTGAAGATATGTCAAAATTTTGTATTCGACAAATCGAACCAATTACAATAACTTCTAATGGGAAGTTAATAAATTAAATAAATAATTTGCTAATTTTTAAATTGTGCTCTTTGGTTGCAAGTTTGTTTTGAGTGAATAAACAAAAATTTGTGATAATTTCTGAAAGTTTTCAGGAAATTTTCAATTACCAAACACACCTATTTACAAGAAGATTAATGTCAAATTTATTTCAAAAAATCTATTGTTAAAATAAAACCCATTATAGGGGTTTATATGGAAAAACATGTTGTCAAACATTGCTTGATGGCAACGGAACAAGTTTTCAAAATATTTTGAAAACCATAAAATATGGTCGGTCAAACCTGTTTGTTTTTGCGTTTAAATGATCAAACAAACGATTTTAAAATAACGTTTGACAAGATGTTGTGTCATGTCATCATCATCAAGTCCTGTAACTCCGATCCTTCACGGTCTGCAGTCCATGTTGTTTCTGAACGACCAAAATCACATAAGTTATTCGGCATTTACATGACCTGATTTTTCCAATTACGACCTTTTTGCTGTTTTTGTAATACATTGACTTTCTTTCTCCTCATTTTGAATTCTCTCCTTTTCTCTCCACCATCAAAAAACAAAAATCGCACTGGAAAAATCGGGTTATGTAAATGCTGAAAACAGCTGACAAATAAATTAAATTTGAAATCTTATTTATCGGCAGACAAATTGTAACATGCTGACTCCATTGGGCATGAGCCATGCTCAGACTATGAACATGTCTTGAAAAAAAAGCCAATGGAGCCACAAAAATCCATGTCCGAGTAGTGACATATCCATATACAAATCATTCTATTTGTAATATCCTTGTTGAATCTATGTGTGCGTTTTCACAGTTTTACACTAAACAAAATCTAATCCATCCCAGCTGTTAGTTTCAGCTGGTGGACAAATCAAATTAAGAGTTGAGGATTGTCATCTTTATTTGATAATTTCTGGACAAAACTCAACATTAAGCTGGATTTACACCTTCGCTGTTATCGTCCGTGTACGTTGTTCGTTTTTGCCGTACGCGGAACAACGAAGAAATTCAAAGCCGTTTTGAATTTTGGATGAACTTTAATCGTTGTTCGATGTTTGTGGAACAAGAACAACGTTCACCGAATGAAGAAGGAAGGTGTAAATCCAGCTTTAACAACTAAAACTTCTTGGATCGTTGTCAGATGTTTTGATGTTTCTCCTCGTATTACTGAGTATCCTAGAATTTCTGGGATAACTTCAGACTTCTTTTTTTGAGAACAGATGTTTAGTCACCAGCTTTTTTTTTAAGATTACTACTCAAAGCTATCCGAATAGCTGAGAATAAGCATAGGAACGCAGACATTTTGCTGTAAATTTTGTGTTGTATTCTCTGCTTAAAATAACAGTTCAGAAAAAAAGCATCTCAGAGTAATGAATAGAATTCCCTAGAAAAATTTCAGTTTTTTGTTCTCTTAAAAATTTCAGAAAAGTTACATATGTACATACGACTTTTGGCAATATCAACGATGATAATGAAAGTCAAGTTCAATTAAATTTAAGAAAATTAATTTACATATGGCTTAACCTGCTAAGCTGCAAAAAGTAGTATGTATAACGTAAGCTGAAATCGATAGTTAAACTTGAGGTTCATTACGTGTTCAACAAAAGATAAATATATCATTAACTTAGCATAGAAGTTAAATATAATCATGTCTCCATATGAGTAAACTTATATCGTTTTAACAATATTGCACACCAAAACCAATTATTATGAATCTGACAACCGGTTGGTATAGCGTGACCACGTGCCTCTATCCTGGCGCCATCTATACAATGTTTGAAGAAAATTATGCAATTACCCCCTTTTTTTTTGGGAGGAGTAAAGTTATTTTGGAGTCACCACATCCGGTTCAATTGAAGTGTCGCCCCTTAGTAGCCTCCACACATGAAAGTGAACAAAAAAAAATCTGGGTCAACACGTGTATTTGCTTGGCTCTAATAGGTTGGAAGAGAAAAAACAACAAAAGAGTTTTTTTTTCTTTTTTACGTAACCCCATACCTAAACAAAGGGACAAAAGGTGCTCTTTGTGTGGAATGTATACGACATCTATATTTGCTGCTCTAGAGATAAGAAATTGTGTTCGTTCACAATCAAATTTAATAATCGAAAAGAGAACAAAAATCACTAACCAGGGTCTAACGATGTTATGGAACAAAGGTAGGGAAGTGCAACAAAACATTTTTGTTTGCTTCAAAGTAATTGAACTTTGAGAAATAAAAATGAACGAAGGTATGTACCTACTCTTGAGAAATTGTTTTTTATCTAGATGAACGGATGAACAATGGATGATTGCACATACTTATACATATGTACATGAGTCGGTGAACTTTTAATTAAATTTAAAACAATAAATATTTGTCTCAAGCTCTCAAGTAATTTATATGATAAGGAGGTAACAAGATTAAGATTTCTTCTTCAAGAAATAATAGTCATTTTGTATGACTGATAAATTAATTTATTGTTCGATGAACTCTTATATTTTTTTAATTAATTAAAATTTTCGAGATATTGACTTGCGGGGAAATACTTGACTTATTAACTTGTAAATGAAGTTCAATGTCGATGTTTCTACCAATATAATGATGACTTTTGTTTTATACAGAACTAAATGTCACTGTTAAGCAACAATATTAATTCCAAAATTAGAAAAAATAGCTTGTTCCGAAATATAGCTCTGCATTGACATAATATTAGCTCAAAGTTTTACTTCAATCTGGTATTTTAAGGGCCAGTTTTTCAGTTCAGGCTTTACTCTGAGTTAATTCAGAGTTAGATAATCCTGAAAATAAATTAACCCTGAGTTAACTCAAGAACAGTTTTTCAATTGAGGATTAACTTTATCTTTCAGCTGTCAAAATTCTGAGGCCAACGATGTGCGACACTATGGATATCCCCCTTCTACGCCTTTTACGCATAGGAATAGAGATGGCGCCACAACGAATTGCTCTGGCAATAACTTTCAATATCGAAATCGAGATGGCGCCACAACTAAAAAGGCCCTCAATTTGGTGCCTGAGTTAACTCACCAAATTAGACGAGTTAACTCGGAGTTAACTTTCGATTTCAATTGACTGAAAAACACGTTTTTGGAGTTAACTCCGGTTTAACCCCGAGATTAGGATGATCTCGCACTGAAAAACTAGCCCTAAGGGTCTTAACGTGACCCTAATTTAACCATAACTTAAATGTGGATCTCTCACTTTTCTATATAAGAAATCAAATTTGAGTACGCCTAAATTGATGACAGTTCTTGCAAAAAAAATGTCACTGGGGCACACGTACTTGCTCTTATGTTCAAGACCTTAGGGCTAATTTGTCAGTGTTGAGTGAACTCTGAGTTAAATCAGAGTAAGCTAGTCTTGAAAAATAAACTAACCTTTAGTTAACTCAGACGCAGTTTTTTAGTAGGGGATTAACTTTATTTTTCAGTTGTCAAAAATCTACTGAAATCTTTAACGCTTTTCACGAGATGGCGCACAGTGGGGCCAAACCTGCGATTTAGGGAAAAAACCTCTAATTGCTGTCATTTTGTATGTATTCGCACCCGCTAAATTGAATGGTATAATTCGTAAGGGGAAGTTTTTAAATATTCATTACGTTACGAATTTTGTGGGAAAAATCATGTCTATATTATCTTACTTTATAGAGTGGCTTTTTTGGTCACAGTGGATTTGGCAATGAAACAATTAAGTTATCTTTTACATTTCTGCTTTCTTCAGGGGGAACTTTATTTCACGTGAAAAAAAAACAAATAGAATTATAACAATTTCATGTGAAATAAAGTTCCCCTGAAGAAGGTAGCAACCCCTGCCGAAACGTTGGGAAAAGTAAATGATAACTTAATTGTTTAATTGCCAAATCCACTGTGACCAAAAAAGCCGAAGGAATATACAATCTATAAATTAAACTCGAAATTGGTCAATATCTCATCTTACTCCTTAAATTGAATTTTTATTTTTTGATCCCAAAACTTCTAGAATCTGCTATGGAATTTTAACTAATGTTCATTACTAAAAGGACTACGAGAAAAGACCTGTTTCAAACTCTAGGGAGGTGAAGCTTTTCTTGTATGGCTTCTCAAGTCTGAAGTTCACGCAAAGTCCAAATTTTGGCTCGATATTTCCAAATTTTCTATTTTTTTCAAAAAACTAAAAAAATAGATAAATTAATTTCTCATCAGATACCTTGTTTTTTGTTTAAACATATAACATTGAAGAAAAATTTTAAATATCAATCCATCAAATGGAGAAACAATCGAAAATATAAATTTTAGGGCTCAAAATTTCAACAAATTTTTAGCCCCAAAATCATATTTAAGAGCCGGTTTCCACATGAAAAATACTGAAAGAAAAAAGTATCACAATACCAAATTAAATAGGAACCTATTTTATATATGAGGTTTTTCCCACCCCGGCGCGGCACCAGTGTGTGGGGCGCTACAACAGAAATTGTACTTTCCAAAGAATTCAATTACTTTCACAATTGAAATCAAAATGGCACCACAACAAACATCACGCTCTGTTTAGTCCTTGAGTTAACTTACCAAATAAGGTGAGTTAAGCTCGAAATCAACTCAGGATTTGAGTTGACTGAAAAACACGTTTCTGGAGTTAACTCAGGTTTAAACTCGAGACTAGGATGAGCTCGCAATTGGCCCTCAGAGGATTATTTATAATATTAATTTTATACTACCGGGTAACGCTAACGTGCAGGGTGACCGAATGGATGCCGGGATAAGCAGACAACCCAGCGATGCTGGTCAGGGCACAAATTTGTCCTTGGGATGGTTAAAAGCCACCTTAATAAGGCGGATGAACTGCAGGTGCCGGTCAACGGCATTATAGTCTGGTGGCGGAGGAGCTTTTTTTTTGTTAAAAGGCCAACGGCAGCAGCAGGTAGCATCTGTAACCCATTTCTGCAAGAATAATGACAGCAAGGTTCCGTTCAAAAATTCGCAACGTCACAATAATTCAGTGCTACGCCCCCACAAAAGAAGCGACCGGGGAAGACAAAACCGCTTTCTACACTCATCTTAACTCAGTTTACAGAGGTGTGCCAAGAGTCGACATTATAATTGTCATGGGAGATATCAATGCCCAAGTCGGATCAGACAACTACGGTCTGGAACGCGTCATGGAGAAAAATGGCTTGGGGTCACGGAATGAAAATGGCGATTTGCTGGTCGATTTTTGTAACGCTAATCGTCTTGTACTGGGTGGGACTGTGTTTAAACATAAGACTTGCAACAAAATCACCTGGGTACATCCGGATGCTCGAACTGAAAATCAAATTGACCACATCTGATTCAGAAACGATGGAGAAATTCAATGTGCAATGTTCGAAGCATTAGAAATGCCCACATGGGAAGCGACCACCATTTGGTTCTCATGAGTCTCAAGCTACGAACTGCAGCTGTACAACGTCAATCACAGGGTGCAGCAAGGAATTCGAAGTTCAATACAAATGCTTTAAGTGATCCCAACATTATGTCGTATCTATGTCCCCAACGTGGGGTGATACTAAAAGTGTTTTTATGGAGGCTGGATCCGAAACTGTACCCAAGCAGTCGAGAGTTAGAGACTCTTGGATATCCCAAGACACCAGGGATAAAATCAAGCGTCGCAAATCGTTGAAGATGCAATTAAATGCCGAAGCGGATGCTCAATGAAAGGCTGAATTTTGAAGAAAGTATCGCTTAGCCCATAAGATGGTCTATCGCTGTGTGAGACGTGACAAGAGGGTGAGGTTAGACGGTCTCGCAGAAAATGCGGAAAACGCTGCAAGAAGAGGAGATATAAGGGAATTGTACCAAATATCCAAGGAAGTTGTCGGGAAGAAAAGCAACACCAATCATCCTGTAATGGATGTGGATGGTATACACTTTTGGTATCAATCGAGGATCAGCTGCGCAGGTGGAAGGATCACTTTTGTGCCTTGCTTAATGAGGATTCTGTCGAGCAGAGTGCTGAAGTGAACCAGCTTAACGAGATGCGTAGATCATATAGGGGTATTACCATCGAACCCCCTACAGTACTGGAAATTCAATCTTCGATAAATCTTCTCAAAAACAACAAAGCAGCTGGACTTGACGGTATACCAGCCGAGTTCCTGAAAGTTGACCCTGTAAGAACGGCTAGTATTCTACACCCGTTGATACAAGCTGTGTGGGAAAACGAAATCTATCCCAGCGACTGGAAGGATGGTGTAATTGTTAAGTTGCCAAAGAAAGGTGATCTTAAGAATTGCAACAATTGGCGAGGTATTACAGTTTTGTCCGTTTTTCCAAAACTAATGGCAACCATCATTCTGGAGCGGATAAAGGTTAGAATCGAGTCTACACTCAAGAGGCATCAAGCTGGCTTCCGGAGTGGGCGGTCTTGTGTCGACCATATCAACACTCTGCGTATCGTTCTTGAGCAGTCTGCGGAGTTTCAATCACCGCTTTACCTCATGTTCGTGGATTTTGAGAAGGCCTTTGACCGAGTCAACCGTGAATGTATATGGAGATCACTTTTTGGTAGAGGAATTCCCCCAAAAATAGTTGCCATTATAAGAGAGTCCTATAACAATGCAAGATGTTTTGTTTTACACAATGGGCAGCCATCCGACTCTTTCGAAGTGCGGCAGGGTGAGACAGGGAGATGTTCTATCGCCAATTTTCTTTTTACTGGCGATTGACGATGTTTTGACGGCCAGCGTTGAAACAGCAGAGAGGCAGGGCATTAAATGAAGACCGTTAGAAAGGCTTAGTCACTTAGACTATGCCGATGATATATGTCTCTTGGCAAATAACATCAGCGGGCTGAACGGGATGTGTCAAGCTCTGAAGGTAAAAGGAGAGTCGAGTGGTATTAAAATAAATAGAAAAAAAGACAAAAATAATGCTCACAGGCCGTTCTACACATCAGCGTATTTTAATACAGGAGACGCCAGTTGAAGAGGTTGAACAATTTAACTGCCTTGGAAGTATCGTTTCAGCAAATGGTGGTACTGATCTGGACGTTCAAAGTAGAATACATAAAGCTCGCGCAGCCTTCGGTTTTCTGTCCCAAATTTGGAAATCCAGTCAAATCTCTTTACGCACAAAGTTGAGATTCTTTGAATCCAATGTTAAAGCCATGCTGTTATACGCTTGTGAAGCCTGGAAAGTCACGACTACCATCTCGAAGAAATTGCAGGCTTTTGTGAACCGTTGTCTACGCCATATTCTAAAAATTCGCTGGCCACACATTATATCAAACGAGGAATTTTGGCGCAAGACAAGTCAAGAGCGGCTGGACGTTGACATAAGAAAGCGTAAATGGCAATGGATTGGTCACACACTGAGGAACCCAAACGATGAAATTGCAAAGCAGTCCTTTGAATGGAATCCTCAGGGTGCACGGCGGGTTGGAAGACCAAGAACAACATGGAAATCAACAGTTCTAGCAGAAGCAGACTCCCAGAGAAAGACGTTTCCACAATTAAAATATCTATCTGCAGACCGTAAAGGATGGAAACGATTTGTTGGCGCCCTATGCCCCAATCGGGGTTACAGGACTTGATGATGATGATGATACTACTGAAATAAATCGGCGCAGTAGAAGACTTAGAGAACTGTTCCACTGGACTTATTGAATTATTGATTCAAAATAACTTCTAACAGCCTTATGTCCATATAAATTGGCGTTTTCTCCAGGGCATCTCAGTTTGGCTCAACAGTTGAAGGCCTTTATCATACGCAATTTGTAATGAGTTCAGTTCATCATGGCCTTAGTGTATATCCGAAGAATGGTTTTAGGGCTTGGACCGCCTCTTTTGACAAAGAAATTTGTCTTTATTTCATTAATGTTTTCTGTACACTTGAACTAACGATCAATTATATCAAACCAATATATTTTGTCGTAACAGCAATACGTAGCAGTATGTGCCATTTATAAGGTTTATAATTACGTAGAATATTTCTTGTCTTGAGTGGGTTGACAACTTATCTGCAGCTGAAAGGTATGTCGGCTTTTGTAGCTAGCACAGTGTGGAACAAGTCTTCCTGATGTCATTATCACGAAATCATCAGCGTATAACAAGACTTTGACACCGCTTTGACTAACCTTAACTAAGATTTGATAGTACTCAAAAGCCAGAACAAGGGAGACAGATCCCCTCCTATGACTTATTTGTGCATTTACAAATCTAGTTTGAGGTTATAGGTAGCCTAGAATTGAAAATATTTAATATTTAAAACGAAAATCTATCGTGCTTTTAATTATTTTTTAATAAAAAACAACAAAGGGTCCATTAATAAAATAAACGCCATATGATCTAGATTCTCTAGACACTTCATTGGTGCCATAAAAAGTAAGGTGTTTATTGGATTGTAACAAATTAAAAGTTGTTGTTTCTATTAACGCTATTTAACAAAAAAATTGATTGCCATCAGATCTTCTTGTGTAAGCACACATCATATGAGAATCCAATTATTCAAGTTAATAGTTGGGCAAATCCCGTTGCAAATTATAAAATTATTTTGACAAATTTTTGAACGAAGTTCCGTCTAGATGTGAAACGATGTTGTTTGTCGATGAAAAATTTGCAAATCTATATCGTGAGAAAAATGAAGATTCGAACATAGGCCGTTTTCGAAAACGTCAAATCAAAGCCAGTTTGATCGTTAAATGACCGCAATTTTTTGACGCACATCGTCAAATTTGCAATCGTCGCCGGCTTGACCAACGTCAGCTAATTTACTTGCAAACGGATTTGACGACTGTTTTCGAAAATTTCGTCTGCGTCAAAAATGCATTTGCAGAATGGTCTTAAACGCAAACTGCAAAGGTTTTCGGTTCGAAAACGCAAATACAAATTTTACTGCATTATAATCGTGTTCGATAAAAAAAATAAAGTTGCCGAACAAAATATTCCAAAGCCAAAGAGCGTGTTCGTAAACGTTAAAAGCTTTTGCAGGTAAATTGACTGACTTTGGCAGTTTTCGTTCAAGATCATTCTGCAAATGCATTTTTGACGTCGATGATGTTTTCGAAAACTGCCTGATTTATCTTTATCCTACAAGAGTAGGATAAAGATAATAGTCAAAGGAAAAGTATTTACTTTGCGAGTTTTTATGACGGTATAAATGGTAAATGTGAGATGTTTGCGTTATAAAAAGTGGATTTTTTGCTGCGTTTTCCATCACCTTTTCGAGCATCTCGGGCGGTATAGATATGATTTAAGGCTTGCTGGCGTACAATATTCAAATAGCACCACAAAAGAAAACCGGAGGGGTAAAATCTGGAGATCTGGTGGCTAGTCAATGTCACAATTTTTTGACAGCACACGCCCAGGGAATGTTGCTTATCGAAACTGAATTGTTTGGTTTATAGTGAGCATCGATATCGACTGTTTTGCTTTCTCTGAATAAAGATGGCCCAAAATAGCTTCTTACAGAAGCAACTTACAAGTCGCTTTACATTATAGATGAACTTACAATAAGAAATGCTTTCGTAAGTTTGAAATATTATCACTGCCGTTTGAGTAAGCTGTGAGAATTCCGTAAGTTGGAAAAAACGGCCTTGGAGCGAATTTAAAATTAAAATTGATTTCTGTAGCTTTTGGAATGAAAAATGAAATGGAGGTACCTTAAATGCAACACTACCTCCCACACTATAAAGGCCATCTGGAAGTCTATTTGGGAATTTCGAAATAGAAAAACTATTCTATATCAATCCCGGGGGCACACACAACCACATAGCCACAATATACCGAATCAAAAAAACTAACAGCAATCAATGCAGCTGCTTGCAATTGATTTGTAGGGCGCTTTGCATCTTTTTTGCTGGCGATGGATGTTTTTAAAAATAGAGATATAGAGAGTTTATTCACTTTCCAAAGAGAACCAGCCAGCCAGCCACGGAGTATCAACACGTTTCATTGTGTGTGTATGAGTGGATGTGATAAGATTCCCTCTTAGCTGTACGTACCGAAGTTGCTCTGTTTAGGTTCCTCTGATATTCCATACAAAATGTTATACATATACGAATCTGTCTAGATAGTTTCGACTAGGAAAACAAAAAAAAAACAAAATTGATGCGTTCACAAAAGCATTCTCATGAAAAATACGGGCCATAGGAACTTTGTAGTTAAACAGGAAACTAAAGAGATAGATATTTGCTTACATTTCCACACAGACAACGTTCGTATATTTTACTGCCGGACGATGAATTTTGTTGCTTTTATTTAAGTTATGTATTTAGGCTCGTTTTGGGAGTACGAGATGAAAACATTTAGTTACACTTACATACATGGTTGTTTACTTTTAAGATGATACAAAAAAATAAACATTTATTGGGCTGAAAAATTATTGGGAGACTAATCAAGCATATGGAATGGTTTGCTATCTTTAATTGAAAGTACAAACAGGCAAGGTAATTAAATAAAAAAATTTAAATAAAATAATAAAATGCATCACTGAATCGCACGAACTTGATATTGTGGTTCAAAGCCATACTGGAATCCGAAAGCCCGTGATAGATTTAGGCGACCAATAGAACCAGAGCGACTATTACTGACAGCAAAGGCAGCTTCTTTATGGATGTAGATTCGTCTTGAGGCAACCTCATGCAAGAAGTCTCGAGTTTCAACAATGTGATCGAGCACCTCACGACAATTCGCATCAAGGCTAAATTCGCCTACATTAGTCTCATATGCGCGCATGCTCCCACAGAAGAGAAAGATCATGACACAAAGGCCTAACAATGACAATAAAATTGTCTTAGGTGATTTTAATGCCAAAGTAGGAAGACGTCTTTGATGGCACAAGTCTGCACGACACCACCTCCGATAAACGGACTCAGGTTAATCAACAATCAACGGGACGAAACGTTCTGATAGCTAGTACGCAGTTCTCACATCTTGATATACACAAGGGGACATCCTAGTCAACCAACCGCCAACATGATTGCCCACATTGCGATCGACGCACGCAAGGCACTTCTCCAGGATCCAAGACCAAAGCCAAAAGAGGGAAATATTGCGAGAAAGTTTGATATCGGCTTCAGTCGAGTCTCTCGCACCCTCTTAAATAGTCCTACGCCGCCAACTTCGAGCATCGAAAAAATTGGAAAAATTGTCACGGACTCGCACGACCACCACATCGAAACCACTATGGTTCGACTGACGGCAAGTTCATGCAGCCAAACAACAATGCATGCAAAGCGGCGCTGCATAGAAGGACCAGAGCTACTCGCGAGCTCTATCTACGAGTAAGAGAGGAGAGAGGAACTCTGGCTTCTCAGAAGGAAAAAGAAGGAGCATAAGAAGCGCGCGATCGAGGAAATTGAGGGATGCTGTTGCAGGAATGAAGTTCGGAAGATTTACCAAAAAGTAAAAAGAACCTCCCTGTAGTAGATCGTGGTATGATGGTTAGTGCGTAGGACCGTCATGCCGTAGGTGTGGGTTCGAATCCCAGCCATACCACCTAAAAACAGAAATGTTTTATTAGAGGTACTGCCTCTTGCGAGGAACTCACAAATCCTCCAAGAGTTGTCATGAAAAAGTGCTTCTCACTTAGCTGTTCGGACCAGCCAAAAAACTGTAGGTCCCCTCCATTCCTGCCAACAACACGCGCACAGGAATGGTTGGGAGTTGTAAGTCACAAGGCTCTGGTTCTGCACGAGCTGTTAGGCTACTCAATTTATTTATTTTAAAAAGAACCTCCCACTGTTACAAGGCCCGAGCTGATGCCTACAAGGACGACCAGGGGAACATGGTGGAAGAATCGCAGTCGGTGCTGAGGATATGGAAAAATCATTTCTGCAAATTGTACAACGGCGATGACGAATCAAATTCCGTTGCCGCACAGACTGTACCATTCAACCTGGACTACGTAGCCCAACAATTCCGTCCACCCGATCTCGACGAAGTTAAGGAAGCTATATTTTTACTTAAGTTTAATAAAGCTGTAGGACCTGATGGCCTTGCGACCGAGCTGTTCAAAGCGGCTGGCAATGAATTGGTTAAGAGTATGCACCAGCTCATCAGCAAAATATGGCATGCCCGAGCCCGTTGAATGAAACCTCAGCTTTCTTTGTCCGATTCTCAAGAAAATCGATCCTCTGGACTGCACCAACTACAGAGACATCAGTCTCCTTAACATCGCGTACAAGATTTTCTCTGCCGTACTTTGTGAACGCCTGAAGCCATTTGTCAACAACTGATAGGTCTGTATCAGTGTGGCTTTAGGCCAGGAAAGTCTACCATGGACCAAATATTCGCACTACGGCAGATCAAGGAAAAAATTGAAGTTTCAAATCGATACCCACCATCTTTTCATCGATTTCAAGGCCGGGTATGACGAGCTATATAGAGCATGTCTAGTTTTGGCATCACTCCAAAGCTCGTCCGTTTGTGCAGGATGACGATGGAGAATGCACGCTGCTCCATCAGGGTCGGCAAAGACCTCACCAATATTTGATGTTAAAAAAGGTTTTAGGCAAGGCGACGGACGCGTTGTCATGTGACTTCTTCAACATCGTTCTTGAAAGGTTAGTGCAATACCCCCAAGTCAACACTAGCGACTCAATCTCTCAAAATTCCGTCCTTTCTTTCGCAGCCAATATTGACATAATGGGCTAAGAAGGTAATTGACGAGAAAAACCCTCTCTCGAGCAATTAAAGTGTCCCTGTATAAGAGACTTGCCATCCCGGTTCTGATGTATGGTGCAGGCATGAGGAAAATTCTTCGGGTGATTTTTGGTCCCGTCTGCATATATGGAGAATGGAGAAGAAGGTACAACAATGAATTGTACGGTGCAGTCGAGGAGTACAGCGTAACAGGTGGCGCACGCAAATGGAAGAGGATCTCAACCAAATTGGCTTGCGAAACTGGAGACAGCTACCTAGAGACCGAGTCGGCTGGAAGAAGCTTGAGGTCCTGGTCCAGCCCGGATAGTATCGCAACATTTAGTAACTAAGTAAGAAACTGCTTCATGCATTCAATACAAATTTAGTGAAAATGGAAAAGGAAATAAAACCATAAACGTGTTATCTGTTTATGGTTTTATTTTACATAATGTCATTGATATTTGGAACAGAAAATTATTGATTTTTCAAACTATGAAGTTCAGTTACTACTTGGCAAGAAATACCACCAGTCAACGAATTAAAGTCCGAAGATGGATTCCTAAATTCGAAACGCTTCACTTAATAATTTTTAAAAATCAATATTGTGATTTTATAAAATCTTAAAAGTTTTACTCTTAAGAATTTTGTATTATCTTTAATTTTTTTGACACAACAACCAAAACCAAACACTCCACAAAAAAATACTTAAGGTTTTTCCCAAAACCACAATATTCTCAGAAATTGAGATATATATATATATTTATTTAGAGGCCAGTAATGCCTTTTGTTTGCTGGCATCTGACGCATACTAAAGAAGAAGCCAAATCTGTTGAGACAGCACTTCACGAGGTGGTCAGCACAATTGAGAAATCAATAGAATTCAAAGAATTTACATTCGGAGCATTCTTTGACATAGAATGGGCCTTCAATAATGTTGAAAACAGTGCAATTCGACAAGCCCTAGACTCGACGGGTATCGATCCAAGGCTCTCAAATTGGATTGACTCCATGCTTCAAACAAGACTTGTAAATGCACAAATGGGTCATAGCAAGCTTAAAGTAAGGACGTGTAGGGATACTCCGCAGGGAGGGGGGGGGGGTTTATCTCCCTTGCTCTGGCTTCTTAGTCTCAGCGGGATCAAAGTCATGGCATATGCTCATGATATTGTTATTATGGCCTCAGCTAAATTTGTCCCCACACTGTGGGAGCTCTTACAAACATTCCTTAACAAGCTCAATCACTGGGCCAAAAGCTGTATACTAAGTGTCCCCTCAAGACGGAGCTAGTTCTGTTTACAAGGAAACGTAATATTCCAAATATAAACCCCCCCACTATAAATGGAACACCGCTCCATATAACTGGTACGGCAAAATATTTTATTGGTCTTATTATTGACCGTAAACTCAATTGGAAAGAAAAAATAAACGAAAGAGAAATGAAAGCATCAATAGCATTCTACACTTGCAGTAGAATCTTGGGTAAAAGATGGGGTCCAAGCCCTAAGACCATTCATTGAATGTACACAGCCATAATAAGGCCAATCTGACATACGCATGTTTGGTTTGGTGTCCAGCTTTGGATACAGCTTAGAACCATGACTTAAATTCAAAGACTAGCATGTATCGGTACAACCAGTGCCATGAGAACTACAATAACTGCAGCCCTAGAAACATTCCTTTCACTACCCCCCCTCGATCTTTTTACGAAAGAGATGGCTGCCAAAAGTGCTCTGCGACTTCAACAATGCAATAATTGGAAAAAAGGCCTTTCCGGTCATAGCACTATTATGAGATTTATTGACATAAATATTCAGACAGACTATACATTACCATACATTGATTTTAGTCATACATTGATTTTAGTCCGGTTGACCTAACAGACATTCCCACAAGGGCACTCTGGACGAAAAACCGGGTCATAAACAGTAATCATATTTCGGTCTTTACGGACGGCTCCAGAACAAACGACGGGGTAGGGTAGGCATCTTTTCAGTTCACCCACCCTTAGACAGAACAATAAAGCTTCCAGATTTCTGCAGTGTCTTTCAAGCGGAACTGCTCGCAGTTTGTGAGGCTGCAAAGAGCCTTTACACATGTGAGTTAGTTAACAAAAATATTGACATTTTTATTGGTAGCCAGGCGTCAATCAAAGCCATTTCCTCAATTGTTACGAAGTCAAAACTGGTTGCTCGTTGCCGAAACACAGTTACCCTTCAATGGGTCCCAGGACATCGTGACTTATACGGGAACGAAATGGCAGATGAACTGGCAAAAAACGGATCATCTCTTGACCCGAGCCAAACTGACTGCTCGGTTCTTATGCCACTAGAGCAGGAAAAAAAAGAATTTGCCAGAGTTTCCTCAAAGCTGCTAACGACGGATGGTCAACAATCGATACCCGTCGTGATTCAAAGGAAAGAACTGAATTTGTTGGAATCCTAACAGGTCACAACACAATGGGAACCCACTTAAACAGAATGGGCATCGGCTCATCTGACTTGTGTAGAGGGTGTCAGGATGAAGAGGCAGAGGAGGGCTCATTTCACTCTCTGTGAATGCCCCAGCCTAGCCAGAACTAGAAAGGCAGCCCTCGGAGAATAATTTTTCGACGAACTGGGCCACGTCTCGTTTTTGCCACTAAGAAACATCCTTAAATTCACTCAGAATTCAGGATGGTTCAGGAAGGCCCCCCAAACCTAAGCTTCCACTAATCAAGTTCCTTCCCTCTTCTTATATCTACCTTGCCTACTCCCTGGGGAGCACAATGCATCCATTGAGAACTGAGTGAGGTGATACGATCTTCTCGTATCATCACCCCTTTTAACGTAACCTAACCTAACACTACTTAGTCAGGACAAAAAAGAGGTTAACTGCAAAAACACAGGAGATACGGAAGGAAGAAAAGTGGCTTTGGAATCGTTTCGAATTACGTGCACGCCACTGTATAAGCTGTTCAGATTCCGTGTTTTGTCCTCTCCATTCCTATCTTAACACGCACACAGAAATGGTAAAGTAGGTATAAGAGTCAGTAGGTACTGGTTCTCACGAGCAGCTGCCCAAATTTATTTTTTACTAAAATTATATCTTTTCTCTGGCTCGAAGTTTAAACTTGAACTCGATGGGCTAACCCACAATCGAAAAAAGGGTTGCCACGACCATTTTAAAAAAGGCAACCCTATTGTCCAGTTTTACAGTGCAGTAGAATATATTGGAATTTCAATATCAGTTTCGAAGTTTGAGGCCCATTTGCTGATAGAGACTTAAATGTTTATGTAGACCATAAGCGATTATGTGACAGTTTACGCAGAGGAAAAAGTAGAACATAAGTTCTTTAAGTAGAACATAAATACTTAAGTTTCGTATCAGCAAACGGGTCTGAGTAATTTTAACTTTCAAACAAGTGTTTTTTTTTTTGCAAAACAGGGC
Organism: Dasysyrphus tricinctus; assembly: GCA_963921185.1. NCBI lineage: Eukaryota > Metazoa > Arthropoda > Insecta > Diptera > Syrphidae > Dasysyrphus > Dasysyrphus tricinctus. The sequence goes on along the minus strand of OY992530.1, from coordinate 76,946,280 downwards.
CTTAGTTAACCATATTGGCCACTTTAGTGCCACTTACTGATACGGCCAAAAAGTTCGCCCTAAATGCCCCGCATTCAACCACACAATTTGCAAGGCAACTCATGTGCACTGGGTTTCAATTGGCTTTCTCTATCGATTGCATAGCTTTTGAACCATTAACCCAAATTACTATTATTTCTGATTCAAGAGCGTCATAAGGCTGAATGTCAAAATTGGCGTCAATTCACTTTTTCAAAATCAATTAAACTGAAAATTCATGTCGTTTTCGGATAAACACTCGGAGTACTCTTTTTGCGCTACTTTTTCACTCCTACAACCTAGAACTCCAAATTTCCCATAGTCCAGGAATGGAACAAAACGAAAAATTGTATATTCGAAATACTCTTTTTTGACTTCTCTTTCACTTTTAAAGTAGTTGGAGTAAATTAAAAGTACTCCGAACTTCCAAACGAAGACGGCAAAAGATTGGTCGTTATTTCCGCACAAAAAGTTTTGAATAACACCAACTGGGCCAAAGTAAGGCTTTAGGGCAAAAAATAAGATTTTATATGTGTAAAATACCTACCCAAGAATAACTAACTCGCCGTATACAACTCGGGGTTTGTCATGTCCATCTGCATCTGGTTCAGCTAGAATGGGTGATTCTGTTCCGTCGGTACTGTAAAAAACAAAAGAAAAGCAATTTAACACAAATATTATAAAAAACACAATAAAACAATTAAAGTGACAAAACATTACTTCAAATGACCGCACACACAGTGTCAAGTCAGTGTAAACTTGGCATAGGTATTTGACCCTCTTCTTCCGTCGTCATAGACGACATCAGACACTTATGCAAACAAAAGGAGGGTTTCTTCTTCTGGTATTTTATTTTTTTTTTCGTCTCCCTAGTTGCTCAAATTAATAATAAGTCCCAAGTCATAGTGCCAACCAGGCCTTAATGCTCTGCTTTCGCATTTTTGCAATTATGTTTATATTCTATGCGCGTGAGGTAAACCAAGACGATGATGAAGAACGAAGACGCGACACGACAACTTTTGATAGAGAAAGAAGAAGGAACAACTTATGAGTGCGGAACGGATTACAAACATAACAACAACAACAACAATTGATGAAAACATTCGAAACCATCACTAGAAGTCTTAGAAAAATGTTCGCCACTAAAATGTCAACCATAGCAAGTGAAAGACATTTAAATGTTTTTTTTTTTTTTAATTTGAAAATTGCAGACTTGGAGTGTATACAAAACGAACAGGAAACTAAATACCTACGAAAGTAGGAGGTTTTCTTTTTTTTTATAAAATTCTATAATAATGAGGGAAATCCTTTGCTTTTATTCTCTGAATACGCTGCTGTGGTTACTATTATAATATTTACATTGCGTTAAAAGTTCAAAATGCTTAATGCCACACTTAGAAAATCGTTCCACCAGCCTGTTCTATTATTATTATTTTTATGTTTTCTCTTGAAATTCTTATATTGTTTCTTTGTTGGCATTTGCTTGTTTTAAATTGTTGTACGTGTACGTTGTATTGTTTGTGGCAAGTAAGAGGTAAGTATTAATTTACCCGTCTCAAAAAACCAAACGCTCACATTTAACACTTAGATTACTTTTCGAGAAAAAAAAGACGGGAAGAAGAATGGAAATTATGCCAGAAAACATTGTTCTTTTCAATGGAGGTATATTTATCTATGTATATGCCTACGGAATGTAGCCTCGGAGGCAAGGGCTGAATACCGGTAAGCAATTTGATATTTCCTAAAAAGCTTTAGTTGGCAGGAAACGATATGAAGTTATAAAATCTTCTTAGGAGTTCTATCAGCGCACTATGTAATTGTTCGATAAGTCAGTGACTTCTAACACAGATGGCACTCGAATCACTTGTAGGATATTTTCTGAAATCTTTGAGCCTTTGTAGGCCTTGAAAAAAAAATTAAATCTGTCAAATATTAAGCTTTTATGATTACTCGAAAGAATATTTGTCTGTGTTAATTTCCCAAAATGGCAAAAAGTTAATTTCGAGTTTTGATAAAGCTACTTTTTGCGTGGAAAAAACAATTTAAGAGAACAGAAGAAAAGCTTAAAAAATATTATGGAGACTCTGCTATATAGAAAGGTGCAAAAGTAGTTCACTGAATTTCATTGTGGTCGTATGGGCAAAAAGGATGCTGACGTCAAAACTGAAGAAATCGTAAAGAAAACCACGATATTGTGTTACATGATCGCCGAATCAAAGTTCCTGAGATAGCTAACATTGTAGCCATTTCAAATGATACCATTATTCGGATCCTGTATGACCTTTTGGACTAATATATATGTATGTTGCCAAATGAAAAGACTGCTGTGAGGTTTGACAAAATTATCAGCAAGATGGGTGCCGCGTTTGCTGACAAATGAGAAAAAACTGTATCGGGTTAAAATTTGACCCTTTTTATGCTCAATCCAAATTAATTCTTATCCCGTTTGTAACAGTTCAAGAAACTTGGATAAATAACTACACACAAGAAATGAAAGAACAATCAAAGCAGTGGACTTCTTCAGGCGAAAATGCTCCAAAAAAGACACCATCAGCAGGAAAAGTAATGGCAAAGGTTTTCAGCGATACCGTTTCCGTGGCGTAATCTTCATTGACTATACTTGGAAAAGGGAAATACTATCACCGGAAAATATAATGCCAATTTTTGCTGAATTCATGGAAAAGCGACCCCATTTGAAGAAGAAAAAAGTGCTGTTTCATCAGGACAGAAGAAATGGCTCGGTGGAAAAAGATTTTTATCAAATGACAAAATTATTGCGTTAACCTATGTGATTCTTTACAGGAGATCATGTACTTGGATTTTCTTACAGCGATCATTCAAAAGATTATTATTTCTAAAATTGGTCAAAACTTAAAAATATCGGGTTTTTTATCATTGCTCCCAAACGAATCAGCTGTCGAAAAATTGTTTTAACTTATAAGTTGTTTCTCTTTTTTTAGTTCACAGCAGAACCTGAGCTGTGGAAAAGAAATTTGTGTTTCTATTTTAGCTCTGAGCGCTGGGAGCTTCGAGCTCTATGAGCCGTTTCTACCAGACCCTGATGTGTTTTCATATCCATACGATGTTCATTCCTTATATCTGAGTGTCAATTTTCATAAATCCCATTCGACAATGGAATTACCTACCCCGATTTGGTGTCCAGCCATGTTTAAACCTAAACTTGGAGAATACTTAGGGCCAGTTATCAATGCAGAATTAATTCAAAGTAAGCTCATCCTGAAAATAAATTAATCCTAAGTTAACTCTGAAGCAGTTTTTCAGTTGAGGATTAACTTGTATCTTTTAAGTTGTCAAAAATCTATTGAAATCGATGTGCGACTCTATGGATATCACACGTTTACGTCTTTCACTACCAAAATTGAGATGGAGCCCCAACGAAATAGGTATGCACATTTTATAAGTCTTTAAAACTTCGCTTGCCTACCGAGATTTTTGAAAATGGTCCCTTAATAACAATTTAAATTAAAAAGAACTTTTTTTTGGTCTCTCTCAGTGCGAAACTTTTATTTTGATTTTTTTAGGTTCCGGTTTACCACTAACCACTTATCGCTGAGAGAAAAAAATTAATCTCATTTGGAGATTTTTATTTTGTTTTGTTGATTAAAAAGCTCTGCTTTTGGATTTTCAAAGAATTGTTTGGTCATTCATTGTTAAATACTCTTCAATAAAAGTTAGTTGGAAGTTCAGATCGTAATTGACTCGTTTTGGTCTTTGAGCTGACACGCTTCTATGAGGGTTTTGGTCAAAATCTCGCACCTCGAAATACAACGTCACCGACGATGACGGACACAATAACGACAACGACGATTGCACGATAGCGATAGTGACGATTTTTTGGCGTCATCTTGCCGATTGCGTTTACACGTAGTTATGTATATTGTTGTCCCATGGCCGATTACAAGCTGTTTTTTCATTTGTAGCCATTTAGATCGTACACGAGGTTTTCTCGCTTATGGTTATAATTTCATCTCATTATGCTGTTATTTGAAAAATTAGCTTAGGCCCTGGTCACGTAGTGAGCGGCAAGCGGCAAAGCGGCAAGTTCTAGTTCTGAATATGCCGTTGCCAAGTAACGTAATATAAAAACATAATCAAACAATCATTTTATTTTATTATTTCGTTCAAAAACTCAAGAAATTGCCGCTCAGGATTGAATAAAAAATAAAACAGAATCTAAATCAGAGCGATGCCGCTCTGCCACTGAGAATTGCCGCTTGCCGCTCACTGCCTGACCGCAACCATACAATCCCATGTGTTTTAATTTTGTGTTGCCGTTCAGGATTGTGTAGTTTTGCCGCTCTGCCGTTCGCTTTGAAGAGATCTTTTAAGGTAAGTCAACAGTTTTTTTGAACGATTGTGCGTTGGCTGGCCAACGGGTTCTCGCCTGGATTTGTATTCCTTCTTTGAGGCCTCTGTGCCACTCACACAACTCCGTTGACCCACTTAGGGTATATATGTTCAGTAGGCAGTAAGGGGTTAATTGCCATTGTTAACAGTTTTCTTTTTTGTCAGTCAGGCACCGTTGTCAGCAGCTTGAAAAATTTAGCTAAAATTAAACTCTAATTGCTATAATTGTCGGACTTTGGTAACATAAAATCGCGACCACAGCGAGATGATGGTAAGACGTGAACAATGACAAAAAACTCGTGTAAATGTCACGGCGAGACTATAGCAAGATTAATGCGAGAAATCCACGATTCAGGTAGCCGTGTAAATGAAACATAAAACCACCTTTGGAATCTTTAGCCACGGTTTTAGCTTATTGTAACCTATTTGAAAAGCTATATTTAAAAAAAGAGTTTTGGCGAGACTATAGCGAGAGCAAAGCAAGATGATGGAAGAACATTATAAATGACAAAAACCACGTGTAAATATCACGGCGAGACCAGACTGAGATCATAACGAGAAAACCACGACACAGATAGCTATGTGAAAGGGCACGGCGAGACAAAAGCGAGATTCACACAATGACAAAGAAACATAAGACAATATTTGGTATTTTTAACCAAGTCCTTAGCTTATTGTAATCTTTTTGAAAACAATAATTTTGAAAAAAAAAGTTTTGGCGAGACTATAGCGAGATGATGGAAAAATATTCTAAATGCCAAAAACCACGTGTAAATATCCCGGCGAGACCAAACCGAGATCATAACGAGAAAACCACGACACAGATAGCCGTGTAAACGGGCACGGTGAGATAAAAGCAAGATTAACACAATTACCACAATGGCACTGAAAGCCACGGCGCGTCGTTATCGTAATACCTCTGCTTTTATAAATGTTGATGACGATTTGAGTCTACTGAGTTCTGAATTATCTGAAATATTTCAAACAACACAGATTTTATATTTACTTTTCCTTAGAGAGAAAAGGCCATTTTTGATTTATTTTCCATGGAAACAGTTTTAGGTTGATCGTTTGCCTTTATTTTTTAGAAAAAAAGTCAAAGTCAGTTATTCTGGAAGTTAAATGATAAATCTCACCAAAAGACCTAAAAAATTAATTTTAAAATAAATCTCGGACCGAGACCAAAATGAAATTTGACGAATTAAATATCTCTCAGTGAAAAACTAATTGAAAATAAGGGTCAACTGTTATTTTCGAACGCTGCAAGAAGAGCATCCCCAAAACATGATTCATTATCTAACTTTGACCTACTATGCCTTTAAGGTAAAATAAGTTACATACATAGGTCGAGATAAATCAAGTTGAACAAATAAATTTCATTGAAGTCTCATTTAAAGAAAATTTGAAGGAACACACTTTTCAGGTTTCATCAACTATGTACATATATGTAGCATTACTTTGTTTAATTTTAACTTGAAATGCGTGCGGAAAGATAAAAAAGACAACCATTAAGGGCTGTTTAAAACTTTATCGACCCAATAATAATTCACTAAGTTCAATTAAATAGTATGTTAAGTTTTCTTCTTGTCTGTTTTCTGTCATAATACCTACGTTCTTCTAAATGCAATGTCCTGGCCCTATGCTTAATTTTCCAGCTTTTATGAATAAGAATAATTCTAATGCTGTTGGATATTGTCAATAACGTAACATTATTGTCAAAAGTTCTAAAGGTGCATTTCCATTAAAGAGTACTCTCAACATGAACTAAACACAAAGGGGCTTATTCATAGAAATTGTTTAAGCAGTTGCTAGACAAAACTGGATTTTAAACAACATCTATGAATATGTCCTTAAAAGTTTAATAATTAAAGTTGTCTCACTCTAGTCAACTAGATGACTGTACTGAACTGTTGTAACAGTAAAAATTTACCGTGACACAAACTACTCTTTTCATATTCCGAATCCTTGTTTCTGTCGTTTTATCCCTCCTTTTTCTATAGGTGTTCCCTTCAATTTACGGAGAGTGTAGGGCAGCCATGGGCCTTCAGCCGGCGCAGGGATATAAGTCCCCGGGACATAAATCCCGAATTTATTTTTCGGGACCTATGTCCCACTTTACTGGGCCTTAAGTCCCGCATTCGATTCGGACATAAGTCCCGAATTTATTTTTCGAGACCTATGTCCCACTTTACTGGGACTTAAGTCCCGAATTCGATTCGGGACTTATCTCCCACCCTACTGAGACATAAGTCCCGTGGACTTATGTCCCACGTATATTTTTTTTTATTTTTGCGTATGTACTTATAAATACAATATAAAGAGACCACAGCTGACGAAATGGTAGAACCCGTATTGATTTATTATTTTCGGTAGTACCTACTCCAATGCAAAGTACAGTTACAAGCTTTAAGTGCAAAAGAAACTTTGCATACACCTCGCACCCACCCCAAGTCCTATAGTGTGCCCAAGCAGGGGGGTTGCAGGGGGGCATACATACCTCACTGTTTATTCGCCGTAATGACCCAGTAAAGTGGGACATAATCCCGAAAAAAAATTCGGCCATTGTATATTGAAGAAACAAAAAGCTGTGTAACTGACGCTTTAAGTGGAAGAGCGCAATGATACCTATATGGAATATCTTCATGTTCAACAGACGGGGGGCCGGGCGGTCTGTTTGAAACCAAATCTAACAATAAGAGGCGTGGGTGACAGTTAGTCTCAGAGCGCCCTCACGAATGACAGACGGGCGGTCTGTTCGAATCAAATACCGTAAGGAAGTATAGGTAACATTTGGTCCCCGTCTGCTGGAAACTACTCATTTTGAGAATTGGCAACACAATTTTTTCCTTTACCTGGTTTGTAAGACTTTGAAGTTTTGGTGAGAAAAACGGTTCGATGGATCAATTTGGAAATTTACAAGAATATTGATGTTTTAAAAATCTACAACTTTGCATACCAGCACAAGCCAAAAGCGCAAAAAAAAGATTTACGAAAAGACCACAAAAAACGGTTTTTAGTACTTTTTTAAAACAAACGGTGAACGGTAAAAAAAAATAATTTCCACAAAATCTTAGAAAGATCTTGTAAAACGCTTTCTCAAATTTCCAAAACTGTCTTTGAATTTTTTATAACGTCATTAATTGGTGAGAAATTGGTAATCAAGGCTAAAAGTATCTTTTTTCATTCAAAGTCAGATTACCATGACAAAAAAAAATTGTACGACAACAAAAAAAAAAGTGAATTTAAGCTGAATAAACAAGTCATCTGATCATTACATTTGATTGACTCAAAAAAAAAAATTATCCATAGAAACGAGGACCTTCAAAAAAAAAAAAATAAAAAAAAATTTTTTGTCTCGTCTCATTCTTTGCAATAACTTAAAAAAAAATTTGCAAACAAATCTCAAAACAAAAAACATAAAGCTGTAAAATGCTTTTTGTTTCAACTCGATACGACCACTCGCCACAAAGATACAGCTCTTCCAGAAACACTAGCAAAAATTGAAAAAAATTCTTCCTTTAATTTCGTTGACTAGTGTAGTTTATAAGAATTTTTGAGAGAGTGGGTGAATGCCACGCCCCCTGAACGGAAAATTCCAAATTTTCAATATATTTCTTTCTTTGTTCTTCAAGCCCTACCGATCTACAATAATCGGAAGTGCTCCATATAATTTATAAGATTTTTTCAGAAAATGGGTGGATGCCACGCCCCCTGAATAGAAATTGCAAATTTTTGATTTTTTCCTTTGTATGCACCACAAGGACTACCGTTGTTGTGTGAAACTTCAAGTTTCTACGGTGTCGGGAAGTGCCCCATAATTTTGATGATCTATTAGTGAGTTAGTCAGTAACGGTTTTTTGCGATTTTTGAAGTCCTATATCTCGGAAACTACTAATGCTAAATAGTTGAAATTTGGTGAGCCACCTGTTTTATGAGCTCAGCAAATACTATGAACTTTGAAGTTTCTGACTTTATTGGTACTGAAGTTCGAGGTTGAAAATCGCCTGAGTTTGTTCCTGTAAAAAGAGTGAATTGTCACGTACTTGCTGCTATGATTCTATCAAAATCAAAACTAATAAATCAGAACAAGACTTTAGATAAAAGAAAATACCGGAATATAATGGTTAAATTTCATTTTTACCATCAACTTTACAGAAATGACAATTAAATAAAGATGATAGAACTTATTCGGCTTAGTTTCTCATTTCTAGTTCTTAACCTTGAATTTTAGTAACTTAAATAATTTTTGTATTCCAATTATATCATTTGCGTGCCTTAACCTGGTCTACTATATGCTTACCTATTGGTATACCAAATATAGTCGGGTTAGCTTTTTGTTTGCAAACGAAAGAAGACATTACATAAGACCATGAGAAAATAAAATCTATTCTTGAAATTGCCCTGACAAAAAAAAAAAAACAATAATAACAAAAAGATACTATTATTTCTCAAGTACACACCTGCAAAATAGTGAACAAACAAAACAGTTAAAAAAAAAAACTCATCAGCAAGTATAGGTTTTTCATTTTGGGGGCAAGGGCTATTTTGATATAATATGCTTCTTGAGAAAACTAAAATACCAACAACTATAACCCTGCTTCCGTCCCTGTTAAGAGCTATAAATATACTTTAATCCTCAGACAGACATGCGATACTTTTCAGAAGCTTTGAATTTCATTGTGAGCAACAAAACCACATGACGGCGAATACGACGACGACACGGTGACGACGACCGGCATTCGTATGTGATTGCGAAAGCAATGACAGCGATGACAATGAATGACTTCATGAATATAATAGGTGAGCTTATGGGTTGACAGCTTAAGGGCCAGTTTGTTCACAGTGGGTTAAATCAGCAATTAGATTATCACAGATTCTGTTAAACCCATGGTTATGAATCTGTGATAATCAGAAAGTGTTTGTTCACTGAATTTTCTGTTTGATTAATAAATCATAGTTTTTCCAATAATCTTTCCAGTTTCCAGTCTATCTGTCAAATCAATTGTCAGACGTATTCTGCCATTAACTTAGTTTAGTGTAAGTGAGCTTTCTAAAAAAAAAACATTTTTGTGTACAAAAACAATCAGCGTCTTCAAATTTAATTTTTTGTTCGATTTACGATTATTTCCTGTTATATTACTATACAAAATAACTACCCACGTGAAATTTGTTTTTATTTTAATATTGCTTTCTGTTTTGATTTTTTTGTTCCAAATGTATAGTTGAAGTGTGTAGGTAGTGCTGGCATATTGTGTAATCTAGTGATGGGAATTTTTCTATACATATTTTATAATTAGGCACTTCTTTTTGGGTAATAAATAAAATAACTACAACTAGTAGTAAAATCTTGACAAATTGTTTGTTTTATTTTGCGAGATGAACGATACATGGTTTCTGTTTTTTAATGTTCTTGTATAGATTTTGTTTTTCTTTTTTATACCTACGCTTTGGGAATAACCAATGATGAACAAACAAAATTCCAGGAAATCTTTGATTAAATCGTGCTAATCAGACAGAATCGGCGAATTAGTGATTTCTGCAATTAAGTGCTCAAATCATGGATTCTCTGTTTAAAATTTGGCTGAACAAACGCATTCAATGATAATCAACTGGAATAATCATTGATTTAAGTTGACAAGTTGTGAACAAACTGGCCCTAACTCTGGCAGTTTTTTTTTTAGTTTCTTCTTTAGCTGAAAAAAATTTAATTGCTCAAAATATGCAATTTTTCATAATTTGTCTAAGCTCTTAGAGCTCTATGGTACCTACCGAATGTGATGAGAGTAATTAAACAAAAAAATATCTAGCCTAAGCCCAGTGCACTCCGCGATAGTAAACTAATGTCGTTTTCGATTGGATTTTCTGACTGCTCCACTCTTTTTTGATTCCAATCGAATACGAAAACATCGTGTTGTCAAATTTACACAATGGAGGGGAACTACAATTTTTTGCCTAGTCCGAAGGGCTTGATGAGAAACACCTCTGGAAGGATTTGTCAGTTCCTCGCAAGAGGCAGTAGCAGTACCTCGGAAAAAACATTTCTGTTTTTAGGTGATAGCGGCTGGGAATCGAACCCAGACGTTCGGCATGACAGTCTTACGCACTAACCATTATGCCACGAGATACTACGTGTTCCAAATCTACTCCTTTTTTAAATCGGGAACGGAACGAAACTTCGAAAAATTACTCGGAACAACCAATCGAAGGCGTTTGGAGTGGTACGAGTTAAAATGGAGTCCAAAAGGAGTACTCTGAACGTCCAATAGAAAACGACATACATAGATGTGTGAATGAGATAATTCTGCCATGAAAAGTGTCATTTCTTGGTTACGTGTAAACAATTGAGGTTTTCAAGAAAACCTGGGGCAACTCTGGGTAAAGTTGAACGAACGAAGCTTATCTTGAGATTTTGCTCAATAAGAGTGTTTCATTTTGTAGGACAACAAATAAAATGTAGAATTTTACCAGACTTTGCTTACGAGTCTCTGTGATGTAAAATGTATCCCAAATTTCAGAGGTTGCGCATTTTGATCAGGTATTTTTCTAAAAGGAAAAATAGGACATTCCAATTTTGTGCCTAGAAGATTAATTTCTTCTATGAACACAAGTTAAGTTCTTGGTATCATGGCGGTAGATAGAGCTTAAAAGAAAAAATGGGTATCTATGTCAGCAAGGAGGCATTTATTTTCCATCATTCCTAAATAAAGTGTTTTCTAAGGCTGTGGTTACAGTGGATGCGTATTCTCAACAACAATTTTTCTGACGTATTCGTCACATCTGTTCGTCAGAACAGAGTGGTTACCGTAAATGCTTTCGAATTCACACAAACGCCTTATTTCCAAGATTAAGTTCAACACATTTATCGCTGTCCGTTATCAGTTCTGGCAAACACTTGAGCAAAATGAAATCAGTTTGAACGAGGAATCTGTTCTGATGAAATCGTGCGTAACCACTTTTATTTAAACCTGCGGCTTTGTTAGTTCTGACGTGTATGTGAAAAATGTGATACCAAATCACTATGACTTTATTACCAAAATTGGTGTTCTCTTTGACAACAATACGCACACATTTGACGGATTGGTTGGTCTTTTAGGACTTGTTCAGTGAACAGTCAACCAACACCTTTACATTAACGAAATGCATGATCGGCCGAAAAAATCACCGCTGTCCATTAGTGTGGAGGAGGACCCAAGGAATGCAATTAATTCGGTCAATTAAGCCAATGGAAACCTCTGCCGATCAATTTTTTTTGGCTCAAATTGGATGATATGGATGTGAACGACATAAGGAAAGCACTTCTTGTCACACCGCTGCTGATGCCACAAAATACGTTATGTATGGGTATGGGTTATGGCTGATTTACAATGCCACGTTGGGTGTCACGTTGACAATGACGCGTTGAGCATTATGTTACGATTTTGCATCCGTAAATTGGTACCCAAACCAACGTAACATAAGCGACTTCAAACGCAAAAGTAAAATTATTCAACTTTTGCGTGGTCTTGTGTTCAAAAAATGTTTGAATATTTTTCTCGATTTGTCTCGACGTGCCCGAAACGCTTGTTAATATACGCATCGCGAACGCGAACGCACCACTGAAAATCAGCAATTATCTTTTGCGAAGGTGACGTGAATTTAGCCACCAATATCATGTGAATTGACCCTGTTTTTTTGTGGGGTTTTCTGAATATCGCAAGTTTATGCCCACAATCGGCCAATGCCTTCAAAATCAACATATTTCAGGCCATCGCTCAAATACGTATATGTATCTTTGCAGCACTCATTGAAAATTGGACCTCTCGGATCCGTGCCACCACGTGCGAAGTCGCGGGGAGGCATTTGAACTATGGGCCATGACCTTTCAAATAAAAAAAAACGATTTCGTAAGTATCATACACACAGCTTGTTTAATTCCATTTCAACATCGACCCACACTTATTGGAAAACCCCTATATTCGAAACTATAATTAGTTGTTGATAATACAAGCATTCAATTTATTATGAATTCCAGAAATTTGCAACAAAAATATTTTGGCAGTAGTCACAGAAATGACTATTGCGAGGAAGTGACAAATCCTCCAGAGCGTCTTTTTCATGATAGTTTTTCTCATCATGTCCGTTCGGTTTCAGCAGAAAATTGCAGGACTTTTCGATTCCTGTCAATTACATTGGTGAGACAAAGCGATGCGATACGAGGAACGTTTGCGTGCCAGAAAAATATTTACATTTATTGAAAAAAAAATCTTAGCTCTTGGTGTGGGGAAAATTGAAAGTCGGCTGCACAGGGTATGGTTACGTAACAAGTTCCGTTTATAACCATTTTGTTTGTTGTAGGTAAGGTAGAACCATTGTATATACACTCTATAGCAGCGGTTCCCAAACTTTTTAAGCTGTGGAACCCTAAACAATGCCCAAATATATTTCGGAACCCCATCCAGACAATAGCAACAAATGAAAAACAACACATTTCAAAATCAATTTTTTATTTAGTGTGAAGAATGAATCTGTTTCATTGTTTGATTTATAATTGTTTTAAAATTAGCTTCTACATATATGTCCGAAGTTGTATTCGCATATCTGGGGCAGCGTCCAGTATCGATATGTGTTTAGTTTTCGTGTAAGTTTATGCAGAAAAGGTAGCAAATTTAATATAGCTTTCTTGGCAAGCTCAGGGAATTCATTCTTAGTACCAATCCAAAATTCGTTTAATGATACAGAATCAAATACAAACTTTGCAGGGACTCGTATTCCTGTACACTCAGGGTCATAGGCTTGCTGGTTTTCATTAGAAATGGATTTTGTATCCACTCAATATCAGTATTTGTATCTGGAAAGTAATAGAGCATGGATCTTTCGAGACTAACCAAATGGAGAGCAATAACATTGCTGATATCTGCTCTGAGTTCAAGCATGTTTTCTTGCAAGAATTCATGTAAAACTGGAAAACACTCAAAATTGTTCTTAGCCAGAAATTAATTTTTCTTTTCAAAACTGCCAGTCTGTGTCTAGCAAAAAATACTGTAATTGATTTTTCCTGCAGAGCTGTAGCAGTTTCGTTGATTTTCTCGAAAATTTTTGCTGATTTCGTAATCCATTGCTCATCATGCAATACATCAAAGAGGTTTGCAGTTGAAGACATATTTTGTTCCAGTTTGAACACATTCAACTCATCACGAAGTTGAAATAACCTGGATAAAGCTTTAATTCTGGAAAGCCATCGGATTTCAGTATGAAGAAAAGGCAATTCGTGCTGACTGCAATGCCCATATCTTTACACACTAATTTAAACAATCTCGATTGGAGACGACTCTTTACAAAATTTACTATTTTGACAGCTTCACCGAGAACTTTTTTTTACATCAGTTGGTATTTTTTTCATGACAAGTGCATAACGGTGGAAAATACAATGACTGCTGGTACTTCTAGGAGCAATAATTTTATTTTTTGAAACAACCCTTTTAACCTTTCCCACCATTGCTGCGCCGCTGCATACAGGGTGTCCCGGACCTGAGTGGAAATATTTAAGGGGGTGGTTTTTGGGGTTATTCTAAGAAAAAAATTGTATAAGGGAAATTTTTTTTCTCAAGTCGATATTATTCAAAATTTTACGTAATTAAAAGCTTATTTCGTGTTGAATATTCAATGCCCTCATTATTTTTTAGTCCATTATCGAAAACAAATTTAAAAAATCTTTCTTAGTTTTTGAGAAATTAAGAAAAAACAAAAGACACTTTTACCAAAATAGCCCGAAAAAAGGGTAAAATTATGGATAGTTCATGAATAAATTCATTTTTTCGGGCTTATTTGGTAAAAGTACCTTTTGATTTTCTTATCTCAAAAACTAAGGAATATTTTTACATTTGGTTTTCGGTAATGGACTAAAAAATAATGAAGGCATTGAATATCGAACACAAAAAAAGCCCTTAATTATGTAAAATTTTGAAAAATATCTAGTAAGAAAAAAAATTACAATTTTTTTTTTAATTTTAACTTTGAAATTTAATTTCTCAAAAACTATTTGCTTTAACAACTTGATTTAAAAACCAAATGCAATAATGGAGTATAACCTATAAAAAAACTGTAAAACATAATTAAATGTGTTTTCATTGATTTTAAATGTTTTTTTTTTGCATTTGAAGTCAATGGTTCAGAAACTGCCCCCCCTGCCTCAGGGAGGGGAGATACAACTTTCCCCTTATACAAATTTTTTCTTAGAATAACCCCAAGAACCACCCCCTTAAATACTTCCGCTCAGGTCCGGGACACCCTGTATATCAAAACACACATTTTCCCCAATTAATGATGCGTTTACTCATGAAACAGTTTATGACCTTAAAGTTCACACTTCGATTAAAAAATATAAGCTTCAAAAAAAAATGTTGTCCAAATTTTTTTTTGGAAATTTTTAATTTTTTTCTTTTATCGTTTGTATTTTACTGTTTATAAATACTTCTAGAAGTTTGTGGAACCCTGAAAACTCTCCCGCGGAACCCCAGGGTTCCGCGGAACACACTTTGGGAACCGCTGCTCTATAGTATTCTCATGCAACACGATATTGTAGGTTGACATTTGGTCGATAGGTTCGCTGTGATCGCCTTATCGAGATCTCATAATAAAAATTAGGATTACATTTGAACACTAGATGGCCACGAGCTTTTTGGCTTCATGAAAATACTATAGAGTTTATATACAATGGTAGAACTCTGTAAACTCGAATAGGTAAGGAAGTTTTCGTTTGATACCTAATGGTTTTGGTATTTGCTAAGTGGAGTTAATTCTTTACACCCCGACCCGACAGGAGATTATTTCTCTCAGAATGCTCATCTTGACATGAAATATCTAATGGAGTCACTCCGTTTTATCTCTTGATTGGATGTCAGAGATATCTTTCCACGATTATATCTTGACAAAGATATGTGACATTAATTTTGACAGAAGAAGATTTTGTTTCTTTTTATCTTGAAATTTTATTTTTTGTTTCATTATTTTGTTTCCTTAGGCCTGGTTCACACGCCACACGATTTTTTGCAGTATAAATCCGTGCGAATTAGCAGTGGCGTATGTATTTTACATAGAGCCTTTCACACGACACGTTTGTACGGCAAGAAAACGTACTCAGCTGTACGTTTATCGAATACTCAACGGACTTATAAAAAAAAAACGAATGAATTACGACGTATCGTCTTCCAGTGGCGTATAGTTTTATATAGTCTCGTTCACACGGTTTAAATCCACGTTGGGTATTTGTTCGTTGGCATCGAATGAGCTTCAGTGAAGAGAAAAGCCGATGTACACAAAAAAATTATCGACCGATATGGTTGATTTAAAAAAATTATAACTCCGGTGATACTTATTGGATCTTGTAGGTTAATGTCTTAAAATAAAGAAGAGGAATGAGGAAATAAATATGCGTTTTTAGTTTTTCAAAATTATAAAAATTTTCATCAACATTTGAATTTAGAATAAAATAAATGGAATTGAATTGGGCTTTATTCACCCCTATAGTATGAAAATATTTGCCCCTCCTCCATGATATCTTTACAAAATATAGCCCATTATGTCAGCTTTCTTTAAAGACTTTAACCTTGAAGATCCAATCAGTAGAACGGGAGCTATAATTTTTTAAAGCCATCCATATCAAATTTCAATAAAAAAAATTCTATGTAGATAACGGGATCTTCTCGCTGGTGGATGGTCGTGGACAATGGTCCAAGCAGGTAATTTCAATGCAATTGCTTTGATTTTTCGATCAATTTGAAATCAAGATTGTGTCGCTTATATAACACGTAGGATAATGAGTGAGGTATCAAAATAACCGTAATTTTATTTATATGTGATATTTAAAAACAACAAGAAAATTCATCAATGCACTAAAGAGATATGAGTTCATATGTGAAAGCGCTCAAATATTGCCGTTATCTCCTTCCAACGGTATTCTAGGACTCTTATTTTTTTAATTCATATTTAAATCAATAATTTCTGTCATTCGTCCAAATTTCAGCTTTCTAGCCCTTTCCCTTAAAAAGATATAAATAAAATACTTCACAAATTCAAACTTTTCCATTCATTCTCATAATACTGCAGCTATTCGAGTTTTAAACGAATAAATATAAATATCGTGTGAACACCCGATATTTGTTCGGTATAAACCGAATGCGATAAAAAACGTGCGGTACAATCTCGTGTGAACCAGGCCTTATGCTGCTTTTGATTTTAATCTCTGCATTCGCAGTTGGCAATTTTTGTTTGTGATATTAAGTACCCATTATTTGCTGTTTCGTGATTTGAAATGTAATAACATGATTTGCTCAGTGCATCAGATAGAAGAAAATATTATGATATAGATATCAGACATTTAGTTGGAGAGACAGATCGCTAGGTCCGGCTGTGGAGTCGGCTTGTTATCTCTAACTCATTCTGGTTCTGTGAAAAATTGAATCCAAAAACTTTTCACGCTTTCAAACTTATTCCGATTCCCGTTCTGTGAAAATTAGAAACCAAACATCAAAAATTTTCATATGAACAATTTTCTTTCTTTTCAAAATGAAAACGTTAGTCCGAACAAACAATGACAAATTCAATCATATCTCTTTCTCTGTCAAATCCATAAAGAAAAAAGTGTTTTTGTCTCATGCCTTTCTTTGTTTTCTTAAGAAATACAAAAAATTCAGAGGATCAGAGTTTTCAAGAGAAATGGTAAGGTGGTTCGATCATCGATAATATAGTTTTCATTCACAGAAACAGAATCGCCTATTGGTGCCAAATGAATCGAGAAAGTGAAAGCAATGCTTGGGCTTAGCATTGAATGTGAAAATGATTTATTCGATTCACTTTTTCACAGAACTAGAATCGGCACCCAGAAGTAAAATCGTAAAAACTGATGCCAAAAAAATCTTCACAGGTCATGATCATTTTGTTTGAGCGCTTGTATTACAGATGCCAAAAGGGTAGACATGTGCATTCAAGAGAACACAAGCGTCCACAAGCTTTTTTTCAAAGCGAACCTCTGTCTATCAACTCCTACTCTCACCTCCCTCCCCGCGCTGAACATCGGGTGCCTAGTGCCTTTAACTGAAGATGGGGTTCCAATCCCTATGGACGGTTTTAGAAGGCAGAAAACGAGAGAGGGGTGGAGGAGTGTTCCCACTAAGGCACTTCTCCTTTATCCAGGCGGCAGCGGAAGAATTCTCAAGATGGAATCAACGGTGGCGTCTACAGTTCCAGTTAGGCTGAACTACTTAGTGAAGACCTTATACGGGCTACAACGACATATTCGGAGCTCAGACCTATAAGGAGCGGTTAATCCGGCTTCCCGCCCTTGGAGTTATATATATAGGGTCTGGTCCTCCAGGTTGGGGGTCGTGGCGTCGGGGTGACTTCCCGGCCATGTAAAGCTATTTTAGTTGCGAAGCAACAACAAGCCTCGGATACGGACGGATTAACTGTTGACGAGCCTAGCAAACGAAATAAGGACAACGAACTTCGGATCTGCACGTGGAATGTTCTGTCTCTCTATAGACCACGTGCAGCCGAACATTTAGCGGAGGCCCTAGACTGCTACAAAGCAGACATCACCGCCATCCAAGAAGTGCGATGGGATGGGCCGGGCAAAAGAAAACGGAAAGACTGCGATATATACTACGGTGACTGTTACGGACCACAAGGGCAGCGTCTTTTTGGATGTGGATTTGTTGTTAGAGGCAGACTTAGGCAAGAGGTCTTGAATTTCAATTATGTGAACGAACGCCTCACGACAATTCGCATCAAGGCTAAATTCGCCAACATCAGCCTCATATGCGCGCATGCCCCCACAGAGGAGAAAGATGACGACACCAAGGACGAGTTCTACGAGCTCCTGGACAAGACATATGAGCAATGCCCTAGCTATGACATTAAAATTGTCTTGGGTGATTTTAATGCCGAACTAGGAAGAGAAGACGTCTTTGGTGACACAATCGGAAGATACAGCCTGCACGACATCACCTCCGATAACGGACTCAGGCGAATCGACTTTACTGCGGGGCGAAACGTTGTGGTAGCTAGTACGCAGTTCCCGCATCTCGATATACATAAGGGGACATGGCGAATTCCTGGTCAATCAACCGCCAACCAAATTGACCACATTGCGATCGACACAAGGCACTCCTCCAGTATCAAGGATGTCCGAACGTTCCGAGGAGCCAACGTTGACTCGGACCACTACCTCGTTGTAGCCAAGGTAATACTACGGATATCCAGACCAAAGCCAAAACAGGGAAATACTGTCAGGAAGTTCGACGTCGGACGGCTACAGTCGCAAGAAATCGCCAGGTCCTTTTCCGATCGAGTCTCTCGCGCCCTTTTAACTAGTCCTTTGCCGCCAACTGCAAACATCGAGAAGCAGTGGAAAAACTGCCAGGAAGCCATCAGAGATGCCGCCTCTGACGTGCTGGGCTTCGCACGACCACCACATCGAAACCCCTGGTTCGACGAGGAATGCCGGCAAGTACATGCAGCCAAACAACAGGCATACAAAGCACCGCTGCATAGAAGGACCAGAGCTGCTCGCGAGCTCTACGAGCAGAAGAGGAACACAAGCTTCTTAGAAGGAAAAAGAAAGAGCATGAGAAGCGCGCGATCGAGGAATTAGAGGGATGCCATTGCAGGAATGAAGTTCGGAAGTTTTACCAAAAAGTAAAAAGAACCTCCCAAGGTTACAAGCCCCGAACCGAAGCCTGCAAGGACGATCAGGGGAACATCGTGGTGGAATCGTAGTCGGTGCTGAGGATATGGAAAAATCATGTCTGCAAATTGTATAACGGCGATGACGAACCGAATTCCGCTACCATGCAAATTGCACCATTCAACCTGGACAACGTAGGCCAACAATTCTGTCCACCCGATCTTGACGAAGTGAGGATAGCCATATCTAAACTTGAGTCCAATAAAGCTGCTGGAGCTGATGGCCTTGCGGTTGAGCTATTCAAAGCGGCTGGCGATGAATTGGTTAGGAGTATGCACCAGCTCATCTGTAAAATATGGTCGGAAGAAAGCATGCCCGATGAATGGAACCTCAGTATTGTTTGCCCGATCCTCAAGAAAGGCGATCCTCTGGACTGCACCAACTACAGAGGCATCAGTCTTCTTAATATCGCCTACAAGATCTTCTCTGCCGTACTTTGTGAACGCCTGAAGCCATTCGTCAACAACCTGATAGGTCCATATCAGTGTGGCTTTAGGCCAGGGAAGTCCACCATCGACCAAATATTCGCACTACGGCAGATCTTGGAGAAAACCCAGGAGTTTGAAATCGATACGCACCACCTTTTTATCGATTTCAAGGCCGCGTATGACAGCATCTATAGAGACGAGCTATATAGAGCAATGTCTAGTTTTGGCATCCCTGCCAAACTCGTCCGTTTGTGCAGGATGACGATGGAGAATGCACGCTGCTCCATCAAGGTCGGTAAAGACCTCACCGACACTTTTGATGTCAAAAAAGGTTTTAGGCAAGGCTACGCGCTGTCATGCGACTTCTTCAACATCGTTCTTGAAAGAATAGTGCAAAGCTCTCACGTCAACACCAGAGGCACAATCTTTCAAAAGTCCGTCCAATTACTCGCTTACGCTGACGACATTGACATAATCGGACGAACAAAGCGTGATGTCAGTGGTGCTTTTGTGAGCATTGAGAAGGAAGCCAAGAAGATGGGTTTAACGGTGAATGAAAGCAAAACAAAATATATGCTGTCAACAAGAAAGGACACCCAACACCGACGTCTCGGACAGAACGTCACTATAGACAGCTATAATTTTGAGGTGGTCAGAGACTTTGTCTACCTAGGATCTGCTATAAACTCAGCGAACAACACCAGCGCTGAGATCAAACGAAGAATTACTCTTGCCAATCGCTGTTTCTTTGGACTAAGAAGGCAATTGATAAGCAAAGCCCTCTCTCGAGCAACTAAACTGTCCCTGTATAAGACGCTTATCATCCCGGTCCTGATGTATGGTGCAGTGTGCAGAGACATGGACACTGCTAACGGTGGATGAGAACGCGTTAGGCTGTTTCGAGAGGAAAATTCTCCGGGTCATTTTTGGTCCCGTCTGCATAGATGGGGAATGGAGAAGAAGATACAACAACGAACTGTATGGGCTGTACAGCGACACCGACCTAGCCACAAAAGTGAAAAGCCAACGACTAAGATGGCTGGGTCACCTAGAGCGAATGGACACCAATGCTCCGGCCCGGAAAGTCTTTGAATCCAACCCCGTGGGACAACGCAGTAGAGGTGGACAGCGTAAAAGGTGGCGCACGCAAGTGGAAGAGGACCTCAACCAACTTGGCGTGCAAAACTGGAGACAGCTAGCTAGAAACCGAGCCGGCTGGAAGAAACTTGTTGGTTGAAGCCCTGGTCCACCCCGGACTGTAGCGCCACCTTAAGTAAGTAAGTAAGTATCTGGTCTTATATACGCAAAAAAAAAAGTTAGCAAATGACTGGTTTTGTTCAGTTCGGAAATCAGCCACTAAAGACAGGCGTATTTCTCGCGATGCAAAAAAAAAAATAGTTTGGCTATTTTTGGCGCTGGAACAGCTGATTTAAATTTTAAATGCACTGCAACTATATTAATTGATTTTCAGTTGGTAACACACAACACACATTTATTTAATCAGTTTCATTTTAAACGAAATTTTTCAATAGAAAAACTTCCGCAACATGGATATTTCGTTAGAGAGTAGCGTGCGATTTCCAAATCAAGGGTTTTCTATCTTAATTTCAAAATCGCGCTCGATTTTGCATTGAACCCGAAACCAATTTGATATATCTGATCAATAAAATCGTAGCATTATGAAGGGCATTATATGGCAATACATATTTATTATACTCACATTTCGTGCCTGTGTAAATGGTCGGGGTATATGTCTATGGGGAACAAACGGAGATTGCAGCCAGCTAATTAAATGAAAATTTTCAATTAAATTATTGTATATCTAAAACATGTGGTGTGGGATCAATAAATTGATATAGACACACACATGGCTGACTGTTGTTGAGGCTGGCTGAGAGGGTATGATGATTTTACCCCGGACTTTTAAACTCATTTAACTGACAGATCCATCACAAACGGTCTCAGCCGACCGACCGCCGCATCAGTCAGGGGTCCCCCTCATTGCATGCTGGTGAGATAGAATTTATTGCTGAGTTGTTGAAACCAGAGTTGCGAAATTTTGAATTAAAAAATCACTAAGTCATAAGCTAGTAGGTGACTTGTGAATTAAAAAATGTTTAATTCATAAGCTAATTAGTGACTTATGATTTAAAATAATTTAATTCTCGAGCCTCTAAATGACTTATGAATTAAAAAAAATTAATTCACAAGTCACTAAGTGACTTATGAATTAAAAAAATTTAATTCACAAGTCACTTAGTGACTTATGAATTAAAAAAAATTTAATTCGCAAGTCACTCAGTGACTTATGAATTAAAAAAAAATTAATTCACAAGTCACTTAGAGACTTAAGAATTAAAAAAATTTAATTCACAAGTCAATTAGTGACTTATGAATTAAAAAAAAATTAATTCGCAAGTCAGTTAGAGAGTTATGAATTACAAAAAATTCAATTCACAAGTCACTTAGTGACTTATGAATTGAAAAAAATTAATTCACAAGTCACTTAGTGACTTATGAATTAAAAAAAATTTAATTCACAAGTCACTTAGGTAGTTATTTCTGAATTAAGAAAATTAATTCACAAGATAGTTGGTGACTTATGATTTAAAAAAATATTAAATCATGGCGTCGGCTTAGAGTGAAAAGCAGCAACTCCTATTTTGCATTTTTTATAAAAAATTATTTAAACAAAAGTGTTCACATTATTTTTACGGTTGATACCAAGGAGTCTGTCGCCAAAAATAAAATATTTGCCAAATGTAATAATTGTTCGATGACTTTATCTGGTAGTCTCAATGTATCGTCTAATTTATTGCGTCATTTGAAGGTAAGATTTTAAGCTTTCGGGCACATTTGCAGAGTTGCGTGGCGTAACTAGGTTTTTTATTTTTCCTAAGTAAGAACAGATTTTGCTCTAATTATATCCTAAATCCAAGCATGATTAAAATGGAAAAAGGAAATTGGTTTCACGTATGTTTTTTTTTGTAAACGTGATTAGAGATATGAGGAATGCATTAAATTGGGGACTATACACTGTACAGTGAAATTACTCAATAATAGCACAACTCAACAAAATAAAAAATGATTTTTGTGCCTGGGTTTATTTTATGATTTTTGTTTTCGTCATGCTACAAAACGATGGAAAAATACCCACATTTCCCCTAAAGTTTGCTTTTGAAGAGATGGTAGTTAAAATACAGTTACCATAGTTTTCATAGAAACAATATATATTTGTTCTAATATTTTCTTTCAAAGAAGAGATGGGAGGGTAATTGTTACGCTCATGTGGTATCTAGAGTACACTTGTGTCACAAACTACACACATTTTTTTTTTAAATTAAGGATCTTAAAATGATATCAAGTATATGTTAAGGTGATGCTAATAAATTTTGCTATATAGTGGTTACTTTATAAAAATTCACTATAATCATTTTTTAAAATATGTTAAGAAAATTAAAAGGCATCCAGGGTTTCTCTGAAATATATGCTGCACGTTCATTTAAAAAAAAAAATTTAAACTTCATTGGAAGCATACTCAAAAGAACAAGGAAAACGTTTTAACTAAGACTTTATAGATATCGAGAGTTGGGGTTATTATCAATGTCAATATAATGAAACAATGGTGGGAGATTATACTAGAAGCTTAATTTTAGAATAGCACACTCTGAACCTAGTGCGTTTGTTGATACAAATTACCGTTTTAATGTAAGTACCAAATATTGGAAAAAAGTTAAGATGTAAAGCCCGTATGACACTACATTTTTTTCTCATTTTTAATTCACTGAAAATGAAATCAAAGCACGACGTACAATTTCTTATTTAAACTTTGATAGGTATGAGTGGGTACACACTATATCCATAAATGTAAAAATGTCACAAAAAATCTATAAAAAATGTGATTTTAAAATTAAATTTGTCAAGTTCTGGCAGCTTTTCTTGATATTTCAGAATTAAAAATGAAAAATTGTTTCAAGGTACACTCAGTTACAAAAGTAGATATACACTGGACGCTAGAGAGCACTAGATTATGGTGTATATTTTCTTTTGGGACACATTGTAAACGTGAAATTTAATTTAGAGAAATGCTATCCCTTTCTTAAAAACACTTTTTATCCCTTTTTTGCTCAGCTGACACTTTGATAGATTAAATGAGAAATACAATGAAGAAAAAATGTAGTGTCATACGGGCTTAAGGAGTTTTTGTAATTTTAAATTTTTTCTAAAATTAAAATCTATACAACCATCTGGTTTTGAATATTTGACTTTAAATTTGTAGAAGCATTGAAAATTTAAAATCAAAAATTAACATTCGTACGTAAAATTAAGAAAATTTAAATAACAAAAAAAAAAAATACATATTTTTTTTTTCCTCAAATTTCTGAGTTTGAAAATTAATCAAAAAAAAAATTGTTCATGGGAGTGACTAAATTTTAAAAGTTAATTAAAGAATAAGTTGCGAACTTAAAAAAAATTTTAAGTGATCTTCTTAGTGTTGTTTTTTATTTAATAAGCTATATGTAAGGAATAAGAAAATCATATGCAGAACCCAGGCACAAAATTTTCACCCGAAGGCCCCGGATGCTCAATGTACGCCCGTGGCTTCAATGCTACAAGCTGTTTTCAATGACATTCTTCACGCAATTAACCATTCGTATAGTATTAAAGTAATTCAAACAGCTTCATTCCGATGCAACAATCTACACCTTCTTAGTTTGAATAACCGTTGTTTATGTAAGAATGATCGCTATACACAAATGATAACAACTTTTATTCTCTTGAAAATGTTGTTTAAGAGACAAAGTGATAAGTCGAGCTTCGAGTAATATAAAGCACATGACCTTGTCGCACGCACTTGCTAATTGTTATCTATGGTTTATGTTGATTAGAATTAAAAGCTTTTTGTAACAAACATGTTCAATGAATAATTTAGTAGGTGCTGTTAAAAACAATTTTATATTTTACGTTAATTTCAGAAGGAAGAGTTTATCAAATTGCATACAGTAATTTTTTTTATAAAATCGTTATATTTGGTTAGGGGTCCTAAGCTTACTCTACCTAAGATATATAACATGTGTACATGCATAGGTACGTCAAACATGTTTGATCTGGTATTTGGATATTTTTGAGTTTTTTTCTTTTTAAATCTTATCATTTTGTAGTGGTGGTCCAGTATAACGAATGATATAATGTCAAAGGTCCATTCGTTATATCGAAATTTCGTTATATTAAATACATTTTATCTACAAAGAAGTGGCTATTATTTATTTTTCATCACTTTATCTGGTAGCATTTTTCAATACAACCCAGTTTAATCAGCATTCGCTATACTGGACCACCACTGTATGTCTGTAATATGTCCATAAATAAAACACATCATTTTTATGACTCGATTCTAAACAAAAAATTGATTTATTCAATTAAAAAAAAAAATGGATAAATAAGTACAGTAAACGGGTATTATAGATGTGTATGCACAAATCATCATTGCAACAAAATGTAAATCCAATATTCGTAAAAACAAAAAGTTTTAATTAAAAATAAACATATTCAAGTCACAATTATAGGTTGGCAAGTTGTCAAAATCACTGTAATGAATTTGTTTGTTAAAGGGTTACGTAAATATACATACATAGATTTTTATTTTTACCTTCTTAGATCCAAAATATCTGTTTCATTGTCCGTTTCATAATCGTCTTTATATTCTTGAAATATAAAGATGATTTTCTGACATTTTTCGATTAAAATATCACAAAACTCCAATTTTTTGATAATCATTCGGCGGATATTGAATGAACTAAATTGTATTTTGCTATTTGAAGAGATTTTCATGATAGCATTTCTTATGTCATTTAACTGTTCCATATATAAATAAAATTTGTCCTGATAGTCCCAGGCGTGCCGTCTTTGAATTGTATCCGGAAATTTATTATCAATTAAAAAATGTATGGTGTCCAAATATGCGAACAGTGAACCGAACATTTCTGTGTGCTTCTAAAAATCAACAAATGTTGTCGAGGTCAGATCAGAAGTGAGGCACACCAAACGCAATATTAATTCTTAAGGTATATGATAAGTAACGGGATGTAAATTTCTTTTTTTTACTCGTAGAGAGAATGCCCAAAAATTGATTTTGTCGAAAATGGTTCATAAGATTTTCATAAAATTTGTATGTATACGGCTCGTAAGATTTAAGTTTTGGTGAAATTTAAAACTAATAGGTATGATGTTGTTGCAATGAACGACTGTATAGTCTTCAATGCATTTTTTAAATCTCTGAAAATTATATATAGGTATTCAATTTTGAATCAAAAAATTAGGCACGTGAATCAAAGATTTTAAATTATTATCTTATTGTTCGACATACCCAGTTACGCCACTTAAATTATTTCACATTCAGTCTTTTGAAACCATAACATTTTATTCTGCAAAATTTACAGAAAAAACACCATGATAAGTTTGATGAGTATAAATTACACAAGACACAGAAAAATTCAGGATTGGACGAATCAAGCCGCATCATTCGACGAGTGACATGTAAACTTTCACAAAGTCTGTTTGAAGATAATGTTTTAGGTTTTGTTCTGAAAAATCAACTACCGATGCGCGTCGTAGAAGATCCAGCGTTTCGAAAGATTATTGATGGTAATCATTAATTGCTAATACAATTTTTGATAAGATCTTCAAAGAGATCTGCAAAATAAAATTTCAAAAAAAAAACTATGACATTGATTTTTTCGGGAAAATAACCCGACGATTTTCTTTTACAAACTATATTTTAGGGTGCAAATACATAGCACATTTCATGACACTCCATTTAAGACTTTTTGAAATTTTATTACATGATTGTAATAGACCCAGCCTTACTCCTCATTGTAAAATATAATAAAATATAATAAGATTTAACTATAATTGTCAGATGTTTATGGATACTCGAACATAATATCACATTATTAATTTTAATTTGTATCTAATCTTAAAAATTCATAAGGCTGGTTTCCAAGCTTCAAATTATTCGAATTTTAAAAACTGTAGTTACTTCTCACTTCTTTTAAGATTTTGATATTAAACATGGAGACCAACCACTTCGGCACTTGACTCGGTACACCGCTGGAAAAAAATTGACAGAGTTTTATGACAATTTAATGGACGATATAAAGACAGGTTTGATAGAAGCTAAATATGTCTGCACGACAGCGGACGTATGGACAAGTGCAAGAAAAAGGTTTTTAGGAATGACAGCACATTGGGTAAGAATTAAAGGGTGGAATAAATTACACCGTGAAATAACTCCCCAATGAAATAACTCCCCAAACTAGGGTTTTTTTGTATTTTGAAATAAGTCCCCAACTTCGAAGATGAAGTAAATCCCCAAAAACGCATACAATTAGTCCCCAAACGAAAAATTAAATAAGTCAGCAAAGATTTCTTATGAATTTTATGATTTAACGTAACAAAAAAATCAAATTCTATATACTACTGAAATAAATCAGCCAAGTAGAAGACTTAGCATTAAGAATAGGACTTGATCCAATTATTACTTCTACAATATGGACAGCACCCGCCACCACGCGGTGCGTTCCACCCGGCGCGGCGGCCACGTGCACCACCCCCCATGAAATAAATCCCCAATTTTGGAGAGTTCTTTCATTTGAAAAAAACTTCCCATTTCCATACACATTTTTGGGAGTTATTTCATTTTTAATTAAGGGTGTTATTTCATTGGGGAGTTATTTCACGGAGCCGGAATAAATACAAAATAATAATCATAATCAAATATTGCTCCTCCATAATGCAAATGATTATTTTCAGCTTAGTGAAAAAGACTTAAGCAGAAAATCGGCGGCTCTGGCCTGCAAGCGCTTTTATGGAACTCATCATTATGTTAACGTTGCTGCTAAATTGTTGAAATTCATCAATCGTTTGGATTAAATAATGAAAAAATAACAGCAACAATAACAGATAATGGTTCCAATTTTATCAAGGCTTTTCGAGAGTTTGGAATAAATAGTTTTGACGCTTTTATGGAAGGTAAATTTTTGGCGGAGTAATGTACTTCACAATTAGAATTTTTTGTTTGTTTCATTGACTTAAGATTAAATAAGTTTCAAAACCATTTATAGAAGAGTTCACAGCGTTTCGACAAGAATTAGAAATTTTGATTTAAATACTTTAAATAAGTTTGAAATATAATAGTTAGGTAAATCTACCGAAAATATAGAAGAAATCCCTTTGCAGTTAGGTTCAATGACATGTGCCACAACATACTTATATCCAAAATTAACTACAACCGGAATTGGCATTAATTTAATTCTGCATAATAAAGAGTGTTTTGCAAACTATGCAAAAAATGGCAAGAGGATATACATAGGTTTTAATAATGCAAAATAAAAATGCTTGTGAATTTTGAAAATACCCAGTTTTGACAGTCAATTTTTTATACCTAATGGTATTTTTTTGACAATTTTTTTTGCAGTGGATATAAATTCAATATATTTTTCATTATTTTCATTAATTATGTAATCATATTTGTATCATTTGATATTGAAATTTTAAATTCTTAAAATGCACTTTTTCACAGAAAATTTATGAAAATTTAGAAGTTAAAATCAGTAACTTTTAGAAAAAAAAAATTTTAATACAATAATACGCCTACTAATGACCATTAAGTAAAAATGCAAAGTTTTATAAAACAAAATATCTGATGAAAGTGAAAAAAAAGGGTCTTATATATGCAAAAAAAAAAGTTAGCAAATGACTGGTTTTGTTCAGTTCGGAACACTCTTAAGATAGTATGTATTTAGTTAATTTAAAATCGTTTCAATTATATATATGTATGTTCTTGACACGTATAATTAAGTTCCATTACAAGAACAGAATTTTGAAATACAGAATTTTGAAAGCAGAATTATGACCCTACAGAATTTCAACCCCAACCATTCAAAAAGTCCTAGCGTTGCTAACTCTTCTTCATTTAGTGTTTTTGAAATGTCACTCGTGAATCTTTACTCAATTTACATATTAACAAATGAGGATTCTACTAATTTAATTCTTATTATCAATTAAAAAGTTTAAAATAGAAAGGAATATAAATAAAAAAACATTTGGAAAAATGTACTTTTTATTTCATTTAAAGTCAAACAAATATGCAACCAATGCGAAATTGTGAAAAAAGAAAAAATTGTTGTTTTTAATTAATTTTGATGACGACTACGCGATATGCATAGGAACAACACAATTTGTCCCTTTAATTGGTTTGTAAGACTTTGAAAATTTGGTGAAGAAAAACGGTTTGGTGAATCAATTTGAAAATTCACAGAAATATCGATGCTGTAAAGTCTATAAATCTGCATTACCAAAAAGTCGTTTTTTAGTACATTTTTTAAACTAACGATGAAGAGTCAACAAAAAAAATAATTTCTACAAAATTAAAAAAAAATCATGTAAAAAACTTACTCAAATTTCAAAAACTGTCCTTGAATTTTTTATGACGTCATTTTTTGCTAAGATATTGGTAATCATAGCCAAATGTATCTTTTGTCATTAAAAATCAGATAAACCATGCAAAAAAAATGTACGACCACAAAAAAAAAAGTTAATTGAAGCTGACTAAAGAGGTTATCTGACCATTACATTTGATTGGCTCAGAAAAAATTATCTATGAAAATGAGGACCTTCAAAAAACACAAAAAACAAAAAAAAGGAGTTTGGTGTCAGTTCTTACAATAACGCATTAACGGTACTGTAAAAAAAATTATTTGCAAACAAATATCGAAACAAAAAACCCAAAGCTGTATAATGCTTTTTGTTTCAACATAATTCAACCACCTATCACAAAGATACAGCTCTTCAAAAAACACTAAAAATTGAAAACTATTTTGTTCTTTTAATTTCCGTGACTAGTGTATTTGAATTATTTTTACCAATGATTATATTTTTACCTATATGAAATGATTTTGATTTTTATGATTTTTTTTCTTCAATTTTTTACAATAATTTAATAAATTTTGTTTGTATTAATATTTATATAAAACTTACTGACGATGGAAGCATAGCTTCCGAAATGTATTTAAGTAAAAAAAATAAAAAAATAAGTGTTTTTAAGATATTTAAAATAATATCTTTTATTTATTTCATGAAAAAACATATTGAATATTTCCACTATTTAATGAATAATTTAATATGTACTCGTTTTTGTAATAAAATTAGAAAAAAATGCGTTCTGTTTTCTTAACCTATTTGGAATCTACCTGCATGGGTCGTAACTCGTAAGTATTACCTTTTTAATCGTGTCTAAGCTTTAAAACATAGCTTGTAGTTTGCAAATTGCAAAATTAACATATGCTATACAATATAAAATTTCCAATTCATAAGCTTAGGTACTTATGAATTGAAAGTTTTTCCTACTCAAAATTCAACCATTACCTTGCGATTTAATTTTTTTAATTCATAAGTCACTTAGTGGCTTGTGCCTAAATTTGTTTTAATTCATAAGTCATCAGCAAGCTAATGATTACAAAAATTTTAATTCATAAGTCACCAACTAGCTTGTGATTTTAATTTTTTTCAATTCATAAGTCCACAAATAGCTTCTGATTCTATTTTTTTTTTAATTCATAAGTCACTTAGTGGCTTCTGATTTAATTTTTTTTTAATTCATAAGTCACTTAATGGCTTGCGATTTAATTTTTTTTAATTCATAAGTCCCCAAGTAAATTATGATTTAAATTTTTTTTAATTCATAAGTCACTTTGAGAATTGTGATTTTTTTTGTTTTTAATTCATAAGTCATCAACTAGCTTATGAATTAATTTTTTTTTAATTCATAAGTCAGTAAGTGAATTGTGAATTAAATTTATTTTAATTCATAAGTCACTTAGTGACTTGTGAATTAGATTTATTTTAATTCATAAGTCACTTAGTGACTTGTGAATTAAATTTTTTGTAATTCAGAAGTCATCAACGAACTTGTGAATTAAAAGTAAGCTTAAGCTATGAAGTGACTTAAGCTTTTGCAACTCTGGTTGAAACATATGCAATGCATACGAATAGTAGGTACTTTGTGCATATGTGTATCAAGGTTGCAATTTTGAGAGTGATGTACGTAAGGTTGGCGGCTGATTTTGATGCCATATCATTAACTTAAAATGTGAATTATAGTGGCGATAACTTTTTTTCTATTTAACTGACATTATATTTGTTGTATATGTACAATGTAGATACGAATTTGTGTTGAAATGATTATACACTTTGTGTGTTGTTGCTAAGTTGAGTTTATTTTTTTTTGGTTGAAGGATCTCTAACTTTTTGTGGTCGTACTATATTCGGACGTAGACACCTAAACTTATAAATTCGAAATGCTGCAGATGTGGCTTTTTCTTAAATTGGTCGTTAAATATCAGCAAAACTTGTTTAAAGTCGGGGAGTTTGGTGCGACATCGGGGCTTAGCGACGCCATTACAGAAAAAAAAATGGAGTTTCCATACAAACTATCGATAACATGTATGAAATTCGTGCCGGTAACACTGTTTTTATCTGGGTTAAAGTTAAGCCCCGAAAATTCTCTGTGTTTAGCTAAGCCCGAAGTGACTTAGTTGTTGTTGCTTTCAACAAGTAAATTGCTTAGCATCGACGTCATTTTTTTCGTCCAAGCCCATTTGGACAAGGAAAAAACACACCTATTGATTCTATGGACGACGTTTCTTTTGTGGCAGGATGGCGCCACATGCCACACAATTTGTTAAAAAATAGCTTTATTACGTGCCGAACTTAAAAATGACACCCTTTGTTAGGTTGGGTTAGGTAGAATGGCTGACAGTTGATCTTGTTACCGTCACACTAAGATCTATGTGTTTCTTTCTTAAATGGCAGAGTGCTGGACCGTGACAAAGGAAGTGTAAGGTATTCTCATGTGCTTCTTTATCGCTGCACCCTTTGCAAAGGCCATCGGTACTGAGGCTCATTTATCAGTATCTCAGTAGGTTGTCTCCTCCGGTGATTAGGCTAACAAAAGAATGAAGATGTTTCTTGTTCATTTGCATAATTTTGTCTGTCCTCTGCTTATTGAAATTTGACCATAACTCCTAGTTGTGCCATACAAGTTTTCAAATATTTTGTTACCAATATCCTTTTTGATGCTACAGGTTGGTACTTTAATATGTTGTTCGGCTTGCCTTGAATCAAGCGACGATCCCTTTCTTGCCAGCTCATCAGCTCTTTCGTTTTCCTGTACATCAATGTGACCAAAAGCCCAGCAGAGTCTAATGTTATGCTGCATGACAAAAACCCTAAGCTTTTCGCGACAGCAAATTACAAGCTTCGAGTGTATCTTGGTAGCAGAAATTGCTTTTATAGTTGGCTATTAATAAAGAGTGTGATATCAGCTCGTGGTATCGACATCATTGATATTTGCGTATAGCTGCTTTGGTCAGTGGCAGGACCTCAGCTTAAAAGAAGCTTCAAAAGTCCGGAAGTCTCAAGGAGCTCGCTTGTCCCAGAGTTTCCGAGAACATTTCTGCACCAACTCCAGTGTTCATCTTTGAACCATTAGTGAAGACAGTTGTCTTAGATTCATTACTGAAGGGTTGTTTTCCCACTCCTCTCACTGCTCGTGGAGAACCAGGCCGTAGTGACTTAGAATTCTCAACCATTCCTTATGTGTGCGTGTTTTGTTGGCAGGAATGGAGGGGACCTATAATTTTTTGCCGAGTCCGAACTGCTAGATGAGAAGCACTTATTCACATCGGAAAAAACATTTCTGTTTTCAGGTGGCAGCAGCTGGAAATCGAAACTTAGACCTTCGACATGAAAATGCAACCCAAAAACCATTATGCCATAAGGTACTACTCCATTAGGAAAAGAGGTAGTGAAGGGTCTGTT
This sequence comes from Dasysyrphus tricinctus, assembly GCA_963921185.1. Taxonomy (NCBI): domain Eukaryota; kingdom Metazoa; phylum Arthropoda; class Insecta; order Diptera; family Syrphidae; genus Dasysyrphus; species Dasysyrphus tricinctus. Next base: position 76,913,865 of record OY992530.1, on the reverse strand, counting down.
GAAGTTTAAATGAGATTTGTGTAGTCTGTGCAAACATTTATTCCCACATCCTTTGTTGGATGACCCTATATCGCTGCCGGTTTATTGTGAGCAAAAAGTCTCTTAGTAACTTTTCGATAAATGGAATTCGATAATTTTTTCCTCTCTTAAATCAGAATAAATGGCACTTATTGTCATTGAAACTAATTTTAACATTTGATTGTGTTTTCCTAAGTAATTATAGTCGAAACTCACGACTTTGTGGTTTTTAAAATGTACATAGTGACTTTTTGCGATAAAGCCGCGTCCACATTATGTAGAATCGTGTAGATCAACATCGTTGATCAACAGTGTTGAATAAGTGTAGACGTGTTGATCGACAAAGCCATTCAACATTTGTTGACCCGAACGTAACCCGATTCAAATGGATAGCAATCGACAAAGTTGTTCAACAAATTTAATTTTATTAAAAACATTTGTAGGGTTTTAATTTCAGAACATAATTTATTGATTTTGTGCGTTATTAATCACATTTTTACTAGAAGAAAAATGCAATATTTTTTGTGAATAAGTATTTAATGTTAATAATATCGTTTTAACTTAATTGTTCACAAGAAAAAAGAAAAAAAAGTTGGGAACCACCAGGATTCGAACCCTGAACCCTTCGGTTGCGTACTGACGCATCGATCAGAAAATTCCAAACCTCACAAATGTTGTTGCGAAAGTTTTTCACGTACACACTAGCATGTTGATCGACAATGTTAACCAACCATGTTGATCGGCATAGTGTGGACCGTCCTTAAACCGAAGATATAACGAAGAGTCTGATTAGAGAAGTATCTTGAAAAAAACTTCAGTCAACGTAGCACGAGGCTGTATTATTCTACCCAGTCCAAGTACGAGGCAGGAGGTATACTTTGGGTTAGTGCCTTGCATATAAGCTGCACATAGCGAACTGCAAATTGGGAAATGGTCACGGATTTTGACATTTCATTCAAATGAGTAATTTGTTTGGTCGCCAACAAACGCGAATTGTCATACAAAATTATCCAGTAAAATGAGTGCCCAAAAAAAATTTCATTCGCAGCTTTATGGAATGCGTTCTGATGTTGTGGATTCCGAATAAGTGTTTGACAGTTCGCAGAAAATTTCTTGTTGGTGGCTAAATTTTATAAAAAAAAATAAAATAAATTGGGTGGCGCAACAGCTCGTGGAGAACCAGGGCCTAGTGACTTACAACTCACAACCACTCCTGTGTGCGTGTTTGTTGGCAGGAATGGAGGGGACCTACAGTTTTTTGCCGAGTCCGAACGGCTAAATGAGAAGCACTTTTTCATGACAAGTATACTCTTGAAGGATTTGTCAATTCCTCGCAAGAGGCAGTACCTCGAATAAAACATTTCTGTTTTTAGGTGGCACGGCTGGGAATCGAACCCACACCTTCGGCATGACAGTCCTACGCACTAACCATCAAGCCACGAGGTACTACGGCTAAATTTTATACCTAATTTAAATTAATTAAAGGCCGTGTTTTCTTTTTAAAATTGTAGATATTCACTTTATCGAAAAGATAAAACAGGAATTTTTTGATATTTGCGCTCGGAATTGCCTTAACATATTTATTCGCTTCCGCAGGTCGTACCTCATCTGAAAGGCACCTTATTGCATTGGACTCTTAAGACGTCGGTCGGCCGGAGGTATGGGGATCGAATCCTTGGTAACAATGTCTTTTCAGAGGTACTGCCCTTGCGAAGAATTGATTAAATCTCCAAGAATATCGAGGATCATTCCATTTTGAGGAGAGAAGTCAAAGAGTATGCACTAGTCTTTTATCGTTTCTGTAAAATTAATTAGTTTTCCGCATAATTCTACCAAATATTAAGCTTTTTTATTCGAATTAATATTAAATTAATAATTCTACGTCGCCCACTAATCATCTTTTTGTATTATTAATACCATTTTTAATAATAATCGTATAATAATGTCGTCTGATAAAACCATGAGGCAAAAAAAAAAAAATGCAAGTGAAAGTGAGGTTACAAACAATGAATTGGCTAGCATGTTACAATCAATGCAACAATCAATTAAAGCCATAGAAAAACGATTTGATTCTATTGAACAATTCACTAAGAATATCGAAGTTCGTGTTATGCAGCTTGAAGATGAAATTGCAACTATTAAAGCGGAAAATAATGTGCTTAAATCAAGAATTGATAAAGTGATAAACAATGAGTACGAATCTGACTTAATCATCAGTGGTGTTCCTGCAAAAGACGATGAAGATCTTAAATCTATATTTGCAAAGGTCATCAAAGTTCTTAATGTGAAGTCTATTAAACCAATCAAAATTTTTCGAGTTCCTGCTAAAAATAAAAATGTTCCTGTAATCATTGTTAAGCTTCAGAACCGATTCGAAAGGAGCCATACTATGAAGTCATTATTTTCATTTATTAAAAACAATGAACTCCTCCTCTGTAAAATTGGGTTCCCAGTGGATGACAAACGTGCATTTTTCATCTCTGAAAGTCTTTCCCCTGAAGTAAGGAAATTGTTCAACTACGCCCTGACTTGCAAAAAACAAAAACAAATTGAGTCTGTAATTTCGATTGCTGGCAAGATCTGGGTAAAGGAGCTTGGTGGGACGAAGAGAGTACTAATTAATTCGATTCTGGACATGGATAAGCTACTTGGCAGAAGATCAACGGTAGATGCTGAAAGTTATGATGGAGCTGGCTCTTATGCTTAAAGTTTACTTATTTAATCTTTATAAATTTATTAACTTATTTATAAATGTAATAATTATTTCTTTTCTTAAAACTAACTTTTCTTCTTACTTAAGTATAATTATTTTCAATCAATACTATAATTTCCTATTACTTTTAATTTTTTTGCCAAACACTGTAATGTTGTTGCTGCTTGTTGTTGTTTGCTTCCTCTGTTTTGATTCCTCTTTCGTTTTTGATGCTACGCTGGGTATGTTGTTTATTTTAATCTATGCTTTATAATAATGATAGCTATTCTGATGGAGTGAATGATTATAATATTTGCAAAAATTTAGTTAATATTTTTTCTAATCAGAGTACTGGATTTAAAGTTATACATATAAACGCCCAAAGTATATCTGCACATATTGATGAGCTTAGAGATACGTTTTCATATTCGTCTGTTGATGCCATTTGCATATCTGAGTCTTGGTTAAAACCAGAAATTAATGATTGTGCAGTCGAGATACCAGGATATAAAATATTGCGGAATGATCGCGTTTTGAATAGGGGTGGTGGTGTTGCTATTTATTGCAAGCTATCGCTGTCGTGTAAAATTATTGAGAAATCTCCAACTGATTCTCTTGTTGAGTTCATCTTCATAGAAATATTTGATACCAGCAATAAATGTTTGCTTGCATGTAGCTACAACCCTAGTAGAGAGTATAGTTTGGATTCATTCTTTGAATGCTTGAGAGTTTATAGTAGTGACTATGTTTTTTTCTTAGTTTGTGGTGATTTTAATGTAAATCTCTTGGAAAATAGTTCAATCTTAAGAAAGTTACTTGATGAATGTCATTGTACGGGATTAGACGTTGTCAACCAATCAACACCAACTCATTTTCGACCTAATTTTATACCGAGTTTGATCGACTTATGCTTAATTTCTAGTCTTGATCTAGTTACATTTTTTAACCAGTGCTCTATTCCCTGCATACCTTGCTACCATGACCTACTTTTTGTCACCTTAGACATTAATTTTAGTGCACCATCTCTTATTAATAATTATTGTTACAGAGATTTTAATTGTATTGATAGAATATCACTAGTTCAGGATTTAGTACGGTTGCCACTTAATTATGTTTTGGATATTCCTAGTGTTGAGGATAGAGTTCTGTTTTTTCAAAAAGCTATTCTTGATCTTTTTAACTTGCATGTTCCTTTGAAGGAAGTTCGAGTTCAAAATAAATCTCCGCCATGGTTCAATAATCATATTAAGTCTTTAATAAAGCATAGAAATAGATGTTACACACGTTGGAGACGCAATAGATCTAGAAATAATTGGGATATGTACAAAGAATGTCGTAATCGTTCAACTGCTGCGATTAGAGATGCAAAAAAACTGTACTATGCATCTAAATTAAATACCTCTCTACCAAATAAAGTTCTCTGGAATAATCTACGTGAGTCTGGAGTTGTTAATAGGAAAAGTAATGCATGTACTCTTGATCCAAACCTGTTATATACTTATTTTATGCATGCGGGCAGTTTGGTAACACATCAGTCTGTTTCTGTAAATAATGATTCACGTATAAATTTTCGTAATGAGTTTGAACTGAATTGTGTTACAGAACCAGAAGTCATTGATGCTATAAGAAGTATAAAATCTAATGCTATTGGGTTGGATAATATATCTTTAAGATTTATTAAAATCATTCTACCATGGATTTACTATTCTCTAACTCACATAATTAATGCGTGTATTACTCAGTCTTTCTTCCCTAAGTGTTGGAAACTTGCAAAGGTTATCCCTGTTCCCAAAAATCAAAAAGCTTGTGAGCCTGGTGATTTTCGCCCAATCAGCATATTACCTTGCTTATCGAAAGTGCTCGAAGTTGTTGTAAGAAATCAAATTAACCTTTTTATTGATCATAATAACTTACTTATATCAACGCAATCTGGCTTTCGGAATAAGCATAGCTGTTCAACAGCTATTGTAAAAATTTTAGATGACATTCGCATCGAGTTTGATAAAAATAATACCACAGTACTATGTCTCTTAGATTTTTCTAAAGCTTTCGATAGTGTTAATCATTCATTGCTCGTCAACAAATTAAGAACATTATTTAATTTTAGTGTAAGATCGACTAACTTCTTACTAAGCTTTCTCAGTGATAGGTTTCAACAGGTAAGTACTGAGTCTGGTGATTCACTATTCTTGCCTTTTACTACCGGTGTACCTCAAGGGTCGATTCTTGGACCCCTTCTTTTTTCATTATTCATTAATGACATAAGTGAAGTTTGTCGTCATGTTTCTGTACACCTTTATGCTGATGACGTACAAATTTACTTTTCAAGACCTACTGGTCTGATGGAAGATTGTATCTTTAGAATCAATGAAGATCTCAATGCAATTTGTAACTGGGCTAATCGTAATTACTTAAAACTTAATCCCGAAAAATCTAAGGCAATAATTATTTCTAAAGCGCGCTTAGACTTGTCTTGGGTTCCACCATTAGTAATGATGGGTAACGTTATACCGACCTCTAACTCTGTTTCTAGCCTTGGTATTCAAATCAACCGCAGTTTAGACTGTTCATCTCAGATCAACGTCTTAGTTCGACGCATTCACAATTGCCTTCGGATGTTGAGAGTTTCAGCTATGTTTACACCTTCCTGTGCTAGACTAAGGCTTGTCAAGTCACTTTTAGTACCTTTAATTATCAATACTGCAGTCATTTATTGCCATCCTGACGCTGTTTCATTCAGGAAAATTGAGTTGGCTTTTAATGCGATGATTAGATATGTTAATGGTTTGCGGCGTTTTGATCACGTATCTGCTTATAAAAATAGAATTTTAGGAATGAGTTTGCAATCTTATTTTAAAAGCCGGAGTTGTATTTTACTTCAAAGTGTTGTTAATTCAAAGAAACCTTCCTATTTATACAATAAAATCTCGTTTTCTCATTCTACACGGACTCAAAATATAGTTCCGCATTCATATAACTTTTTAGAAAGCAAAAAATTATTTTTCATTCATTCCATTAGTTTCTGGAATTCACTTCCAGTTTCCCTTAGACAAATAAGTAACCCAGTTAGCTTCAAAAGCAATTTATTCAAATACCTAACGAGCACTAACAGCAGCAATTTCATGTAACGTCTGATCTTTGACTATTGTATAATATTATATCTTTTTTTTTTTATATATTCATTTGTATATATATTTTTTCAATTATCATTCTTAGTTATTACTTTTGGATATTCTTTGATGTATTTACTTAAATTGAATTTATGTATTAAGTACTATTATAAGACTTTAATCTTTTGTACTACTATTCTTATTTTTCAAATAAAATCTAATAAAATCTAATATATACTTTAGATTTTCATACCAAAAAAAAAAAAAAAAAAAAAAAAAAAAAAAAAAAAAAAAAAAAAAAAAAAAAAGTCTAGATAAGCGGGTGGAACAACGAGACATTTTCCATTTTGTGGGAAGATGACCAGTTCAAAAAGAAATGTTTTGCGAAATGATTACCTATCAAATTCTATTCGGCTGTAACCACGAGAGCTTTGTAAATGCGTCTTCAAGTTTTTTTTTTCATAAATATAATTACATAACTTTTTTCTTTCGTCTCCCCAGTAAATGACTCCAGCGATTTTCTTCAGGTTTTTTAATCAGGTCTTAGGCTAGGAACGTACTTGCGATTTTCAGTCTCAGCGACTTAAGAAAAGTGGTCGCAGCTTGGTAGGATTTTTAGTTGTCATTTGCGTTCATTCACATTTAAACTGTTCTAATGCTACATTTCCACGTAACGCTAATATGAGATTTAATAAGATTTACCGCAAATCTCCTTTAAACATCGAAGATTTACCATACAAATATATTTCGTAAATCTTGAAGATTAGAAATTAAACTTGTTAGATCTTCCTAGGACATATACGTATACAAATCGAACTAACCTAATTCTGTATGGCGCTGAAGGATTAATTTATGGCTGAATTCAGTTCTTCACAAAGGAAACATTCTATCTCACTTCCTCTTTATGAGAAAAAATGAAACACCATTTGCATTTTAAAAGGGGCTGTCAAAGTTAATCTTTTTTAAATCTTTTTGTGCGGTGGAAACACCAAATAGATTTAATAAATCTGAGCTGAGATAATCCTTTGGTAGAAACATAGCATTAAGGGTGTTTTTTTAGAGGTGTGGTTTTTAATCTGGCAATACGTTTTTTTCAGAACTGGGTTCTTTGACAGTTGTCACTTGATTTATGTTCAGTTTGGTTTGCTATTTCATAATGAAAAGACTTACTCCTGAACAACGTTTGCAAATCGTGCAAATTTGTTACCAAAATAATGGTTCGGTTCGCGCATCGAGCGCTGCGTCCAATATTCGGTCGGCATAATCGCCCAGCAGAGTTGGTAATTGGAGCAACCATTGATCGGTTTTGCACCACGTTTATTCTAGTGGATAATGCGTATCCTCAGAGACGCCGTACAGTGCGCACTGAAGACGCTATTGCTGCTGTGGGGCAGAGTATCGAAGAAGACCCGAATGAGTCCATCCGCCATCACGTCGAAAATTGGGCCTCTCGGCTAGAATTTATTCGAGCCAGCCGCGGCGGCCACTTGCCCGAAATCATTTTTAAAACATAATGGCAAACCCTTATCTTTATATTAAAGCTAAATTCTTGGCCATAACATTAAATTATATGCGTTTTATTTCTTCTTAAAAGCCACACGTCTAAAAATAACACCCTTTTATTTTTGCAACTGAATAATTATGCGACAGAAAATTGTAAGTGCGTTCCTAGTCTTATGCTAATGTTCCCACCAAATCGAAATCAGAGACTTCAGCTGGAAACTTTTGAAATTTGAAATTGATGGAACAAGATTGCATGGAAATTTCAATGAAATCGTAGGTTCCAACGAAATCTTAATATGAGATACTGCTCCATCAATTTGAAATCTCATATATTTTCCGCTGAAATTTCAGATTTAGGTTGGGTGGGGACATAGTATTAGGTTAGGACCAAATTTGCGATTTTCAAAGCACAAACATGTACTAAAGTGCATAAGATTTATTTTAACTTTCGAAAATCATATCTCCAGAAAAATGAAACAAATTTTGGTCTTTAAAGCTAGGACCTCACAGAGATTTTCAATCAGACAGAAATTACATATACATAAGCTTTTAATGTGAATGCATGCACGTATGCGTCAAAGCACGCAACGATTAATAATACATTATCTTGTTGATGATTAGCCTTGGAATGACCTTGTAATTTCCTGTAATTGCTATAAAAATAGCAAATGCAATGCACTCACTTGCGGTTATTTATCGCGCGATTATGTCGAAAACAAATACAACGGGTCAAAAGTGCGTACAAACCATTTAATTGTATTTGATTTATTTAGTTCACTGCGATTTTTAAGTCGCATGTGTGTGCAGTCACATTTAAAACGATGTGCCTCATTTCTTGCAGCTTAACAATCGTGCTGAATAATCGCAAGTGCGTGCAAGATTATTTCTAGTTGCAACAACGTTAATTCGCACTATTTTAAATTGCAAGTGTGAGCACAAATATGTAAGTGCATTTGATTAATTTTAATTTTCGTCAATCGTATCGCCAGGAAACTGAAACAAATTTTGGCCTTTCTAGCTGTCGCGATTTCTCGGTAGAATGTGCGTTAATCTTAATGCTAATTAGAACTTGTTCTATTTCCTGCGACTGAATAGCATGGCGAAAAAAGCAAGTGTCCTTCTAGCCTTGTGTTTTCAAATAGCTTTGATTCACAAAACCCAATTCGTACGACCCAGTCGACCACTTTTGTATAACATTATGGCAATTGTATTGAGAAGCTTCGAATATTTAAGACTATTAAAAATCCAAGGAACACTAGCATTCAAATAAAGTTAAAGTTAGTTAAATAAATTCAACTTCAAAACAGATAAACAAGAAAGGAATACAAAAAAAAGCTTAAATTAAAAAACAATTAAAATTAAAATAAATAAAAAAATGGTATAATTACCCCAATAGCTGTCCTGGTATTTTTACGTACCTGCAAAAAATAAAAAAATAAACACTTTAAAAACTCTGTTAATTACCTATGTGAAGTATTTAAATTAGAACTAGGTTTCTATACATATACATATATATTTATAAAATTTATGTCAAAACGACCGACGGCTGTCAAATTTATAAACACGCAACAAACAACAAAAACACAAAATGAGTATGCTGAAAATAGTAAATATAAACCTAGTACCTAGTAAAAACACCTAACTGGCTAATCACAGCTCAGCACTCCCAAAAAAGATAAATAATACTTTAACAGCGTTACAGTGTGAAGCTGTAGATGAATCAAGAAATTTAATGTGCAGCAAGAGTATAACAAACTTTAACTTTTACTACAAGCTACCAGCTACTTACATTATGTTCAAGGGGTATTGGTTTATGTTTTGAAAAAAACAAACCAAACATTTATATCAGTTTATTACATATTATCTTATGTGTTCTCATAGACAAACTTCAATTACTCAAGTTTAACTTATATTTTAAACAACTATCAGCTTAAAAATTTTGTAAATCTTTGGAGTCTTGCAATTTCAATTCAATGGGATATTGCAGGTTTAGCCGCTTCAAAACAAAAGCTCCCTAAAAACAAAAATGATGACTTCATAGCTTCAAAAACAAAGACAATAAATATATCACCATAACTGTCATCCCGGTTATTCTGTTGACAGTCCAACTACCCATGTCAATTCTATCATTACCAGAAAAGTAAAAATACCATACCACACATTTATAAAGCTCTGTTTTCTGACTAATAATGAGGTTTGTGTTGTCCATTAAAGGTGAAAGGTGAGTTCATCGTTCCTCGCCTTTCGTCGTATTCATTTGTGTATGTATAGATTATACTGAAATTACCAGTAATATAGTTGTGATATTAACAATAAATAACGAGATGTATTCACGTTTAAACACTTTTCCCTTCAGCGCTAGATATCCTCTGAACAACAATACACTCTGTGTCACATCAATAAGGCCATGTTTTGATAGCTTCTGGTTCTGATATTAGGTTGTATAGCTATCTGTTTCATGTGTTTCAATTGTGTATTTTCAATTTTGTTGAATTCTCTTTCTCTTATGAAGTTTCCGTGATCCCAAGAAATTGTTTCTGTCCCGATAGTATTTTTTGCTTAGTAAAAAATAAACTTCGTTCTTTCCTTTGGTACTCCTACTTCACCAAATTTCAGATTCACTTCAGAGGGTGCTGGTGATCGTATCTCACTTCCGAAATCAGAAGTGAACAAAACTAAACGAAACGTTATATTAGAGCACTTGCCTTAAATTTAAAACCGTCAAAGCCTGATTTAAAAACTTTTGGTGTCACACTAGTTCATACGACATCTGTCATATTTTTTCCCACGAACTGTCATTGATTTAGGCGTGTTCCACCTTAATTTCGTAAGGAAATGGTTTTTAGCGAAAAATTTATTATGAGGTGTTTAAGTTCAGGAATTGTAAGAGATGTTCAAAACAACTTTAAGTAAAGACTCATTTAAAAACAATAGGCATATTTTATTTGAAAAAAAAAAAAAACTATAGCTAGCACAGTAAAATTTCCCTCAGTAAACAACAACAAATCCTGGAAAATTTCGATAAATAATTCAGTAAAAATGTCTCTTTGTAGGTGCTTTTTATTGGTATTTATGGCTAGCGCAGTAATGCAAGCACCAATAAAACGCTATACTCACTTTTATACTCAACCCAAGTCCAGCGTCATCCAAGTTTAAACTTAACGAAACTCTATCTCAACTTTTATATCCATTTTTTTACTGACTTAATTATCGACACTTTTGGGTTTGTTGTTGTTTACCAAAGGAAATTTTACTGTGCTAGCTATAGCTTTTCCCAATAAAACACTCCTGTTGTTGTTTGCCAAGGGAAATTTAACTGTGCTAGCTATATACATTTCCCAATAAAACACGACTGATATAAGTCAGTATAAAAGTGGATATAAGAGTTTAAATCAATTTTCGTTAAGTTTAATCTTAGGTGGCGCTGGACTTGGATTGAATAGAAAAGTGAGTATAGCGTTCTATTGGTGCTTGCATTACTGCGCTAACTATAGTTATCAATAAATCACACCTACATAGGTATTTTATATTTTCAGCAATGCAAGTGTGAATCCATCCTAATCAAAAAGGACAGAGTGTAATTTGCCATGGTTTATTTTTATTTCTGCATTGCATGCAACAAGAAGAAAACACTGTAGTGCAACAAAGATAATACTCACAAATATATCCAAAAAGAACACAAGTATTCAATCCGAATCGAACGTGTTCCAAACAAATTGGGTGGGAGATAGAAATACATACATACCGAGTATATAGGTATATTTTCGGGTTAACCGAAATTGAATAGCGATTTATGTGTCAGCATAGGATTTATTTGTTTTTCACTTTAACTATCGCACACAGAAAATTTATATTGGTACTTTGGTACTTATGTAACCATTGTAGAATTACTTCAATTTTCCTTTTACTTTTCCAGGCTGAGTTGAGTTGGATTTTTGTTCAGAAATTTCTACTTATTTTGTTTTTGCTGACAAAAACGAAAAAATCACAATCAATTTTCTTATATACAAATAAAGCAAAATTCATCAGTCAGCCATGACAAATGTGCTTTTGATTGAAGGTTATTTGGATTTTAGCCCAAGGCTCAGTGTGAAAGTTTGATATAGCGTAAAAGAACCCTTCAATATTTTTTTCTAACTAAACATTTGCACAGTTTAGTAGATTTATCAACGTAAATAGCGTAATAGGACTTCATCAACTACTACAGAGGAAGATGCCAGAACGTCTGTGAAGTTAGCAGGGCAACTTTTACCCACGCAATTGGGACCTTGACAGGAATTTGCGGTTTTTTTGCATTTTTTTTTGCATTTCTATTCCAGATTTTGCAGTTCGCCAAATAACGGTGTAATTTAGTGATTTAGTGAGGTCACATGGCGTATCTCAGGAACCAAGCGTGCTAGGAACTTGTAAGGCTCCAAATTTGCAGTTTTTTTGCATTTCAAGAATAGGCTAGGTCAGAATTTTGAAGTCCTTTTTTTGAAAAAAATTTCATACTGACCTGCTAACTTCACAGTGAAGTTAGCAGGTCACATGGTGTATCTCAGGAACCAAGCATGCTAGGAACTTGCAATAAGGCTCCAAATTTGCAGTTTTTTTGCATTTCAACGATAGGCTATGTTCAAAATTTGAAGTCCTCAATTTAAAAATTTCCCAAGTTTGACTTCAATATGAAGCAAGTAGGTCACATCGTGTATCTCACGAACCAAGCATGCTAGGAACTTGCAGTATGGCTCCAAATTTACAGTTTTTTTGCATTTCAAGAATAGGCTGGGTCAGAATTTTGAAGTCCTTTTTTTTTTTAAAAATTTCATACTGACCTGCTAACTTCACAGTGAAGGACTTCAAAATTCTGACCTAGCCTATTCTTGAAATGCAAAAAAAAACTGCAAATTTGGAGCCTTACTGCAAGTTCCTAGCATGCTTGGTTCGTGAGATACACGATGTGACCTACTTGCTTCATATTGAAGTCAAACTTGGGAAATTTTTACAATGAGGACTTCAAATTTTGAACATAGCCTATCGTTGAAATGCAAAAAACTGCTAATTTGGAGCCTTATTGCAAGTTCCTAGCATGCTTGGTTCCTGAGATACACCATGTGACCTGCTAACTTCACTGTGAAGTTAGCAGGTCAGTATGAAATTTTTTTCAAAAAAAGGACTTCAAAATTCTGACCTAGCCTATTCTTGAAATGCAAAAAAACTGCAAATTTGGAGCCTTACAAGTTCCTAGCACGCTTGGTTCCTGAGATGAGTGTGTGAAGTTAGCCCCCCTTTTTTTAATTTGTTATTTTTGAAAGTTGTTCCAGATTGTTCCCGATTTGTTCCGCATTGTTCCAAATTTTTTTTGAAAAATATTCAAAAATGGGGGTTTTATACCCAAAAAACCGTTTTTGACCTAGCCCCCCTTTTTTCGAAAATCAAAATTTTGAAAGTTGTTCTAGATTGTTCTAGTTGTTCTGAACATTGTTCCAAGTTTTTGGACCTCTATGTTCAAAATTTCAAAAGTTATGGCCAAAATTCGAAAAAATTGTAGCCCCCCTTTTTTTGAAATTCTTACTTTTTAATTTTTTTTTGGATAAAGAAAAGTGTTCTAAACATTGTTCCAAAAAATTAAAGCTGTAGAGTATATATCTAAAAAGATATAGCCTTTCAAACTTTTTTTCAAAAATTCAAATTACGGCTCCCCAATATTTTTTATTTTTTTTTTTATTTTAAATATTTCATATTTAATAATATATACATGTGTTGAGAAATTATGGTGCTCTTTCAGAAAATAAATCAGCCTGAAACCGGACTTTAAAAAATAATCTTCGAGTTTTTGAATTTTGTAAAATTTGTATTGGTCCCCTTTTTACAAAATTCAAAAATCCAAAAGTTGTTCCAAGTAAAACTCTGTTTTTTCTACCAAATACCAAAATTTCATGCAAATCTATGCATAATTAATGACATAATCTAACTAAAATGATTTTATCACTTTTTTCATTCCCCACGGACCCCCCCTTAAAATATCAATTTTTTTTAAATTCAAAATGATTATTCGAGCTATTATTTAAAAGGGTTTAAAATCCTGGTTCCATGAAATGTATTTTAAATATTCAAATTTTCAAAAAACACCCCCACACCCCCCCTTTTAGAAAAAAAAATTAAAAAAAATCCTTTAAATAGGCATCTACCTTCATCTTCTTGCTCCAAAAATTCTATTCTAAAATGTGTGTAAACAAAGAATTTAGAGCATAAAAACACTATTTACGATATTAAATGATAATCCTCGTTATGCAGCCCCATTTTCGAAATCAATGGAATGAAAATAATCAACATTTTGTATAGGTTTATATATATTGCGCCCTTAAAAAATAACAAAAAAAAAATAATAAAGAGAAATTGTTACCCCACCCCCCTCACCCACTCTTAAAAAATTGAAAAATAAAAATGGGTTCTAAATTTGTTCACCCCCATGTCAATGCTAGCAAGTTTTAAACACAAACAAAACAAACAAAAGCTCTTAAACCCAAAATAAAACTCTTACGATATTAAAAGGAAATTGAAGTTCATATTTTAGGTCTACATTATCGAATAAAAAGGTTTTAAAAATTAAACCAGGATACAAAGAGAATCTTCTTGAATAACCACATCTTAAACTTAAAAAAAAAAATTAAAACTTTTTCGAAAAGTCTTGAAACCCAAACCCCCCAAAAAAAACTTTTTTTTCCAAAATCAAAAATGAAGCTATAGTCCATAAGCAGATAATAAAATATCATACCTAAATATATAAGAAATATTAACGAAAGTAAAAAATTTAAATCCTTTAAATTGATTTTTAGTATAAAACTTAAAACTTCCCCGACCCCCCTTTTTCAAAATCGAAAATCTAAAGCTTGTTCCAAGTGCAGAATGGCCTAAATCTAATTGTTCCAAGGATTCATTCAAAAATATTGAAAATTGTAGATTTTAAGCCGAAAAACACTTTAAATGCAAAAATACTAATTATCCTTGCTCTGGCCCCCCTTTTAGGAAATCCAAAATTCAAAAACTTGTTCCAGGTTGTTCTAGGGCTCTTCTAAATTGTTCCGAGCTTTCGTTTCTTAAAATTGATTTTTAGTATTAAAACTTTCAAAAAAATGCTCCCCCGGCCCCCCTTTTCCAAAATCGAAAATCTAAAACTTGTTCCAAGTGCAGAATGGCCTAAATCAAATTGTTCCAAGGATTCATTCAAAAATATTGAAAATTGTAGATTTTAAGCCGAAAAAACACTTTAAATGAAAAAATACTAATTATCCTTGCTCTGGCCCCCCTTTTAGGAAATCCAAAATTCAAAAACTTGTTCCAGGTTGTTCTAGGGCTCTTCTAAATTGTTCCGAGCTTTCGTTTCTTAAAATTGATTTTTAGTATTAAAACTTTCAAAAAAATGCTCCCCCGGCCCCCCTTTTCCAAAATCGAAAATCTAAAACTTGTTCCAAGTGCAGAATGGCCTAAATCAAATTGTTCCAAGGATTCATTCAAAAATATTGAAAATTGTAGATTTTAAGCCGAAAAAACACTTTAAATGAAAAAATACTAATTATCCTTGCTCTGGCCCCCCTTTTAGGAAATCCAAAATTCAAAAACTTGTTCCAGGTTGTTCTAGGGCTCTTCTAAATTGTTCCGAGCTTTCGTTTCTTAAAATTGATTTTTAGTATTAAAACTTTCAAAAAAATGCTCCCCCGGCCCCCCTTTTCCAAAATCGAAAATCTAAAACTTGTTCCAAGTGCAGAATGGCCTAAATCAAATTGTTCCAAGGATTCATTCAAAAATATTGAAAATTGTAGATTTTAAGCCGAAAAAACACTTTAAATGAAAAAATACTAATTATCCTTGCTCTGGCCCCCCTTTTAGGATATCCAAAATTCAAAAACTTGTTCCAGGTTGTTCTAGGGCTCTTCTAAATTGTTCCGAGCTTTCGTTTCCTAAAATTGATTTTTAGTATTAAAACTTTCAAAAAAATGCTCCCCCGGCCCCCCTTTTCCAAAATCGAAAATCTAAAACTTGTTCCAAGTGCAGAATGGCCTAAATCAAATTGTTCCAAGGATTCATTCAAAAATATTGAAAATTGTAGATTTTAAGCCGAAAAAACACTTTAAATGAAAAAATACTAATTATCCTTGCTCTGGCCCCCCTTTTAGGAAATCCAAAATTCAAAAACTTGTTCCAGGTTGTTCTAGGGCTCTTCTAAATTGTTCCGAGCTTTCGTTTCTTAAAATTGATTTTTAGTATTAAAACTTTCAAAAAATGCTCCCCCGGCCCCCCTTTTCCAAAATCGAAAATCTAAAACTTGTTCCAAGTGTAGAATGGCCTAAATCAAATTGTTCCAAGGATTCATTCAAAAATATTGAAAATTGTAGATTTTAAGCCGAAAAACACTTTAAATGAAAAAATACTAATTATCCTTGCTCTGGCCCCCCTTTTAGGAAATCCAAAATTCAAAAACTTGTTCCAGGTTGTTCTAGGGCTCTTCTAAATTGTTCCGAGCTTTCGTTTCTTAAAATTGATTTTTAGTATTAAAACTTTCAAAAAAATGCTCCCCCGGCCCCCCTTTTCCTAAATCGAAAATCTAAAACTTGTTCCAAGTGCAGAATGGCCTAAATCAAATTGTTCCAAGGATTCATTCAAAAATATTGAAAATTGTAGATTTTAAGCCGAAAAAACACTTTAAATGAAAAAATACTAATTATCCTTGCTCTGGCCCCCCTTTTAGGAAATCCAAAATTCAAAAACTTGTTCCAGGTTGTTCTAGGGCTCTTCTAAATTGTTCCGAGCTTTCGTTTCTTAAAATTGATTTTTAGTATTAAAACTTTCAAAAAAATGCTCCCCCGGCCCCCCTTTTCCAAAATCGAAAATCTAAAACTTGTTCCAAGTGCAGAATGGCCCTAAATCAAATTGTTCCAAGGATTCATTCAAAAATATTGAAAATTGTAGATTTTAAGCCGAAAAAACACTTTAAATGAAAAAATACTAATTATCCTTGCTCTGGCCCCCCTTTTAGGAAATCCAAAATTCAAAAACTTGTTCCAGGTTGTTCTAGGGCTCTTCTAAATTGTTCCGAGCTTTCGTTTCTTAAAATTGATTTTTAGTATTAAAACTTTCAAAAAAATGCTCCCCCGGCCCCCCTTTTCCAAAATCGAAAATCTAAAACTTGTTCCAAGTGCAGAATGGCCTAAATCAAATTGTTCCAAGGATTCATTCAAAAATATTGAAAATTGTAGATTTTAAGCCGAAAAAACACTTTAAATGAAAAAATACTAATTATCCTTGCTCTGGCCCCCCTTTTAGGAAATCCAAAATTCAAAAACTTGTTCCAGGTTGTTCTAGGGCTTTTCTAAATTGTTCCGAGCTTTCGTTTCTTAAAATTGATTTTTAGTATTAAAACTTTCAAAAAAATGCTCCCCCGGCCCCCCTTTTCCAAAATCGAAAATCTAAAACTTGTTCCAAGTGCAAAATGGCCTAAATCAAATTGTTCCAAGGATTCATTCAAAAATATTGAAAATTGTAGATTTTAAGCCGAAAAACACTTTAAATGAAAAAATACTAATTATCCTTGCTCTGGCCCCCCTTTTAGGAAATCCAAAATTCAAAAACTTGTTCCAGGTTGTTCTAGGGCTCTTCTAAATTGTTCCGAGCTTTCGTTTCTTAAAATTGATTTTTAGTATTAAAACTTTCAAAAAAATGCTCCCCCGGCCCCCCTTTTCCTAAATCGAAAATCTAAAACTTGTTCCAAGTGCAGAATGGCCTAAATCAAATTGTTCCAAGGATTCATTCAAAAATATTGAAAATTGTAGATTTTAAGCCGAAAAAACACTTTAAATGAAAAAATACTAATTATCCTTGCTCTGGCCCCCCTTTTAGGAAATCCAAAATTCAAAAACTTGTTCCAGGTTGTTCTAGGGCTCTTCTAAATTGGTCCGAGCTTTCGTTTCTTAAAATTGATTTTTAGTATTAAAACTTTCAAAAAAATGCTCCCCCGGCCCCCCTTTTCCAAAATCGAAAATCTAAAACTTGTTCCAAGTGCAGAATGGCCTAAATCAAATTGTTCCAAGGATTCATTCAAAAATATTGAAAATTGTAGATTTTAAGCCGAAAAAACACTTTAAATGAAAAAATACTAATTATCCTTGCTCTGGCCCCCCTTTTAGGAAATCCAAAATTCAAAAACTTGTTCCAGGTTGTTCTAGGGCTCTTCTAAATTGTTCCGAGCTTTCGTTTCTTAAAATTGATTTTTAGTATTAAAACTTTCAAAAAAATGCTCCCCCGGCCCCCCTTTTCCAAAATCGAAAATCTAAAACTTGTTCCAAGTGCAGAATGGCCTAAATCAAATTGTTCCAAGGATTCATTCAAAAATATTGAAAATTGTAGATTTTAAGCCGAAAAAACACTTTAAATGAAAAAATACTAATTATCCTTGCTCTGGCCCCCCTTTTAGGAAATCCAAAATTCAAAAACTTGTTCCAGGTTGTTCTAGGGCTCTTCTAAATTGTTCCGAGCTTTCGTTTCTTAAAATTGATTTTTAGTATTAAAACTTTCAAAAAAATGCTCCCCCGGCCCCCCTTTTCCAAAATCGAAAATCTAAAACTTGTTCCAAGTGCAGAATGGCCTAAATCAAATTGTTCCAAAAATTCATTCAAAAATATTGAAAATTGTAGATTTTAAGCCGAAAAACACTTTAAATGAAAAAATACTAATTATCCTTGCTCTGGCCCCCCTTTTAGGAAATCCAAAATTCAAAAACTTGTTCCAGGTTGTTCTAGGGCTCTTCTAAATTGTTCCGAGCTTTCGTTTCTTAAAATTGATTTTTAGTATTAAAACTTTCAAAAAAATGCTCCCCCGGCCCCCCTTTTCCTAAATCGAAAATCTAAAACTTGTTCCAAGTGCAGAATGGCCTAAATCAAATTGTTCCAAGGATTCATTCAAAAATATTGAAAATTGTAGATTTTAAGCCGAAAAAACACTTTAAATGAAAAAATACTAATTATCCTTGCTCTGGCCCCCCTTTTAGGAAATCCAAAATTCAAAAACTTGTTCCAGGTTGTTCTAGGGCTCTTCTAAATTGTTCCGAGCTTTCGTTTCTTAAAATTGATTTTTAGTATTAAAACTTTCAAAAAAATGCTCCCCCGGCCCCCCTTTTCCAAAATCGAAAATCTAAAACTTGTTCCAAGTGCAGAATGGCCTAAATCAAATTGTTCCAAGGATTCATTCAAAAATATTGAAAATTGTAGATTTTAAGCCGAAAAAACACTTTAAATGAAAAAATACTAATTATCCTTGCTCTGGCCCCCCTTTTAGGAAATCCAAAATTCAAAAACTTGTTCCAGGTTGTTCTAGGGCTCTTCTAAATTGTTCCGAGCTTTCGTTTCTTAAAATTGATTTTTAGTATTAAAACTTTCAAAAAAATGCTCCCCCGGCCCCCCTTTTCCTAAATCGAAAATCTAAAACTTGTTCCAAGTGCAGAATGGCCTAAATCAAATTGTTCCAAGGATTCATTCAAAAATATTGAAAATTGTAGATTTTAAGCCGAAAAAACCCTTTAAATGAAAAAATACTAATTATCCTTGCTCTGGCCCCCCTTTTAGGAAATCCAAAATTCAAAAACTTGTTCCAGGTTGTTCTAGGGCTCTTCTAAATTGTTCCGAGCTTTCGTTTCTTAAAATTGATTTTTAGTATTAAAACTTTCAAAAAAATGCTCCCCCGGCCCCCCTTTTCCAAAATCGAAAATCTAAAAATTGTTCCAAGTGCAGAATGGCCTAAATCAAATTGTTCCAAGGATTCATTCAAAAATATTGAAAATTGTAGATTTTAAGCCGAAAAAACACTTTAAATGAAAAAATACTAATTATCCTTGCTCTGGCCCCCCTTTTAGGAAATCCAAAATTCAAAAACTTGTTCCAGGTTGTTCTAGGGCTCTTCTAAATTGTTCCGAGCTTTCGTTTCTTAAAATTGATTTTTAGTATTAAAACTTTCAAAAAAATGCTCCCCCGGCCCCCCTTTTCCTAAATCGAAAATCTAAAACTTGTTCCAAGTGCAGAATGGCCTAAATCAAATTGTTCCAAGGATTCATTCAAAAATATTGAAAATTGTAGATTTTAAGCCGAAAAAACACTTTAAATGAAAAAATAATAATTATCCTTGCTCTGGCCCCCCTTTTAGGAAATCCAAAATTCAAAAACTTGTTCCAGGTTGTTCTAGGGCTCTTCTAAATTGTTCCGAGCTTTCGTTTCTTAAAATTGATTTTTAGTATTAAAACTTTCAAAAAAATGCTCCCCCGGCCCCCCTTTTCCAAAATCGAAAATCTAAAACTTGTTCCAAGTGCAGAATGGCCTAAATCAAATTGTTCCAAGGATTCATTCAAAAATATTGAAAATTGTAGATTTTAAGCCGAAAAAACACTTTAAATGAAAAAATACTAATTATCCTTGCTCTGGCCCCCCTTTTAGGAAATCCAAAATTCAAAAACTTGTTCCAGGTTGTTCTAGGGCTCTTCTAAATTGTTCCGAGCTTTCGTTTCTTAAAATTGATTTTTAGTATTAAAACTTTCAAAAAAATGCTCCCCCGGCCCCCCTTTTCCAAAATCGAAAATCTAAAACTTGTTCCAAGTGCAGAATGGCCTAAATCAAATTGTTCCAAAAATTCATTCAAAAATATTGAAAATTTTAGATTTTAAGCCGAAAAACACTTTAAATGAAAAAATACTAATTATCCTTGCTCTGGCCCCCCTTTTAGGAAATCCAAAATTCAAAAACTTGTTCCAGGTTGTTCTAGGGCTCTTCTAAATTGTTCCGAGCTTTCGTTTCTTAAAATTGATTTTTAGTATTAAAACTTTCAAAAAAATGCTCCCCCGGCCCCCCTTTTCCTAAATCGAAAATCTAAAACTTGTTCCAAGTGCAGAATGGCCTAAATCAAATTGTTCCAAGGATTCATTCAAAAATATTGAAAATTGTAGATTTTAAGCCGAAAAAACACTTTAAATGAAAAAATACTAATTATCCTTGCTCTGGCCCCCCTTTTAGGAAATCCAAAATTCAAAAACTTGTTCCAGGTTGTTCTAGGGCTCTTCTAAATTGTTCCGAGCTTTCGTTTCTTAAAATTGATTTTTAGTATTAAAACTTTCAAAAAAATGCTCCCCCGGCCCCCATTTTCCAAAATCGAAAATCTAAAACTTGTTCCAAGTGCAGAATGGCCTAAATCAAATTGTTCCAAGGATTCATTCAAAAATATTGAAAATTGTAGATTTTAAGCCGAAAAAACACTTTAAATGAAAAAATACTAATTATCCTTGCTCTGGCCCCCCTTTTAGGAAATCCAAAATTCAAAAACTTGTTCCAGGTTGTTCTAGGGCTCTTCTAAATTGTTCCGAGCTTTCGTTTCTTAAAATTGATTTTTAGTATTAAAACTTTCAAAAAAATGCTCCCCCGGCCCCCCTTTTCCAAAATCGAAAATCTAAAACTTGTTCCAAGTGCAGAATGGCCTAAATCAAATTGTTCCAAGGATTCATTCAAAAATATTGAAAATTGTAGATTTTAAGCCGAAAAAACACTTTAAATGAAAAAATACTAATTATCCTTGCTCTGGCCCCCCTTTTAGGAAATCCAAAATTCAAAAACTTGTTCCAGGTTGTTCTAGGGCTCTTCTAAATTGTTCCGAGCTTTCGTTTCTTAAAATTGATTTTTAGTATTAAAACTTTCAAAAAAATGCTCCCCCGGCCCCCCTTTTCCAAAATCGAAAATCTAAAACTTGTTCCAAGTGCAGAATGGCCTAAATCAAATTGTTCCAAGGATTCATTCAAAAATATTGAAAATTGTAGATTTTAAGCCGAAAAAACACTTTAAATGAAAAAATACTAATTATCCTTGCTCTGGCCCCCCTTTTAGGAAATCCAAAATTCAAAAACTTGTTCCAGGTTGTTCTAGGGCTCTTCTAAATTGTTCCGAGCTTTCGTTTCTTAAAATTGATTTTTAGTATTAAGACTTTCAAAAAAATGCTCCCCCGGCCACGTGTGTGAAGTTGGCATAACATTTTTGAGCTAGGCCAATGGGACCATGGCAGGAATTTGCAGTTTTTTTTGCATTTTTTATGCATTTCTATTCCTGATTTTGCAGTTCACCAAATAGTGGGTGTAATCGACTGTACTGCTAACTTCACTGTGAAGTTAGCAGTGCCTATGCTTTTCTCAGCAACCGTGCTAGCTAGGAATCTGAAATAAGGCTCTGAATTTGCAGTTTAATTTGCAGTTCCAGAAAAGGAAAAAAACCAAATTTGTAAATCCTTACATAAAAAAAAATTCATACTGTACTGCTAACTTCACTGTGAAGTTAGCATAAAAGTCCTTTTCTCAGCAACGGTGATACTTAGAAATTTGCAGTTAGGCTCCAAATTTAGAGTTTAATTTGCAGTTCAAGAAAAATTAATGTCCAAATTTGAAAAAAAAATCGAATTAATTAATTTTTCACTGTTAACATCACTGTGAAGTTAGCAGTACATACCCTTTTCTCAGCAACTGAGCCTCCTAGAAAATTGCAGTTTAGGTCCAAATTTGCAGTTTTTCATGCACTACAAGAAAAAACTAAGTTCAAATTTGTGCGTCCAAATTTGACAAAAAAATCGAAAAATTCACTTTGCATTGTTAACGTCAGTGTGAAGTTAGCAGTACATACCCTTTTCTCAGGAACTGAGCCAGCTAGAAATTTGCAGTTAAGGTCCAAATTTGCAGTTTTTCATGAACCTCAAGAAAAAACTAAGTTCAAATTAAAAAGTCCAAATTTGACAAAAATCGATTAAATTAATTTTTCACTGTTAACATCACTGTGAAGTTAGCAGTACATACCCTTTTCTCAGGAACTGAGCCAGCTAGAAAATTGCAGAAGGTCCAAATTTGCAGTTTTTCATGCACTACAAGAAAAAACTAAGTTCAAATTTGTGCGTCCAAAGTTGACAAAAAAATCGAAAATTTTACTTTGCACTGTTAACAACAGTGTGAAGTTAGCAGTACATACCCTTTTCTCAGCTACTGTGCTTGGTAGAAAAGTGAAGTTAGGGTCCAAATTTGCAGTTTTGCATTTTCTTCATGAAAAAATGCAGTTCAAATTTTGAAGAAAAGGGTATGTACTGCTAACTTCACACTGTTGTTAACAGTGCCAAGTAAAATTTTCGATTTTTTTGTCAAATTTGGACGTACAAATTTGAACTTAGTTTTTTCTTCAAGTGCATGAAAAACTGCAAATTTGGACCTTCTGCAATTTTCTAGCTGGCTCAGTTCCTGAGAAAAGGGTATGTACTGCTAACTTCACAGTGATGTTAACAGTGAAAAATTAATTTAATCGATTTTTTGTCAAATTTGGACTTTTTAATTTGAACTTAGTTTTTTCTTGAGGTTCATGAAAAACTGCAAATTTGGACCTTAACTGCAAATTTCTAGCTGGCTCAGTTCCTGAGAAAAGGGTATGTATTGCTAACTGCACAGTGATGTTAACAGTGAAAAATAAATTTGATCGATTTATGTCAAATTTGGACTTAAAAATTTGAACTTAGTTTTTTCTTAAAGTTCATGAAAAATTTGGACCTTTACTGCAATTTTCTAGCTGGCTCAGTTCCTGAGAAAAGGATATGTACTGCTAACTTCACACTGACGTTAACAATGCAAAGTGAATTTTTCGATTTTTTTGTCAAATTTGGACGTAAACATTTGAAATTAGTTTTTTCTTGAAGTGCATGAAAAACTGCAAATTTGGACTTAAACTGCAATTTTCTAGCTGGCTCAGTTCTTGAGAAAAGGATATGTACTGCTAACTTCACAGTGATGTTAACAGTGAAGAATGAATTTAATCGATTTTTTGTCAAATTTGGACTTAAAAATTCGAACTTAGTTTTTTCTTGAAGTTCATGAAAAACTGCAAATTTGGACTTTAACTGCAATTTTGTAGCTGGCTCAGTTCTTGAGAAAAGGGTATGTACTGCTAACTTCACACTGACGTTAAAAGTGCAAAGTGAATTTTTCGATTTTAATGCCAAATTTTGACTTCAAAATTTGAACTACATTTTTTCATGAAGAAAATGCAAAACTGCAAATTTGGACCTAAACTGCAATTTTCTAGGAGGCTCAGTTGCTGAGAAAAGGGTATGTACTGCTAACTTCACACTGATGTTAACAGTGAAAAATTAATTTATTCGATTTTTTTTTTCAAATTTGGACATTAATTTTTCTTGAACTGCAAATTAAACTGCAAATTTGGAGCCTAACTGCAAATTTCTAAGTATCACCGTTGCTGAGAAAAGGACTTTTATGCTAACTTCACAGTGAAGTTAGCAGTACAGTCGATTACACCCACTATTTGGTGAACTGCAAAATCAGGAATAGAAATGCATAAAAAATGCAAAAAAACTGCAAATTCCTGCCATGGTCCCATTGGCCTAGCTCAAAAATGTTATGCCACACACGTGGCCGGGGGAGCATTTTTTTGAAAGTCTTAATACTAAAAATCAATTTTAAGAAACGAAAGCTCGGAACAATTTAGAAGAGCCCTAGAACAACCTGGAACAAGTTTTTGAATTTTGGATTTCCTAAAAGGGGGGCCAGAGCAAGGATAATTGGTATTTTTTCATTTAAAGTGTTTTTTCGGCTTAAAATCTACAATTTTCACTATTTTTGAATGAATCTTTGCAACAATTTGATTTAGGCCATTCTGCACTTGGAACAAGTTTTAGATTTTCGATTTTGGAAAAGGGGGGCCGGGGGAGCATTTTTTTGAAAGTTTTAATACTAAAAATCAATTTTAAGAAACGAAAGCTCGGAACAATTTAGAAGAGCCCTAGAACAACCTGGAACAAGTTTTTGAATTTTGGATTTCCTAAAAGGGGGGCCAGAGCAAGGATAATTAGTATTTTTTCATTTAAAGTGTTTTTTCGGCTTAAAATCTACAATTTTCAATATTTTTGAATGAATCCTTGGAACAATTTGATTTAGGCCATTCTGCACTTGGAACAAGTTTTAGATTTTCGATTTTGGAAAAGGGGGGCCGGGGGAGCATTTTTTTGAAAGTTTTAATACTAAAAATCAATTTTAAGAAACGAAAGCTCGGAACAATTTAGAAGAGCCCTAGAACAACCTGGAACAAGTTTTTGAATTTTGGATTTCCTAAAAGGGGGGCCAGAGCAAGGATAATTAGTATTTTTTCATTTAAAGTGTTTTTTCGGCTTAAAATCTACAATTTTCAATATTTTTGAATGAATCCTTGGAACAATTTGATTTAGGCCATTCTGCACTTGGAACAAGTTTTAGATTTTCGATTTTGGAAAAGGGGGGCCGGGGGAGCATTTTTTTGAAAGTTTTAATACTAAAAATCAATTTTAAGAAACGAAAGCTCGGAACAATTTAGAAGAGCCCTAGAACAACCTGGAACAAGTTTTTGAATTTTGGATTTCCTAAAAGGGGGGCCAGAGCAAGGATAATTAGTATTTTTTCATTTAAAGTGTTTTTTCGGCTTAAAATCTACAATTTTCAATATTTTTGAATGAATCCTTGGAACAATTTGATTTAGGCCATTCTGCACTTGGAACAAGTTTTAGATTTTCGATTTTGGAAAAGGGGGGCCGGGGGAGCATTTTTTTGTAAGTTTTAATACTAAAAATCAATTTTAAGAAACGAAAGCTCGGACCAATTTAGAAGAGCCCTAGAACAACCTGGAACAAGTTTTTGAATTTTGGATTTCCTAAAAGGGGGGCCAGAGCAAGGATAATTAGTATTTTTTCATTTAAAGTGTTTTTTCGGCTTAAAATCTACAATTTTCAATATTTTTGAATGAATCCTTGGAACAATTTGATTTAGGCCATTCTGCACTTGGAACAATTTTTAGATTTTCGATTTTGGAAAAGGGGGGCCGGGGGAGCATTTTTTTGAAAGTTTTAATACTAAAAATCAATTTTAAGAAACGAAAGCTCGGAACAATTTAGAAGAGCCCTAGAACAACCTGGAACAAGTTTTTGAATTTTGGATTTCCTAAAAGGGGGGCCAGAGCAAGGATAATTAGTATTTTTTCATTTAAAGGGTTTTTTCGGCTTAAAATCTACAATTTTCAATATTTTTGAATGAATCCTTGGAACAATTTGATTTAGGCCATTCTGCACTTGGAACAAGTTTTAGATTTTCGATTTAGGAAAAGGGGGGCCGGGGGAGCATTTTTTTGAAAGTTTTAATACTAAAAATCAATTTTAAGAAACGAAAGCTCGGAACAATTTAGAAGAGCCCTAGAACAACCTGGAACAAGTTTTTGAATTTTGGATTTCCTAAAAGGGGGGCCAGAGCAAGGATAATTAGTATTTTTTCATTTAAAGTGTTTTTTCGGCTTAAAATCTACAATTTTCAATATTTTTGAATGAATCCTTGGAACAATTTGATTTAGGCCATTCTGCACTTGGAACAAGTTTTAGATTTTCGATTTTGGAAAAGGGGGGCCGGGGGAGCATTTTTTTGAAAGTTTTAATACTAAAAATCAATTTTAAGAAACGAAAGCTCGGAACAATTTAGAAGAGCCCTAGAACAACCTGGAACAAGTTTTTGAATTTTGGATTTCCTAAAAGGGGGGCCAGAGCAAGGATAATTAGTATTTTTTCATTTAAAGTGTTTTTTCGGCTTAAAATCTACAATTTTCAATATTTTTGAATGAATCCTTGGAACAATTTGATTTAGGCCATTCTGCACTTGGAACAAGTTTTAGATTTTCGATTTAGGAAAAGGGGGGCCGGGGGAGCATTTTTTTGAAAGTTTTAATACTAAAAATCAATTTTAAGAAACGAAAGCTCGGAACAATTTAGAAGAGCCCTAGAACAACCTGGAACAAGTTTTTGAATTTTGGATTTCCTAAAAGGGGGGCCAGAGCAAGGATAATTAGTATTTTTTCATTTAAAGTGTTTTTTCGGCTTAAAATCTACAATTTTCAATATTTTTGAATGAATTTTTGGAACAATTTGATTTAGGCCATTCTGCACTTGGAACAAGTTTTAGATTTTCGATTTTGGAAAAGGGGGGCCGGGGGAGCATTTTTTTGAAAGTTTTAATACTAAAAATCAATTTTAAGAAACGAAAGCTCGGAACAATTTAGAAGAGCCCTAGAACAACCTGGAACAAGTTTTTGAATTTTGGATTTCCTAAAAGGGGGGCCAGAGCAAGGATAATTAGTATTTTTGCATTTAAAGTGTTTTTCGGCTTAAAATCTACAATTTTCAATATTTTTGAATGAATCCTTGGAACAATTAGATTTAGGCCATTCTGCACTTGGAACAAGCTTTAGATTTTCGATTTTGAAAAAGGGGGGTCGGGGAAGTTTTAAGTTTTATACTAAAAATCAATTTAAAGGATTTAAATTTTTTACTTTCGTTAATATTTCTTATATATTTAGGTATGATATTTTATTATCTGCTTATGGACTATAGCTTCATTTTTGATTTTGGAAAAAAAAGTTTTTTTTGGGGGGTTTGGGTTTCAAGACTTTTCGAAAAAGTTTTAATTTTTTTTTTTAAGTTTAAGATGTGGTTATTCAAGAAGATTCTCTTTGTATCCTGGTTTAATTTTTAAAACCTTTTTATTCGATAATGTAGACCTAAAATATGAACTTCAATTTCCTTTTAATATCGTAAGAGTTTTATTTTGGGTTTAAGAGCTTTTGTTTGTTTTGTTTGTGTTTAAAACTTGCTAGCATTGACATGGGGGTGAACAAATTTAGAACCCATTTTTATTTTTCAATTTTTTAAGAGTGGGTGAGGGGGGTGGGGTAACAATTTCTCTTTATTATTTTTTTTTTGTTATTTTTTAAGGGCGCAATATATATAAACCTATACAAAATGTTGATTATTTTCATTCCATTGATTTCGAAAATGGGGCTGCATAACGAGGATTATCATTTAATATCGTAAATAGTGTTTTTATGCTCTAAATTCTTTGTTTACACACATTTTAGAATAGAATTTTTGGAGCAAGAAGATGAAGGTAGATGCCTATTTAAAGGATTTTTTTTAATTTTTTTTTCTAAAAGGGGGGGTGTGGGGGTGTTTTTTGAAAATTTGAATATTTAAAATACATTTCATGGAACCAGGATTTTAAACCCTTTTAAATAATAGCTCGAATAATCATTTTGAATTTAAAAAAAATTGATATTTTAAGGGGGGGTCCGTGGGGAATGAAAAAAGTGATAAAATCATTTTAGTTAGATTATGTCATTAATTATGCATAGATTTGCATGAAATTTTGGTATTTGGTAGAAAAAACAGAGTTTTACTTGGAACAACTTTTGGATTTTTGAATTTTGTAAAAAGGGGACCAATACAAATTTTACAAAATTCAAAAACTCGAAGATTATTTTTTAAAGTCCGGTTTCAGGCTGATTTATTTTCTGAAAGAGCACCATAATTTCTCAACACATGTATATATTATTAAATATGAAATATTTAAAATAAAAAAAAAAATAAAAAATATTGGGGAGCCGTAATTTGAATTTTTGAAAAAAAGTTTGAAAGGCTATATCTTTTTAGATATATACTCTACAGCTTTAATTTTTTGGAACAATGTTTAGAACACTTTTCTTTATCCAAAAAAAAATTAAAAAGTAAGAATTTCAAAAAAAGGGGGGCTACAATTTTTTCGAATTTTGGCCATAACTTTTGAAATTTTGAACATAGAGGTCCAAAAACTTGGAACAATGTTCAGAACAACTAGAACAATCTAGAACAACTTTCAAAATTTTGATTTTCGAAAAAAGGGGGGCTAGGTCAAAAACGGTTTTTTGGGTATAAAACCCCCATTTTTGAATATTTTTCAAAAAAAATTTGGAACAATGCGGAACAAATCGGGAACAATCTGGAACAACTTTCAAAAATAACAAATTCAAAAAAAGGGGGGCTAACTTCACACACTCTCCTGAGATACGCCATGTGACCAGCTAACTTCACTGTGAGGTTAGCAGGTCACTAAATTACACCGTTATTTGGCGAACTGCAAAATCGGGAATAGAAATACAAAAAAAATGCAAAAAAAAACTGCAAATTCCTGTCAAGGTCCCAATTGCGTGGGCGAAAGTTGCCCTGCTAACTTCACAGACGTGATGTCAGAGTTACAGCTGTGTGCGGGAATAAAAAAGAAAATAAATGTGGGACGACACATGACTTCCATTAGTAGGTACCTGACTTTTATTGGGAAAATCAACTAATTGAGATGAGTAGGTGTACTTTCTGCAAGAATATGTCCCGACACAGTCTGGCCATAACAAACCATCTTTAATCATTAATTTCTCGGAATAACTAATCAGTCTATTTTGGTTGATTAGTCCCATTGAATCGATGATATTCTGGAAATTTCTTGGTTTTGGAATAAAAACATTCTTTGGTAGTCGAAGTACTGATGTAATCAACTAACTAATAAGAGCGAGCCATTATTTTTCTATAAGTCAAACCAAAATTCTCCTTCAAGTATTAAAAGAAAAACTCCTATTTGTCAATAGTTGTAAAGCACATGCGGTTGCCTTTAATGGAGAGTGAAACTTTCAAAGCTTGAAATACATAGTTCACTTACACTTTAATACATTTCACCACAAGGGGAAATCTAAACTATTCACATGACGAACAACGAATGAACCAATATTTTTTGTTGAACAAAATCTTAGCTCCAGCACAAGCATAAAAACTGATTTTTTTTATGTTTTAGCAGATATTCACATCTCGCTCCCATTTCTTCAGAAAAGTGAGATGTGAACACCGAAAAGTAAAAAAAGAAAACAGTGTTTCAGTCCAATATGAACAGTGAACATCGTCATAAGTCACGGCCGCAGAATGAAAATATAAAACAATGATGAACTGAAAAAGGGATAGTTGATTAGGATTTCATTTATGTCATTTTCGATTGGACGTTCAGAGTACTCCTTTTCCACTCCATTTAAAATCCTTCTACTTCAAAATCCTTCGATTGGCTGCTCCGAGTAATGTTATTGGAGTCTTTTTCTGTTCCCGATCCCGATTTCAAGGAGTAGATTTGGAACATACGCATACATATATTTTGTCAGACAACTTGTCAAAGTGATACATGCTAAGAAGCCATTTTATAAGATAGTGTCATTTATGTCGTTTTCGATTGGATTTTCTGATCGTTCTACTCCTTTTTGATTGATTGATGATTTGACGATGAGTAAAAAAGTAGTCAGAAAATCCTATCGAAAACGGCATTAGGGTGGGTTTCGAATCTCGGTGATTTACACTTGGCATGTGCAACAAGTTTACACAAGGTCAGTGATCTGTTTACACCGCATGACTACATAAAATTAGTAACTGCCCTGCAACGGAACAGTGTTTCCACCAAGGCACTCGCGGAAAGAAAGTAGCGGAAATTTTTTTGAAATTGAACCAACGTTTTTTCTCCAGTTCCAGTCAGGCCAAAGTATTTCGTGAACACATTATATGCGCAACTAAGACATAATCGGAGCTCAGACCTATAAAGGCCTGAACTTGTAATAATCTTCTGGTAATCCAAAATTGGGGCTGTGCGTTGAGCTAACTTCCGAAAAAAGACTAACCTCGTTAATGGATGATTTTTAAATTGACGAATCCCACAAATAAAACGGATAGTCAATTTCAAATTTACACGTGGAATGCGCGATCCTTAAACAGACTTCGAGCAGCCGAACAACTAGTGTGGAATCTGTGCCTACGTTCAATAACTTTTGCATCGATAAAATAAAAACTAGCTTTACGGTGCGGCACGGAGGGAGATGTCATTATAGCAAGCACTCGATTCTCAGACCTGAATGTACACAAGGGGACTTGGCTCAAGATTAAAGAACCTTCAACCAAATTGTTCATGTTCTGATTGACGCCAGGTACTCCGCTCGGATTTCTCGGGAACAACCTAGACTCGAACCAATACTTAGCAGTTGTTCAAGTATAGAAGTGGATATTCATAATGTGACAAAATTTTACTTTTGCTGACCACGTCTCTCAAAATATTTTAGGAAACTACCAGCTTCAGGTCCTGAGGATGTAGGCCAGTGGAAACAATGAGCACATACTAGCAGAAGTGCCACCACTAATGTTCAGCTGGGTTTCACCAAGCGATCACAAAGTCATCAATAAAGTATGCCAGCTTTTACGTGCAGCTAAGAGCAAACCCTACCTGTCAATACTGCAGGCTAGAATTAGAGCTGCTGAGAGAGCAGCTTTGGTTGTCTACAAGCAAAGAAGAAGGGAGTGAAAGCTACTTTTCAGGAAGAAAAACAAATAAAGCGGGCGGTTGAGGGTTGTTACCGCAGCGATAATGTTCAAAAGTTCTACCGAAGACTGAAATGATTTACCCAAGGCTTAAAGGGGAGAGAAAAGGCAAAACGTGTTCATCGCCAATATTCCGCTATTGGGCCGAACAGGAACACTGCACTTAACTTGAACGATGAGGACAAACATTGCAATTACCCAGTCGGCTCTTAAGTCGCACAAGGCTTCTAGTGTAGAACTATTTAAAGTAGCGGGAGATGACTAAGTGAGAAATTAGGAGCATACACCAACATATCTATATAATTTGATCAGATAACAATGGGCAACAAATAAAAACAAGCAATTACTGGTGTGTTGGATGAGCTTTTTGGGCTAATCAACAACGCGACGTCTTCGACCTTACTGATAATTCAAAGACTAAGATGGCTGGAACACATCCAGTTTATGGACATTGAAGCACCACCTCGACGAGTCTAGATCGAATCAGCCTTGAGCTAGCACCAGAGGAAGGTACGACCTCAGCGTACAAACGAAGCACGACCTCAACTAACTTCGTGTGGGTGACTCGAATTACCAAGGTAGGGAGCAGGATCTGAAGTAAAGTTTCATGGAGCTCCCCCTCAAACCAGTCTCTTACTTTTTGCCCACCCTCTAAGTAGGTACTTTCTAAAACTTAGGTAAAATAAATTGCCTCAATCAATAAATATTTAATTTTCTGATTTCTCAATTCCATTAAAACTGTGTGGTTTACTTTCCTATGAGTAAGACCAATTCAATATTGATTGGCAGACATAATATTTTCCATATAACTTTTGCCTTATCAACACTTTGGCTCACACGGAATCATTATGGTTCAGTGTCAGTTTCATATCCTTTTTCATGTGAGACTCAGACTGCGGTGTACCCTCAGCTATCAAATTCTATATGTGTTTGATTCTATTGAGTCTCATGTGCACTTCCTTTCAACAACATGTTGTGTGGCATATAATTTTGCGCAAAGCACAACATAATCAAAAATAACAACAAAAACAACACCAACACGTTTTGAATAATATACAACAACAACTTCAAGCTTGAGAAACGAAAGACGACGGATAAGTTTCTGTGGTTAAACCATCAGATGGAATAAACAGTCATGGAAAGAAAATTTGCCCAAGAACGTATGAAGGTACATATATATTTATATGTCTAGAAGACGAAGAAAAGGAACCTTATTTCAATTGGTATGTTGTTGCTGACTGCTGCTTGCTGCCTGCTACATGGCAGTGGTTGTATTGTGACTGAAAGCAGCGCGCACTTGAGGTTTCCGCAATTATGCAATACAACCCGCAGCTATACAACAGTCGATTTTGCCATGGATAGATGATATGAAACAGAATCTTGCCAGAATCCAAATAGGCACTGATGGTATACACTACTACTCTACACTCCCCCCGTCATGTTCGTTGGCCTTTCTATATACATTTATCAGATTTTCTCTTCCTCTTAGAAGAAGACCAAGTGTTTTATGTTTATTTCCCCACAAACATCCTTCTACACTCGAGGTTCATCTTCGTCATGCATCAGTTTGCCTTTGTCAGTCCTAATGATCTGCTTTTTCTTCAAAAATGCCTGCAAGAAATAAACTCAAAAGAGATGCGTATGTACTGCAGAAACCACACGAATACAAGTGGCAATTTTGAATAAAAAAAAAATAAAATACAACAAAATATGCACTCAAATTGTGGTGTTTGCGCGAGGTTAAGACCCCTTCACACGAAGACCGACCTATGTGAAGCAATGCGATGGCAATATGAGGGCATGAAGAGTATTAAATTTTTTGAATGAATGAAATGACTCAACCTGACTTTGGCGAGAGAGTTTATGGTAGTCATTTAAGTGGGTTAATTCGGTTCGGAGTATTTCCATCATACTTGTATGTACGACTAACTATCTTGACTCCAATTTAAAATTGCTGTTTCTTGGTCTCGTTTATAAAACAGCGGACTCGTAGAGGCGCTTAAACATTTTTTTTTTTTCAAATAGGTTCATGGATTTGTTGGTTGGGTGCTTTAGGAACTGGGAAATCTAGTGAGTGACATCAACATGTCGATTTCCAGTACCGCAACATTTTCTTCAGATCAATAATTATTATGCTTATTTTAATTTCAAGTGGTAATAACCGGATAGTGGTCTTGTCGATCTGATCTAGACTTCTTAAGCTTATAGACGAGCACCATCAGGTCAACAGCGCGTTGGATAAATCGAATAAAGTGAATCAACGATGTCGCCAACAGCCTGATGGAAGACAGATACCTTACGTTAGCTTCTCTACCATCATACTCACAGTTGAGGTCAGTAAGGATTTTCAAAAATACTACAGAGTTTTGGAAAATAGCATGGAAGGACCAGAGCTGCTTGTGAGCTCTACGAGCAGAAGAGTAGAGAGGGACACCGGCTTCGCAGAAGGAAATAGAAGGAGCATGAGAAGCGCGAGATCGAGGAAATAGGGAGATGCTGTTGCAGGTAACAAGGCTCGAAACGCTACCATGCGACTTCCTCAACATAGTTCTTGAAAGAATAGTGCAAAACTCTCACGTCACTACTAGAGGCATAATCTTTCAAAAGTCCGTCCAATTACTCGCTTAAGCAAGATCAAATATGCTGTCAAAAAGAAAGGACACCCAACACCGACGTCTCGGCCAGAACGTCACAATAGACAGCTTTAATTTTGAGGTGCCCAAGGACTTTGTGTACCTATGCTCCACTTTCAACTCAGTGAATAATACCAGTGTAGAGATCAAACGAAGAACTACTCGTTCCAATCGCTTCTTCTTTGGGCTAAGAAGGCAATTGAGGAGCAAAGCCATCTCTCGAGCAACTAAGGTGTCGCTGTACCATCCCGGTCCTGAGGTATGGTGCAGAGACATGGACACTGTCAATGCTCCGGCTCGGAAAGCCATTAAATCCAACCCCGTGGGACGGCGAGTAGAGGAGGACAGCGTCACAGGTGGCACATCACATAATTGGAAGAGGACCTCAACCAACTTGGTGTGCGAAATTGGAGACAGATAGCTATAGACCGAGCCGGCTGGAAGAAGTATGTTGGTTGAGGCCCTGGTGCACCCCGGACTGAAGTGCCACCATAAGTAAGTAAATTAGTAAGTAATCGGTTTTGAATCAAAGCTTTTGAAATAAAGGCCCATCTCACATATTATATTTGGCGACTGGCTATTTAAATACAATAATTACTTTGTATATAGATGTGATTTAAGCTTAAGGTGGCAGCCTGCTACCCAAACGGATTGACCTGTAAGCAAATAAAACAGTGATTGGTGCGAATCAATTAAATTATGGTCGTTGAAAATATCATAGCTTAAAACAGGCCTATGGTTCGTCTTTGTTTCCCATCTTTTTTCTTCTATTCTATTCTATTCTATTCTATTCTATTCTATTCTATTCTATTCTATTCTATTCTATTCTATTCTATTCTATTCTATTCTATTCTATTCTATTCTATTCTATTCTATTCTATTCTATTCTATTCTATTCTATTCTATTCTATTCTATTCTATTCTATTCTATTCTATTCTATTCTATTCTATTCAACATATATATGTGGCAATATTTTATTGATCATTAAGCGCCATCAGTGTACAAATATTTAACTCGTGGTTCAGGCATTAATTACGCTACTATAACATACTTGAATCTTGAACCATCGTTGACCTTCAGTATTTCCGCCGAAATCAGCCAGTAAAAATTGTTGAACCACATTTGTATAACTGGACCGTACCTTATCTTCTAAGTTGATTGGTCACGGTGTATCTCGTATTTAATTTGTTTTTAATAAGAATACGACGACTACATTAGCTGAGGTAGTTGGTAAATCATTATACATACATAGTAATACAAAAAAAAAGTAAAGCAATAAAGGTTAGTGTAGACACGAGGTGTAACCAGTGCCCACGTTCTGTTTTTCTCGCATTGAGAAAATTAGACGAGAAACGTTGAAAAATGGAACAAAACCAAAACCATATATTTTGTTTCAATTTTCATCGTTTCAAGACTAAGTTTATCGATGCGAGAGTTACAGAACGTAAGCGGGCACAGAACACTGGCCTAGTGTAAACCTTTGGCACATATCCAGTGTAAATCACCGATATTCGGAACGCACCCTAAATAAAATTCGACCGAACTATTACTTTATGAGCTCTTTATCTTTTTATATTCTCATTCTGTGGCCGCAACATGATTGTGCCGGAGCTAAAATTGTTCTCAATATATACCTACCACGTTTATATGAGTGGATTCAAGGATCGAA
The DNA here is from genome assembly GCA_963921185.1 of Dasysyrphus tricinctus. Classification (NCBI taxonomy): domain Eukaryota; kingdom Metazoa; phylum Arthropoda; class Insecta; order Diptera; family Syrphidae; genus Dasysyrphus; species Dasysyrphus tricinctus. The sequence continues at coordinate 76,878,974 of OY992530.1, read as the reverse complement.
TTCATTCCGGATCGCAATTTCGATTAAGGTATATGATAATGCCAGATCGAAAGATTAAATTCAAATGAATAACAAATTTCAACCATAAACATCACACAAGAAAAACGCACTACCACCATCAATAAGTTGAAATCTCGATTCTTCAATTCTTCGGTATACATGCATATTTTCGATTCGATTTAATTTTACATGGACCTTAATGCTGATTCGATTCGGATTTAATTCTCTTATGTAAACGTGGTTATATTTTAAAGCAATAATAAATAAATATTTGTTAACTAATGTCGTTTTTGATTGGATTTTGGAATTGTTCCATTCCTATCGAATATGGAAAATTTGGAGTAGAAGGTTTTCCATATTCGATAGAAATGGAATAGTTCTAAACTCGAAAACGGCAAAGATAGTCTACATCGAGCGAATGGACAACAATGTTTGACTTCGAATTTCAAAGGCCCTGCAATCGAGGCGATAAGGTGGACTGAAACTCCGCTCTGGATTAGAGTCCAAGCCATCGCCGTACTGTATGACTGGATACTGAAAGCAGCGTGTCCGGGTTCAAGGAGGACGACGAAAAGTTCAGACTCTTCACGGGTTGGTAGCCATTTAAGAATGTAAGTAAGTTGTTAACGACCGGCTTCGGGCGTCCACATTATAAACACAATCAAGCAAAAATATCAGGAATTAAATGTTTGATGAACCTATATTTTCTGGTCACTTTTTGACGAAGCAACACACCCATCAGTTGATTTAATATTATATATCTCTTTCGAGCATTTGGGCTATATCTCACTTGCAGTTCAATAGCATTTACTGATACACCGAAGACTTTACAAGGCCCCAAGCAAGACAATACAAGTATACATTCATAGCAAATACAAAACAAATAGGAAGCCGTTTTCAATCAGTCACCCAGCACCTAAAGAGTTCTTTTTTAAACCTTTTTTATAAAGTGCATTACGAGTAACAAATTAAAACCAATCGAAAGTTTACCCTTGACATACTTCTTATGCCCATAAATAAGGTCCACAATGAACAAAAAAAAAAGATTACGTACATTCCCTATATATTTTTAAGTATTTCAATTAAATTGCAATTACTTACAGTTAACTAATTACGCTTGATATTATCAACCAGGAAAACCATTTGGAGTTAGGGTACGAGTTTTAAGAGTCTCAGCACGAAAGTTACCCAAAGAACAAAGACTCCCACTAATTCCATTTATAAAATGAAAGCACTAACGGTGTTTGGTTTAAAAAAAAAAACAAAAAACACTGACCCACATATTCCGCAGTAACAATATAATACTCCTTTACTTGTGTTCCTACATGGTATCGCATATATGTAGCTGCGGATGTTTCAGTTTCTTTACAAACGTCTCTCGTTATTTAAACTTCTTCAATGTTTCCGCACCGAACACTCATCCAAATCGAACCAAACGAATAAATACAGTGACTGTCAGAAGTGACTTTTTTTTAATAATTAATTTTAGGTAGGTTCATGACCAAAACTTAAATGATTTGACATCGAAAATAATGTTGTCTTAAATTGTTCTCAGGTTTTTTTGTACATTTTATTTCAATTTTCTTCAAAAAAGAACGTGAAAACTTTCCCGCGTGACAAGTAAGTTTTTCCATGATTGTCGCGGAAAACTTGTCAAAAACTCGTGAGGCCCTTTCTAGTTGAAACTTATTGGGTCAGTTTCGATATCTTATCAGACATAAAAAACAAACTTTATATCCATCATCCCATGACACATCTGCATTGTGAATTAGTCGAGTATTTAGCGCATAGGACAAAGTTAGTTACATAATTGGCGGGTCCATCAATTTAAAAACTTCCTAGGGCCTCGTAAAAAAACTGTTATTTTTCAGGGCCGATTTTGTTTTTAATATATTGACTTTTGTCCTTTACTGTAAGTATTCTAAATTGAAAAATTTTAAATCATTTAAAACAAAAAAAAAACTTGATTTGTATTTTTGAAAGAAACATTCTTATCCATCTCACCTAATTCTTTGCCACATCGGGAATTCGAACCCGAAAGCAATTGCGACAGGCGCGAATAAATTAGCAGATAATTGCGTTTCAGACGATTTTCAAGTTGCGCACCATTTGCAGTCGGTCGGTTGCCCGCTTACGGCATAGTATACTCACCAAGAAATTGCCCGGTGTGGGGAGCTGTGCGGCACGATGGTGGCCGGCGACGAATGTTCCAAACACGATAGAGTGAGTGTACGCGATTTGGTTTGTTTAATAATAAACACGCGCAATGCGCTTGAAATTGTTTGTTATAGATAGATAGAGGAGGTATACGTATGTATATCAGTTAATGCCTCCATTAGAACACATACCTACTCCATATTGCAATTCAGCAGAAACTACTAATGTTTAAATTTTATTTATTTATTTTTTGAAAGAAATGCGGAAACTTGGCTAGCGTGATTGCGAAAGGCTTGTAATTAAGCTGCGACGTACATATGTATATATATTTGGGTTGATTAAATAAATTCTTGCGCAAGGTGTTTCTGGGGTATAAGTCACACTTCATGAAGACTCACTTATTAAAATTGTTACTATACAGTTCCTTGAAAATTTTATATTTTTATCGCGTGTAGATAAGGAAAAAATGTAAATTAAAATTTGGTAACTCTAACTTTTAAGCATTTCACACGGTTAACTTGTATTAAACAAAAATTTTAATTTTAGAATACAGAAAAAATATATAAAATTCTTAAAAAAGAGAAGTATAAATGAAAGTGTTTGATGATTTCGATGAACTTTATTGATCTGTTGAAAATAATTATTTCCTCTAGTTTACAATAGTTAGTTTAGTTTAGTTTAGTTTATTGACTTATGGAGATAATAAATATGAATTAACAGAGATATTTTTTGACAGAAAAGTCTATTGGTTTGGCTGAAAGCCGTCTACCAGTCTACAATTGCATCAATGGTTATAGATAGGCATAATGAAATGACGTAGGTACATGCTAAATTACGATAAAGGCGTGAAAAGTAAAAAAAAAACTCCAACAACTTTCCTCAAGTATCTATAAAGAGTAGTTGTTTTTATCAGCGTTGTTGTTTTTTTTTCCCTGCTTTTCTTGAGAAAAGCACCCAAACTTATTCAAAAACATAAATTTACCTACACATACACCAAGTCACTGCTGAAATATCCGGTGAGTAATCTGACAATTCATTTCACTCACTCACTCACAACTGAATCGATTTTTAATGAAAAAATACTCATCTCACTGCTCGCTGCGGTTTCGAATTAGCTAATGTCGAATTCCTTACACCATTTCAGACCGATTTTAAATCGATTATTTTTTTGGGTAGAAGGAATTTGTAAAAAAGTCGAAATTTTTGTTTGTGATTGTATGTGTGCAAATTGACAGCAGTTTTGAGGCAAAGAGTAAACAAATTAATGTGCATACAAATTCATAAGTTATTCGTGTTGTTTTGTACGATTAAAAACAAATATATTTTCGAAAATAGTTGCAAATATAAACGAAAATTGTTGTGCACTCGTTAAAGTTAAAAAAAATATTCCAAAATCCATTAATAAACACATCAATCGAAGAACACATCGGCGAACGTGCGCTTCTTATCACAAATTGACTTTGGGCACTTGAAATTGAAATTTATTGATATTTTGATTACTTCTTATTAATTATTCACTATTTTTTAATCAATAAGAAACTTTTTCATAAATATATTTGCTTTTAATCCACTCAAACGAACGACGAACACTTTAGAACATTTGTTAAATCCGCGGCAAACTACTTTCAACTCCAGAGAAATGTCAAATCTTCCTAGTGTGTGTGCAAGTCTGTGTAAATCTTGCTTCAAATCCAAGATTTGGTTTTGCCTAGAAAAATCGATCTTTTTTCTAAACAAATCGAATTTTTTCTAAACAAATCGAATTTTTTCTAAACAAATCGAATTTTTTGGTTGAAAGGAATTCAACATAAATCTTAGGTTATCATCCAACACGTATTACAAAAACAACATGGAATCCAGGTTTCTATCGACGGACGTTCATTTCAATAACCTAGACACAAATTTTCACTCTGAATGGCAGATGGCTATTTACCATTGTGCATAAATGTCAGCGATTTATCAGCAGTGTAAGGAAAAGGGACACGCTTTACATGAAAAATAAGTTACCATAAGGAAAAAAGAGATAGCTTATAGCACTGTTTTCACACGTCATTTTCACGAGGTGAACCATATGGGTTTTGAGCGATAATAAAACGCGGTTAACATCGACATGTGTGTGCCACTTTAATTATACATGGGAACTTTTTTTAAAACACTTTATAAATGGCATAATTATGGCTCCTTGAGTCGCTCTCATAACCAATATTATCAAATTATCAAAGAGGCAGCCGAAACCACAATAGACTACCAACCACCCCCGAAAAAGAACCCGTGGTATGATGATGAATGCGTACAGCTGAAAAAGGTAACAGACGATGCTAAAGCTAAAATGCTGCAGCGTTAAGCAAGAGCAGCGAGAGAAATATATATCTAGCAAGGAAAAGAGAGCTCGAGCTATCGGAGTTAGCTCTAAGCAGAGTATGATCAGAGCCTTCTGATATAATTTTTAAACACACCTGAGCTCTGAAATGTCATACGATTGCGATGCGTTCAACTCAGCCAAATTAAGCAATAACTTAATTTTCATCGGACAGCTGGCCAATCAAAAACTCGAAAAATTCAAAATTATGAACTGAAATTGATGTGTCGAACGCGGCCACTTTGAAATTAGTGAAAAAAAGAGTGAAGTTGGCTGCGCTCAGCTATTTACTCCATTCGCTCGGTCTTTTTATTCTGAGCTCATGGAGCGTACTCCGAGCTAGCTCTGATTTCAAAAAGAAACAAGTTGAGCACTCTGAGTGCTCGGAGCTAAAAAAGAAACACAGATCTCTTTTTGACAGCTCAGTGCTATGCTCGGAGTTAAAACATAAAAACGCCTTATGATGAGTTTTTTTTAGTGGCAGCACAAGCGAGATCAAAACTTGAATGACAGAATAGAATAAAATAGAATTGACCCGAAGTTAGTTGCGATTGTGCATGCGTTCAGAAAGTTATCGCATTCAAATCGAAATGTTCAGAAATTGTGAACGATATTGTTCACACACACAACCTGCACGAACGATATTATTCCCTACGACTCGCAAACGCGATTTAATTTCAAAATATTTTTCATTGGGATTGTTTTTTATCGAATGCATATCCGCTACAGGTAACCTAGTCATCGGAGCACAGGGAATGGTTGATGTATTCAAGTAGCATTTCCAGCAGCTGCAAAACGGGCATTACATAGAGGGAGAAGAGAACCCCCATCCAGTAAATGAAGACCCAGTTCCACCACCCAGTATAGATTTGACTTTAAAGGAGCTTAAGAACAACAAGGCCACCGATTCTGATGTTTAACCAGCGGAGTTCTTCAAGCATGGATTAGAAAAAAATCATCTTGTGGAGAGAGCCAGGGCCTAGTGACTTACTACTCTCGACCGTTCCTGTGTGCGTATTGTTGGCAGGAATGTAGGGGACCTACAAAATTTTATGCCGAGTCCGAACGACTAGATGAGAGGCACTTATTTATGACATGTATATTTGTCAGTTCCTCGCAAGAGGCAGTACCTCGGAAAAAAAATTATGTTTTTTGGTGGCAGGGGCTGGGAATCGAACCCAGGGACCGTATCGCGTTAAACCAAAGCGATCGCTAAAATAAATAATTGTCGTTTTGACCATTGCTCTCTTAATATTTCCCTTAGTTATGATAGAGATAGCTATCGTCAAAACGACTATCAAAACAACTATCAGCTTAGCCGATTCCGACCCAGGCCTTCTGCATGACAGTCTAACGTACTAACCATTATGGTACTACTCTTCATGAATTCATGGGACGTGTTGAAAGGGAGCATGCATCAACCAAGTTTGGGTGGAAGGAAGCATGCCTGGTGACTGGTCTATTAGCTCCTTATGTCACATCTTCAAAAAGGCAATCTTATGCCCTGCAAGAACTATTGGGACATATTCCTGATTATTGATCCAACATACTGTCTTAAACTGTTCTGCTGCACTATAATCGGAAGGTACCAGTGTAGTTTCTGCTACAGGCAGATCGGCCGTAGACCTTTTATTAAAACTCAGGTAAATCCTGGAAAGACCAACGAACTTCAAGTCGAGACTCACCATCTTTTCATCGACTTCAAAGCCGCATACAGTAGCATTCATCGTCAGGAGCTCTATATGGCGATGGCTGAACTTGGGATCCCGGTAAAAGTGATCCAGCTGTGTCACGTGGCATTGGAAAATACAATGTGTAACTAGGAAAAAACTCTTCCAAGCTATTCCAAACATGCACAGGGTTTCGGCAAGGAGATGAGCTATCATGTGATTTCTTCAATCTCGTTCTTGAGCAACTAGTGCGCGGGGCAGGCGATAACACTAATGGCACTATTTTCAACAGATATGTCCAACTTCTAAAGTATGAAGATTATCACTTTTATTTTTATACTCATTTACATATTTCACTTAAATAGCTAATAACTTTTGCTAGTGAAGTGAGATGAGTCAGCGAGTGAGTCATTTTACTTCAATAGCTGAAATAGCTAAATCTTGCTCTGGTTTGCGTGTGGATACCCACAACCGCGGCCTATTTCAGCGCTACTACATCCAACTAAAATGTAGCATCTTGTTGTATCATTTCTCTTTCAAAGATAGGTACAATCGATTTTCACTTGCAGTACAATAGTGAAGGTGTAGGAAATATTGGAAAAATGTATAATTCTATTTTACAGCTTTTGAAGCTAAAGTTTTGTGATACAATTCAAAGTACAGTCTTGCTACATTCATACTTTAAAAAGTAAGTTAGGACAAATGGCCAGAGATATACATATCTATAACAGCAATAAATGTAGGTTAGCTGTGTTGTTACCGCTGATGATTGGGATCACGCACGCTTTGCTAAACGTATGGTCCGGCACGATCACTTACATAAAAACATAAAGCCTTATTCAATAGAATCCGCTAAACAGATGAATACCTTACCTAGTTATGCACTGCATATGGATTTATGTAGCCACTATGTAACGTTACACAAATCCTTATTCATCATAAAACATTTCCCCACCCATTTTAGTAATGCAACGCTTGTGTCAAATAAAGTACCAAAAAGGGAAAATCTATTACGTTTTACTTTCACATCTCTAAGCAAACTTCAGCTGTTTGTGAAAAATCAATAAAAGAATTATGTTTATAATTATTATTCTTTTAGTTTTCTTTTGTCGTTTTTATTTATAACAAATAAAATGTTCGATAAAAACTCAATTATTTTATATTCTTTTGACTCTCAGTGACTTTTTATTCAAAAACAAAACAACCCTCATTTTTCCTGCTGGGCTGGCGCGTGCGTCGCTCCGTTCCGGCTGGTTTCTTTCTTGTTTCATTTCCACTTTTTTGCATTATCATATAATTTTTGTTGTGTTGTTTATAGTTGATACGTTAAAGTGACTACATTAAATATTTTTTTTTTTGAGAAAAATTTTATTGATTAATTTCATTATTCCTTTCACAGTTTCTTACCAAACTTAACTTAGAATGGGAATGAGGAATAAAAACGTAAATAATACAAAATTTGCTATTTTTGTTTTTGTTTTTGTGGACTATCGAATTTGATGCAGTTTAAAGTTCTTGTGACCTTTAGTCCAAATGATGAAATTTTGGCAACCTGACAGCTGCTGTCTCATTTTAATTTGCAAAATAATATTATAATAAAAATAATTGCCAATTTGTTTCTGGATTCCGAAAAAAGGTTGGTTCTATTTTTTGTGAGCAAAGCATACGGCTTTAAGCGTTTCATTACAAATTGAAAAGAGCATTGAATAATGAATACTTAAAATAAAATTGTACTCAATAACGTCAACGTGAGATTTTGAAACAAATCGGGGGAAAATAAATTCCCCTTCCATACAATTTTTTTCTTGTCTCGGTTAAATTTATTTCGTCCCGGGCAAAATTTGTCAATCCCGGGATTTTCCTTAATTGTGATCATATGTCCCGTCGAGCTTCGAGAACAATCTGGCAACCCTTATATGTACATACACTTAAATATTTCAATTCTGTATGTGTGAGTCACATATCCATAATAAATATCCTTATGTTGCCACTATTCAACCTTCAAACGCGTTTAGCTTATAATGAGTCTATGTAACGTTGCATAAGTTTTATGAATAAGGTTTTCCCGTTCAAAAGCATTATAACGAGTGCATAGTGCTATGCACTCGCTATAATGCTTTAATTAATAAGGCTGATAGTTTCCAAGTTCCCCATCATTATAATCGATTATCTTTGGTTCTAGCTTTACCACATTTTTGATATATAAAAGAAGATGTCAGGTAAACTACATCATACAACACTTCTAGTTGAATGTTTGAAACAGAAAAATGTAACTGATGTAGGTGTAAGAGATAGGCCCCAGAAATAATCAAATAAAGATGTCAAACCTTCGTACGTTTCACCTTCCAAAACTCATTTGTTTACTTGGTCGTATTTGTTATTTAATTTCGTGTCGAAGACTAGATGTGCATTGCTGAATAATGTGCTGAATGACGAGTAGATTCTACGTGTGCGTTTTATACTAATACTTTGCAAATCTAATCAATCCAGCTTGTAGGCAAATCAAAATAACAGCCGAAGTTTGACATCCTTATTCAATAATCTCTGTCCACAAATTTGCGAGAGTGAGAGGAGAAAAATTAACGTTCGATGGAGAACCAATCACAATGAAGTGCCTTTGACATGAGCTGCGAATGCGAATAAATATGTTTATGCAATTTTGAGTGCAAATATCAACAAATTCTTGATTTAACTTTTCGATAACGTGAATAAACGATCTTATCTTCAATTTTAAAAAGAAAATACGGCCTAAAATTAGTTTTAATTGTTATATTTAGCATTTTAATATTTTCTACGCGACCAACGAGGTATTTTCTGCGAGCTGTCAAATACTTATTCGCGATCCACATCCTCAGGACGCATTCCAAAAAAATCTGCGAATGAAAAATTCGCTCGAATTTGACCTCAAATTTTGTTTACCACTCAGTTTGCTGGTTTATTTTGATGACCATTCACATCTGTTGGCGACCACCATGTGAAAGGAATGGCAAAATTCACGTCCATTCGCAGTTGGCTATTCGAAGCTCATATGAAAGAGCCTGTTTAGATTGGGAAGATTGAGACTGTTTTCACGGCAGTTTTTGGACAAGAGAAGTGAGGGGTCAGAGATCCCCCACTTCTCTTGTCCGGAACTGCCGTGAGACCGGTCTCAATCTTCCCAATCTAAACACGTCAAAGGCATTTAACTACTAAAATGCTGCCAAGTAGCATTTATATAAATAAACTTCGTTCATTTGAACTGAGTTTAACTTAAAATTTAAACTGAAGTTCAGGTTCAGCTAAGCTTAAGTTAAAACTTCCACTGGGGGCTAATGTAAGGAAATATTACGATCCTAAACTCGTTTAAATTTAGCAATATTTTCTTTTCTTTTTACTAAAAAGAATTTTGAATTCGGAACCTAACATGTGCAATCTTTTATCTCTGCTGTCATAAATACCACAATTTTTACTTGGTTCTATCGTATCTCCTGCATCGCTAACTGGGATATTCTCACGTTTATAACTGTAATATTCACCTCGAGGTGAGTATGATTTTGACAAGGATTTATTGCAAATGAATTCGCGACAGCTTATCTCCTTTAAAGTATATCATTTATATTATAGATTAACGAGTGATGATCTATCCTTATTAATGAACGAATAATCATCATTTTATTCAGACAAATTAGTAATTATTTTCATTACTCTCTCGAGAACATTAAAACAAAAATCTATTACAAAACCTCTGTGCAAAAAAAAAAACACTTAATTAACTGTTATGGTTGATGTCTCAAAGATAAACATAAAAATCCTCATTTTACTCTGATTCATTTCCACAAAAAAAAAAACTTATTAAATCTTTCAAAAGCTTAAGGCACGTTGCCAGGTCAACAAATTGTCATAGAAACAGATTTCGTATTCAGCACATTATTGAGAATAATTCTCTTCATCACATAATTTCAAGGACTTTGTCTGGAGATGTTCCATAAAACAAAAAATAAAAAGAAATAAAGAATAAAAGGTTGTTGTCGTTTATATAAACGCGCATGCCAAACTTATTGATTTATCTACTACTACACACATACACACATATATAAAATATATTGTTTATACATTTCAACTCTGAGACAATTGTACACTTTGGCAAAATATAACTCAACGATCAATATAATTTTCAAAGTTAAAAAGCCTGAAGAGGTTTTTCTACTTTACAAACCATAGCCCTAATCCTGATGCACTCTCTTCACTTATTGGTTCTTATCGATTTTAATAAATTTTTAATGTGAATTTAAAAGAATAATACTCAAGAAGCCTTAAGTGTGCAGCAAAACGTACTTGTAAAAGTCTAAGTCTGACATGTGAAATGTCACTTTACAGCGAAAGTGACTAATTCAAGGACTGAACGACACAAATCCAATTTAATATTAATGGCTTGCTTTTTTTATTTATCGTCTCTGTCCATGTCTGTCACTGATTAAGGTAATCATTAAAAAACAAAAAGGTTGATAAACTAAGGCCAACTTGAAATGGGAATGGAATTAGGATTTGTTTTTTTTTTTTTTTGCAGGGATTTATTAATGGTAATTAAGTTTTTCTTCAACATGAACGAATTCTCCATAAAAAAACTTTATTTTTTCGACTTTTTTTAGTAAAAATAAGAATCGTTAAAATAAAAACCGTTAGAACTCAACAGCACAACTAATCCAAGTCCATTAATTAGAATTGGGGAAAAAAAACTTTAATTGGAAAACTTTTTCATTTTATATTCCAAAGAAAAAGTAACTACTGCATATTTATTTATTTATATTTGAATTTGCATTTTAAATGCATTCTTTATTTCCTGTGATATGATTGACTCTTGAATTCGAAAAAAAATCAAGTATTGGAATTTTCCTGGGACTAAAAACATTTTGGATAATAATTGATATTTGTATTTAATTAATAACTAAAAACAAAATGACACTACAGTAGGGTGGGGACCAGGGCGAGGTTTCCTTCTACTTCCACTTGAGTTATGGTCTTGGGTTGGACTCAAAGATTTACTGGGTCGGAGCATTGGTCTCTATTCGCTCGAGTTGACACAGCCACTTCAGTTGTTAGGCTCTTACTTATTTGGGAAGGTCGGTGTCGATATACAGAGCACATATGGTTCATAGTTGTATCTTCAAATCCCTGGAGTTTGTTTGGGAAGAAAGCATAGGCCTAAGATACGCGAAACACTGTTGTGAAGAAACATTGAACAACAATGACAGCATAAGCAGTTTGACTGTCCTTGCAACTTTTTTTACGTTTCTCTTTGTCTGTATTCTTTGTCTTTCTTACTTTGCTACATTATTGTTCTGGATGTAGCTCAAACAAACCTGGACGACGTAGGCCAACAATTCCGCCCACCTGATCTCGACGAAGTAAAGATAGCTATATCTAAACTTAAGTCCAATAAAGCTGCTGGAGCTGATGGCCTTGCGGTTGAGCTATTCAAAGCGGCTGAATTGGTTAGGAGTATGCACCAGCTAATCTGTAAGATATGATCGGAGGAAAGCATGCCCGATGAATGGAAACTCAGCATTGTCTGTCCAATTCTCAAGAAAGGCGATCCTCTGGACTGCACTAACTACAGAGGTATCAGTCTTCACAACATCGCCTACAAGATCTTTTCTGCCGAACTCTGTGAACACCTGAAGCCATTCGTCAACAGCGTGATACGTCCATATCAGTGTGGCTTTAGGCCGTATAATTTTTGGTCCCGTCTGCATAGATGGGGAATGGAGAAGAAGATACAACAACGAACTGTATGGGCTGTACAGCGACATCGACCTAGCCACAAAAGTGAAAAGCCAACGACTAAGATGGCTGGGTCACCTAGAGCGAATGGACACCAATGCTCCGGCCCGGAAAGTCTTTGGATCCAACCCCGTGGGACAACGCAGTAGAGGTGGACAGCGTAAAAGGTGGCGCACGCAAGTGGAAGAGGACCTCAACCAACTTGGCGTGCAAAAGTGGAGACAGCTAGCTAGAAACCGAGCCGGCTGGAAGAAGCTTGTTGGTTGAAGCCCTGGTCCACCCCGGACTGTAGCGCCACCTTAAGTAAGTAAGTAAATTTTTTTTTTAATAGGTTTATGCTCTGTGAGAATTGTCAAATGTAACGCCTCCTAAAATTTTGATTATAAAACTAACCAACCACTCTTATTGCTCGAATGTAAGATCTGTTTTTTTTTTTTTAAAGTTTTATCTGTCATCTAGTAGTTGTCGAAGATTCAAATTGACTGTACTAAACTGCCTTTTTAGGTACAAGTTGCAATTTGTTTGCTCTGTTCCGATTTGTTATAAATAAACAGAATAAATAAGAATTCCTGTATTGCGTTTATTTTCCCTTTTAGCAATCGAAAATTAAAATTTCGTCTGTATTATCGGGTTTTTTTTGTTTGCGGTTCTATGGCCCACTACACCTGAACCCCCCTTAACCATCATTATGTAGGACTGAATGTTGATGGCATCAAAGTAGAGGCTTTCATTGAAATTGTTTCGCAAGCGCTCTATTCTACAAAACAAAAAACTGCATTCTCTATTCAATTTTGCAACGGCTCCACATTTTTGGAAGTTGTTTTCCTAATGAAAATTCTGCAAGAGATTCTTTTGCTGCGTTCCTTTTCATCTGTGCCGTATGTGTTGAGTGCCTTTTAAAATTAGTTTTTATGTTTGTTATATTCCTGTGCTGTTCCCTTAGAAAAGGAACTATTATGGCCACATAGTCATTGAATTTAATTTAATTGCTCAGCGAATTCCAAAAACAAAAATGCAACTCAGCCAGAAAGTATTTAATTGCTGCTTTTGATTTAATAGTATGTATGTATGTATGTTAAAAAAAATTCTAACAAAGTATATAAATGGTAAGCAATGCGTGTGCGACTTAAAGTACCTACGTGATAAACGTAAGCACCTGCAATTGGCATACAAAGTTAAGAATATCCATTAATGTGCAGTTAACTTAGAGGCATGTTTTAAATAATTCATAAAAGCTGCTCAGCGCAGTTTGCTTAATAGAGCGAAATTGCCTGGGTTTCGGCACAAAATGCCAAACCCGATTCAAATCGGTAAAAACAATAAACCAGCGTTAGCTTAAGTGTCGCAGTGCTGACACGTGGATGAACCCAATCCAGAGTGCAACTTAAAAAAAAATCCGTAATATAATCAGATGGCATTCGGGATATTTGTATTGGAACTATCGTGTGTTGTTTCCCAAAAGAAAAAAAAAAAAAATATTTGCATAACGATAAAAAATAGCGTATGCATGCATCCCTGATTTGCATTCATAAGAGCAGTCGTCACGTCACGAATGGTTGTTTTGTTTGGGATTTGTTGTGCATACAGTGAAGTTCATTTGATTAGATGCAGTTCAAAATATGGGCATGTTCATAGACATATAGTCGTGTTTATTAAATTTTCTTAAAACACGCTCGGGCAGTTGTCCAGCTAGTCAATCCGTGCGTTCAAGGATTCAGATATCTGAATATTTTGCGGCTTCTGATTGGTCCGCTGTTATAAAAATTCTGAAAATTCAGATGACATTTAGTTACGTTTGCTTACGTTTTTGACGGCGTTCACATTGGACTGCCCGCGTTCTTTGACAGAAATCTGAAAATTCAGTACTGAAACGTAACGTTGAACCATGGTATAAAAATACAAGGTATGTTGTATATGAAATGAAGGGTCGCCATATTTGGTTTTGTGTGACGTCATAACGAGTGTTCACCAGCACATAGCTTTAAAAAATAAATTATTTATTGTTTTATTTGAAATTTAACAAAACATAACATCAAAACATAATTAATCTATTGTTTTACTTTGAGTTTTAATAGCAAATAGCTTCAAAACATAAACAATTTCTATTTACTTTTTTTGCCATAAATGGCAAACAATTGAGATCATTCACTCGCAATGACGTCACGACTCAATTGCCTGAACTGTCAAGCATACCTTGTTATTCTTATACCATGACGTTGAACGCACAAAATGCCTGAACTTGGTATTTATGAACGCATTCCAACAATTGCTCAAACGTGACCTCATTTATTCAGTGACATCCCTGTACTCTTCATTTTTTATTGTCCCCCATCACACGTGAAGAAGTTCAAGCATTTTCTGCGATTTCTGATGGTGAGCGTGGTAACTTGCAGAAGGGGGAGGGGGATGAAATATTTTAAAATATTCGGTGTAGAAAATTGACGTTCTCTCTTGTGTTGCTTCTCCTAACCAATCCAACCAATGGAATCGGGTCTTTCACATCTTAACACTTCCGTTCTTCACGTAAGAAAGCACTATGAATTAATTAGCCAGTTTATATTTCTGATCTCTGAGGGATCAGAGGACTCAGAAATATAAACACGATTCCTCACTTTGCCTCTTAAAAACTGAGACTGAAATTTTTTGGATTCGCTTGCTCAATTATTATTAATTTGTCGCCATGAATTACATAAGAAGAAAAGAGAAAGAGAGTTGTTTTGATTTCTATGCGAGGGATCGTGTTTATATTTTATTCTCTTGCTCTGTCAAAGAACGGAGGAAAATTACTGAGCGCTCAAGAAATAAAAACTGGCTAAATGAATTTAAGTACGTTTTGGGGCACGTTCAACTAGATTTTCATTAATTTCAAAACTTGAAAATTAGAAAACTATACCTAAATATTTGCCTTAGGTACCTTATTCATTGAAAAGTAAATTTTGAGTGGCTTAGTTAGGCATAAGGTGCAAAATGTTTGTAAATAACATTTTGGAGTTGGAAAGGTGTCCAACGTTAGACATTGCTTGAAATGAGTTTATAAATCCGCTGATATAGTTTAGGCCTATGCTAAGTAAAACCGAAGTTTATCTAATTGAAATTTCATAAGATAAGTTTCGGTTTTGCCTAGCAACCTCTTACAAAAACTGTATACCCGTAGAGTATAGTATCTTAGTTTAAGATTTGACTTGGATAGGTAAATGTTTACCCTCTAAAATACGCCCGAAATTCCACACTTGAGTAGCTAGCTCCATTTGGAGCATAGGGCAGCAACAAGATCCCTGTCTCAATTCCCCTCAAGCAGAAGATTGAGTTGAGGCCACGTACAAATATTGAATTTTGTTGTGATTATAAGTATATTAGTTGATTTTGATATTCAAAATGGGTTGAGAACTTTGTTTGTTGGTAGTTCGTGATTTTTGTACATTCTTGAACTTTTTTCGCTTTTGCATTCGAAATTTTTATATTTTATTTAGAGATTCTTTCGAGATCCCAAAATGAACAGAAGTCAGGTCACACATAGCAGTTTGGTTTCTTTGAAAGTACTGAAATAGTACTAACAAAGTATTAAATTTCGTGATTTTCGGCATTCGGGATTCCGTCCATTCGGAATTTCGGTTTTCATTCAGAGTTCTGGAATACAGTCAATAACTATAGGTGCGTATTATTGGAAGTTATAGCTACAACAGCAATGCAAGCACCAAAAAAAAAACCCTATACTTTTATATTCAACCCAAGTCCAGCGCCGCCGCCTAAGTTTAAACTTAACGAAACTTTATCTCAACTTTTATACCGCCTTATTTGTCGATACTCTTTTATTTGTTGTTGTTTACCAAGGATTTAAATATGGTAGCTATAATTTCTTCCAATACAATACACCTTTTGTATGTTAAGAAATTTAGGCAATAGCGGTCTAAATGGTTACTGTGAACACAAAAAAGAGAGCACTTCAAAGTACCTATTCAGTTCTTTCAAGTAAATGGTAGCTGCTAGGAAAATTGGGTTCAAAAAAACTCTGCAATATTCGATTTTTGTAAGTGCATGTTATCAAAAGAACCGCACTGTGCATAGTGAAATATTAAAAGCCGTATGAAAACCAACTTCTTGTCCCATAGAAACAAAAAGATTTTTATTATGTATGTGTTTGTGTATATCTACTGTGTGCATTTTAGCCAACTTTCAGAATTTGTTTATCGATTTTTCGATTCACCCTGCTTATAAATAAATAAATACGTTTTAGCTAGTGCGCCATGCTGGGGATGGGGCAACATGCGTGCCTGCCATGTACTCAGCAACAATAACAGCAGAACAGTTTTATAGTTCTTATAAATAGTGTACGAGTAGGTAGGTACACAGATATCAGTATAACAATTGCACGAGAATAATTCTATCGATTTTATTCAAAAAGCTTCACTGATTATTTTTTCTGTTGGTAATAGTTTTTGTATCTAAGAGAATTTATAACTTGGTTTTTGTTTTCAGTTCATAGGTTAAGGTATTCTATACCTTTTACGATAGTTATACACAATATTTTATTGAAAACAAGAAAAAAAACAAAGGAAAGCATTTTGTGGGGATAACCTTGAACGCATGAATTATTATTTCGATTTTCGTTCAACTGCATGCACAGAAGCACATTGTTACACAGGTCGATGGATTGTCGAGAGAAGTGTTTATTTTTAAAATATGTATAAAAAGGAACAAGTGTTACAACACAAACACAATCAATATGTTACTATGGTTAGATGGAAATAATGTAGGGCAAGTGATTTAAGGAAATACTTTATTCAAATGAAGACTGTGTAGGAAGCATTAAAATAAAAGAAGCACACATTTTAGATTGGCTTGCGCTGCAATAGGGGTAAAAAGTTAAAAAGATAAAACGTCAGATTTGACATTTACTTTGTAGGTACGAGTACTTAACAAATGATAAAGTAGTGCCCTCAGGGGAAAATAATGAACATATGTTAATTTTTTTTTAGTGTTGGATTGTCTTCCATAGCCCCATCTAGCGTGTAGAATTGGAGATATTAAGGAATATTATAAAAGATATATGCTTTCTTCTTGAAATGTCTCTGCCTGAGGTGGCCTTCATTCTCTATGATCCCGAACACGCAGCGGGCGATCCAATACAGTCAACGTGTTTTGTCTTTTTGGACTAAATCTACATCTTGGTACAAAAAGTTCGCAGTTTACCTTTTTCTCCATTTGCCTTCCTCGCACACAGGAAAAAATATTTGTCGATCAGTTTTTATTTTTCTAAAGATCTCGGTATGAACTTGCACTTTCAGCTTATTGTCCAATTCTCGGCACCGTTAATATTCTGCGTCGGATCTCCTCTAAGGTGCCATTCGTGGACCATATATTTACTCTAAAAGCGTTTTTTCTTTTTTTGCTCTGAGCAGAGCATGGAAAAGAGCTCGAGCGATCAGAGTTACCTCTGAGCTATCAAAGTGTAATCAGAGTTCTCCGATATAATTGGACCACAGTAAAGCACTGATGCTTCGTACCAAAGAATATCAAATAAAGAAGCCAATCCTACGTTTCACCCTCCAAAGCCCATTTGTTTACATTGTTGTATTTGTAATTTAGTTTCGTGTCGAAGAATAGATGTGAATTGCAACAACAACAAGACCTGTGCTGAATGATGTGCTGAATGACTAGTTGACTCTATGTGTGCGTTTTTCACTGATTTTCACTATTACTTTGCAAATCTAACTATCACAGCTGTTCGTTTCAGCTTGTAGGCAAATAAAATTGACAGCTGAGGATTGGCTTCTTTATTCTCTGCTTCGTATGATTCGATATAAACGGTGCGTTCCATGCAATACAAATTTAGTACTGACTTTTGATTTTCATTTGGCAGTTGGTCAATCCAAATTCGAAAAATTCAAAATTCTGAACATAAATTTGACTTGAATGTGCTGATTTGAAAGAGCAAAAAAAAGAGAGAATTTTTCATTTGACAGTTGGCCAATAAAAATTCGAAAAATTCAAAATTCTGAACATAAATTTGATGTGAATGTGCCGATTTGAAAGAGTAGAAAAGAAGAGTGAAGTTGGCTACGCTTAGCTTTAGCTCAATTAGCTTGCTCTTTTTATTCCGAGCTCATGGAGCGTACTCCGTTGTTATACTCCCATCTAAGCCAACCAATTGAAAAGTGCCTTCCATTTTGAAATTACGAAAAACACAAAGAGGAAAAGAAAATCTGGTGAATAATTTTCTCCACATCTTAAAAACTTTGTTCCCTCACAGCAAGCACAATTAGGCGTTTTCCTTTCTTTTTAGCTCTGAGCAGAGCAAGTAGTAGAGCTCCAGCTATTAGAAGGTGTGTTTTATTGGAAAATATTATAGCTAGCACAGTAAAATTTCCCTCAGCTAACAACAACAAATCCTGGAAAGTGTCGATAAATAAGTCTTTGTTGTTGTTTGCCGAAGAAAATTTTACTGTGCTAGCTATGCATTTCCCAATAAAACACGACTAGAGTTAGCTCTGAGCGGAGTAGGATCAGAGCTCTCCGATATAATAGGCGTTTTTCTTTTTTAACTCTCCGAGCAGAGCAAGGAGTAAAGCTCGACCTATCGGAGTAAACTCTGAGCGGAGTATGATCAGAGGTCACCGATATAATTCTGAAACACATTTAAGCAATGAGCATACGACTGCGATGCGTTCAAAGCACCAAAATTTAGTAATGACTTTTAATTTTCATCTGACCAATCAAAAATTCGAAAGATTCAAAAATTAAATCAGTGAAAAAAGAGTTAATTTGGCTGCGCTCAAAAATTTGCTCCATTCGCTCGGTCTTTTTCTTCTGACTGAGCTCATGGAGCATACTTCGAGCTAGATCCAATTTAAAAACGAAGCATAGGTTGAGCACTCTGAGTGCTCTGAGCTAAAAAAAAAACAAGTACAAGACTGACAGCTCAGTCAAAACTCCTAATTTTAAATATATCTGAGCACTGAACGAGGCATACGATTGCTATGCGTTCAACACACCAAAATATAGTACTGACTTTTAATTTTCATCTGACAGCTGGCCAATCAAAAACTCGAAAAATTAAAAAATGTGAATTGAAATGTATGTATTGAATGCGCCCATTTGAAATGAGTGAAAAAAAGATTGAACTTGGCTGTGCTCAATTATTTGCTCTATTCGCTCGGTCTTTTTATTCTGAGTCCATGGAGCGTACTCCGAGCTAGAAAAGAAACACAAGGTGAGCGCTATGAGTGCTCTGAGCTAAAAAAGAAACGCAGAATTTTTTTTTGACAGCTCAGCTAAAAAAGAAACGCAGTAATTTCAAAAGTCTGCTATTTCACGACGACTTTTGAGTCATGAATTTTTTCGAAATTAAATGAGTTCGAATGTAGAATCATGTTTTTTCTCGTTCGCAATCATTTAACTTCTACTACATTAAGTTATGACTCAAAAGCCGTCATGTAATAACGCACAAAGTTATCCTCATTCGAATTTAATCAAACAAATATTCCCAAATATTTAATGTGTTTTTTGTTTTTTTATTTAGAAAATTTGGGTGTTGGCAAAATGTGGATACAATTTTAACCTAACTTCTGTAACTGTGTTCAGTCATTTGCATAACAAACAATTGAACAAAGTTTTTAGGGCAGAGTTAGTAAAAAATAAATCCTCGAAAGTATTTCGCTGTCATTTAGATCTCCTTTTTTTGAAGATTGACCAAATGAGTGCAGCTGGAATCTAAACGGGCTAACCAATTTGTTTAAAATTTTAAACAAAAATTAAAATGATAATTCTCTTATTGTTTGTTTTCCATTTTTTTTTTTTTTATGTTCATCCAGAAAAGGTAGCTGCCATATAATCATTTAATTGTCTTTTTCAGGTTTTTTTGGGAACGGCTCTTACGCCAAAATGTTTTTGATTACTATAAATGAAGACACATTTTGCAAGAAAGTTTCAATTTAATGTGTTTTTTAGAGGTATAAAACTTTGAAATGCAATCAAACAAAGATGATTTTTTTTTAAATTGACATGAAATTTACTGCATTCGGAAGATAATCTTCTGGCATTATAATTTAAATACAATTTCTGGCATACGACCACCACGGCTGGCTCGGACGTAGTCTAATCTGGAATTCCAATTTTCGATGGCTTTTTCCAATATTTGTGGCCGTATATCAGCAATAACGCGGCGAATGTTGTCCTCCAAGTGGTCAATCGTTTCGGGTTTATCAGCGTAGACTAGCGACTTCACATATTCCTACAGAAAATAGTCAAGTGGGGCGTTAAATCGCACGATCTTGGAAGCCAATTCACGGGTCCGTAGCGTGAAACTATGCGCGGTTACCACACAAAATCAATTGTGGTACGAGCTGTGTGACATAATGCGCCGTCTATTTGAAACCACAGCTCCTGCACATCATGTTTGTTCAATATTTATGAACGAAAAAGTCAGTAATCATGGCTCTATGCGGTCACTATTGACTGTAACGTTCTGGCCAGCATCGTTTTTAAAGAAGTACGGACCAATTAGTCCACCAACCCATAAGTCAGTTATTGTGGACGTAACGGTGTCTCAACATACACTTGAGGATTATCATCACTCCAAATACGGCAGTTTTGTTTATTGACGTATCCATTCAACCAAAACTGAGCTTCATCGCTAATCAAAATTTTGAAAATTGGGATCAACGGTAATCTTGTTTTGGACCCATTTGGCACAATTTGGAAGCGTTGTTCAGGTGCCAGTTTATTCATGTTGAAATGCCAAACCAAACAAAAAATAAGTCACTTGACAGCTGACAAAATGGACGCCAGTTAAAATAGTGTTGCCAACTTAAAGTTATATACCTCTAAAAAAAACACCCTTTATTAGTTCTATATTCCTCTATTATCCATCTCTCAACACTTAAAACGCTTTGTCTCTTATACTTACATAATCTATTTCTTAAGCTCAGTGTTGACCCATTTCCGGTACTTTGTCAAACAAATACAATATTTTTCAAGTGCAAATAACGACTAAAATATTTTACAAATCAAACAGATCTAAAAAAAAACCCATGTGACTGTATTCGCTCGAAATTACGAAAACTTAATGGGTGTATTCGATCGATCCAAATAAGAGTCTAATGATTTTTTTTGTTCTCATTGGAAACAAAGCCGAATCAAAACGGATGTTGACGCATCAAAAGCAGTTTATTTATGAGCATTTTTGGATGGAAGACAACTGACAAAATAAAAGAGATGACCGGAGAGGGGATGAGAGATAAACACAACACCTTGTATACACATAGTGATTAAAAATTAAATTAAATTTCAATATTTTCCGCCAAAACCGTGGCCGTATCTACGTTGTGGCCATCAATTTTATTGTTTGCTTTTGTCTGTTGACGTAGAACCAAGTAAACACAAAAAAAAAATACCTCTTCCACACAGCAGCCATAGTTTTTTTTTTTTTTTTTAAAGATTTTTCAAGAAGTGTTCACACAATGCATTGTACGACAAGATCATCGTCATCGTCGTCGTAGTTCTTGCTGCCAGGGCCATCAACCAAAACATCCAAAGAGCAGGTGTATCTTTAAAATTTTGCTTTTCTTTGCAAATAAATACCTTCATAGGTATTAGGTACCTAAAGGTTAAGAAGGAAAACAAAAAATTCAATAAGCAAAACCAAGAAACAGGTCGGAAGAAACAGAAGAAAATAATGGCTGAGTGCAAGCGAACGAGAAAACATTTTAAATTTTAACAGCTGAATTTTTTGAAAAAAAAAGAAAAAAAAAATACACAACCCAGATCCAGAGATGGATACAACGATACCAGTGTAGGTTGGCTTTGCTTAAACATCGTAAATATTCATCATGACAATGATGGTTTGTTAGTAAAAAAAATCACACACAGGTAGACGATATACTATATCTACACACTGAAATGATGGTTATTCTGGAATAGTTCGAAGTTGTGAGAGAGAACAGTCAACGCTAAAAGGAAACGCAGATGAGACAACACAGAAAGTGGGCGCTTTAGTTGTGGTAATGTGTCCTTTTTTTTATGACACTGCCACCAGAATGCAGATTAAAGTTCCTTTTTGCAAGTAACATTAACCTACTTGTGTGAATTTTGTTTAAGCATATTCTAAGAGTTAAAAAAGGCTAATCAAAAGAATGCAGTTTTAATGGAATTTCTTCGGGCAGTGTGTCGATTGTGTAGATATTTCGGTTAAATTTAATTCAAATGAAAATTTTTAATGTTGTTAAGGGCTAAAGGCTATTTTAACTCATCGATTTCAGCAGATTAACTGAGGTTTAACTATGGTTTAAATATGTGAGAAGAATAGCCAATAAAATGCTTGAACCTCAGTAAATCCATTGAAATTGTTTAGTTGAAATTGATGGACCATGGATCAAATATTTGAACCACGTTTGTACAACTGCCCCAAAAGATACCTAATTATTAATATTTAATAACTTATATCAGTCGTCTTACTCCCAAAAGTGATAAATAAAAGCTTTACAGAATTGTTAAAGACTTGTCTAACTTATGTGTGTAGAGAAAGGAAATTGGTTAAATAGCCTTAAAAAGCGATGTTTTATTTAATTATTTTCTTTTTTTTTCACGGTAAAATCTTTTTAAAGTAGGTGTTGGTTTGTGTCTTACTAAAATTGACAGATTTCGTTTGTTAAGAAAAAATGAGATGAATTCGAATTTTTCTTCTAGACAAAATCGATTTTTTATTTGAGAGAGATTGACTCGCCAAATTCTGCGTTCAATGAACGTAAAACCTCTAAACAAACAAACAAACACATGCTGTGTATATTTGATAGAACCGTTTACTACTCCAAGCATACATTTCATAAACCAGTGAACGCATGATGCATATGAATGTGGCATATGTACTAGAATGTCAGCACAATATGATGTAGTGGTGAATTTGGTAAGTTATTTTCGATACTTGCAGTTTTCGCACAAATAATGTTCCTAACTCTGCGTGCTAATGGAAAATTTCATGCTAAAATGGAATATTTCATGCTAAAATGAAATGGACCATTTTGGTTATGAAACGTGACTGCTCACTAAAATTTTTATATTTTCTTCTTGGCTAACACCTCCCTTTTTACCTCACCGATTTTACCACCGAGGGTCGTCACGCTGTAGTGAAACCCCATAATCTAAACAGGGTCTTGCTTTCGCATTTGTCAGAAATATCTGTTCGTTATGCTATGTTTCCACGAAAGGTTTATCTCAGTTAAGATTAAATAAATCTTTTTGGTGTTTCCACCGCACAAAAAGATTTAAAAAAGATTAAATCTGACAACACCTTCAAAAATGCAAATGGCGTTTCAATTTTTATAATGGAGTGCGAAAGAGACAGAATGTTTGATTCGTGTCAAATAGTGAAAAACTGAATCGAGTCTCGAATGAATCGTTCAGCACCATGTTAAAATAGGTTAGTTCGATTTGTAAAACTACTTGTCCTAGGAAGATTTAACAAGATCAATTTCTAATCTCCAAGATTTACGAAATATATTTGTATGGTAAATCTTCAAGATTTAAAGTAAATTTTATTAAATCTCAGATTAGCGTTAGGTGGAAATGTAGCATTACTCTAAAAAGTGAACTCACAAAATCAGGAGAACATCGACTGAAAATGTTTAATTTTTAACAAGAGTTTAATTTCGAAACTTAACGATTTCGCATTGAAAAGCTATGTATAAAAGGGCAGAAAATGATTTTTGTTCAAAACAAATTATGAAATGACTTTATAAACAAAAAAAAATAATAAATCGTATGAAAGACTTAACATGTAAACGTGCAATGGAATTAATCAAATTCACCTCGGAACCTGTTTTAAACATGGCTATGCTTTCAAGATTAAAATTTACTATTAGAGTTCTTCTTTGATGGGTTGAATTAGTAGGTATAAGGGATTTTTCTTCAACAAAAAAATTAAATGCGATTTAATTAAAAGTTTCACACAAGACTTCATTAATGAAAATGAGTAAGCGAGTTGGATATCAAACACAGCACGCAATACACGCATTTTCAGTAAAAACATAAACACAAAACGTTATTAAAATACCAATCACAATAAGATTACTTTCACCAAAATGATGCTAAGATTGTTCCACTTTCGAAGAGTTACATAATAAAATCATAGATCTGCATCTATTACAATACAAAAAAAAAGGTGCTGCCGATTATAAAGAAAGAAGCCAGATAATAACAAAACTTTTATGTTTACGGCGTTTTTTTTTAATTAGACATTCATAATTGTATGCGTTTTAAAAGGTTTCCTATAATGTATGCAATCGAAGTATAGTTTATTGTTATAAATAATCTGATAGAGACAAAAACCTTTTGGTAAACATGCAAGAACTATATGATTCACTGATTTATTTTATTATAATTTAAACCATTTTTTGATTTATATTGTTATTTTGTGAGTGGACAAAATATTTTAAAGTTAGATTTGATTTTTTTCGCTTGTGACTCAGGGTAGGTTAACTGCCCACAGTGTTTGAATCAAATTGAGTGCAATCTAGAGTTTTCGATTACTTTAAGAAGCTGGTGTCGTATATCGGTAATTAAAATGGGAAAAGGAAGTTATGACGTGAGTTCATTCATGGTGAAATTGTGAAACTGGGCACAGCGGCCATTAATGAAATTAATGTCAAATGAAAGGTATGCTACTCAGGAACAACTTTCGCTATGGATGTTACATTGCATTTCATTAAGAAAAGAAGATATTTCAATATTAATTGCATTGAGCAATATTGCATAGTGATTATATTTTTAGTGGGTGTAATGCTTTATTCTAACTTCATAACGTCTACTGACACTGTAGTAGTGTGTTTAACGGGGAATATCCCAAAGACGCATTACGGGTTTAAACAGACCCAGTACGTATTTCAACAACTTTGTTATTTTTTTAAACATATTATTTTACTCAGGATTTTTTAATACTGTGAGGATTGTAATATTATAGTTTTATGGTAAATGTTCTTATTAATGCTGTTACACGGCCATTTTTATATGCAAAATATTCTTGAGACTGTCTAAATTTCTTGTTCCACTTTCTTTTTCTATTTTTGAATTGGTCAGAAGCCAGTAAAACTTTATTAAAGTCATAGAACAAAAATGCATTTTTTTCGGTTTTGAAGTACACCACAATGAAAAAATTTCTGCACGGTGATTGTAGGACTAAAACACATCTAAAAATAACAAAACCATTCTTGGCCGCTCATGCCCATGTTTCATAGAAATTTGCCCATTCTCCTTTGTCACAGTTTATTTTGCAAATGTTTAAATTTCAATAGATATAAAAAGTATTTCTTCGAAGTCAAACGAA
Source organism: Dasysyrphus tricinctus (assembly GCA_963921185.1). Lineage (NCBI taxonomy): Eukaryota > Metazoa > Arthropoda > Insecta > Diptera > Syrphidae > Dasysyrphus > Dasysyrphus tricinctus. The sequence continues at coordinate 76,853,713 of OY992530.1, read as the reverse complement.
ACCTGACGAAAAATAACTACTTTTCATTGGTTTACAACATCTGCTTCCAACAGCTTGCAATAATTAAGGATCTCCCTAACTTATGTGAATCTTTCGTTGACGCTGACGAAAACAACAGTAACAACACGTTGTTGTCAATGAAAACAACACGTTGTTGATTTAGTTTAGTCGTCGTTAACGAATGATTAGCATTGGTTTGGTAGAGCCATCTACCTTAATGAGTAAATGTATGTAAGCGTCCTAATTATTTGTTCGTATTTAAGCTACGTTTTAATTCACAACTTTAATCGCCAAATAATTTCGATGCGATAGTTACAAAACATAGTCAGAGTTTTTTTTTAGATCCATGAGATATCACACATATCATACTTGGGAACACGCCTTACGCTACATTTCCACCTAACGCTAATCTGAGATTTAATAAGATTTGCCTCAAATCTTCTTTAACTCCCGAAGATTTACCATACAAATATATTTCGTAAATCTTGAAGATTAGAAATTAATCTTGTTAAATCTTCCTAGGACAAATACTTTTAGAAATCGAACTAACCCATTCTTGTATGGCGCTGAAGGATTCATTCATCGCTGAATTCAGAGCTTCGCAAAGGAAACATTCTATCTCACTTCCACTTGATAAGAAAAAATGAAACACCATTTGCATTTTTAAAGGTGCTGTCAAAGTTAATCTTTTTTAAATCTTTTTGTGCGGTGGAAACACCAAATAGATTTATTAAATCTGAACTGAGATAATCCTTTGGTGGAAACATAGCATTATTCTAAAAGTCACAATGACGTTTGGATAAGTTTACACAAATAAATTTGGTTAATTTTCAGCAGCAAAATTCTTGGATAAGATTAACCAAATTGTGTAAATCATTTCCCATACTAAATTTGACAGTTAATTAACCAAATGATAACCAAATCGTAAACTTATCTAGTGTTTTACGACGTTGCATGAATACTTTTATTAAATTTCTGAACACGCCTATTTCTAAAAGTCACAATGATGTTTGGTAAAGTTTGGCAAATCACTTTTCGCAGCGAATTCGTTGGAGAATTTTACACAGCTTGTGTTACCTACTCATTTCCCATAAAAATTAAGACAGTTTATGGTAAACTTGAGCAAATGGTGTAATAATACATTTCCAGCTAGCACTAATCTGAGATCTAATAAGATTTACCTAAAAGATTTGCTATACAAATTTATTTGGTAAATCTTGAAGATTAGAAATTAATCTGGTTAAATCTCCCTAGGACAAATAGTTTCACAAATCGAACTAACCTATTCTTATATGGTGCTGAACGATTTATTCCAGACTCGATTCAGTTCTTCATTGTTTGACATGAATTAAACATTCTGCCTCACTCGCACTTTATAAGAAAATTGAAACACCATTTGCATTTTTGAGGGTGCTGTCAAACTTGATCTTTTTTAAATCTTTTTGTGCTATGGAAACACCAAAAGGAATTATTTAATCTAAACTTAGATAAACCCTTGGTGGAAACATAGCATAAGCTCATAACTACGTTTCCACCAAGCACTAAATCGAGATTTAATAAGATCTCGAAGATTAACCATACAAATTTACTTACGATCGATCGTGCAGCTATCTGTCAGAAAACAGTGTGTACTGTCAAGTTGCCATTCGTGTAAATCTAGCATTATTATAAATTATTATTAACTGTCTCATCATAGAACTTCTAATCAAGATTTTTTGTTAAGTTTACACGGAATAAATATTTGAGTAACATGTTTCCGCATGTAACTCCTAGCCAAAATTTTAAACATTAAATGTTAATTTTCAACAAAATTAATGCAAACACTCATTTGCAATTGGTTTTGTAATAGAAAATACTCGAGCTCTGCATACAAATTGATTTATATTCATATACAAGGTGGCGCAAAATTAGTCATCCGATTTTGTTTTTGAATAACTTTTTACCTAAATAAAAAAATGCATTATGGTTAATGGATATGTTAATTAAAACCTTTAGAATTTGTTCTGCTAATTAGAAAATATTATATCTGATAAGTGGCTGCCGCCAGTGTTGATACACGTTTGTGACCGTTTTATCGCATTTTGCACGGCTTTTTTCAAGACCTCCGGTGATTAAAGTTCGCATTCATGTCGAATATTCTCTTTTAGAGCTGCGATCATCTGAGGCTTGTTCACATAGACCCGCGACTTCAAGTAGCCCCAAAGGAAAAAGTCTGGGATTGTTAAATCAGGCGATCTTGCTGGCCATGCCAAATCACCAAATCGATAAATTACTTGACTAGGAAAAGCTTCCTTCAGAATATCCATTGTGGCTCTTGCTGTGTGTGCGGTTGTACTATCTTGTTGAAACCACATGTTCACCAAGCACCGCTCATGCAATTCTGGCAGTAAAAAGAAGATTTTTTTTATTGATGTAACCGCTTAAGTGGAAATGAGCCTCGTCGCTCATGATGATTTTCGACACAAAATCGTCCTCTTCGTTGTTGAGATTGAGGAGGGCTTGACAGTAATTCACACGCGACTGACGGTCAGGAAGCATTAACCGATGCACTTTTTGCACTTTGTACGGGAACATGTGTAAGTCTTTCACTAAAATTCGCTGAAGGGTCCGTCTGGTGATGCCCAATTGCGTGGCCCTTCGTCTGGTTGATGTTTCTTTGTTCTCAGCGACATCGGCAGCCACAACCATGATATTCTTGACCGAACGACCAGTCCGGTGGCGGCCACGCCCTGCATGGTCTCTTTTGGTTCTTGTCTGTTCGAGTCTAAAAGCTAAGTGCCGTATTGTTTGCGGAGTTGGCGCGACACGAGTAGGAAATCGACTTCGAAACTTACGTTGCGCTAAAACTACTGACTGATTTTGAGTAAAACAAATAGACGCAATGATTCCACGCTCTTTGGGAGTATAGCGGTTCATTGTTTTTCAAAAAATATTCTACAGATATCTATTTTACAAATTTCAAATATGATTGACGTACGACGTCATTTGCAGAAATTATGGCATCCTCCGATAGGAGGATCAATTTTGGGCCACCTTGTATATACATATGTATGAAGAATTTAATGTTTACAAGTTCCCGCATTTGTTTGTTTTTTAGTTCAAAGCAAAGGTTTTCACGCAGTTTTTGTTCAGGAGGGATTCTTGACTCTCAAGTGTATCGCAAAAGCAAAATAGGTTTTCTTTTAACTGTGAATGAAAAGAATTATTTATTTTTATTAAGAAAAAACATATTAACATAGTTACCTTTTTATTCTTAATGCAAAGAAGTTTTTGGTTCAAAATAAGTGAACTTACCTGAAATGAAAAAAAAATTATTCTTTTATTAGAAGAAAACTATGGTAATGTTAAAAAAAGAGACAATTTGAAGTAATTTTAAAGGATTAAGGCAATAAAAATCGTAGTAGATATTCTGCAATTGCAGTAAAGTGGCAACCTTGACACAGATCAACTTCGAAATGAAAATTAAAGAGAACAGTCACATTGGCTTCATAAATCTGGTTTCAACGTGTAAAAGCGCTTGAATCAGCGGACGAAAAAAAGAAAGAAGTATTCGAAGAAGGTGCATGTATCTAGATTGTGTAATAGCACACACAATAGCCACTTTACTACCTTTTTTTCGTTCAGTTTTGATAAGTTTCGTGAACTTACGTGAGATTGAGAGAAATAGCTCATTTATTCACGGACATTTCAAACTTGACAGTAGTTGTTGTCACTCATTTTTGTTTGCTTAGGTTGTCAGAAGAAATAATGGGATCTTAACATTTTAAAAATGCTTTTGGTAGCTTTTCGTTAGATTTTGACACCAGCTTAAGTTCACTTAAACTTATAATTGTTTAACTATTATTATTTAATTTAATATTTATGAAAACTTGGTTGTTTCAATTTTAATTTTTTTAATTATGTTACATGTATTTGTACTAAAATAATCGAAAAAGATTTACTTTCATATATTTTTGTAAAATAATTAAATTTCCATCTTCAAATTCATCGAGGCTACCAATCAAACAGCCAGCTACGTTGGCTGAATGTCAGACATGCCCCAACAGACTGCATACAACTCATGCAAAACGACCACCATGTATGGTTCTTTGGTTGCTGCAAAAACATTCAAAGCCATCAATCCAATCGACTGATCTAATCTATGACTTAATCAATGCAGCGAAAACAACATTTTCAAACAAACGGAAGTACAGCCGCTCTCACATTGAAATTAAGACTGCTAATTGCTTCGCTAGAATGGGCAGAATGTTGAGTGGCTTTTACTCCAATCACTTCCCACTTAGAAAACTTATAGCATAGGCGCGGTTTTACTCTACAGAAGAAGCATGTATACAGTAAAAAGGCCGCAACATCATTTTAATAACAATAATTTGACTTAAGATGAAAACTCCTGCGGCAAATAATTGCAACTATTACCGCCAAGCTCATTTTTTAACAAGTCTATTATTATTTTTTTTTTATCATAAAAAGTAATGATTGAAGAATTAATTGAGAAACAAAGTGTTTTTTTTTATCTCTGTTGTAACCTTCATCTTCGTACATTCGAACTTTCTTTTCAAGGCCACTTAAGCAGCCAAGACTTTCACCTGAACGCCCGAACTATGTATATTATAGGAGATTTGATCACAGAAAAAAAAAGACCAACAAAAGTAAAGCAAGCAAAAAAAAAAATCAATCCAAATTAAGTATCTGTGCTCAGGCTAATGAGCTGAAAGTAGTCATACATAGTCAATCATTATCTTGAAAGAAATATAACATATTATTCAATACGGCCATGATTGAATGAATAATATGTTCAAAGTGCAATTTTTTTTGTATAATAAATCTTCAAGTATACTAACGACTCACGACAGTAAATGGCTTAAGTAACATCAGTGTTGTTATATCTTTTTGTTTTTATATTTTGCTTTTTTTTTTGAAATTCTATTTAAACAAATTTATTTAAATTAAAACAAAAAGAAATAATAAAACCAACAAAATACTATCTTAACTTAAGAGACTTTTTCTTGTTGTTGCAATATTTTACACATAAACATACACAGACTTTTTGTATAGGTACAGGCAGAAGTTTTTGTACCATTTGTTTTCAACAGATTATTAATCTGTTCTTAAGATTAAATTTTTCAAATCGCTTTTTTTTTCTTCTTTCTTTTCTTTTTCTTGAAAACTTGCAGATCTGTTAATTATGCAGCATCCGTTTCTTTTTAATAACTCTGAAGTTTCTATAAAGGTATGTATAACATCACTGGTTAAAGCAAACTACTTAAGGGGTTGTTTGTTTGTTTATTTAATATTATGTTGAGATTTGAGAAACTTTCCGGAAAGAAGTAAGCAACAAGTGGACGTTTTTTGCTTGTTATTTTTTTTTTCTTTTTCCATTATTCACATTAATAATAGTGTTTTAAGGTTGAAGAAAATAACGGGAACGGTTATATATTTTTAGATTAAACCCGCAATGGTAAACAAAATGAATATATTGTTGTAATTTTGGGTAGTGTGACATCTTTTCTGGGACTATAAAGAAAAGTTTAAAGCAATTTAAGTTAAACCTGTCGTGGGTGTTGAACTTCAATGGCCACCAAAGCCGTGGGAGAACAAATTAAATATTTGGAAATTTTTATTTAATGGTTTTAATGCTTTGCTGGTGGTTATTCATTTTGAAAGTGATTTATATTGAAGTAAACAATTATCATCAATTTAACTTTCTCATTTTGAAATATTGAGTTGTGTAGGTTCCTACCTATTTAGTTTCTATAAAATAAGTGAAAAGTGAAACGAAAATTATATTTGAAAAAATATTACAGACAGCCTGTTTGAAAGGTTCTTAGAGTGACACTCAATTGCTACTCTTTAACTTTTATGTTCTTGTTTAAGTTTACCAAATTATAGGCACTTTTTAATGTTCTCATATCTATACTGTCGCTCTTAAAGTATTGCTTTTAGAAATTTGTGTTGAACGCGACTAATAAGTGACAGTCCGTTTGACGAATCAAGTAAACAAACTTTCAAAAAAAAAAAAATTATGGATGTCAAATGTCATCAAATTAATTGGTTATTTGTCGTCGAGTTAAGAGGTTTTGAGTGATTTAATGGCTTGTCTCATTTCATTTCTTATGCTTAGTGAACTCAGGAGTAGCTTTTCTAGAATAATTAACAAAAAAAAATGGAGGACGAAAAGGGAGGGGGGGGGGGGTGTTATAAAAGTTATTATTATAGCCTATTGAATAGACCTTTTAAAAAGGAACAATTACATGCAAGGGTTTTTATTATTGAATATGTTTGCTTGGCCTATAAGCATGCTTAAAACCGAAAATGCTACTAAATTCACCCATGCGTTTCTGAGAGAATGGTCACACTTACCACTTTTCAGTATTTTTGGTACAACTCGAAAACTAAGCCGAATTTGACAATTTTACATATAATACTTTTTGTTCAAAATTAAATTTTATTGAAATTATTGAAACGGATAGTTTGGAAAATTTCTTTAAAAAATTTAAGCAGGAAAAGTAAACAAAAACCAACATAAAAAAATCGAAAAATAAAAGATTTTTAAATTTTTTTCTAAATTGCCCATAATTTTTTTCGGAGCAAAGAAACGCTCAAGACATTCATGCACAAAGTAAACTGGAGTCTTACAGCTTTAATATGACATGTTAAAAAAGCCATATTATTTAAAAATTGACAGAGATATAGCCATTCAAACTTTACCATTTCTTATCATTTTCCGCAGTTTTTGTCCGAAAGCCTATTTTTTGGTACTTTATGACAAATTTAACGTTCCTAGCACCTAATACCAAATCTTATGTTAATCGGACCAGCCCACAGTGGTTCCACTGCCGAACAAAGGCGGCCATAATTATTTGCTGGCATAATATCAACCTGAAATATTTGGTCATAGGGTAAATTGGGCTCTCTGATCATGAATCTGAAATCAGTTTCGCTCTATCTTTTTTTGTTTCAGAGGTACCTTAGGTAAAAGGGTGTGATATCGGACTTTTTCCAGAAATACGTAAGTTTTTTGCAAAAATATACGATTCTATAGTCTCCAATTTTGTATAATCAGCATTTGGAACGTTTTTTAAAGGTTTTAAAAAGACGTCTAATATGGAACGGGACTTGTCCTTTCACTTCCAGAAGCATTCAACCAATGCTGAAGAAGAAATAGTCTTGCAAATGAAACTTTTGTGAAAGGCCCTGAAATAAAAACAATAAAACGTATGGTCGCTTAGAGCTCAATTAAAAGTGCATCCGCAAGGTTCCGCAGTTGATTAAACTTGCATTTAAAAGTAAATAAATTAACTTTTCTGGAACTATAAATTTTGTTGGGGCATAACGGGGCATAACAGTTAAAAGATTAAATCAAAACACAGAACACAACCTAAGTTTAATTTTATTTAAACCTCATTTTATATACAATTTAATAATGGATCACAAAAAATATATAACGGAAGTCACCTTCAACTAATATTTCCATCACAAAAAAAAATTCACAAAATATCAAAGTAAAAATAATAAATAAATGCAAGCACGCTTACTCTTGGGCCACTAAACCTCAAATGCCATGTTTTTGCAAAGTGATCACTTTGAAGATAAGAATCTAACGGTATTACTTAAGTGCATTATTTTTTTCTCATTTATAATTAGTTTGGTATATTCTAAGCTTATTTAAATGTCTTTTTATAACAACCGTTACAATTAATTTTTGGGATTATGGCCTACGGTGGCGGTGGAACCACAGTGCATTGCAGAAAAAAGATCTTCTTTGATTATGTGGATTCTTAATTTACATACATAAAATTATCATATTTCATGAAGGGTTTTCACTCCTAAATTTTATTTATTTCACAAAAAAAAATTATGATAATATCAGCTCTTAATTATTTTTGAACACTTTAAGGCAAACGTAAATATATTTTGACAAAATCTGTTCCAAAAATCTACTCGTATTTTAATCGTAATCGCGGTATAATTTTCATTTGAGACAGCATTTAAGGACTCATAAAGACTGTTTTAAGGTTTAATTTAGGAAGAGGACTTATTACTTTTAATTCCACAAACTATAACCCATGCTGAAGGACCAAATATATCAGTAAATGGACATACTCAGACAGATTCTGAAATAAAAGCAGTTAGAGGTAGGGCCCTTTAAAGTTCAATAAAAAGTGCATCCGCAAGCTTCCGCAGCTAAATCAACTTAAACTTAAAAGTAGATAAATGTACCTTTCCTGCAGTATATAATTTTTTGGGGGCGTAGCGGGGCGTAACAGTTAAAAGCTTAAAAGAAAACACAGATCGCAGTTTTATTTAAGTTTTTTTAAAGCCCAATTTCGCAGCCACACCATTCTTATATTTATTCGTATAGCGGCTCAAAAAAATGCATAATGGAAGGCTCACTATCTAATAATACCTCCAAGAAAACAAAACAATTCACAGACAATGCTAACAACAGCAAAAACTAATTGCAGTCGCCCTTATTTTAATGAACTAAAACTGAAATGCTATATGTTTGTACGAAGTGATCACTTTACAAACAAATATCTAACGGTATTGACGAAAAATATAATTTTTTTTATTACTTATATTGAGTTTTGGTCTTTCTAAGCTGATTTAAAAGGTTTTTGGAAGAAACTGTAATAATTTTTTTTTCGAATTATGGCCTACTGTGGAACCACAGTGCAGCCGTTCGGTCTGTAGGTCTGAACGCATGAAAAACAGCCGAAAAACGAAATTGCGAACTTACATCCTTTTTATAAATTCTCTATAGTTCTAATGTCATATTATATCAAAATTTTGATTTCGAACATTTTTACGAAAGTGAAATTTGCCATATTGTACCGAAAAAGGGACTTTCGGGCCAAAACTGAGAAAAATTATAAGAAATGATAAGGTTTGAATGGGAATATCTCTGTCAATTCTGAACAAATATTAATTTTTGAACATGCCATATTAAGGCCTTTAGTCTCTTCTTTGTTTTGTCTGTGCATGTCTTGACCCTATCTTTGATTCAAAAAAAGTTATGCACAATTTATTAAAAAATTAAGATATCCTTGATTTTTTGATTTTTTTTAAGTTGGTTTTTGTTAACTTTTCCTGCTTAAATTTTTTCGTAAAATTTTTTGAACTATCCATTCCAATAGAAAACTTAATTTTGAACAAAAAGTATTATATGTAAAATTGTCAAATTCCGCTTAGTTTTCGAGCTATACCAAAAATACTGAAAAGTGGCCAGTGTGACCATTCTCTCAGAAACGCATGGGTGAATTTAGTAGCATTTTTGGTTTTGAGTATGCTTATGGGCCCAACAAACATATTCAATAATAAAAACCCTTGCACGTAATTGTTCCTTTATACCTCTCATTTTCCGGTCTATTCAATAGGCTATTAGGCGTTTTTCTTTTTTAGTTCAGAAATGAGCTCTGAACAGAGTCCGAGCATGACGAGCATGCTCTGAACATCATCTGAGCAAGTTTGATCTGAGCACCCTGAACCATTTTTGAAACACACCTGAACACTACCTTTCAAATGCTATGTGTTCAGCATTGAAATCTGTCTGCTTACTGCTCAGTCATTTTATGCTGAGCTCATAGAGCGCGCTCTGAACAAACTCGGAACACACTCAGAACGAAAAAAGAAATAAAAATTTTTAGCTCTTAACGCTCAGAGCTAAAAAGGAAACACAACTTTTTGTTTGACAGTTCAGGCTCTGCTCTGAATTAAAAAAGAAAACCCCCTATTTTAGAAATAACACGATCGTAAGATGAGTTCAGATCAAGCTTAAGAGGTAATAGCTGCGTTTTATTATCACTGGGTCTGGGTCGAGGTTATCTTTTAACATGCATTACACTTCAGATTCTTAGTTGTAGTGAGCTTAGAGCAAGCTGCCACCTACAATCAGAGGCTCATCATAAGTGCATGTGTTAGTGGTTAGTAAAAAAGGCAATCTAACACATGCATAATAATATACTAATAAATACACAAAATTAAACAAAAAAAATCTATATACATACATAATTAAACAATACACAAGATATTTAAGTCATAGTTACAAGAAGTTAAAACAATCACGACCGTGGAGCACTGGTTCGAAATGCTTTCTTTAATCCCATCTTACTTATGTTAAAATCAACAGAGGAGCCGTTTAAATTAAAAATCTTGCACATGCGGTTAAGAGGCTCATTTATACCGTAGTTAGTTCTATGGAAATTAACGTGTAAAAGTTCAAATCTTCGCAGATGGTGCGATCCTCCGCGGTAATTTATGCCAATACAGGCTAACAAATCAGGAGCATCAATTTGACCATTTATAAGTTGGTGAAGAAATATTAGATCATTATTAACCCGCCTTTGATATAAGGTTTGAACCTGCAGTAGCTGGATCCTGTGTTCATATGATGGAAGGTTGAATGGATCAGCCCAAGGAAGACCTTTCAGAGCAAAGCGTATGAATTTATGTTGTATTGATTCAATACGGGTTTTATGAATTTCATAAAAGGGAGACCATACTTGAGAAGCGTATTCTAGATGAGGTCGTACATAACAATTGTACAAAGAAAGAGTAACGTACGGATCGTCAAATTCCTTTGCCCAACGTTTTATAAACCCAAGCATAGAGCTTGCTTTATTAACAATGAAGTTAATGTGTTCAGTGAATTCTAAATTGGAACTAAAGTTAACACCTAAGTCCTTGAAACTAAAGACTCGATAGAGTTTATGTTGTGAAATAGAATAATTAAAAGCATTTGCAAGTCGCTTTCTTGAGAAAGTAATTGTTTGACATTTGGCAGGGTTAAGAGAAAGACCGTTTTTATCACACCAAGTAGCGAAACTGTCAACATCGGCTTGCAAAAGAAAGTGGTCTTGGTTAGCCTTTATCGTCTTAAAAATTTTCATATCATCAGCAAATATAAGAATATCACTTGAACGTATACAAGAAACAACATCATTTATAGCAAGAATAAATAGATATGGGCCTAGTTGACTTCCCTGGGGCACACCGGAGTGAGCCTTGAATGAGATTGAAAGGCAGTTTCTAAATTTTACCTGGTAGGATCTATTTTCAAGGTATGACTTTATCCAGGTGATAAAAAATGTTGGAAATCCTAATGATTTTAGCTTGAAGATAATAATGTTGTGACTAAGTTGGTCGAACGCCTTAGAGAAATCAGTATATATACAATCCATTTCATTTCCATTTTCTAACGCGTTAGAACATTTATGTAAGAAGGTAAGGAGGTTTGTTACTGTTGATTTTCTTCTCACAAACCCATGCTGTTGTTCACAAATTAAATTCTTGGTATGGAATGCTAAAGTCTCACACACAACTTGTTCAAAGAGCTTTGGAATACATGACAGTTTGGATATAGGCCTATAATTCGAAATATCAGCTTTATCACCTTTTTTAAAAACTGGAGTTAGAAATGAAGTTTTCCATAAACAAGGAAATTTCCCTGATTTAATCGAAAACTCAAACAAAAATTGAAGAGGTTCAACCAGTATATGTCTACACTTTTTCAATAATATTGGGGGGATTCCATCTGGACCAGATGAGAAATCATCATTTAACGATGAGAGAAATTCTAAAACAGTACTCTGTTGCACAGCGAAATTATTACAATTCGTTTGGGCATAGGAGTGTAAATTTCTGAAATAATCTTCATCAATATCAATAGGGTTGTCCACAAAAGAGTTACGAAAATTATTCGCAAAGGCGTTGCAAATATCAATAGTTTCTTTTAACACACAATTTTCATATATGAAATTTGCGGGGTAGCCATCTGAGTTTTTCTTCGAGTTTACAAACTTCCAAAATGCTTTCGGGTCTTCTTTAAGGGATCTTCCCATTTCGTATACATGATTAGTGTATAGGGACTTTGAAAGAGATTTAAATTCTTCGAAAAGGGCAATGTAAGAGTTATGGTCAGCTGAAGAAAGAGTTTTTAAATATACTTTCCATGCTCTATTTCTTCTATTTCGGAGTGACCTTAATTCTTTCGTATACCATGAGTGGCAAAAGTTCGTATTTTGTAATATTTTTATAGGGATAGTATTATTTATGCAATTATTAAGTATAGTATTAAAGTTATTAACTGCTTCGTCAATATTACTAGATACTGATATACTATCAATACCAGATCTAGCTAATTCTTCTGAGAGCAACTGAAAGTTAGCCTTTCTGAAATCAAAAGTATATGAGCGATCATAAGCGTTGCTATTTTCTCTAATATGACTGCTCAAGTCAAGAACTATATCCAAAGGAGGATGATAACTATCTATATTAGTCATTCCAGAACTTGATTCAAGAACAAGAGTACTAATAGCGTCAGAAGAAAATACTAAATCGAGAATTCGATTTTTTGAATTTTTAATACAGCTTACTTGCTGTAAGTCAGTTGCAGTAATTCTATCCAAAAGCTGGAGCTCAGTTTGTGAAGAAGTTACAGATGTTTCTTGAAAACATTCATCTTCAGAAGGAATCCACTCTACAGACGGTAAATTAAAGTCTCCGAGAAGTAAAATGTTGCTGTTGGAGCAAGACAATTCAATAATGAAATCTAGAGCCTGAGAGACTTCGACATAAACTGAGTCCGAGCTTTTTGGAGGAATGTATGCATTTAATATATAAATGTATTTTGACTCAATGGCTAGCTTTATGCAGATTAGTTCAATTGAGAGATTAAAAGGGAGTATAACAAGTGAAGATATAAATTTATTACGAACTGCGATCAAAACACCACCTCCCACTTCTTTTGGTCTGTCAACATGTCGATCTTTTCTATAAACTAAGAACTCTTCATTAAAAAGTTCTGTGTCCAAAAAGCTTGAATTAAGCCAGGTTTCTGTCAAAAGAAAGATGTCATGTGAAAATGCCTGGGAGTTGGTATAGATATCAGCAGTTTTAGTGCGAAGCCCTCTTACATTTTGGTAGAAGAGGGTAATCCTATTTAGTTTTTTGGGGATGGATTATTAGGAAAGGTACGCGAAAACCTATTTTTCCTCGTTGAAAATTCTTTAATAAGAGCTTCAGGGGGCCAAATACTTGAATCGCAAATAGAATCAAAGAAAGATGAATTTGTTACAATTTTAAAAGATGAAACAAAGCTATTTACTTTACTAATTTTTGTACACTTAACAGAAGTACTCGTAGGTATACAATTATTAGCTAATAAGTGGGAAACAATGTCAAAAACAACATGGGATCTAGGTTTCTATCGAGATTAATTTCAATAACCCAGATAGAGGTTTTCACTCTGATCGGCAGACGGCTATTTATCATTGTGAATGGATGTCAGCGATTTGTCAGCAGTATTAGGAGTAGAGAGGAAAAAAGACAAGTGCTTACATGAAAAACAAATACACATAAGAAAAAAAGAGACTGATATACAGCACTGCTTTTGGACTAACCCACATCGTTTTATTTTCACGAGGTTAACCATATGGGTTATGAGCGATAATAAAACGCGGCTAATGTTGCAGAAATGGATGGATTTAAAGCTACAAGTGATAGAAGCAAAAGCAACCATTTTTAAATGATACCGAAGAAAAAATCAGCTTGGGAAGCTGTAGGAGCGAATATAATTGCAGTTGTTCCAATAGGACCTCGTTAAAAATAAAGCAACAATGGTTGCGAAATGTGACTTCTGAACAGGAAGATCGACCATTGACCGAATATCAACTCTGAGGCAAACCCTGTAAAAGACCAATGAATTTTAAGTCGAGACTCACCATCTATTCAAGTCACATATGATAGTGATGGCTGAACTTGGGATCACGTGAAAACTGATTCAGTTATGTCGCGTGACAAGACCTTCCGAGCTATTCCAAACATGCACAGGGTCTCGACAAGGAGATGAGCCATCATGTGATTTCTTCAATTTTGTTCTTGAGCAAATTGTGCCCAGGACAGGAGTTAACTCTGAATGCACTATTTACAACTGAAACGAAGTGTTACACTTTTCACTCCCCCACACCACCGATCAACCGACAATTAATCAAAGACTCGTCACCGTCTATTTATAAAAGAATACACCCTGCGACATCAACATCAATTACCAGCACCCTACATCACCATTAATAGACCAGCCAGTAATATTCACCATCACCCTGCATAGCCAAACAACCAAGTAACAATCACAGTACACCGAATTTCATCGAATACCTACACTTGGATAAGCAACAACAGCGCACCGCAATTCGTGGAGTTGAAGTCATACGACTTTGCATTCGTCTTCCTTACAGTTCACATCGTCTTGCGACAGAAAAATCATATCGACTCGTGTTAATTCCGAATTATAGGAGACATAAGGTTCCAGCTGATCTCGGTTTGTAGCAACTTTGATAAGCTCAGGTTACTTTTCATGCTGCACTCGTGTACCATTAAAAGATATGTAATCTTTTTTGGTTTCCGCCGTTAAAAACAAAGTAATTCTCCCTTGGGTTAGCCTTGGGCTGGAATCAGATTCCTACCGTAAGCTCCCTTCTCACTCCTTCTGAGTGCGAGATTGGACAGTAAAGTAATTCTCCCTTGGGTTAGCCTTGGGCTGAAATCAGATTCCTACCGTAAGCTCCCTTCTCACTCCTTCTGAGTGAGAGATTGGGTAACAAAGTCATTCTCCTTTGGGTTAGCTTTGAGCTGGAATCGGATTCCTACCGTAAACTCCCTTCTCACTCCTTCTGAGTGAGGGTTAGCCTTGGGCTGGAAACAGATTCCTACCGTAAAATACCTTCTCACTCCTTCTGAGTGAGAGATTGGACGATGAAGCCATTCTCTCTTGGGTTACCTTGGACTGGAATCAGAGCGAATAGTGTGGGCCGCCCAAGTTAAAAAAAAAACCATTGTTGTGAGAGAGACACGTGAAGCCTCGGATAACGACCCCCCTCAAGTGGCAACTAGACCGGAAACGAAAATGGACTATGACCTACGAATATGTACCTGGAATATAAGGACACTTTACATGACAGGTGCTTCTTAAAAACTTGAATCTGTCCTCTCGCGATACAAGGCAGACATTACCGCGATCCAGGAGATTAGATGGATAGGATCAGGAATAACGAAAAGAAAAGATCGCGACATTTATTACAGCTGTCATCAAAGACTGCACATGCTAGGATGCGGATTCGTCGTGAGAAATCGAAAGTCATCGATTTTAAGCCGATTACTATCGCTTGGCTGTGATCCGCATCAAAGCTACCTTCCAGAACATCAGTCTTATATGTGCAGTGCACACGTCTCTACCGGTGAAGCTGAGGAGTCCAACAAGGAGGAGTTAAAAGACCTCCTGGACGGAGCCTCTCCGGAGTACGATGACAAAGCGGTGCTCGGAGACTTCAATGCAAAAGTCGGGGCGGAAAATACTTTTGGCGGATAAGTTGGAAAGCACAGCCTCAACGAAACGACAAAAAGTAACAGCTTCCGACTAATCGACTTTGCTGCAGCTCGTAATACGGTAGTAAGAAGCATTAGGTTCCTACATTAGGTTCCTATACACACAGTAACCTGGCGATCTCCAGATGCTCGAACCACCAACCAAATCGACCAAGTGCTGATTGGCGAAAGGCACGCATCGAACATCTTGGACATGCGGACTTTCCGAGGTGCAAACGTGGACTCTGACCACTTTCTTGCTGTGACAAAGTTCAGAGCCTGACTGTCCAACGAAAAGAAAACGAAGACCACCCGAAGGAAGAAATTCAACATTGAATGACTTAGAACATCTGAGAAGGCCAGAGACTACAGTGAGTAATTGACCGGGAAATTCTCTGCCGTATCCCCAACCACAAGCGTCAACAACCAGTGGAACCAGTACCGCGACATCTATAAGGAGACAGCCGAGACCACCAAAGGCAATCAACCACCCAGAAAAAAGAACCCATGGTATGATGATAAATGCGCGGCATTGAAGCAGAAGACGGAAAATGCATGAATGCAAATGCAACGGAAAACAAGAGCAGCAAGAGAGGAGTACCGTGAAAAGAGAAGGAAAGATAAAAAAACCCTGCGTAGAATGAAAAGAGCATCCGCAGCCTCTCAGCTCAAGTATCTCGAAGAGTCTAGCACTGCCACCAACACCCGCCGCACCGGTTCTACAAAACAGCCAAGCAACTGGCATCTGGTAATAGGACTGGCACGCAAGCTCTTCGAAACAGCGAAGGGAACCTAGTCACCGAAGCACAGGGAATTGAAGACATGCTTAAGCAGCATTTCCAATAACTGCTTAGTGGGCATTATGTAGACAAGCGAAAAAGGAACAAAGAAGCATGAGACCAGTCAATGTAGATTCAGTCCCAGCGACCAGTACAGAAGAGGCTAAGAAAGCCACACACAAGCTTAAGAACAACAAATTCGCCGGCTCGGATGGCCTACCTGCGGAACTCTTCAAGTATGGATGAGATGTTCTGGTAGGGTGCATGCACCAGCTCATCAACCAAGTGTGGAACGAGGAAAGTATGCTCGCCGACTGTTCAAATAGCTTCATATGTCCGATCTACAAAAAATGCGATCCTATGTCCTGCAAGAACTACATTTCCCGTACTACCATGTAAGCGTCTAAAACCTTTCTGCTGTAAAGGAAGCCCTTCCTCACCTACAATATTTACGTGGGATATTATAAGGCTTCCCCAAGCCGAATATTAATGCTGGCTAAAGAGCCGATCTGATTAATTAAATAAAAGACGATTAATTTCAGCTGAAGAGCCGATTATAATTGCAATACTTCCAAAACGAAAGTGATTTTATTTGATCAAAACTTAGCCTATTTATACACAAATAATTTCCAATAATTTCTTACACACTAAGAACTTAAGTATACATTATACATACCATCATAATTCTTAATAATTAATAAATGAATATAGATACATATCACATTGTACGACACCTTTTTGTCGTGTCATCAAATTCATTCATACCCATTGGATGACCTATATAGATATTATGCATGCACAAGCAATGCATATCATAGCGGGACATTGAACCAAAACAAAAAGTAATTCGAAGCGTCATATGGCATTGAGTATATTTGAATCTAAAGACGAAATGCAGTTCTGTTCATTGGCCGCGGATGCAGACGGAGCATATAATGTTACTTCAAGTTTTATTACTAAAGCCAATGACCGAATGGAATGACGCATTGTTTTGATTCCATGTACCGGTAGTGTATGAGCACTACATCCTCACTCTCTTAGAGAAAAAAAAAATTTTTGTTTAAAAAAATTTTTTTTTTTTTTTTATGTGTTTATTATTTTTTTAATCTATTATTGTGTACTTCTTTGATTTCGTTATTTATATTTATTTTACTATTTACACCCTTTAATTCTACAACTTCATATGGCCCTTTGTATGGGTTGTCTAATTTTTTCTTATTTCCTACTTTTAAATATACCTTATCTCCTACCTTTAATTGTAATGGGTTTGCATTCTTATCTACTAATTCCTTTCTTTCTATTTTGGCTCTCTCTAATAATTTCTTAGCTATTACTCTCATTTGGTTTAATCTAAATTTTAATTCTAAGCTGTAATCGTCAATATTGTATATAGGCTTTGTTACATTATCAACTGGATCCTCTGGAAGTTTAACTAATTTTCCATAGACTAACTCGAATGGTGAAATACCTATGCTAGAGTGTGGTGTTGTATTATAACTAAAAACAAAATATGGAATCCATTCATGCCAATTATCTTCTTTTGCAAAGGCAATAAGATATTCATTCAGCACTCTATGGTTCCGTTCTATAGAACCTAATGTTTCATGGTGATAAGGTGTTGATGTTATATGCTTTATCCCAAATGATATATAAATATTTTTCATCACTTCATTTATAAATTCTGTTCCCATATCTGTTTTTAATGTTTTGAAACTACCGTGTCTAAGAATGAAATTATCTACTAAGGCTTTTGCCACTGTGCTTGCATCTTTGTTTTTAATAGGTATCGCTTCGATGTACTTGGTCAACTCAATTTTAATTTATTTCCTTATTTTGATTATTTATTAATACCGAGGCTAATTTTTAATTAAGTAATATTATTAACTAACTTAATTTAGATATTTTTATTCCAAACCATATACCTCGTTTTTAAACCTACCTATAAAGGATCATTATGTTATACGTGTGTACATTTATTTTTTGCATAAATTATTTGTTTTATTTTATCAGGTTCTTTTTTCTTTCTAACGTATTTGATTAGTTCGCATTGTAAAGCGAGTTTAAAAATATTTAATGGTATTAGAGGACTAATTATGTGAGCTGATACTGTTTCAAGAATCCTTATTGATTTTTCTTTCAATACTAACTGTTCCTTAGTAATTTTAGTTTGCTTATCATGAGAACTTGTTTTATACTTATTAATTTGTTCTTTTACCATTTTGTTAAGGGCTTTCCAACAATATTTCCGTTTTATTTTCTTAATAGGTTTCTTGATGCTCATTAGTTCATTATGACAATTCTTTAAAATCCTTTTTCTTTCCTCTTCTTTGTGGATTGGTGGTCTATGAATTATCATTTTAAGTTTTGTATTCTTAGCACCCTTTTGTTTTTGCAGCGTGTTA
The DNA here is from genome assembly GCA_963921185.1 of Dasysyrphus tricinctus. Classification (NCBI taxonomy): domain Eukaryota; kingdom Metazoa; phylum Arthropoda; class Insecta; order Diptera; family Syrphidae; genus Dasysyrphus; species Dasysyrphus tricinctus. The sequence goes on along the minus strand of OY992530.1, from coordinate 76,835,172 downwards.
TAAATTTCATTACATTCGTTAATATTTATTTTCTCACATATTTTATCATTATCTGCAATTTCTATTTTTTCTTTTTCCTCTTCATTAATTTTTAATACATCTTCTTTGTCATAGCTATATATATTTGCACGAGCTTCTCCTGAATCAGACCTTAGTCCAGATGAGGATTTTCGCTGGCGTATTTTATAGTTTTTATAATTATTACTAGTACTAGCTTCTCCTGAACTAGACCTAAGTCTATGTGAGGATTTTCGCTGATGTACTTCATAATCAATTGACAAACAGAATTTATTTTTAGGGCTGCTATTATTTGAATTTTTACCACCAAGTTTATTATCATTTCTTTCAATATTGTCATTTTCACACGTTTCCTCCTCCTGTTTGACTGTTACTTGTTCTTCAGATATCTCAGATCCTTGGTAACTACCTAATCGTTGTTCTTTATTTTTGCATAATTCATTATTCATTAATTGTGCTGGATTATTGATTTCATTAAAAGACTGATTAATGTTAACACTCTTGTATCTAGTGTTATTATATCGTAACCTGTTCTTATTCGGTATTTGATTTAAATTGTAACTGCAATGTTTATTTTTTCTAGAGTTGTTTATTTGATAATAGTTAATTCATGCAATTTTTTCCGAACTTTCTATACAATTGACTCTTCTTTTATTATTATTCCCGTCATTATACCTATTGTTGGGAAATCTATAACTACCATTATTATTTAATCTATTGTTGTTTTGATACCTCACATTGTTGTTGTTGTTGTAGTTGTTGTTTCTATTAAAATGTTGGTAATTTGTTCTGAGGCTATTTATTCTAAAATGGTTTATTTGGGTAAATTCATTAGATGAATCTAGCTCAGCTGCTAATTGAATTGCCTCATTTAGTGTTTTTGGTCGTGCTGAGAAAATAGTTGACTTTGTAGGTTGTTGTAAGCCATTTTTAAATGCATTTAAACCTAATTGGTCGTTTAATTTACAGATTGTTTCCCTTGATTCTTCTCCCTGATCTAAAATCTGAAGTGAATTGAGCTCGGCTATTAATGTTTCTATCTTAGTTGCAAAGGTTGATAAATTTGAATTCTGTTGCAAATTTGACAGTTCTGATATTATTTGTAATGCGTTCTTGTTATTTTTAAAAAGTTTTTTAAACGTCTCTTTAAGTTCTTCAATTGTATTGGGTTCATTAACTGTGCTCAATCTATTTCTAACCTTATCTGCTAATTTTGTCCTTAGAACAAATTTTATTAATTTTTTCTTCTCAATATCATCACTCAGTGTATCATTTACAAACTGTATTAAGTTAAGGAAGTTATTAAGCTTATTCACTTCTCCTTCATACTCAGGAATTATCTTAAAGCTAGTTAAAATATCAAATTTTAGCATTACTGTATCTACTGTGTCTACACTATTAGTTGTAAAATAACCTTTTCATATTCAATTCAATTAAATTTGTAATTATTATTTTTATTATTTTTTATTCTACTTAAAAAATTGTCAATTTATTAAATTCCTCTGATTCGTATAAAATTTGATTAACATCTTCATCTAATAATTTTAACATATTTTTTTTTATTAAATTTTTACAATTGTTTTAATTAAAATTAAGTATATAATTATTATAAAATAAACAATTATAATAACGTGTTTAAATTGTAAATTCATACTGTTTTCAATAGAGAACATTTTTCGACTCATATTGAGTATAAAAATATTTTTTTTTTTTGTTTTTTTTTTTTTTTTTGTTTTTAAGAAGCAAAATAGTTATCAGAAGTGAGATCAATCACTTCTTCTTCACCTTCAAAAATCAATAATATATGTGGTGGGAAGACCATGGATGATTGAAGAGTTTCTCACATGTTGTTGCAAGCTTCGCTGGTAGATTTTTGTTTGAATAAAACCACTGTAGCAGCTTTACATATTTTTCATTTTGTATCGGATCTTTAGCTGTAATGTACTGCAGAAAAGGAATATACTTCCTAATTTCATTGAATCTCTTCCGATCCAACTTTCTCCTAGCATTTTCAACATCATCGGACAAATCGATAACACCAGTTTCCATTTTGAAATGAATGCTAATATGCGTATCGTTTCGATTGTTTCTTTTTTTGTCTAGAAAACTAGCAGGATCGAGTTGGGCAAGATCGCCATGTAAAGGAAGCCCTTCCTCACCTACAATATTTACGTGGGATATTATAAGGCTTCCCCAAGCCGAATATTAATGCTGGCTAAAGAGCCGATCTGATTAATTAAATAAAAGACGATTAATTTCAGCTGAAGAGCCGATTATAATTGCAATACTTCCAAAACGAAAGTGATTTTATTTGATCAAAACTTAGCCTATTTATACACAAATAATTTCCAATAATTTCTTACACACTAAGAACTTAAGTATACATTATACATACCATCATAATTCTTAATAATTAATAAATGAATATAGATACATATCACATTGTACGACACCTTTTTGTCGTGTCATCAAATTCATTCATACCCATTGGATGACCTATATAGATATTATGCATGCACAAGCAATGCATATCATAGCGGGACATTGAACCAAAACAAAAAGTAATTCGAAGCGTCATATGGCATTGAGTATATTTGAATCTAAAGACGAAATGCAGTTCTGTTCATTGGCCGCGGATGCAGACGGAGCATATAATGTTACTTCAAGTTTTATTACTAAAGCCAATGACCGAATGGAATGACGCATTGTTTTGATTCCATGTACCGGTAGTGTATGAGCACTACACTGCAACACTATGATTTCGGCAAGTCACTATGATTTCGGCAAGTACCAGGCCGCTTTCATGCCAGGCAGATGAACGAAAGACCAAGTCTTCACATTGAGGCAAATCCTGGAAAAGACCAACGAATTTCAAGTCGAGACCCACCATCTATTCATCGACTTCAAAGCAGATAGCAGATGATAGCAGAAATCGCCAAAAGCTTCTATTGGCGATGTCGGAACTCGGGATCCCGAAAAAACAGATCCAGCTATGCCGGATGATGTTACCTACAAAATATGCGGTGCAACGGTCAAAATGGGTGACAGCTCACGCGAGCTAAGACGTGTACAGGGTTCCGACAAGGAGATGCGCTCTCATGCGATTTCTTCAACCTTGTCCTGGAGCAGATAGTGCGCAAGAGTGGTGTTAAAATGGAAGGCACTATCTTCAACAGGTCTTCTCAACTGCTTGGCTATGCGGACGACATCGATGAACAGGCGAAACGCGTTGGTCTTGAAGTGAATGAGGACAAAACAAAGGATATGCTTTCAACAAATAGAGCCTCATCTGTCCATCGCCTAGGACAAAACGTCACTGTTGGTAGCAGTAATTTCGAGGTAGTCCAGGAGTTCACCTACCTCGGAACAAACATCAATTCCGACGAAGAATCACCCTAGTGAGCCGCTGCTACTTCGGTTTGGCCAAACAAATGGATTCAAAACTCCTTTCACGAAAGACAAAGTGCACGCTATACAAAACGCTAATTTTACCAGTTCTACTCTACGGCGCCGAGTGCTGGACGATAAGTAAAAAAAGGGGAATTGATACTGGGCACTTTCGAGAGAAAAATTCTTCGGCGGATATTTGGTCATATATGGGAATAGGGCGTTTGGAGGAGAAGATTTAATTGAACGAGCTGTACCAAGATGTGGATGTAGTCCAGAGAGCCAAAACACGTCGACTACACTGGCTCGGCCACATCGAGCGAATGGATAACAATGATCCAGCCAAGAAAATCTTCGAAGCCCTCAGCCCCCAGCTTCGAGACGACCAGGAAGACTGAACCTCCGCTACAGAGACCAGGCGGTTCAGACGCAAGAGCGCTTGGTTTCGACGACTGGATGGAGCGTACGGGGGACCGTAACCGATGGAGTACCTCATGCAGAGACCCTCCATGGATCGGGAGCCGGATAAGTTAGTAAGTAAGTATGGATTTGTTATAGTTTATCGCGCTTTCAAAAAACATATACTCCGGTCAATTTATGCTCAAAAAGGCTCTTTGCGAGCAAATTTTGGGGTAGTTTTGATTTTTTTCCCTCCTTTACGTTTTTGGGGATGCTGAATCCGAATCTGATATTTGCCAAACAAAATTTCGTGACGCAACATGGAAAAAACGCAAATAATGATGCAAAAATGCATTTCTTCTTTTTCACTAATGGCTCGAAAACTACTAACTATTCGAAAATTACATTAAGTACCATTGAAAGTATACACAATTTCCAATAAATCTCTATTCAAGGTTTTTTTCTGCGACAACCCATTTGGACTCAAGTGCTAGTCGAAAATTGACGTATTTTTACTGTTTTCGAAAACCCACTCGAAAGCGCTAAGAAATTACTTTGTGTGACAAAATTTGAACTTTTGTCTGTAACATGAACCAAGATATACTTTTCTGATGGTCTTTGATGCGCTGAGTTTGAATTTGTCCTTGGAATTGCTCTAGCACGTTACGTTTTTGAGATATGCGAATCTAAAGTTTTTTAAACATGTATTTTTTATGCAAATTTGAAGTTATATTTTTTTCTCGAGGTAATTTTAAAAATGTTTATGGTCATTCTGAAGTATGAACATTTTACCTTAAAATTCTTTTTGAACCTTTCAAATATCTGCGTGCGTCTTCGAGAAATCGTTGGTTTTCGTTTTACTACCTACCTAATTCGAAAAATCCAGTCAATTTGTGCTCAAAAGGGCAAATTGTGGAATTTAAAAAAAAACAAACAGCAAATGCCCCTTTAAATAACACTATAAAAAGTTCGAATTTTAGAAGGTTTAATATTTTAGAAACCTCTACTGAAACTTTAAGACCAAGCATGAAAAACAAGCAGTTTCATTTTTTGGCGCAGATAAATAAGTAAGTAAAATAAGTGCAGATATAATTTTGGAATATTTGAAATAGCATGACACTCAATAGGTTTGCAGAAAAAATATTGTGAATAAGTTAAGGTTACCACGATTTGGATACATTAAACGTATTTAACGGTACGGATACCAGGTAAGCGACAAGTCCGGCCTCTAATTAAATAAAAAACAGAATCAAATCGAATCAGTTAAGCAGTTTTGTACAAAAACACACGTTCACACAATTTTTACTTCTTATTATGCGTTATTGAAATCATTTTTGTCGCTTTTATACTGTCTGGAGGAAGGAAGCCAAATGAAAATTACTACCTGCCAACCAAATGATGGATTGAAGTGCGTCATGCCATAGGCTATAACTCCAAAGTAAAACAAAAATTAACACTCAACATCCAAAATCCAAATGTGAATGAATCTAATTCACGATTTTCAAATGCCAGCTCAACCATTAATTAGCTGGGTTATTGACCTCATAAAATTATACTGAAACTAGGTACAATTTCAACTGGAATTTTGATGTTAAGAAAATATTTGTGCTCAATAATCCATTTTGGTTTTGGTGTTCTCTAAATAATGACAGACAATTCTAAATTTTGTATTCTCATAAGAATGTAGACAAAAGAAAAAAAAATCTTTACAGAGCCCAAATGCGTATTCATTTTTTTTTTTAATTTTCTTCCGTCATATAGAAACCATCCGTATTTGTAATTAGCTTTTTAAATATTTTTTGTTTGGAATGAAATGCATTACTCATTAGCGATTTATTTAACTTTAAAATATGTAATTTTATTTGAAAAGTGGTGTGTTGAGTTGATTAAAAAAAAGTTTTTGTTTCAAAGTGTTAAATCCAAATATTTACTTAAAAGTTTTTTAAGTTAAAAAAATAAGTCAACAATTAATAATGGATTCATTAAGAGAACTTGTATTTACTGTAAGTAAATATTTATAAACTACAGAGGAATCCTTTCCGGTTTACTTAATAAATAAAATTTAATCTTCCACTCAAGTTTTGAGAAATGACGTCTTATGTTAGCAATTTTTGAAAAGTGTTTTTTTTTCAAAAAAAAAAAAAAAACATTTTCTTGTTATGTAGGTACCTAAAACATCTGTTTAAAATGTCAAATTAAGTCGTTCACTTCCTTATTTATTTTTCTCGAAAAGAATGTATTAAACCCAAGTGCAATCATTGTTTTAAATACTTTGACAACTGAGCTATAGTTATCATTGTCTGCTGTTTATTGATGGATATTATGTTTTATGTTTTGTATAATAAAACTTTTGTTTTTATGAATCAGCCATTTTTAAAGTTTGTTGTTGATCTTCATTTATGATAAAAAAAAATTTACTGTAAACGTGAACTACGAACAAAATGCTATTTTGCGATTGAGAAAGAAATATACTTTACAGGTGGCCGTTTGTTAATATAACATGCATTTGAGCTTATGCCATATGCCTTTTAGATCGATGGTCTTTTTCAAATGTAATCGCATTGCATGTCAGTAGTTAGAACGAATATACAAGTATGAAAAAAATTTTGACAAAAAGAGGAACTTATAAGAAGGAACCCACCTTAACAAGATGCGCAGGTCCTATAGGGGTATTGACAGCGAACCCTTTCTGTATCGGAAATTCAAACACCAACATTTCTCTCCAAAAACATTAAGGCAGCTGGACTTGACGGAATTCAAGCTGCATTCCTTAAAGCCGACCCGGTAACAGCGGTTAGTATTCTACATCCGTTGATACAAATCATTTAGGAAAATAAAAGCTATCTCAAGGACTGGAAAGATAGTGTCATTGTTAAGCTGCCAAAGAAAGGTGACCTTAAGAATTGCAACAATTGGCGTGGTATCACCATTTTTTCCGTTTTCCCAAAACTAATGGCAAACATCATTCTCGAGCGGATAAAAGATAGAATCGAGTCTACACTCAAGAGGAATCAAGCTGGCTTTCGCAGTGGTCGATCGTGTGTCGACCACAACACCTTGCGTATCGTCCTTGAACATTCGATGGAATTTCAATCACGGCTTTATCTCATGTCTGCACGTGGTATGTTCTGTCACCCTATAGACCACGAGCAGTCGAAGATTTAACGGAGGCCCTAGACTGCCACAAAGCAGACATAACCGGCATCCAAGAAGTGTGAGGGGATGGGCCGGGCATAAGAAAACTGAAAGAATGTGACTTCTACTACGGTGACTGTTACTGACAACAAGGGTAGCGTCTTCAAGACATATGAGCCATGCCCTAGCTATGACATTAAAAGTGTCTTGAGTGATTTAAATGCCAAACTAGGAAAAGAAGACGTCTTTAGTGGCACAATCGGAAGATATAGACAGCATGGTACCACTTTCGGACTTAAGTTACCCCCAACTTTGCTGCGGGGCGAAACATTGTGGTAGCTAGTACGCAGTTTCCGTAACTCGATATACACAAGGGGCATGGCGAATTCCTAGTCAATCAACCGCCAACCAGATTGACTACGGTCAACACAAGGCACTCCTCCAGTATCAAGGAAGTCTGAACGTTCCTAGGAGCCAACGTTGATGCCGCCTCTGACGTGCTGGACCTCGCAAGACTACAGGCATACAAAGCGGCGCTGCATAGAAGGACCAGAGCTGCTCGCGCGCTCTACGATCAGAAGAGAAGAAGGGAACACCGGCTTTTCAGAAGGAAAAAAAAAAAGAGAGCAGGAGAAGCGCACTATCGAGGAAAGAGAGGGATGCCATTGCAGGAATGAAGTTCGGAAGTTTTACCAAAAGTAAAAAGAACCTCCCAGGGTCACATGGTTAAAAGGCCCGAACCGAAGCCTGCAATGATGACCAAGGGAACATCGTGGTAGAATCGCAGCCGGTGCTGAGAATATGGACAAATTATTTCTGAAAATTGCATAACGATGATGACAAACCTAATTCCGCTGCCATGTAGATTGCACCATTCAGCCTGGAAGACCGACGCACGTAGGCCAACAAATCTTTCCACCCGATCTCGACGAAGTGAAGACAGCTATATCTAAACTTGAGTCCAATAACGCTGCTAGAGCTATATAGGCAATGTCTAGTTTTGGCATCCCTGCCAAACTCGTCCATTTGTGCAGGGTGAGGATTAAAAATTCACGCTGCTCCATCAAGGTTATCAAATACTTTACCGATACCTTTGATGCCAATAAAAAGTTTTTGGCAAGGCGAAGCGCTGTCATGCGACTTCTCCAACATCGTTCTTGAAAGAATACTGCAAAATGCTCTCAAAAGTCCCTCCAATTACTCAATTACGCTGACGAGATTAATATAATCAGACGAACAAAGCGTGATGTCAATAGTGCTTTCATGAGTATTGGTAAGATAGCCAAGAAGATGGGTTTAACAGTGAATGAATGCAAGACGAAATATCGTCGCTGTAGATCGAATACCTCGTAACCAAAAAAATGTTGATTTGATTGAACGTCTCGGACAGAAAGTCACAATAGATAACAATAATTTCGATGTGGTCAAAGACTTTGTGTACCTAGGCTCTGCTATCAACATAGTAAATAATACCAGCACTGAGATCAAACGAAGAATTACTCTTGCCAATCGCTGCTTCTTTGGGCTAAGAAGGCAATTCAGCAACTTAGATGTCCCTATATAATATACTTATCATCCCGATCTTGATGCATGGTGCAGAGGCATGGACACTGTTAATATTGGTTGAGAACGCTCTAGGCTGTTTTGAGAGGGAAATTCTCCGGGTGATTTTGGGTCCCGTCTGTGTAGATGAGGAATGGAGAAAGAAGATACAACAACAAACTGTACGGGCTGTACAGCGACACAAAAGTGAAAAGACAAAGACTGAGATGGCTGGGTCAGTAAATGGACATCGGAAAGTCTTTGAATCCAACCCCGTGGGACGACGCGGCACAGTAGAGGTGGATAGTTAACAGGTGGCGCACGCAAGTGCAAGTACAACCGAGCCGGCTTGAAGAAGCTTGTTGGTTGAACCTGGTCCACCCCGGACGGAAGCGCCACCTAGTTGCATCATATCATCATCATCGTGTCCTGTAACCCCGGCTGGGGCATAGGGCGTCAACAAAACGTCTCCATCCTTCACGGTCTGCTGCAAGGTACTTTAGCTGTGGCCACGTCTTTCTCTGGGATTCTGCTTCCGCTAAGACAGTTGATTTCCATGTTGTTCTTGGTCTTCCAACCCGCCGTGCACCCTGAGGATTCCATTCAAAGGACTGCTTTGCAATTTCATTGTTTGGTTTCCTCAGTGTGTGACCAATCCAACGCCATTTACGCTTTCTTATGTCGACGTCCAGCCGCTCTTGACTTGTCCTGCGCCACAATTCCTCATTTGATATTATTTGTGGCCAGCGAATCTTTAGGATGTGGCGAAGACAGCGATTCACAAAAGCCTGCAATTTCTTCGAAATGATAGACGTGACTTTCCAGGTTTCACAAGCATATAACAGCACGGATTTGACATTGGATTCGAAGAATCTCAACTTAGTGCGTAAGGAGATTTGACTTGATTTCCAGATTGGGGACAGAGTACCGAAGGCAGCACGAGCTTTATTTATTCTACTTTTAACGTCCAGATCCGTACCACCGTTTGCAGAGACAATACTGCCAAGGTAGTTGAACTGTTCCACTACGTCAACTGGCGTCTCCTGTAGAATAATACGCTGCTGTGTGGAGCGGCCTGTGAGCATTATTTTTGTCTTTTTGCTGTTTATTCTTAGACCACTCGACTCTCCCTTCACTTGCAGTGTTTGGCACATCCCGTTCAGCCCACTGATGTTATTTGCCAGTAGACATATGTCATCGGCATAGTCTAAATGACTGAGCCTTTCGAACGGTCTCCATTGAATGCCCTGTCGCTCTGCTGTACCTACACTGGCCGTCAATACGTCGTCCATCGCCAGCAGGAAGAGAATTGGCGATAGAACATCCCCTTGTCTCACACCCTGTTGCACTACAAAGGAGTCGGATAGCTGCCCATTGTGCAAAACAAAACACCTTGCGTTGTTGTAGGACTCTTTAATAATGGCAACTATTTTTGGTGGAATTCCTCTACCAAGCAACGATCTCCATATACATTCTCACCACCTAGTTGCAGAAGCTATTAATTACTTAAATAATTAAGTTCTGCAAAATAATCAAAATATAGAATTCAAAGAATAAGTATCCGCAATTAAATCTCAAATTGACCATTTGTGTCGGTGTCATTATTGTTAAGATGACGAATCTTCTGTGCATGTCATCAAATGACCCTCCAAGGAGATTAGAACATGAATAAAATGGTTGACACACAAAAAACAGATGACGGACTCAGCAGTGTTTTGAATTCACATTAATTCTCTGTAATTTGAGGCGACACTAAACCATATGTGAAGTGAACAACCGGCTGAGTAAGCAGCAATGACCTACCGACAGACGACGGACTGGCAGAGTCACAGAGTGCTGACGCTGGGTAGTGACTAGTGGTGTTTGTTATTTTTTTTTTAGTGATGTGTCTGAGCTGGTGTGCGCTGCGCTGGGAACCGGCTTGCTAGTTATGATGAGTCGGCAATTTTATTACGCTGATGATGGCAAGGACGCCACATTAAAAAGCCGCGTGCGATATGGAACGGCGGCGGTGGCTGCGACGGCGGCAATGCCAGTGTATCTTATAAAATATACAATCCTGTTTTTTGTTTGCATATTTACTTTGGTGGTCTCGTTATGAGGTGTTGCAGGAGAGTTGTTTGGGGCGTTTTGGACTCTGGTCTTTGAAATAATATTTTGTTTTTCAACTTTTTTTTCTGTTTTGCATATTTTATATGATGTCATGTTGGAAACTCTTGTGACCGTTGGCTCAGTTTGAATTATGTATAACTTTAATCACAATTCAACATGCAATTGAGTGAGTGAAGTGGAGTGATGTGAAGCAAAGTGCCTAGCAAAGAAAAACCGTGATAGGGAGTGGAGTGCAGATGTTGTTAAAATAAAAAGGGGGGAAACGGGTGTATTGTCAGTGGTAGTGTCATAGAGGCAGCGGCAATGGCAACCAACGGCGGCGGGCGCACCAAGCAGATCATGAAATGGATGTAATTTCCTTTCCTGGGAGTTCAGCTTTCGTAATTTATTACAATTTTTTTTTTGTGCAGCTGCTATAGCTGTGTGAGTGTTGGATATTCGTTATCGGTGATGCACATGGCATGGAAGAGGTTTTGAATTTAATTTTTATAGACGAAAATGACTACCTTACCTACGTTTTATATTTATGTATTTTTTTACTTTTGTATTAAATTTATAAGAAGTTTACAGCTTGGAATACAGAGAGATGAACACAATTATTTGAAGTGAAAGGGTGCATTTAAGCTTCTTACAAATTGAACTTCATTAAGAAATAAATTTGGCTTTGGTGTAATATTGCAAGAAATTACAAGATGACTGCACTCACCACACGTTCAAAAATCTTAACAAAAACGATCAGGAAAATACTAAGGGTGGTGTTACTGAAAATCACTTATATCACTTCTCAGAAGTTGTTTTGAACACCAATTAGGTTTTTAAGTATCACAGGCCATATTAAAAAAAAACACCAAGCTGACTTTTCTTGTCCGTTTGATAATTTTTCTCACTAATACTTAATAAACATTCCACATTCTCTGCACCAAAATCACTTTGGGGTGCCTGATCGGGAAACTATTGATTGCTCAGAACTTAGTCTAGGCCAGTAGCGCAACAATCAGTCACGGTGAAGTGCTTGTTTGGAAGTTATTGTGAGTCTGTCATTGGGTTGCCGCTTTGCAAAACAACTCTTAAGAGCTTAATTACATCTCTGCTTCTGTCGAGCAGAAGGAGGCCTTTCATAGACGGCACATAGACTGAGTGCCGGTCAACAACACCATGCTTTCCAGTAACATGCCTGAGTCCATCATTGTCATTGCCAATCTTGGCATTCAAGCCCCCCATTACCATTATAATGTCTCTACATGGTGTACTATCATAAGCAGCACTCTTACTTACTTACTTACTTAAAGTGGCGCTACAGCCCGGGGTGGACCAGGGTCTCAACCAACAAGCTTCTTCCAGCCGGCTCGGTTTCCAACTAGCTGTCTCCAGTTTCGCACGCCAAGTTGGTTGAGGTCCTCTTCCAATTGCATGCGAGTCCCACGGAGTTGGATTCAAAGACTTTCCGGGCCGGAGCATTGGCGGTGTCCATTCGCTCTAGGTAACCCAGCCTCTCAGTTGTTGGCTTTTCACTTTTGTGGCTAGGTCGGTGTCACTGTACAGCCCGTACAGTAGTTCGTTATTGTATATTCTTCTCCATTCCCCACCCACGCGGAGAATTTTCCTCTCAAAACAGCCTAACGCGTTCTCATCCACCGTTAACAGTGTCCATGTCTCTGCACACTGCACCATACATCAGGACCGGGATGATAAGCGTCTTATACAGGGACAGTTTAGTTTCTCGAGAGAGGGCTTTACTTCTCAATTGCCTTCTTAGCCCAAAGAAACAGCGATTGGCAAGAGTAATTCTTCGTTTGATCTCAGCACTGATATCGTTCGCTGAGTTTATAGCGGATCCTAGGTAGACAAAGTCTCTGACCACATCAAAATTCCTCTCAAAACAGCCTAACGCGTTCTCATCCACCGTTAACAGTGTCCATGTCTCTGCACACTGCACCATACATCAGGACCGGGATGATAAGCGTCTTATACAGGGACAGTTTAGTTGCTCGAGAGAGGGCTTTACTTCTCAATTGCCTTCTTAGCCCAAAGAAACAGCGATTGGCAAGAGTAATTCTTCGTTTGATCTCATCACTGATATCGTTCGCTGAGTTTATAGCGGATCCTAGGTAGACAAAGTCTCTGACCACATCAAAATTATAGCTGTCTATAGTGACGTTCTGTCCGAGACGTCGGTGTTGGGTGTCCTTTCTTGTTGGCAGCATATATTTGGTTTTGCTTTCATTCACCGTTAGCCCCATTTTCTTGGCTTCCATCTCAATGCTCACAAAAGCACCACTGACATCACGCTTTGTTCGTCCGATAATTTCAATGTCGTCAGCGTAAGCGAGTAATTGAACGGACTTTGGAAAGATTGTACCTCTATTTTTGACGTGAGTGTTTTCACTATTATTTCAAGAAGGATGTTGAAGAAGTCGCATGACAGCGCATCGCCTTGCCTAAAAACTTTTTGTTGACATCAAAGGTATCGGTGAGGCCTTTGCTGACCTTGATGGAGCAACGTGCATTCCCCATCGTCATTCTGCACAAACGGACGAGTTTGGACTAGACATTGCTTTGTATAGCTCGTCTCTATAGATGCTGCCATACGCGGCCTTGAAGTCGATAAAAAAGTGGTGGATATTGATTTGAAACTCCTGGGTTTTTTCGAAGATCTACCGTTGTGCGAATATTTGGTCGATGGTGAACTTTCCAGGCCTAAGGCCCCACTCACATGTACCTATCAGGTTGTTGACGAATGGCTTCAGGCGTTCACAAAGTATGGCAGAAAAGATCTTGTATGCGATGCTAAGGAGACTGATGCCTCTGTAGTTGGTGCAGTCCATAGGATCGCCTTCCTTCAGGATCGGGCAAACAATACTGAGCTTCCATTCATCGGGCATGCTTTCCTCCGACCATATTTTGTGGATGAGCTGGTGCATACTCTCAACCAATTTATCACCAGCCGCTTTGAATAGCTCAGCCGCAAGGCCATCTGCTGCAGCAGCTTTATTGGACTTAAGTTTAGATATAGCTTTCTTTACTTCGTCGAGATCGGGTGGACGGAATTGTTGGCCTACGTCGTCCAGGTTGAATGGTGCAATCTGCATGTAAGCGGAATTCAGTTCGTCATCGCCGTTATACAATTTTCAGAAATGATTTTTCCATATCCTCAGCACCAACTGCGATTCTACCAAGGTGATCCCCTGATCATCCTTTCAGCCTTCGGTTTGGGCCTTGTATTGTAACCCTTGGAGGTTCTTTTTATTTTTTGATAAAACTTCCGAACTTCATTCCTGCAATGGCATCTCTCTATTTGCTCGATCACGCGCTTCACATGCTTTTTCTTTTCCCTTCTTAGAAGCTTGTGTTCTTCTTTCTTTTCCCTTCTTAGAAGCTTGTGTTCCTCTCTCCTCTTTTGCTCGTAGAGCTCACGAGCAGCTCTGGTCCTTGCCTGTTGTTTGGCTTCATGTAGGTACTTGTCGGCATTTTTTGTCGAACTAGAGATTTCGCTGAGGTTGTTTTGCGAGGCCAGCACGTCAGAGGTGGCATCTCTGATGGCTTCCTGGTAATTCTTCCACTGGTTCTCGATACTTGCAGTTGGCGGCATAGGACTATTTAAGAGGGCAAGAGAGACCCGATCGGAAAAGGACCTGGCGATTTCTTGTGACTGTAGCTGTCCGACGTCGAACTTACTTACAGTGCTTCCTTGTTTTGGCCTTGGTCTGGATATCCGTAGCATTACCTAGCTACAATGAGGTAGTGGTCAACGTCGGCTTTTCGGAACGGTCGGCAATCCTTGATACTGGAGGAGTGCATTGCATCGATCGCAATGTGGTCAATCTGGTTGGCAATTGATTGACCATGAATTCGACATGCCTCCTTATGTATATCGAGATGCGAGAACTGCGTACAAGCTACCACAACGTTTCGCCCCGCAGCAAAGTCGATTAACCTGAGTCCGTTATCGGAGGTGGTGTCGTGCAGGCTATATCTTCCGATTGTGTCACCAAAAACGTCTTCTCTTCCTAGTTTGGCATTAAAATCATTGCAATGCTCATATGTCTTGTCCAGAAGCTCGTAGAACTCGTCGTTGGTGTTGTCATCTTTCTCCTCTGTGGGGGCATGCGCGAATATGAGGCCAATGTTGGCGAAATTAGCCTTGATGCAAATTGTCGTGAGGTGCTCGTTCACATAGTTGAAACTCAAGACTTCTTGCCGAACGGCTCGTGTACACCTAGTCCGTCATTGGCCGAATTATGCTCGGGCATCATCGGCTGAATTTGGGCGATCGAACCAAACGTATGTAAGAGAAAGAGAGTGCGTACACCACTCCAACCAACATCGTCCGATGACGCCCGGTAATTACCGATCAACCGTCAAATCCGAACTTGTTTGGATTCTTCGTCCGTTTGCCGGGTTAACTTGCGATGGTACATGAAAAAATTGGATACTGACATTACACAAATAGAAAAAGCATCGTCCGAGAACGGCTTGTGTATGCAGGCGAACGTCCGAGACAGTCGCGCGAATGGCACAAACACGAAATCGGCCGATGATTCGGTATCATGTGATGATCCGAAGTTTGTGGGCCTTATTTCGTTTGCTAGGTTCGTCAACAGTAACTAAAGTCGGGAAGTCACCCCGACGGCACGACCCTCAACCTGGAAGACAAGACCCGTAGAATATAACTACAAGGGCGGGGAGACGGATTAACCGCTCCTTATAGTCCTGACCTCTAAATATGTCGTAGTAGCCAGTAGAAAGTGTTCACTAAGGGACAGTTTTTCAGTTCAGGCTTTACTCTGAGTTAAATCAGAGTTAGCTAATCCTGAAAATAAATTAACCCTGAGTTAACTCAGGCACAGTTTTTCAGTTGAGGATTAACTTTATCTTTCAGCTGTAAAAATTCGGAGGCCAACGATGTGCGACACTATGGATATCACCCTTCTACGCCTTTTACGCATAGGAATAGAGATGGCGCCACGCCACAATGAATTGCACTGGCAATTACTTTCAATATCGAAATCAAGATGGCGCCACAGCGAAAAAGACCCTCATTTTGGTGCCTGAGTTAACTCACCAAATTAGACGAGTTAACTCGGAGTTAACTTTCGATTTCAATTGACTGAAAAACTCGTTTTTGGAGTTAACTCCGGTTTAACCCCGAGACTAGGATGATCTCGCACTGAAAAACTGGCCCTAAGTGGTTCAGCCTGACGGGAACTGTAGACGCCACCGTTGATTACATCTGGGGAATTCTTACGCTGCCGCCTTGAAAAAAGGAGAGGTGCCTTAGTGGGAACACTCCTCCCGGTTTCTGTCTTCAAGACTGTTGATGGCACCGTTGATGCTCTGGGCTGAATTCATCCACCGCACACCATCCTTCTGATAGGCTAGTCCAAGACTTCAGCCGAATTATACAGCCAGTCATTTCCGAAAGAAGATTATAGTGTTGCAATTAGCAAGTCAAGCCCGGATGAACGAGACCAGTATCCGACCACTTGGAGGTAAAATAAGCACAATTGACGTGTAGAATTCGTTGCATCACTGGACGTTACCATTTTGACACCATTCAGTAATTACCCCCACCCTAAAACACCCAGCTTTTGAATTATTACTTTAAATGGAAACAAATAATTGACAGGGCTACGAGCTTGAGGTAGAATTTTATTCTTGCACTTGTACACTAACCATAAAGAATAAATGCAAATACATACCTAAATTTTGTTTTGTTGAAAAATATAATAAACAAACTCTTCTTTGTTACCTTCTTTAAACAAAAACAAAAAAAAATGACAAACAACAAATCTCATTTCACCCTACAATGAAATCACTATAACAACACATTCTGATTAACCACTTAAAAAGCTTTCACATGCAATGCAACGAACATTTAAGTATCTATAAAAATATAGAATGCTAACTGCTTTGTGCATTCCCACTTAACAAAGATGAATTAAATCAACAAAACACTTGACACATTCGCCACCTCTTAGCAAATTAAGGCCAACAGAGAGAAATGATGGCTGCTTTCTGCGTCGTTGCCTTCGCGCCTCTATAGCTTTCAGATTGAAGTCATTTTAATTCAAACCGAAATTCATTTAGCCACAATTAGCTTATTGTTGTGACTACTTCTGTGAATGCTGATAGCATACAGTTTCAGCATTCCATATGCCCAGCATAATGTTTTTCGAGAATACAAAATTTATTACTTAGCTTAAAAAAAAAATATGTGCATATGTACATTAAAGTCGTCAGTCGTCATGTTGTCAGCTTTTATCAATCATCATGAAAACTGTGACAATTGGTTCCTTCGAGATTATATTGTGCAGCTGATTTGTATTAACACGTTTCTACATTATTCAGGGATTAATAGTACTGTGTATTTAAATAAGGGGAACTATTAATGTCAGTTATGATTGCAGTCTCCTTTCGACGACGATATCAATTGTCAAATAATTACTTTGAGTATACTCAAACTTCAACATTAAATGCAATTAACTGACAAGGCTAAAATGTCATTGAACGACATCAAAAATACTGCGCCATATCACAGCCAGTTAAACTGACAACAAAGTATACCTATGTATGCATTTCTGTTGATTCCAAAAATAAGATCTGTCTAGTGTAAACAATTATTGGAATGACGCAGCCGCGGCAAAAAAGCTGATAGGACAGACCCGGCCTTATCAAGTTTTTTTTTTCTGTCTATCCGCAGATGATAAAAACAACGAGAATCTTGTTTACATTGATTGTTTGATTCCGAATTGATGAGTGCTTCAGTGTCGAGTGCAGCGAACATCATAACTAGCTTTGTGCTTCGCTTAAGTATTTCTCATATGAATATTTGTGTTTTTTTTTTAATTTTTATATAAGTTTTAAATTTGTTTGTTGTTTGTTGAACTCAGATTAAATTATTATCAACAAAATTTAAATATTTTGATAACAAAACATTAAGCAGTAGGAATATGCGAACTTTAATTAACTTAACACATACATACCTACACATGTACATGCGAGTACGAGTAGGTACATTAGACTTTTTCAAGGTCGTTCCGATTAAGTTTGCAAAATGTGTGAACAATAAACAAACAAAAAAAAAAAACAATTAAAACAAGATTTTGAAGACTTTTTATACTACCTACGGAATTTGAAGTTGAATGGTACAATCTGCCCGATCTTCGGGATACGATTCATCAGATCCGTTAAACAATTGCGAGAAATAATTTTTCGAAACAGAAGTTCTTTTTATAGAAGGAATATTTTCACATCTTCAGCATCGACTTGGATTCTAGCACGATATTTCCCTGATCGTTCTTCCTGGCTTCGATTCGGTCATCATCGTGTCCTGTAACCCCGGCTGGGGCATAGGGCGTCAACAAAACTGTGACCACGTCTGGGATTCTGCTTCCGCTAAGACAGTTGATTTCCATGTTGTTCTTGGTCTTCCAACCCGCCGTGCACCCTGAGGATTTCATTCAAATGACTGCTTTGCAATTTCATCGTTTGGTTTGCTTCAGTATGTGACTAATCCAACGCCATTTACGCTTTCTTATGTCGACGTCCAGCCGCTCTTGACTTGTCCTGCACCACAATTCCTCGTTTCATATTATTTGTAGCTAGCGAATCTTTAGGATTTGGCGAAGACAGCGATTCTGCAATTTCCTCGAAATGGAAGACGTGACTTTCCAAGTTTCACAAGCATATAACAGCACGGATTTTACATTGGATTCGAAGAATCTCAACTTAGTGCGTAAGGAGATTTCACTGGATTTCCAAATTGGGGACAGAGTACCGAAGGCAGCACGAGCTTTATTTATTCTACTATTAACGTCCAGTCCGTCCCATCGTTTGCAGAAACAATACTGCTAAGGTAGTTTGCACCAACACTGGCCGTCAATACGTCGTCCATCGCCAGCAGCAAGAGGATTGGCGATAGAACATCCCCTTGTCTCACACCCTGTTGCACTACAAAGGAGTGGGATAGCTGCCCATTGTGTTAAACAAAACACCTTGCGTTGTTGTAGGACTCTTTAAAAATGGCAACAATTTTTGGCGCAATTCCTCTGCCAAGCAACGATCTACATAAACATTCTCGGTTAACTCGATCGAAGGCCTTCTCAATATCCAAGAACATGAGGTAAAACGGTTTTGAAATTCCATCGACTGCTCGAGGACGATATGCAGGGTGTTGATATGGTCGACACACGATCGACCACTGCGGATCCCATCCCAGCCCTTTTATTAATTTACTCACAGGAAACTCATGATCCAGCTTTTGGAATAGCTATGGGAGATAGCTTTGGGAACTTCTACGATGCTGCAGGATCGCAGCACAACAGAAGTTGAAGCCACCAAGCAACCAAACCAACCAACAACCCACACGGAGCTAAAAATCTATAGCATTATCATCACCACACCCATCAACGAAAGTCAGCACTGCTCAAGCCGACCCTATATTTAAGTAAAACTTACTCTTAGACTTAAGAAACTTTGTAATACAACAATGTAAAAACTAAATGTAACCAACTTAACCAAGCAGAGCCCCTATTATGTGCTCGCAGATTATAATAATTGTAAAAAGATAGGACCTAACTAGCCAATGTAACAACCTTCTGAGCATAAATCAAAATATGGTATGTATGTTAGATGCACATCTTGATGAAATCACCCCTGTCAAAACTGGAAAGTGAAATCGAAATCAGAAAGGAAAAAGGAATTGAGACCAGACGACTGGCCGAATTTAGTTCTACTTTTTTCATACTTCGGAAAGTTACATACATTCACATGTTTATCTTTTTAATATTCTCGCGCTCCCATACGCATATTAAAGGCTTTCGAAACCAACCCGAAACATTCCGAACTACAATAAAACTTTCGTTTTTGTTGTAGCTTTGCTCTTTGCTAGCGATGTCACATCGCGCCCTCCTCCTGTTAATCGACATGTGAATTATTTTTGACAGGCAAAACTTTTCCTTGTCGTCCGAATGTTTCACGTTGGCTTGTTAGAACCTAAATAATTATTGGGTGAACCTTAAAAACTTTGGGATGGAAAGAACAACTTTTTGCTGGTTGGTTGAAGGTTGCATTTTCATAGGAATTACATTAATCTGGATGTTTCTTTTTCTTCTCTTTTATTGCGGATCCAACACAACACAACAAAAAATATAGGTTGACTGACAGGTTCAAATACAATTGAAAATAAATTGATAGGTGAAAAAAAAAATGTCAATCGAATATTTCACTTTAATTTTGTTTTTTATAATTTATTCGTAGTAGCCTTAGAAATTTTATTTCTCTATATAAGCTACGAAAATTAAAAAAAATATTCATTACGAAAAAAAAAATTGAGCGAGAAACATCTCGAGCTGATTAAATAATTTTTTCAACAAAAAGACTAACAAAATAGAACAAAACAAAACCCATAAACACTAACCATAAACTAACATTATTACGTATAGGTAATAAATAAAATATTTAATTTGGTTTAGTTAAGTTAATTTAAGTTAAGATTTAATTCTTTCTTTTAATTATTAAATATTCAGCCTTATTACATGGCCCATCATACAACGAATCCCCAAAAAAAGTATCATAGCTTCCGCCGTAGCAGAAATTCTATCAAAATATTTCTGCTAGGACCGAAGCTATGATACGATATCTTCGGGATTTCACCACGGGGCCTGTGATAAGGCTCATTAATAAGAAAAAGAAATGCATTAAAATTTAAAATTAATTTCAAATTCCATAAATTCTGAAGCTTTTTTCAATTTTTTTTAGATACATACCTAATTGAAAATACAAAAATAAAACAATTACCAAATTACCACAAGACAAGACCATGAATTTCAGTAATTATACGACAATTTTATTTAACATGTATGTATGTCAAGCCTTACCTATTTTTATTTTTAGATTTTCAATTAGGAACAAATGTAAGAATGGCGACGAGATTCATGGGATTAGGTAAATAATAGAAATTATTAATAATCAATGCATGCTTAAGCTTTCATTTTTCAGATTATTCCGCAATTGAAATCGCATTCAACGATGAATTCGATGACAAAATCGAGGAAGATATCCCGGTTGCAACGAGTAAAAACATCGACGGCACAATCATCGAAACGAAAACGGCAAAAAAAGTTACATTTTTCGATGATTTTATCGTCGATGTAACCAATAAACTTCTCGACGATGTTTTAGACGATATCGCGGATCTTGAAAAAATTTCGACTGCCCATCTTATGAAAAATTCTTCAGCCAGAGAAAGCTTCTGGCATTCAAAATTTTTTGGTTGGACGCGATTATTTAGATTTTCTTCCGCGTTGATTCCACATTTTTAATTTTTTATTTATATTTTGATTATTTTTTTTTTCTTCAATAGATTTTCAATAGATTTTACAATTTGAATGACATATTTTCAAAAAAATACTAAATTAAAAAAAAAACTAACTGACAAAAACAAAACAAAACAACTTAATTAAATAAAATTTTCTATTTCATGAGTTTTTTCTAATCCCAATTGTATTTATTTCATTAGAAAAAATAACTTGCATAAATATATACCTTAAAACGTTATTGCTATTGCTATTTTTTTTTTATTAGATAAATGGAAGGGTGGTAGGTAGATACTGTGTAAGTTTTGGCCAAAATCGAGGTAAGAAAATTGAAAAGAAATAAATTAAATAAGATTATTTTCAGTCTTGCGTTAACTGTTTTTCTGTTATTTTAATACCATAACTACCACTAACTCCAAATAGAACTTCCAACTCAAGTGAATAAAAACCTGGTTCGAAGATCCGACCCTTACCCAACTCAAGCTCTTGATTTTGCTTGGTAACCTGAAGTATAAAATGCGTTCTTACTTTTAGTAACGTCCACCGTATATTGAATCCGATGAATGAGCTGCGGAGGGAACCAAACTCAATTTTGACATTTCGCTTCAGTAAAAATTTCAATATTGAGACTGATTCCCTCCGCAGCCCATCCATCGGATTCTGTAATCGGGGTGATAAGCTATTGATGAACACAGAGAAGCTATAATTAGGCACTCCAATGGCTTCTTTGTGTCCAGTAATAGCTTATAACTCCATATTTCGACTAAATTCTAGATATCAGAGAACACCACCCGATACCATACAGCTCAAAATTCAATACTTTCAATCCTTAGCTTCCCAAAAGATTAACTTAAAAAGTGCTAGATGCTCTGTTTTATTTTCAGGGTTCTAACCCCTTTAATTTATTAAAAAACCACAAACACCACAATATAGAATGTCCGATTAATAGAACTCAAGATATAACCATTAAAAAAAGCACAAACACCACAATTTAGAATGTCCGATTAATAGAACTCAAGATATAACCATTTTACGTGAACGTTATCATCCTTTTTTAAATTTTCAGCAAAATAAAAAATCAACAAATAAAGTCTCCACAAAAACGCAAATAAGGTTTGCTTAAAACGGTTATGTTATGGGTCCTATTTATCGGATCTCCAAGATAAAAGACTTGAGACTTAGGGAAAATGACAGAGCATCATGTCAAATTTTTCAAAAGTGCATTGAGTGTTAATCACCCTACCATATAAAAAGAAAACCAAGCGGGTTTTAACCCCCACCCCCGCCAAAGGCTGAGAAAAAACCTGCCAGACTTTTGTATTCCATTTCACGACACATGTACCAATAATCCCTCATACTCCGATTTTGGTTATACCTCCACTCACAAAATTTTCTCTATAATGGCACAGCCCCGAGATTCAGGAACCTATCCCTGGCTCTTCCCGATAAAACAGTTATCAATCCGAAATAAACTGTTGAATACGTCGGAGTTCACTTATTCGAACGATTCAATGTAACTAACACGCCAAATTCTCTCCTGCGTCCTTTTATAAAATTAAGAGGCGGTCTCCAAGCCAGGACAAAACCTCTGCTTTACAAGCAACTCATTTGCCCAATATTAACATACCTATTGCTTCCTTATATGATATACAACAATAAGCTCCACGTATATGCAAAAACTGCAATTGTTAGAGCGAAAAGCTCTCCGTCACTGCAAATCTTTTCATTGAAACCCAACTCCAACCGCTAGGTATTATAGCAATGAAAGGGAAAGGCTTTGCGAAGCTCAAGAATTGTCCCTATTGACAAATACATTATCTAAGATGCTGAGAAAGATGCCAACCCATCCCAGCCATTTTATTAATTTACTTACAGGAAACTCACCCACAGACGACCGATATCGCCAGGTATCCTTGATGGATCCAGCTTTTGGAATAGCTATGGGAGATAGCTTTGGGAACTTCTATGATGCTGCAGGATCGCAGCACAACAGAAGTTGAAGCCACCAAGCAACCAAACCAACCAACAACCCACACGGAGCTAAAAATCTATAGCATTATCATCACCACGCCCATCAACGAAAGTCAGCACTGCTCAAGCCGACCCTATATTTAAGTAAAACTTACTCTTAGACTTAAGAAACTTTGTAATACAACAATGTAAAAACTAAATGTAACCAACTTAACCGAGCAGAGCCCCTATTATGTGCTCCCAGATTAAAATAAATAAATAATTGTAAAAAGGTAGCACCTAACTAGCCAATGTAACAACCTTCTGAGCATAAATCAAAATATGGTATGTATGTTAGATGCACATCTTGATGAAATCACCCCTGTCAAAACTGGAAAGTGAAATCGAAATCAGAAAGGAAAAAGGAATTGAGACCAGACGACTGGCCGAATTTAGTTCTACTTTTTTCATACTTCGGAAAGTTACATACATTCACATGTTTATCTTTTTAATATTCTCGCGCTCCCATACGCATATTAAAGGCTTTCGAAACCAACCCGAAACATTCCGAACTACAATAAAACTTTCGTTTTTGTTGTAGCTTTGCTCTTTGCTAGCGATGTCACATCGCGCCCTCCTCCTGTTAATCGACATGTGAATTATTTTTGACAGGCAAAACTTTTCCTTGTCGTCCGAATGTTTCACGTTGGCTTGTTAGAACCTAAATAATTATTGGGTGAACCTTAAAAACTTTGGGATGGAAAGAACAACTTTTTGCTGGTTGGTTGAAGGTTGCATTTTCATAGGAATTACATTAATCTGGATGTTTCTTTTTCTTCTCTTTTATTGCGGATCCAACACAACACAACAAAAAATATAGGTTGACTGACAGGTTCAAATACAATTGAAAATAAATTGATAGGTGAAAAAAAAAATGTCAATCGAATATTTCACTTTAATTTTGTTTTTTATAATTTATTCGTAGTAGCCTTAGAAATTTTATTTCTCTATATAAGCTACGAAAATTAAAAAAAATATTCATTACGAAAAAAAAAATTGAGCGAGAAACATCTCGAGCTGATTAAATAATTTTTTCAACAAAAAGACTAACAAAATAGAACAAAACAAAACCCATAAACACTAACCATAAACTAACATTATTACGTATAGGTAATAAATAAAATATTTAATTTGGTTTAGTTAAGTTAATTTAAGTTAAGATTTAATTCTTTCTTTTAATTATTAAATATTCAGCCTTATTACATGGCCCATCATACAACGAATCCCCAAAAAAAGTATCATAGCTTCCGCCGTAGCAGAAATTCTATCAAAATATTTCTGCTAGGACCGAAGCTATAATACGATATCTTCGGGATTTCACCACGGGGCCTGTGATAAGGCTCATTAATAAGAAAAAAAATGCATTAAAATTTAAAATTAATTTCAAATTCCATAAATTCTGAAGCTTTTTTCAATTTTTTTTAGATACATACCTAATTGAAAATACAAAAATAAAACAATTACCAAATTACCACAAGACAAGACCATGAATTTCAGTAATTATACGATAATTCTATTTAACATGTATGTATGTCAAGCCTTACCTATTTTTATTTTTAGATTTTCAATTAGGAACAAATGTAAGAATGGCGACGAGATTCATGGGATTAGGTAAATAATAGAAATTATTAATAATCAATGCATGCTTAAGCTTTCATTTTTCAGATTATTCCGCAATTGAAATCGCATTCAACGATGAATTCGATGACAAAATCGAGGAAGATATCCCGGTTGCAACGAGCAAAAACATCGACGGCACAATCATCGAAACGAAAACGGCAAAAAAAGTTACATTTTTCGATGATTTTATCGTCGATGTAACCAATAAACTTCTCGACGATGTTTTAGACGATATCGCGGATCTTGAAAAAATTTCGACTGCCCATCTTATGAAAAATTCTTCAGCCAGAGAAAGCTTCTGGCATTCAAAATTTTTTGGTTGGACGCGATTATTTAGATTTTCTTCCGCGTTGATTCCACATTTTTAATTTTTTATTTATATTTTGATTATTTTTTTTTTCTTCAATAGATTTTCAATAGATTTTACAATTTGAATGACATATTTTCAAAAAAATACTAAATTAAAAAAAAAAACTAACTGACAAAAACAAAACAAAACAACTTAATTAAATAAAATTTTCTATTTCATGAGTTTTTTCTAATCCCAATTGTATTTATTTCATTAGAAAAAATAACTTGCATAAATATATACCTTAAAACGTTATTGCTATTGCTATTTTTTTTTATTAGATAAATGGAAGGGTGGTAGGTAGATACTGTGTAAGTTTTGGCCAAAATCGAGGTAAGAAAATTGAAAAGAAATAAATTAAATAAGATTATTTTCAGTCTTGCGTTAACTGTTTTTCTGTTATTTTAATACCATAACTACCACTAACTCCAAATAGAACTTCCAACTCAAGTGAATAAAAACCTGGTTCGAAGATCCGACCCTTACCCAACTCAAGCTCTTGATTTTGCTTGGTAACCTGAAGTATAAAATGCGTTCTTACTTTTAGTAACGTCCACCGTATATTGAATCCGATGAATGAGCTGCGGAGGGAACCAAACTCAATTTTGACATTTCGCTTCAGTAAAAATTTCAATATTGAGACTGATTCCCTCCGCAGCCCATCCATCGGATTCTGTAATCGGGGTGATAAGCTATTGATGAACACAGAGAAGCTATAATTAGGCACTCCAATGGCTTCTTTGTGTCCAGTAATAGCTTATAACTCCATATTTTGACTAAATTCTAGATATCAGAGAACACCACCCGATACCATACAGCTCAAAATTCAATACTTTCAATCCTTAGCTTCCCAAAAGATTAACTTAAAAAGTGCTAGATGCTCTGTTTTATTTTCAGGGTTCTAACCCCTTTAATTTATTAAAAAACCACAAACACCACAATATAGAATGTCCGATTAATAGAACTCAAGATATAACCATTAAAAAAAGCACAAACACCACAATTTAGAATGTCCGATTAATAGAACTCAAGATATAACCATTTTACGTGAACGTTATCATCCTTTTTTAAATTTTCAGCAAAATAAAAAATCAACAAATAAAGTCTCCACAAAAACGCAAATAAGGTTTGCTTAAAACGGTTATGTTATGGGTCCTATTTATCGGATCTCCAAGATAAAAGACTTGAGACTTAGGGAAAATGACAGAGCATCATGTCAAATTTTTCAAAAGTGCATTGAGTGTTAATCACCCTACCATATAAAAAGAAAACCAAGCGGGTTTTAACCCCCACCCCCGCCAAAGGCTGAGAAAAAACCTGCCAGACTTTTGTATTCCATTTCACGACACATGTACCAATAATCCCTCATACTCCGATTTTGGTTATACCTCCACTCACAAAATTTTCTCTATAATGGCACAGCCCCGAGATTCAGGAACCTATCCCTGGCTCTTCCCGATAAAACAGTTATCAATCCGAAATAAACTGTTGAATACGTCGGAGTTCACTTATTCGAACGATTCAATGTAACTAACACGCCAAATTCTCTCCTGCGTCCTTTTATAAAATTAAGAGGCGGTCTCCAAGCCAGGACAAAACCTCTGCTTTACAAGCAACTCATTTGCCCAATATTAACATACCTATTGCTTCCTTATATGATATACAACAATAAGCTCCACGTATATGCAAAAACTGCAATTGTTAGAGCGAAAAGCTCTCCGTCACTGCAAATCTTTTCATTGAAACCCAACTCCAACCGCTAGGTATTATAGCAATGAAAGGGAAAGGCTTTGCGAAGCTCAAGAATTGTCCCTATTGACAAATACATTATCTAAGATGCTGAGAAAGATGCCAACCCATCCCAGCCATTTTATTAATTTACTTACAGGAAACTCACCCACAGACGACCGATATCGCCAGGTATCCTTGATGGATCCAGCTTTTGGAATAGCTATGGGAGATAGCTTTGGGAACTTCTATGATGCTGCAGGATCGCAGCACAACAGAAGTTGAAGCCACCAAGCAACCAAACCAACCAACAACCCACACGGAGCTAAAAATCTATAGCATTATCATCACCACGCCCATCAACGAAAGTCAGCACTGCTCAAGCCGACCCTATATTTAAGTAAAACTTACTCTTAGACTTAAGAAACTTTGTAATACAACAATGTAAAAACTAAATGTAACCAACTTAACCGAGCAGAGCCCCTATTATGTGCTCCCAGATTAAAATAAATAAATAATTGTAAAAAGGTAGCACCTAACTAGCCAATGTAACAACCTTCTGAGCATAAATCAAAATATGGTATGTATGTTAGATGCACATCTTGATGAAATCACCCCTGTCAAAACTGGAAAGTGAAATCGAAATCAGAAAGGAAAAAGGAATTGAGACCAGACGACTGGCCGAATTTAGTTCTACTTTTTTCATACTTCGGAAAGTTACATACATTCACATGTTTATCTTTTTAATATTCTCGCGCTCCCATACGCATATTAAAGGCTTTCGAAACCAACCCGAAACATTCCGAACTACAATAAAACTTTCGTTTTTGTTGTAGCTTTGCTCTTTGCTAGCGATGTCACATCGCGCCCTCCTCCTGTTAATCGACATGTGAATTATTTTTGACAGGCAAAACTTTTCCTTGTCGTCCGAATGTTTCACGTTGGCTTGTTAGAACCTAAATAATTATTGGGTGAACCTTAAAAACTTTGGGATGGAAAGAACAATTTTTTGCTGGTTGGTTGAAGGTTGCATTTTCATAGGAATTACATTAATCTGGATGTTTCTTTTTCTTCTCTTTTATTGCGGATCCAACACAACACAACAAAAAATATAGGTTGACTGACAGGTTCAAATACAATTGAAAATAAATTGATAGGTGAAAAAAAAAATGTCAATCGAATATTTCACTTTAATTTTGTTTTTTATAATTTATTCGTAGTAGCCTTAGAAATTTTATTTTTCTATATAAGCTACGAAAATTAAAAAAAATATTCATTACGAAAAAAAAAATTGAGCGAGAAACATCTCGAGCTGATTAAATAATTTTTTCAACAAAAAGACTAACAAAATAGAACAAAACAAAACCCATAAACACTAACCATAAACTAACATTATTACGTATAGGTAATAAATAAAATATTTAATTTGGTTTAGTTAAGTTAATTTAAGTTAAGATTTAATTCTTTCTTTTAATTATTAAATATTCAGCCTTATTACATGGCCCATCATACAACGAATCCCCAAAAAAAGTATTATAGCTTCCGCCGTAGCAGAAATTCTATCAAAATATTTCTGCTAGGACCGAAGCTATAATACGATATCTTCGGGATTTCACCACGGGGCCTGTGATAAGGCTCATTAATAAGAAAAAGAAATGCATTAAAATTTAAAATTAATTTCAAATTCCATAAATTCTGAAGCTTTTTTCAATTTTTTTTAGATACATACCTAATTGAAAATACAAAAATAAAACAATTACCAAATTACCACAAGACAAGACCATGAATTTCAGTAATTATACGACAATTTTATTTAACATGTATGTATGTCAAGCCTTACCTATTTTTATTTTTAGATTTTCAATTAGGAACAAATGTAAGAATGGCGACGAGATTCATGGGATTAGGTAAATAATAGAAATTATTAATAATCAATGCATGCTTAAGCTTTCATTTTTCAGATTATTCCGCAATTGAAATCGCATTCAACGATGAATTCGATGACAAAATCGAGGAAGATATCCCGGTTGCAACGAGCAAAAACATCGACGGCACAATCATCGAAACGAAAACGGCAAAAAAAGTTACATTTTTCGATGATTTTATCGTCGATGTAACCAATAAACTTCTCGACGATGTTTTAGACGATATCGCGGATCTTGAAAAAATTTCGACTGCCCATCTTATGAAAAATTCTTCAGCCAGAGAAAGCTTCTGGCATTCAAAATTTTTTGGTTGGACGCGATTATTTAGATTTTCTTCCGCGTTGATTCCACATTTTTAATTTTTTATTTATATTTTGATTATTTTTTTTTTCTTCAATAGATTTTCAATAGATTTTACAATTTGAATGACATATTTTCAAAAAAATACTAAATTAAAAAAAAAACTAACTGACAAAAACAAAACAAAACAACTTAATTAAATAAAATTTTCTATTTCATGAGTTTTTTCTAATCCCAATTGTATTTATTTCATTAGAAAAAATAACTTGCATAAATATATACCTTAAAACGTTATTGCTATTGCTATTTTTTTTTTATTAGATAAATGGAAGGGTGGTAGGTAGATACTGTGTAAGTTTTGGCCAAAATCGAGGTAAGAAAATTGAAAAGAAATAAATTAAATAAGATTATTTTCAGTCTTGCGTTAACTGTTTTTCTGTTATTTTAATACCATAACTATCACTAACTCCAAATAGAACTTCCAACTCAAGTGAATAAAAACCTGGTTCGAAGATCCGACCCTTACCCAACTCAAGCTCTTGATTTTGCTTGGTAACCTGAAGTATAAAATGCGTTCTTACTTTTAGTAACGTCCACCGTATATTGAATCCGATGAATGAGCTGCGGAGGGAACCAAACTCAATTTTGACATTTCGCTTCAGTAAAAATTTCAATATTGAGACTGATTCCCTCCGCAGCCCATCCATCGGATTCTGTAATCGGGGTGATAAGCTATTGATGAACACAGAGAAGCTATAATTAGGCACTCCAATGGCTTCTTTGTGTCCAGTAATAGCTTATAACTCCATATTTCGACTAAATTCTAGATATCAGAGAACACCACCCGATACCATACAGCTCAAAATTCAATACTTTCAATCCTTAGCTTCCCAAAAGATTAACTTAAAAAGTGCTAGATGCTCTGTTTTATTTTCAGGGTTCTAACCCCTTTAATTAATTAAAAAACCACAAACACCACAATATAGAATGTCCGATTAATAGAACTCAAGATATAACCATTAAAAAAAGCACAAACACCACAATTTAGAATGTCCGATTAATAGAACTCAAGATATAACCATTTTACGTGAACGTTATCATCCTTTTTTAAATTTTCAGCAAAATAAAAAATCAACAAATAAAGTCTCCACAAAAACGCAAATAAGGTTTGCTTAAAACGGTTATGTTATGGGTCCTATTTATCGGATCTCCAAGATAAAAGTCTTGAGACTTAGGGAAAATGATAGAGCATCATGTCAAATTTTTCAAAAGTGCATTGAAGTGTTAATCACCCTACCATATAAAAAGAAAACCAAGCGGGTTTTAACCCCCACCCCCGCCAAAGGCTGAGAAAAAACCTGCCAGACTTTTGTATTCCATTTCACGACACATGTACCAATAATCCCTCATACTCCGATTTTGGTTATACCTCCACTCACAAAATTTTCTCTATAATGGCACAGCCCCGAGATTCAGGAACCTATCCCTGGCTCTTCCCGATAAAACAGTTATCAATCCGAAATAAACTGTTGAATACGTCGGAGTTCACTTATTCGAACGATTCAATGTAACTAACACGCCAAATTCTCTCCTGCGTCCTTTTATAAAATTAAGAGGCGGTCTCCAAGCCAGGACAAAACCTCTGCTTTACAAGCAACTCATTTGCCCAATATTAACATATTGCTTCCTTATATGATATACAACAATAAGCTCCACGTATATGCAAAAACTGCAATTGTTAGAGCGAAAAGCTCTCCGTCACTGCAAATCTTTTCATTGAAACCCAACTCCAACCGCTAGGTATTATAGCAATGAAAGGGAAAGGCTTTGCGAAGCTCAAGAATTGTCCCTATTGACAAATACATTATCTAAGATGCTGAGAAAGATGCCAACCCATCCCAGCCATTTTATTAATTTACTTACAGGAAACTCACCCACAGATGACCGATATCGCCAGGTATCCTTGATGGATCCAGCTTTTGGAATAGCTATGGGAGATAGCTTTGGGAACTTCTATGATGCTGCAGGATCGCAGCACAACAGAAGTTGAAGCCACCAAGCAACCAAACCATCCAACAACCCACACGGAGCTAAAAATCTATAGCATTATCATCACCACGCCCATCAACGAAAGTCAGCACTGCTCAAGCCGACCCTATATTTAAGTAAAACTTACTCTTAGACTTAAGAAACTTTGTAATACAACAATGTAAAAACTAAATCTAACCAACTTAACCAAGCAGAGCCCCTATTATGTGCTCGCAGATTATAATAATTGTAAAAAGATAGTACCTAACTAGCCAATGTAACAACCTTCTGAGCATAAATCAAAATATGGAATGTATGTTAGATGCACATCTTGATTAAATCACCCCTGTCAAAACTGGAAAGTGAAATCGAAATCAGAAAGGAAAAAGGAATTGAGACCAGACGACTGGCCGAATTTAGTTCTACTTTTTTCATACTTCGGAAAGTTACATACATTCACATGTTTATCTTTTTAATATTCTCGCGCTCCCATACGCATATGAAAGGCTTTCGAAACCAACCCGAAACATTCCGAACTACAATAAAACTTTCGTTTTTGTTGTAGCTTTGCTCTTTGCTAGCGATGTCATATCGCGCCCTCCTCCTGTTAATCGACATGTGAATTATTTTTGACAGGCAAAACTTTTCCTTGTCGTCCGAATGTTTCACGTTGGCTTGTTAGAACCTAAATAATTATTGGGTGAACCTTAAAAACTTTGGGATGGAAAGAACAATTTTTTGCTGGTTGGTTGCATTTTCATAGGAATTACATTAATCTGGATGTTTCTTTTTCTTCTCTTTTATTGCGGATCCAACACAACACAACAAAAAATATAGGTTGACTGACAGGTTCAAATACAATTGAAAATAAATTGATAGGTGAAAAAAAATGTCAATCGAATATTTCACTTTAATTTTGTTTTTTATAATTTATTCGTAGTAGCCTTAGAAATTTTATTTTTCTATATAAGCTACGAAAATTAAAAAAAAATATTCATTACGAAAAAAAAAATTGAGCGAGAAACATCTCGAGCTGATTAAATAATTTTTTCAACAAAAAGACTAACAAAATAGAACAAAACAAAACCCATAAACACTAACCATAAACTAACATTATTACGTATAGGTAATAAATAAAATATTTAATTTGGTTTAGTTAAGTTAATTTAAGTTAAGATTTAATTCTTTCTTTTAATTATTAAATATTCAGCCTTATTACATGGCCCATCATACAACGAATCCCCAAAAAAAGTATCATAGCTTCCGCCGTAGCAGAAATTCTATCAAAATATTTCTGCTAGGACCGAAGCTATAATACGATATCTTCGGGATTTCACCACGGGGCCTGTGATAAGGCTCATTAATAAGAAAAAGAAATGCATTAAAATTTAAAATTAATTTCAAATTCCATAAATTCTGAAGCTTTTTTCAATTTTTTTTAGATACATACCTAATTGAAAATACAAAAATAAAACAATTACCAAATTACCACAAGACAAGACCATGAATTTCAGTAATTATACGATAATTCTATTTAACATGTATGTATGTCAAGCCTTACCTATTTTTATTTTTAGATTTTCAATTAGGAACAAATGTAAGAATGGCGACGAGATTCATGGGATTAGGTAAATAATAGAAATTATTAATAATCAATGCATGCTTAAGCTTTCATTTTTCAGATTATTCCGCAATTGAAATCGCATTCAACGATGAATTCGATGACAAAATCGAGGAAGATATCCCGGTTGCAACGAGCAAAAACATCGACGGCACAATCATCGAAACGAAAACGGCAAAAAAAGTTACATTTTTCGATGATTTTATCGTCGATGTAACCAATAAACTTCTCGACGATGTTTTAGACGATATCGCGGATCTTGAAAAAATTTCGACTGCCCATCTTATGAAAAATTCTTCAGCCAGAGAAAGCTTCTGGCATTCAAAATTTTTTGGTTGGACGCGATTATTTAGATTTTCTTCCGCGTTGATTCCACATTTTTAATTTTTTATTTATATTTTGATTATTTTTTTTTTTTTCAATAGATTTTACAATTTGAATGACATATTTTCAAAAAAATACTAAATTAAAAAAAAAAACTAACTGACAAAAACGAAACAAAACAACTTAATTAAATAAAATTTTCTATTTCATGAGTTTTTTCTAATCCCAATTGTATTTATTTCATTAGAAAAAATAACTTGCATAAATATATACCTTAAAACGTTATTGCTATTGCTATTTTTTTTTATTAGATAAATGAAAGGGTGGTAGGTAGATACTGTGTAAGTTTTGGCCAAAATCGAGGTAAGAAAATTGAAAAGAAATAAATTAAATAAGATTATTTTCAGTCTTGCGTTAACTGTTTTTCTGTTATTTTAATACCATAACTACCACTAACTCCAAATAGAACTTCCAACTCAAGTGAATAAAAACCTGGTTCGAAGATCCGACCCTTACCCAACTCAAGCTCTTGATTTTGCTTGGTAACCTGAAGTATAAAATGCGTTCTTACTTTTAGTAACGTCCACCGTATATTGAATCCGATGAATGAGCTGCGGAGGGAACCAAACTCAATTTTGACATTTCGCTTCAGTAAAAATTTCAATATTGAGACTGATTCCCTCCGCAGCCCATCCATCGGATTCTGTAATCGGGGTGATAAGCTATTGATGAACACAGAGAAGCTATAATTAGGCACTCCAATGGCTTCTTTGTGTCCAGTAATAGCTTATAACTCCATATTTTGACTAAATTCTAGATATCAGAGAACACCACCCGATACCATACAGCTCAAAATTCAATACTTTCAATCCTTAGCTTCCCAAAAGATTAACTTAAAAAGTGCTAGATGCTCTGTTTTATTTTCAGGGTTCTAACCCCTTTAATTAATTAAAAAACCACAAACACCACAATATAGAATGTCCGATTAATAGAACTCAAGATATAACCATTAAAAAAAGCACAAACACCACAATTTAGAATGTCCGATTAATAGAACTCAAGATATAACCATTTTACGTGAACGTTATCATCCTTTTTTAAATTTTCAGCAAAATAAAAAATCAACAAATAAAGTCTCCACAAAAACGCAAATAAGGTTTGCTTAAAACGGTTATGTTATGGGTCCTATTTATCGGATCTCCAAGATAAAAGTCTTGAGACTTAGGGAAAATGACAGAGCATCATGTCAAATTTTTCAAAAGTGCATTGAAGTGTTAATCACCCTACCATATAAAAAGAAAACCAAGCGGGTTTTAACCCCCACCCCCGCCAAAGGCTGAGAAAAAACCTGCCAGACTTTTGTATTCCATTTCACGACACATGTACCAATAATCCCTCATACTCCGATTTTGGTTATACCTCCACTCACAAAATTTTCTCTATAATGGCACAGCCCCGAGATTCAGGAACCTATCCCTGGCTCTTCCCGATAAAACAGTTATCAATCCGAAATAAACTGTTGAATACGTCGGAGTTCACTTATTCGAACGATTCAATGTAACTAACACGCCAAATTCTCTCCTGCGTCCTTTTATAAAATTAAGAGGCGGTCTCCAAGCCAGGACAAAACCTCTGCTTTACAAGCAACTCATTTGCCCAATATTAACATATTGGTTCCTTATATGATATACAACAATAAGCTCCACGTATATCCAAAAACTGCAATTGTTAGAGCGAAAAGCTCTCCGTCACTGCAAATCTTTTCATTGAAACCCAACTCCAACCGCTAGGTATTATAGCAATGAAAGGGAAAGGCTTTGCGAAGCTCAAGAATTGTCCCTATTGACAAATACATTATCTAAGATGCTGAGAAAGATGCCAACCCATCCCAGCCATTTTATTAATTTACTTACAGGAAACTCACCCACAGACGACCGATATCGCCAGGTATCCTTGATGGATCCAGCTTTTGGAATAGCTATGGGAGATAGCTTTGGGAACTTCTATGATGCTGCAGGATCGCAGCACAACAGAAGTTGAAGCCACCAAGCAACCAAACCAACCAACAACCCACACGGAGCTAAAAATCTATAGCATTATCATCACCACGCCCATCAACGAAAGTCAGCACTGCTCAAGCCGACCCTATATTTAAGTAAAACTTACTCTTAGACTTAAGAAACTTTGTAATACAACAATGTAAAAACTAAAGGTAACCAACTTAACCAAGCAGAGCCCCTATTATGTGCTCGCAGATTAAAATAAATAAATAATTGTAAAACGATAGTACCTAACTAGCCAATGTAACAACCTTCTGAGCATAAATCTAAATAAGGTATGTATGTTAGATGCACATCTTGATGAAATCACCCCTGTCAAAATTGGAAAGTGAAATCGAGATCAGAAAGGAAAAAGGAATTGAGACCAGACGACTGGCCGAATTTAGTTCTACTTTTTTCATACTTCAGAAAGTTACATACATTCACATGTTTATCTTTTAATATTCTCGCGCTCCCATACGCATATTAAAGGCTTTCGAAACCAACCCGAAACATTCCGAACTACAATAAAACTTTCGTTTTTGTTGTAGCTTTGCTCTTTGCTAGCGATGTCACATCGCGCCCTCCTCCTGTTAATCGACATGTGAATTATTTTTGACAGGCAAAACTTTTCCTTGTCGTCCGAATGTTTCACGTTGGCTTGTTAGAACCTAAATAATTATTGGGTGAACCTTAAAAACTTTGGGATGGAAAGAACAATTTTTTGCTGGTTGGTTGCATTTTCATAGGAATTACATTAATCTGGATGTTTCTTTTTCTTCTCTTTTATTGCGGATCCAACACAACACAACAAAAAATATAGGTTGACTGACAGGTTCAAATACAATTGAAAATAAATTGATAGGTGAAAAAAAAAATGTCAATCGAATATTTCACTTTAATTTTGTTTTTTATAATTTATTCGTAGTAGCCTTAGAAATTTTATTTTTCTATATAAGCTACGAAAATTAAAAAAAATATTCATTACGAAAAAAAAAATTGAGCGAGAAACATCTCGAGCTGATTAAATAATTTTTTCAACAAAAAGACTAACAAAATAGAACAAAACAAAACCCATAAACACTAACCATAAACTAACATTATTACGTATAGGTAATAAATAAAATATTTAATTTGGTTTAGTTAAGTTAATTTAAGTTAAGATTTAATTCTTTCTTTTAATTATTAAATATTCAGCCTTATTACATGGCCCATCATACAACGAATCCCCAAAAAAAGTATCATAGCTTCCGCCGTAGCAGAAATTCTATCAAAATATTTCTGCTAGGACCGAAGCTATGATACGATATCTTCGGGATTTCACCACGGGGCCTGTGATAAGGCTCATTAATAAGAAAAAGAAATGCATTAAAATTTAAAATTAATTTCAAATTCCATAAATTCTGAAGCTTTTTTCAATTTTTTTTAGATACATACCTAATTGAAAATACAAAAATAAAACAATTACCAAATTACCACAAGACAAGACCATGAATTTCAGTAATTATACGACAATTTTATTTAACATGTATGTATGTCAAGCCTTACCTATTTTTATTTTTAGATTTTCAATTAGGAACAAATGTAAGAATGGCGACGAGATTCATGGGATTAGGTAAATAATAGAAATTATTAATAATCAATGCATGCTTAAGCTTTCATTTTTCAGATTATTCCGCAATTGAAATCGCATTCAACGATGAATTCGATGACAAAATCGAGGAAGATATCCCGGTTGCAACGAGCAAAAACATCGACGGCACAATCATCGAAACGAAAACGGCAAAAAAAGTTACATTTTTCGATGATTTTATCGTCGATGTAACCAATAAACTTCTCGACGATGTTTTAGACGATATCGCGGATCTTGAAAAAATTTCGACTGCCCATCTTATGAAAAATTCTTCAGCCAGAGAAAGCTTCTGGCATTCAAAATTTTTTGGTTGGACGCGATTATTTAGATTTTCTTCCGCGTTGATTCCACATTTTTAATTTTTTATTTATATTTTGATTATTTTTTTTTTTTTCAATAGATTTTACAATTTGAATGACATATTTTCAAAAAAATACTAAATTAAAAAAAAAAACTAACTGACAAAAACGAAACAAAACAACTTAATTAAATAAAATTTTCTATTTCATGAGTTTTTTCTAATCCCAATTGTATTTATTTCATTAGAAAAAATAACTTGCATAAATATATACCTTAAAACGTTATTGCTATTGCTATTTTTTTTTATTAGATAAATGAAAGGGTGGTAGGTAGATACTGTGTAAGTTTTGGCCAAAATCGAGGTAAGAAAATTGAAAAGAAATAAATTAAATAAGATTATTTTCAGTCTTGCGTTAACTGTTTTTCTGTTATTTTAATACCATAACTACCACTAACTCCAAATAGAACTTCCAACTCAAGTGAATAAAAACCTGGTTCGAAGATCCGACCCTTACCCAACTCAAGCTCTTGATTTTGCTTGGTAACCTGAAGTATAAAATGCGTTCTTACTTTTAGTAACGTCCACCGTATATTGAATCCGATGAATGAGCTGCGGAGGGAACCAAACTCAATTTTGACATTTCGCTTCAGTAAAAATTTCAATATTGAGACTGATTCCCTCCGCAGCCCATCCATCGGATTCTGTAATCGGGGTGATAAGCTATTGATGAACACAGAGAAGCTATAATTAGGCACTCCAATGGCTTCTTTGTGTCCAGTAATAGCTTATAACTCCATATTTTGACTAAATTCTAGATATCAGAGAACACCACCCGATACCATACAGCTCAAAATTCAATACTTTCAATCCTTAGCTTCCCAAAAGATTAACTTAAAAAGTGCTAGATGCTCTGTTTTATTTTCAGGGTTCTAACCCCTTTAATTAATTAAAAAACCACAAACACCACAATATAGAATGTCCGATTAATAGAACTCAAGATATAACCATTAAAAAAAGCACAAACACCACAATTTAGAATGTCCGATTAATAGAACTCAAGATATAACCATTTTACGTGAACGTTATCATCCTTTTTTAAATTTTCAGCAAAATAAAAAATCAACAAATAAAGTCTCCACAAAAACGCAAATAAGGTTTGCTTAAAACGGTTATGTTATGGGTCCTATTTATCGGATCTCCAAGATAAAAGTCTTGAGACTTAGGGAAAATGACAGAGCATCATGTCAAATTTTTCAAAAGTGCATTGAAGTGTTAATCACCCTACCATATAAAAAGAAAACCAAGCGGGTTTTAACCCCCACCCCCGCCAAAGGCTGAGAAAAAACCTGCCAGACTTTTGTATTCCATTTCACGACACATGTACCAATAATCCCTCATACTCCGATTTTGGTTATACCTCCACTCACAAAATTTTCTCTATAATGGCACAGCCCCGAGATTCAGGAACCTATCCCTGGCTCTTCCCGATAAAACAGTTATCAATCCGAAATAAACTGTTGAATACGTCGGAGTTCACTTATTCGAACGATTCAATGTAACTAACACGCCAAATTCTCTCCTGCGTCCTTTTATAAAATTAAGAGGCGGTCTCCAAGCCAGGACAAAACCTCTGCTTTACAAGCAACTCATTTGCCCAATATTAACATATTGGTTCCTTATATGATATACAACAATAAGCTCCACGTATATGCAAAAACTGCAATTGTTAGAGCGAAAAGCTCTCCGTCACTGCAAATCTTTTCATTGAAACCCAACTCCAACCGCTAGGTATTATAGCAATGAAAGGGAAAGGCTTTGCGAAGCTCAAGAATTGTCCCTATTGACAAATACATTATCTAAGATGCTGAGAAAGATGCCAACCCATCCCAGCCATTTTATTAATTTACTTACAGGAAACTCACCCACAGACGACCGATATCGCCAGGTATCCTTGATGGATCCAGCTTTTGGAATAGCTATGGGAGATAGCTTTGGGAACTTCTATGATGCTGCAGGATCGCAGCACAACAGAAGTTGAAGCCACCAAGCAACCAAACCAACCAACAACCCACACGGAGCTAAAAATCTATAGCATTATCATCACCACGCCCATCAACGAAAGTCA
This sequence comes from Dasysyrphus tricinctus, assembly GCA_963921185.1. Lineage (NCBI taxonomy): Eukaryota > Metazoa > Arthropoda > Insecta > Diptera > Syrphidae > Dasysyrphus > Dasysyrphus tricinctus. Next base: position 76,796,260 of record OY992530.1, on the reverse strand, counting down.
GCACTGCTCAAGCCGACCCTATATTTAAGTAAAACTTACTCTTAGACTTAAGAAACTTTGTAATACAACAATGTAAAAACTAAAGGTAACCAACTTAACCAAGCAGAGCCCCTATTATGTGCTCGCAGATTAAAATAAATAAATAATTGTAAAACGATAGTACCTAACTAGCCAATGTAACAACCTTCTGAGCATAAATCTAAATAAGGTATGTATGTTAGATGCACATCTTGATGAAATCACCCCTGTCAAAATTGGAAAGTGAAATCGAGATCAGAAAGGAAAAAGGAATTGAGACCAGACGACTGGCCGAATTTAGTTCTACTTTTTTCATACTTCAGAAAGTTACATACATTCACATGTTTATCTTTTAATATTCTCGCGCTCCCATACGCATATTAAAGGCTTTCGAAACCAACCCGAAACATTCCGAACTACAATAAAACTTTCGTTTTTGTTGTAGCTTTGCTCTTTGCTAGCGATGTCACATCGCGCCCTCCTCCTGTTAATCGACATGTGAATTATTTTTGACAGGCAAAACTTTTCCTTGTCGTCCGAATGTTTCACGTTGGCTTGTTAGAACCTAAATAATTATTGGGTGAACCTTAAAAACTTTGGGATGGAAAGAACAATTTTTTGCTGGTTGGTTGCATTTTCATAGGAATTACATTAATCTGGATGTTTCTTTTTCTTCTCTTTTATTGCGGATCCAACACAACACAACAAAAAATATAGGTTGACTGACAGGTTCAAATACAATTGAAAATAAATTGATAGGTGAAAAAAAAAATGTCAATCGAATATTTCACTTTAATTTTGTTTTTTATAATTTATTCGTAGTAGCCTTAGAAATTTTATTTTTCTATATAAGCTACGAAAATTAAAAAAAATATTCATTACGAAAAAAAAAATTGAGCGAGAAACATCTCGAGCTGATTAAATAATTTTTTCAACAAAAAGACTAACAAAATAGAACAAAACAAAACCCATAAACACTAACCATAAACTAACATTATTACGTATAGGTAATAAATAAAATATTTAATTTGGTTTAGTTAAGTTAATTTAAGTTAAGATTTAATTCTTTCTTTTAATTATTAAATATTCAGCCTTATTACATGGCCCATCATACAACGAATCCCCAAAAAAAGTATCATAGCTTCCGCCGTAGCAGAAATTCTATCAAAATATTTCTGCTAGGACCGAAGCTATGATACGATATCTTCGGGATTTCACCACGGGGCCTGTGATAAGGCTCATTAATAAGAAAAAGAAATGCATTAAAATTTAAAATTAATTTCAAATTCCATAAATTCTGAAGCTTTTTTCAATTTTTTTTAGATACATACCTAATTGAAAATACAAAAATAAAACAATTACCAAATTACCACAAGACAAGACCATGAATTTCAGTAATTATACGACAATTTTATTTAACATGTATGTATGTCAAGCCTTACCTATTTTTATTTTTAGATTTTCAATTAGGAACAAATGTAAGAATGGCGACGAGATTCATGGGATTAGGTAAATAATAGAAATTATTAATAATCAATGCATGCTTAAGCTTTCATTTTTCAGATTATTCCGCAATTGAAATCGCATTCAACGATGAATTCGATGACAAAATCGAGGAAGATATCCCGGTTGCAACGAGCAAAAACATCGACGGCACAATCATCGAAACGAAAACGGCAAAAAAAGTTACATTTTTCGATGATTTTATCGTCGATGTAACCAATAAACTTCTCGACGATGTTTTAGACGATATCGCGGATCTTGAAAAAATTTCGACTGCCCATCTTATGAAAAATTCTTCAGCCAGAGAAAGCTTCTGGCATTCAAAATTTTTTGGTTGGACGCGATTATTTAGATTTTCTTCCGCGTTGATTCCACATTTTTAATTTTTTATTTATATTTTGATTATTTTTTTTTTTTTCAATAGATTTTACAATTTGAATGACATATTTTCAAAAAAATACTAAATTAAAAAAAAAAACTAACTGACAAAAACGAAACAAAACAACTTAATTAAATAAAATTTTCTATTTCATGAGTTTTTTCTAATCCCAATTGTATTTATTTCATTAGAAAAAATAACTTGCATAAATATATACCTTAAAACGTTATTGCTATTGCTATTTTTTTTTATTAGATAAATGAAAGGGTGGTAGGTAGATACTGTGTAAGTTTTGGCCAAAATCGAGGTAAGAAAATTGAAAAGAAATAAATTAAATAAGATTATTTTCAGTCTTGCGTTAACTGTTTTTCTGTTATTTTAATACCATAACTACCACTAACTCCAAATAGAACTTCCAACTCAAGTGAATAAAAACCTGGTTCGAAGATCCGACCCTTACCCAACTCAAGCTCTTGATTTTGCTTGGTAACCTGAAGTATAAAATGCGTTCTTACTTTTAGTAACGTCCACCGTATATTGAATCCGATGAATGAGCTGCGGAGGGAACCAAACTCAATTTTGACATTTCGCTTCAGTAAAAATTTCAATATTGAGACTGATTCCCTCCGCAGCCCATCCATCGGATTCTGTAATCGGGGTGATAAGCTATTGATGAACACAGAGAAGCTATAATTAGGCACTCCAATGGCTTCTTTGTGTCCAGTAATAGCTTATAACTCCATATTTTGACTAAATTCTAGATATCAGAGAACACCACCCGATACCATACAGCTCAAAATTCAATACTTTCAATCCTTAGCTTCCCAAAAGATTAACTTAAAAAGTGCTAGATGCTCTGTTTTATTTTCAGGGTTCTAACCCCTTTAATTAATTAAAAAACCACAAACACCACAATATAGAATGTCCGATTAATAGAACTCAAGATATAACCATTAAAAAAAGCACAAACACCACAATTTAGAATGTCCGATTAATAGAACTCAAGATATAACCATTTTACGTGAACGTTATCATCCTTTTTTAAATTTTCAGCAAAATAAAAAATCAACAAATAAAGTCTCCACAAAAACGCAAATAAGGTTTGCTTAAAACGGTTATGTTATGGGTCCTATTTATCGGATCTCCAAGATAAAAGTCTTGAGACTTAGGGAAAATGACAGAGCATCATGTCAAATTTTTCAAAAGTGCATTGAAGTGTTAATCACCCTACCATATAAAAAGAAAACCAAGCGGGTTTTAACCCCCACCCCCGCCAAAGGCTGAGAAAAAACCTGCCAGACTTTTGTATTCCATTTCACGACACATGTACCAATAATCCCTCATACTCCGATTTTGGTTATACCTCCACTCACAAAATTTTCTCTATAATGGCACAGCCCCGAGATTCAGGAACCTATCCCTGGCTCTTCCCGATAAAACAGTTATCAATCCGAAATAAACTGTTGAATACGTCGGAGTTCACTTATTCGAACGATTCAATGTAACTAACACGCCAAATTCTCTCCTGCGTCCTTTTATAAAATTAAGAGGCGGTCTCCAAGCCAGGACAAAACCTCTGCTTTACAAGCAACTCATTTGCCCAATATTAACATATTGGTTCCTTATATGATATACAACAATAAGCTCCACGTATATGCAAAAACTGCAATTGTTAGAGCGAAAAGCTCTCCGTCACTGCAAATCTTTTCATTGAAACCCAACTCCAACCGCTAGGTATTATAGCAATGAAAGGGAAAGGCTTTGCGAAGCTCAAGAATTGTCCCTATTGACAAATACATTATCTAAGATGCTGAGAAAGATGCCAACCCATCCCAGCCATTTTATTAATTTACTTACAGGAAACTCACCCACAGACGACCGATATCGCCAGGTATCCTTGATGGATCCAGCTTTTGGAATAGCTATGGGAGATAGCTTTGGGAACTTCTATGATGCTGCAGGATCGCAGCACAACAGAAGTTGAAGCCACCAAGCAACCAAACCAACCAACAACCCACACGGAGCTAAAAATCTATAGCATTATCATCACCACGCCCATCAACGAAAGTCAGCACTGCTCAAGCCGACCCTATATTTAAGTAAAACTTACTCTTAGACTTAAGAAACTTTGTAATACAACAATGTAAAAACTAAAGGTAACCAACTTAACCAAGCAGAGCCCCTATTATGTGCTCGCAGATTAAAATAAATAAATAATTGTAAAACGATAGTACCTAACTAGCCAATGTAACAACCTTCTGAGCATAAATCTAAATAAGGTATGTATGTTAGATGCACATCTTGATGAAATCACCCCTGTCAAAATTGGAAAGTGAAATCGAGATCAGAAAGGAAAAAGGAATTGAGACCAGACGACTGGCCGAATTTAGTTCTACTTTTTTCATACTTCAGAAAGTTACATACATTCACATGTTTATCTTTTAATATTCTCGCGCTCCCATACGCATATTAAAGGCTTTCGAAACCAACCCGAAACATTCCGAACTACAATAAAACTTTCGTTTTTGTTGTAGCTTTGCTCTTTGCTAGCGATGTCACATCGCGCCCTCCTCCTGTTAATCGACATGTGAATTATTTTTGACAGGCAAAACTTTTCCTTGTCGTCCGAATGTTTCACGTTGGCTTGTTAGAACCTAAATAATTATTGGGTGAACCTTAAAAACTTTGGGATGGAAAGAACAATTTTTTGCTGGTTGGTTGCATTTTCATAGGAATTACATTAATCTGGATGTTTCTTTTTCTTCTCTTTTATTGCGGATCCAACACAACACAACAAAAAATATAGGTTGACTGACAGGTTCAAATACAATTGAAAATAAATTGATAGGTGAAAAAAAAAATGTCAATCGAATATTTCACTTTAATTTTGTTTTTTATAATTTATTCGTAGTAGCCTTAGAAATTTTATTTTTCTATATAAGCTACGAAAATTAAAAAAAATATTCATTACGAAAAAAAAAATTGAGCGAGAAACATCTCGAGCTGATTAAATAATTTTTTCAACAAAAAGACTAACAAAATAGAACAAAACAAAACCCATAAACACTAACCATAAACTAACATTATTACGTATAGGTAATAAATAAAATATTTAATTTGGTTTAGTTAAGTTAATTTAAGTTAAGATTTAATTCTTTCTTTTAATTATTAAATATTCAGCCTTATTACATGGCCCATCATACAACGAATCCCCAAAAAAAGTATCATAGCTTCCGCCGTAGCAGAAATTCTATCAAAATATTTCTGCTAGGACCGAAGCTATGATACGATATCTTCGGGATTTCACCACGGGGCCTGTGATAAGGCTCATTAATAAGAAAAAGAAATGCATTAAAATTTAAAATTAATTTCAAATTCCATAAATTCTGAAGCTTTTTTCAATTTTTTTTAGATACATACCTAATTGAAAATACAAAAATAAAACAATTACCAAATTACCACAAGACAAGACCATGAATTTCAGTAATTATACGACAATTTTATTTAACATGTATGTATGTCAAGCCTTACCTATTTTTATTTTTAGATTTTCAATTAGGAACAAATGTAAGAATGGCGACGAGATTCATGGGATTAGGTAAATAATAGAAATTATTAATAATCAATGCATGCTTAAGCTTTCATTTTTCAGATTATTCCGCAATTGAAATCGCATTCAACGATGAATTCGATGACAAAATCGAGGAAGATATCCCGGTTGCAACGAGCAAAAACATCGACGGCACAATCATCGAAACGAAAACGGCAAAAAAAGTTACATTTTTCGATGATTTTATCGTCGATGTAACCAATAAACTTCTCGACGATGTTTTAGACGATATCGCGGATCTTGAAAAAATTTCGACTGCCCATCTTATGAAAAATTCTTCAGCCAGAGAAAGCTTCTGGCATTCAAAATTTTTTGGTTGGACGCGATTATTTAGATTTTCTTCCGCGTTGATTCCACATTTTTAATTTTTTATTTATATTTTGATTATTTTTTTTTTTCTTCAATAGATTTTCAGTAGATTTTACAATTTGAATGACATATTTTCAAAAAAATACTAAATTAAAAAAAAAACTAACTGACAAAAACAAAACAAAACAACTTAATTAAATAAAATTTTCTATTTCATGAGTTTTTTCTAATCCCAATTGTATTTATTTCATTAGAAAAAATAACTTGCATAAATATATACCTTAAAACGTTATTGCTATTGCTATTTTTTTTACATATTAGATAAATGGAAGGGTGGTAGGTAGATACTGTGTAAGTTTTGGCCAAAATCGAGGTAAGAAAATTGAAAAGAAATAAATTAAATAAGATTATTTTCAGTCTTGCGTTAACTGTTTTTCTGTTATTTTAATACCATAACTACCACTAACTCCAAATAGAACTTCCAACTCAAGTGAATAAAAACCTGGTTCGAAGATCCGACCCTTACCCAACTCAAGCTCTTGATTTTGCTTGGTAACCTGAAGTATAAAATGCGTTCTTACTTTTAGTAACGTCCACCGTATATTGAATCCGATGAATGAGCTGCGGAGGGAACCAAACTCAATTTTGACATTTCGCTTCAGTAAAAATTTCAATATTGAGACTGATTCCCTCCGCAGCCCATCCATCGGATTCTGTAATCGGGGTGATAAGCTATTGATGATCACAGAGAAGCTATAATTAGGCACTCCAATGGCTTCTTTGTGTCCAGTAATAGCTTATAACTCCATATTTTGACTAAATTCTAGATATCAGAGAACACCACCCGATACCATACAGCTCAAAATTCAATACTTCCAATCCTTAGCTTCCCAAAAGATTAACTTAAAAAGTGCTAGATCCTCTGTTTTATTTTCAGGGTTCTAACCATTTTAATTAATTAAAAAACCACAAACACCACAATATCGAATGTCCGATTAATAGAACTCAAGATATAACCAATTAAAAAAAGCACAAACACCACAATATAGAATGTCCGATTAATAGAACTCAAGATATAACCATTTTACGTGAACGTTATCATCCTTTTTTTTTAATTTTCAGCAAAATAAAAAATCAACAAATAAAGTCTCCACAAAAACGCAAATAAGGTTTGCTTAAAACGGTTATGTTATGGGTCCTATTTATCGGATCTCCAAGATAAAAGTCTTGAGACTTAGGGAAAATGACAGAGCATCATGTCAAATTTTTCAAAAGTGCATTGAAGTGTTAATCACCCTACCATATAAAAAGAAAACCAAGCCGGTTTTAACCCCCACCCCCGCCAAAGGCTGAGAAAAAACCTGCCAGACTTTTGTATTCCATATCACGACACATGTACCAATAATCCCTCATACTCCGATTTTGGTTATACCTCCACTCACAAAATTTTCTCTATAATGGCACAGCCCCGAGATTCAGGAACCTATCCCTGGCTCTTCCCGATAAAACAGTTATCAATCCGAAATAAACTGTTGAATACGTCGGAGTTCACTTATTCGAACGATTCAATGTAACTAACACGCCAAATTCTCTCCTGCGTCCTTTTATAAAATTAAGAGGCGGTCTCCAAGCCAGGACAAAACCTCTGCTTTACAAGCAACTCATTTGCCCAATATTAACATATTGCTTCCTTATATGATATACAACAATAAGCTCCACGTATATGCAAAAACTGCAATTGTTAGAGCGAAAAGCTCTCCGTCACTGCAAATCTTTTCATTGAAACCCAACTCCAACCGCTAGGTATTATAGCAATGAAAGGGAAAGGCTTTGCGAAGCTCAAGAATTGTCCCTATTGACAAATACATTATCTAAGATGCTGAGAAAGATGCCAACCCATCCCAGCCATTTTATTAATTTACTTACAGGAAACTCACCCACAGACGACCGATATCGCCAGGTATCCTTGATGGATCCAGCTTTTGGAATAGCTATGGGAGATAGCTTTGGGAACTTCTATGATGCTGCAGGATCGCAGCACAACAGAAGTTGAAGCCACCAAGCAACCAAACCAACCAACAACCCACACGGAGCTAAAAATCTATAGCATTATCATCACCACGCCCATCAACGAAAGTCAGCACTGCTCAAGCCGACCCTATATTTAAGTAAAACTTACTCTTAGACTTAAGAAACTTTGTAATACAACAATGTAAAAACTAAATCTAACCAACTTAACCAAGCAGAGCCCCTATTATGTGCTCGCAGATTATAATAATTGTAAAAAGATAGTACCTAACTAGCCAATGTAACAACCTTCTGAGCATAAATCAAAATATGGAATGTATGTTAGATGCACATCTTGATTAAATCACCCCTGTCAAAACTGGAAAGTGAAATCGAAATCAGAAAGGAAAAAGGAATTGAGACCAGACGACTGGCCGAATTTAGTTCTACTTTTTTCATACTTCGGAAAGTTACATACATTCACATGTTTATCTTTTTAATATTCTCGCGCTCCCATACGCATATTAAAGGCTTTCGAAACCAACCCGAAACATTCCGAACTACAATAAAACTTTCGTTTTTGTTGTAGCTTTGCTCTTTGCTAGCGATGTCATATCGCGCCCTCCTCCTGTTAATCGACATGTGAATTATTTTTGACAGGCAAAACTTTTCCTTGTCGTCCGAATGTTTCACGTTGGCTTGTTAGAACCTAAATAATTATTGGGTGAACCTTAAAAACTTTGGGATGGAAAGAACAATTTTTTGCTGGTTGGTTGCATTTTCATAGGAATTACATTAATCTGGATGTTTCTTTTTCTTCTCTTTTATTGCGGATCCAACACAACACAACAAAAAATATAGGTTGACTGACAGGTTCAAATACAATTGAAAATAAATTGATAGGTGAAAAAAAAAAATGTCAATCGAATATTTCACTTTAATTTTGTTTTTTATAATTTATTCGTAGTAGCCTTAGAAATTTTATTTTTCTATATAAGCTACGAAAATTAAAAAAAATATTCATTACGAAAAAAAAAATTGAGCGAGAAACATCTCGAGCTGATTAAATAATTTTTTCAACAAAAAGACTAACAAAATAGAACAAAACAAAACCCATAAACACTAACCATAAACTAACATTATTACGTATAGGTAATAAATAAAATATTTAATTTGGTTTAGTTAAGTTAATTTAAGTTAAGATTTAATTCTTTCTTTTAATTATTAAATATTCAGCCTTATTACATGGCCCATCATACAACGAATCCCCAAAAAAAGTATCATAGCTTCCGCCGTAGCAGAAATTCTATCAAAATATTTCTGCTAGGACCGAAGCTATGATACGATATCTTCGGGATTTCACCACGGGGCCTGTGATAAGGCTCATTAATAAGAAAAAGAAATGCATTAAAATTTAAAATTAATTTCAAATTCCATAAATTCTGAAGCTTTTTTCAATTTTTTTTAGATACATACCTAATTGAAAATACAAAAATAAAACAATTACCAAATTACCACAAGACAAGACCATGAATTTCAGTAATTATACGACAATTTTATTTAACATGTATGTATGTCAAGCCTTACCTATTTTTATTTTTAGATTTTCAATTAGGAACAAATGTAAGAATGGCGACGAGATTCATGGGATTAGGTAAATAATAGAAATTATTAATAATCAATGCATGCTTAAGCTTTCATTTTTCAGATTATTCCGCAATTGAAATCGCATTCAACGATGAATTCGATGACAAAATCGAGGAAGATATCCCGGTTGCAACGAGCAAAAACATCGACGGCACAATCATCGAAACGAAAACGGCAAAAAAAGTTACATTTTTCGATGATTTTATCGTCGATGTAACCAATAAACTTCTCGACGATGTTTTAGACGATATCGCGGATCTTGAAAAAATTTCGACTGCCCATCTTATGAAAAATTCTTCAGCCAGAGAAAGCTTCTGGCATTCTTTCTTCAATAGATTTTCAGTAGATTTTACAATTTGAATGACATATTTTCAAAAAAATACTAAATTAAAAAAAAAACTAACTGACAAAAACAAAACAAAACAACTTAATTAAATAAAATTTTCTATTTCATGAGTTTTTTCTAATCCCAATTGTATTTATTTCATTAGAAAAAATAACTTGCATAAATATATACCTTAAAACGTTATTGCTATTGCTATTTTTTTTTACATATTAGATAAATGGAAGGGTGGTAGGTAGATACTGTGTAAGTTTTGGCCAAAATCGAGGTAAGAAAATTGAAAAGAAATAAATTAAATAAGATTATTTTCAGTCTTGCGTTAACTGTTTTTCTGTTATTTTAATACCATAACTACCCTAACTCCAAATAGAACTTCCAACTCAAGTGAATAAAAACCTGGTTCGAAGATCCGACCCTTACCCAACTCAAGCTCTTGATTTTGCTTGGTAACCTGAAGTATAAAATGCGTTCTTACTTTTAGTAACGTCCACCGTATATTGAATCTGATGAATGAGCTGCGGAGGGAACCAAACTCAATTTTGACATTTCGCTTCAGTAAAAATTTCAATATTGAGACTGATTCCCTCCGCAGCCCATCCATCGGATTCTGTAATCGGGGTGATAAGCTATTGATGATCACAGAGAAGCTATAATTAGGCACTCCAATGGCTTCTTTGTGTCCAGTAATAGCTTATAACTCCATATTTTGACTAAATTCTAGATATCAGAGAACACCACCCGATACCATACAGCTCAAAATTCAATACTTTCAATCCTTAGCTTCCCAAAAGATTAACTTAAAAAATGCTAGATCCTCTGTTTTATTTTCAGGGTTCTCATCATCGTGTCCTGTAACCCCGGCTGGGGCATAGGGCGTCAACAAAACGTCTCCATCCTTCTCGGTCTGCTGCAAGGTACTTAAGCTGTGGCCACGTCTTTCTCTGGGATTCTGCTTCCGCTAAGACAGTTGATTTCCATGTTGTTCTTGGTCTTCCAACCCGCCGTGCACCCTGAGGATTCCATTCAAAGGACTGCTTTGCAATTTCATCGTTTGGTTTCCTCAGTGTGTGACCAATCCAACGCCATTTACGCTTTCTTATGTCGACGTCCAGCCGCTCTTGACTTGTCCTGCGCCACAATTCCTCATTTGATATTATTTGTGGCCAGCGAATCTTTAGGATGTGGCGAAGACAGCGATTCACAAAAGCCTGCAATTTCTTCGAAATGGTAGACGTGACTTTCCAGGTTTCACAAGCATATAACAGCACGGATTTGACATTGGATTCGAAGAATCTCAACTTAGTGCGTAAGGAGATTTGACTGGATTTCCAAATTGGGGACAGAGTACCGAAGGCAGCACGAGCTTTATTTATTCTACTTTTAACGTCCAGATCCGTACCACCGTTTGCAGAAACAATACTGCCAAGGTAGTTAAATTGTTCCACTACTTCAACTGGCGTCTCCTGTAAAATAATACGCTGCTGTGTGGAGCGGCCTGTGAGCATTATTTTTGTCTTTTTGCTGTTAATTCTTAGACCACTCGACTCTCCCTTCACTTGCAGCGTTTGGCACATCCCGTTCAGCCCACTGATGTTATTTGCCAGTAGACATATGTCATCGGCATAGTCTAAATGACTGAGCCTTTCGAACGGTCTCCATTGAATGCCCTGTCGCTCAGCTGTACCAACACTGGCCGTCAATACGTCGTCCATCGCCAGCAGGAAGAGAATTGGCGATAGAACATCCCCTTGTCTCACACCCTGTTGCACTACGAAGGAGTCGGATAGCTGCCCATTGTGCAAAACAAAACACCTCGCGTTGTTGTAGGACTCTTTAATAATGGCAACAATTTTTGGTGGAATTCCTCTACCAAGCAACGATCTCCATATACATTCTCGGTTAACTCGATCAAAGGCCTTTTCAAAATCCACGAACATGAGGTAAAGCGGTGATTGATATTCCATCGACTGCTCGAGGACGATACGCAGGGTGTTGATATGGTCGACACACGATCGACCACTGCGGAAGCCAGCTTGATGCCTCTTGAGTGTAGACTCGATTCTATCCTTTATTCGCTCGAGTATGATTGTTGCCATTAGTTTTGGGAAAACGGACAAAACGGTGATACCACGCCAATTGTTGCAATTCTTTAAGTCACCTTTCTTTGGCAACTTAACAATCACACCATCCTTCCAGTCCCTGGGATAGCTTTCGTTTTCCCAAATGTTTTGTATCAGCGGATGTAAAATACTAGCCGCTGCTACGGGATCGGCTTTCAGGAATTCAGCTGGTATTCCGTCCAGTCCAGCTGCCTTGTTGTTTTTGAGGAGATTTATTGATGTACGAATTTCCGATTCTGACGGGGGTTCGATGTCAATACCCCTATAGGACCTGCGCATCTCGTTTAGTTGGGGCACTTCAGCACTCTGCTCAACTGAATCCTCATTTAGCAGGGCACAAAAATGGTCCTTCCATCTACGAAGCTGATCCTCAATTGATACCAAAAGTGTGCCATCCACATCCATTACAGGATGATTGGTGTTGCTTTTTTTCCCGATAACATCTTTGGCTATTTGGTACAATTCCCGGATATCTCCTCTTCGGGCAGCGCTTTCCGCATTATCTGCGAGTCCATCCAACTTCACCCTCTTGTCACGTCTAACACAGCGGTAGACCATCTTATGTGCAATGCGGTACTCTCTTCGCAAGTCAGCCTTTCGTTGAACATCAGCTTCGGCATTTATTTGGATTTTCAACGATTTGCGAAGTTCGATCTTATCCCAGGTGTCTTGGGATATCCAAGAGTCTCTACGTCTCGTTCGCTTGGGTACAGTTTCGGATCCAGCCTCCATAAAAACACTTTTAATTTCACCCCACATCTCATCAATTGTTGAATTCTGGATTCCATTTAATGACGAGGCTCTGTCGTTAAGGGTGGTGACATAGTTTCGACATATGTTGGGGTCATTTAAAGCATTAGTAATGAATTTTGTGCTCCTTGCTGCATCCTGCGCTGGTTTTTGTACGGCAGCGGTTCGTAGTTTGAGACTCATCAGAACCAAATGGTGGTCGCTTCCCACATCGGCATTTCTTATACTTCGGACATCACACATAGACTTCCTCCATCGCTGTTGAATCATGATATGATCAATTTGGTTTTCGGTTTGACCATCCGGATGCACCCAGGTAATTTTGTTGCACGTTTTATGCTTAAATACAGTCCCACCTATCACAAGACGATTCGCGTTACAAAAGTCGACAAGTCAGGGTTCTAACCCCTTTAATTAATTAAAAAACCACAAACACCACAATATAGAATGTCCGATTAATAGAACTCAAGATATAACCATTTAAAAAAGCACAAACACCACAATTTAGAATGTCCGATTAATAGAACTCAAGATATAACCATTTTACGTGAACGTTATCATCCTTTTTTTAATTTTCAGCAAAATAAAAAATCAACAAATAAAGTCTCCACAAAAACGCAAATAAGGTTTGCTTAAAACGGTTATGTTATGGGTTCTATTTATCGGATCTCCAAGATAAAAGTCTTGAGACTTAGGGAAAATGACAGAGCATCATGTCAAATTTTTCAAAAGTGCATTGAAGTGTTAATCACCCTACCATATAAAAAGAAAACCAAGCGGGTTTTAACCCCCACCCCCGCCAAAGGCTGAGAAAAAACCTGCCAGACTTTTGTATTCCATTTCACGACACATGTACCAATAATCCCTCATACTCCGATTTTGGTTATACCTCCACTCACAAAATTTTCTCTATAATGGCACAGCCCCGAGATTCAGGAACCTATCCCTGGCTCTTCCCGATAAAACAGTTATCAATCCGAAATAAACATTTGAATACGTCGGAGTTCACTTATTCGAACGATTCAATGTAACTAACACGCCAAATTCTCTCCTGCGTCCTTTTATAAAATTAAGAGGCGGTCTCCAAGCCAGGACAAAACCTCTGCTTTACAAGCAACTCATTTGCCCAATATTAACATATTGCTTCCTTGTATGATATACAACAATAAGCTCCGTGTATATGCAAAAACTGCAATTGTTAGAGCGAAAAGCTCTCCGTCACTGCAAATCTTTTCATTGAAACCCAACTCCAACCGCTAGGTATTATAGCAATGAAAGGGAAAGGCTTTGCGAAGCTCAAGAATTGTCCCTATTGACAAATACCTACATTATCTAAGATGCTGAGAAAGATGCCAACCCATCCCTTTTATTAATTTACTTACAGCAAACTCACCCACAGACGACCGATATCGCCAGGTATCCTTGATGGATCCAGCTTTTCGAATAGCTATGGGAGATAGCTTTGGGAACTTCTACGATGCTGCAGGATCGCAGCACAACAGAAGTTGAAGCCACCAAGCAACCAAACCAACCAACAACCCACACGGAGCTAAAAATCTATAGTAGCATTGTCATCACCACACCCATCAACGAAAGTCAGCACTGCTCAAACCGACCCTATATTTAAGTAAAACTTACTCTTAGACTTAAGAAACTTTGTAATACAACAATGTAAAAACTAAATCTAACCAACTTAACCAAGCAGAGCCCCTATTATGTGCTCGCAGATTATAATAATTGTAAAAAGATAGGACCTAACTAGCCAATGTAACAACCTTCTGAGCATAAATCAAAATATGGTATGTATGTTAGATGCACATCTTGATGAAATCACCCCTGTCAAAACTGGAAAGTGAAATCGAAATCAGAAAGGAAAAAGGAGTTGAGACCAGACGACTGGCCGAATTTAGTTCTACTTTTTTCATACTTCGGAAAGTTACATACATTCACATGTTTTTCTTTTTCATATTCTCGCGCTCCCATACGCATATTAAAGGCTTTCGAAACCAACCCGAAACATTCCGAACTACAATAAAACTTTCGTTTTTGTTGTAGCTTTGCTCTTTGCTAGCGATGTCACATCGCGCCCTCCTCCTGTTAATCGACATGTGAATTATTTTTGACAGGCGAAACTTTTCCTTGTCATCCGAATGTTTCGCGTTGGCTTGTAAGAACCTAAATAATTATTGGGTGAACCTTAAAAACTTTGGGATGGAAAGAACAATTTTTTGCTGGTTGGTTGAAGGTTGCATTTTCATAGGAATTACATTAATCTGGATGTTTCTTTTTCTTCTCTTTTATTGCGGATCCAACACAACAAAAAATATAGGTTGACTGACAGGTTCAAATACAATTGAAAATAAATTGATAGGTGAAAAAAAAATGTCAATCGAATATTTCACTTTAATTTTGTTTTTTATAATTTATTCGTAGTAGCCTTAGAAATTTTATTTTTCTATATAAGCTACGAAAATTAAAAAAAATATTCATTACGAAAAAAAAAATTGAGCGAGAAACATCTCGAGCTGATTAAATAATTTTTTTCAAGAAAAAGACTAACAAAATAAAACAAAACAAAACCCATAAACACTAACCATAAACTAACATTATTACGTATAGGTAATAAATAAAATATTTAATTTGATTTAGTTAAGTTAATTTAAGTTAAGATTTAATTCTTTCTTTTAATTATTAAATATTCAGCCTTATTACATGGCCCATCATACAACGAATCCCCAAAAAAAGTATCATAGCTTCCGCCGTAGTAGAAATTCTATCAAAATATTCCTGCTAGGACCGAAGCTATGATACGATATCTTCGGGATTTCACCACGGGGCCTGTGATAAGGCTCATTAATAAGAAAAAGAAATGCATTAATATTTAAAATTAATTTCAAATTCCATAAATTCTGAAGATTTTTTCAATTTTTTTTAGATACATACCTAATTGAAAATACAAAAATAAAACAATTACCAAACTACCACAAGACAAGACCATGAATTTCAGTAATTATACGATAATTTTATTTAACATGTATGTATGTCAAGCCTTACCTATTTTTATTTTTAGATTTTCAATTAGGAACAAATGTAAGAATGGCGACGAGATTCATGGGATTAGGTAAATAATAGAAATTATTAATAATCAATGCATGCTTAAGCTTTCATTTTTCAGATTATTCCGCAATTGAAATCGCATTCAACGATGAATTCGATGACAAAATCGAGGAAGATATCCCGGTTGCAACGAGCAAAAACATCGACGGCACAATCATCGAAACGAAAACGACAAAAAAAGTTACATTTTTCGATGATTTTATCGTCGATGTAACCAATAAACTTCTCGACGATGTTTTAGACGATATCGCGGATCTTGAAAAAATTTCGACTGCCCATCTTATGAAAAATTCTTCAGCCAGAGAAAGCTTCTGGCATTCAAAATTTTTTGGTTGGACGCGATTATTTAGATTTTCTTCCGCGTTGATTCCACATTTTTAATGTCTTGATTGTTTTTTTTTTCTTCAATAGACAATTTTTTTACATTTGAATGACATATTTTCAAAAAAACACTAAATTAAAAAAAAAAACTAACTGACAAAAACAAAACAAAACAACTTAATTAAATAAAATTTTCTATTTCATGAGTTTTTTCTAATCCCAATTGTATTTATTTCATTAGAAAAAATAACTTGCATAAATATATACCTTAAAACGTTATTGCTATTGCTATTTTTTTTTTATTAGATAAATGAAAGGTTGGTAGGTAGATACTGTGTAAGTTTTGGCCAAAATCGAGGTAAGAAAATTGAAAAGAAATAAATTAAATAAGATTATTTTCAGTCTTGCGTTAACTGTTTTTCTGTTATTTTAATACCATAGCTAGGTACCACTCACTCCAAATAGAACATTCAACTCAATTGAATAAAAACCTGGTTGGAAGATCCGACCTTTAGCCAACTCAAACTCTTCATTCCTAACCTGAAGTGTATTTCCGTTTACGTAAAATGCGTTCTTACTTTTAGTAACATCCATCGTATATTGAATCCGATGAATGAGCTGCGGAGGGAATCAAACTCAATTTTGACATTTCGCTTCAGTAAAAATGTCAATATTGAAACTGATTCCCTCCGCAGCCCATCCATCGGATTCTGTAATCGGGGTGATAAGCTATTGATGAACACAGAGAAGCTATAATTAGGCACTCCAAAGGCTTTTTTGTGTCCAGTAATAGGTTATAACTCCATATTTTGACTAAATTCTAGATATCAGAGAACACCACCCGATACCATACAGCTCAATACTTCCAATCCTTAGCTTCCCAAAAGATTAACTTAACTTTTTACATTCTATTGAAATTATGAGTTATAAAAAGAATAGGTAAAGGTATAAGTTTAAGACCGGCACAACAAGCAGTTATTCTTTAGACAAAAGCCTACTGTAGTTCTGATGGTTTTGGATCTGTATCTGCCTGCAGTTACTTCTATCAGATCTTTTCTATCGCATTTTAATATAAAGCCTTTTCTTCACTTGTTATACTTACGTTTTTATTGTTGGTGCTTTTAGTCAAACTGATAATTTTTTTAAACAAATATGGACATTTGCGATAAATTTCAATGAAATCGACCAAATTTTCATACCGTTTCAACATATAGGAAACAAAAAAACAGGAACTCGAAGATGTTGATTCACCGCCAACCTCAATTGAAATGACATTCTTAACTGAAACGTATGTATACATGAGTTTAACTGATAACTGAATACACCTCATGAGAATTTCATCAGTTTCAGTTGCAGTTAAGGGCTTCCATTTGTGCGTTTAAGTATCAGTTTAGCTAAAAGCTTAACTAAAGAGCCTTACTGAAACTGAAATGATCGCCTAAATGGGATTTAGTATTAAAAAAAATAGGTATGTTCAGGAAAATGAGATCTTAAGAGTTCTCACCAATCTCAGTCTCGTGAACATAAAAATTTCTCAGTTTACTGTCAAATTACTGAGGAAAAAACTTGAACCTGTCTGCCTGCTCACTTTTTGGCGAAGCCAAATTAGCTGAGGGCTCTGAAATCTCATTTTCCTGAACATGCCTAATAATTAAGTGTGTTTTCAATGTAGGTACCTTGTCTATTCGTTTATTTTAATTTAATGAAAGGTGACATTTCGTTGTTAAAAATACCTACTCAATTTCGATTTTATATTAATTTGAATCGCTAATACTTTCACTTTCCATTCTGTCGCTGTGGTGTAGGTACCTATATTAAAATACTAATGTGTATGAATTTCTTTCGTGAGAAGTGTGGTGAAGAAACAAAATTATTTTCAAATGAGCTATAATCCTACCAATACCTTCGAGGCTGGGTTTGGTAGGTATGAATTATAGTGAACAAAAGAAATACATTATCATATTCTATCGGTTCTGAGAGTAAAAGTAATTTGTTATTAGAAAGCTTGTGAGGGGATACCTATTTGGAATTTCATCTTTATTTAAGTCTTGAATTAATCCAATTTAGTTTTACTTAATTTCTGAGCAATGGAATTTGCCTTTTGCAAGAATTCTCAATTTAATATACCTAATTCTTAAAAATCAATATTTACATTGTAAAATTTTGACCATGTTTGTAAAGCAATTTAAAGTTTATAGGTACACTCAACTGAAATTATTGTCCTTGATTTATTGTTTGATATACCTACCTAACTTCAGTTTGATCGAAATTTTTGATTCAACAATATCGACCGAGCCCACAAATCTGGGCCTTAGCAATTAGGTAAACAGTGCATCGAAAAAAACTATGAATGCAACTTCGAGGGTAATCATGTTAGCCGAAATGGTTTTCACCCCTCCCTAGAAAAGCTCCTCGGATCACATATCACAAAATCAGAGACCAATTGACTGCATAGTTCGTCCTGCGAGACCGTTTAAAAAATTCAAAATTCTAAGGAAAAACGGTTAGGTATTTTTTTAACAGTCTGGCAGGGCAAACTATATACCTACTCAAATGATTTCAGAAAATTATAACAAAGAAACAATAACAAAAAAGAAGTGAATACATACCTATAAAATATTTTTATTTTTGCGTGCTGAAATATTCGCAGGCTATAAAATAAAATATCATTACGTAGGTACTATTAAAAATATAATAATTAAGAAAGAAGACAAGTAGCATGAGCTGCAAAGGATGTGAAAAGGACTTGTTTATTCAAAACAAAAGCCATTATTAACTTTTGTATGTAGGTACATACATTTATGTACATAGGTCCATACACAACGAAACCCATCGTAGGTAATTAATCAGAATATTTTACGAGCCACAAAACAAATAGCAGCGAACTTGTTCATAGTGGCATTTTGTAAGATATCTTCCACTACGATCGATTCTGTTCTTTTTCGTTATTGTAGGTAGGTAACAAGTCTCCGATTACGATAGAAATCATGATAAGGCTGATTACATATTATTTACCTACTTCCTATATGCATATTTATAACAATTTTTCAATACCACCTGTCTGTATATAGAGTAGGTACATCCTCAATAAAAACTCGTTTTTATACATACATGTGAATAGATCTATGACATCCACTATATCCGTTTCACTTGACGAGTCTTCCTCCATCATCATTCCACAAAATCCTTCAGTGACACTTTTTTGCTAAAATAAACTAAGAAAAAAGCACTCCATTGCCGCTACACCAGGCATGAAATTTTGCGCAGATGAAGTCATACATATGTAGGTATATCCAAATGAAATCCGGAGAAGCCGGCCAACACAACAACAACAAATCAAAAATCCTTGAAGTCACTGAATGCAGCAAAAATCCTTGCAGACGAAACGACAGCAGCTAGCAGTAAGCAAAAATGATTCACCACCAGATGGAGTCTGATCGAATTTTACAGTAAAAATTAAATATGTAATGTAACTCCTTCCTTCCGACCGACCGACATAACCAACAAATAGCCACCCACGAACAAACCAAAGCAGATATGTAACAGGAACCAGTAAAAACGATGTAAACAAAATGTGAAGCTTTTTTACCCCACGAATGTCCCTGTTTTTGGGTTTCAATTAAAAATGGCGTCAGATCCGAATTGTTTTTTTTTTTTATTATATTTTTTTTTCAATCTGGCAAGCTTTATCGTAGCCTATTCAAAAGAACTTACCGTTTGACCATTTTGTTGGTCACTCCGGAATTGTTTTCCTGCAGAGATCCAATGTCTTCCGATTTGAAATAATCCAGCTTTGAGTAGTTGCACTTGATCTACACAGATTTAAATTGATAAATGCCAGCGATTTATTCAGAAAAAAACATCAAAACACAAAATTTAAAAAACAAAAAAAAAATTTTTTGATTGCACAAACAAATTAAATCAAACAAACAAAAAATAGATCTCGATGAATTCGCTGCGCGGCTTCGATAGCGGAAGAGAGACACAAGCAACTATATAGTTTGGCCTATTACACTGATGAGGGTAAGAGAGATGACTAACACCCACGCACTTCCATGTAAAACAAACAAAACTTTTTTTAAAACAAAAATTTCGGTTTTGTTAAAAGAACAAAGAAAAATGGTTTATTTGTTTTTCTTATTCGAACTATTTCAATAACACTTTGTTTTGGTCAAACAATTTTATAATTTATTGATAAATCTCAATAAACTTTACAATGTACCTAAGTGATGAATACTTTTTCCAATTGGCTTGGCAGGGGGTTGAAGAGAACGTTCGTGGATATGAACATGAAGAAAATGGGGAAATAACACAAAGCACTTTTTCTTGAAAGAATTTTCTTGGCTTCCTTCTTTTTTTTGGGTTGGAATCTCACTAATTTTTACATTCACTGGAGATTTTGAAAAGGAAAAACCTTTGAGAATTCGAAATCTCTTAAGATTTTATGTGTATAAAATCGATTTTTTTTTATAAAAACTTCGTATACTTAAGTTATTGACTTGTTTTCATCATTTTGTCTATCGAAATAATTAACTTTTAGATTTATTAAAACTGAATTTCATTGATGAACAAAAACCAAAATAAAATAAATTCCTTTGAAAAATTAATTTTTTGTTTTATGCTCTTGCTTTAAAATTTTCCGATAAAATAGCAGTCTCTCGCTCGAACTCCGCAACTGAATGAAGAAAATTTTTGATTTTTGACGAAGTGCATGGAAGAAGGAGAATCGCCGATAAGAGGTTTAAAAAAAATTGTAGGTGTGAAAGGGAAAAAGAACAAGTGACAGAGAAAAAGGGCTTTACCTCAAAATATGAGAAAAAAATACATCTTCTAAGCGATTACAGAGACTCTGGTGAGGGATCAATCATTAAAACAAAATGAGTGCATTCAGCATATTAGCCCTGTTTTTTAGTGCATTTTTATCTTCGCTTACAAAAAAGTATCATGTTAAATACAACAACAATTTGGTAACTCCGTATTGTTGTTGTAAAAGCCCTGTTTTGTAGTGCATTTTTATCTTCGCTTAGAAAAAAGTAGCATGTTAAATACAACAACAATACGGAATTATACCAGTTTGTTGTTGTAATTAACATGCTACTTTTTTCTAAGCGAAGATAAAAGTGCACTAAAAAACAGGGCTTTTTAACATGCAACTTTTTTCTAAGCGAAGATAAAAATGCACTAAAAAACAGGGCTATTGTCAATGAATAGAATTTCGATATTGGTGGTCTATGTACTTTCAGCAATGAAAATTTCAACGAAATCTCAATGAAAACCCTAGATTTCAACGAAATCATGAAATTCCACTCCACCAACTCAAGATCTCCAAATTTTTCAGCTGAAATCTCAGATTTCGTTTTGGTGGGAACAAGGTATTATGCTATGGTCCCACCAAAATGAAATCCGAGATTTCGGTTGAAAACTTTTGATATTTTGAGCCGCTGGAATAAGGTTTCATAAAAATTTCAATGAAATCTCAATAAAAACTCGGGATTTCAACGAAATCTCAATGAAATTCAGCTCCAAGAATTTGAAATATCAATTTTTTTTAGCTGAAATCTCGGATTTCGTTTTGGTGGGAACTCGCTACCCACTACGCCAATTCGCAATTCAGAAGGTGCATGTTAAAATTCTAATGAGTTGATACTTGTACCTGTACAATTTTACCAGCAATATACATGTAGTTAAGGTCACGTTTTGGATTTAAAAAAATGTCACTCCAGATTTTAATCCTAATAATACGATGACAGAGAACATCTACAACTATATATTTGTAGATGAATCATCTAGCCAAAATCATACTGATATGAAACGATTTCCTTGATATTTGTTACTTTTTTTAAGTTTAAAAAGTGCGAATCAATTAATTCTTGAAGGGTTTGAAAGAAGAAATATACAAGAACATACGAGTTTATATAATTATGTATGTATGTAGATATAAATCTTGAACAATTGTTTCTCTATACATTCTTATGAAAGAAACTTCCTTTTAAGCAATTTTAAGTTATTATGTGAAGCTACATAACCATTTGAGTGTAAAACGAGTGAATTATTTTTAAAGGATCACACTTAATACTTCTATTTCTATTAAATCACAATTTGAAAAATAAATTTTCTCGTTAAGGAAAAAACTTAATTATAACAGCAAGTAGGTACGTGCGACTCGTTGGTGTATTTATGTGTACGCTGGTAGGATAGCTTACTGAAGAAGGTAATCATTTCAATAAGTTGGCTACTAACATTTTATAAAAACTATATATTTCGTCATAGATGTGCACAGCTGTCCCAACCCATACGAAATAGCTCACGAAATGAGACAATAATTTCATTAAGTTAGTCACAAACGTTTTATAAAAACTCTACATTTCCTTAAGGAGGTACACAGCAACTCAGCTGTCACAAGCCAAACAAAAAGCTCACCAAAGAAGACAATCATTTGATTAAGTTTGTTACTAACATTTTATAAAAACTATATATTTCCTCACGGAGGGGTACAGCTGTCACAAACAAAACTAAATAGCTCACCAAAAAAGGCAATAATTTCAATAAGTTTGCTTTAAAAATTTTATTTTATCTTTCCAAACAAAAACATAATAAAGGCTCTCCCAAACCAACGCGAATTCGTAGCGAATCATTCGCAAAGACGATTTTTTGTTGTTGTGTAGCATTGTGTATCTTTCATATTTTGTATAATTGTGAATGATTTCGCGTCGTCAGCGAATGTTTCGCGTTGGTTTGGGGGAGCCTTAACGTATAACAAATTTCTTGTTGATTGATAATCAGAAAAACTAAGCATAGAAGTTTAAGTGATTTAATACTGGAATCCTTACAACCATTTAAGAACGATTTTTTGGTTGGATGGAATTTGTAAAAATTAAATGTTTTTTTTTTTGGGATTGTGTGTGCCATATTTGTCACTAGATTTGAGGCAAACAAACCAATGCGCATATAAATTCAGAACAAGCATTCAAAAGTGCATTCATTTTTTTGTTAGATTAAAAACAAATATATTTACGAGAAAAATTGCAAAAATAAACAAAAATATTTATGCATTAGTTAAAGTTAAGAAAAAAGAAACAAATTCTATCAAGAAACACATCAATCGAGGAACACATCGGCGAGCGCGCGCTTCATAGTGTTGAACGACTTTGGGCACTTGAAATTCATTGATATTTTGATAACTTCTTATTAATTATTCACTATTTTTTGACAATTAGATTTTTTAATAATATATTTGTTTTTAATCTTTTCAAATGAATGACGAACACTTTAGAATATTAGACCAGAGACCAGACACGCTGCAAAATATTTTCAACTCCAGAGAAATGTCAAATCTTGCTGCTGTGTGTTGTATAGCAAGCTTATTTAAGAAAGCCGTATACGAATTGTTTTGATAACTTAGGGCAAAACAACTTGGGCAGGCCTTAAACAAGGCTTTTATACTTAAGCATACAAGCCCTATGTATAACTTGCCAATTTCATTTTAAAAGGCACTAAACAGGCTATTAACAAAAATAAATATTGGAAAATGGGTGAATTGTATAACAAAGCCTTATATTAGTTCTATGTGAGCTATAGCTTATCAGATTTTAAAAATCGGGTTCAAGTTAAATTGTTAGTTGGGCTGTCTAAACATCATCCTAAAATTGTAAATAATTTATTTCTTTAAAAAGAAGGTTAAATACTTTACTTTAATTAAAAATATACTTCTAAATTCAGAATTATAAGTCTAAAGGCCTAACTACATTCAACTTACTTTTTGCAAAAAGTGCAAAAGTGTAAACACACACATATGCTTGCGACACCTTCTTGTGAAAAAGCGTATGAAATTAGAGTTTTCAAGTTGGCATTCACACAAGCTGTCAAAAAATTTGTTAACTATAAATAAAATGTTTGTGAAAATGAAAATGAAGGCAAGAGGATTTCTTTTCAAGGTAATTAAAAAACATCCAATATTGAAATAACTAAATTTAAGTTGAGGCTAATTATAAGCAAAAACAATGCCACGTTTCCTTGTTTTAAGACCTTGCTTATTTTCAATGTTCTCCTATACCTTCGACCCTCATAAAAAGAAAATTTGCTTTGTTAAAATCGGGCAATGCATGTATGTATATAATACGTACGTACTTTCATTTACTTTTAGTAGTAATAGTTCCCAATCTCCAGTCCACTGAAAAAATTAAATAAAGAAAACGACGACGGAATGAATATCTGTGTTCTACTGTGTTCTGTGAGCTTGAAGCTCGCTTCAACTTTTTGTATACCTGGCTCGAGTTGAAATGAGCTTGATTCGACTCGATTCCGCTCGGGGAGCTGAGTCGAGTCGAAATTTGTGACGAAAAACCTGGGTCGAGGAGTTGGCTTTACAGATAATACACTTTGGTCTGTTTATTTGTATGTTTGTCTTCAAATATAGTTTTGTTTAAATAGATACGTACTCGTGTTAAATCAATTATATTTGCTTTGCATTAAAATAAATACATTAATAGCCCTGTTTTTTAGTGCATTTTTATCTTCGCTTACCCCGAGGCCACACGAGCAAGTACTTGCAAGCAAGTTGCAGTACATACACATTTGTTTACTAACACAAACAAACCCAAGCAACTTGCTTATCAACTGGCATGCAAGTTTTGAAGCCAGTAGTGAAGCAAGTTGGGAGACAAGCAAGTGGAATGCAAGTGGAAAGCAAGTGGGATGCAAATTACGAATTTGACAGGCAGTGTATGTAGCCAACTTGCTTGCAAGTACTTGCTCGTGTGGCCTCAGGGTTAGAAAAAAGTAGCATGTTAATTACAACAACAAACTGGTATAATTCCGTATTGTTGTTGTATTTAACATGCTACTTTTTTCTAAGCGAAGATAAAAATGCACTAAAAAACAGGGCTAATGCCATTCATTTTTATGGAATCTCAATACCATTTCAACTCAACTCTAACCGCCATATTATTCACTCTGGATTTAAATTGGATTTAAGGAAGTTTTTAGTCCAACAACTAAATCCGGATTTATTAAATCCAAAAATTTAAATCCATGCCCATATTATTCACTCTGAACATGCCGTAAATCCAATGGATTTAAAATGCCCTTAATCCAGATGTAAATGTATTTAAATTCTGATTAAGATTGACATTAAGATGTCAAACTTGCGAAATATTAAATTTCTCCCGTGAAACTTTTTGTTTACTTTAATTAGTTTATTTCACTATGTTGGTAAGATTCTGCGAGCGCACAAGCAATCAGAAACTTGAGATGTCAAGAAAAAGTGAATTATATGAAATTGTGTTTTAATCTGGATTTAAGTACTTAAACTGACCTCCGGAGGGCAGTTTAAATCCAATTAGATTAATCGATATTGGATTTAAAAACTTTGATTTAAGTTTGGATTAAACGAGTGAATAATATGGGGTTGGATTTAATGTTTGGATTTAAAATACTTTTAATCTGGATTTAAGTTTCAATCTGGATTAAACGAGTGAATAATATGGGCGTAAATGGAGCAATCAACTCAAGTAACGTAAAACCTGGGTTGAATATTCGACCCTATTTCAACTCGAGCTTTCGATTCTGCTTGTAAACGTAGTAAATGAGACTCACGAATTCAGACTCAATTTTCCCAATCTATACATGCCCTATGGCGATGAAGCAAATGAGGGCAAATTTCTTCTTTACTACCCCTGAAGTCTTCCATCGTGCTTTGTTTTCCTTTGGTGGAAGTTATGTCGCTGAATCCACTCATTAGTATTCATTTTGGCCCAGTTCATACAACCGAATTCTCCAAGATCTCGGCCTTGTGTCAAAAACTGAGGGAACAAAATATTTTGTGGATTGCCATTGCCCTGCTGGATTTTTGATGGAGGAGTAGGGAATAAACAGACCAAATTAAAAGAAAGAAGCTATCACAAACAAATAATTGACAAAAAATAAATTGTAAATTCTTACTGAGACATGGCCGAATACTTGGCATCTATATTTGGAACCGAAAAGGACAAGTAAGATTTTGGATTTTGGTCTTCGTTCGCCAAACTTATAATCCCGTCTTTATTTTAATTCTTTAGGGTTAATTGTTCATTTTACTTCAAAATAGGAGCATGCCGGCATGGAGACAGATGTTCTCGCATCCATAACAAACCGACATTCTCCCAGACTGTGGTCCTCCAAAATTTGTACGTAAATCCACAAAATTCAGCTAAATCTGCTGACGGTAGCCATTGTGAGTACACCAACTCGTCAGACCATTAAATTTTCGGAAAAAAATATTTATATGTTCCTCTTGTTTCTTTGTTTTCAAGTGGTTGCTAATGTATCTGACGAAGAAATGCAGGAGCATTATGATAATTTCTTCGAAGATGTATTTGTTGAATGCGAAGACAAATACGGGGAGATCGAAGAACTGAATGTATGCGATAATCTAGGGGACCACCTTGTCGGCAATGTATATATCAAGTTTCGCAATGAAGTGGACGCAGAGAAGGCAGCCACGGATCTAAATAATCGTTGGTTCGGTGGACGACCGGTGTACTCCGAGTTGTCGCCAGTTACCGACTTCCGAGAAGCCTGCTGTCGTCAATACGAAATGGGCGAGTGCACTCGATCGGGATTCTGCAACTTTATGCACCTCAAACCAATTTCAAGGGAACTCAGAAGGTAAGACAAATCTTTGGTTGATTTGAAAAATGAAGTGTCTTTATTTTTCTTTCAGATATCTGTATTCACGCCGTCGTGGAGGACGTTCATCTCGCTCAAAATCACGCTCACCAAAAAGACGTCGTTCCAAATCACGCGACCGTCGTCGCTCTCGCAGTCGGGACAATAACAACCGAGCCGACGGACGGAAAGGTCGTTATTGAAACTCCAATCATGTACTTTTACTTTTTAACAAATTCAACGACTATAAAAATACAAATTATACCATGTTTCCCATTTACATACAACCAGAGTTGTGTTTTCCAATAAAATCATGCAAATATTTTTCCAATCGATAATTTTTCATTTGTACTGAAAATCAATTCAAATTTTTGTTTGCCTTTTTGTCCACTGGGACTTAAGACATATCCAAAATTAGCCAAAATCAGCCCATGGGAACATTGGTATTTAATTCGAACTTGATATCAGTTTTTACCAAAATTAATCTTCAAATAAATAAGGATAAGAATCAGTAATTATGTATATCTCAGATCTTTACTTATAAGTAGGATCTCTAAATAGAGTTTTTTTTCGTCATTTCATCAATAAAGTTTTTCCTTGTTTTTATGAGCAGGTACTAGGTTGGTTTAGTTATTTGTTTATATCTTGAAAAATAAAAGTCCTATGACCATTTAGTTTTTTGTGTTTGACTAAAATTGACTAACACATTAAATACTAAAGTCAAAAATAGTACTTAATAACATTAAATTTGTAAAAAAAAATTAGTTTGAACGATTTTTTTTTATTATGTTTTCACAATTTTGAGTTTGAAGGTTAATTTTTCAAAAACTATTCTCGTAAAAAAATTTATTTAAAATAAAAACATTAAAGAATGGATTTCTGGCTCTACAAAAAATTATAGCATAATATTGTACGTAATGCTATTGGGTTTTAATATGGTTTTAAAAATGTAGGTAACATTTTTTATCAAAAAGTTGGTTTAGGTCTTTGTTTATATCTTGAAAAATAATAGTCCCAGAACCATTTGGTCTTATGCTTTTGACTTAAAACTGACTAAAGCATTGAATCTTAAAAACAAAAAATAGTACTTAATAACTTACAATTTAAAAAAAAATCAGTTTGAACAATTTGTTTTTAATTATGTTTTCAAAATTTTGAGTTTGAAGGTTAATTTTTCAAAAACTATGCTCTTAAACAACTTAATTTAAAAATAAAATTAAGGTGTGTATTTCCGGCTTTACAAAATCTATAGCATGATATTATAAGTAGGTATTGCTATTGTTTTTTAATGTTTTTTTTTTCTAGTTTAAGTGATTTTTTTGTAAATTGCCCCTCTCACTCAAACGGGGGGCAGTAAGCCCCCCTTTAAAATTACTTCTTTCTTTTTTCGGTACAACCTACATTCTCTCATCATTAATTGTATCGTAGGTATGCAAAACGCCTTGCAAATGTTTAAATGCATTCAAATTTAAGCCATTTCCCGGTGGTGGACTGTGGCTAATTTTGGATATATGTTTTGGCATCTATCATTGAACCTAACTGCAAATGAATTTCTTTTGTTAAAATTTGCCCTATATTTCCGTAGATTTACCTGACTATATGTTCAGTATAGGTACTGTGTACACTATAGTTGAAGTTGTCGTTTTGTAAAAATAAAATGAATGGGGCTGTCATACATTTGCCTTATAGACCAAGAGCCAACGATATAAAAAGTCAAGTCATTTGCTTAAAGTTGTAAGTCATATCAATAATAGCCTTTTAGGAGTTGAACCAATAGCCGTTTGTCTGCCTGCCTAAAGTTCTAAACACGTGTCGAACAGATTTAAAATTTGTACATCGATTTATTTCAATGCCTATTCGACCGAAGGGAAAAAGTGTGCATACAACAAATATTTAGTTTGCAATTTTGAACAATAGGGCTTTTTAGCAAATACCAATGTTCATTTTTAAATGTCAAACTCAAGACCTCGGCACGAATGACATTTAGGTAACACCCATTTTCTTTTTTATTTCGGAGGCAAATACACTCCAATTCTAAAGAATGAGCACACGGATTTTCATAGTTGGTTTGTCAATTTTTTTTCAAACATTGTGCATTGTCCGAGAATAAATATAAACATAAAAACTATTTCAAAAAAAATTGTTTTACTGCCATCCATTAACTTTTATTACCAGTTTCAATATTTGAGCTTATTCAGTTGACACTAAAAGACTGCATTTTCCCTTATGGAAAGACTTTGAACAAAGCCGGTGGGAAAATAGCAGTGCTTTTTGAATTAATCTTTCTGTTTTCATTTCCCAACATCATAAACAAACAATAAGGATAATCAAATGATTCATTAATGCACAATTTAAAAAAAAAATGGAAAAAATACCTTTGAAAATGTATGTCCTTATTCATTTGAAGTGGAGTGTAAGCGTTTGGATTGTTTTTTTGGTAATAGCGTCTGTCAAATGTGCCGATTTGTTAGCTGTCACTTTGACTTTGACAATAGGTGTGTTCCTTGCCGACTTTCAAACAGATTGAACCCGCCAGATTTAGTGCGAAGTCGTTCCACACTTGAAAATTTGTACTGTTTCGGACCAAAGAGAGCTGTCATGAGAGAGTAAAAAATTTCCCCTCCTTGCCAGATTTGGTCCGAGAAATTTCTGGTGGCTGTTTTGTACTAGCTGTCAAATATGCCAAGTTGACGTAATTTAGACGGGATTCTGATTGTGATAGTCGACGAGTGCGGACGTGCTTGATGACAAGTAAATTCGGAAATTTTTCAATCGCAATTAAAAAAAAACAAAAAAGTAAAAGTAATAAAAAAAAAGCTCCTAAGATGGAGAATAGTAATTTATTTCCTACGGATAATGTCCCACCGGATAAAGTTACGGAGAATATTAATTCTTTTAAAATGCCCTCATCGTTAATAAATGAGGCAGAAAAGAAAAACATCGAAGAACGTGTTGAAAACGGTAGTTGGGACGAGGAAGATTTCCCCTCCAATACTAATACACATTCAGCAACCGAAGAAATGGACTTTTCCATTGATGGGAAAGAGACAACGAGTGCGGAAAAAGTGAAAAGTGCACAAGCTGCTCCTAGTAGCAATATTATTATTGGCTGCTCTAACTCCAATACATTTGTGAAACCGTCGGGCAGTCCCGTTAGTGAGGAAACGAGAATGGCTTTGAAAAATCTGCTTGCCAAAGATCAAGAAACGTTTACTAACATTACGGCCCGGAAAAGACGCCAGGCAGAAACGTCGAGAGCTACCAAGAAAGCTGCAATAGAAAAAAAAGGGAATAGTAGTAACTACTACGAAATACTCGACGTTGGTTTGGATGAGGATGAAATTGCAACCGACTCCCAGGCCAACAATCATGGTAGAAAAGGCAACAGAAAAGACATTCCTGCCGCTGGTAGTGCCAAGGGGAACAGCAACAACTTTAACGAACAGCCGAACGCCCAACAGGTGGTGGACGACAGGACTTGGTGTCCGCCGATTTTCACAAGAGGTATTTCATCTAAAAGTATTATTGATTTTATTGTTAAGGCTAATTTAAATTTAAATGACGTTAAATTTGATGCCAGAGGGTTTGGCAAGCTAAAAATTTTTGTAAGGGATGTTGAATTACACAGTCTTTTACTAAACGAATTCAAAAGTATGAAGGTGGATGCCTTCTCGTTTACTCCAAGGGAGAAAAAAAAATTTAATGCCGTTCTTAAGGGTATTTCTGGCAACTACTCACCGTCGGAAGTGAGAAATGAGCTATTATCTGTGGATCCTACACTTAAAATTTCAGTCAAACCGTTTGAGACCAAATGGTCGAAAGAAAATGATATTCCCTTGGACCTTTTCCTCTGTGTTCTGGAGGACAGGGATAGTTTGATAAGAGTAAAATCCATCAAAACACTTTTGCGTCATAGAGTGAAGTGGGACTCAATTAGAAGTTCAGGCACTAAACAATGTTTTAGATGCCAACGTTTTGGCCATGTGTCGGACTACTGCGCCTACACGGCCAGATGCGTGAAGTGTCTAAAAGACCACCCAAAGGGTGAGTGTGAACTGGGGCCCAAGAGCGATACGTCAGTGGCGTCATGCGTTAACTGCGGTACCTTAGGACATCCTGCAAGTTATAAAGGGTGTCCTAAGAGAAATGATTACTTAAAGAACAAAGAAGCAGCACGAACATCTGCTACACGGGGTAATAATGTACCCAGTAACAAAATGTCTAGCATTGCTCAAAATGTTGTAGTTAACAAGCTATCTTTTGCAGATGCTCTAAGAGGAAAAGTTTCCTCAGTGCCCACCGCACCCCCTGAACCTGCGAATGGCAACGTCATTTCTGATTTTCTAAATGAGTCCAAAAATCTGTTCGGACTTCCTTTCAATACCCTTTTTTCAAAAATTAAGAATTTTTGGCCTAATTATATTCAGCTTAACGACTCTCAAAAGCCAGAAGCATACCTGGCCTTCCCTGCTTCACTCATGCCATGAACCTTAAAGTCCTTACAGTTAACGTCAATTCATTTTCTTCCCCCGACAAACAGATAGAGGTCGAGCTCCTCCTAAAAGAAACTCGACCTACAGCAATTTTATTGCAAGAAACTTGCATTAAAAATCATAAGAAAAATCGTTTCAATTCGGAATACGATTTTATTAATAACGGATCTGGCCGGGGCACTGGTATTCTTTTACAAAACTCGCACAAAACATTTCACAAAACCTTCGTAAACAATATCATTTCGGCTACCATTGCCTTAATCCCATTCAAACTACAGACCATGACAAAAACTCTTGCTCTAGTTTCAATCTACATACCATGTAACACAGGCGCAAGGTTGGCAGCTGCGTTGGATGATTTGATTGTTTCTTTAATGGGGTTTTCCATTGGTAAATTCAGATTTCGATCTAAAAATTGATTTTTTTCGTTGCCAATGGAATGCGATTTCAAATTGATTTTAATTTGCCAATGTATTTGTGTAATTTCACGTGTATCTTATTACTCGTAACAATTTGCATCCCTTGAGCCACTTTTGGTAGAGAAATATTAGCTTCATTAATTAATTAAACAGCTTATTTTTTCTATTAAAAATTATTTTCTTCGTATTTTGAGCACAATTTTCACAACCGAAATAAAAAAATCACAGCAAAAACCACATAAGGAAAGTGACAGCTCAAAATTGTTTTGGTATTAGTGCAGGGAGGGGTAAATCTGCCGAAAAATTCAGATCTGCAAAATTGATTTTAAATCAAAAAATAAATCAATTTTTCCGCCCAATGGAAGGTTAAAATTGATTTGGATCTGTCAAAAAGCTCATTTTGACAGATCCAAATCAAAAATAAATTGATTTATTTTACCAATGGAAAACCCCATAAGAGATTATGAATACATAATAATAGGAGGTGATTTCAACTCCCGCCACCAACTATGGGGAGATGACAGAATCAATCTCAACGGGATACATCTTAACCAATGGTACTCAGACGAACGTTTCCTGGAGTTTGACATAGTAGCAGCTGAAGGCCCAACTCGTCCCAGTTCTGGGTCGCATATTGATTTTTTTTTAATCTCTTCCAACTTTCGATCCCCTATTCATTTTAACAGCAATATAGTTTGTCTAACTCTAGACCCAATTTCTGATCACTACGCAGTGTTCATGAACATTCAACTTCAATGTTTTTCTCCTTTCCCCATTCTGGTTCAAAACCCCCGCTGTTTCAAAAGAACAAATAGTCCGGGAGCCAGCGACCGTTTTCAATGACCAATAGTAGAAAAGCCAATATTTGTATATTTGGTTCATTTGATATCACTGATTACTAAATAGAAGCTCTGCTCGCGCACTAGCGGTGGGTGTGTCTGTGGCAGCCGCCCAAACATGTAAAAAAATGTAAAAAAAAAACTGATTTCAGAAAAAGTGTGCTTTTGTGGATACGTTTATGAGGTCGTAAACAAACGAAAAAACGCAGTCAGCTTAACTTTGAGTGGGGGGATGTACGTCCGCTTCTCATGTAAACATTGCAAAAAAAGCGAAAAAAAAACCGATTTCAGAAAAGATGAGCTTTGGTGTAGTGATAGCTATTACGAACATATACACAAAAATACCCGTCCCCTTAACTTTCAGCGGGGGGACACCCCGCAGCGTTTGATTTGAAATGCAGCGCTGCACCATGAGCCCGAGTACGTAGCAATTTTTTTTCTTAAGAAAACGGGAACCAGGAAAGCTGAAATTCAGTATGGTGATAGCTAATATAAACTGCTATCCAAAAAAAATATAGTTTTAAAATTTTTGCAGCGGAAAAATGCTTGCTTTTCGTATTAAGGGTGCAGTGCATCAAATACAAGGCAAGTGTGTGTTGAATCTTTTTTTTGGTAGAAAATAAATATCAGGACAACTGAAAATTCGTACAATAATAGCTTACATAACCAGTTATAAGAAACTAACAGTCAGCTGAGCTTGAAGAGATGAAAAAGCCGTCCGCTTTTGAGTTGAAAATGCACTGCATCACGTTTCAATAGATTTTAACATACAAAGGCGTTTATTTTTTTCTTATACAAAATTGATTTCAGCAAACTTGAGCATTGGCATAGTAGTACCTTACATAAACCGTTATAAGAAAAAAATAATACCATGAACTTCCAGCGGTGGAAAAGCCGTCCGCTTTGAAGTTGAAAATGCGCTGCATCGCATTTCGAGTGATTTTTACATACAATCGCGTTTATTTTTTTTTTTATACAAAACTGATTTTAGCAAACTTGATCACTGGCATAGTGATACCTTACATATGCAGTTAACAGGAAAAAATAATATCATGAACTTCCAGCGGTGGAAAAGCCGTCCGCTTTGGAGTTGAAAATGCGCTGCATCGCATTTCGAGTGCTTTTTACATACAAACGCGTTTATTTTTTTTTTCATACAAAACTGATTTCAGCAAACTTGATCACTGGCATAGTGGTACCTTATCTATACAGTTAACAGAAAAAAATAATATCATGAACTTCCAGCGGTGGAAAAGCCGTCCGCTTTGGAGTTGAAAATGCGCTGCATCACATTTCGAGTGCTTTTTACATACAATCGCATTTATTTTTTTTTTTCATACAAAACTGATTTCAGCAAACTTGATCACTAGCATAGTGGTACCTTATATATACAGTTAACAGAAAAAAATAATGCCATGAACTTCCAGCGGTGGAAAAGCCGTCCGCTTTGGAGTTGAAAATGCGCTGCATTCCTACCGATCCTTAATTATTGTCCGAATAAATAAAAACAATATAAAAATAATAAAACGTTTTTTATTTTGATTTTGTTTGCATAGTATCTGACTTAACGGCCTTAGGACTAAAATATATTAATTGACTTTATACATATATATAACCATGTTGGTAGCAAAATTAATTTTCATCTTCTTCGGATTCTTCGCCATCAAACCCATGGTCGCTTTCAATATCACTTGAATCTTCATCGAGCAATGAAATTTCTTCCTCATCATCTGTAATCAATGTATTTATATACATATGTGCTTATAGAAAAAAATTAAATTTAAGAGACATACAAGGACATACATAGGTTAAAACCATGGTATAAAAATATAAGGTATGTTATATATGAGATGAAGGGTCGCCATATTCTGTTTTGTGTGACGTCATAGAGAGTGTTATTTATTATTTTACTTGAAATTAAGAAAAAAGTAATTTCAAAACGTAAATTATTTATTGTTTTACTTTGAGCTTGAATAACGAACAGCTTCAAAACATAAATAATTTATTGTTTACTTTCTTTTCCGCATCATGGCAAACAATTGAGATCATCCACTCGCAATGAGTTGCCTGAACTGTCAAGCATACCTTGTTATTCTTAAATTATATCCTTATTCGTGACCATACAATTGTTAACAGTATGTACATCTTAAGAAATAAATGTAACTTAGAAAAAATATGTCTTACCTGTATTGTTTTCATCATCCTGGATGGTTATATCTTTAATGGAAGACGGAATCTGGTCACCCTCAAACCATTTGCAAAGAAATTTTGAAATTACTTTTTTCTTAATTTCAAGTAAAATAATAAATAACACTCTCTATGACGTCACACAAAACAGAATATGGCGACCCTTCATCTCATATATAACATACCTTATATTTTTATACCATGGTTTTAACCTATGTATGTCCTTGTATGTCTCTTAAATTTAATTTTTTTCTATAAGCACATATGTATATAAATACATTGATTACAGATGATGAGGAAGAAATTTCATTGCTCGATGAAGATTCAAGTGATATTGAAAGCGACCATGGGTTTGATGGCGAAGAATCCGAAGAAGATGAAAATTAATTTTGCTACCAACATGGTTATATATATGTATAAAGTCAATTAATATATTTTAGTCCTAAGGCCGTTAAGTCAGATACTATGCAAACAAAATCAAAATAAAAAACGTTTTATTATTTTTATATTGTTTTTATTTATTCGGACAATAATTAAGGATCGGTAGGAATGCAGCGCATTTTCAACTCCAAAGCGGACGGCTTTTCCACCGCTGGAAGTTCATGGTATTATTTTTTTCTGTTAACTGTATATATAAGGTACCACTATGCTAGTGATCAAGTTTGCTGAAATCAGTTTTGTATGAAAAAAAAAAATAAATGCGATTGTATGTAAAAAGCACTCGAAATGTGATGCAGCGCATTTTCAACTCCAAAGCGGACGGCTTTTCCACCGCTGGAAGTTCATGATATTATTTTTTTCGGTTAACTGTATAGATAAGGTACCACTATGCCAGTGATCAAGTTTGCTGAAATCAGTTTTGTATGAAAAAAAAAATAAACGCGTTTGTATGTAAAAAGCACTCGAAATGCGATGCAGCGCATTTTCAACTCCAAAGCGGACGGCTTTTCCACCGCTGGAAGTTCATGGTATTATTTTTTCCTGTTAACTGCATATGTAAGGTATCACTATGCCAGTGATCAAGTTTGCTAAAATCAGTTTTTATATAAGAAGGTTTTATAATACAAATTCTATATACTACTGAAATAAATCAGCCAAGTAGAAGACTTAGCATTAAGGATTGGACTTGTTGAATTATTGATTCAAAATAGCTTTTTATGGCCTTTAGTCCTATAAATTGGCGTTTCGTTCGGCTTACTCACTTGAACTCATCAGTGACATAGTGAGGGCTTTGTCATACGCAATTTATATTAAGTTCAGTTCAACTTACATGAATTTTTCAACGAAAATCCACTGTAAACTATATCCAACAAGATTAGAATTCCTAATCATTAAGCTGGAAGTTTTTTTGCCCTGGGCCAGGCATAGTTTCTATATAAGAAGGTTTTATAATACAAATTCTATATACTACTGAAATAAATCAGCCAAGTAGAAGACTTAGCATTAAGGATTGGACTTGTTGAATTATTGATTCAAAATAGCTTTTTATGGCCTTTAGTCCTATAAATTGGCGTTTCGTTCGGCTTACTCACTTGAACTCATCAGTGACATAGTGAGGGCTTTGTCATACGCAATTTATATTAAGTTCAGTTCAACTTACATGAATTTTTCAACGAAAATCCACTGTAAACTATATCCAACAAGATTAGAATTCCTAATCATTAAGCTGGAAGTTTTTTTGCCCTGGGCCAGGCATAGTTTCTATATAAGAAGGTTTTATAATACAAATTCTATATACTACTGAAATAAATCAGCCAAGTAGAAGACTTAGCATTAAGGATTGGACTTGTTGAATTATTGATTCAAAATAGCTTTTTATGGCCTTTAGTCCTATAAATTGGCGTTTCGTTCCAATTTATAGGACTAAAGGCCATAAAAAGCTATTTTGAATCAATAATTCAACAAGTCCAATCCTTAATGCTAAGTCTTCTACTTGGCTGATTTATTTCAGTAGTATATAGAATTTGTATTATAAAACCTTCTTATATAGAAACTATGCCTGGCCCAGGGCAAAAAAACTTCCAGCTTAATGATTAGGAATTCTAATCTTGTTGGCGTTTCGTTCCAATTTATAGGACTAAAGGCCATAAAAAGCTATTTTGAATCAATAATTCAACAAGTCCAATCCTTAATGCTAAGTCTTCTACTTGGCTGATTTATTTCAGTAGTATATAGAATTTGTATTATAAAACCTTCTTATATAGAAACTATGCCTGGCCCAGGGCAAAAAAACTTCCAGCTTAATGATTAGGAATTCTAATCTTGTTGGATATAGTTTACAGTGGATTTTCGTTGAA
Organism: Dasysyrphus tricinctus; assembly: GCA_963921185.1. Lineage (NCBI taxonomy): Eukaryota > Metazoa > Arthropoda > Insecta > Diptera > Syrphidae > Dasysyrphus > Dasysyrphus tricinctus. Next base: position 76,759,257 of record OY992530.1, on the reverse strand, counting down.
AAATTCATGTAAGTTGAACTGAACTTAATATAAATTGCGTATGACAAAGCCCTCACTATGTCACTGATGAGTTCAAGTGAGTAAGCCGAACGAAACGCCAATTTATAGGACTAAAGGCCATAAAAAGCTATTTTGAATCAATAATTCAACAAGTCCAATCCTTAATGCTAAGTCTTCTACTTGGCTGATTTATTTCAGTAGTATATAGAATTTGTATTATAAAACCTTCTTATATAGAAACTATGCCTGGCCCAGGGCAAAAAAACTTCCAGCTTAATGATTAGGAATTCTAATCTTGTTGGATATAGTTTACAGTGGATTTTCGTTGAAAAATTCATGTAAGTTGAACTGAACTTAATATAAATTGCGTATGACAAAGCCCTCACTATGTCACTGATGAGTTCAAGTGAGTAAGCCGAACGAAACGCCAATTTATAGGACTAAAGGCCATAAAAAGCTATTTTGAATAAAATCAGTTTTGTATAAAAAAAAAAATAAACGCGATTGTATGTAAAAATCACTCGAAATGCGATGCAGCGCATTTTCAACTTCAAAGCGGACGGCTTTTCCACCGCTGGAAGTTCATGGTATTATTTTTTTCTTATAACGGTTTATGTAAGGTACTACTATGCCAATGCTCAAGTTTGCTGAAATCAATTTTGTATAAGAAAAAAATAAACGCCTTTGTATGTTAAAATCTATTGAAACGTGATGCAGTGCATTTTCAACTCAAAAGCGGACGGCTTTTTCATCTCTTCAAGCTCAGCTGACTGTTAGTTTCTTATAACTGGTTATGTAAGCTATTATTGTACGAATTTTCAGTTGTCCTGATATTTATTTTCTACCAAAAAAAAGATTCAACACACACTTGCCTTGTATTTGATGCACTGCACCCTTAATACGAAAACCAAGCATTTTTCCGCTGCAAAAATTTTAAAACTATATTTTTTTTGGATAGCAGTTTATATTAGCTATCACCATACTGAATTTCAGCTTTCCTGGTTCCCGTTTTCTTAAGAAAAAAAATTGCTACGTACTCGGGCTCATGGTGCAGCGCTGCATTTCAAATCAAACGCTGCGGGGTGTCCCCCCGCTGAAAGTTAAGGGGACGGGTATTTTTGTGTATATGTTCGTAATAGCTATCACTACACCAAAGCTCATCTTTTCTGAAATCGGTTTTTTTTTCGCTTTTTTTGCAATGTTTACATGAGAAGCGGACGTACATCCCCCCACTCAAAGTTAAGCTGACTGCGTTTTTTCGTTTGTTTACGACCTCATAAACGTATCCACAAAAGCACACCTTTTCTGAAATCAGTTTTTTTTTACATTTTTTTTACATGTTTGGGCGGCTGCCACAGACACACCCACCGCTACTCAGAGCGCTGATTTGCAATTTACTTACCTGTGATACCAAATGAAGCTCATGACAAAATACCAGCTTTTCTGGAATCAGTCATTCAAAACGGTCGCTGGCTCCCGGACTAAAACTGGTCAAGATTCAATAACGATCTTGACTTCCAAATTTGTAATTTACAAATACCAACGGATAGAAACTTGTCCAATGCAGAGTTAGATCATTTCATTTCAGAGATAACTAATATTGTGTCAAACTGTAGTATAGAGCACAGCCAATCCAAGTCTATTAACCATAATCATCATAAGATATCAAACGAAGTTTTAGAGTTTTTCAAAATAAGGAAAAATTGGAAAAAAAAGCTCAAAAGAATTTTCCACCGTTTCGGAGATCGCTTAAGCCCAGAGTATTCCGAACTCTCTTCTAGGATAAACTGCCTTAGTAAAATTATCAGGGACAGAGTAAAGATCGAAAGAAATGTTGAATTTCGTTTGAAACTTAATAGCTTAAAACCTTCACCCAATGTTTTTAAAGCAATCAATCAGATCACGGCCAGAAAAAACAAGTTAAACGATTCATCGCAAGAACTTAAATGGGGGAATCGAACATATACTACCTCATCTGAAAAATGTAATGCTTTTAGCCGTTTTTACTCGGATCTTTACTCTTTGAAAACACCACAATTTGACAATGAACACACTTTAGCAGTAACAACAGTCAACAGTGCATTTTCGGCATGGAATACAAACCTGACTATCAATAATTTTTCACCCAGTAATAAATCAGACTCCATTTCAATAGAACCCTTTGCAACCGCGAATCTTATCGAATCAATAATAGCATCTCTAAATAACAAAAAGTCTTCAGGGCCCGACAAAGTCACTAACTTCATCATTCGTAAAGTTAGAGTTGTACTGGCCAAACACCTAAGTCCAATTTTGAATAATTGCATGAACAATTGCTATTTCCCTATAGCCTGGAAGCATGCTCATCTCATCCCCTTAAAAAAGAAATCGCACTCCAACAACCTTGACGATTTTCGACCCATTTCCCTGCTTTCGAATATAGGAAAAATTCTAGAAAAAACACTATTGGCCAAAATAAAAAACTTTTTTGATGAAAACACCCTAACTCGACACCAACAGTTTGGTTTCAAAAGTGGACACTCCACCGAACATGCTTTACTTCATTTACAAAACAATATTTTAAACAATCTCAGATTGAAACAATGTACAGTCGCATGTGCTATAGATTTAAAAAAAGCATTCGACTCAGTCTGGCACTGTGGTCTCATATATAAGCTCGACCGTTTGAATTTCCCTCCCCATTTCATAAAAATCTTACAAAGTTTTCTTTCAAATCGCAGTTTGTCCGTCCGCTTTGATAATGAAACATCCGACCCAATACAAATAGAAGCCGGGGTCCCTCAGGGATCGATTTTGGGCCCCTTCTTATTCAATATCTACCTCTCAGACTTTCCCATCCAGCACAGCAATTCGGAGGCAATACTCTACGCCGACGATACTATCATTTTTAGCAGCCACGAAAGGCCCCACGAGGCTCTTAGACAAGTCAAAGCGCATCTTGAACAAATAATCCCATACTATAAAAAATGGTGCATAGATATAAACTTCAACAAATGCGAAGTAGTATGCTTTAGGAATGCTTCTGGTCGGGGCCATCATCTGGCCGTACGGGAGAGCAAACAATTGAAGTTGGTGATAGAGAACAGTAGGAATAAGTGCAGTATGGCATGGGAATTTTGTGTGCGAGTGAGAGGGCATGTTTGTGCGAGTGAGAAGTCATTTGAATGACAAAGATGATAAGGTTTGTGGTATGGGGTGGTGGTGGAGGTGGTGGTGGTGGTCGTCATCACAGGCGCCACCGCCGCCGGCAGCTTGTTTGGAATACCGCCATCGTATTTACTTATCACATGGTGTTTTTGTGATGCATTGTAGTTTTGTTTGTTTTTTCTTTTTGTTTGATGTGAAAGTATAGATGCGTCGTCGTCGTTGTCGTCGTCGTCGTCGTCGTCGTCGTCGTCGTCGTCGTCGTCGTCGTCGTCGTCGTCGTCGTCGTCGTCGTTGTCGTCGTCGTCGTCGACTTTTTGTGATACATTGTAGTTTTGTTTGTTTTTTATTTTTGTTTGATGTGAAGGTATAGACGCGTCCTCGTCGTTGTCGTCGTCGTCGTCGTCGTCGTCGTCGTCGTCGTCGTCGTGGGATTTATATGCGTTCGCCACAACCAAAGCACGAGGTAGGCATAAGTCGTTTTTATTTTTAATGAATATTATTCCCTTACGCTTAACGCACTCTTCTTCGAATGTGTTATATTATGTAAGTACATATTGGAAGCCAGCAGTTTATGGTTGGGATGCCGGATGCCGCCATCGTATTGGTTTATCATGGTGTTTTTTATTTTTTTGTTTTTTGGTATTCATTGCAGTGTTTCGTTGTTTTTATTTTTGTTTGGCGTGAAGGTATAGACGCGTCGTCGTCGACCTCGTCGTCGTCGTCATAGAATTGGGCTTTGTTTGGTTAATTTCTTTTTTGTATGGTTTATAATTTTGCTGTCCTAACCATTGGGGGTTATTTGGTAGTTGAGGAGGGGGGCAGATTGGAATGAATGATTGTTGTAGTGTTTAGATTGTTCATTATAAGAATCAATTTAATATTTTCTGGGAAGAGGTATCCAGGAGTTGTGATCTGATGCAAAACCAAGCCATTTCACAAAAATTCGATTCTTTTTCCTTTGAAGAACTTTTTCAATAAGATATGTATTAGGATACTTAGTTTTTTGTAGTTCTAGTTCATAGAATCCACCTTTAATGGAATGACCTTGATAATCTTCCAATATATATGTAATTGGGTTTGTCTGCTGCACTTTAATTATTTTAAATATTTCTGTGGTCCAATTCGGTGTGTATCCTTTTTCAAATACATGTTTGTATTTACTTATTCTGACAAAATCCCCCACTTTGAACTTTGGAGTAATATGAATTTTGATGTGATTATATATCTGGGTGAGTAATATTTTTTCATTTGCAGTGTTGACTTCAGTTGGTTTCATCTTTATTGTACGATGCTTGGAATTATTGTACGTTTCAGTTAGTTGGTCTAAAATATCAATCCATCGATATGAACCATTAATACTGAATTCTTTCCACATAAGAGTTTTCAAGGTTCGATTAAATCGTTCTACAATCGATGCTTTAAGCGGAGAAAATGTCGAATAGTGATTAATTTGATATTTTTGCATTAGACTTTGAAATGATGTATTGAAAAATTCTTTTCCGTCATCTGTTTGTAAACTCTTCGGACTGCGTCCTTTATTGAATATATCTTGCATAGCGTTGGTGACAGTTGTTCCTGTTTTATTTCTAATAGGACTCGTCCAAGCAAACTTAGAAAATGTATCAATAACTGTGAGAAGATATCGATAATTTTTGTTCTCTGAAGAATAAACTACCATTTCGACTAGATCAGCTTGCCATAAATCATCAAGGCCTCTGATAATCACCCGCCTCTTTGGAAAATTCCTTCGAGTTGGCTTATGCAATTCTTCGATAACGTTCCTTTTACTCATCTTTTTAAAGAATGATAAAAACAACAAAGAATTTAGTCTTTTATATACATTTATTTATCTAAATAATTGTTTATAATAATTCATAATTTTCTGATTTTTGTAAGTTTTATTTATGACATTTTATTTAACCTATTATAAAGTGACATCAATTTTTTTATTCTTAATATTCTATTTTCAAGCATGCAGCATGCGCATGTATCTGGTCCATCTTTACAAAAGTTTGAAGACCAAGGGCAGTTAACAAAATGACAGTCGTGTATTGATGTTGTTGTAGAAACACCAACAAATTCTTTCAAGAAAATTAAATCATTCAAAAGCTCCTCATGATGTTCATCAAGAATTGTGTCACGATATTCTTTAACGAATTTTAAAATTTCATCAATTATCAATTTATAATTTATGTTAGACATAATGAATGACTTGACGCTCTCGCATTCTAATTGTTGACTAAATTGTAAGTAATGTTCTTACATTTTATATAATAATCTGACTCTCTTTTGAAGTGATTTTCACGATTTTATTTACTTCAATTGGAAGGTGTTGAATTATTTTTTCAATTTGTCTATCAACATAATTTTTGGTAGCAGCGTCCTCCATATCTTGTGGGTCCTGCATGTTTTTTAATCGTTTCTGATTTATATTGTAGTCCCCGCCTTCTATTTTGAGAAATCCCTCACCAATTGGCCCAGGCAGCCCCCGTTCTCCCTGTATACCTGGTGGCCCCTGCTCTCCTTTTTCCCCTCTTGGTCCTCTGGGTGGGGATCTATTTGAATAACGGCCAAATTTATCAACAGCCATTTTTCTTTATTTCTTTTTTATTCGATAATATTGGCTTCTTTAAGTTCCTCAATAATTGAAACAATTTCATTTGAGTGATTGTTATGCCCAGCTTGTTGTGAAGCGATAAGAAGTCTCATTCGATCTACGAGCTCATTGGGGTTATCCCAAAATATATAGTCTTTTTCCATTTTTGATAATTGCATTAATCCTCTTCCTGAAGGCGGATAAATTGGCGATGGAGTATTAGAGGTATTAATTTTTAATCCAATTAATTTACTTATTATATTTTTATACTTATAACCCCGATTACCGTGTACTTGTCTCTGTGCATCATGAGCAATTCTGTGTGCATTGGTTTCATATAATATGGTCCTGTATTTATTTAAATCTTCGTTAGTGAAAATATTTTTGTCCGGGTTTTTCTTAAATATAAGTTCATATAAACCATTTGTTCCTTCAAAGGTTTTATTTTTAATTTCTATATCTTTTCCGATAATTTTGAACTCACCATTTCCGATGTACCACTTCCCATCTTTTGAATATATACCATAAGTTTTATCAAGGGTGTTGGAGTTATTTATAAATAAATCTACATATTTTTTAGGTGTATCATGAAATTGTTCTTGTAACAACTGTTCTGTAAAGCTACGATGACTTAGGTGATGGTTTAGGGTTTTCCTCTGCCGTTTAGGGGTACCTATTGATGTCATTAATAATTACTGAATTGTCAATAGAAGTGTTGGGAGTGATGAATTCTTCATTCAAATATTTTTTCTTTTCAAAATTATTTTCGTGTTGTTGTTGTTCAAAATTGAGTTTTAATTTCTTTGTAGGACTCTCAACAAAGTGAGTTTGATTTTGTTCGGTGTTTGATTTTTTTACTAACTCATTTAGGGGCTCGGTAATGGGCTTAAGAGTTTCTTCAATTTGAGCTTCGTAAGCATCTTTACCAGCCTTAAGAGCTATATATTTCTTTCGCAGTGCGTTGGTGGTTTTAATAAGTTCTTTAGTTAGTTTAACATCTATATTCATCATTGTGTGAGACTAACTTTTCCTTACAGAGACAAATGGTGAATAAGTTTTGAAGTTGTTGAAAAAATCTTTCAATGGGTTTTAAGCTGAATTTGATATTGAGGTTACTGGTCTTAACTGCGGAATACAGTGTCTCTAACTGATCTGAGCTGCCTTTTACTGATAAAATCTGCTCACTGAACTGTTCCGTACTGGTCTCATAGAGCATTACTATGCATATGGTATACAACTTTAATGTTGTATCTGTTTTATAACTTGAGAAAGCAGTCAAAACCTTTTCTATAACGACCTTCATTCAATGGAGTGTCCTTATCAATTACAACAAAACCGTAATTTGCATTCCAACATTCTGTGCATACCTTTTGAAATGTATTAAATGTCATATCCGAATTGACATGATCATTATAAATGTGTTTTAAATTCATATCGTCCTGTTTGAAGACAATAATAAAATTTGCATTGTCTCGAATTAAGTGTTTGGGTATTCTTGTATAGGTTTGGCACAAATAAAAACTATCGATGTGATGATGTCGCCCCATACTAAAGTACTTTCGAATTGTGTCTTGTTTTTCACAAGCAATGTCATCAAAGATAAATATAGAATTTGGTTTAGCTTTTTCTAGGAGAATAACATCACTGTTATTGGAAAAAGTAAAAAAGCCCATACTTTTTATTGGCTTCATGGCTTTTTGTAAAAACTCATACTTTGGCTGATGTAGGGACTTAGAATATATATAGATATTTTCAAATTTCAACCCATTAGGGTGTTGTAGCAAACTCATCATGACATTTGTTTTTCCACAGTTTGAAGGACCAGTAATTAATCCTCTTATACTCTGTGGGAATAGTATACCATGCTTTTTTGTCATATTATTTTTAAATAATTCCATATTTTTTACTGGTAATTGATATTGTTGCTTAACGAAACGCATAATGATAAGAACTAATTATTTTTCTTATAAATACAAAGCTTATATTTAAAAAGCGTCATATTGTTTCTAACTATTCTAGTGCAAAGATAATTCATATAAAATGTTTGATTATTCGAAAAATTCTAACAGTCAGCGAAACATTGTGAAAGGAGAAGGTTTATTAAATACTTTAATAAACAAATTACCTTTTGAACTACATTTACCTGGTTATCAATACTGTGGGCCTGGAACGAAACTTCAAGAGCGTTTAGCTCGAAGGGATTCAGGAATAAATTTGCTTGATCAGGCATGCAAACAGCATGATATATCTTATTCTAAATTCACAAATACATCTGACCGACACATAGCCGATAAGATTTTATCTGAAAAAGCGTGGCAACGAGTTAAATCCAAAGACGCTAGTATAGCTGAGCGGGCAAATGCGATATTGGTTACCAACCTCATGAAGGCAAAAACAAAATTAGGTATGGGGTATTTTAAGAATGAAAATAAAAAGCCTAAGAAAAGAGAGAGAAATAAAAACGATAATAAGAAATCTAAAACGTTTAAAAAGAATAAAGAAATCTCCTTTAGAAGAGTAGTTCAAACTATTGGAAATAATCTCAAACGTAAAAAACCTGTCAATTTAGAAAAAGCAATTAAAATAGCAATATCATCTGCTAATAAAACAGTAAGAAAAAATTGTAATAACATTAAGACACCCAGAGTTATTTCTGTACCAAAAATTGGCGATGGAATTCCATTCCTTGTTCCTCTATTTGCTGGGCTTTCAGCTCTTGGAGCTTTGACGGGAGGTGCCGCAGGAGTAGCCAAAGCTGTCAACGATATTAGCATTGCTAAAAAAGATCTGGAGGAGAAAAAACGTCATAATGAAAAAATGGAATCGATTGCAGTCGGACGCGGCTTATATCTAAAACCTTATAGAAAAGGCCTTGGACTTTATTTAAATCCTCAGACAAAAAACTTCTAAGTTCGCTACCCAATCGTGCATTAAATGAAATAGATTTAAAAGATTTTGCAAAGAATTTAATGCCAAATTTTAGAGGCGTTTTCATGCGTGATAATTTACCAAAGAGTGGACCTTTGAAAAACGAATGCGGGATTGTAAATCTTGATTCGTTAATTGGTCTTGGAACACACTGGGTAGCGTATAATAAAAAAGGTAATTATATTGAATATTTTGATAGCTTTGGAAATCTCCAACCTCCTATCGAAATTATCAATTATTTGGGGGAAAAAATTAGTTATAATTATACTAAATATCAAGATTATGACTCTATTAATTGTGGTCATTTATGTTTAAGATTTTTATATGATTGTTTTTTCAATAAATGAAGAGTTTTGTAAACAAAATATGTCATTGTCTTTTTTATCACCATGTCGATGACACTTACACTAACAGGGAGAACTTCCCTTCTGTCAGCCGAATATTTTCCACCTCTGAACTTAGATCAAAACTATGTTTGTGGGTTGATTGATTTTCAAACGTACAACTCTATACCGAATGTTGATGAGCGTAACAATATATTCGAGGTTGGGGAATATAAAATTGAAATCCCAACAGGCTCATACGAAATTGATGACATTGCAGCATTTATTTCCGATGAATTACTGTCACGAAATTCTACTGTGGTTGTTAAAATACAAGCAAATAATAATACAATGGTATCTGAAGTCGAAAGCACTGAAAAAATATATTTCAACAGGGAAAGAACTATTGGAAAGTTACTGGGTTTTAGTAAACGTATTCTCGTCCAAGAAAAAAAACACATTTCGGATTTACCTGTTGATATCAACAAAGTAAACGTTATACGGATTGAGTGCAATATAATTTCTGGCTCTTATTTTAATAATACTCATATGCATACGATACACGAATTTTCACCAGAAACAGGAGCTGGGTATAAAATAATAGAAGTCCCAAAAAATGTCATCTATTTACCAGTGAATGTCAAACGAATAAGTAGTCTAACATTAAAACTCGTTGACCAAGACGGAGACTTGATAAATTTCAGAGGAGAAAGAATAACCGTGCGACTGCATTTAAAACCGAAATCAGAATAATGCTAATATATAATAATTATATAACAGTCTCCGAAGGTAACCATTTGATTAGTTCTGAAAGAACAGCAAAACTGTCAAGACCAAAATTATTGCCTGAAAACAAAGACTATCTTTTAACATTAGGATTCAAACTTAAATAAAAACAACATGAACGAAATATTAAATATAACCCACGGACCTAGCTATGATAATAGCATATCTAAGTTTGAGTATCATAGTTATTCACCATTTCTCCAGTCTTTCAATCCAAGTGATGAAATACGGATCCCCATACAGCAACAGGACTTGTGCATTTTACCCAGTGAAAGCTACATTTATATAGAAGGTACCCTAACAAGTGAAGATGGAACGGTGTCTTCTACCGGAAAACTATCTAATAATGCTATGGCATTTCTTTTTGAAGAAATACATTATGAACTCAACGGTGTGGAAATCGCTAATAATAAAAATGTTGGAATCACAACATCATTGAAAAATTATATATCTTTAACCGAGAATGAAAGCAAAAGGCTAGAAAATGCTTCATGGACTGGAAACACTACAATTTCCCCTCCAGCAGGAATTTTTAATTTTTGTATACCTTTAAAACTTCTGTTGGGATTTGCTGAAGACTATAAAAAGATTATAACAAATGCAAGACATGAATTGATTCTAATTCGTACTCGAACAAATGAAAACGCTTATTATTCTCAAGAAAATGAGGAATTAGAACTATCAATTTTTAAACTGCAATGGAGAGTTCCACACATTACTTTATCCGACTCAAATAAACTTATACTATTGAAACAAATGCAATCAAAACCAATTGAAATTCATTTTCGAAATTGGGAAATTTATGAATATCCAACACTACCAACCAACACTGATCATATATGGACTGTTAAAACTTCAACACAACTTGAGAAACCAAGGTATGTTATTATTGCTCTACAAACCCATAGAAGAAATCAAAGGGATAAAGATGCTAGCAAATTTGATCACTGTGATGTTAGCAATGTTAAACTGCATTTAAACTCTGAATCCTACCCCCGTGAAGATTTAAATCTTAGATTTAAACTAGATCGATATGCTATTCTTTATGAAATGTACACTAAATTTCAAGAATCATATTATCAGAAACCATCACTACCGCTTTTATCACGAAGAGACTTTAAGGATATCGCCCCAATGATAGTAATTGATTGTTCCCGCCAAAATGAATCAATTAAAACTGGACCTGTAGATGTAAAAATTGAACTTAAAACATCAACTTCAGTTCCAGCTTTAACAACTGCATATTGTCTTATACTTCATGATCGTATATTTCAGTATAACCCAGTAACTGGAGATGTTGTCAAACTTACTTAAATAGAATGCCATGGACTAAACTAATCATTAAGAGAAGTGAATTTGACGAGAACATATCTTCAACATGAATACTTATATTGTTGACTTTCAAGGTTTCACAGGATTTAACAATTGTTTTATTTTGAAAGAAGCAGCTGTATTTCATCTCGGACATCATCATCATTTCATTGTTACTCCTCCATTTAATTTAAATCTATTGCCCATATCACTTAGAAGACAAACTCACTGGTTATATCAAAATTATCACGGATTGACCTGGAATGGAGGGTTTATAAATTTTTCTCAAGTAAAGGAATTTCTTCGAAAAAAAATTCAAAATGGTGATGTTTACGTCAAAGGAACTGAAAAAGCGCAATGGATTAGAGAATTACTCAATAATGAAGATGTAAAAGTCAAAAACGTAGAAGATATTTGCAGCTGCCCTAATTTAAAAGAACTAAGAAGTCTTTATCCTAATGAAATGAAATGTCTGAGCCATGGAAAGTGTTGTGCACTTCAAAACGTGTATCTTTTAAGTAAGTTCTTAAGTGAATCAAAACTATTGTAATATATTCATATATTCTAAATAAAACAAAACTTTAGTATGTTATGTATGCTTCAAACATATATGTTTTTTATTTCATAAGTTGTAATAAATTCTTTTCAGTTTTAAAATTATTTTTTTTTAAACCCATAAGGCAGGGAACTATGATCTTCAAGAAAGCGGCGTTTATCTGCTTTTGCTTTGTAGGTCTTAACTTCTGGAATTGTGACTACTTGATGCTCTCGTGTTCTTCGAATATTATTTGATTTTATTTTGATGCTGCCACTGTCTGAGGAAGAAGAATTCAATACGGCGTCTTTAATAGAATCAAAATTAATTTTTTGCGATGATTCATAATTCAGGAAAATTCCTTTTACTTTGCAAACCACATGTTCTTGGTTATCTTTTGTACTGAACACTTTATATGCGTAATTTTTAGGCCCTCCACTTACAAATTCTATTATATAGCTTCCAATGCCATAGTTTTCTAGTTCATTTGTCATATCGCCAATAAATTGCCCCGTAGGTGGTTCAAATTCTCCTTGGCGACTCACATATATAACGGAATCAGTATCATAGTATAGAACTCTCTCATCTAATCTCTCCAGATAACTGTACAGTTTTAGTCGTGCTAACGTAGTTGTAAAGGCAGCAACACAAACATTTACTGTAGATAGAAAATCACATGCTTCTTCTTTCATTTCGAAATTGATTACAATGTTTTCTTCATTTACTGGAAGAATGTGTAACACTTCAATTGAAGGGTGTGTAAGCAATTGAAATAATGTTGCAGGTTCGTTTACAACGATGGTTTGAACTTGATTTTCACGTTGTCCAAATTTACCCCAAAACGAATTCAATATCAGTTTTGCTAGAGATCTCTTTCCTGGATTGTTACAAATTTTTGAAAACTCTAATTGAATGTTTTCTTTTTCACGGAAATCATCAATATATTTAATCTTTTCTTGGTCAGAAGAACAATCACTTGGCCATCCTGATGCTTCTTGCTTCATTTTCAAAAATTTGTTCATCATAGAAGTAAAAAGGCCATCAGAATTCGTGGCTGGGTTATATTGTACTACATTATACTCCCATATCTCAAAAATAGAAAGTATATTGTAGCCTTTTTCAATTGCTTTAATAACCTCGTCAATAACCCATGTTCCAATCAATGCTCTTTGTTCATCAGAATGAGGGCACAAATGTTTCTGGTTCTTTTCATCACTGCAGCTTCTGCATAAAGAAAACATAAGCTTATTATTTTGTCTGATCGGTAAAACTGGATGAAGCAGGTTTTCTGGGGGAAGAATCTTGCATTTCACAAGTCCATTTATTCCTGCCAATTTCGATGTTGAAAAAGATGCAGCAACATTGACGTGAAGCTTAGGATGACCAATGGGGAATTTCCCATTTTTACATACCCAAGGGTATAGAGAACATACATCTATGTACTGAATTTTCTCACCTTCCTTGCATTTATAGTAGTTGAATGAATTCCCAGTTCGTCCACCGTAAAAAGCATCACGTGGATTCAAAGGAGAATTTTGAATCAGTTCATGTTCGTTGATATAATTTAAATCTATACTATTAAATGACTTAAGATGACGTTGAAACTCGCAAGACCACATTTCGATTACTTCAAAATTGAACTTTCTTAATCGTTCAGTTTTAGCTTTTGTTCTCTCATACCTCTGATTTAATGTGTCACTTTCGTTTTCATGCAGAGGATCATCACGTTTATGCTTCAAACATAGAGGGTGACCATGGTAGTAGCATCCGTGGAATTCAAAAACTTGTTTAGTCTCTTCACAATACCCATCAACCTTTACTCCATTGACAACCTCTTCTCTTCCTTTATATGCATGTTTGATATTAATTTTCCTTTTCTTCTCTTCCCAAATCAGCCACTTAATAGCTTCTGGTGATTGGTTATCAATGCATCTGTACCCCTTTTTTGGTATTAATCCTATAGTGTTTGGCTTGAGAAAGTTGCGCCTGAATAGTAGATTACATGCTGAAGCAATGGTTACCGCTTCTACAAATGGTTCTACTTCAGTTTGCTTAAGAAATAATTTTCTAAATTGTAAACAAGCTCCAGTCAAAATTTTAACATCACTCTTACAATATTCTTCCAGTTCATGTTGCATATTAAAATGATCATTTTCATGTTCCGAATACCATTTTAAGAAGGTGACGCGTTCTTCCGTTTTCATCGTATTTGCACTGTAATATTGTATTTCTGGCAATTTTCCAATGTATTTCTCATTTTCCTTAGTGTTGAACAGATACGGAAAATACCCCTTTTTCAAAACATGAGGTAGGTCGAATGCTTTTGGCAGTTTTGATAATGCCATGGGAAAGTAGTTTATTGAGTCAATAAACTTTACATTTCCTATTTGCATCAAAATTATTTTGGTGCCTCGCATGATTAGTTCAGGGTTTATTGTAGTCTTTTCAAGAATGTAGTTCAATATGAATTGATGATCGTATGCTTGACCATTGTGTGCTATCACAATAACTTTTTTAAATTTGCTTCGAACATCAAGTATGTGTTGAACAAATGTAGTTATAACGTCTTCTCCTTTCAGAACGTTCAGCGAAATTTTACAAACTTGACAAAAAACCAGATTCGGGTCATCATTTACACATTGGTCACATTTGTGTTGAAACACACACAAGTTTGGTTCATGTTTTCTTACAGTATTTGTGGTCTCATCATCATTTTCTTCCTCATTACATTTCTTCTGTCCGATCACTTTTTCTTGTCGACTCTCAAGATCATAAAAAATATACAAAACCTCTTCCAGAATTGGTTTTCTCGTATCAGGAAGAATGTAACACATATGATCTTTGGGTACGTGTTGATTACAATTTTTGCAAAAGAATTCATCACAAATATGGTGTCGAGCACCTCCGTAGGATTTTAAACAAACAATGCATCTCTTTATTTGCTCACAAACAGATTGTTTTCCCAATGAGTTGCTCATTTTGTGATTGTCATAGCATGTTGAACTCTTAAAATTTCGATTGCAGTCGTTGCATAGAATCTGTTTAAACGTTTCAGGGCATATTGGTGAATTTTGGCATTGACTACAAAGTCTTACACATTTATTGTGCTTACTTTTCGTGTTGAATGGTAAATGGCAAATTTCACAATAGAAGCTACAACAAAATGCAGCAGTTAAGGAAGTTATAACATTATAATGGTTTTTATAATACAATAAATGTATTTTTTTCTCTTTAGTGCCATTTGGATTTGAAGCCCCATCATAAATTATTTTGCGACCTTTGGACCCGTATTCATAAACCATGATTTTGTAGTCTTTTAATTGATTTTGAAATGCTCTCAACTCAATTACTCCGCAGCCTTCTGATGGTATAACGATTCGGGTATCATCAAGAAGTTTCATGGTTCTCTGTGTTTGAATTTTGCCGGTGTCTTGTCTTATTTTTTTAAAATCATGTTCCTTGTCTGCATATGCCTTCGCCACAACTAAAGCCCGAGGTAGGCATAAGTTGTCTTTGTTTTTTATGGATATAATACCCTTTCGCTTAACACATTCTTCTTCGAAAGTGTTAAACATATTGGAAGGTTTTCTTGGGTTTCCTTCCCCAACTGGCATTTTTACGGAAGTAACAGACAAGCAGAAATCATCCGTACTTATTCCTTCCGAATTGCTTTGAAATATTTTGGCTATCATCTCCCACACATTATCAAAGCTTAACTCTGATAAATCTTTGAAGCTGATCCATCCGCTACCTCGTTCTTCCGCGAAATTCTTTCCGCAAAATGTTATACCCACTTTATCGGATGGGTTAAGACCTGTTATGCCAATTTTTATCATTTCATCTATGGCCATCTTAAACCATGAAGTTGGTTCTTCATTGATCGGGACCGGATTAATTTTAAATTCAATTTTTCGCCCTTTTAAATTGAAACGCTTTATAATAGTCTCAAGATCGCTTAAAACCTTGATTCGCTGAAATCAATTTAGAAAAAGAAAAACAGCTTTAAAGTATGTTCTTTGTTTTGTTTATTTATTATACATAAATATATTATAAATATATATAATTTTTATTTGAAAACATTTTTTTGAGAAGGTAATAAATTACCATCCTCATCAAAACAACAAAAAGGCTGATCGATTACATCTTCAGGTTGAATCTTATTCTTTAGATGTTGTTTTTGTTGTTTTTGTACATGTTGTTGTTTTTGTTTTTGTAGATTATGTTGCTGTTGTTGTAGGTGTTGTGGTTGCTGCTGCTGCTGTAGTTGCTGTTGCTGCTGTAGCTGCTGTTGCTGCTGCTGCTGTTGCTGCTGTTGCTGCTGTTGCTGCTGTTGCTGCTGCTGCTGTTGCTGTTGCTGCTGTTGCTGGTCTTGCTGTTGATCTTTTGTTTGTTTGACATCTTCTTCATTTTTTAGATGAAAATCTATATGGAATGATAGCTCCCCATAAGGTTCTATAACCTCCAGGGAACATTGGTCCAACTCTCTAATGTCACCGTCGTCAAGCTGCGCATTGCAACGTTTCGGTAAAAAAAACGTAGCAATGACCCAGCTCGACTTGTATTTGCTCACCAAAATTGGTGTAGCATCTCTTGGCCGCACTAATTTCATATTTTTTTTTTAAAACCAATTTGTTCAAACCGGCAATTGGCTTGCGGTCTTTATTCCGGATATTCACCGATGATTTTATTTTTTTTAGAAAAGACATTATTTAAGGCGTTATATTTTTGATTGGAGAATTCAACTTATTGCAAGAGCAGATGATTTAAGACTGATGAAAAGTATTTTCCAATTTGAATCATAAATGCCATCACTTTAGGTGTATGATATGTAAGTAGGTATATATACATTACAATTCAGCATGTAATCAATTTGTAATTGCAGTATGGGAAGGAATGGTTTGGTATAAGATGATGATGAGATGATCGATTTGAATCGATCGTCTGTGCTGATGCTCGTACATGAAGTTGGTTTGTTTACTATTTTTGTTTAATTGTTTTCGTTGCAATGACAAAGCAATGGTTTTAATGAAAAATTAAAATCTTTGTCTGCAATAGGAACGGAAGTCTTTAATGATTTCAATTTCGTTGGATATTGAAAATTATACGAAGACTCTTCATAATATGCTTGACAATTGTTTATAATATGAAGTAAAGTTGTTTAAAGTACCCATCACGGATATGAAATCTGGATGTACGAGATGAAGATGGGCATAACAATTTGTTTTTAGACACTTAAGATTATTACATTGAAATAAACTGAATTGAAAACTCTAAGAACTTTTGCTTTTATGGTCAGAGCTACAAAATGACGACCTTCTCTTTGATAAGAATCAAAAATTTTACAATTCTGACCCCAGAAAATATTTTGGTATCACCATTTTTATAAGAAAACTATATTTACTTATAAATGTTAATCTTAATGTAAACACTATTATAAATAAACTCATTTTGATAAGAAAATATTTTAACAAATCCAGTTACATATTTGGGAGGGTTTTCAAGGGCATACCACGAAGGGGGGTGGTTTATATGAACTAGAACTACATATAAAATGTATCCCTGTACATGAGTAATTAATTGAAAAAAGGTACTTGAAAGGAAAAAGAATCGAATTTTTGTGAAATGGCTTGGTTTTGCATCAGATCACAACTCCTGGATACCTCTTCCCAAGAAAATATTAAATTGATTCTTATAATGAACAATCTAAACACTACAACAATCATTCATTCCAATCTGCCCCCCTCCTCAACTACCAAATAACCCCCAATGGTTAGGACAGCAAAATTATAAACCATACAAAAAAGAAATTAACCAAACAAAGCCCAATTCTATGACGACGACGACGAGGTCGACGACGACGCGTCTATACCTTCACGCCAAACAAAAATAAAAACAACGAAACACTGCAATGAATACCAAAAAACAAAAAAATAAAAAACACCATGATAAACCAATACGATGGCGGCATCCGGCATCCCAACCATAAACTGCTGGCTTCCAATATGTACTTACATAATATAACACATTCGAAGAAGAGTGCGTTAAGCGTAAGGGAATAATATTCATTAAAAATAAAAACGAATTATGCCTACCTCGTGCTTTGGTTGTGGCGAACGCATATAGATCCCCCCAATAACTAATCCATAATTTTTGTATATAAAATAAAATTCTTTGCCGAAGACGACGACGATGACGACGAAGACGACGACGACGACGACGACGGACGACGACGACGACGACGACGACGACAACGACGATGACGACAACGACGACGACGACGACGACGACGACGCAACGACTACGACGATGACAACGACGACGACGCATCTATACTTTCACATCAAACAAAAAGAAAAAACAAACAAAACTACAATGCATCACAAAAACACCATGTGATAAGTAAATACGATGGCGGTATTCCAAACAAGCTGCCGGCGGCGGTGGCGCCTGTGATGACGACCACCACCACCACCTCCACCACCACCCCATACCACAAACCTTATCATCTTTGTCATTCAAATGACTTCTCACTCGCACAAACATGCCCTCTCACTCGCACACAAAATTCCCATGCCATACTGCACTTATTCCTACTGAGAACAACATAATCCCACTGAGACAATCTTTCAAATATTTAGGAATCTCATTTCATGAGCGCTTGAAAATGAATCCTCACGCGAGAGATGCCTTACGAAAAGGTAAAGCCGCTGCGGCTATTCTCAAATTGTTGCTCAACTCTAGAGAGGTAGAGAAAAAAACGAAACTTTTGATTTATAAAACACTCATCCGACCGGTAATGACTTACGGCTTCCTGTCCTGGTTCCATATCTCACCAAGCGTAGCTTTGGAAATGCAGAGATTCGAAAGAAGAATCATCCGGAAATGTATCTCAAAATACAGACGCCCATCGGGTAAGTGGTTTCAAAACAAAAGTCTATATGAAGAGTCAGGAATTGTTCCCATGCTAAGCTACGTCACAGAACTTGCAAAAAAACGTATTCGTGCTCTGCAATATCACCCTGTCCTCCAGAACATTTACGAGGATAATATCAACTTTGCTATTGATGACAGATTTTACATTTCCCCAATAAGTATCTCCTCCGGTAATTCAAGTTCACACTTTAGAATCCTTACAGATGATGGCTCTTTTCTCCCTCCGTTTTATAAAAAACGCCTTTCAAACAATTATAGAGGTTAGCAATGCAATTCAGCATCCCATTCTTTCACAACTCTAACTAATTTTAATCAAATTTTGACTGTAAATAAAGTAATATAAAAAAAAAAACTAAGCAAAATACAAAAAAAAAAAAAAAAAAAAAATAAAAACAAAATATGTACAGTACTCGTAAGTAATCATTATAAAACTATTTATTAAACACAAAAAAAGACTGACATGAAATTGTGCCTTAATTCAATAATTTATTCACATTTTCTTTCTAGTTTATCATAAGATACAATTTACAATTAATGAAGTCCAACATTCTAAGTTTTCCAATTCTACTTTCACTCCGAAACATCTTCACAATAAAGTATCCAATCTTCACAATAAAGTATCCACATCAATTAAAATGAAACAGATATATACACAAAGAATAATATAAAGCACACAATATATGTGTTTGACAGCTTTCGACCTTCAGTCGTTTCTGTCTTGATTTTGTTTTCTTCTCTTTTTAATTTTAATATTGTTATCTCTTTTAGGTTAAGTTCTAGGTTAAGTTTTTCAGTAATGGTCATATTGAGTGGACGCATTAAAATCAAAGTGTAAAAATTTCTGTCAATAATAATTTTTTGTCCATATTAAATACAAATTTCCGAAAACAAAAATGTGTAGCCTGACCACTTCTAAGTCGGCAATAATATAAGAAGTAATAAATGTGTCATAGTTATTAAGTTATCAAAAAACAAAAATCTGTAAATTAATGAAATCTCAATAAAGTTTACTACTACTACTACTACGTAATTTAGACGTTTGTTGCATTCAAATAAAAAAAAACCAAACCTTTATTAAGGGTTACCCAAGTGCAACTTTTATTTCTAATATTATTTTAATTTTAATAAGAGTGTATATTTTTTAATTGTGTTTTTCTTTAAAATAATCAAATGATATTCATAAAATTATTGCACTTAGCAAAACTGTTAGAAAGAAAACATATTTAGCATTTATTTGCAATTTAGTATTTCTTGTATATTTCAGTATTATTTCTTAAAAAGAGAAGAGTTTGAAGCATTATGATTTACCACCGTGTATGTATTTAACACGCTTCTTTATTAAGCGAAGATAAAAATGCACTAAAAAACAGGGCTAATGTAAGTATGCTCATTATAGACTTAATTCATTATAGACTTAATTCACTTTTTTAACCAACTTTAATTATTAATCAAACGATTAGTTCAAAAGGAGCAATCAAATTACTTTATTTTTTTGCTATTGAACAAAATCAGAGATGATTATGACTTCACACATCGTGACAAAAGCAAAAAACCATTGAATGTTTGCTTAGAAAAAGCGAAGCAACTGGGTGCAGCATAATTATGAAAGATGAAAAGGTTTTCATAGTTGAATTGTAAAAGATATGAAACAAGACTCCATTTTGGTTTGTGGTGCTCTTATTTTTTTAATGCAGAAATTCGTTTGTTTCATTAATATCCACGCCATTGGTTTTGATGAATCATATTACAACTCCATTTAAAAATCACAAATTTTTCCTTTTTTTTTTTATTTGAATAAACTTGATATTTTTATTAACTTTTATTTTTTGAGTTGTTATTCTTGAAAATGTGTATGATTAATGTACGGCAACTCTAGCCGAGTATGTGTTTGACGTTTAGTCCGAATTAGTGCAAATTAGTGCCCAAGCCGTTCCACACATTTTGACAGTTTTTCTCCTCACTGAGAGAAGAATGTCAAAATTTGACATTTAGTCCGAAACAGTGCGAAGAATCCAAGGAACAAACCTAATTTGGTAGAGATCTCTATTATTAGGTTTGTTCCTTGGATTCTTCGCACTGTTTCGGACTAAATGTCAAATTTTGACATTCTTCTCTCAGAGAGGAGTGGTTTAGTCCTAAACAGTTTCAAACAGTTTGAGACCGCCAGATTTGGTGCGGACCAGTACAATTTTTCAAGTGTGGAACGACTTCGGACTAAATCTGGCGGTTTCAAACTGTTTGAAAGTCGGCAAGGAACACACCTGAGAAAAACTGTTAAAATGTGTGGAACGGCTTGGGCACTAGTTTGCACTAATTCGGACTAAACGTCAAACGACATACTCGGCTAGAGTTGCCGTACATTAATCATAAATCTCAAAAAACATTTTCAAGAAACAACTCAAAAAATAAAAGTTAATAAAAATTTCAAGTTTATTAAAATAAAGAACAAAAAATATTTATAAATTGCCTTAGTTTGAAGGAAAAATTTGTGATTTTTAAATGGAGTTGTAATATGATTCATCAAAACCCCTGGCGTGGATATTAATGAAACGAACAAATTTCTGCATTTAAAACATAAGAGCACCACAAACCAAAATGGAGTTTTGTTTCATATCTTTTACAATTCATTTATGCCTACCTTTTCATCTTTCATAATTATGCTGCATCCAGTTGCTTCGCTTTCTCTCTTTTAAGCAAACATTCAATGGTTTTTTGCTTTTGTCACGATGTGTGACGTCATAATCATCTCTGATTTTGTTCGGAAAATAGCAAAAAAATAAAGTAATTTGATTGCTCCTTTTAAACCATTCGTTTGATTAATAATAAAAGTTGGTTAAAAAAGATTGTGACGTCACAAAACCCCAAGATGTTGAGTGTATAAAATGAGCATACTTACTTTAGCCCTGTTTTTTAGTGCATTTTTATCTTCGCTTGAAAAAGTAGTGTGCTAAATACTTACCTACACGGTGGTAAATCATAATGCTTAAATCTCTTCTCTTTTTAAGAAATAATACTGAAATATAAAAGAAATACTAAATTGCCAAAAAGTACTACAAATGTGTTCTTTCAAACAGTTTTGCTAAGTGCAATAATTTTATAAATATCATTTGATTATTTTAAAGAAAAACAAAATTAAAGAATAAACACACTTATTAAAATGAAAATAAAAATAGAAATAAAAGTTGCACTTGGGTAACCCTTAATAAAGGTTTGGTTTGTTTTAATTTGAATGCAACAAACGTCTAAATTACGTCAACTTGGCATATTTGACAGCTAGTACAAAACAGCCACCAGAAATTTCTCGGACCAAATCTGGGAAGGAGGGGAAATTTTATGACAGCTCACTTTGAACCGAAACAGTACAAATTTTCAAGTGTGGAACGACTTCGCACTAAATCTGGCGGTTTCAACTTTCAAACTGTTTGAAAGTCGGCAAGGAACACACCTATTGTTGCCATAGGTCCATGTCTCTTTCAATTTGCATTCAGAGGTAGATGGCATATTAAGACCAGCGTTGCCTAGGGCTTCTTTTTTCATCTACTGCCAATCAAATACTTTTTGGTTTTACGAAAAAAAAATATAATTCAACAAAATTAAAACCACAAATAATTTCATCATCATTGTTGTTGTTTTTTCTCCTGAAACCCAACCTTTAAGTGCCTTGCATATGAGCCGTGTAGCAAACTATGTATGTATTTTCAATCACTTATATGTGTTTATTAATTTCTTCTTCGAAAATACAAATACAAAATTGAAAATGCATATCTACTGCGAGAAAAAATAAATCTACTTACTGCATTTTGTTTTTAGATCAACTTCGAAAATTCTCCGATTAGTGGCAACGCTGAACACACAAGACTCTGGGAAATTTATAAAAGAGAACGCAAACATACTGGAAAAATCGTGTGAGTTTGCCAGGAACCTTTAGAATACAAAATATAAGGAAGCGCCATTGGTAAAATATGCAGCATTTTTCATATTAGTGTTTGCTATCACAAACACAAATGCACTCCAACAGGGATGGAGTGATTTTTAGTTGCAACTTACTAGGGCGCCATAACAATCATTTTTTAGTTTCTGAACTTATTTTTCTTCTCAGCGGTATGTTTAAGAAAATACTTATTTTTTCAATGATAACCGTCTAGGGCGCCGATAAAATTTTTAAAATCTATTTTCTTCAAAATTTAGTTGTTTCAGTGGAACATATTATAAATATACTTAGTTTATTTTACGCATTGTCATGAATAAAGGTTCTCCAAACCCAACGCGAAATCAAATCAAATTATTGGCAGCGATACAAAATATGACACCCCCGAATGTGGCCTTAGGCTAGTCGCGCACATGTAACTTTCAGTTTCGCAACTGTTTGGTTGCAAAAATGAATCCTATTGACTTATATGAGACAGCGCGCACATGCAGAAACTATTCAGTCGTCGATTCAAGCAACTTTTCAGTTTGTGTTTTGCCACAAACTGGACGATTGCCTGAAATCGGTTTTTCAATTTGTGTCATATAGAATAATATGTAACTGCGCGCACATGCAACCAAATAGTTGCAGATATTTTACCACATCGTTGAATTTTGTTCTTTCCAAAGTGACTTATGTTCTCTGTGCGAAAGAGAACAAATTTATCTTTTCTTTTATTTGCTGAGCAAAAGAATAGGACAAAGGCGATAATATTTTTCTTTTTATGTATGGGGTAGAAAATTTTAATAAATATTGTCGGTGTGTTGGTCAGGTTCGGTGTGATTGCTTGTGGAGTTGCTCATGTGCGTGCTCATCGGTCAACTTGTGACTAAACTGTTTTGTTGCAGTAGCAGTTGCATGTGCGCGACTAGCCTTACTTCATCCACTTTCGGACTGGTCATCCATTTTTGCTTATACCACTCGACTTTCGAAAACCTTTTAAATTTTTTATTAAATTATTTTAAATATTTCTTTTTCAAGCAAATAAAACAAATATTTTCTGGGCATCTTCCTGAATAGACAAGTAAATTAACATTAAAAACATGAACACATAACTTGACTACGAAACAATTCGAGCAAAATTCTGAAGATATAGTCGTATGTTAACATAAATATACGAACACCAAACGGACAAAATCGATTTAATACAAAAAAAATTCCTAATATATAGGGCGCTTAGCATATAGTTGCGCTTTACAATCACTAACACAAAAAAAAATACGTCCCTGTTTCACAGCATCGCAGTTTGACATATCTTCTATCCACAATTATATCAGAAAAACCATGTGCAAGTTTTCAATTAATTAATATTATTCTTAGCCTTTTTAAAAGTTTAATCATTTAAAATGTGTTATACTATGTTCCCACCAAAACGAAATCTGAGATTTCAGCTGAAAAATTTGGAGTTCTCGACTTGGTGGAGCGGGATTTCATTAAGATTTCGATGAAATCTAGAGATTTCATTGAGATTTCGTTGAAATTTCCATGAAATCTTGTTCCATCAACTTGAAATATCCAAAGTTTTCAACCGAAATCTCGGATTTCAATTTGGTGGGAACATAGCATTACTTGATTGATGAATAATTAAAATACAAACAATTCACATCACTCTCCTTGAGAAAAATATAGTAAAACTCACTTGTGAAAGGAAATGATTCTTGTCCGCCTTATTTTGGCTTTTTTTTACACAATTTCTCACTGCACTTCATATTTTTGTATTTGTATTAGCAAATATACACAAATTTCTTAGTAAATTACTGCAAACTGTTTGTTTTTTTTTCAACAATTAATGATTTATTATTGTTTTTAGTCTTGTATCACTTTTTGTTTTCTTTTTTTCTTCCATTCAGTCACCGATTTGACATTTTGAGTATTCAACTATCTGCCTCATTCACGTACACTGTATATGTGATATACACCATTTCCTTTTCTTCTTTTTCTATGCCAGGAACAGACGATTTGGTCCTTACCCCTCACTTTCTACTCCCTTCATCTCTGAACAAAAGATCGTCTGAGGAAAAATCGGGTGGTATAAATGGCGACATAGCATAGCGAATAAAGATTGGAACGCGAGGATTGACAGTTACACCAATTCAAAAAATCGAAACAAATCCAACTGAAAAACAGGAACACACACAGCCACGCTGGAAGCGAAGAAACAACAAAAATACACACGTAAAAACATAAATGTCATTTTTCCGCACACATGGCCATTGTGTGCGAAAAAAGAGTGTAGACTTCTCCAAAAAATATGCAACAATTTTCAATTTCGTTCATCGAACAGCGTACTGCTGAACGAAAAGTAAAATTAATAGCCCGATTCTCCCCCTTGTGAGGAATCACAAGTCACAAGCTCTTGTGACTAGCCTTGTTTCTTGGTCTTGATGAAAAGCCAAATGTTTTAACCAATTTTTATTGACGTTCCAGTTTTGGAAGGGAATTCATGGTAATAGTTCAAAATTTTTCCATTTCAATGAAAAAAAAACATACCCTTTCACTATAAATATTTTTGTAGACTCCTTTGATTCTTGTTGCTTATGACTAGGGTTCGGATTTCTATGCAAATACATATTTTTTTAGGGAAGCTTTGGAAGCAAGGAAACTAGTTATGTAAACGAATCATGAAATTTTCTTTAAAATCGCATTTAAACGTAGTTGCATATTTTTGCATATTTTAGGATAAATGCATATTTCGCATGTTTTTGAAAATTTTTAAAATAAATGCATATTTTGAAAATAAATATATATTTTTGGAGCATATTGTCCAAAGATTTATTTAAAAAATATATAGTAAGTATCGTTTAAATGAAATACACACGCACCTCAAAACTTTTATCTTCCTATTTTTTTTTATTCATTTGATGAACTTGAACCATATTTCAACTTCCAACCCCACATTATACGCATTTAAATTTGTATGAAAATGAATGTAGAGCGATCTTTTTCGATGTATAAGACATTTTTAAGACCGAATCGGCAACGTTTCGATTTCGAAAACTTCAAAAAAAAATTACATGATTTACGCAAACAAAACATTTAAAAATGAGAATAATTAAGGAGTAATTATTATTTTATTTTATTTTGGATTATTTATTATTTTTTATTTCAATTAAACAAATGAAAATGTTATTTATGTTTGTTATTTTTTTTTTTTTGTCTTGTTAATTGTTACGTTATTTTCGTTTTAATTCATTTCTACTAAACAATGAAAATAAGAGACTGATTTTTTTTAATTAAAAACTGTATAAAATGTGTTTTTACTCTGAACAAAAATTAAAATAAAATGGTTTTAATTGCATATTTTACATGCATATTAAGCATTTTAAGGCGCATTTTTTAAGCGCATTTTTTGAGTTTTTTAGCGCATACAAATCCGGACCCTACTTATGACAAATAAAATATGTGGACCAAGTTTCGTGACAATGCTGTTGGAATTTGGTAATATTTCACGTGTTTCACTACTAATTCGGTCATCATTTATGAAAAGGGCTATAACTTTTTTTTTAAGATGGTTGTATCGAGATCGTTCTGATTTAGTAGGATTGGGCATTAAAAAATACCCTTAAAACATTTGTCATATGATTATATTATTCCAAGATAGATTATTAAGTTTGTTAGTCTTTCATATCCCCCCTCCCCAGCACTTTGAAAGTGGCTTTTTAAAAAAACCAAAGTAGGTTTTCAATCAACTTTGGATGTAAAATGTAATGTAGTAGATTGTGAAATTCTGCGTCGACACCATCTTTAAATTTTATTAATAAAATTATTTTTCTAACTTTTTCTTGGCTTTCCAAATTTTTTTTCCAAAATGACTTTTTTCCACCCCCTTCGTGCAAGAGGAGGGGTGGGATAAAAACAATAATGTGGTCCTATGGTTTCAGGGGTGCTGAATCCAACGGGAGTTCTTGGATCATCGTCCGACCTTGTTAGTTCGAACATGGACTATTTGTATACTAAAGCTCAACCCGGTCAGGTCAAAATGAAAGGTATGCCCTTATATCGTGCACTAACGCCCCTACTACCAGTTCGCGGCATTACACCCTTTTTACAGGAACAAACTCAGGCGATTTTCAACCCCCCTCTAACTTCAGTACCAATAAAGTCAGAAACTTCAAATTCACAGTATTTGCTGAACTGATCAAACACAGGTGGATCACCAAATTTCAACTCTTTAACATTAGCGATTCCGGAGATATAGGACTTCAAAAATCGCAAAAACCGTAACTGACTGACTGATTTACTGACTCTGGTTAATTTAATTTGCAAATGCTATATTTTAGATATGAACTCTAGGCAGTAAACGTGTTATGATCCGAGGATCTCTTAATATAAATAAATTTACAATTTATACCTTGTTCCCACCAAAACGAAATCTGAGATTTCAGCTGAAAAATTTGGAGATCTTGAGTTGGTGGAGTGGAATTTCATTAAGATTTCGTTGAAATCTAGGGTTTTCATTGAGATTTCGTTGAAATTTTCATTATATCTTGTTCCCTCACCTTGAAATATCAAAAGTTTTCAACCGAAATCTCGGATTTCATTTTGGTAAGAACATAGTATTAATATTCAATTAATTTATTTTGCTTTATTATTGCGTTTTTTTCGCATGTTAACTTTAATTGAAACAATCGATGAAGAAGCCATTCGAAACTTTGGAGGACCCAATGTTGCCTCAATTTATTGCCTCGACGATGGAAATCAATTATAATTAGCTCTCATCTTCTAGGAGGCAATAGTTGTGTTTTTTTGCATGTCCAAATAAAATTGTGTGAATAAACGGCAACAAAGTCGGCATTTACACCACCCGATTTTTCCTCAGACGATCTTTTGTTCATTGATGAAGGGAGTAGAAAGTGAGGGGTAAGGACCACATCGTCCATTCCCGGCAAACTCACACGATTTTTCCAGTATGTTTGCGTTCTCTTTTATTCTTTTCTCAGAGTCTTGTGTGTTCAGCGTTGCCACTAATCAGAGAATTTTCCGAAGCTGATCCAAAGAGAAAATGCTGTAACTAGATTTATTTTTTTTCGCAGTAGATATGCATTTCCAAATTTGTATTTGTATTTTCGAAGAAGAAATTAATAATACATATAAGTGATTGAAAACACATACATAGTTTGCTACACAGCTCATATGCAAGGCACTTAAAGGTTGGGTTTCAGTAGAAAAAACAACAACAACAATGATGATGAAATTATTTGTGGGTTTAATTTTGTTGAATTAAATTTTTTTTCGTAAAACCAAAAAGTTTTTGATTGCCAGTGGATGTGTTTTACGAAAAAAAAATGCAATAGGCATTAGGCAACGCTGGTCCTAATATGCCATCTACCTCTGAATGCAAAACGAAAGAGACAGCAATAAAGTATGAAGAGGACAGGAATAGAAATCGGACTGGAAAAATCGTTTCATATCGTTTCATGTAAACATTTCACACGATTTTGGGAAAAATCGTACTGGAAAAATCGGGTAATGTAAATGCCGACAAAGCAAAACAATTTACATGTTAAATACAACAATAATTATGTCCATATAGAGTTGGCTAAGTCCAGATAATTAACTGGAGTTAACTTTTGTCCCGATAAAACGGTAATGCCAAACTACGATTGTCGTTGTGAAATCGATAATTTATATAGAAATGTCAAATGTTTGGTAGATAATTCAAAACAAAATGGCAGACCAGTGCAAAAGGTAAACAAATGCTGAAATGTCCCGATGTCGTTTTTTCGCCAAAATCCATATGGATATGCAACAAAACGCAGCCAATATTGCCATAACCATTGACAAAGCGTCTCCATTTGCATTATTCAAGGCAATAACAATAAGTAAGGCAATTTATTGCCTCAAATATTGCCGCTGGGTAATGGAGTAATGGAGCTTCTTTTGGGTATGGCTATTACACAACGGTATGCTACAACAATTAACCTTAACAACAAAAAAGTTGCATATAGTATCTTAAAGATGCAGTTTTAAAATATTAGAAATGAAAGTGCCTCTAGTCCATGTAAATCCAAGATAAAACTAGTTTGTCGTTTCTACCCTGAACTCTTTCATCGTGATAACTTTTCATTTGGTCCGCTTTTAAGAACTGAATATGTTCATTATCACAGAAAAGTCGCCATTTGTCAATTGTCACACTTCAATTTTCGTGTATGGTTGATTTGTGCGTAAAATTTTAGTTTATTCCTGTTAAAAGCAGACAATAAATAAATCAAAGTAAAACTTGTTAAAAAAATAATACATTATTGAATATCAGATATTAAAACATGGCCGAATATTTGGCATCTATTTTTGGAACCGAAAAGGACAAGTAAGATTTTGCATTTTGTTCTTCTTTCGTTCGCACAAACATTTTATAATGATTTTTTCCAAACTTTGCTTATTTTAGGGTTAATTGCTCCTTTTACTTCAAAATAGGAGCATGTAGGCATGGGGACAGATGCTCTCGCATTCATAACAAACCAACGTTCTCCCAAACTGTGGTCCTCCAAAACTTGTACGTAAATCCACAAAATTCGGCTAAATCTGCTGACGGTAGCCATTGTGAGTAAACCAAATCATTTTCTTGGCATTGAATAATTAATCAATTCTTCCTTTTTGTTTTCAAGTGGTTGCTAATGTATCTGACGAAGAGATGCAGGAGCATTATGATAATTTCTTCGAAGACGTATTCGTTGAATGCGAAGACAAATACGGGGAGATAGAAGAACTGAATGTTTGTGACAATCTAGGTGATCACCTTGTCGGGAATGTATATATCAAATTCTGCAATGAAGTGGACGCAGAAAAGGCAGCTACTGATCTGAACAATCGTTGGTTCGGTGGACGACCGGTGTATTCTGAGTTATCGCCAGTCACCGACTTCCGAGAAGCCTGCTGTCGTCAATACGAAATGGGCGAGTGCACTCGATCGGGATTCTGCAACTTTATGCACCTCAAACCAATTTCAAGGGAACTCAGAAGGTAAGATAGAAATTTTTGTTTAATTTTGTAATTGAAACAACTTCTTAATTTTCGTTTTAGATATCTATATTCACGCCGTCGTGGAGGACGTTCATCCCGCTCAAAGTCACGCTCACCAAGAAGACGCAGATCTAGGTCACGCGATCGTCGTCGTTCTCGCAGTCGAGAGAACAACAACCGAGCCGACGGACGAAAAGGACGTTACTAAAAGTCCAATTATCTACTTTTACTTTTAAACAAATTTAACGGCATAAAAGCTACAAAACTAAAAAATATACCGTTTATCCCACTTATATGTATGTAGACTACCAGAATTGTGTTTTTTTCCAATAAAATCATACAAAACATTGAAAAGATTTTGTTTTTGATATTCAGCCTTATGAGTCACGTGGGATATATTTCGCCCGAAATATGTTTGTTCCCCCGAAATTTTAAAAGCTATATAAGTTTCGCCTCAACTTCTCTTAGCCTAAAATAAACAAAAACTTGCGAAAAGGACACCAGCACCCTCTGTTCCTCTTACAATTTAAGCTCTTAGTTACGAAACATTTCGCCCTAAATGAGTATGGGCGCTAGCCACCTCACAAAAAAAGGAACTTTCGTTTTTGGGGTAAAACTCACAAGTGGCGAAAAGTGTAATGCCAATTTTTCCGCGTGGAATGTTGTTCACGTGAAACTCATAATAAAACAATTATCCTTTTTTGGGATTACTCAATTCGGGCGAAATGCTTCGTAATTAAGAGCTTAAGTTGTCACTTATTTTTTGATAGCGAAAGAAAGAAAAACAGAGGGTACTGGTGCCCTTTGCGCAAAGGCCAAGAGAAGTTAAAGCGAAACTCATAATAGCTTTTAAAGTTCCGGGGGGACAAAAACTTTTCGGTCGAAATACTTTCCATGTGAAACTCATAATAAGGCTTATAAAAAAAACTGAAACTAAAAGTGCCTGGCGACTTTATATCCCAAGCTGATCAACGAGTACCTTCAATAAACTTGTGGATTTTTCAATGGAATCCAGTACTCAGTTTGGAAGGTTTATCTATATTCCCTTTTTTTTTAAGAAAACCGGCCTCATATAATGCTTATAACATTTATTGCACCTACATATTTTTCTTGAATATTTTCATCTGACTCGGTGCAGGGAGATTTAGTCGTGATATAAAAGCGGACAAAGAACAGAATAAATGAAAGTAAATTTAATCTGTTAACTGAAAAGAAGTGGAGAACGAGGAAACACCAGCATATAAAAATGTGCAGAAAGGAATCTCGAAAGAAAGTATAAAAACCAAAATATTACAATCATGTCGAATAGCCAGGCCGCACTTAAAGCAATAAGCTCATACAGCATCAGTTCAAAACTGGTATGGGAGTGCGTATGTAGGCTAAACGAAATGGGCAAACATAACTATGTCACACTTCATTGAGTACCTGGTAGCGAAAATAGGGGCAATAACACCCCTAACGGGACCAGAGCCTTATTGCGGAATAGGAGAAAACGTGCCAAAGCATAAAATCAAAATAGAAGAGGAGGCAAAAAGATAACAAATCTGGACAAACTACCTAAACTGAGACAGACCAAACTCCTGCTTGGGCATTACAACCAACAACGATTCTATTCCTGCATCAGATTAAATAGGAACAAACTTAGAATAATAACCGGACTCCACACCATGCCACTGCAAACTAAGGAGGCACCTCCACATCCTTGGCCTAGAAAACAGCGCCACGTGTTGATTCTGAAATGCTCAGAAGGAGACACCGGATCATATACTAGGTAGATGTGATGCACTCATGCATCAAAGACACAGGTATCTGGGAAATCATCAGCTAAATGAGATTGAAATACTCTCTCTAAAATTATGTACTCCAAAAACTCAAGTTTCTTAAAGATATACGTTTGGAGGATGTGATGTAGAATGAGTAACCTCATCCAGCTCTAGACGGGGGTACAATAGATCTTAAAAGGTCGCAGTGCACTTATACCCCGAAGTCTTTCATTCATTCATTCAAGCACCAGCATCAGAGATGTCTGTTGATTTGTCCATAAGCCTTAGGCACCACAAAACGTTATGAAAGCGATATCTTTCAACTTGGACCGTTTTCGATTTGTATTATTCCCGGAAGCGAAAACGATCACTCCAATTTTTCCATTTAAATATCAAGTTCTACGAAGGTGTTCCTATTTTTACTTGCAGGCTTGGCAGTACAAACCACCTTTTTATGTATATATGGCACCTATTATGACTTGGGATTCGCCGATTCGAATATGGTTATGTATGTCTGTATGTCGCCTGTGCTAAGATTTTCTTAAATGACTTAAATTTGGAAAATTTTACTCACTCTATTCCTTAGTCATAATAATAGTCTAAGAGCCGACAGCAAATTTTGGGAGTGGAGGTATAACCAAAATCGGAGTATGAGGGATAGGAACATGTATCTTGATATCAAATACCAAAGTCTGGCAGGTTTTGTTTTCAGCCTTTGGGAGGGGTGGGGAATTATAAAGTGCTAGATCCTCTGATTTATTTTCAGGGTTATAACCTCTTTAATTAATTTTTAAAAAAAATGGATATGATTCCCTGTCATTTTTCCTAAGCATAAACACCACAATCTTGATGGTCCGATTAATAGAACTCAAGATATAACCATTGTACGTGAACCTTATCATCCCTTTTTTGGAGATTTTCAACAAATAAAGTCTCCACAAAAACGCCAATAAGGTTTGCTTAAAAAGGTAAAATAATGGGTCCTATTTATCGGACTACAAAGATAGAAGTCTTGAAACTTAGGGAAAATGACAGAGCATCATATCCAATTTTTTAAAAGTGAATTGAAGTTCTAATGACCCTACCATATATATAGGAAACTACGTGGCTTTTAAACCCCCACCCCCACCAAAGACTGAAAACAAAACCTGCCAGACTTTCATATTCCAAACCACGATACATGTACCTATAATCCCTCATACTCCGATTTTGGTTATACCTCCACTCCCAAAATTTGCTGTCGGCTCTTGGTCTATAAGGATCATAAGCTTATAATTCATAACAAAATCTGCAACTGTACACCAATAAAGAAGGTGGCTGCTTAGCTCAAATCCAACAGAGCGTGGGATATTTTATTTAGGATAACAGAGGTTAAGGAAGAAAATTGTTCGGTTTAAGTGGAGCGATTCATTTCAATTCAATTAAAAGTTCAAGTGGACTCGTCAGTTAGGTGCTATTGTATCTTTCTAAAATCTTTCGAGTTTATCAAGGTTTTTTGAATGCAGAAGTTTTCATGTAGTCCAACGGATCCAAGACTTGGTTGCTTAGGCTAAACAACGCTCCTTTAGCAGCATGCGAAGAATGGTGATAACGAAGAGACACAAGTAAGATCGCAAATATATTGAAATAAATAAAGCTAGGAAAACAACGGTTCTCTGGACAGCTACGAGAAACGCAAGCGCATTTTATGGAAGGCCTTTTTCGCCATGCTTATGGTCGCTCGAAGCCCCAAGGTTGTTGAAAGACCTTGACCAGTCCCGGACGCGGAGCTTATGGTGAATGGTTTTTTCGATGATTTTTTTCAGATAATAATTTTTCATTTTACTCCATTTCTAATCATAGTTCGTAGTAAATTTGAAACAAAGAAAAATGAACATTGACAGCATAACAATTTATTATTAATAGAAAATGTTATACAATCTTCAATCTACATATTTTATCGCTTAAACCTTAAATTATAGATCTGTATTAAAAGTACACTATAGAAACTATCAATACAATAGGTAAGTGTGCAAAAGAAAAAAAAAAAACGATATGGGGAAACAAAATTAAAATAAATTAAAAAAAATTACGTCCACAGATGGTAGAACTTTCTATAAATTAAGTCGATTGTGTTGAATACTCCCAACATCTAGTTACCAATTTCACTCTTTCCATCGCAGGCAACTATTTTTACTTTGTCGACCTTGGCGAACTCATGCACTTCTCGAAATTCAACGTCGTTCAGCATAAGTGTCCAGACGTTGTCACAGAATCGATACGTATTCAATTTGTTGGCCTTAAATGTCACACGAGCCTTAACCCGTGTATTGAGCGCAGTGTTAATACATTTGTCGAATTGCAGGAGAACCTTAAATGCTAAAGCGGGTGTAATTTGTCCAAACTGCGGGTAGTAAGGTTGAACAAATTAAAAATATGGATATTAAAAGAACAGAAAAGTGCAACAAGTCAAGGAGTAGGAACCCATTTTTTACCTGAATAAGTTCGTCGAGGCTTTCCTGGAGTGTATTACCAAGAGTAGTGTTTCTGTAGAGTTGATAAGACATAATTGACTTCAAGTTTTTGATATTATTTAAATGAAACTGATAAGTTTTTGGTTAAGTTAGACAAAGTTAAATTTAAATTCTGTTTACAAAGTGTGCGAAAGAACTTTTGGTGAGAATAATTGATCGCAGTCGAACGCAAATGCAAAATCAGTTGTCAAAGAATTATAAAGAAAAATGTACTTAATGCGAAGTTGGCTGTGGTTCTGGTTGATTGCGTGAGAAAGAGACGGATATGTCATTAAATAATAATTAACGCCCCAATGATAATTTCCCTGTGATATTTTCTAAAGGGTGTTTCACAGTATTTAGAAAATACTAAAAAAGGAAAATAATTTTTTTTTTAATAAAAACTGATTTTATTATTTGAAGCGATGAGAACCAAAACTCGCCATATCCATGCCAGAAAAACTTGTCACAGCCAATGGTTGTTGTTAAATATCATTTTAAAGAAACTTTTAATATTATTTTCGTTTAAACCATAACAAACATCTATGATTGGATATAAAAAATTATTTTCTAACTACTCTCATTTAAAAGTTACTAAACAATTAAATTCGGTTATGGAGAGTTTTTCTGAAATGAATATGACGAGTTTTGGTTCTCATCACCTCATTTGGATGTGGCATACAAATATTTACGTCGATTTTCTGGAAGCTTGGTAGGTTTCTATACACTGTTAAGAATATTTTTTAATAGATTTTACCTTCATTCAAATATAATGGTAAGGGTACCACGAAAAATGTTAAAAAAGCAGTGAGGAAAATCAAAAGGTGTGTTTTATTGGAAACATTTTAGCTAGTATTAGGTGTGTTTTATTGGAAAAAACTATAGCTAGCACCGTAAAATTTCCCTCGGTAAACAATTACAACCCCAAAAGTGTCGATAAATAAGGCAGTATAAAAGTGAATATAAAAGTTGAGATAAAGTTTCGTAAAGTTGAAACTAAGGTGGCGCTGAACTATATTATAAACAAATATTCATTACTTAAAGGTTGGTAGCCTTTGCTTTTATGTAAAGATTTGTTCAAATTTTTAATGGCGAATAATTTTGACATTAAGTGGCATGTCTGCCAACCTTCAGGAAAAATACAAAATGAATATAAAAGTGAGTATAGCGTTTTATTGGTGCTTGCATTACTGCGCTAGCTATAAATACCAATAAAACGCACCTATTGTAAAATTTCCATTGGTTTCGTTAGGTAAATACTACGTTTTCACCAAACGATAGTCCGGGATTAAAGGAAAAAAAATTAATTTGGTGTTTCCACCGGAAGAAAAGATTAAAAATAAGATTTACTCTGACAGCACACTTCAAAAGCAAAGGGGTTTTAAGTTTTTTTCTTATAAAGTGGAAGTGAGATGGAATATTTCTTTTGTTTGAAACAATGAAGAACTAAATCCAGCCCCGAATCCTTCAGAATAGTTTAATTCCATTAGTTAAACTTTTTGTCGTAGGGAGATTTAAGAAGATTAATTTTCAGTCTTGTAGATTATTGTAAAAAAGATTGTATGGTAAATCTAAGAGATTTGAAGGAGATTTTAGGTAAATCAGCTTATTTTCCGAGCTATACCAATAATATTGATTTTTCGTTTTCATTTTTTCATTCACTTATAACTAACTTAAAGCTAGAAAAAAATTCAAAAATTAGAGCCTGGACGTTTTTATAAACAAGATAATGTATTATTTCAGCAGTAAAAAAGATGTTGTTTGAAATTGGAA
Organism: Dasysyrphus tricinctus; assembly: GCA_963921185.1. NCBI lineage: Eukaryota > Metazoa > Arthropoda > Insecta > Diptera > Syrphidae > Dasysyrphus > Dasysyrphus tricinctus. The sequence continues at coordinate 76,723,743 of OY992530.1, read as the reverse complement.
TTAGAACATTTATTTTTCTAATTCCTAATTTTTATTTTATTTTTAGAAAATTTTCTCATACTATTAAATATTAAAAGCGATTGCTTACGGTTTTCAATTACCCTCCTTAGAGCCTTATTACGGTTCGCGAATCGAACGTTCGCTTGAAATCGAACGGTCTGGCGAATGTTGTGTACGTTCGTATTAGGGTTAGCGAACTAATTCATTCGCTAAAAATTCATCGCTGTAACAAAAAAAACTCATTATAATGGCTCCCCCAAACCAACGCGAATCATTCGCCCTCGACGCGAAATCATTCACAATAACATAAAATATGAAAGATACACAATGCTAAACAACAACAAAAAAATGTCTTTGCGAATGATTCGCTACGAATTCGAGTTGGTTTGGGAGAGCCTTAATCAGTTTTTTTGCGACAAATGTCAAATGAAAAAATTAAATCAGAAAATACATCTTAAAGTGCCGAATTTTTATAATTTTCTTAATTTTAGTTCTTAGTTAAATTATTTAAATGGTCGTTATGCGATTTTATCGTAATAAATTAAGGACCCTATTACCGTTCGCGAATCGAACCAAAAAGCTGGCGAATGAATCAATTTGGTATTACGATCGGCGAACATTCGCCCCATGACTCGCCCCAAACATCAAAATTAAGCGAATGGAAAATGTTAGTGACTGGCCGGCGAACAGCAAATAAAATACGAATTTCTTATTATTTTGTCATAAAAATCAGTTTATTGGATATTTGCAATCGAAACAAATTTATAAAAATGATATTTACCACACAAAACCATTAAATAATTAAGTTTTAAAATTAACACGCCAGCCAAAACCTACACCAAATTAATAAAAAATTAAAAAAGCCGTTGTAGTGTAGTTCAGACTGGTTGGTTATCTTTTGTTTTCTTTAAAAAACGGATATTAATCACTATAAAACTCCGTGGTGACCATTTAAATAATTTAATTGAGAATAAAAATTAAGAAAATTGCAAAAATTTTGCGCTTTAAGATGTATTATTTAATTGTATTTTGTTTATTTGACATTTGTGGCAAAAAAAAGCTGATTGTAATGAATTTTCCTGTGACAGCGATGAATTTTTAGCGAATGAATTCATTCGCCGACCCTAATATGAACTTTCACAACATTCGCCAAACGGTTCGACTTCAAGCGAACGTTCGATTCGCGAACCGTAATAAGGCCCTAACTCTTTTTTTTTGTGGCAAACAAAAACTCCAACCATCCTGGACAACACTATAACAGCTTTTTAAATTTGATCAATTTGGTGTAGGTTTTGCCTGGCGTTTTAGTTTTAAAACTTAATTATTTAATGGTTTTGTGTGGTGAATGTCTTATTCGGTAAATTATTTTTGATTGCAAATATTTCATAAACTCATTTTTATGACAAAATAATAAGAAATTCGTGTTTTATTTATTCATGTTTAAGGTTTTTATGACCTTTAGTCCAATTGTGTTTCGCCTATTGTTCGCCTATTGTAATACCAAACTGATTCGTTCGCCTTCTTTTTGATTCGATTCGCGAACGGTAATAGGGCCCTTAATCGTTTAAACCAAGTCTTAAACATTAATCTTGAAAACGTGTTGAATCAAGGGATTTTGTGAAAAAGTCAGCCAGTTGTTGATCCTTTGTTCCAATAGGTTTGACTTTAATTAATCCATTTTGAATGTGATCACGAATAAAGTGATGTTTTATGTCTATATGTTTAGACCATTTGCTCTCTTAATTGGTCGCCATTCCAAAGCATCCTTTATTATATTCGAAAATTATTGCAGGTTCGATGTCAATTTGTTTAAGATACTGCAATAATCCTCGGATGCAAATGGCGCCAGATGTAGCTGCACTAAGGGCCATATGCTCTGCTTCACTTGAAGAAGTTGCAACAGTAGTTTGCTTCTTGCTAGACCATGACACTGTATATCCATAAGCTTTTAACGTGTATCCAAGTACTGATTTTCTATTAGTTACATCGCTTCCCCAGTCGGCATCAGCGTATCCAATCAAAGGATGAGGACTACTTACTTCAAAAATAAGTTTTTTCTTTTTAGTCCCTTTTTAAGATCGTACAATCCGTTTGAGAGCTTGCCAATGAATTTCTGACGGATGTTGTTGATATTTTCCCATCTATCCAACTGGAAAACATAATGTGCATTGGTGTAGGAAGGAATTTTTTCTAAGGTGGGCAACCAGCCAGTGCTTAAAACAAATTTCAAAAAAATGCTAGACCAATTCATTTTCAGTTCAATTGATTCCCTAAAAATTATGTATTTGGGCTTGTTTAAAAGAGAACTAATGAATGAAGCCGACTACGACAGCAACAACTGTAAAGTAAATTAACACTCACTTCCCCCTACCAGTGGTGAGGGGTTTCATTTGCTGAATAGTGCCACCAAGGGCATTATACTTGCTGATTAGTGCCACCAAGGGCGTTTTACTTGCTGACTAGTGCCACCAAGGGCGTTGTACTTGCCGATTAGTGCCACCAAGGGCATTGTACTTGCTGACTAGTGCCACCAAGGGCGTGGTACTTGCGAATAGTGCCACCAAGGGCGTTGTACTTGCTGAATAGAGCCACCAAGGGCGTTGTTCTAGCTGAATAAGTGCAACCAGGGGCGTAGAGTTCCTGCTGATTAGTGCCACCAGGTGCATTGTACCTGCTGATTAGCATATATCACCTACAACCGTTCCAGACGCAGTCTCAAGTACCCGAAGGCAGTTTTCCCGATACAAGAACACCCCGAACTTAAAAGCAGAGCAACCAACACCAGTGTACTGCTCACAATCCGTGTTAACCAGAATACCAGTAAACAAATACCAACGTCAACCAGATAATAATAAACTTAATATAATTTATTATATATAAAACAGTTGTTTCAATAAAGATTTTGTGATAGGTTCTAAGACCTTTTCCTCTGAAGTTTCGTGTTTTCTTCAGGACGACCCTGACGAGACCGGCGTGGCGAGCGTTACCTCGGCTGAAAACCAAAAAGCACATCACAAACTGGCGCCCAAGCAAGGAGCAGGGAGGTCCAACCCCATAATAAGCAAAAAGCTCATCACATTATAAGCGTTGTCTTACTTTAGAAAGCGCGTTCAACTCCCAAAAGTTATTTAAAAATTTTGTTCAGTCTTGTCCTAAAGTTTCATTACTTGGACAGCGGCATCAGTTGTCTAATAGTTTTCTAACGTCACATTTTATTTAATTATTAATGGGGTTTTCTTTTGGTAACAAAAATTGGTTTTTTTCCCCTTCAGATCTGTCAAAACACAGATTTTGGCAATTAAAGCCTTCCAATGGGCATAAAAATCAATTTTTTTTTTGATCGAAAATCAATTTTGCAGATCTGGATTTTTCGGCAGATTTACCCCTCTTTTACTAACACCATTACACGCCAGAACAATTGAAAGCCATCAGTTTGACATGCCTGGATCGCTATAGCTTCACAGACACACATTTTTCACCAACACACTGAAAAAGAAAAATCAATCTGAAATCGTATACCATTCGCGACGAAAAAAATCAATTTTCGGATCAAAATCTGAATTTACCAAAAGAAAACCCCATAAATAATGCATATTTCCAACTATACAGAATTTCTTAGAAATTGTGCCACTAGTCAACCATCTAAAAAATCTAAAGGCTGATAGTATTTAAAGGCTTTTTTTTAATTCAGAGTATTAAAATTATTATTATTTGATTTGTATTTAAAAAAAGACAATTATTGAAAAGAAAATTAAATATTTCCATTAAGTCTTTCATCGCATTTTGAAAAGAATCTTTAAAATATGAATTTAAATAGTAGACCATTTAGACCAAATTGAAAATCTACCCGTGTATAAACATGTATTTTCAACAATCTTCGGTTTCGATATCGGATGCCAAATCAAGGGTATTCCCTTTGCCATCAACTGTTGCTGGAAATTTAAAAAATCTTTTTTATGACGTCTCCTTTTTGATGCCTTTTTGTGTTAAAGAAATCTCATACCTACTACATCTCTGAAATGTTTTCTATTTCAAACCAAATTTTAAAATCATTCCTGAATGTTTCAAAGTTATGGATTGTACTATGTAGGTACTGGAACACAAAAAGTGAATTTTGATCCAAATGTCACCCGATTGCCTATAAAATCATCTTTTTCCGGAGCAGTAAAAAAACTAAAAAATTTGGATTTTTTAATTTTTTTAATTCATCCACATTAAATTACTGTCTCACAAAACGCAGGCGATAGGTAAAGACAACTCGGTTAAGATTACAGAACAACTAGCACGTTCAGCCTGATTCGATGCCAAACCGAGTTGATACATACCGAAATCGAATTGTATAAGCCTTAATTTTAAACAAACCAAACCAAAATACCTTTTGGTCCATATTTGAAGCTTGTCGGATGTGGCGATTTGAAATTTCGTTTGGCGGCACGAAAATCGATTTGGCGACGAAGCTACCCAAAACAGGTGATATTTTTAGCTTTTGGCGATTTTAATTTTCGGAATCGAAATCCTCATACATTTTTTTTTTTCCAATTTCTACTAAACTTAACAATAGTTTTTTATTTCCTTTTCCTAAATGGAGCCATCATTGTACTAAATCTGAACGCACCCCAAAACTGAAAATGGATTTCTTTTTCATTCCTAAATAAGTTTTTGTATATTATTGAATTATGTTCTTATGAAGTGGAAAATTTTGAAATTTTGAATTTTTTGAAAACTTATATCTTACGTACGCTTTTTAAACCTGGCAACCTACCCATGTTAAACTTACTCTGTTTGAGAAACAAAATTTAAACCGGTTCAACTCGGTCTCGATTTGAGGCTTCTCGGACAGTGGTGCTATGAACAAACAAAGGTGGTGGGCAAAAATTACTTTAATGTGACGACCACCTGTAACTGTAGGCAAAATTTAATTGTTGGTGTCTGAAAATTCCTTTACAGCTGTTCAATCTTGCTTCTTCGGTGGGTTGTAGCACCAGAAAAGTATAAACTTTCGATTTTTCTAAAGTGGGCAATTCATCTTTTAATGTGGGCTGCACCCACGTCTGCCCCCCTTCCCAGGCGCGGATCCAGGATTTCGTTCAGGGGGGCGCAATTTTCGTGAATTTCCAAAGTCTAGGTGAGATCTACAGAAAATTTGATAACACTTCATACCGCTCTACACGCCTCATCACACAAGGCAATGTGAGTTGATAAGTTTGAAATTTGAAGAAAGCAATTAATTCTTTCATAACTGCCACATTGTCTCGAACAGCGGGTACTTTGAACTTTGTGAATTGATGTTATGCAGTTTGTAGCTATACCATGGTGTCTTTACAGTGTTTTTGAGTTCCCTCTGGATCTACGTAACTCCACAATTATGCTCAGAAAACATAATAGCAGTAATATATTCCTATTCAGACACGCGACGTTCGAGTGAAATTTCCAGCGTCTTCTTAAGCTGGGATAACCTAACCTAACTTTGAAAGTAAAAGGCCGTTTTGAGAAAGTCATCAGCATCAAAAATATATTTTGCAGAATGTTCTCAAACGCAAACTGCAAAAGTCTTTTTTTCAAAAAGGTCACTATAAGTTTTACTGCATTAGCATCGTGTTCAATAATGCAGTTGCTAAAGTCACATGTTGGAAAACATCATGTGTGGTGCAATTCTGCAGTAAAAATATCGAGTTAGCAACAAAAATATTGAAAAGCCGGAGAACGTGTTCATAAAAGTCAAATGCGTTTGCAAGAAAACTGAAGGACGTTGATAAAAAAAAAATTTGTGAAAAAAAATCATTGCATTAATTTGACAATAGCTGTATTTTAGCCAAATTAAAATTATAGATGAAAGCCGAGATGGAACGTATCGTTTGCTCTGATGCCTTCGTCCATCGATACAAAACCAAACTTTCCGACATTGAAATAAAACACAATAAAGGTATTCATGAAACATCGTAAAGCTGTCGTAAACATTGTAAGCTTTTAAATATCGTAAACATGTCAAATTTTGTATGGAAAATTAGACAGATTTACGAAGTTTAAAACTTTACTACGATTACGACGACTTTACGCTAATGCATGAATACCCTTAATGATTTGATTATAGTAGAAAATACAAAGAAAAAACTATCGATTGTGACTAACTTTCGTTATAAAATTAGTTTACAATATACTTAGCTTTCGTTGTTTTAATACAAATTTTTAATGTAAGCTCAAAACATCGTTTACAAAGTTTCCAGACTCATGCAGTTCGATACAATAACAATATTCGCGTCGAAAATGACAATCATTTGACAATCTAATTGACGTTGGCCTTAGGTTTTCAAAAACGACCAAAAACAACTATCCTTAGGTGCAAAAGTTCCATCCAACTTCTCTTGGGCAGTGACTGCTGTAGTCGTTTCCTGGTTTCTCTCCAATCTTCTTCGTTGGATTCGTACTCTTCACTAGTTTAATAATATGGAACACGGAAGTTCCTAAAACGTATCCACGAAAGTGACTAAATGCTCACGAATACTTAAATACAGCAGACAGAAACGGCACGAGTACGATTACTCAGGCGCCAAGAAATAATTACAGTTTTTTGTAGAACAGTTTAATACAAACATTTTTTACTATGGGAGGGGGGTCTATCTCACCCCGTTTGGGTGGAAGGGGCAATTTCATAAAAACAGTACCAAAAATGTAAACAAAATATTAAAAAAAAAAAACGGTAATACTTAAAACTAAGTATTATACCTTTTTTTAAAGCCAATACTCTGTTCTATTAGCTAGTTTTTGAATCAAGTGAAAATCTTTATTTAAAGACCTTAACTTTGAAGATCGGACATCTAAAACCGAAGTTATAAGCTTTCCGCTCAGTCGATTTGAGGGCTTTTTTTTTACATAGTGAAACTTTTCTTAACTGAACTTGGCCAGCCATCGCGCATCCGCCAACGTACAACCACTTCAAGCCTGATTCACAATGCGACGGGAAAACGAGACGAGAGTGTGACGTGATTCGCTGTCATCTTTTTCTAGTTATAAAATCGTTTCCCAATTCACAATGCGGCGAGATTCTTTACAACAATATCTCTTTTGTTAAAAATAAAAAATAATAAACATTATCCAAAAAAGCTTTAAAGACAACAGATTAGGAATTACTTGATCTTTTAATTTCAAGTTATCGTATTTTTTCTTTTAAAAAAATACTTCCTTTATGTAAATAACTTGTCAAAAAATAAAATCGTCGTCTCGTCGCGTCTTTTTTTCAATTTTTCGAATTCTTGGCGTGACGTGACGACGAGAAACGCTTCATTATGTATATCCTCATATACTTTCATTGTTTGAAATTCGTTTGATAGCAACGACGGGATCTCGTCACGCTCACGTCTCGTTTCCTCGTCGCATTGTGAATCAGGCTTCATTGCTGCAACGCTGCGCTGCCAAGAAATAATTTTATAAACGAATAAATAAAGAACCTTTTTTTGATTACATTTTATTAAATTCATATTATATGCTTTGTTCGTTCTTGCCCAGGGGGGGGGGGGGGGGGGCAGTTGCACCCATTGCCCCCCCCCCTGTAACCGTGCCTGCCCCTTCCTACGCCTATGTACATATATGTGGTCTAATATACACGGTGTCCACCGGGAAGGTATACTACTTTCTTTTGCCGCCATTTTGGTAAACATTAGTCTTGACAGTTCATATTTTAATTTGCCGTTGATTAGTTGTGACAAATTCAAATTGATCGTGCAATATTTTCTATGTTTTTTGGGTGCTTTGCTAACTTGATATCAATTTGTCATTAATTAGTCGTTAATTAGTTGTGACAATTTCGAATTTGTCTTTCAATGTTTTTTTTATGCTTTTTTGGGTGCTTTGCTAACTTGACACTGCTCGAAAAGCGTGAAAACTTCTTACTCAATGTTTAATGGCTTAATAATTTGCCGTTAATTAGCCATTAATTAGTTGTGGAAAATTGAATTCAATCGTGCAATGTTTTCTATGTTTTTATTTTATTCTTCGCTAGCTTCATATCAAGTTAGCAAAGCACCACCTAAAAAAGGGATTGAAACTGCTAATACCGAACTGTTTATGGCTTAATAGTTTGCCACTAACTAGTCTTTAATTAGTTGTGACAATTTTGAGTTTGTCGTGCAATGTTTTCTATGTTTTTTTGGGTTCTGTTCTTTGGTAGCTTGACATCAAGTTGACAAAGGACTACCTGAAAATGGGGTAAAAGTTGGTATACCGGATGGTTTAACGCTTAATAATTTACCAGTAATAGCCGTTTATTATTTGTGATAATTTTGAATTTGTCATTCTATGTTTTCTATGTTTTTTTCGAAAAGTGGTAAAAAATTAAAAAACTTAATATGTTATTCCTTGATAATTTTCCATTAGTTAGTCGTTAATTAGCTGTGAAAAATTCAATTTTGTCGTGCGATGTTTTCTATGTAATTTTGGGTTACTTGTTTAATATTAGTAGTAAATTCCCTATTGCGGCGAGAATAAATTTCACTTTGAAAGGTGGGGCAGATTCCCATCAAAGATGGAATAGATTCCCATGTGGAGCAGATGCCCGTAGAATTATTTCCCTGCACCATTCAAATCACCAGCTATAATATTGAAAAGTTGCCAGTGTGACCATTCTATCAGAAACGCATGGGTGAATTTAATAGCATTTTCAGTTTTAAGCTTGCTTATGGTCCAAACAAACGTATTCAACAATAAAAACCCTTGCACGTGATTGTTAATTTTTAAAAGGTATATGTAAAATGTATCGAGAATAGTAATTTTCATTTCTTTGCTGATGACGCACAATTAACGCTCAAATTCAATAAACCCAATTATTCTGATGCCGTTGAACTCATGAACAGTGACTTAAATAAAATTTTTATACGGTCACAACGAAATAAAATCGAAATCAACGCATCCAAAACTAAAGCTCTTTTATTATGGAAGACGGAACATCATAATATTGAATCCTCGCCTTTAAAAATAAATAATTCAACTATCGAGTTCGTAGGTAAAGCAAAGAATCTGGGCATTTACTTCAATCAAAACCTGAATTGGAAGGATCATATAAATCATGTTGTGTCAAAAATATATTGTATACTTCGGGGATTGAGTCCTACAAAGATGTATCTTCCCATAGATGTTAAACTTAAGTTGATTAAGTCTTATGTTGTTCCTATCATTATATATGGCTGCGAAATGTTCTCAAATCTAGACTCCGAATCGTTAAGAAAGTTAAATATTGCTTTTAATAACTGTGCAAGATACATTTTCAATCTGGGCCGTTATGATCACGTTTCAATGTACGCCAAGAAAATAAATGGTTGCTCCCTTAATGCTCTATTACAATATAGAACAGTCCAAGCACTACATAAACTTATAGTCACCAGAACACCAAACTATCTTTTTTCTAAAATTAAATTTAATAATTCTCAAAGAACGCTTAAAATAGTTCCACCTAGATATCGTTCCTTAGTCAGCAGCAGGCAGTTTTTTGTACATGCTGTTCATCTGTGGAATAATCTCCCTCAAAATCTTCGAAGAACAAACACGGATGGGACATTCAAAAAGTTATTATTTGAATACTTTGCAAGCACCTTCTAACAGCACAATGACACTAGTACATGCATTTCCAGTTCTATCTTTCTTCTTTCTTAATTTCCTTTCTATCTTAATTCCTTACTATCATCTTTTATTTATATTGTTATAAAATTATATTTTAAGTAAACATAATTATGTATAAATATTGTAACATACAATTTCCTGTACAAGAGCAAAAGAATATGATTCTTAATTATGTACAGCGTTAAGAATGAATGAATAAATGAAATGAAATAAATGAAATATTCAATAGCCAAAGTGCGACAATAAATAATTAGGCAAGCAAAAGTAACAAATTTCAGTTTCTATTTCTTACTGGGGATTTTTTGTGAGGAATCGTGTCTCTCTGAAATATAAACCAATTTTGGTTAACACAATTACTCTCGAAGTTGCATTTATATTTTGTTTGCGATGCTCTGTTTAATAACCTAAGTCCCGGTTATAGACTGCAGAGACTTTGATTTCTTGAATAAGTTTTACTCAAACTTCTTCACTTCTTTTTTTGCTACATATATTTCACACCAGAAATTTGCTGTGGTCTCTAATTCTATCATCTTTCACACGAAAAAATAATCAAACCATAAATTAATTTGCATAGTTTTGGCTTTAGGGATCTATTTCACTTAACATGTCTGATTTTTCGAAACTTGAGGACAGTAATTTGTACTCATTTTTGTTCTTTTGTAATAAAACAATAATTCAAGATTATTCAGAGCACGGACTGTACGCATACAGGTTATTGTTTCTCTTATAATAAGAAATCGTGCCACGTTAATCAGCACACTTTTTTTGTGGAACCAAAAGTCACAGATTTTAAGTTATTGAATCTGGGATGCAAACTTTCTCAATGTATTTATGGATGACTCAATGAGGGAAATTAAAAAAGAAGCTAAAATAAAAAGATGAAGTTGCTACCGGGTTGAGGGCTTCGATATTGATAGAGTAATGTGTCTGACAAAGTGTTTGGTAAGTAGGTATCATCAGACAAGGGGCGTATGGATGATTTTAATCAGCGGGGGCCAACCTATTCAAGAAAACAGTCAATTGAGTTTTGGACATAATTTTTTTTTTTTACAAAATATCGTTAGATTAAAAGCCCTAGGCCTACTCTAGATGGCTCTTCTTAATGCTTGAACTGTTACTGGCCAAAACTGGAGTTTATCTGATTGAATTTTCGTAAATTAAACTCCAATTTTACTAAGCAACAGCTTAAACAATGTATATGCCCCAATGAATAAAGTTAGCACAAATCTTCAGAAGAATAACATATTTTAAAATCAATCAGTCAAGGAGTAATGCTCTACATTTCCACCTAACGTCAATCTGAGATTTAATAAGATTTACCTCAAATCTCCATTAAATCTCGAAGATTTACCATACAAATTTATTTAGTAAATCTTGAAGATTAGAAATTAATCTTGTTAAATCTTCCTAGGCCAAATACTTTTACAAATCAAACTAATCTTTTCTTATATGGCGCTGGAGGATTCATTCATGGCTGTATTCAGTTGTTCACAGATGAAACATTCTATCTCACTTCCTCTTCTTAAGAAAAAACGAAACACCATTTGCATTTTTAGAGGTGATGTCAAAATAAATCTGTTTTAAATCTTTTTGTGTGGTGAAAACACCAAATGGATTTATTAAATCTGAACTGAGATAAGCCTTTGGTGGAAACATAGCATAAAAGTAGTTTTTTTAAAGCAATAAAAAGATTTTCTTTAACCAAACGTTGCGTTGCACTGAAATAAGACCCTCGAAACTAATTTTACTTCGTGGGAAGCATCATCTCGAATAGTTTTTTAATTTGTTATTCATCAACAAAAAAAAATTTAGGAAATAAATCTTGATTAGGGGGTAAACACCCACCCACTGCCCTTCCTTGCCTACGCCCTAGACATAGGACTTAAACCAGGTCAACTCTTTATTGGCGTGAGTAATTTTCAAGCGTTAACAAAGGAAATTATAGCTTTTGAGTTGATACTTGTATGCTGTATTTAGCTTCTGCAAGGTAAGAATAAGAAGGTGATGGTCGATGATGTGGTAGAAGATAATGATTTATTAATGTATATTGAAATTGTATTGTTCATTATGTTTAAAAATGTAAGTTCTCGTCAAGCTGTTCAACACTATTAATGAAAAATGCAATGCAAAATAACACTATTGCAAAGTGCCAATCTATAATGTTGCCGTCTAAGGAAATATTACCAGTCAAATCATTCTAAAAGAAAAAATATATATAGTTGCATGAGTTTAGTTATTTTATCGCGTTGATATTTTGAAAAGATGGAAACTAGCAAGTGTTTTAATCCAAAAGTATTTGCAAAACCTATGGCTGGACGATTTTGTTCAAATTGCTTTGGTCAGAAAATGGCCACCTCCGGTTCCATTTCTGATTAAAGTTGGTTTTCACCGAGTGGTTTTCAAATGCTCATAAGCCTATTAACCTTGCAATAAAAGTGAATATTAACGAGATCTCATTAGACTTCATATGTGGTCTTGACCTATCCTTATGGATATGCATAAACCTATCCCTCCATTATAAATAGTATACTATTATTGCTTTCCTAGATGTAGAGGGAGCTTTTTAAAATGTCGGCAAATCTGAAATTGAATCCCTCCACTCCTACTCCTACAGTTATCTCTAGTTTTGAAAGGTTTACTTTGCGAATTGATAAATGAATGCTTGTTACCAGGATTATCAAAATAATTTAGTCATAATTAATAATTTTGGTATACATCTTAATGTTTCTTCGTTCATTACTCCTTTTTGCTTATTTGATAGTGAACTCCATAAAAATGTTTTTCATTCCAATAATTATAATAATAAGGGTATTCATGCAACAGCGTAAAGTCGTCGTAAACGTGGTAAAGTTGTAAACTTCGTAAATCTATCAAATTTTCCATACCAATTGTGACATAATTACGAAGTTTTAAACTTTACAACGTTTACGGCGACTTTACGCTGTTGCATGAATACCCATAATAATTTTTTTATCGTTCAACAAAATATTCACAGTCTGAGAAAGAATTTTGATTTATTTCTAGTTCATTATGAATCTTTTGTTAACAAGCCTGACTTAATTTTTCTAACTGAAATATGGATTTTTGATCATGAAAAAGATTTTTTTAATATTCCCGGTTATAATATGTATGCGAAGTGTAATTATTCATATGCGTCTGGTGGTGTTGCCGTGTTTATTAAAGAAAGTATAAATTGTGGGTAATTTAATTTTGATCTTTTAATTTGTGATATGCTTAAGGTTTCTCTCACTATTAATTCTTGCAAATTAGTGTTTATATGTTTAATTAGATTTCATTTTATTAGTGAAGATGTTTTTATTGATGAGCTTTCGAGCATTCTAAACAATCATAAAGCAGAGAACTTTTTTGTCTTAGGTGATATAAATATTGATATTTTAACAGAGTCTTCTTCTGTTGAAAACTATGAATTATTATTGGCAGCCAATGGTTTAGAATCCTGTATTGAAGAACAGTGGCGTAGCGTGGGTTTTTGCCGCCCGGGGCGGTGTCTAATTTTGCCGCCCCCCAAAATGTATTCAAAACAAACAAATTCAAGACAAACAAAAAATAAAAATTACATATACATATATACATAGACATAAAAATGCTACAAAACTTTTCATGCAAAGTTAAATTTATTTTTGTCACATACATATGTATACGAGAACATATCATTATTTTTGAATGTCAGTCAGAAAAAGCATTATTATTACAATTTTTTTTTAAAGTAAAGATACATAGATGGTTGAAAATAAAATTTAATTTTTATATCCTAACAGTGTTGGTGAAATAGTCGAACACAGAAAAGTGGTGGAAAAGTATAAATTATGTAATTTTGGATACAGTTTGTATATAACTTGAACGAAAGCCTTTACAATTCATTTAGAAAAATATAAGTATCATTTTTAGACATTAAAATAAACGTCATCTTGGTTCAAAACAAAGTAGGTAATTATTCTTTTTTTATATGGTGGCTTTTCATAAATGGCAAAATGTGGTGAAAAGCGAGGCGCACATCTCTAGTTTTCAAAGAATAAAAATAAGAATAGAATAAACGAACAAAAAAATACTTCTAGTGTAATTGGCTAGGAAGTCATAACCATAACTCATAACTAGTCAAATAACAAATACATACCTACATATCATTACATTATTGTTATAAAACTATTGGTATTTCGTTTTGGTGTCAAATTTTTGACTAGTGTACAAATTTTAAAATAAATAAAAATAAAATGTTTGAAATGCTGTGTCGGCAAATTGCACTCGAAAACTCTTACTTCGAGGACGTCTAACAAAGAAATGATAAATGACCCATAAACAAACATTTTTATACATAGGTAGATAGCTTCATGATAATAAACTTTTTCTTTATTCAAAACCATTTAAAAAATCAAACACTTTGAGAATCAGAATTTTAATTAGACTTACGTGGATGTATATCACAGTACACATATTAAAGGTAATATCATAAGAGTTTTGATTTTTGTTTCTTCTGCGCATTTATCAAAATTTGTGTGAAATGTCAATATTTGTTGTTGTTTTTACGTGTATTTAAGTCATCACATTCCCAGCCATTTTTATTTCTGACATTTTCCTCACGTTCACAGCCATTTTTTATTTCCGACTGACAACCTGCACAGTATATACCTTAGATTTGTGTACTGTGGATGTATATGATGTGTATATAATAGCATAAGAACTTTAAAAAAATTTCAAACTTTTCACATGAACAATTTCCGATTACTAGGTACATTTCGAGTAGGTAGGTATCTTTACAGAAAAGCAAAGTTCAAACGAAGTTTTTTCCCGTTATTTTATTTTGGTAAGACGGCATAATGTTTCAGAAAGTAAAAGGAAGAGCAGTCTACTCGTTTTTGTTTGTGTTTTTTCTTCGCCTTTCACGTATACTATTTTCTCATTTCATCTCATAATCTTAAAAGCGCTTTGGTCAAAATGTTTAATGACTTGTCCGTCTGGCGAATAATTTAAATGAAAGGGCTGTGTTCAGAAAAGATTTCAATGTGCTACCATTGGGAGTCCCCAATTTATAGTTAAAATATTTAGTTCTATTTGTGAACTTCTTCATTCTTTTTGATGGAATTTGACAGTTTATGGCTTGACAAATTCTCCCTTTACATAAAAGAGTCCATTAGCTTTCATAAGAAAACATATTAGGGGTATTCATGCAACTGCGTAAAACACTAGATAAGTTTACGATTTGGTTAATTTTATCTTTTGGTTAATGAACTGTCAAATTTTGTATGGGAAATGGTTTACACAATTTGGTTAATTTTATCCAAGGATTTAGCTGCGGAAAATTAACCAAATATTTGGTTAAACTTATCCAAACGTCATTGTGACTTTTAGAGATTGAATTAGGCGTGTTTGTGACTTTAAGAATCAGACATGTTTAGAAACATGATATAAATGATAATATCTCGGAGAACTAAAAAAGTTCTGAATGTGTTCTGTAATTATTGCATTGCAATTAGTTGGTGATAAAAGTTGTGAATTAAAACGTAGTTTACACAAACAAAAATAATTAGAAGGTCTACATTTACTCAACGATTAAAGGCCCAACCAACGCGAAATTATAGCGAAGCATTCACAAAGACAGTTTTTTGTTGTTTTTAGTATTGAGATCATTCACTTTAATTTCGTGTTGGTTTGGGAGAGCCTTTAGGAAAGCTACTTTTTGTAAATTATTAAGGTAGAACTATAAATTCTCACCTTAACCAATGCGAATCTTTCATTGACGACGAAGAACGTGTTGTTTTTATTTACAACAACGTGTTGTTATTAATGTTTTTGCTGGGGTCAACGAATGGTTCGAACTGATTAGGAAGATTCTAAATAGTCGGAAGCTGTTAGAAACAGATGTCATTAGCCAATGCAAAGTATCTTTTTGAACTGTCAAAATCAGAACTAAGTAATTATTCACTTTTTTCTTTTTTTTCGTTCCTACCTCAACAAATTTCAGTTTCACTTCCGTATAGTGTACTCGGGGGCGCTCTATTCACTTCCGAAAGCAAAAGTTAACGAAAATGAAGAAAAGTACATTATGGAATTCTCATCCGACCACTGCCGTGAGCTTGTGACTAATTTATTTCTACCTTACAACGTGACTATTGTCATGTATATTATGGTAGAACTATAATAATTGTAGATAGTTTACTGAAGTGGTCGGTTGAAAATGAGCGAATACATGAAAACCATACTCATCTCACATGAGTGAAACTGACATTTGGTGAAGTTAGAACGAAAAAAAGAGAGAGATGATTCATTTTACTTAAGTGGAATATTCCTCACTTTTTCTTTTGACTGTTTGGAAAGCAACTTTTTTAGGGTTTTTAACCCATTGATTTTGATAGGCTAAAGTTTCTTCGTCGTTCCGAATATTTCGCATTGGTTTGAGAAAGCCTTAATAGTTCTAGCTTTACATTTTGTTTTATCCTTCCGAGTTTCCGACTTCACGTTGGATCGGGAGCTCCAGGTTTTTTGTCACTTGAGTTGAGTTGAAATGGTATTGAGATTCCAGCAAAACGAATGGCATTGATGTATTTATTCCAATGCAAAACAAATATAATTGAATTAACAGGACTACTTACTACACGTATCTATTAAAACAAATATATATTTGTACAGGTACACACACATGCAAATAAACAGACCATAAGACATTATCTGTAAAACCAACTCCTCGACCCAAGCCGAACGCGCCCAAATATTTGACGTTTAACGAACAGCTGATTCAATTACACAGCATTTAACCAAATTAATAAAAAGGTCGTTCATGCAAACTTTTGCGTAAACTTATCATTTTACACAATTTGTAAACTTACGACGTTGCATGAATACCCTTATTAATACAAATATTTCTTTCTATTGAAAGGGTTTCTTGTAAGATAAATCGATGAGAACGAAAACTTGCCATATCCAAGCCTCGTCATAACCAAGCGTGAAACGTAATAGTAAAATTTCTTTTCTATGGAACTTTATATATCAATCCTATAAAAGTATTTTAACAATTAAGTTTGGCTATAGTTTATTCTGGTCCGGGTTCCGATTGGTTCCGATCACATCATACATACTTGCCGGAAGGCTCCAAATTTGTTTGCATGATATAAATGTTGAACTTGAGTTTGCTACCACTCAAGTTGTTGTTGTTGCGTTCAAATATTATTATTTCTATTGTTTAAATGAATTTGATAATAATTTTTGGTTGGTGACATGATTTTTGATTTCAATACCGCCCCGGATATATTTTGGGAAGGGCAAAATTAATTAATCATGCTTATTACGGAATTTACAATGGGAGCGGAAGCAAGGTGGGTTAGCACATTGCGTCGGTATTACAATTGAACGGATAACGATCGGGAGATTCACTTATTGAAATCTGATGTAAAGCATTACTGATCGAGTAGCTTCCCGCCTGGATTGCGAATTTTATAAGAGACATGAATAATTTTCTAAGGGCGCCGAAACTTCACAGTAAAATTTAATTACTAAATAAAAAAAAATTAAAATTGCCACCAAATTTGCCGCCCCCCCTAGTAAGTGCCACCCGGGGCGGGCCGCCCCCCTGCCCCACCTACGCTACGCCACTGTTGAAGAACCAACTAGGATTACATCTACGTCTAAGACCTGTATTGATCACATTTTCGCTAGACTTGGCCTTAAGGCTAACATATCCCTTATTAGCTCATTATCTGAGTTGAAGATTTCTGATCACTGTATGACTTGCCTATTTTTTAACTTTTTAAACATACAAAAAAGCCACACGTTAAACCAAGTTCCTTTTAGGACCATTACTAGAACAAATTTTGATGTACTTAATTCGAGCTTGATTCAAGAGAACTGGTTGGAGGTCTTTAGTGAGGCTGATCCCTCTCTAGCTTTTAATAAATATGTAAATACACTAATTGGTCATGATGTGCAAAGTTCAGAAACTTTTAATTCCAGAAGGAAAAAATTAAAAAAATTAAAGCCATGGATATCTACACACCTTTTAAAAAAGATAAATATAAAAAATAGCTTGAGATCTAAGTGTAAAAAACATCCTAATAATATAAATTTTCGTAGAAATTATGAGCTTATATGTAAGGAGATTTGTGTTGAGGTTCCTGTCTGCAAAGAAAATGAATTTCATAAAGCCCAAGGCAACATAAGAAAAAAATTGAAGATAGTCAATAAAATATTTGAAAAAATGCGGCTTCCGGTCCTGCAATCAGTTTGGTTAATGGAAATTTGAATATTGTTGATCATTCGGATATTGCTAAACTTTTTAATGAATATTTTGTTGGAATAGCTATGTACACTCTTTCTGAAGCTGGTTTCAACGACACTTCCAATATTTGCCCTGATAGTTGTTTCAATGAAGGATCTTATTCAAATAGTTTCTAATTCGAACCAATATCTTCTTTTGAGGCTTATAAAACTATAATGGCATTGGACAATTCGGATTCGAATACAAGTGATAGTTTTTCTAATAATTTTATTAAAAAGGTTTGCCTAAATATAGTTGCTGTTTTAAGGCATGTATTTAATAACAGCATTTTTCATGGTCAATTCCCAACCAATTTAAAAATGACCGAGGTCATTCCTATACACAAAAAAGGTGATAAAAAGTGTATCAATAGCCAGTTTTTTCTTAAATCTTTGAGAAAGTTGTGAAAAGTAGAGATATATAACCTATCTTGAAAGTATGTCGTTTTTTAGTTCAAATCAATTTGGATTTAGAGCTGGTAAATCGACTGAGGATGGTCTGCTTAACTTTTGTACACACATCTATGAGAGTATAAACTTTAAAAAACTTACTGCAGCCTTATTTATCGATATAAAAAGCTTTTGTAACCATAGACCATAATATTATGTTAAAAAAATTAGACAAGGTTGGATTCAGGGGTTTTATTTTGAAATGGTATTCTTCATTTCTTCAAGGTAGACAACAAAAGGTGAAAATTGGCGAAAGGCTAAGTGATAGTCTTAATATAAGTGTTGGAGTACCTCAAGGCTCTGTTTTGGGCCCAATACTCTTTCTGATTTATATTAACAATGTATTTAGTCTGAATCTGAAAGGCAATATTACTGGTTTTGCTGATGATATAGCCTGTGCCTATTCCACCTTATCTGTTTTGAACCTGGTTGCTGACATAAATCATGACTTAGAAGCAATTAGACATTGGCTTGGAGTTCATAAACTTGTCATTAGCGAAAAAACTAAAGTAATGTTCTTCAACCTACCTTAATTTCAAATTAGTCCTCTTCAACTAATTCAACATAGCTATGACTGTAAAAATACCTCGTTGAGTTCTTACACTTGCTCTGCATCATTGGAACCTATAACTTTTAAAACTGAAGTGGGCTGTTCATCAAATTGTTTCCTTATTGAAAATGTTAGTGAATTGAAGTACCTTGGCTTAATATGAATTGGAAAGCTCATACTTTATTCGTTAAGAAATATTTACAATCTGCCACTTATATAATTACTTAAGTAAACTCTGTGCTCGAAAACTTCTTGAAACCATCTACTATGGATTGGTTCAATATAAGCTCCAATATGTAATAGTTTTTTGGGGTGATACCTTTAAAAACTATCTACAGCCCTTGATCATATCTCAAAAGCATATATATTACGAATTATTTGGAAAAAAGAAGACTTGAGCATAGCTTTTCATTATTCCTCAGCTCAAAAATTCTACCTTTAAAACATCTTTACTTTTATAAAGTTTTTAAAAATGGTTATCTTTTTAATGGAAATTTATCTGCTTACTCTTTACGTAGCAGTGAGAGAGATCTTGCTTTTATTCCTGTCCACAATACTAAGCACTTTTTTAAATTTTACACATCAATAGCGCCCAGATTGTATAATGCTCTTCCCTTTGAAATTCGCTCTATATTTTCTTTTAATGCAAAGATTAAGAAGTGGCTTTTTAACTTTGATTTTGATGAAATCAACAACATAATATCTGTATTAGTCTAAATGATGCACCCACATTAACATTATGTGTTTATTAATCTTTTTCATATTTTTATTATCTTTTTGTATTATTTTTTGATATTCTAAGGCCTAATTTGAATTTGTATTTTATATTCTATTTATTTTTAATTTATACCTATATTATATAAAATATAAAAAAATGTATATTATATACAAAGATGCACTCGACACTTGTCATAGGACAAAAGAGTGTACCTTTTCTTCAATTTTTGTGTTTTGGAAAAACACTTACAATAGATAATATTATGATATTTATAATAATCTATGTTAGACTCAGATCTTTATTGTTAGTTTTAATATGATTTATGTTAACAAATTGAAGATGTAAAAATAAAAAAAATAAAACTGAACTGAAATTTAGACTTTGTGGCTATTTTGTAAAAGAATTTGACAGCAGAGGTAAGCCACAAGATGCTGTCTTATCTCCCCTATTCTTTGGAGCTTAGGAGGAAACAATGTGTTTGTAGTTATGCGTTTTCTTACCAAATTTGGAAAAAATCCTCTGATACCTTAAGAGAGTTCTAAGTCCCATTTTTCACAAATAAAATGAGTTTCTATTACTTTTTGGATATTACACACGAGGGAACTGAGTTTTTAGAGCTTCTATACCTTCTACACAAGGAAACAAAATCTCTTGACATATTTTTAATTTTCCCTTTGAAATCTATTAGACCAAGAGCCCACAGTAATTTTTGCGTGTGAACGATAACACAAAAAAAATGTTCTTATTCGATAGTATTTATAATTTTATTTTCAAATGTAAGGGTCTTGCAGTTTGTGGTTGGCAGTTATGAGTAATTCTGCATCCAAAATGCATTTTTTTCGGCAGATTAAATAATTGTGATAACACCTAAGATAACATTTAATTATATAGAACTTAATGCCCTGATATCAAATATGGTGGTGTAAGACGTTTTGCAGGCGGCCTTCTCCATGACAGACGCTCCTGAAATATGCCAGAAATCGGTTTTTACAAACACTTCAACCAACTCACATGTTTCAATGTATTTAATAAAAGTCCACAGCAACGAAAAAATTGATATGTATTTATATTTTCTATCACTTTCGTTTCTTCTTCTTTTTGAATATCATATAATATTTTCTGTTAAAAGTCGATTTTTGGCTAGTCTGTCAGGCAGAAGGCTTCCTGCAAAACGTCTTAGACCACTATTTTTGTAATAAGGTGAGCTTTCTCTACATATAGGAAAAAAAATTGTGTGTTATCACAACTATTTATAAAATTGATTTTTGGCCAACTTCGAAAGCGTCTGTAAGGCAGAAGGCCGCTTCCAAAACGTCTTGGACTACTATTTTTGTAATCAGGTGAGCTTACCCTACATAAAGGAAAAATTTTTTTTTTGTTATCACAATTATTTAAAGAAAAAATGTTGTGTTGTGACTACAAGAAAAATTTAATGAAATAATACTTTAAAAGCGTCTGTCAGGCAGAAGGCCGCCTGCAAAACGTCTTGCACCACTATTTTTGTAATCAGGTGAGCTTTCTCTTCATATAGGAAACAAATTTTTGTGTTATCACAATTATTTAAAAAATCGATTTTTGGCTAACTTCGAAAGCGTCTGTCAGGCAGAAAGCCACCCGCAAAACGTCTTGGACCATCATTTTCGTAATCAGGCTAGCTTCCTCTACATGTAGAAATCAATATTATTTTGTTATCACAATTATTTAAAAAACCGATTTCTGGCATATTTCAGGAGCGTCTGTCATGGAGAAGGCCGCCTGCAAAACGTCTTGCACCACCATATTTGATATCAGGGCATTAAGTTCTATATAATTAAATGTTATCTTAGGTATTATCACAATTATTTAATCTGCCGAAAAAAATGCATTTTGGATGCAGGATTACTCATAACTGCCCCAACCGCAATATGTGCAAGACGCTTACATTTGAAAATAAAATTATAAATACTATCGAATAAGAACATTTTTTTTGTGTTATCGTTCACACGCAAAAATTACTGTGGGCTCTTAAGTCTATATTTGTTGAATGCTTGAAGTGTGAGAAGGAGTGTAAAAAAATCTCTTAAAATCGTTGGAAGTTTCTAGAAAGAAACTCAGTTCCTCAACTAAGAGCCTCTTTCTATCAAAAAGAGATTATGAAATAAAAATAGCGAACCCTGTAATTTTGATTTTCCTACAAGCTAAAACGATCAGCTCTGGATTGATTAGATTTGCGAAGTATTTGTGAAAAAACAGAGAAATACGTAAACATATAATCAACTCGTCATTCAGCATAGGTCCGATAGGAGTGGGTGTTGCAATTCAAATCTATTCTTCGACACGAAATGTAACTACACATAAAACAATGTAAACAAAAGGGGTTTGGAGAGACAGTCACCACCGCCGCGCCGCCGCCGTAGACGAATACCATGGGCATGGGTTTCTGAGAAATTTTTAAGGAAAATTTATCATATTTTGGAGCTATAACGTTTTTTTTTATTATTATGAACCCCGTTTCAGTTAACAAACTCTATCTTTGCCAATCAACGATGGATTCTCAAATTCATTTTTGTATTCAAACAAAAATTTTGATCACTAAAACCTGCTGTTCATCTTTTTCTTGTGTAGATAACGGGTTTCCTGCAGTTTATTACCAAAAATTATTTTTTTAATTTTGGAGTTGTTTTTTTTTTTTTATTTGATATAATTATAGTAAAATTGTAATAACTATGTCTAAATTTAAAGCTATCACTAATTAATAAGATACTATGTTTTAATGTGTAAGCAATCAAACAAACAATATGTTGCTGAGTAGGTACCTATATATTTTTTTCTTTATTTTATTTCATTAAATTTAAATAATTTGCTTAAAATTTTGTATCATTTTATTTTAAAATTTTTGTTGCATAGAATTAATTGCCCGGCCCATTATTTGTGGGTGGAAAATGATATTTTTTGATAACAAGAAATCTTTTCGATACATTTAAATAAGCATTTACATTTTGTGCTGCTGTTGGAGACCATAGGAACATTTCGTTTTGCATCAATACTCACGAAAGCACCACTGTTATATCGCTTAGTTCGTCCGATTATGTCAATGTCGTCAGCATAAGCGATTAATTAGACCGACTTTTGACATATTGTGCCCCTAGTGTTGACGTGAGAGTTTTGCACGATTCTTGTAGGAACGATGTTGAAGAAGTCGCATGATAGCGCTTCGCCTTGCCTAAAACCTTTTTTGACATCATGGGTGTCGGTGCGGTCTTGACCGACCTTGATGGAACAGCGTGCATTCTCCATCGTAATTCTGCAAAAACGGACGAGTTTGGCAGGGATGCCAAAACTAGCCATTGCTCTATTTAGCTCGTCTCTATAGATTCTGTCATACGCGTCCTTAAATTCGATGAAAATGTGGTGGGTATCTGGGGTTTTTCCAAGATCTGCTGTAGTGCTAATATTTGGTTGTTTCCGAATGTCTTCAGGCGTTCACAAAGTAAGGCAGAGAAGATCTTGTAGGTGATATTAGGAAGACTTATACCTCTGTAGTTGATGCAGTCCAGAGGATCGTCTTTTTTGAGGATCGGGAAAACAATGGTGATGCTCCATTCATCGGGCATGCTTTCCTCCGACCATATTTCGCAGATGAGCTGGTGCAAACTCCTAACCAATTCATCGCCAGCCACTTTGAATAGCTCAGGCGCAAGGCCATCAGCTCAAACAGCTTTATTTAACTCAAGCTTAGATATAGCTATCTGCACTTCGTCGAAATCAGGTGGACAGAACTGTTCGCCTACGTCGCTCGTCCAGGTTAAACGGTGCAATCTGCATAGTAGCGGAGTTCGGTTCGTCATCGCCGTTATACAATTTGCAGAAATGATTTTTCCATAGGTATCCTCAGCAAGGACTACTACTACCACCGATCATCCTTGCAGGCTGTGGTTCGGGCCTTGTAACCCTGAGACGTTCTTTTTACTTTTTGTTTAAACTTCCGAACTCCATTCCTGCAATGGCATCCCTCTAATTTCTAGATCGCACGCTTCTCATGCTCTTTCTTTTTTCCTTCTTAGAAGCTTGTTTTCCTCTCTCCTCTCCGCTCGTAGAGCTCGCGAGCAGCTCTGGTCCTTCTATAAGTCGCTTTGTATGCCTGTTGTTTGGCTGCATGTACTTGCCGGTATTCTTAGTCGAACCAGGGATTTCGCTATGGTAGTTGTGCGAAGCCCAGCACGTCAGAGGCAGCATCTTTGATGGCTTTCTGGCAGTTCTTCCACTGATTCTTGATATTTGCAGTTGGTAGCAAAGGACTATTTAAGAGGGCATGAGAGACTCGATTCGAAAAGGACCTAGCGATTTCTTGCGACTGTAGCCGTCCAACGTCGAACTTCCTCACAGTATTACCTTGTTTTGGCTTTGGTCTGGATATCCCCAGCACTACCTTGGCTACAACGAGGTAATGGCCCGAGTCAACGTTGGCTCCTAGGAGCGTTCGGACATCCCTGATACTGGAGGAGTGCCTAGCATCGATCGCAGTGTGGTCAATCTAGTTGGTGGTTGATTGACCAGGGGTGGAATCGGCTAAGATGATTTGTGATAGTTGACAGTCATATTACTATAGTTTTGCTATTATGTTGTGACTGTCAACTATCACAAATCACCCTAGCCGTTTCCAACTCATCAGGAATTCACTATGTCCCCTTGTGTATATCGAGATGCGGGAACTGCGTACTAGCTACAACAATGTTTCGCCCCACAGCAAAGTCGATTAACCTGAGTCCGTTATCGGAGGTGGTGTCCTTCAGGCTATATCTTCCGATTGTGCCACCAAATATGTACGTCTTCTCCTCCTAGTTAAGCATTAAAATCACCCAAGACAATTTTATTGTCAAACCTATAGGGCATTGAAGGAAATTACCAATCGCTTGAAAATACGAAGGAAATTGGAAATAAACCAAATTAGTTCCTCCCAGCAGTGTCCCCAGACTTTCATAACCTTTTTCCCCTGTATTTATCAGCAAACCCAATTTTGTTCCCCTAATCTCCAAAAAAAATCCCCTTTTTTTCCCCTAAATAAAATTTTCATGAATATGCATACAAACAAAAATAAAAATTATATATAGCATTCGCAAATTAAATTAACCAAATCGCAAATAGGTTTAACCTAAACGCAAATAAGTTTCACCCAAGTGCAAAAAATAGATTTAACCCAAACGCAAATAGAATTAACCTAATCGCAATTCGATTTAAACAAAACGCAAACATAGTTAAACTATACGTAAATAATATTAAACTATTAACAAATCATTTTAACCAAAACGCAAATTGAATTAACCCGGGCTCAACTTGTTGTTCCAGCTGTGTGGTGAAGAAATGGAAGGCTTATAATAGTAGGAATAGTTCACCATAAGATTTTGACAAACCCCCAATTGTAAATCCAACCAGTTTTGCGCATTTTTCCAAGAACTTACCGACAAAATAAAAGGCCAATCCCTAGATAATGGCTTTTTAACATTCATGGATAATACCAAAATCCATTAGACCCAAAAAGTACAGCTGGAACAATAAATCAAGCTAAGGTTAATTTAATTTGCGTTTTGGTTAAAATGATTTGCTAATAGTTTAATATTATTTGCGTATAGTTTAGCTATATTTTCGTTTTGTTTAAATCGAATTGCGATTAGGTTAATTCTATTTGCGTTTGGGTTAAATCTATTTGCGCTTGGGTGAAACTTATTTGCGTTTCGGTTAAACCTATTTGCGATTTGGTTAATTTAATTTGCGAATGCTATATTTCTTAACAGTTTTAATTTTAGTAATAACCTTAAAGTAACATAGAAACCTTAGTAATATTTGTACACTGTATAATGTAGGTACCTACTAGAAATAATTTCCTTTATTGTATAAAATAGTTAAAAACCAACTTAGTATCTTCATTTACAAAATGCTCGAAAAGCTGAAGTTGATGCTGTAATTTCTTTTTCCTCCTGACATGGCAAGTCTTTGAATTCAGGCAATAATTCCCATTGCTTCAAATATCTATTTCTGGATTTTACTCTCGAAACGAAGGAAAACCTTCAGAAACTCAAATCTTGTAAATGGGACATTACCTGGGTTATTAACTTGCGAAATTAAAATTTAGAAGAGAATGTTAAGATTTAACTTTTTCTTTTTTAATGAAGTTTGAACATATTTTATAATGAGAAAACGTTTGAATATTTAATTTTTATTAAAAATGTATTTAAAATGCTTCATTTAATAAGTTTGTCCTTTATGAAGTTTTTCCCCTTTTTTAAGCTTGTCCCTCGATTTCCCCTTTTTCATTATAAAATCAGCAAAAGTGGTGCTTTTCCCCTCAATCTGGGAACCCTGCCTCCCAGACATATTTAATAGTCTCCCGCAGTGTTTAAAGTTCTCAAGTAGCTACTTGAATTTGCTGACCAAATAAAGAAACTTTTACTTCTTCAAAAGTAAAAAAATCTACCTTGAAACTTACGATAAAAAAAATATTAAAGTGCATCGCACAAATCTTATCTTTTCCACCAATATACTTAAAAACCGTTGCCAATAAACTCCTCTAATAATAGAAAACCAATCATCCAGATAAGGAATTTATTATACAAATTAAGAAACTTCCCCCTACATAACAATTAACGAAGAAGCACACAAATATTCCATAAAATATACGATAAATTACAAATTATGGCAAAAACACACAATTTATTAATATAGCCTATGGTTAGTGTTTGTCAGTATCAATCTCAAGACTGCCACTGCCGCAATCCATGATGAAAATGCGCCAAACGTTGCATAAACACTCGTATGCTTGGTTTGCTTATTACAGAACAGCTGTGTGCGAACTGCGAATTAGGTTTTCTTCCGAAACAACAACTTGAGTCGACTGTGCCAAAGTTGTCTCTCACTAGAATTCTATCTTTAAGTTGGAGAGAATAATAAACAAGCATCAGTATCTGTATCTAGTATATCTAGTATGATATACATGAGTTTGAGTTAAGTTGTTACGTATGCCGGATTGCCAGCCAGACGTCTTTGTCTCCTCAATCTGGTTTTTTGTATATCACAAATGTTGGTTGAATCCCAAGTTTACAAAGGGGGCTGCGTGTGGGGTAGGGCTTAGAGATAGGCACAAGACCGGCCGACGAGGGCTTTGAGCACTGACGTTGAACTTTACTGTGGCTGGGCTAGCATTCTGGCAGATATAATATGGGTGTGCTTGTTTGGCTTTCAATGTGGTGTGTTCTGTAGGTATATTCTGTTGCCGCCACAGTCAGCTTCAGACGTACCACTTACTGTCAAATGGAACTCTACAAACGCCAACAACTATAGTGACACTGCTTTCAGTCGGTATTAATCATAGCTAGAAGCCAGTTGGTCGTCGTCGCCTGTGGGTTTTGTTTTTTTTTTGGCTCTATAGAGGAAAGATTTGTGTTTTTACTTTTCAGTTCTCTCACACTCACCACTCTACCTCTCTCTCGCTATCTATCTTGCCCCCTTTTTACTCGATCAATTCCCCAACTGACGGTTTTTATTTTACCATAATCAAGCGCACTTTGAAGTTAATATACTTGGTATAGTAGCGGTGGTAACTTATTGCGGTTAAGTGTGAATATTAAAAAAAAAACAAAGGGTTTAAAGTATATCAAAGAATTGCGAGTACATAGATGGAGCACATGTGTTTTTGTTAAATGTGTCAAAGTTGGTTGCACTTTTGTCATATAAAAACCCAATTAAAGTGCTTTTTATAGTGTGATCTCTATACAAATCTGAGAGTGACAAGTGATCTGTTTCAAAAACAAAAATCAAACAAAACAAAAAACAAATCAAACTTATCTACCATGGATTACATTGTCAGAGCTTACAAGGACTGGAAATTGCATTCACAAGTAAGCTTTTCATGTGTATATCTTTGTCTTTGACAGAAACAAAAGAATCTATAATCTAGATTTCTAAGCAGCCATAATAATATAAACATTCCATAATCAGTTGAATGGTTGTCATTGTGGACCATAATATAATCTTAAAAAGAACACATTTACCTATACAAGTTGTTAGTTTTGATCTTTGGAAATATACTATATCAAACGGTAATTGAGTTTGACAAAGAGCAAATAAACCATAGGCTATTGACATACTTATTAGATTTTTAAGTCAAGACAGAAAAGAAATTTCGTCTTAAGATTTTATAAAAAATCGACAAACGTGCCAGTTAGCTATGTATATTTATTTATTTATAAATCATTAATTTGAGAGTTGTAGATTGCCATAACATGTTACGTCACTATGCTGCTGGAAAAATTGTTTGTATCTCAAAAAATGTCTATCCAGTAAAGAAACAAAAACCTGTCTTATGATATATGTGGTACCCTGCAGGGTAGCTGAATAAAAAAGCCATACTAATATTAGCCTGGGAATACCAGATTGATAGTGCCCGAGTGAGTGCAAATTAATAGTTATAAATATATGACGTGATTTCATTTGTTTTCTTTTTTTCTTGTTTCTTAATTTATCAAATTTATTTTGAAATATTTTTTTTATTGGTGCAATTGAATTCGTTAGTTAGTTTTTGTTAAATTCAAAATGACATCCCTGAGTGATGTTAAAATGATCATTAATATGATCTTTGTATAGGACTGCAGGTTGTATGTATGTTTGGCTTGTTTATTATTGAGTCAGGTGAATCTTTTATTTATTGTGTAAATATAATAGAAATATATATACAATCATGGGATCATCGGAACTATTAAAACAAATAATATTGTATTAAATGGAAATGGCGTTAAGCACAAAAGACTTCCTAATGAAGGTAAGACATTCGCTAGATCAGGTATAAGGCACTTATCTAACCTTAAGTTTTGTTTTTATAGAATTTTTTGGTAAAGAGAAATATTATTACACGTGATTAATTAAAATTGGAAAAGTTTTTTTTTTTTGAATGAACTCACAGCTGACTTTTTTGGAGGATATATGTACATTTATTTTACAAGTCAAAGCGGGAAATGAAACTATACGTAGTTAATGTAGGAAGTAGTTACATGAGCTGGCATGGTAAATTAAAAAAATAAAATTGGACATCTGCACAAAATTTATTGAAACTGCTTCATGCTCGATGCACCAAACCATAACTTAAAAATTGTATGCAATCAAATTCAACTTTTATGCTTTAAGTATAAGTAGTATAGGCATACAGGCTAGTCTTTCAGTGCTTAGTTAATTCTTGGTTAATCATAATAGTTAAATCCACAAGCGAAATAAGCCCAAGTTAACTTAGAAGTAGTTTTTCAGTATGGAATGTTTAACTAACTTTCAAATTGTCACAAATCTTTTGACATTGAAGTTGGGGGGATATTGACCTTTCATTTTCTAAATGATTTCCACACTGGAAATCATCCTTAACAAAGATTTCAATAGATTTTAAACATGAATCCGTCAGAAATATTTGTTCAGTCAACTCGGGATCTAAATTGACGGATAGAAAATCAGAATAGGGTGTTAAATCTGCAAATGTTGCTACTCATAATGTTGCTCAGATAATAATCTGGATAGAATAGTGCTCTGAGTTCTTAGATTCATTTATGAGCACTCCTTTCCCATATATCGATATATCTCATATGAATCGGGGCCTTAACATACATAAGTGAAATTTCAAATATTAGTGACTAAGCTGTAGAAAGTTGGATTGAAACACTGGATTCCTCCATGAACAGCAAGACTCAATGAAATAAGCCCGGATATGCTTCAAGGCTCTAAAACAAACCGCTACTGTAAATCGAAAGATTTCAGGCCAGTAAGAATTTCCTCCTCGAGACCTTATGGAAAGACATGTAGAAGGTAGAACCCACATATAGGGGAAGAATGCGAACAGTGAGACATTTTTTTCAAATTGATATATCTTTGGAACCTTTTAAGCAATCTTACAGAAACTTTGACAGTATTTTGAGACATACTTTACCTTCATACGGAGAGAGAAACTTTATTGAAAAATATAATAGTTAATCTGTTATAAGCAAAATTGTGAGCAAAGTCAAATTGTCTCACTGTTCACCGAGGGTGCGAGCACTGAGACGCTGTAGGGCGAACAGTGAGACGATATAAACAAATTACAAAAAAAATTACTTTAATTGTTTAATTTGTAACAAAAAACTACATTCAATTATAGCCTTACATGTGTTAGTCACTTTTAAATAAAGAAATCAATACAAATTTTCAAACAAATGAATAACCTGGAACAAAACTTAAATTCTCTTCTGCTTGCTTGACAGTAAAATAATAAACACAAAAAAGAGAGTGGTATTTCCAAAATTTTAGTACGAGATATGTCTCACTGTTCGCTTTTTGAAAATGTCTCACTGTTCGCCCCTTGTGATTTTTTCAGATTTTTTTTTGTTTAAATAAAAATTGTTTAATATTTATCCGATTGATTTGTTGCATTAAAAGATTATATAGCAACAAACTAGTGAAAAAAAACTTAGTTCATTTAACTGAATATTATAGAGTGTTAACACAAATTCAAAATACATTTAAGAAAGTACTTTTGTCACTTTTTTTTATGACCACTCACCAAAAGCACATGCTCAGCTGGATGAAGTTTGCGATAGAAATATAGAATGCGGTATAGAAAAAAAAATTATTTGTATCATTGGCATGTCTGTGTATGCTTTCGGGGAAACACAATATGCATTGTCTCACTGTTTGCACTGTCTCTCCCTACACATAAAGCTAAATGATGGTATTCTCTCGCAGGCCTAACTTTGAACAGAGTATGCTCAGAGGTCTCTAATTTAATTATTATGAAATACACTTGACCACTACACTGTTATCTAACTAGAAATTTTCTAATAATATATTTTATTTGTTATTTTTATTCTTAAATTATTTCAACTCGGTTGTGTGTGTTCAAGATTTTATCCCGTTTACTCTATTATTTTGTTCTGAGTTCATAGAGCGCACTCTAAACATACTCAGAAAAAAAGAAACACAAATTAAAAGTCCTGAGCACTCTGAGCAAAAATATTAGAAACATAAACTTTTGTTTTTGACAACTTAGGCCTTGATCTGAACTAAAAAGAAAAACTCCTAATTTTCGATAAGGGTATGGGCGTACCCACCTCTCAGCTGGCATAGTATGTGTATGTGAGCTTCGCTAAAATAACTGTAAGATTTGGTTTCCTTGTTATCCTGCAGAAGCCTGAGTTTTTTCATTTGTTAACTAAATTTTTTTCTGGTAGCCATGCTACTATAAAATTTTTAAAATTTATCTAAGACTCTAAATTTTTCATGGAGCCACAAGAGTTAAACATTCAACTCTTTGGGTTGGGCCTTGGGGAGCCATAGAAACATTAATTTCAGGGGTGGAATCGATTGTCAATATTTTCATAGGGTTTTCGGCGAAAGCTATATCTCTATCATATCTGTAGGGAAGTATAGAGAGAGCAATCGTCAAAACAACAAGCAATTATTCTAGTGATCACTTTAGTCCTACAAGGTATACGGACCAACGTTTCCAACTTTAAAGCTGATGAACTCCCAAAAAAGTGTCCCATAAATCAGTAGAATCTATGGAGATTTAAGGCTCTCCCAAACTAAGCCGAAATCATAGCGAATCTTTCGCAAAGATAGTTTTTTGTTGCATTATGCATCTTTAATATTTTGTATTATTGTGAATGATACAGCATGCAGGGGGGCAGCATGCCCCCCCCCCCATACATACATCACTGTTTATACGCCGGCCATAGTACGTAAGCAAGCAAAAAACAAACATCCCATAAAAAAGTAGAAATAGTAAACTAGAAGACATAGAATCATTCAGTTTTCAGTCTTTGATTAAGAATTAATTAGAGCAAGGAATTTCAGAAAACAAAATTATATTTAATTTTACAGTTTTGAGAAATTGTACTTAAAAACTAGAAGACATAGAATCATTCAGTTTTCAGTCTTTGATTAAGAATTAATTAGAGCAAGGAATTTCAGAAAACAAAATTATATTTAATTTTACAGTTTTGAGAAATTGTACTTAAAAACTAGAAGACATAGAATCATTCAGTTTTCAGTCTTTGATTAAGAATTAATTAGAGCAAGGAATTTCAGAAAATAAAATTATATTTAATTTTACAGTTTTTAGAAATTGTACTTTAAACCTTTTTTATGCTTTTTTTTTTGCAAATTTTGAGTTTGAAATTCGTTTTTTTTTTCAAAAACCATGTGTAGATTTCACTTGATTCAAAAACTATCTAATAGAGCAGAGTGTTGGCTTTAAAAAAAGGTATAATACTTAATTGTAAGTATTACCGTTATTTTTTAATATTTCTTTAATATTTTTAGTACTTGTTTTATATAAGTGCCCCTCCCGCCCAAACGGAGGAAGATAGACCCCGCCTCCTTTAGAAAAAAATGCTTGTATTTAACTCCTCTACAAAAATCCGTTATCAATTTTCGGCGCCCAAGTTATCACCAAAAAGCCCTCGATTGTCTGTTACGAGTAATGTTTTTGGAGTCTCTTTCTGTTTCCGATTTCATGATGGAGTAGATTTGCAACCACACGCATACATATACAGTTTTTCGTCACACTACTTGTCAAAAGTGATGAATGCTTGAAGAAGCCTTTTTATAATATGGCGTCATTCAATAGTGTGTGTGTAAATTTGACAACACGATGTTTTCATATTCTGTTGGAATCAAAAAGGAGTAGAACAGTCAGAAAATCGAATCGAAAACGACATTAGGCGTTTCCCTTTGGAGGTGGCGAAGTACTTGCAAGTACTTTGCTAGCATTTTTCAATGGAACACATCAAAGTGCTTTCCCATGTAAAATGTATCTACTCGCACATGAGAGCATGTGCAGTTGGTAGTACTAGATTAGGGTTTTCATCTACTCATAAGTACTTTGAAACCTCCAAAGGAAAACGGCTATTAGTGATCCGATTAATAGAACCCTTGGTATTTTCTTTTGAAGCTAACCTTATCGTTTTTCTTTTAAATTTTTGTTTCGTGGAAATTTCCAGAAAATAGGTGATAAGGTTCGCATAAAATGTTCATATCTTGAGTTCTATTTATCGAAACAGCAATATTGAGGTGTTTTTGCTCTTTTCAACCCTCGCCCGCCCAAAAGGCTGAATCCACAACCAAAATTTGCTGTCAGCTCTTGGACTTATACCTTCCCTGGCTTATCTTACAGTTTTTCATTTTTTTCCGTATTTGATAAAGAACACCTTCCCACAAAATGGTAAAACGAAGGTGCAAAAATAAACAAAACACAAAATAATGAAGTTTAGCTTTCTGTTAAGTGAAAAAATTTAATCAGCTGGATATTCTGACACAAGTGCACTTGACTTGATATAAATGCCGGATTTACACGACTGTAAATTTGCCAGTATAATGAAAAAAAGAGTGAATTTGTCCATTCTTTTGTTGTTGCTTTGCCAGTTTTCTAATTGTGTAAATGTAACATAAAGAGATTTTTCTTGGCAACTTTCCAATAAAGTTTTTTTTTAATTGGAAAACAATATTTTGGCAGATAGAAACCTGCCTTAATTTTTAATCCCTTGGGTTGTCTGAACACTGAATGTACCCATTAATAAGCTAAAATTTATCACAGAAATACTTTCCTTATATTTTTGGAGTAAACATGAAGAGACAAAACGTAAAAGAATATAAACAGTGTGAATTGATATTTAATTTGAATTGAAAATTAATGCAAATGAATAACTGAAATTTGAAATCGCATAGTTTAATCATGTCAACTCAAAGATGAACTGTTCTGTTCTTTCTTGTGCTGATAGATTCCACGCACTTATGCTGTTCTGATCCAGTTTTTCTTCATTAAACACAGCTAATGTAACTTAGAAAAGTTTACAGTGGTTTTCCATATTTGATTAGCTACCAAAAATAAACAATACTTTGCACATTCACATATTCTTATAGTTCTTCGGTTTCAATAATTTAAAAATTAACGTTTCTTTTCATCTTGAATAACTTTCATGTTCTTAACGCATATTTTTATTTATAATTTATATTAATTTATGTTTGTATAAATGGAAGAACAGTACCTACGGACCGGACGGTCTCCTAACATTAGGACTTTTCATCGTGAGTAACTTAGTATGAGACTCTGATATTTAAAGACTATACTCGTAGCCAGTGTTTTTGTCATTACTTATTTCTTCTGTCACATAAATTAAAAAATTGTTTTTAGAATCTTAATCTTTATTAAGTGATCGCAAATAATTTGTTTCAATTAACCAAAAGTATTTGTACGTGTCAAGATAATGAATGGAAACTGACAAATAAAGCTTTAAGACAAGAAGATAAGTAGTAAAAAGCTAGACCATTTTAAAGGAAGATGCTTTGGCATGAATATATGTATGTATATATTTTTGTACTTAATATTGAAAAGGTACCTACTTGTGTTCATAAATCCTAAAATTTTAGAAAAATTACAGAAAAGTTTTTGCAAAATTTTAGCTTCCAGCGAAATTGCAATCCATTTATATAGTGAAAGAAATCGCATTTTGTTTCATAAGCGGATAAACAAAAAATACCGACCCAAACAAACACAAATTGATAAGAGGTCTTATCAAACGAAAACTTGCTTTGTTTTTATTTACCCTTGAGTTGTTTCATTAATCGGACATATTTACAGCTTAACCTTTGATTAATCTTGCAATTTCTGGACTTGATTATTATTATTATTTTTTTTTTTTCAATTTTAATTTATTATTATTTTATATGTGCTGGAAGTTATGTATGTATGTATGTTTGTAGTTTTTTACATTCAAAATTCAATAGGTATCAGTAGTAACACGAACACGTCGTAAATTAAAGTTTTCTCACCTCAAATAGCAAAGGAAAAATAAAATTCAAATGCTGCCGGGTCTGCATGTCGAACCTTTTAATTAGTAATTTTGTGTACAGTAAACTGCTCATCATATTAAATATTTAGAAAAATACTAGTTTTGGGATTTCTACAATCTTTCTTGATGAGGTTTCTATCATATTAAAAACGCATGTAATGTATGTACCTATGTACAAATGTAAATTATTAATCATGTAGTTCAATAACTAAGAGAAGTACATAATACATATGCATTTTGATATTTCCCTTTGTTGTATTTTATTTTAATGTGATTGCAATATTAATAAATAATATTTCGTTTCAAGATGAAATTTGTTTTGAAATTTCTCGAAGTTGATTATGAAAAGATGGTTTTGAAAGTTCTTATCAACCCGTTGACATTTGAAAATGATACTAACTATCTTTGTAATAGATAGTTACAATGTATGTTATGACTAGGTATGTGTTTTTTAAATCAAAGCTATATATTATCATTGTGGCAATTTTACGATACTCTTTACTTTAATTTTATAACACAAATCAATTTCGTTAATAATACATATTTCTTTATATCGATTAAATTTGAGCAAACGATAGTAAATTGCAATAAATTGCTTAAGTATTTAAAAGCTTATAATATCTATTACCTATTTATTGTTTTTAATACACTCAAAACAACGATCAAAACGATACCGCCAAAAATAATAAAAACGCGTTCTTACTCTCATAAGTTCAAGTTTCTTGAAGTTTTAAGGATTTTTTACATGGATGTTATTAGAAAATCATATCATCATCAAGCCCTGTAACCCCGATTGGGGCATAGGGCGCCAACAAATCGTTTCCATCCTTCACGGTCTGCAGCTTGATGTTTTAACTGTGGCCACGTCTTTCTCTGGGAGTCTGCTTCTGCTAGAACTGTTGATTTTCATATTGTTCTTGGGCTTCCACCCCTCAGTGCACCCTGAGGATTCCATTCAAAAGACTGCTTTGCAATTTCATCGTTTGGTTTCCTCAGTGTGTGACCAATCCAACGCCATTTACGCTTTCTTATGTCGACGTCCAGCCACTGTTGTTCCAAGAAAATAAAACTCTCTTAAAATCCAATAATAAATATCCAATGCGATATCTGGTCAACCAAAAAAGGAAAAGACATCCAGAAACGTAATATGAGTATGATTTTATTTTCTATAAAGGAATGTTAATATTAACAATTTGAAAAAATTCTACTATTTACATTACTTACAATTGGTGAGAAAATTATTAAAATTAATAAATCAAAATTCTTGGAGCAACTAAATTAACTTTAACTTTTAAGAGCCGGCAGTGAATATAACCTTAAAACTTTTACACAAAAAATTGCAAATTCACATGACCTTTATATGTACATGGGTTACTAATTAGCTGTCTCTTTCCTTTGGAAAGAGATGAAATTATCAAAAAATAAATGAAATATTAAAGGGAAGTTTAATCTGTCTGAAAATGACAGAAATCGTTGAAACTAAAAATATCCTTCCACCAGAACAGTTCGGTTTTAGGAAAGAACATTCTTCGACTCATCAGGTATTAAGACTTACCAAAGATTTAAAAAAAGCACTAAAACATAAAAAATCCATTGGAATGGTTTCCTTTGATATTGAGAAAGCTTTTGACAGCGTCTGGCATGACGGTCTTGTCCATAAGCTTCTAATAAACGGTCTTCCAATGTATATTATAAAGATTATAAAAAGTTTCTTAAAGGAAAGAAAGTTCTTCGTTGAAATTTCACAACATAAATCTCCGTTGTACGCTATTAAAGCGGGTGTTCCCCAGGGCTCAACCCTCTCCCCCCTTCTTTACAATATTTATGTGTCCGACTTCCCTGCCTTAAATCACTGCAAGAGATCATTTTTTGCTGATGATACATGTATTTACAGTATATCCGATAGTTGTCAACAAATTTTACTCAACCTTCAAAATGCTCTTGATGCGGTTCAAATCTATTTTTATTGCTGGAAAATCAAAATAAATCCTTTAAAGACACAAGCTTGCTTTTTTACAAAGAAACGTAAGCAAAGCAACTTGCCACAAATAAATCTTTCAGTGCAGTGTTCCCAGATTGGTGGTTTTTCCAACCAAAATGGTTGGAAAAAATGCCTTTGGTGGGAAAAATGGTGGGAAAATATTCATAGTCGGATTTATGGTGGGAAAATATTTCAATGGTTTCTTTTTTGGTGGGAAAAACCACAATTCACTACACCTGCCGTTCTTCGAATTTTATGACCTATGTATAATGATTTGTCACAAAAAAAACAGAAACTTTAAAAAATATTTTTTGTTTGTGAATACCACACAAATGAGGTACCAAAAATCACTGACCTTGAAAAAAATTAAAAAATATCTCAAAATTCATAAAAATCATTGGCTGAACAATTACTGAAACATACTAGCTGACCTTTTACGACCTTTAAGTGACCTTTCAAGTGAGATGCCAACATTTTTTTTGTAACCTTGAAACGAACTTTAAAAATTCATAAGAAATACTTTGGCCTACCAATTATTGAAAATAGTTGATCTTATCATGATCTAGTGATCTTTCGGATCGGTATACATTTTTTGTGAATATTCCACAAATGAGGTGGCAAAAATTATACGTGACTTTAAGAAACTTTAAGAATTTTAGGGCTGACTAATTTCTAGGACAAGCTAACTTTCTTCACCAATTACTGACCAATTAGATGACATACTTTTTTTGGGAATATGAAGTACCAAGAGTGCAGAGCTAACATTCTTCTTTTGTATATCTACGAAATATTTGTAGCAGAAAAGGTTATGGTGGTTTTTTTTTCCTTCCAGTACAAAAATGGTGGGATTTTTTTTGGAATTTGGTGGGATTCTACAAATCTCATCTGGCAGCACTGTTTCAGTGTGTAATGCTCCAGTCCAATGGGAACAAAGTATTAAATATTTGGGTGTTATTCTTGACAAAAGCTTAACTTACTCACATCAAACTTCCGAAAGCGTTAAGAAAGGTCAATTTTTAATCAAAGTCTTGTTTCCACTTTTAAACAGAAACTCCCACCTAAGCCTTGAAAATAAATTATTAATTTACAAAGTTATTTTCCTACCTGCTATGTTATATGCATCTCCATGTTGGTACTATTGTGCTGAGTGCCACTACAAAAAAATTCAGATTTGTCAAAATAAGATTTTGAAAACAATTTTAAACCTTCCTTGGCATTTCTCAACTATTGGGTTGCATGAAATCGCAAAAATTCCTACTATAAAAGAAAATTGTTCAAAAATTTACGAGCAGGTTATGTATAAATGTTCAATAAATGAAAATTCAATATTAAAAAATATTACCGCTTAGCTTGCATCTTTTTTATCTTAGTTTTAAGTATTTATATTAGTTTAAGTAAAATTGCCAGTGAGTTTTTGTAAAATTTTTCTCAAAACGAATACCTACCAATAAATTAAATATCCTTCCCTATTATAAAATTTATAGTTGCTAAGAATGTATATATTATTCTCATCTCTATGTACTAATTATCCAAATGTATTATAAATAGGTTGACACTAAATGAATAAATAAATGAAATGAAATAAAGGGAAGTTTAGTTTAGGCGTTACCACCATTAAGAAATTTTAAGTACTTTAAATTAAGTGGTTAACTCGATGACATTCCCGGGGCCGTCTGAGAACTAGATCCTAGGTTGAAGACTGTAAGTCCAACACAGCGAGTCTCCCAATCGATCGTTTAGCCTTTATTGAACCATTGGAAAGCTTAACGTCGGCCATACGTATAATTCCATCAGGACCCGGATAAATTTTGATGACACGGCCTAAATTCCAGGCTGAACGTATTTCGTTCGGTTCGATGACAATTACTATGTCATCTATCTGTACTGGCCTTGTTTGCTTAAACCATTTTGAACGCCTTGTAATTACGGGCAAATATTCAGCGTACCAACGCTTTGTAAGCTCTGCCATCAAGTGTTGAGAGCGGCGACAATAAAGTTTGCTGCAGAAATCCTTTTCCGAAAATACTCCAGGTGCGGTAAAATCTCGATCATCCTCGCCGAAAAGCATTGAGTTCGGCGTTAGCGGCTTAGGGTCCTCCGGATCAACAGGGATATGAGTAAGTGGGCGTCGATTTATTTGCCTTGAGCCTCCATAAGCGCGTTCCGTAAGACATCCTCTCTTGGTACGATACCTTTCAAAACGAAATTTAAGCTTTTCTTTATGGACTGAATGAGCCGTTCCCACGCTCCTCCCATCCAGGGAGAGTAGGCTGGAATGAATCGCCATCTAACTCCCTCGTATCTAGAAGAGTATTCGCACAGAGAAACCTGCATCTCCTTAACATCCTTATCCAATAAGTTTCTTGTCCCCACAAAATTAAGACCGTTGTCACTGTAAAAGAATCTCGTAACGACACGATTGATGAGGAAACGTCTGACTGCCATAGTGCATTGATCTAAGCTTAGATCGTTCAGCAATTCTATTTGCACTGCTCTGAACGTGAGGCATGTGAAAATCATTCCATAGCGTTTTATTGTACCTCGACCAAACCTCACCAACATTGGGCCAAAACAGTCCACTCCGACATGAGTAAAGGGTCTGGAGTCAAAGGCTAAGCGAGCTTCAGGAAGCTGGCCCATCATAGGCATAACCACTTTGGCTTTGAGGCGCTTGCACATGTAACACCCCTTGCGAACTCTCTCGACAGCTCCTCGAATGCTTACTATCCACACGCTTTCACGAATGTCGGATATAACCGTAGCAGTTCCCATATGACAGTTCTTTTGGTGATGATAATCGATGAGAAGGTCGACCAAAGGGTGTTTCTTGGGAAGTATTGCGGGATTCCGAGACGAATACGAGGAATTAGCCTTTTGAGCCCTCGAGCGCAGCCGCATAGTACCATCATCATCCAGAAACGGAGACAGACTCAAAATTGTGCTTGAAGAGCTAACTTTACCACATGAACTTAGCGAAGCGATGTCACTTGGAAAAGAATCCCTCTGAATTTTCCTAAACATCCAATTTTCGGCTTGCCGAAACTCGAAAGGTGTGATGTAGACTTCATTTTCGGTGGGCTTTCTCTGAAGAATGTGTTTGAATCGCAGTAAAAATGCAATCGCTCTGACCGAGGAACTCCATCTAGCTCGAAATCTTGGAGATAGCAATTCATACGCCCCGTAAAAATGTTTTTGTTTAAGTTTATTACCATGGTGCAGCATTCTACAAACTTTATCTTTGTTGTTCTCTAAAACAGTCGCAGCATAAGGTGTAATTGGCCATTGAACTAATGGTTGTTTCAGGAATTCTGGACCTCTAAACCATCTGGTGTCTTGATTTTCCATTGATGTTTCGAAGCGTTTTGTGCCGTCATCAGCAACATTATCGTTAGATCTAATGTGAAACCACTGACGTGAAGAGGTAGAATCTAGGATTTCACCTACTCGGGTTGCAACAAATGATGGCAATTTATTGGTGCAATTTATCCACGAAAGCACTGTCTTCGAATCAGATAAAAATAGCAGCTCGTCTATTCGTATTGTATGGGACTCCTTGATTGTGGCTGCCAAGCGAACCCCAAGAACAGCGGCCTGCAGTTCCAAGCGAGGAATAGATAACTGCTTGACAGGGGCGACCTTGGCCTTTGCCATAACTTGAGTAACTTCGACCTCATTACTGAGCGCAAAGCGAAAATAAGCCACTGAGGCAAATGCCTTTTCTGAGGCGTCAACGAAAACTACTAGACTTACGTTACATTCGTCAGGGTTCCACGATACGTACCGGCGGGGAATCTTGATGTCTTCAATGAACTTTAGTTGCTTGATAAAATCCAGCCACAAGTCTCCAAGGCGAGATGGTAATGGCTCATCCCAGTCATACCCTTCTCTCCAAACGTCCTGGAGTATGATGCGTCCCCGAATTATATATAAAGAAATAATTCCCAAGGGATCGAAGATCTTCATAATAGTTTTTAGCATCAGCCGTTTTGTAATAACTGCGTTCTCAGTAAGCATATTTTCCATGACCTCATCCTTCGCCAGCTTGTATGAAAAATTATCCGAAGAAGGGTTCCAAAACATGCCTAAAACCTTGGAAACTAAACAATCACTTTCGTTAGGATCGATGCTTACCAACTTGTTGTTCACATATCCATGCGGCATCTGATTTAAAAGGTCACGGCTGTTTGATTGTATTCCCACAAGGTCAAAATTCATTGAGTGGCAAATACGGATTGCGTCTCTCGTAACAGCAACAGCTTCCTCAACAGAGTTATGACTATTAAAATAATCATCGACATAAGTCCGTTTGGTCAAGCCATCCACAGCACCGGGACACTCGTCTTTAAAGAGGTTTGCATGGTGATTCTTCACGAACTGTGCGCATGTTGGAGAGCATCTGGGGCCAAACATCATTACTTCCATGATGTAGACTGTTGGCTTCCTAGAGCTGTCTCCCTCTCTCCATAAGATGCGTTGACACTGTTGATCCTCGGCTTTTATTCGGATTCTATGGAACATCTCACGTACATCGCCATTCACGGCTACTTGACGCTCTCGAAATTTAAATATACCAGCGTGTACTGGAACCAAGTTATCTGGACCCTTCATTAGATGAGTGTTGAGAGATACTCCGTTGACTTTAGCGGCCACGTCTGCCACACATCTGGGTTTAGGTGGACTCTTGTTAGGATTCACGATTATAAAGGTTGGAGCGTACCAAACGCGAGGCCAGTCCTTTTTTAATTCCTCTTGTGTAGCGATTCTGGCGTAACCTTTAGAGAGAAGTTCCCGAAAATAGTTATTTTGCCATTCCAAAAGGTGAGGCTTTTTCAATAGGGTCTTCTCCAAACCAAGAAGGCGTTTAAAAGCCATGTTATAGCTGTCGGGCAATTTGACATTATCTGCATCCCACAAAGAGGCCAATCTCGTATTGCCTGTCCACCAGTTTTATCGTGCGTTCCATTAAATCAAAGGATCGACTCACTTCTCGACTGAGCAATTCACCTTTTGGCGGCATCACACCAAACTCTTCAGTCGTAAAATGACGACGAACAAGATCATGAAGGTCTATTTCCCCTCGAATAGCATCATGAAACATGAGATTTATAGTGGGTTTCGAAGCCTGATGCAAACAGGACACATTCATCGATGGAGCTGACTTGCCGTATACTATCCATCCCAAAAGAGTCTTTAGAGCATGAGGTTCTTCCTCCTTGCCATGTCGCTGACCGTGGCCTAGCAGGAATTTGGCTTGATCTAAACCAAGCAAAACTTTCGGACGAGCATCTTTCAAGTCAGAGAGTGGCAGG
This sequence comes from Dasysyrphus tricinctus, assembly GCA_963921185.1. NCBI lineage: Eukaryota > Metazoa > Arthropoda > Insecta > Diptera > Syrphidae > Dasysyrphus > Dasysyrphus tricinctus. The sequence goes on along the minus strand of OY992530.1, from coordinate 76,682,027 downwards.
CCTCTGAGATGTGGATATAAACTTTTCAAATAAGCCACATCGGTAGACTGACTGGCGAGTCCCAAATTTTTAATTGTATAAACATTTTTCAAAATATACCTTTTACGATTGTTAACTCCAGAAATGTTAAAACTCGTGCACTTAGAATCTTCAACTCGAGACACCCCTTTCGTCCACTGAAGTGTGAGTTGTTCAGGGTATCCATCTAGCCCAAGCTCATTAAAAATGATTTCCTCAATCATCGACAGTGAAGACCCATCGTCCAAAAAAGCGTATGTATCCACAAATAAATCTCCGTTGCCATAAATACGAATTGGCACTATTTTAAACATAATTGTTAAATCAGCTCTGACATGAGAGGAGTGAATATGATGCTGTGGAACGAAAGGAACTGCGGCTGAGCTTAACTCAGAACTACTGGTGTCTGAAGACGTATGCAAGAGTGGGTGATGTCGTCGTTTGCAACCATCGGTCCCACACGATCTTTTTTTGAAGCAAACTCTCCACTGGTGTTTTGATGGATCTAGACAGGAGAAGCAAATAGACTTTTCTCTAGCAAATGTCTGCCTTTGATCCGGAGATAAAGCTAAAAATTCCTCGCATTGATTTAAGGAATGTTGTTTTTTATTACACTTGCAACATACACCGACTGGCGCAGAAGACGGAACAGGTTGATGCAACAGCACTCGAGAAGATTTGTTACTAATAATTGTCCTCTTTTGGTCCAAGGGGCCACCAGGTTTTGACAGATCGGGAGGTAAATCAAAAACTCTTTCAGTCATGAATTCAGCAAACTGCTCGAAATTGGCTCGTTGCAAAACTGACTTTCTCTTCTGCCAGTCTTGATAAAGTCCTGCTCCTAACCTCGATGCTAAGTTTGTTAAAACATACCCGTTGTTTAGATCCTCGCCTCTATTCATCGATTTGACGTCTGCCACAAAACCATTGAGCTTCACAGCCCACACTCGAACCTTGGGATCACACCTTGACGTGAGCTTGGGCAGACTCAAAAGATCCGAAGTCAGGTCATGAACCAAAACGTCATAACGACCGAACATAGTACGAAGCGAGTCCATAATAGCATCAGCATCCGATGAATACTTGAGGCGATCACTTACGAGTTGGTATGCCTCTCCCTTTAATGCCTTGCGTAAACGAGCCACATTTTCTTTAGCGCTATATCTACCTTCGATGGTGGTTGATTTATAGACCTCCTCGAAGTATGGCCACTCTCGTTTATTTTCACCTGAGAAAATTGGCAGCTCTTGAACATTGTTCCGATTCAGTATCGTGAGAAGGTTTGCCATGTCTTGATCCCGAAAAGAAGTGTCACTCATACCGGAATGTTGTCCGGACATTTGTTTCGGTGAAGTAGACATACTTGGTTGTTGAGCGGCTGTTTTTCGCAATGGGGTAGACTGACTATGTACAATTGTGTTGTTCACAAGTGCCTGATGATTAGCTTGGATTTTCCTAACTATTTCCAACTTGGCAGCTTTTGAAGCACTCGAGCAAGACGTTGAAGTTTTAATGGAATTGGAATTAGGCTGTTCCTTGATAAGAGAGGCCTGTGACAATTTCAACTTGGTCTCAGCAAGTTCAGCTCGCAACTCCGAAAGCTCCTTGTCTCGTTGAGCTACAGTGGCTTGGGCAACTGCAGCAGCTTCAATAATTAAATCCACTTGATCCTCTGAAACATCTGCGATAGCAGCAGCTGGAGCTGGCAAAGAACTTCTCCGACTCGCAAGCGCCCTTGTAACATCGTCGTCTTCTCGAAAGACACAATCTTCTTCCTCGCAAAACCAAGGAGTTATCGTGTCGAATTTGTCGGCATCAAAATTGTGGCAACTATAATGCCACCAGCGCTTACATTTGTCGCAAGACACCATGAAATCATCGTCCGCTCTTTGACAACCCGAAGAAGAGCAACTGTGTGTTTCTTGACCTTCCATACTAAATAATTGAGCACCAAATGAAAGGAAAAGGTAAGTAGCTACAATTAAAATAAAATAATGTTGTTCCAAGAAAATAAAACTCTCTTAAAATCCAATAATAAATATCCAATGCGATATCTGGTCAACCAAAAAAGGAAAAGACATCCAGAAACGTAATATGAGTATGATTTTATTTTCTATAAAGGAATGTTAATATTAACAATTTGAAAAAATTCTACTATTTACATTACTTACAATTGGTGAGAAAATTATTAAAATTAATAAATCAAAATTCTTGGAGCAACTAAATTAACTTTAACTTTTAAGAGCCGGCAGTGAATATAACCTTAAAACTTTTACACAAAAAATTGCAAATTCACATGACCTTTATATGTACATGGGTTACTAATTAGCTGTCTCTTTCCTTTGGAAAGAGATGAAATTATCAAAAAATAAATGAAATATTAAAGGGAAGTTTAGTTTAGGCGTTACCACCATTAAGAAATTTTAAGTACTTTAAATTAAGTGGTTAACTCGATGACAGCCACTCTTGACTTGTCCTGCGCCACAATTCCTCATTAGATATTATTTGTGGCCAGCGAATCTTAAGGATGTGGCGAAGACAGTGATTCACAAAAGCCTGCAATTTCTTCGAAATGGTAGACGTGACTTCCAGGTTTCACAAGCATATAACAGCTCGGATTTGACATTGGATTCGAGGAATCTCAACTTAGTGCGTAAGGAGATTTGACTGGATTTCCAAATTGGGGACAGAGTACCGAAGGCAGCACGAGCACGAGCTTTATTTATTCTACTTTTAACGTCCAGATCCGTACTACCGTTTGCAGAAACAATAGTGCCAAGTTAGCTAAACTGTTCCACTACTTCAACTGGCGTGGAGTGGAGTGGCCTGTGAGCATTATTTTTGTCTTTTTGTTGTTTATTCTTAGACCACTCGACTCTCCCTTCACTTGCAGTGTTTGGCACATATAGACATATGTCATCGGCATAGTCTAAATGACTGAGCCTTTCGAACGGTCTCCATTGAATGCCCTGTCGCTCAGCTGTACCAACACTGGCCGTCAATAAGCCGCCCATCGCCAGCAGGAAGATAATATTGGCGATAGAACATCCCTTTGTCTCACATCCTGTTGCACTACGAAGGAGTCGGATAGCTGCCCATTGTGCAAAACAAAGCACATTGCGTTGTTGTAGGACTCTTTAATAATGGCAACAATTTTTGGTGGAATTCCTCTACCAAGCAACGATCTCCATATACATTCTCGGTTAACTCGATCAAAGGCTTTCTCAAAATCCACGAACATGAGGTAAAGCGGTGATTGAAATTCCATCGACTGCTCGAGGACGATACACAGGGTGTTGATATGGTCGACACACGATCGACCACTGCGGAAGCCAGCTTGATGCCTCTTGAGTGTAGACTCGATTCTATCCTTTATTCGCTCGAGAATGATGGTTGCCATTACTTTTGGGAAAACGGACAAAACGGTGATACCACGCCAATTGTTGCAATTCTTTAAGTCACCTTTCTTTGGCAACTTAACAATCACACCATCCTTCCAATCCCTGGGATAGTTTTCGTTTTCCCAATTGCTTTGTATCAACGGATGTAAAATACTAGCCGCTGTTACGGGATCGGCTTTCAGGAATTCAGCTGGTATTCCGTCCAGTCCAGCTGCCTTGTTGTTTTTGAGGAGATTTATTGATGTCTGGATTTCCGATTCTGACGGGGGTTCGATGTCAATACCCTTATAGGACCTGCGCATCTCGTTACTTCAGCACTCTGCTCAACTGAATCCTCATTTAGCAGGGCACAAAAATGGTCCTTCCATCTACGAAGCTGATCCTCAATTGATACCAAAAGTGTGCCATCCACATCCATTACAGGATGATTCGTGCTGCTTTTTTCCCGATCACGTCTTTGGCTATTTGGTACAATTCCCAGATATCTCCTCTTCTGGCAACGATTTCCACATTATCTGCGAGTCCATCTAACCTCACCCTCTTGTCACGTTTCACACAACTATAGACCATCTTTTGTGCAATGCGGTACTCTCTTCGCAAGTCAGCCTTTCGTTGAATATCTGCTTCGGCATTTATTTGAATTTTCAACGATTTGCGAAGTTCGATCTTATCCCAGGAGTCTTGGGATATCCAAGAGTCTCTACGTCTCGTTCGCTTATGTACAGTTTCGGATCCAGCTTCCATAAAACAATTTTAATTTCACCCCACATCTCATCAATTGTTGAAAGCTGGATTCCGTTTAATGACGAGGCTCTGTCGTTAAGGGTGGTGACATAGTTTCGACGTATATTGGGGTCATTTAAAGCATTAGTAATGAATTTTGAGCTCCTTGCTGCATCATGCGATGGTTTTTCTACGGCAGCGGTTCGTAGTTTGAGACTCATCAGAACCAAATCGTGGTCGCTTCCCACATCGGCATTTCTTATACTCAGGACATCACACATAGACTTCCTCCATCGCTGCTGAATCATGATATGATCAATTTGGTTTTCGGTTTCATCATTCGGATGCAACCAGGTAATTTTGTTGCACGTCTTATGCTTAAATACAGTCCCACCTATAACACGACGATTCGCGTTACAAAAGTCGACAAGCAAGTCACCATTTTCATTCCATGACCCCAAGCCATTTTTTCCCATCACGCGTTCCAGTCCGTAATTGTCTGAACCGACTTGGGCATTAAGGTCTCCCATAACGACTATGATGTCGGCTCTCGGAACACTACTGTAAACCGAGTAAAGATGAGTGTAGAACGCGGTTTTGTCTTCCTCTGTCGTTTCATTTGTGGGGGCGTAGCACTGAATAATTGTGACGTTACGAGTTTTTGAACGAAACCTTGCTATCATTAATCTCGCAGAAATGGGCGCCCTCCTGGGGGCCTCGCTTCTTCGTTCAACATAATTCCGACACCATGCAGTCTTTGGCCGCCCTCTCTTTCATCTTCCCCGGAACACAGCATTCTCGTCTGTCCAGTGTCTGATCTGTATTCAGCTCTACCTCTCCACTTAGTTTCGCTTATGCCCAGGATACTGATCTTTAGGCGAAGCATTTCACGCTCAACTTGCTCGTATCTACCATCGCTGTTCCATGCTCCGATTTTCGTACGTATGCGGTAGCCAAAAGTAACATTTGCGCTTCTTGAAAGATTTCTTCTATTTGTCAACGATTCATTTACTATTATGGCGTATTGATTGACGCTCGTTCATGAAAGATGCCGCACCCCCAAGTCCGATGTGGTGCGGTTTACTGCAACCGAAGCTGCAGAAGGATTTTCCATAAAAAGATTACCTCTTGGGGACTCATTTCCATTTGCTGTCATAGTTCATGTATTTGCATATATCCTTCCACCATGGTGTTTTCCGAGATATGGTTAATAACATACATAAACTCAGATTTGACAGGCACACCCGCCTTTTGTATGGTCAAACACATAACTGCTCGAGGTCACCCACTATGGGAAAACAGATGCCTTTTGTAGCCGCCCAATATGGGTTACAGACGCTACCTGCTGCTGCCGTTGGCCTTTCAACAAAAAAGCTCCTCCGCCACCAGACTATCATACCGTTGACCGCCACATGCAGTTCATCCGCCTTAAGGGGGCTTTTAACCATCCCAAGGACAAGTTTGTGCCCTGACCAGCATCGCTGGGTTGTCTGCTTATCCCGGCATCCATTCGGTCTCCTGCACGTTAGCGTTACCCGCCCTCTACCACGCGGAGGTGTGCATAGGGATTTTTCTATCATTGAGCCTAGGGCCATATGGCGTCCTAGCACTCTCAAGTACTTTTAGAGGGCTTCACTTAAATTTAATAACACAAATCAATTTCGTTAATAATACATATTTCTTTATATCGATTAAACTTGAGCAAACGATAGTAAATTGCAATAAATTGCTTAAGTATTTAAAAGCTTTTTTAAAGCTAATAATCTCTACAATTACAACGATCAAAACGATACCGCCAAAAATAATAAAAACGCGTTCTTACGCTCATAAGTTTAAGTATCTTGAAGTTTTAAGGATATTTTACATGGATGTCATTAGAAAATACAAAAATTTAAATTACTAAACAACCCTAAAATATGTTTTCTCAAAATATATTTTTATAGTAAAATGTCTCTATCATTTTCAAATAAATAAAATATACGACTGGGTCGCACCTACTTGCTCTTATGTTCAAGACACTGCGGGTTTAAGAAAATTGTATATAAAAACATGGAAATCATAAGAGAAAAATGTAAAGAAGAACAACTAAAAAACAACTCTTCTGACAGTTTGAGGTGAAAAAAAAGAATACCATCTTAATTCTTGATTGAATATGATTGTATGGGAAAAAAAATTTTAAATCATTATAGCGGTTTTTTAAAAAATAATTTTTTATATATAAAATTCTTAAAACATTTTTAAGAACAAATTTTGGTATGCAAATCTAAAGTATATATCTATGTGTATATAAAAACAAAATTTGACAAAAAATTGTCAACCCGTTTTTGAGATATCGAATTTTCAAAAAAAAAATGAATTTATTTTAAAAATCCAAAAACTTTTTTTTTTTAAATTTTGATATGCAATATTATTTAATTTTATTTGAAATTTGTTTATATACAAAAATTCATCTAAATCCGTTGAGCTGATAACGAAACAACTCAAAATAAAAAAACAGGTTCTATGACAGGTACTATTAATAATTGCTAAGTGTAAAATTTTATAATTTTTGGTAGTAGATCGTACTTATTTTAGTATATTAGAAAAAGTTTAATGAAAATCGTAGGAGTCGTTTTTGAGAAAAATATTTTCCTTTGGGGTTTTTTAAACTTTTCATGGAAGGTACCGTTATTTTTCCATAAATGTAAAATGTTTTCTAAAAATATTTTAGAAAGTACTAAAAAATCTTAAATATCGAGTTTCAAAAAAAATCGATAATATCGTTTTCGAAATATTTGATTTTCCAAAAAAATTTTTGAAACATTTTTTAAAAATCCAAAAAATATTTTTTCAAAAATGTTGGTACACAAAACTATTTATATTTGTCGGAAACCTCTGTATAAAAAAAATTATTGAAATCGGTGGTACCGTTTTGAAGAAAATCAAAAATTAAAAAAATGGTTCTTTGTGAGGTACCAGAAATAACCATTTTTGAAAAATGGTTTTCCACCAAAGGAAAGCCTTTACTAAAATAAATTTGTTGAATTTTTTTTAAGAAACGTTGTCGAGTCGTTTTTGAGAAAAATACGATTATGTAAAATTGCTTAAAAAAATTGTATGGCAGGTACCGTTAAAAAAAAAATGAAAAAACGAGTGGGCATAATCACCAAAAACCACTATGTACCAAGTTTGAAGACAATCGATCGAGCCGTATAGGCTGTAGACGAACAGACAGACAGACAGAATTGTGCCACCCATTTTTTTGGTGTTCTCTATCATCGTAATATCATGTTTGATTGTTATCTCAAAGTTTTTTTTCTGCACGAATCCAAAACTTGCCTTATAGTACCTATATTTGCAAGTAAAAAATTACTAAACATTTCTTGTGAGGATTTCGGTCTTATTGAAATCAATGAAAAAGTGGTGGGTATCGATTTGAAACTCCTGGGTTCTTTCTAAGATCTGCCGTAGTGCGAATATTTAGTCGATGGGGGACTTCCCACAAAAAATAAATATTGCTGCAAAAGATACGAAGATACATACGAAAGCACCATAAAGTTGAATTGGCCTTGTACTAACATAGAACCCACAACTTGTTCAATCAACCTTATAAAAAAACTTACATTATGAAATAACATATTATTCTTTTAATAACAAGAACTTTATTTTAAGTTCATTCTACGTTGTTATATTTAATTTAAATTGATTCAGTATTAACACAATACCTACATACATATATCTACTTATATTTAGATGAAATGCTTTCCTAATTAGCTTCACATGTAGGTATTTTTTGCATTTATACAAGTAATGCAAAAATAATGGTTAATGGTATTCTGCCGTCTGCATATATAAATAATAAGGCTCAAATTATTACTTTAGTTTATAAAAGTGACAACAATGCAGAAATAAAAAATATCAAAGTCTTACGACGCGATGTTGAAACTAATCAAACGAGTTTAACTGGTCAGTTTTTTGTATCTTGCTTTCTTAATCATCATTTTTGTTTTTAATGCATGCGGAGGTAAAACAAATAAAGCTATAAATAAGTAAAGTAATAAATTAATGTTTAATATTTTTTTTCCTAACAGCTATAAACACAACAGAGAAAGTTTTAAGAGTTAATGAAATCAAATTCTTTTCTGTCGAACCCTATCAAAATTATATTTTAATAACTTTTTATTTACTTTGTGTTTGAGGAAGCTAAAGTCGATAAAATAATGACAACCAAATAAAATATATTTAACGTGTGCATACATAAATTGCGTTTCATTCGTTTGAACAAATTTTTTTTTTTTAATAAATAAATAGTGGACTGCAGGATTTTTGATTTTTTGAATAGCCTTTAATTTATCACTCACACCCAAAATCTGCTGTGGGCTCTCAGTCTACTATGATTGGTTGTTTTGGTTAAGACTTGTACATATTATACTTTAATCATTTCGCAATCAACAATTATTATTTTTATCTTTCACTTATTCAAAAATTATTTTTAATAATTTCGCAGAATTCATCTGTTGACTAGCGTTTTCTGGTTATATCGTTTGTTAATTGGCCAAGTGCTAATTTTTAAAATAACGTTTTATGATTTCATGAAAAATCTGTTCATCGTTTTATTATTTCGATGAATAATAATCGTTTCGCTGTTTGCCGGAAGCAAATTTTATGGTTAAACGCATAATCAAAATATTAGTAAGGGTTTGTAGTTACATGCATCTTGATATCGAATACAAAAGCCTTGCATGATTTTTTTGACACCCGTCTTAGTTGCTTTCCAACTTTTGTGTGAGGGTTAAAACCACTTCAATTCATTCATTAAAAATGGCAAATTATGATTTGTCACTTTTCCTCAACTTTGAATTTTATCGATCCGATTAATAGAAATCAAGATATCTGAAGCTTTTGAAGTTAACCTTATCGGCCATAGTTTATGGACATCTAATTTGTTCTCTCTAAGAACAATATATTCGGATCCTAGGGACCTCCAAATTTTCAAAAATTATAAATTTAGAAAATCTTTAGACTATTACAGTAATACATAATAATGTAATGTATAATAATATATCTAGTGGTCAGTTTTAAAAAGGAAAATTAGTTACTCATACGCCCAGTAGCCCTATAGCCAAATTGCACAAGCTATTTAATTTGGTCTATTTACAATCAAAATGAGTATCAAAAAATTGTTCTTTTTGTATGCAAGGTATCTTTTGAAAAAATAACATGATAGATTGTTGGAATAATTTATATAGATTGTATCTCACAACCACCTCTACAATGAGAACATCCCTTTCTTATCGTTTCACTTTCCTCTAAACAAATCCTTTTCCCCATTTCATCAACAGACGCCTGCAGCCTTACTTAAAAAAAAAAATAAATAAATTGAGTGGCGCAACAGCTCATGGAGAACCAGGGCCTAGTGACTTACAACTCACAACCATTCCTGTGTGCGTGTTTGTTGGCAGGAATGGAGGGGACCTACAGTTTTTTGCCGAGTCCAAACGGCTAAATGAGAAGCACGTTTTCATGACAAGTATACTCTTGGAGGATTTGTCAGTTCCTCGCAAGAGGCAGTACCTCGGATAAAACATTTCTGTTTTTAGGTGGCACGGCTGGGAATCGAACCCACACCTTCGGCATGACAGTCCTACGCACTAACCATCATGCTACGTGGTACTACTCCGACCCTACAACGCCTCAAATCCTGAAAAGCTTATTTATAAAAAATTTCACGAGCTATAGAGGAGAGGTAAGCTAAACCTGGTTCATAGGAGGTTTAAAGCCTTGTGAAATCTAATTAATTAGGCTGCTAGTGTATTATGTTCATTCAAATAGAAATACTTTTGATGTCACTGAGGGAGATTTGCGAGGATTTTTATTTCTGCACATCTTAATCCCAATCTAGAAACGAAAAACTTAAAATCAGAACTACTTAGTTTTTAAATGCAACCCAGTTTCGGATTGGTTGGGTACGAAATCTCGCAAATATTCGAAATCTCGCATAACGATATCTCGAAATTACAAAATCCTGCTTCTCATTAACTCGCAATAAAAAATCCCGCTTTCCAAATCTGGCAATAACGAAATCCCGCAAGCTTAAATCTCGCAAGCTTAAATCTCGCAAATCGAAATCTCACAAAATTTAATTGCATTTCTACAAATAAATTTTTTTTATAAAAATCTTTTTATTATAAAAATGTATTTGTTGCAATGCAAGGCCAAACTTCCCGTTATTTATCAATTGTTACTGTTTTTTTTCAATTGTTATCAAGTAAACAAAAGATTATATATCCAGTTGTAACTGCATTAATCGTGGTTGGCCTTGAACTTGAAAATAGTTCCACAAATAAATTTTTGAAGACTTCACATGCCAAAAATTGAAATTTTTGTAAAGCATTGCTAAACAAATTTGGCTTGCTTTAAAATAAAATGTAATTCATTTACCAAAAATAAGAAATAATTCTTTTTGTTTTGTCAAAAAACATAGTTTTTATTTTGCTTTTTGTTTTCTTTTTTTTTAATAAAGAAACTAGTTTTTAATTAATTTTTTTAAACGTTTAATAAACTTATTAGCAATAAAAGTTGAAAAAAAGTTTATCTTTTTCGGGTTTTTATTTTCCATTTGCAGAGTTATTATTTTTCAGTGCGAAACTGCTTAATTTTTCGGTGCTAGATGTAAATGCGAGATTATTAAATGCGCGACATTTCGTTCTTGCGAGATTAAGAAAAACATGATTTTTAATTTGCGGGATTTGATTATTCGAGATTTAAAAAAAATGCGAGATTTCGCTACTCGAGATTTTGGTTTGCGGGATATCGTAACGTTCCCGTTTCGGATTTGACATAACCTTCAAACTTTAAAGCTTGGGCTCAAGTAGGTACTACATGTTGTTTTCAAATTCAATAAAAATTTAAGTCTGATGGTACCTAGATCACAATTTTCTTCTTACTATTTCAAATTATCAGTTTGATAAAATTAAGTATTGATAGTTTACATGTTTTTGTTTCAAAAGAGTGAAAACCCACTATATGAACCAATTACTCATAAAATAAGTTTTATCTACCAGCAATTACATTACACCAGAGTCTTGTTTGATTTTATTAAAAATTAATGGCTCTTAAACTCAAATAGGCACACACATACATAATGTACGTATGTATTCAGTATTTCAATCTATTAGCAAAAAATTATTACTTATAGAGCAATAATCTTCCCATTGATTCAGAATGTGAAAGAAATAATAGTAAATTAAATAAATGTTAATATCATTTCCGCTTTAAAAAAAATTAAACATTGAAGTGTTTTTTTTTATTATTTATTGCTATTTTTGTATTTTAAAGTCATATTTCGCGTTTATTATTTGAGGGCCGGTTTATATGGAAGCAACCATAACTATCATCACTTTTCATAAAAGATAAGAATATTTTTTTGTATCTTTTATTTTTATCACTATTGTCACTATCGTATATCATGTTAGGGGAGGGTTTTCCGCTTAAAATATAAAAATAGCAATAAGTGAGCTTTTGGTATATCTTATACATGATAATATATAAATCGTTTTATTACAACTGCAGGCAGATGACAAAGGCCATGCTTATTTATGAACTTTTGCAATAAAACATTTAAGAAATTATGTTAAATTATCCTATTATTAATCAATTAACCTAAAAATTTCACAAGAATAAACACATTCCTTAAATAAATTGCAGAAAAAATATGCGAAGTCAGCACGATATGCGTTACTTGCAAAGTAACAAGAATTTTAAAAATACGGTTTGTCAGAGTGATAAATAATTAAATTCATGACTGGATCGCATAAACTTGTTACCGATTGCCAAATGCAGTTTTTATACATTTGTTCGACTAAACTTACTACATCATGAAGTTCTTGCATGCTTCTCTCAAAACCTATTGGTTGTATGAAAAAAAATAATAATTTTATGTAGAATTACATATGACCTACATAATTTTAATCTCGTGGCATGATGGTTAGTGCTTTGGACTGTCATGCTGAAGGTGGGGGTTCGATTCCCCGATGTGCCACCTAAAAACAGAAATGTTTATTTCGATGTACTGTCTCTTGCGAGGAACTGACAAATCCTCCAAGAGTCTTGTCATCAGTATTGCCATTAATTTTTTTTTAAAAATTTGCAAAAATGACGAAAAAAATCTGCAATGCAGATTTCTAAAGGAAAAATGTGTACAGACAAAAAATATTTTAATTATATACCTACCAATGACAAAAAAAAAATAATATAAATTAATTCAATTGATAAAAATAACATTGTTGCTTTTGTAATGTACATTGTAGAGTTACCTATGCTTAAGGCATTTCATATTTTACCTTAAAGTCAGTGCAGTTATTATGATTTGATTTTATGGAATAGAACTTTATATAAAGATGACAGCATGCAGCAAAATTATAGAACATTTTTTTAAAGAGAACAAAATAAAAGTAGGCACGAGTGCAGATATAATCTGCGTTGCAGATTTTCGAATTTCAAAAGTCTGTGGATGGGATGAAAATCTGCAAAATGCAGATAAATCTGCACTAATGGCAACGCTGCTTGTCATGAATAAGTGCTTCTCATTAAGCCGTTCGGACTCGGCAAAAAACTGTAGATCCCCTCCATTCCTGCCAACAACACGCACACAGGAATGGTTGAGTGTTGTAAGTCACTAGGCCCTGGTTCTCCACGAGCTGTTGCGGCACGCAATTTATTTATTTATATAATTTTAACCTTCAACTTTTTTAAAATGGTTCACCATAGCAGTCCAAGGGGCGCGTGTATACTGTAGTTTTAAAGATTTTGAGAGGTTTTAAAGAGTGTAGCTTGGTGGAGGCCAACATTCCGCAAGCATGAATGATTTTCAGAGTACACACTCTATTCACGCGCAAAACATGTGTTTATAAATTTGACAGATAGTTTAGGGGAGACTGGGGACAAAAGTAACACGTCATGAAAATATCAGGGCCATTCACAGCCTTTATGAATATGTTGGGCCATCCATTTTCTTCTATACAGTTTTATGAAGAACTTAACTCTTTTCCTTCCTAGCCTATTGCTGTCAATTGGTCGTGAGATGGGCACATGCCACATTGAAAAATAGGAAAAAGTCCATCATTTGAAATTTGTTTGGCTGACGTTTTTTTTAAGTAAATTTAGGTTTTAATCTCAATATTTTTATGCAAGTTTCTTCTCAAGCATTTTTTAATGTTGTTTCTTTATACATATATGTATGTACATTAGGGTGGTCGTAATAATGGTTTTTTTTAAGTTTTAATATTTGGATGGGCCTAAATCTGCTCTAAATGAAGAAAAAAAAATTCCCTAATTTTTTAGATTTTTATTTTCATTCCCTATAGTCGCTGTAAGAGTAAATTAAATTTCCCCTGTTTTTTGGAAATTCGCGTTAAATCTGCCGAAAAATTCAGAGCATGTAGGTGAAAAGTAGACCGGAAAAAAGTCCTATCGGAGAGGGGTAATATCTCCCACCGCTTGGACAGGAGGGGAAATTTAATAGAATAATTGCATAAAATAGAAAAAAAATTATTAAAAAATAACGGCAATACTTGCAGTGATGTTTTGTAGCTTTTTGGAAAGCCAGAAGTTAATTTTAAAAGATGAATATTAAATAAGGTTCTTTGAATAAACAATTTCAGCTAAATTTGTTTTCGAACCAATAAAAATAATAAGGGTATTCATGCAAAAGCGTAAACTCGTCGTAATCGTTGCAAAGTTTTAAACTTCGTAAATCTGTCAAATTTTCCATACAAATTATGACAGAATTACGAAGTTTTAAACTTTACAACGATTACGACGAGTTTACGCTGTTGCATGAATACCCCTAATATTTTTTTCTTCAAAATGTTGAGTTTGAAACAATTTTTTGCCAAAACTGTTTATCAAAAAAACTAAAGGAGAATGGGCAAATTTGTATGAAACATGGGCGTGAGCGGCCAAGAATGATTTTGTTATTTTTGGATGTGTTTTAGTCCTACAATCACCGTGCAGAAATTTTTTCAATGTGGTGTACTTCAAAACCGAAAAAAATGCATTTTTGTTCTATGACTTAAATAAAGTTTTACTAAGTTTCTGGCTTCTGACAAATTAAAAACTAGAAAAAGAAAGTGGAACAAGAAATCTAGACAGTCTCAAGAATATTTTGTATATAAAAATGGCCATATAACATCATTAACAAGAACATTTACCATAAAACTGTAATACTACAATCCTCACAAAATAAAAAAAATCCTGAGTAAAATAATGTGTTTAGAAAAATTACAAAGTTGTTGAAATACGTAGGTACTGGTCTGTTTAAACCCGTAATGCGTCCTTGGGATATTCTGAAACCCCGTTAAACACACTAATACAGTCTCAGTAGACATTATGAAGTTAGAATAAAGCATTACACCAACTAAAACTATATACTCTCTATGCAATATTGCTCAATGCAATTGAATTTATAAACATTGGAATATCTTCTTTTCTAAATGAAATGCAATGTAACGCCCATAGTGAAAGTTGTTCCTGAGTAGCATACCTTTCATTTGACACTAATTTCATTAATGGCCGCTAACGCCCAAAAATGCCCATTCTCCTTTGAAAACAAGCCGTAAGAATGGACTTCTGGCTTTCCAAAAAGCTACAAAACATTACTGTTAGTATTGGCGTTGTTTTTTAATTATTTTTTTCTATTTTATGCAAATAATTTATTAAATTGCCCCTCCCGTCCAAGCGGGGGGAGATATTACCCCCCTCCAGTAGGATTTTTTTCTTCTCTAGTTCCCACCTACATGCTGCGAATTTTTTTTGGCAGATCTTGATCGAATTTTCTAGTATGCAAAAAAAAAGGGGAAATTTAATTTACTATAGGGGATGAAAATAAAAATCTGAAAAAATTAGGGAATATTTTTTTCTTCAATTAGAGCCGATTTAGGCCCATCCGGGATGACCTTTTTTTAACGACCACCCTAATGTACATACATGTTCATCATTTAAAAAGAATAAAGAATCTGAGTGAGTTATTTAGTTTTACAGAAGTAACACTACACTATGTGAACGAACGTTACACGTTACCTTCGTCCACAATAAGTTTTGACCCCCCCCTATCCCCCTTTTAAATGCGTCTAAACGAAAAGTCAATGCGGGTATTTTGGAAAAATGGAGTTGAGTTGAATTTCAAAATCAAAAAATGCTAAGAAAACAGATCTTGCATTGGAAAGACCAAGTAGGCAAACCAAAAAGAACGAGAAAGTAATGCCACTTCTTCAAATGACGATAAAAAAGATTGTTCATGCTTGGTAAAGTGGTGTGGCAGAAATTGTGGAGGTGAGAAATAGGTTGGGCTCATGAAGATTTGTGATACTTTTGTCCCGCGAGAGCGTGTTACTTTACTTTTGACCTGAACATGTAGGACGAAAGTAACAAGGGAAGAGTCTATAGTTTGTCCAGCAAAAATTGTCAGTACAGGGCTTATGGGAGAGCTTTTTTCAAAACAGTGGTGCCTGTGTATACCATCACAAAACTAAAATAACAAATCTGCCACTGAAAAAGACACTAAGCCACTGGTAAACATGCAGGAATTGTTGTAATTCTTTGAAACATTCTCTACGCTACAACATGACCGTTGTCTTTCAATGCCAAAAGCATTCTGATATCTGATCGTATACTCGCTTTCGCTTCTACCTTCGCTGTTTGAAATAAAATTAACATTCCAACAGAGTTGCCTTTGCCAAGTTGCAACAATACAACAGAGCTTTTTCAGTGGTTTTTATGAAAGAACTTTCGGTTTTGAAGCTTTTGAGAACAAAATTTATAAGGGTGAGAGCCAACAGTGTTGTCGTTTTGATTGTCTTCTTACTATTTGTTTGTATTTCTGAAACACCTATATAATGCAGTTAAAACTTGTACAATTTTAGTCTTTAAGTATACAGTTCCTTGACGAAAAAAAAACTACGTGTATTTCTTATGGGAACGCTTTTTGCGAGAAAAAATTTTTTTGACGTTAAAATTTTTTTTATCGAACTGTGAACTACCCAAAGAAAACTAATTTTATATTCACCACGATTTTTTTTTCGTACAAAACAATAGCCGCGTTTTATTATCGCTCATAGCCCATATGGTTCACCTCGTGAAAATAAAACGATGTGGGTTAGTGCAAAAGCAGTGCTGTATATCAGTCTCTTTTTTTCTTATGTTTATTTATTTTTCATGTAAGCACTTGTCTCTTTTCCTCTCTATTCCTAATACTGCTGACAAATAGCTGACATCCATTCACAATGGTAAATAGCCCTCTGCCGATCAGAGTGAAAACCTCTATCTGGGTTATTGAAATTAACCTCGATAGAAACCTAGATCCCATGTTGTTTTTGTAATGCATGTTAAAAGATAACCTCGACCCAGACCCAGAGATAATAAAACGCAGCTAATGTCACTGATATTCTTTTTCCAAAAAAAAATTGCGTTTGGCATTTGTGTTTGTTTTTCCATGGATCAGTCTCATTGAGATTTTTTTTTCGAAAGTGTAAACTGACGGCGAATAAAAAAAAATTACACCACGGACATTTTTTCTTTGTGGAAAATATTTTTTTTTCTCACCTCGAAGAATTTTTTTACTCAAAAGAACTGTATTAGCTTAAGAAAAAAAAAGTTATTTGCGCTAAGCTTTGAAACATCCACAAAGCGTTACGTGATCAAATTCATTTGAAAAGGTGTGGTGTGGTAAAAAAAGATAAATGGATCTTTTTTTATTATGTTTGAAATGGTATCCATGGTAACCATATGTCCATTGTTCTTCGATTTGTGGCAATTTATAATTCAAAGTATGGAAACCCTATGAGAGCTTTAACTTGAGACAGATGTATGCAAGCCAATGCAACCAGACTGAGAGGCAAACGTCTTATCTTCCCTGTACTGACAATTTTTGTTGGATAGAGTATAGGGAAAATTATCACAGCTATGAGTCATTTTAAATGAACTTTGCTTCATCCTATATAAAGAACCATCTATAAGATGACGTTTTTCGATTTCTGTTACATATTCCAAAAAACCTAACGGTGGGAACCCTAAAAGTAAAAAATGTTACTTCCACCCCACTCTCCCCTTGAGTTTATCTCGGAATCACATACATCGATAATGTACCTATTTTCTATGTACAAATAAATAAAATACACGACTGGGTCGCACGTACTTGCTCTTATGTTCAAGACGCTGCGGGTTTAAGAAAATTGTATATAAGAACATGGAAATTATGAGAGAAAAATGTAGAGGACCATGAGAAATACGACATTTAAATTGGCTAAAACAACTCTTTTGACAGTTTAAGGTGAAAAAAGAATGCCATCTTTATTCTTGATTGAATACGATTGTATGGGGAAAAAAATTAAAATCGTTGGAGCGGTTTTTTAAAAATATAATTTTTTATATATAAAATTCTTAAAACATTTTTAAGAACAAATTTTGGTATGCAAATCTAAAGTATATATTTATGTGTATATAAAAACAAAATATGAAAAAAAAATGTCAACCCGTTTTTGAGATATCGAATTTTCAAAAAAAAAATTTGAAACTTTTTTTAAAAATCCAAAAACTTTTTTTTTGAAAATTTTGATATGCAATTTTATTAAATCTTATCTGAAATTTGTATATAAAAAAATTTATCTAAATCCGTTGAGCCGATAACAAGAAAACTCAAAATAAAAAAAATACGTTCTATGACAGGTACTATTAATAGTTGCTATGTGTAAAATTTTATAATTTTTATTGTTACATCGTACTAATTTTAGTATATGAAAAAAGTTTAATCAAAATCGTAGGAGGCGTTTTTAAGCAAATAAGTATTTTCCTTTGCGGTTTTTTAACTTTTGTATGGAAGGTACCGTTATTTTTTCATAAATGTAAAATTTTTTCTAAAAATATTTTAGAGAAAACTTAAAAAGTCTTAAATATCGAGATTCAAAAAAATCGATCATGCCGTTTTCGAAATATTTGATTTTCAAAAAAAATTTGAAACATTTTTTAAAAATCCAAAAAATATTTTTTCAACAATTTTGGTATACAAAACTATTAATATTTTTTGGAAGCTTCCGTATAAAAAAAAATATTGAAATCGGTGGTACCGTTTTGAAGAAAATTAAAAATTAAAAAAATGGTTCTTTGGGAGGTACCATTAATAACCATTTTTGAAAAATGGTTTTCCACCCAAAGAGAGCCTTTACTAGAATAAATTTATTGAATCTTTTTAAGAATAGTTGTCGAGCCGTTTTTGAGAACATTACGATTATGTAAATTTGCTAAAAAAAATGTATGGCAGGTACCGTTATTTTTGGCTCTAAAAAAAAATGAAAAAAACGTGTCGGCAGAATCACCAAAAACCACTATGTACCAAGTTTGAAAAAAATCGATCGAGTCGTTTAGGCTGTAGACGAACAGACAGACAGACAGAATTGTGCCACCCACTTTTTTGGTGTTCTCTATCATCGTAATATCATGTTTGATTGTTATCTCAAAATTTTTTTTTGCATGAATCCAAAACTTGCCTTATAGTACCTATAATCGCAAGTAAAAATTCACTCTTGTGGAGTTAGCATATACTGCAGTTTTTTTTTATCTATGCTATGCATGTATGTATTTATATCTACGGGCATGTTAAACTTATTGAAAAACAACTTCTCTGTAATTTATTAATATACAAGTTGTTTGTATGTAAACTGTTTACAAAAAGAGTCATTATGTTTATGTCATATGTCATATCACCATAAGTTCCCACTTATGATATTATCAAAATAACAAAATTTATGTTTGTACCTATTTCGCATGCGATATCAACATTATTTGTTCTTTTTTTTTTTGTGTTCAAAAAGTTCTCAAAATTAGGTAGGTTTCGTTGATAAAGTAGGGCTGTCACACATCACACGTGTGTAATTGACCCGGTTTTCAATCTCATAAAAACCATAAGTTACTGTAACACTTTACGAGTACGAGCATGGTAGATATTGTACCTACCTATACGTACCTTTATAAAATGTTATTCCACTTACACGTCTGTAATGCAAATGAATATTGCAAATACTCAGAAAGCAATATAAATTGTTCATTGATATCAATTTGTTCATTATTTTATTTATATACCTACGTCCATTCCATAGAGGTATGAAGATATAACCATAGGAACATATCGAAGCAATGCACGAATTCCTCTATACTCTCGGAACAGTGCAAATTGTTGAAATAACCTATTCACGGCCAACGATGGCGATGATGGCGTCTATCATTGTCATAGCACGATGACGCTGACGACACGTCCGTCTGTCGGTCGTTCGACTTTTGTATTTGAACTTATTAACATATCATTATTATGAATTCGCGAGTGCAGGTGCAAATAAAAAGAAACATAATTATACTTACACTTATCATTATCACAATTATACCATTATCGTGTACATAGGTACTCATACTGTGGGTTTTGTGTCATTATTTTTCTTATTTAAGGTGATGTGACAATTTTCAATTTGGAATTATTTAATAAATTGAATTAACATTTTACACCAACAAAAGTGCTGCATTTGTTAAATGCAAATGAAATAAAATGGCTTGAGAATAATTATATTTAATTCTTATAAAAATCATGTTGGTTGCATTTATTTTATCGTTACGCTTCAAAGACTTTCTTGCTAAATAAAAAAAAAAACCCTGAGACTAGAAACAATGATTAATAGCTAGAATGGATTTTCTGCAAGAGTTATTTGAATGTTTTTTTTCTTGTTCTTTTGTTATTATGGATTAATGCGAGATTTCTAAGGTTTTGTGTGGAAAAATAATACGACTTGCTTAGGTCAAGATCGTGATGAATAAAATGTACCTAGTATTTTTTAGCAGACCACGTGAGTGTTGTCTTAGAATATGTATATATTGGCAAATTTATAAGTAAGAACCTGTTTTTCTTTGAGCTAGGGGATTTTGAACGACTATGGAAATTATAAGATTTATGCGGAAATGGTGATTTTTATTCATCCAAAACGACTGGTACGGGAATATACCGAAAGTAAATAACACAAGCAAAGCTTGATTGACACCACTTCTCACTTATTAATGGATAAACCATACTGTACTATATTTAACGTAGGTAGGTCTATATGTTTGGAATATTTTGTTTAACATTTTTGTAAATAAACCTCTGTCACAGGAGGAAACTTTGTTGCTAGTAACTTTCTTCTTTAGGCTTTTTTATAGCAGGTTAGATTTTCTAGAAAGAAAATAGTACGCCATTAGTAGACTTGTTTTTACTGCGTTATAAAATTCTAGGTACGACCACGTGTTTATTACTGCGATGAGGCAACCTTGTAGCTATTAATATTTAGAACTTAAGTTTTCACACTTAGGTATATCTTTTCATTTTACTGAAACTTTTGAACCTGTTCGGGGGGAACTTCCTTTCTAAAGCATCCTTGAACATGTCTTATACCTATTTCCAGGGCGTTTAACCATAACTAAAGGTAGAACTATAATAGTCGGAAGGGCACTGAAGTTAAGCTAATGTCAAAAACCAACGAAAAGTAGTTTTCCGTACCGTCAAAAGGGAAACACACCCATAATGAAATTATCATCAATATCTTTTTGGCATTCCTTTTTCACCAAATGTCAGTTTTAATTAAGTGAGGTGCGCTTGGAAGTGCTTGTTTTCTACTGGCCACTTAAGTGCCCCTCCGAGCATTATAGTTCTAGCTTAAGTAAACATACAGTTTTACTAAAAAAAATGAAATTACAAAACCCTTATATTGCCAATCCTGCCTTATGGCGTCTAGTGTTGGGCGATAAGCAAAAAGGGAGAGCTGATACTGAAATCCTTCGAAAGAAAAAATCATTGACTGATTTTTGGTCGTGAGCGCGGAGGGTGAACGGAGGAGAAGACACAACCACGAACTCTATGAGCTGTAGGTATCAACATGTGTATGTAGTCCAATATAAAAATATGTTGACTATACATTGGCTCAGCCACATCGAAGTCTTAGACTCAAAGAAAAAATTATCAGAATAAATTTACTGAGGCTAAGAAGAAAAGCTTTGAATTTTACAAAAACCAACCTGGAACACTCATACATTACACTATCCAATTTATTTTTGAATGGCGTGGTTCTTTGGTATTTTCCCTTGGGAATAGATGGCCTTTCATACCTTAGTATTTTATTGTTTATATTTTTATATTTAAAAATTGTTATAGGTAAGTGTCCAAATATGCCCCAAAGGGGGTAGTTTTTGACAACCCTGGGACATGCCTTGAAAAACGCATTGAATTAAGTTTTATTCTTTATTAAACAAAAATAAGATATTTAAAAACATAACATTAGTTGAATTAAGTCGTTGGAGATTGTCTCTCTCTAACACCTTACGTACTGTACATGTACAAAATGATGCGGTAAAAAGAGCACTTGTAGACCTTGAAGCGGATAATTCCCTCGTAAACTGGATTATCTGTATGTTAAAATACAGACGGATTAACTCAGAACTAGGGGACGCACGGATCAAAGTATCCACATCTATGGGGACTCCACAAGTAGGAGTTCTCTCACCACTATTGTGGATACTGGTTATGAACGAAATCCTGATTGAACTGAATAATAGCGGTGTCAAAGTAGTCGCCTACGCAGACGATCTGGCGCTGCTAGCGACTGGAAAATTCATTTCCACAACCAGCGAACAGATTAAATACGTTTTGTCAAAAGTCTGTACCTGGGCGAGGAAATGTGGACTTTCGGTAAACCCACAAAAAACCGAACTGGTTCTTTTTTCTAACAAAAGGAAAATACCCAGAATTTGTCCTACCATCTATAGAAGGAACCCGACTTAGATCATCAGATCATGCCAAATACTTAGGCGTAATTCTTGACAAAAAGCTTAATTGGGGTAGGAACATCAAAGAAAGAGCCAAGAAGGCCATGATCGCTTTTTACTCCTACAACAGGATCTTTGGTAAGACCTGGGGTCTAAACCCTAAAATCATTATGTGGATGTACATGTACGTACACTGCTATTATAAGACCTCACATATGGTAGCCTGGTTTGGTGGAGCGCGATGGATAAAGAATGTAATTATAAAATGCTTAACAAAGTTCAAAGACTAGCGTGCATAGGAATCACAGGGGCAATGAGGTCCACTCCCACTGCGGGAATGGAAACCATACTCAATCTAAGACCCCTAGATCTATTCGTACAAGAAACTGCAGCCTACGGTGCTCTAAGCCTAAGCCAGACCGATAGCTGGAAAAAGAACTCTGTAGGTCATGCACAAACTATGAACAAATTTACGAAGGGGTATGTATGCACAGACTACACAACCTCCCATACAAATTTTGAAAAACCGTTTTCTGTCTCCATCCCCAGAAGAGAAGAATGAGAAGCTGGTTTACAACAATTAGATACACCGATGGTAGAAATTTACACCGACGGATCAAAGATGGATACGGGAGTAGGTGCGGGTTTCCTCTCGGAAACCCTCAATTTAGCGAACTCTTATAGACTCCCTGATTATAGCGGTGTCTTCCAAGCGGAGGTTCTGGCAGTCTTAGGCTGCCGAACAGATCTCAATGTTGGCGTTACCACGGGCTGATATCACCTTTTCCATTGACAGCCAGGCAGCGATTAAAACTATTTCAGCAACAGAAATAAAATCCAAGCTGGTTTCATGCTGTCGCGAAGAGCTAAAGGTTCTTACCACACAGCACAACATCAGACTCTGCTGGGTTCCTGGGCACTGTGGAATTCTAGGAAATGAAAAAGCAGATGAACTGGCAAGGACTGGTTCATCGTTAGATCAAAGCCTGGACTCCGGTGTTAAAATTCTATCCTGTGCGATTAAACAGACAATTGGTAAGAAGATAGTGGAACTTACCAATGACAGATGGAACTCACTCGCAACTTGTACCACTACAAAGAATTTGTGGCCTAGCTACAATAAGAAAAAAACGCACCATATCATAAACCTGAAAAAGAGATCCCTGAATCTTTTAATAGGAACTATCACGGGACTTAATCTCTTAGGCTACCACAAGAAGAAGATGAGACTAAGTACTGAAGACCTATGCATAGGTTGCGGTGACGCAGAACTAGAAGAGGACACCCTTCACTTCCTAGGTCAATGTCCGGCACTCTGCAACATAAGGACAAAATGTTTGGGTAACTATTTCTTCAATGATCTAGCAGAAATCTCGAAGTCAACAGGCAATAACATCTCAAATTTAATGAACTTTATCAACGCCTCTAAATGGTTCGATGCTCCATAAGATTTCATAGGTTATATTTTTAAAGGGATGGGCCAATCCATCAGGGTACCACAATGGATCAACGTTGATCTAAGTGTGACGGGAACAAGATCCACCGTCGTCAGCCCATCAACCTAACCTAACCTAACCTACGTACCGAAAAGGAAGATTTCTTGCTTGAAGATAAACCAGGCCATAATTCATTTTCGAAAATTTGTCGAAATAAACGTCTATATCTTCTTCCAAGGTGCTAAATACTTGGGTGACAGTATGTTTTTAACTGTACCCACTGTCCACTTTCTAAAACGGTATTTCTTATATTAAATTTTACTCTGGTTTTGACATGTCCAAATATGCCCCTAGTCTACTGTCCAAAATTCCCCCAAGTAGACATACAAACTAAATTTTGTTTATTTTTTTTTAAACAATGTTAAACAATAAAAATATTATTTAATAAATCATCACAAAATAACTACATAAATATGATGATTAAGAACTTTTCCGCGTTGATTCCATCAGCTAGCTTTTTAAATGCTTACGTACTAGATCAAAAAAAAAATACGACGGACACTGTAAAACAGATATTAGGCGTGTTTTGTTGACCTCCTTAATGTGTACATTAAGAAATACTTCACAACAAGTTAACTTCACATTTGAACTCCAGTAACTCTATGGCAGAATGTGGAACGTATCTTAATGTTCACTTTAAGGAGGTCAACAAACACGCCTGTTTCTTTTTAATTATTTTTCAAAAGCTGATATCGTCCCAAATGTCATCAGATTAGCTTTTTATGGCCTTTAGTCCCACAATTGGCGTTTCGTCCGACTTGGACTCATCAGTGACATAGTGAGGGCTTTGTCATACGCAATTTGTATTAAATTCAGTTCAACTTACATGGATTTTTGTTTGCAAAAAACCACTGTAAACTATATCCAACACGATGAGAATTCCTAATCATAAAGCTAGATATTTGTATGCCTGGAGCCAGGCACAGTTTCTATATAAGAAGGTTTTTTTAATACAAATTCTATATAATGTATTACTGAAATAAATTAGCCTAGTAAAAGACTTAGCATTAAGGATTGGACTAGTTGAATTATTGATTCAAATGGGCGTTTTCGTGAGTAAGTCGGACGAAACGGCAATTTGTAAGACTTATGCTACATTTCCATCTAGCGCTAATCTGAGATTTAATGAGATTAATGCTACATTTCCACCTAGCGCTAATCTGAGATTTAATGAGATTAACCTTAAATCTCCCTTAAATCTCGTAGATTTACCATACAAATTTATTTCGTAAATCTTGAAGATTAGAAATTAATCTTGTTAAATCTTCCTAGGACAAATAGTTTTACAAATTGAACTAACCTATTTTTACATGGTTCTGAACGATTCATTCGAGACTCGCATTCAGTTATTCATTGTTTCACACGAATCAAACATTCTGTCTCATTCGCACTTCATAAGAAAAATTGGAACGCCATTTGCATTCTTGAAAGTGCTGTCAAATTTAATCTTTTTTAAATCTTTTTGTGCGGTAGAAACACCAAAAAGATTTATTAAATCTAATCTGAGATAAACCTTTGGTGGAAACATAGCATAACCTTAAATCTCCTTTAAATCTCGTAGATTTACCATACAAATCTATTTCGTAAATCTTGAAGATTAGAAATTAATCTTCCTAGGACAAATAGTTTTACAAATCAAACTAACCTATTTTTACATGGTGCTGAACGATTCATTCGAGACTCGCATTCAGTTCTTCATTGTTTCACACGAATCAAACATTCTGTCTCATTCGCACTTCATAAGAAAAGTTGGAACGCCATTTGCATTTTTGAAGGTCCTGTCAAATTTAATCTTTTTTAAATCTTTTTGTGCGGTGGAAACACCAAAAAGATTTATTAAATCTAATCTGAGATAAACCTTTGGTGGAAACATAGCATTAAGGCCATAAAAAGCTATTTTGAATCAGTAATTCAACAAATCCAATCTTTAATGCTAAGTCTTCTGGCTGATTTATTGTCAATCAGATATCTATTTGAGGAAGAATTGCCACTGTTAAATTGTGATTAAATATTAAAAAGTATTTGTTTTGATACTTTTTTGGCCACTGTCCTAAGCTGCCCCTGTCTTAAACTACCCCCCTCTCCCCTATAGTGTATACACTTATAACTAAAAGCTTATTTTGTATTGATACAAAAGAGAGACTCTTCAAAACGTTCTTATTCCTCTTAGCTATGTTTTTTTTAACCATTACTTGTTTTTCAAAGAAAATCTCGAGGTAAAATTAAAATACCTACCTGGATGGAACCAAAAAAAAAATATTTTAAGAATCATCAAAGCGTTGTGTTCATTATAAACCGGTTCAATTTGCACCTTAATCGGAAGTTGATTCTCCAACAGAAATTCACAAATTTAATTAAATATTTCTTCGTTTTAATTCAAAGAAACACATGACTTAATTAGTCATGGTTTTTTTTCACAAATCACATGATTGGTATTACCATCAATTTGGTTCATTGATCTTGCAAACTTAAAATACATTGGTTTCCATAAACAATGTCAAAGATTGTGCTTTTGCTAAGTTATAGGTTTCGAAGTCAATATATTCCAAGGTGAACCTGATATTAAATAACAATTCACAATTTATAATCCTCCACAAATTATTCCTCTTGTGTCGGGGATTAAAACGTCTTTTACCAAATTATTATTGAATCATTGTTTGATTTCTTTTTCCAATAAAAATGTTGAATTATGATAAGATTTAAATTTTGTATATACCGGCTAGAAAGTTAAGAATAAATTTCCCCTTTATAAAAAATAGTTTAGTATGCAAACTCATTTTATGAAACAATAAAACTTGTCTTTTGTCTTTGTTTTTTTTTGTTTGCATAGTGTTAGCTTCAGTAGCGTCGCTACCGCGGTGTCAGTCGTATCAATGATATGGGGCTCCCGAGATATAGCGCCCCCCCCAGGATGCAGAGGACTATATTGGTGTAGGAAATTGTTCATCGAGATGAATACAACATTACAATGTCAATTGCATATTTTAAATATAATCTACTTATTATCAATTTGTTTATGTGCCCTTTCTATAATTTTCCTACCTACATAATGTACATATCTCTATTTACATAGTACCAACTAACGCAACCGCAATTGGAACACGTACCAGTAGCCCAGCAAAATTAGACGAAAAAATGGTAAAACAAGGAAAAAATTCAAAAAAACTGAATTTTGATGGAGAACTTCGTTTAAACGTTTAATACTGAGCACTCTGAGCGTTTTAGCACATTTTTCTCAAAAACTGTTATTAATTACGAAAAAAAGTGTTTTAATATTTTTCGTGTACAATTTTATGAACTTAAATTTAAATATTTGAAAAAATTAACGGTGTTGAAGATAATTATAAAAAAATATATTTTTTCCCTTTTACCAAACAAAATCAAAAGGCAAACATTGAACGGCCATAGCTTAAAGACTTACTTATCGTCAGCTTTCTGTCAAAACCTCGTAAGTCCTTAAATGACATTTACTGTATGTCGGATCACAAAAATATTGCTGAATTCAAATATCAATATCCCTCTATTTTTTGTGTGTTCTAAGCAATTATTTAATATAACTTAGAGGTTTTGACAAAAACCCGACGTTATGTAAAGTTTCTAGATAGTTATACTTTTAAAATAAACTTATCTAGTATGCTGATGCAAGTTTATTTTGTAAAAAAAAGTTTACACCAAAGGTTGTGTTACTGTCAGGAAAAAGAGACCCCTAAAAAATATTTGATACGGGGCTCCGAAGAGCTCGCTACGCTACTGGTTAGCTTAGTGATAATGAAATTTCAAAATGAAGATCTTGTGAAGCGTTTCGCTTATGCATATGTATTGGTTAGAGTAGAAAAACATTTTTGTGAACGTTCATTGAACATTCAGTGAAAATGAAGAATATATGTTCGAGAAACACTCACTTCAGTGAATCAAATTTGAATATACTCAAATATCCCATATCACTTTTACCTCATACGCGGGGAAGGAGATTTGTGTTGATTTTTTTCATAATAAAAAAATATCGAGATTCTTATTTCCTTCACATAATATGAATAAAAGTGAACGCGCACAAGCGATCCTCAAAAGAGGTATATCTTAGAAAAGATGTTGCATACCAACTTCAACCACAATACGGTTTGTGTTCTAACACAAACTTTAATTTCATGTGGTTAAAATTTACGGTAAACAAGCACATCATTCACACATGCTTTCTTTATCGAAGCCCAAATTTGGACAGAAGTTCAACTTTTAACGAATTTGATGCTCTGTCCGACTCCATTCAAAGAATTGTTGCCCATTATCCTCACACTGAAATCGTCATTGCGGGCGATTTCAATGTACACAATTCTTCGTGGCTTCGCTTTTCTGGCCAGACAACACCCGAAGGAAGGTATGTTGAGATCTTTTCTGAGTTAAACCATCTTACTCAGCTTGTCGACGAGCCAACTCGAATCCCTGACGTTGCAGGTCAAACCGCCAACACCCTAGACTTGTTTCTTACCTCTAATCCTGATAAATACACGGTTAGTGTATTATCGCCTCTAGGCACGTCAGACCATTGTGTCATATCTGCCAATTTCTCGTGCCAACAAAACTCAGTTAAAGAAAAAAACCCTAGGAGAACCGTTTGGCAATACGAGAAAGCCAACTGGGACGGTCTCAACAGTTTCTTCAGGGACTTTAACTGGTCACTATGCTTCCTCGATAGTGACGTAGACTCCAGTGCAGATATGATTACAAATTTAATTCTTTACGGGATGAGAAATTTTATTCCGAATAGGATAAAATCTATCAAACCGAAAGAGAATTGTTTGATTTGAGCTGTAAAGAGGCTATCAGAGTTAGAGAAGTAACTTTCCGATGTTATAAAGCCAACCCTACTGAGGAAAACCGGATAAAGTTTAAACAAGCTAGAAAGACCTGTAACGGCCACATTCAAAGAACCAAATTTTTGCATGATCAGAAATTAAGGCAAAAAATACTACAATGTCCCAAAGGTAGTAAAAATTTTTGGTCATTTGTAAAAAACATCAAAAATACAACTTCATCCTCGGTTCCAACGCTCGTCTTCAATGACATTCCCTATGTTAGCTCAGAAGAAAAAGCCAATTTGCTTGCAGCACAGTTTGCTGTTAATTCGACGCTGCCAGAGAGTGTCATGACTCCGCCTGTACTTGAGAGCGCCAATGATTTTATGGGACAAATCTTCTTTCGCACTCGTGCAGTAGCAAGAGTTTTAAAGGATCTTGATGTACACAAATCCGCTGGCCCGGATAGTATCCCTCCCATTGTTCTGAAGAGGTGTTCTTCAACGCTGGCAAAGCCACTGCGTAAGCTTTTCCATCTGTCCTATTGTACTGGTCTCTTTCCGAGTGGATGGAAAACAGCATTTGTCCAGCCTGTCCCTAAAAAAGGCGAATCTTCTTCTCCCTCCAACTACCGTCCAATTGCACTTACGTCCCTTCTATCCAAGGTCATGGAAACGCTGATTAATCATCAGCTCAAGAAATATCTTGAAGAACGGAAGCTTCTTAATGACCGGCAGTACGGCTTTCGTAGCAATAGGTCCACTGGTGATCTGATGGTATATCTCACCGAGCAGTCGAACAAATCTTTACATCGTTTTGGAGAAAGTAAGATTATTGCGCTTGATATTTCAAAAGCGTTTGATAGAGTTTGGCATCAAGCTCTCTTATCGAAAATGCGTGCATTTGGTATCGATGAATCTCTTCTTCGTTGGATTGGAAATTACCTTTCGGACCGTTCAATACAAGTTGTATTGGATGGTTACAAGTCTGATATTCATAAAATAAATGCTGGTGTGCCCCAGGGCTCCGTTTTGTCTCCGACTCTCTTTCTTATTTTCATAAATGATCTCTTGTCTGAAACTTCCAATCCATTAAATTGTTTTGCAGACGACAGTACCCTCAGCTTTTCATATTCGTTTCAAGATTCACTTCCATGTTCTTCGGATGTGGAACTTGAACGGCAGCGTATGATTAGTTCATTAAATTCTGATCTTGACAGCATTGTCCAATGGGGAACAAAAAACCGTGTAGAATTTAATGCTTCGAAAACTCAATGCTGTCTTCTGTCGTTAAAGCGAAACCCACCCTCTATGCCACTATCCATGAGTGGTACTTGCATCGAGGAAACCGAACAGCTTTCAGTCCTGGGTATGTGCATCACAGACCACCTTCTGTGGAATGATCACATATTCGACGTCGCCAAAAATGCTGCGAAATGTCTAGGTTTTCTTCGAAGATGCAAGAAATTTGTCTCCCCTTCTGATCTGGCTGTAATCTATAAAGCCTTCATTCGTCCAAAGCTTGAGTATAACTCGCATATTTGGGCGGGTGCTCCCAAAACACATTTAAGTCTCTTGGATAGAGTTCAAAATAGAGCTTTAAAATTGATAGGTGATAGAGCTTTAACAGAAACATTTGCATCTCTCGAACACCGTCGCAATGTTTCGTGCCTTTCGTTATTTTATCGATATTTTTACAAATAATGTTCTAGTGAAATAGCCAGTTGCATTCCTCCCCTTAAACAATTCCGCCGTAATACTCGTACTTCTAGGAATGCACATCAGTTTACCCTTGAGCCCAATTTCGGACGTACTGTAAAGTATAGAGATTCTTTTCTTTTCTTTCTTCACTACCCGAATGTGGAATGCTTTACCTGACTCTGTATTTCCCTCCCATTTCGATATTCAGAACTACAAAACCAATGTGCATCGGCATCTCCTCTTGAATCCTTCCCTTTTTTCCTAACGCTCGCACTGTGTTTAATCATTTTAAGGGTAGTCATAACCCCTTTAGTGCGCGCTTATTATAAAAAAAAAAAAAAAAAATCTTGGGTGCATCCATTTTTATTCACATAAACTGAATGCCATAACGGGACCTAGTCGCGCCAAAACTGAAACAAAAGTTATGCAAAGAGGAAATTCGTCACTTTCATTCAATTTTGCGTATTTTTAATGTACGGACGGAACTATATCCATTGTGGCAGTGAAAAAAAATTAAAAAAAAGATAAATTGAATAAATTAACAAATAAACATATAAAGTGATAAAAATAAAGTGACATTTCATTTGTTGTGACAACATTTCAATTGCAGTTAAAATAAAATAATATAGCAAAATGTATCATAAGTTTCGTTCGATAAATCTAGGGAAATCAAACTGCCCAGCAAACATTTCCCTTCAGAAATGATTTATTAATAATTCACAGGAGTGAAAGAAACCCTCATTTATGAACTCATTTATAAACCGGTTTGGATCAAATTTACTGGGTAGCATTACCTCAAATTCGAATCGTTTTTATGTTTCATTGATAATAGAGTAATTCTTCACTTTAGTGAATGTAAATAGGACGCTTATATATTCATTTCACTGAACAATTCATGAATCTTTTTTGAATCATTTAAATGCGACAGATTTGATTCATTCATATGAATATAAATTGGGGTTTGCTCATTCAGTTTAGTGAATATAAATTGAATTATATTTAATTCATTATAATGATTCTTTAATAATCGGAATGTATACCGTAGAACTGAATGTAACTATTATTTCAGTGTGGTTATACAAAATGCTATTTTAAAATGGTAAAATTATCTGCATAAATAGTTTGATTTCCCTAGATTTATCGAATGAAACTTATGATAAATTTCGCTAAAGTATAATGGAATATTCGCGGCTATTCTGATATTCGGTCGAATTAATTCCGTACGGAATGAAAATGGAAATCAAAAAGATACTCCAATTGAAAAAGTTAAAACAAAAGTTAATTTATTCAATTTATCTTTTTTTATTTTTTGTTTTCACTGCCACAAAGAATATAGTTCCGTCCGTACAATAACAAATAACAATACGCAAAATTGAATGAAAGTGACGAATTTCCTCTTTGCATAACTTTAGTTTTAGTTTTGGCGCGATTAGGTCCCGTTATGGCTTTTCAAAACAAAATGAAAGGGACATTCAGTTTATGTGAATAAAAATGGACGCACCCAAGATATACCTCATTTGAGGATCGCTTGTGCGCGTTCACTTTTATTCATATTATGTGAAGGAAATAAGAATCTCGATATCTTTTATTATGAAAAAAATCAACACAAATCCCCTTCCCCGCGTATGAGGTAAAAGTGATGGGATATTTGAGTATATTCACATTTGATTCACTGAAGTGAGTGTTTCTCGAATATATATTCTTTATTTTCACTGAATGTTCAATGAACGTTCACAAAATTGTTTGCTGGGAAAGATCACGGCGATCAAATTTTGTTTGTAATTTCTCACAAAGATCGCCGGATCGCGTTCTGTTTGACCAGGCCATAAGAAAGGAATTAATAACACAAGAGCTAGGTATGTAGAATAGAAATAGAGGTGGTGATTTGTCCTTATCGCTAAACATTTCAACTAGCTACTTTTATATTTTCCAATTAACAATTGAATTTGGGCCAATACAATAAATTTACCCAAAAGAAAAACCAATAAATGTATTTACATGTTCAATAACCGACACAAACTACATCAAGTCCTTTTTAAATCTAATATACATACCTTGTATGTACCTGCATTTGCATATGTATATAATTTATTTCACATAAAATTCGTCTAAATAATTATTATAATAATTTCATTTTTTTATTTTTTAATATAGTAAAAAAAAAAATGAAAACTTATTGGTTTCTTTAATTAATTATTTTTATAAACCATAAAACAAAATGGTCAAGCAATTATATTTCCAACTTAAAAAAAAAAGAAACATTTTTTTAAGAAAATAATTCATTATACATGACGTGATTGTGAGTGATTGGTAGTCACGTACTAATCTCTTATTGAGTTGTTGTTTCACTATATACTTCTAAAAATGCACATTTCTACAACAAACCTTATTAAAAAGACACATCATTTATTTTTCGGTCACATGTCAAATAAATTGATATATCATCATCGTTGACTTGAAAAAGACGCATCTCAAACAACTTATAACTGTTGACATCACAATAATGAATAAATAACTTATCAATCAATATTATTTGACCATTTGACAACATCGAACATTGCAAAGCATCATTGGATATATGTAGGTACTCTCTAGCTACTTGACATTAACAGAGTTTTAATTATTTGGAAATCAATAAATAATTTGACAGTTACAACAGTATAGCGTCGTAATTTTGTATTTCGTACTTGATACCAATCGAGGCCATAATTATGTGTTTTTAATTTTCTATTATGTTATTTTATTACTATACGCAGACTCATATCAATTACCTGAACAGAATGGGATATGGGAGACAGAACTGCAAGAGTTGAACAATTTTTAGCTTTTGCTTCAGCGTTTTTGACATCTATTCCACCTTTGTCTTTCATTCTGTTCAGGCAGTAAAGGTAATATATAATAATATATATACATATAGCGTTTGAATTTGAGTCAGTTCTGCGCATTTCTATCAAAATCTGTAAAAATAGTGAATCCATTTACACTTAACCATTTAACAAGATTTATCTCAAATCTTCTTCAAATAAAAGGCTGAATTCAGTTCTTTTGACACAAATGAATCATTCTATCTCACTTACACTTCATAACAAAAATTGAAACTCCATTTGCATTTTGAAAGATGCTGTCAAAGTAAATATTCCTTATTTCTTTTTCTGCGGTGGAAGCACTAAATAGATTCATTTAATCAGAAAGTAGATAAACCTTTGGTAGAAGCATAGCATTAGGCGTGTTTTTTTATCATCGGGATCTGGATCTGGATCTTCTTTTAACACGGGTTACAAAAACAATTTTAGAAAATTTCCCATTATTTTGATTTTGTATTACGTGTAAAACTTAATCTAGATCCAGATCCCGATGATAATAAAACACGCCTATTAAAGCTGTGTTTTATAATTTTCTATCGGGATCCGGATCTGGATCTGGATTTAATTTTAGGCGTGTTTTATTATCATCGGGATCTGAATCTGGATTAAGTTTTACACGTAGTACAAAATCAAAATAATGGGAAATTCTCAAAATTGTTTTTCTAGTACTAGTGCTAAAAGGCGTGTTTTATTATCATCGGGATCTGGATCTGGATTAAGTTTTACACGTAATACAAAAACAAAATAATGGGAAATTTTCTAAAATTGTTTTTGTAACACGTGTTAAAAGAAGATCCAGATCCCGATGATAAAAAAACACGCCTAAAATTGAATCAAGATCCCGATCCGGATCCCGATAGAAGATAATACACAGCTTTATTCTTGACAAAAAAAATATTTTTCTTGACGGTGTTAGACAAAATAGATAGATGTGCATTTTGTTTTATTCCTTTTTAAAATTTGTAAATAAGAGTTGTACACAAATAATTCTTGTACTGACATGATTAAAAATTAATAACCTTAAACATTTTTTCCATTCAATCCCATTTGTTTTTAATTGAATTTATTAATTTGCACTTTTGGTAACAATTGAGCGTGTTTTATTATCATCGGGATCTGGATCTGGATTAACTTTTACCACATATTCCCATTATTTTGTTTTTGTATTACGTGTAAAAGTTAATCTAGATCCAGATCTCGATGATAAAAAACACGCCTTTTATGAATTATAAGTATTATTATATTTAAATACTTTGATTTGGTTTTTACCCATAAATCTCTGGTAAAACCACAATGTCAATTTGAAAAATTTATTATTTTTTGTTAGATTATCACAAAGTACCGCCAAAGAACATGTATATACGTGGCTGGTTAAACAAAATGTTATTATAGCTATTTAAAAAAATGTTAAGCTTTTAAGACATGTCAAGGATATAATCAAGAGAATTTTTGACTTGATATTAAGCTTATTTATTGAGAGAGAACAGATAAGACTTTTTACTTTAAAAATTAACAATGTTATCGGAATATTTTGAAGTATTTTTGTGAAGTAGGAGAGTAAGAAAACAACTGTTAAAATGTCATTCAATTTTTCATAATAAATTCATACCTAATTTTTTATATAATTTATGAAATGTTTTCAAAATTGGGAACCAAGCAGAAGTTTTAAGTTTTTACCTGATTTTAAAACGATGACTGCTTTTAAGCTTGATTTCTTAACAAGATAA
Organism: Dasysyrphus tricinctus; assembly: GCA_963921185.1. Classification (NCBI taxonomy): domain Eukaryota; kingdom Metazoa; phylum Arthropoda; class Insecta; order Diptera; family Syrphidae; genus Dasysyrphus; species Dasysyrphus tricinctus. Next base: position 76,647,497 of record OY992530.1, on the reverse strand, counting down.
TGGGGCATATGCATAAAAATGAAGTACTTACTACCAGTTAAAGGTTAAAGTACATACTAGAACTACTAGTAGAAGCTGAAACTTATAGTATTTACTGTGTTTGGTATGCATAAGATAAAGTTTATATTGGTAACCACATACTAGTAGTAAATACTGAATTCATCACCACGTCGAAGTCAGCCGGCGCACTTTCGATTTTCGCAAAACAAAAAATGTCAGGCGATGTATTCCTAATTGCACATTTCAAAAATCAAAAAAATTTTAATTGCACACCTCCTGTTTTTTTTATAAAAATATAAACAAATTCCACTTTGTATGGAACTTTCAAATGCCCATATCTTTGTAACCAAATCGAATATCTAAATGCACAGGGGCTTAAATAATTGCTCATCTTTAAATTTAATTTGCTCACTAAAAATTTGTTTTGTAACATGTTCCGTCAATTAATAAATCAATAATCAAAATTTCGACCAAGTTAATTGTTTAATAATACAAGTAAGTCTTAATAAGAACTAACCATCGGAATTTATAACTATCAATAGCGCAATGGAAGAGTTGCCGGCTGACGGTCAGTCGATCTCGTACTGTGGAGGTGTTCAGACGTTTTTGGCTTCCGCAGTTATTTAAAAGTAAATTTATCGGAGTGACTTAGTCAAGTAAAAGTTTAGCTTAGCTATTTCCAACTAGCGCAATAGCTCAAAGGAAGAGGTGGCGGACCGTCAACCCAAGGGTCACGGGTTCGAATCCCAGCCGGGCATCAAAATTTTATCTGCTTTTTTACACAACCGAGAAGTAGAAAACATTATATATAGGGACAACAAGGAGATGGAAAAGCAGAAAAGTGCGGGGGCACCGAAAGGTGGCCCTGCAACCAGATCCAAAGGTCCAGCGGTACCAGTTGCGGGTACATCGAAAGATGTCACCTCAACGGCATCAGCAACCACATCAGCAACCACATCAACAAAAACGGCGACATCAGCCGATACTCCCGTAAAGAGAAGGAGAAAGATACGATGTGCGCCGAACTTGGTGAAGCGGCGCTCAACCGCCACTCCAGCAGAGCTGCCAGCTGGGGGGGGAGGGGCGTCAGCCATAGCAACAGCAGCAGAAAAAATGGATCGGCAACTCAACTCTTCACGCTCCGACGAAGAGATTGAATACATGTCAGAAGGGGGAGAGGGACTGTATACTACAGGAGATAGTAACATCCTCGATCTCTCAACACCAGAGGCGTCCTCAGAAGAAGATGATGAGGCGCAAAACAAAAATGATGAAGAGCAGGCTATCAGCCAGCAGATTGGTGCAATCCAAGGGGAGATGGAACGCCTGAATTCCATACTTACGCCCCTGATAATGAAGCTAAAAGCAAAACAAGAAGCTCGCCGCGAAAAGGAAAAACAAGAGCGCGAACAGAAGAAAGTAGCTCAGGCGCCACAGAAAGGGGCACCCCATCACGGATTGCAGCTAGCAGCACAGCAGCCAAAGCCTAACTCCCAAGAGCAGCAGCAACAAGAACAGCTGCCACAGCAACAAACCAAGCAGCAGCCCAAAGAAAAGCTGCCAGCTAGACAGCCACAGCAGCAGCCAATGCCCAAGCAACAGAGGCAACAAAAAACTCAGCAGCAGAACCAACAGCAGCAGACTCAGCAGCAGCAGCAGCAGAAGCAGCAAAAACAACAGGAGCGGAGTATACAGCAGCAGGAAGAACACCAGCAGCAGCCACAGCCGCCCCAAAATAAGAAAGAAAAAGTGCCGCCCATCAACACATATAAAATGGACCTACAAGAGACCATAGAACTATGTAAGTCGGCCATAGGCCAACATTTTTATATTAAAAGATTAAGTAAGGATAGGCATGCTATCCACTGCTCCACAGTGGCGCAGCACAAAATAATAAAAGATGTATTAAAACAATCCACAACTGAGTTCTTCAGTTTTACCCCCAAAGTGGATAAATGTCAAACGGTCCTCTTGAAGGGCATAGATTCCTGCACGGAACCAGAGGTGCTCTATAAGGAGCTCCGTGAAAAAGCGAGCGGCGATCTCGAGTTTATCGGGGTCAAGCCGTTTACCACAGTCAGAGCCAGACGGGAGAAGCGGTCTTTGCCGTTCTTCCTGGTTCAACTTTCGCCCAGCAGCAAACTGGATAGTTTGAGGAGTATCTCCGTCCTCAACTACCAGGTTGTAACTTGGGATAAATTAAAGAGACGCGGTGACATGCTTCAATGCATGCGCTGCCAAAGGTTCGGCCACGCTGCAGCAAACTGCGAAATGCAGTCACGCTGCGTGAAGTGTGGTGAGAACCACATTAAGGGGGAGTGTAAACTCGGTGAGGAAAGGGTCGATGATATGACCCAGCTTAAATGTGCACTTTGCGGGAAGGAGGGGCACCCTGCTAACTATAGGGGTTGCTCAGCTTTTCAGCAAATCCGTACCAACAAAGCGGCTAGGCAAACAGCGGTAGAGATACGCCCATCAACGCGTGCTCCTACAGCAACGCCCGTCAATCCCCAAATTTCCTACGCCCAAATGGCGGCAGGAAGGGGAAAAACGGTACAGCCTGCAGCTAAGGTAGCCCAACCGGCCCTCGTGCCTAAGGCTCCGGACGCTCAGGCCGAAATAAGAAGCATGTTGCTGGCAATTCAAGGCCAGTTGACAGGACTTCAAAAACAGATAAGTGAGCAGGCGGCTAGGGTAGATCATCTCTACTCTGTTTTGCCTAGCCCATCGCATTTTAGAGGTTAAAGGCGCGCTGTCGGAGAGGCCTCTTAGGATCCTTGCTGTGAATGTAAATTCACTGATTAGGACCGAACGTAGAGCTAATCTTTTTCAACTGTTGAAAGACCAGAGTCCAGATGTGTTTATGGCCAGCGAAACTAAGCTGAACCAGAAACATAAGTTGACTAACAACAATTACAATATCGTTAGAAGAGATCGACCCAACTCCACTCAAGGGGGGGGCGTCGCAATCTTCATACGAAAAGGCATTAATCATAAAGTTATATATAACAGTGATCTGCGTAGATTTCGGCTGTTAGAGGCGTGCGTTGTGTGCATTCCTCTCCAACAGGGGAAGCGAATGTATGTGATTGCGGCTTATGCACCGGAATCACCTCAGCCAACTGATTTTATGACAGAGCTTGAAAAACTTTTCGAATGTCTACGCTTGAGCTTGGAAGAAAATTACTTTCTCATGGCCGGTGATTTGAATGCCAAACACCTAGATTGGGGAAATCAAATACAGAATCCAAGAGGTATTCATCTTTTTAATTGGATGAGTCGATATAACACTGAATATGGTGTCGACCTGCTGGCTACGGATCGGCCATCGTTTCCAAGAAGCGGTGCCTATCTGGATCTATTGCTAATAGACTCAAGACTGACAATTACGGACACTGTGGGTCAAAGACCAAGAAACTGTTTACGAACGATCGAGTACGACAGTGACCACTGCGGACTCGCCGCCGTAATACAGCTTCCGAACGAGCTCGTGGATTTGGATGAGTATGTCCCTGTGCATACTTACAATTACAGTAAGGTGCGCTGGCCACGCTTTACCAACGCCTTATCGAGCGAAATCAGTTCGAATAATATATCCCCACCAAATGACAGGAATTTGACAAATAACGAAATAGACCAATATCTTGAACAAATGGACGAGACAATCAAACGAACAATGGACAGAACGATACCAAAGTACAAACAACGGGACGCAACCGACATGTACCGGAATGCGACCATTGACGCATTACACAGACAAAAAAGTGGACTGCTGACAAGACTCAAACGCTTGTACCGACGGTTTACTGACCCACACGATCTGGAGATTAGGACACTGAAGTCTTCGATCAAGAACATCAACCAGCTTATTAAGGAAAATTATCGGTTGTCGATTAATTTGTATTGGGATAACAAAATTCGGGCTGTTAATTCTAGCGACCCGAGTATGTTTCCCCAAATTAACAAGATATTTAGAAGGAATGATCAGAATGACCTTCCGTGTCTTAAGCTCCAGAGAACAACAGATAACAGAGACGTACTTCTGACAGCAGGAACTGATCCAGAGGACGCCGTCTTGGACGATGACCTCTTTATTGTCGAAGATCCGCAGGAGAAAGTGGAGGCTGTGGGGGCTGCTTTCCAGCAAGTGTACAAGGTGAATGCATGCATTCGCCCGAACCATGACCTGGAAAACAGAGCCTTGCTCCACCACTTCTACCTTCGGAATGACATAACGCAATGGCGATCAGAGAACCTCGGTTTCACCGGGTTCAATGAAGATCATTTGGCAAACGCCATAATCGCCGAGCGAAATGGGCCCAGTTCCCTGTTAATTACGAAGGTGGAGCTTCAGCTCATTTTCGATTCATTAAAGAAGAAGAAGTCAGCAGGAGTCGATGGCATATCCAACGTTGTACTTCGACATTTACCACAGGAAGCAGTAGACATTTATACCACACTGTTTAACAACGCACTGAATAATGCATATTATCCAGTGCGTTGGAAGACAGCTGTGGTGCATCCTCTCCCGAAAAAGGGAAAGGACAACTCCAATCCGGCGAATCTCCGGTCGATAAGTCTTCTTCCGAGTATCAGCAAGGTATTCGAAAAAGTTATCAATAGAGCTTTGTCAAAGTGGGCAGAGGACAATAATATCATACCGGATAATCAGTTCGGTTTTAAGGCGGGACATGACACCATTCATGCCGCGTCTAAACTCGTTTCTGATGTCCAATGGAACAAATCAAAAAAGCAGTGTACGGGTGCCTGTCTGGTTGATTTGGAGAAGGCCTTCGACACCGTATGGCTAGAGGGTCTTTATCTAAAGCTGACCAGACTGGGCATTAGTAAACCACTGTTATATATGCTTTATGATATGCTCAATGGTAGAAAGTTTGTTGTCAAGAGTGGCAATGTGACTTCTGCCACAACCTTTAATATTAAAAATGGTCTTCAGCAGGGAGCGGTCAATTCGCCGATTCTATTCAGCATTTACACCAGCGATCTGATAAGTAGTCTTACTCAGGCAATTGCGTATGCCGACGATCTAATTGCGTACAGAACAGCTCCAAAAGTCGAGGTCATCAGAATTCTTTTGCAGCGTGACTTCGAGAAGATTCAGCGATATTGCGATGACTGGAAGTTGAAAATCAACTTCCAGAAATCAGAAACTATCTTGTTTAGGACTCCGTTGCATGGAGCCACAAGGGATACGAGAAAGAACTGGCGTAAGCTGGTGATCGTAGGACCAAATGGACAGCCACTGGCGAGTAAAAGTGTAGTAAAGTACCTTGGCATCTGGATGGATCAGTATTTGTATTTCGACAGACATATAAATGCTGCTCTATCGAGGGCTAGGGGAGCTTTTGCCCTGACAAAACGGTTGTTTTATAGCAGCCGGCTTGACAGCAGGGTGAAGGTGATTTGCTACATGGCCCTCATACGGCCGATGATTGCCTATGGGTGCCCGGTTTGGTTCAACGTTGCCCCATCTCAAATGGAAAAGATTCGGGTGTTTGAGAGGCAGTGTCTTAGACGCTGCCTTGGATTACACAGAACACCAGAGTCGGAGTACAAACATTATTATTCCAACCTGGTTCTATACAACGGCGCCAACATAAACAGGATAGATAATTTCTTGCTGAAGCTTATTCGGGGTCACATTGCAAGAGCAATGTCCTCGACCAACAGCTTAATTTTTGGGGCTTATTACCCTAAAAACGATTACTACGAGAGTGTGCGTCTAAGCGGCTTTATTCCGCCCGATGCATTCCTCTACTTAGACAGTCGAGGGCTGATCCAGGATAGAGCGGCGGTTCCGCTAATCTACCACGTCGGCCGTAGAACTGTGGATCGGCGGCTCCTTTACAGTCGAGACGTCCTCGCACACGGAGCGGAGCACCTTCGGTTCAGTAGGACTGTGTCCGATCGGGACCGAAGAGATAGGGTAAAGCAGGAGAACCAGTTCTGGTGGTTGAAACCTGAACACGAAGATTCTTCGGATATTTAAAAGTTGACTGCATTTTTCTATGCCATGGCCGACTTACATAGGTTTAGGTAGTTAGTTTTAAGTAGGGACAGTCAGGGTGGCACCAAAAAAAAAAAAAAAAATTATAAAACCATAAAAACACAAAAAAAAATTATAAAACCAATAAAAACACAAAAAAAAACTATAAAAACCCGAAAATGCTTGCTGTGGCTGTTCTAGTTTGTAAGTAGTCTGTAAGTAGTTTGTAAGTAGCTTTAAGTAGTTTTATAGTAGTTTTAATTAGTTTTAATTAGTTATAATTAGTTTTAATTAGTTTTAATTTAGTTTTAGTTAGTTTGTAAGTTTTATATAAAACCAAAATAAAAGATATAGAAACCAAGTTTTTTCCAATTCTTCTTGGTGAAAAATAAAACCATGAATTCTAGTTTTAAGATAGTTCTTAGGCCGAAAGGCATTAGCATTAAGTTATTAGTTTAACTTAGAGCGCCCGAAAGGGGCCAGTAAGTTAGTTGTAAGATATTGATAAGTAGGCTAGTTTTTATGAATTTTTGTCTAGCTTTAAGATAGTTTTAAGATGAATTGAAAATAAAAATGAATTTACAAAAAAAAAAAAAAAAAAGTTGCCGGCTGACAACCGGGAGTCACAGGTTCGAGTCCTGTGTGGGTCATGTACTTTTTTTTTTTTTTGCAATCTAATCATTGTTATGTTGTACTTTTTAATAGAGAAAGCAAGATGGATGATTTTTAATTACAGTATAGACAAAAGCAAATGTGAAATGTATGCATTATTAAAACCTCAAAAAAAGAAATTTTCGTGTCTCTGAATAAAAGTGTTATTTCTCGATAGAAATAAATAATTTTGAACCTTAAATATGTTTTTAAAATTATTGACTTCGTGGTCGAATTTGCACACCAACCAATTTTTTTGCTCCACCACCCACTTTTTGTAAAATTGATATTCAAAAACATGAAAAAATATACCAAAGTGAAGTTTTCCTGCCTCACTAAAACTGTTATATCTCAATGAAAAAAAATAATTTTGAACTTCTAGTAATTTTTTTCGATTATCAACGTCAAGGTCGAATTTGCTCACGTAAAGTTTAATTTTTCCCACCACCCCCTTTTTCTGAAATAAATATTGAAAAACATGAAAAAAAACATACCAAAATTAAATTTTCATGCTTCACTAAAACTGTAATATCTCGATGAAAAAAAATAATTTTGAACTTCTAGTAATTTTTTTCAATTATCAACGTCAAGGTCAAATTTGTTCACCTAAAGTTTAATTTTTCCCACCACCCCCTTTTTCTGAAATAAATATTGAAAAACATGAAAAAAAACATACCAAAATTAAATTTTCATGCTTCACTACAACTGTAATATCTCGATGAAAAAAAATAATTTTGAACTTTTAGTAATTTTTTTCAATTATCAACGTCAAGGTCGAATTTGCTCACCTAAAGTTTAATTTTTCCCACCACCCCCTTTTTCTGAAATAAATATTGAAAAACATGAAAAAAAAACATACCAAAATTAAATTTTCATGCTTCACTAAAACTGTAATATTTCGATGAAAAAAAATAATTTTGAACTTTTAGTAATTTTTTTCAATTATCAACGTCAAGGTCGAATTTGCTCACCTAAAGTTTAATTTTTCCCACCACCCCCTTTTTCTGAAATAAATATTGAAAAACATGAAAAAAAAACATACCAAAATTAAATTTTCATGCTTCACTACAACTGTAATATCTCGATGAAAAAAAATAATTTTGAACTTTTAGTAATTTTTTTCAATTATCAACGTCAAGGTCGAATTTGCTCACCTAAAGTTTAATTTTTCCCACCACCCCCTTTTTCTGAAATAAATATTGAAAAACATGAAAAAAAACATACCAAAATTAAATTTTCATGCTTCACTAAAACTGTAATATCTCGATGAAAAAAAATAATTTTGAACTTTTAGTAATTTTTTTCAATTATCAACGTCAAGGTCGAATTTGCTCACCTAAAGTCTAATTTTTCCCACCACCCCCTTTTTCTGAAATAAATATTGAAAAACATGAAAAAAGCATACCAAAATTAAATTTTCATGCTTCACTACAACTGTAATATCTCGATGAAAAAAAATAATTTTGAACTTTTAGTAATTTTTTTCAATTATCAACGTCAAGGTCAAATTTTCTCACCTAAAGTTTAATTTTTCCCACCACCCCCTTTTTCTGAAATGAATATTGAAAAACATGAAAAAAAACATACCAAAATTAAATTTTCATGCTTCACTAAAACTGTAATATCTCGATGAAAAAAAATAATTTTGAACTTTTAGTAATTTTTTTCAATTATCAACGTCAAGGTCGAATTTGCTCACCTAAAGTTTAATTTTTCCCACCACCCCCTTTTTCTGAAATAAATATTGAAAAACATGAAAAAAAGCATACCAAAATTAAATTTTCATGCTTCACTACAACTGTAATATCTCGATGAAAAAAAATAATTTTGAACTTTTAGTAATTTTTTTCAATTATCAACGTCAAGGTCGAATTTGCTCACCTAAAGTTTAATTTTTCCCACCTCCCCCTTTTTCTGAAATAAATATTGAAAAACATGAAAAAAAACATACCAAAATTAAATTTTCATGCTTCACTAAAACTGTAATATCTCGATGAAAAAAAATAATTTTGAAATATTTGAAAATTGGACCAGGAAAGGATAGAAAGGTATTGATTGTTCTATGGACGCGGCAGTGGCATGCTGGCGTGCGTGGCTTAGCTCGCCGGATATAGTGGCGATCTTGCCACCCCATAAAACCTCACCACGCTACAAAAATAATATCATGCCTATAACATGATCTAATCTTACTTTCTCTCTTATGCTGCTGTTAGCACTTTTAAGGACTCTGCCAGATTTGGACGCCCTACCCCTTCGAACTAAGTGTCCTCTTTTACAGGAAAATATTGATTTTAAATTATTTAAAACTTTATTTACGCTAAAAAAAAAAAAACAGAAAAACGAACAAAAAAAGTTCCCTTAGAATAGGCTACATTCAATGGCAATTATCTTTGTTGATTCCGGTTGTTGTATGAAATTATCTCGTTTGTAGTACGAACCACAACCCCGCACTAAATTTTCCTTTTCCGGTTCATGGATTCGGTCCACTGCCACACTTGGGGATTTTTAAGAGTAATTTTTAATATCAGGTGTGTTTTATTGGAAAAAACTATAGCTAGCACAGTAAAATTTCCCTCGGTAAACAATAACAACCCCAAAAGTGCCGATAAATAAGGCAGTATAAAAGTGAATATAAAAGTTGAGATAAAGTTTCGTAAAGTTGAAACTAAGGCGGCGCTGAACTATATTATAAACAAATATTCATTACTTAAAGGTTGGTAGCCTTTGCTTTTATGTAAAGATTTGTTCAAATTTTTAATGGCGAATAATTTTGACATTAAGTGGCATGTCTGCCAACCTTCAGGAAAAATACAAAATGAATATAAAAGTGAGTATAGCGTTTTATTGGTGCTTGCATTACTGCGCTAGCTATAAATACCAATAAAACGCACCTATCATTTTTTTTGTATAGGGTATCGCAAAGCACTTTGGAGTTTTGCCCATCAGAAGGCAAACAAAACTTGGAATAATATATATAAAAGCATAAATATTACTTGGACATTGGACTCCTTGTGTATTAAATTTTACGCAGCTTCTTCTCAAAACTTCGGTACATTTGTTGTAGGAATTATTGGATTGCAGACGCAATAAGTCACGCTTTAGTTTTCCACAAAAAATACGCGCGCCTTGACTTCTGCTCTTGACACCTAAGCTCGCCTGTGATAATTTAGTCGTTCAAGTGAATTTTAGCATTTTTGCTACAAATCTAAGTAACTTATTACTCACCCTTATCCCAGACAAAAACAAAAAAACACCAAAACTCCTTTTCCTTAAGGTAAGACCACACTCGACGGAACTGCACTTTATCGAAACTGAACTTCAAAATATTTTGTGTGTGAAATTGAATGAGCTATATTGCACTAAGCGACAACTGAACTTCATGGCGCGGCACCATGCAGCAAAGTTGATAATCCGATCAACTTTGCCACGGCCTGAAGTTCTGTTCAGTTCCGCTGCAAAAATATTTTGAAGTTCAGTTGCAGTGCAGTTCCGCTGAAGTGCAGTTCCGTCGAGTGCGATCTTACCTTTATTCGCACTATACTTTATTGAAGTATACGCACCATTCTTTAATGCACTGTGAACAAGGAAAAAAAGGCAACTCTGCGCTCCTTCTTTTAACCACACAAAAAAATAACCTACTTTATCTTTATGCCACACAAAGTATGACTACATAGTTTCCGCGCCGAGGATGTATGCTTATCTACTGAACATACTTTCGCAACGACATATGTAGCTGAACCCCCATATCCTCATCTTCGAAATCATACGATAGCCTCGGTTTCTAGGCGGAGCTTATACAAATGAAACCCGTTGCGTTCACAACACCCTATTGCGAATAAACTGTCCCTCCACGTAAACCCGTCTTGACCGTCTCACCCAGCCATATTTTCACCTCGCTATACAACGATAATATGTTCCCTTATCTTGTCCTGCAGCCCTTTTGTTGAATTCACTACTGAATTCATTCATTTTATTTGCGTCCAGTGGACTCCTCTTTTTTTCTCTGACGTTTAGCTCTAAATCATTTTCAACCGCGAGCTTCAAAAGTTGTTTTCATTTCAGTTCCGAAGAAAAAACTTTGTTTGCCAATAAACCTTCGGTAATCCTAAATTAAATATCATTTGTAGCTTTATAATTTTATGCTATGAGTACACGGCATGCTTAATGCGGAACTGACGTCATACGGCTCTCACAAACATGCCGATTACATGGTATGCGGACAGTTGGAAATGACGTCACTGCGCATGCCCATGTGGCATTTTAACATGTCGTGTACTCGAAGTAATACTGAACATCATTCTAAAGATTCCAGTGGTGGAACCACCAAAAGCTGTATCCCATCCCACGCAACAAAACGAGAAGCAACCATTCTTAGGTCAGATGGCAATCAACAGGGCGTCAGCGAACAACAAGGTAAGTGGAAACAGGCACTTAAATCCGAGTAAAAGTTTTCTTTTAATATGGAAAACAGCAAGAACTGTCAGCTACATTTCCTACGGAGACAGCCGTAACAGTTTGTTCTGCAATATTTTTTACGTTTAGATTAATACTATGTTCCCACCGGAGTGAAATTTTGGATTTCAGAGATTCCAAATCTTCACATTACTCTATACAGTTTTCGAAATGCGAGATTTCGTTGAAATCTCAATGAAATCTTGTAACGATGCGAACTCTTCTTTATGAACAAACGCATTTTAAGCTTTCACCATAGAAAGGGGTGTAAGACTTTTTAATAAAAATTGCGATCTTTCACTCCAACGCCAAGCAGTCAAAAAGAGAAAAGTATGATATCGTATTTGACATTTGAGCGTAGAGAAACAAAAGTTTTTGGCAGTGTGAATACCAATTTGAAATCTCAAAAGTTTTCAGCTGAAATCTCGGATTTAACTTTGGTATGGAACATAGTATAAGGAAACAATATTATTGCCAGAGTTTTGTTGTAGGTTTTTTTTTAAATCTATTCACTGAACGCATATTACCTAAAAAAATCCTTTCAAATGGTTGTCCAATGGGCATTTATACATACAACAAAGGCTGGTTTATGGGTGAGCCACTCGTCACGCAAATTGCTGGATTAACACGACTGGAAAACTGCTCAACCCAAAGAATGAATTTATCCAATCTTTTGCCAGTCTTTTGGCAGTTTCAGTTGTGCGTCGTGTAAGTCCAGCATAAGTTCCGCGAACAACTGGGTATAGCCAAATCGTGGTACACATTATCAAACCTGAGTGACACTCGTGTTGGATATGAAACCTGCGTGAAAAGTTTCGCGTACACACTTTATCAGTTCTGTTGGCCGAATAGGCTGCGCAGGGAATTAGACTTAATTTTGACATTTTTACTATGAGCTAAATGTCAAAATTGAGTCTGATTCCCTTCGCAGCCCATTCGTTGGATTCTGTAATCGGGGTGAATGTGAAAATTATTGAAATCGCTAATCAGCCAATATCGGTTGATTAGCGAATTCGCTAATTAACGACTTTAAATTATAGATATATTGACTAAGAACCTGATTACACGAATCGTTTTTTCGTTCGTTTCGTCTTTTTGACTGGTAGGTACGTATTTTTGTCACACAACGAAAAAAGTCAATTCGTGTTTTTGACGTTAAAAATTTGAGGTTCATTTATTGGAAAATAGACAGTAATAATAATTAAAAATATTCATGAATCTCGATTTGTTCTAATTTATAAATATTTACATATGAAAAACATTTTAAAGCTCATGTCAAATCATGACGTTAAAGTTCAACTGGAAAAAGTCATAAAATGTTCATATGTACGTGCTTTTGTTACTTCATTCCCCCTACATTTCTACACCCCTCACCCAATGTGTCAAAAAGAAACACGAAACGACTGAAAAAACAAATTGTGTAATCAGACCCTAAAATTGTATGGTAATGTGGATTTACCAGAGTCCAAATAATAATTGATTGAGGATAATTAGCTGTATGCAAACTGGCCCCAAGTGCTTACAAAAATCTTGCAATATATCCAAAACAGTTTGAAATACTAAAATTCACAAAAATTTCCATATGAAAATTCCTACATACCTAATGTGGAATTTGACGTTTCCAAATTAAAGAGAGAGCGATATAGGTGTGTGTTTGGTAACGTTAAATTTTTTTTCAATAGAGCACTTTAACAAATAATAATATGGGTATTCATGCAACAGCGTAAAGTCATCGTAAAAGTTGTAAAGTTTTAAACTTCGTAATTCTGTCACAATTTGTATGGAAAATTTGACAGATTTACGAAGTTTAAAACTTTACGACGACTACGACGACTTTACGCTGTTGCATGAATACCCTTAATATATCACTCCTTTGTTCAAAATCATTAGCTGCGTTTTTTTGCATGTCCATATGGACATTTCCGAAAAAAATGACATCGGAACATTTCAACATTTGCCTTGGTCAGCCATTTTGTATTGAACTATCCTACCAAAAAAAATTTAACATTTCTATATAAATTATCGATAACACAACGAAAATGGTAGTCTGGCAGTGCCGTTTTTATCGCGACAAAAGTTAAATCCACTTAATTAGCTGCGTTTTATTATCTCTGGGTCTGGGTCGAGGTTATCTCTTAACATGCATTACAAAAACAACATGGGATCTAGGTTTCTATCGAGGTTAATTTCAATAACTCAGATAGAGATTTTCACTCTGACCGGCAGAGGGCTATTTACCATTGTGAATGGATGTCAGCAGTGTTAGGAATAGAGAGGAAAAGAGACAAGTGCTTACATGAAAAACAAATAAACATAAGAAAAAAAGAGACTGATATACAGCACTGCTTTTGCACTAACCCACATCGTTTTATTTTCACGAGGTGAACCATATGGTTATGAGCGATAGTAAAACGCGGCTATTATCTGGACATAGCTAACTCTATATGGGCATAGATGTTGTTGTATTTGATATGTAAATTGCTTTGTTTTGTTGTCGTTTTTTTTTTCAAACAGTATTATTTTGAGTTGCAAAAACACAACTATTGTGTTGAATTATCATATCGAAATTTGCTGTGGAACTATTTTTTTTTCGCTTTGCACTTTTTAATTTGACACTTCCACCACAATGAAAGTTGATGTCACTCTTGAAATTGGCAGATTCATGAGATTCTTATTTTCAGAAAAGTTCACCATTTTCTGTCATAGAAGAAAAAACTTAAGTTTGCGAAACTTGGTAAAAATTTGAAGTTATTAAACAGGCTACATTGTTAAGCCAGTGTCTACGTTCTGTAACTCTCGCATCGATGAAATCAGTCGAGAAACTTTGAAAAATGGAACAAAACTCATGCATTTTGTTTCAGTTTTCATCGTTTCTCGACCAGTTTTTTTCGATGCGAGAGTTACAGAACGTAGGCACACAACTACATTGGCCACTTTTTGCAAAGTTACAAAAGTAAAAATATTTTTTTTCCCGCTAGAACAGCTGTTTTGTGAAAAAAATATACAATATTTTTCTAAACTAAAATTTAAGCTTTCTGCATTATTTTTATAAGTTTTCCAGTGAGAAATACTATCCCAAAATGAGTTTGAAAATTTTCACTTTTGTACCTTTTCACTTTTTTGGCTTATGTAGTTAGGGCTTTATTTAGCAAAGAGCTCTAGACGGTGTTCGCATTGAACTGAAAAATTGGATTTTGAATTGAGCTCAATGTCCCGATGTTGTTCTTTTCGCCAAAGTCCATATGGACATGCAAAAAAACGCAGCTAATGACAATACATAATAAAATTAACTGGCTCATTTCTTTGCCAGTTTAATGAGAGCATCAGAACGCCATTATTTTGCCTTCGTCTAAATGCATGTCATTAATGATTTGATTTTACTATTATTTTGCCATTTCAATGACGTGAATTAATGGTAATTTGTCATTCGTGTAAATCCAGCACAAAGAGACCAATACCCACACCCGAAGACGAAACACGAAATGACCGAAAAAACGAATCGTATAATCAGGCTCTCTCATATAAAAGTGTCGATGGAAGCAGTTCCTTATTTAGTTATTGGCATCAGTGCTTTTGAAGAAAAAGTGGTAACCCGAGGCCACACGGGCAAGTACTGGTAAGCAAGTTTTTCTTCATGTTTTTCAATATTTATTTCAGAAAAAGGGGGTGGTGGGAAAAATTAAACTTTAGGTGAGCAAATTCGACCTTGACGTTGATAATTGAAAAAAATTACTAAAAGTTCAAAATTATTTTTTTTCATCGAGATATTACAGTTTTAGTGAAGCATGAAAATTTAATTTTGGTATGTTTTTTTTCATGTTTTTCAATATTCATTTCAGAAAAAGGGGGTGGTGGGAAAAATTAAACTTTAGGTGAGAAAATTTGACCTTGACGTTGATAATTGAAAAAAATTACTAAAAGTTCAAAATTATTTTTTTTCATCGAGATATTACAGTTGTAGTGAAGCATGAAAATTTAATTTTGGTATGTTTTTTTTCATGTTTTTCAATATTTATTTCAGAAAAAGGGGGTGGTGGGAAAAATTAAACTTTAGGTGAGCAAATTCGACCTTGACGTTGATAATTGAAAAAAATTACTAAAAGTTCAAAATTATTTTTTTTCATCGAGATATTACAGTTTTAGTGAAGCATGAAAATTTAATTTTGGTATGTTTTTTTTTCATGTTTTTCAATATTTATTTCAGAAAAAGGGGGTGGTGGGAAAAATTAAACTTTAGGTGAGCAAATTCGACCTTGACGTTGATAATTGAAAAAAATTACTAAAAGTTCAAAATTATTTTTTTTCATCGAGATATTACAGTTGTAGTGAAGCATGAAAATTTAATTTTGGTATGTTTTTTTTTCATGTTTTTCAATATTCATTTCAGAAAAAGGGGGTGGTGGGAAAAATTAAACTTTAGGTGAGCAAATTTGACCTTGACGTTGATAATTGAAAAAAATTACTAAAAGTTCAAAATTATTTTTTTTCATCGAGATATTACAGTTGTAGTGAAGCATGAAAATTTAATTTTGGTATGCTTTTTTTCATGTTTTTCAATATTTATTTCAGAAAAAGGGGGTGGTGGGAAAAATTAAACTTTAGGTGAGCAAATTCGACCTTGACGTTGATAATTGAAAAAAATTACTAAAAGTTCAAAATTATTTTTTTTCATCGAGATATTACAGTTTTAGTGAAGCATGAAAATTTAATTTTGGTATGTTTTTTTTTCATGTTTTTCAATATTTATTTCAGAAAAAGGGGGTGGTGGGAAAAATTAAACTTTAGGTGAGCAAATTTGACCTTGACGTTGATAATCGAAAAAAATTACTAAAAGTTCAAAATTATTTTTTTTCATTGAGATATAACAGTTTTAGTGAGGCAGGAAAACTTCACTTTGGTATATTTTTTCATGTTTTTGAATATCAATTTTACAAAAAGTGGGTGGTGGAGCAAAAAAATTGGTTGGTGTGCAAATTCGACCACGAAGTCAATAATTTTAAAAACATATTTAAGGTTCAAAATTATTTATTTCTATCGAGAAATAACACTTTTATTCAGAGACACGAAAATTTCTTTTTTTGAGGTTTTAATAATGCATACATTTCACATTTGCTTTTGTCTATACTGTAATTAAAAATCATCCATCTTGCTTTCTCTATTAAAAAGTACAACATAACAATGATTAGATTGCAAAAAAAAAAAAAAGTACATGACCCACACAGGACTCGAACCTGTGACTCCGGTTGTCAGCCGGCAACTCTTCCATTGCGCTATTGATAGTTATAAATTCCGATGGTTAGTTCTTATTAAGACTTACTTGTATTATTAAACAATTAACTTGGTCGAAATTTTGATTATTGATTTATTAATTGACGGAACATGTTACAAAAAAAATTTTTAGTAAGCAAATTAAATTTAAAGATGAGCAATTATTTAAGCCCCTGTGCATTTAGATATTCGATTTGGTTACAAAGATATGGGCATTTGAAAGTTCCATACAAAGTGGAATTTGTTTATATTTTTATAAAAAAAATAGGAGGTGTGCAATTAAAATTTTTTTGATTTTTGAAATGTGCAATTAGGAATACATCGCCTGACATTTTTTGTTTTGCGAAAATCGAAAGTGCGCCGGCTGACTTCCACGTGGTGAATTCATCCAAGTAAATACAACTGATTCACCCAAAATTGGTAGTATATACTGACTAAATGGGTCGTATGCTAAAAGATGAGCAAGATCTCTGAGTCCGAGTTAACGAGCTTGAACTCATATGTGAGATCGATCGAGCAGAGCCGAACTCGGACTCGATTTTATATGCAAAAAAATGAGTTCGCTCTGAACAGCTCTAACTCGATGAATATGAGATCGATCTCAAAGCTCTTCGTCTTAAATAGTTGTGACTGTTATTTCTGTGCAGTGCGTAGAAGAAGAAAAAACATACATTTCTCTGAACGCGGAAACCAAAAATTGGTGTTTAAAATTCAGTTGGATTATATTCGTAAGCTTTTGCGAGTACTAGGGGTTTAAGCAATGAAATGAGATCCTACATGTATGTTTATAAAAACCGATTTGGTGTATACACAAACGGACAAAAAAATATTGAAAAAGTGGTCAGTATGAAATTGCGATAATCAAAAAAATGAAGAAAACAAAATTTAAATACAAATTTTTAAGTGTATTTTGACATGAAACAGAAAACAACCTACTGCTTAATTTTTCTAGTTTTTACTTTTGTTTGCAAATAATTTTTTTGTGCAAGGCAAATATTTTCTAGTTTTTATTTTCTTAAAGGTTTGAATTTCTTTTGAATTTAAATTTTTGAGTCAATTGAATGTATAAGTCATGTAACATGTTTTTTCAGCTTCACTTAACTTTATTTTGTGTTGGTGTTTTCTTTTGCCTGAGATATCTGGCTTAAACTGAAGGAGATACCTTAGTCTTTGGTCACTAATATTTAAGCAAATAGTGGCAAATACAGAATTGAAGGGCGGTTCTAAGAAATGGAATATTCTAAAGGAATCTTAGAGGATTTTATGGATTTTCTTTCGTCGTTTAGAAAATCGCAAAAAAAACAACTTTTGTGATTGTCTCTTGGTTTTTTGTTTACCTCTTTGCAAATATGTATCAAATTATTACCTGATGGTGTTGCAGATTTTCATATTAATATACATTAAATATTCCTTTAAGTTTTGATGTTAATTTATTGAACGGGGTTTCAATTTATTTTTACTCTTATTTTCTAACGGTAAAATGTGAAAACATAATCCTATACAATTTCAAAAGGTTTTTTTTAGAATAGCTATGTACGTAGGAGGCACTCATTCGAGTTTGAGTTTCGTATGTTGTCATTATTTGCTAAAATATTAGTGATCAAATATAAAAAAACCAAGGAATAGAAAATTTGAGCAATAACGGTAACTACATACTTTAAAAAAATATTTTCCAACAATCCTCTGTACAGGAAACATGAAACCGCAAAATGATTTTTCTTTCATCGCAATACGGCCACCTACAACCAAAATACAGCTCTTCAAAAATCACTAAACAAAATTGAAAAATATCTTGTTCCCTTTTTTTGACAAGAGTAGGTAGATGCATAACATTCCTATTTCCAATCTCCAATTTTTATAAACTTAATTTGTAACAAAATTAAGCTGAAATTCTGGTATCTTGACGGTTGTATATGAGCTGAGTAAGAGAAAACCCATGCTCAATAATTTGTGAGATCGATCTCACGGAATCAACTGTTTTCTTACCTTTTTGCATAGCATACCGAGTGCTATCTCATAAGAGCTTTCAAAATGAGATCGAACTCATCACTGTGAGATTGAACTCACCACGTGAGATCTAACTCGGTCAGTAACTTTTTTTTTGCATACGAAGCTAAGAAAGTTCTCAAAAAAGTGAGAAAACAGCTTGAACTCATCTTTTTGTATATGACCCAATGTGTTTACGTGGAATTGGAAGCTCGTATTTTGAAAATTTACCGTTCTATCAATTCTTCTTTTGTAAACACTTTTAATTTATTCTTATAGGCTCAATGTGTGTATCTGTTTGGGAATAATTTCATTAGAAAACTCTTGAGAGGTTTTTTCGCGGAGCTGTCTACCACTTTGCTAGCTATACTCTCATTACTGTGTTCACATGTGATTTTCGATCTCGAGTCGAGAGTAGCTTGGAGAATTATTCACTTGCAGAATTATTAGCTGGCAGAACTATTACTTTTAATAGAACAAACACCTGTAAGCCATTCGTTTGGTAGGTCTCCTTTTTCTACTTTTCTGAGAAATAAAGTGATCCGATTGCTTTGACTTGACACACGACTGTGAATGTATGCATTCAGCATACAAAAGTATTTACTATAAATTGTTCAAGTTGGTTTTTTAAAAAACTTGAACAATTAGCAGTAAATACTGGAAACAAAAAGTACTTACTAGTTTTTATGCATACCATTAAAAGTATTTACTGGCTAAATTCATCGGAAACTAGTAAATACTTTTACCTCCAGTAAATACTTGTTGTTCAGTATT
Organism: Dasysyrphus tricinctus; assembly: GCA_963921185.1. Taxonomy (NCBI): domain Eukaryota; kingdom Metazoa; phylum Arthropoda; class Insecta; order Diptera; family Syrphidae; genus Dasysyrphus; species Dasysyrphus tricinctus. Next base: position 76,628,359 of record OY992530.1, on the reverse strand, counting down.
TACTTCGGTTTTATGCATATGACAACTAGTAAATACTATCAAAATTTACCAGTAAAACCGTCGAATAAAATTGAATTATTTTGTTTGTAGGTATTTAGATAGCTATGTTCGTTTAAACTTGCTTTTAAAATTTATTTGGAGGAAAATGGAACTTTAGTTTATTGGTCTGTTAGATTTAGAAATGGTTGGTGCAATCGATTAATGTCACTATCAAGAAAGTCGAATAATTTCTTATAACTCGCAGTTTTCTTTAAAAGATTTGCTGTTGGTATCCTGTTGTTATTTATGGTACCTAATAGCAAGGTAGGGTGTGAGATTTTAAGCCACGGTACCAGCCACGCTACCAGTGCGGCAGGGTGTGGACAGGGGATGTTCTATCGCCAATTCTCTTTCTACTGGTGATAGACGATGTTTTGACGGCCAGCGTTGGAACAGCAGAAAGACACAGCATTCAATGGAGACCGTTTGAAAGGCTTAGTCACTTAGACTATGCCAACGATATATATGTCTCTTGGCAAATAACATCAGCGGGCTAAACGGGATGAGTCAAGATCTGAAGATGAAAGGAGAGTCGACTGGTCTTAAAATAAATAGCAAAAAGACAAAAATAGTGCTCACAGGTAGCTCTACACATCAGCGTATTTTTATACAGGAGACGCCAGTTGAGGAGGATGAACAATTTAACTACCTTGGAAGCATTGTTTCAGCAAATGATGCTACTGATCTGAACGTTCAAAGTAGAATAAATAAAGCTCGCGCAGCCTTCGGTTCTCTGTCCCAAATTTGGAAATCCAGTCTAATCTCCTTACGCATACAAAGTTGAGATTCTTCGAATCTAATGTCAAATCCGTGCTGTTATATGCTTGCGAAACCTGGAAAGTCACGACTACCATCTCGAAGAAATTGCAGGCTTTTGTGAACCGCTGTCTACGCCATATTCTAAAGATCCGCTGGCCACAAATTTTATCAAACGAAGAATTGTGGCACAGGACAAAGTCAAGAGCGACTGGACGTTGACATAAGAAAGCGTAAATGGCAATGGATTGGTCACACACTGAGGAAACCAAACGATGAAATTGCAAAGCAGTCCTTTGAATGGAATCCTTAGGTGATGGATACGATTTGTTGGCGCCCTATGCCCCGATCGGGGTTACAGGACTTGATGATGCTAGCCCATGGTCAGCATTGAAGGATACATAAAAATTTAAATTTAAAATTTAATTAAATCGGGCATATTTTGAGCAGTTTGAGCTATTGCTAATACTAGAGTTTACCTTATGAAATTTCATTATGATAAACGCCAGATTTACCTAGCAATAACTTAAACAAGATCTAAGAATATGCTACAGTAGCCCTGTTTTTTAGTGCATTTTTATCTTTGCTTGGAAAAAAATAGCATGTTAAATACAACAACAATACGAAATTATACCAGTTTGTTGTTGTAATTAACATGCTCTTTTTTTCTAAGCGAAGATAAAAATGCACTAAAAAACTGGGCTAATATGTCTGGCTGTCTTGACTGCCACACATAGCCAATCAGGGGCAGCTGCCTGGGGTTTAAAACGGAAGAGTTCTTTCTGGAATCTACATTTCTCTTTTTTAGGAACACACAATAGTATTTATAAGATTTCCTTAGATGGTTGTCTAGTAACACATTAGGCGTGATTTTTTATCATCGGGATCTGGATCTAGATTAACTTTTAAAACGTGTTACAAAAACAATTTTGAAAATTTCCCATTATTTTGTTTTTGTTTTACATGTAAATGTTAATCCAAATCCAGATCCCGATGATAAAAAAAAACACGCCTATTGACATTATCCAAGGATCTGTTAATAATGGGATTTACATTTTATGTTTTAGTTAATTTAATAAAATGCCACTTTAGTAAAAGTTTAGGCAAACGATCTTAACAAGACAGTAGCTCTTAAAAAACAATTTTACATCATGTTTATAAAAGGTGTTTTTTTTTAGAGTTATAGAACTTTAAGTTCTATACCTCTGGCAGCCTTTCTTTCAGCTGAAAAGTGATTAATTTTTAGTTTGGACTGGCATTTCAACATGAATAGACTGACGCTAGTGACGCCTGAACAGCGCTTCTATTTCTATTAATTGTGCAAATTTATTTTGTTATGGTTATGTTCCAAATTTTCATAAGCGAATTTCGTTTAGCGAATAAGCTCACTTTTGGTTGAATGGATACGTAAATAAACAAAACTGCCGTATTCGGAGTAATGATAATCCTCAAGTGTATGTTGAGACACTGTTACACTGTTACAAAAACTAACTGTTTGGTGTGCTTTATGGGTTGGTGGAATATTTGGTCCGTATTTCTTTAAAAACAACGCTGGCCATAACGTTACAGTCAATGATGACCACTATAGAGCCATGATTACTGACGTTTTCATTCATCAATTGAACAACCATGAAGTGCGGGAGCTATGGTTTCAACAAGACGGCGCAACATGTCACACAACTCGTGCCACAATTGATTTATTGAAGGAAACGTTTGGAAACCGCATAGTTTCACGTTACGGACCCGTGAATTGGCCTCCAAGATCGTGCGATTTACCGCCGCTTGAATATTTTCTGTGGGGATATGTGAAGTCGCTAGTCTACGCTGATAAGCCCGAAACGATTGACCACATGGAGAACAATATACGGCCACAAATGTCGGAAAAAGTCATGGAACATTGGACCTCCAGATTAGACACGTCCGACCCAGCCGTGGCGGTCATATGCCAGAAATCATATTTAAATTAAAATGCCAGAAGATAATCTTTCGAATTAAGTAAATTTCATGTTTATTCAAAAAAATCATCTTTATGGGTATTCATACAAGAGCGTTAAGTCGTCGTAAGCGTTGTAAAGCTTAAAACTTCGTAATTCTGTCACAATTTGTATGAAAAATTTGACAGATTTATGAAGTTTACAACTTTACCTCGTTTGCGACGACATTACGCTGTTGCATGAATACCCTTTTTGTTTTAGTTCATTTCAAAGTTCTATACCTCTAAAAAAACACCTTTTATATTACTTTTTTTTTAAGTTAGACAGAGCAGACAGAAAGTTGCCTGCCTTCAGCATAAAGGCCCAATTTCTGTACTGTACTGTTAAGTTTGTATTGGCAATTGAATTCCTTTTTGAGCTGAGTCACATGAATGTGAAATTCCTTAGCCTCGGTTCCATTTTTTAGTTTAAGACTATAGGGCATTGGTTTCTGCTCCTTCCTTTGTCTTAATTCATTTCATAGGTAGTTAAAACCTCTTTCGTGAGCCCAAAATGCAAAAACACATTAGTTGTGCTGAAAATCATAACTCATAAGTATTTACGTTTATCTGTAATTTTAATAAATAAAGGCTTAGGGCCAATTGTACAAATATTTAACTCGTGGTTCAGCAATTTTAACTCACCGACTCCGGAGAATGGACTAAGGTTCAACGATAGTCCAGACATTTAATTGGCTACTTTAACATACTTGAACCTAGAACCATCTTTGAACCTCAGCAGTTCCACTGAAATCAGCCACTAAAAATATTTGAACCACGGATCAAAATTTGAACCATGTTTGTGCAACGGGTCCTTAATTACATAATGTAGATCCAAGATTTTTACAGAAAGTGGAAACACGTGAAAAAAAACAAATACACCCAAAAGGTGCATGTCTCTGAAAAAGTGCTTTTTCGTGCACAGGTATTATAATTAGGTATGTTTGATTTTTTTCTTCACTTTTTGTAAAAAGTTTTGGTGTCATTCCTCGCGTTCCAATGTTTATTCGCTATGCTATCTAGCTATCCCAAAAATTTTGAGATAACTTGAGTTGTTGTTGCGTCAGCTGTTATCAGCTGGTTTTTAACAAGGGATTACAACAACACAAAGCTATCCGGATAACTGAGAATAGCCAGCGGAACGTGCCCATTTATAGCTTTCATTGAAAACCATCATCTGTGTGGAGAGTTTTCGTTCACGAGCTATTCCCGTGCAAAATGTACGGGAACTCCTGGTGAACAGTTGACAGTTCGATTACAATAAAAAAAATGCCTCATTGGAGGCATTGTGGTTTTAAACGTCAAACGTTTGCAACACACTCGCAAGTCTGTACCATTGAGCAATGTCAAAAAATCATTTTCTCCACTGGTGATTGTTCAGTTCACGAAAAAGTATGTACTAGGCTTTAAAGAGTATGTGGTCAAAATGAATCAGTAAATCCAACAGTCAAAGAATCATTTTGTGTTGGTTTTTATATTACATGTTGTGTATTTTCGAATGCAAATTCAATTCAGATTGTGCTCACGTCCTGCAACTCTCGTATCGATAAAGATTGTTCGAGAACTGATGCCAAATGAAACAAAATACATGAGTTTGTTCCACTTTTTGACGTTTCTCTATTAATTTTCTCGATGCAAGAGTAACAGATCGTGGGCACAGACTTTCGTTTCACCAAAGAGGAGCACAATCTTTGCAATGATTTGTATTCGTTTCTCTCTCTGTTCTCATCTGTCAGTTTTTCCTTCAGTGAACAACTTCAGCCTCAATAGGTGCATTTTATCGGTATTTATAGCTAGCGCAGCTGTTCAAGCATCAATAAAAGTTTATACTCACTTTATCAACTTAACGAAACTTTATTTCTGTTCATGTACTTCCCCAAACTACGAATTTCTATGAATTTTATTTTTTATATGAGCTTTGACAGAACTTTAGGCTAAATTTGTAGAAATTCCTAGTTTTGGGAGGCACGCGAACAGAAATATTATCTTCTCAACTTTTATATCCACTTTTTTTCTAACTTATCTATCGACACTTTTGAGTTTGTTGTTGTTAGCCAAGGAAATTTAAGGGCTAGTTGTACAAATATTTAACTCGTGGTTCAGCAATTTTAACTCACCGACTTTGGAGTGGAGAATGCATTGAGGTTCAACGATAGTTCGGGCATTAAATGGGCTACGCTTCTATAACATACTTGAACCTTGAACCATCGTTGAACCTCAGTTGTTCTGCCGAAATCAGCCAGTAAAAATATTTGAACCACGGATCAAAATTTGAACCACGTTTGTACAACGGGTCCTTACTGTGCTAGCTATAACTTTTTCCAAAAAAACACACCTAATATGTTGATTTGTGTGAAGTGCAAAAATAAAAACAAATTTAATAATTTACATAGTCCTATTTACACGAAAAACAAAATGGCATTATAGCTGTGTTTTTTTGCATGTCCATATAGAGTTTGGTGAAAAAACGACATCGGGACATTTCAACAATTGTTTACCTTTTACATTGGTCTGCCATTTTGTTTTGAATTATCTTACCAACAAACATTTGACATTTCTATATAAATTATCGATAACACAACGACAATCGTAGTTTGGCATTACCGTTTTTATCGGGACGAAAGTTAACTCCAGTTAATTATCTGGACTTAGCTAACTCTATACGGACATAGTTGTTGTTGTATTTAACATGTAAATTGTTTTGCTTTGTTGTTGTTTTTTCACACAATATTATTTGGACATGCAAAAAAAAACAACTTATTTACGCTGTGGCTCCATTGGAAATATTTGAGGCAATAGCAATTGAATTGGGAATTGCAATTTATTGCTTGGGTGGGCATTTTCATTGCCTGGCAATTTTTCAGTTATAAAATGTATGTATAGAAATAGTTGACCGCAAATGTAGTCAAATGCTGTTTGATAAAATGGAATTTGAATTCACTATATTTTATCATGTGCGTTCTCATATTCTATCCTTTAATTGCAAAAATCGATAAAGAAAAGCTCTTCAAAATTACGGGGAACCCCATATTGCCTCAATTTATTGCCTCGATTATGGAAATTAATAATTGTCTCTTATTTTTTAGCAATATTGCCATTGCCATTGACAAAACGTCTCCATTTGGGTTAGGCGGTTATCTTTCAAAAAACAAAAACAAAAAAATGGATAAATTCATTATACTGGCCCTTTTCCATTCGTGTAAATGCGGCCTTAATCAAAACGAAATGAACAGTATGCATTTTGTTTCACTTTAAAATAAAATTTTCTCAGCTATCTGGCAGTGCTCTTACAACAATGCCCCACACGATATTCATTCATGAAATAAACTTCCCTTGGTTTGACAGTTGTTGTAGTTGGTTTTGGATAGCCAGATAACATACCTGTGTTCAAATGAGGGATATTTTTTCAGGTAGGTCGAAAAAAAATCAGAAGTCACTAAACTGTCAACGTTGTTCTCGTTATTTTGTGGTACGCTTTCCATTTTCCATCCTCTTGGCTCTGGTATATTCTTCTGATTACGCTAAACAATTTAAATTCATCGCAATTACTTGCACTTAATTTTTTTTTTTAACTAATCAACGTGCACATCTTATTCTACTTTATTGTGGTAAGCTTTTTTTACTCTTTAAAACTTACATCATATAATTCTGAATACAATTAAAAATCAATTTACTCACAAAACGCAATAGATAGAATAACAGCAGATTGAAGTAGAAAAATTTTCTTCCACATCCAAATCATAATATTGAAATAGAAATTCCTATTTGCTCTTTTACTTGCAGTTCACAGAGATTGTACAAGACATGGACGAGGACTACATGTTCAACGAAAAACAGTCTATTCGTGAGTCAGCGCGATCTCTGAAAAAATACGGCAGCACCTGTAATCACATGAGAAACAACGACACCCTGGTTAAGCATGAAATCGAGAAAACTGATACACTCCAAGGAATTGCCCTCAAATATGGATGTACGGTAAGTTGGCTTATTGAATCATTATATTGCCTTAAGGGCTCGTCTAGTGAAATGGAAATTAAGTGGATGCAATATGATAATGTTGTCTGTTGTCTGTTCGTTGACTTGACCGTCATAATATTCAATCATCACATCACTCTTCATTCCCAATCCCCAGCCCCAAACCAGTTGTATGCATGGATACCATTGATTTTTTTAAATGTTCATGCATAGAACCAGACACGTTGTTCCGCTTTGCAATTCATTATTCCTCTTTTTTTATGGGCGAGCTAGCGCGAATCGAGCGAGTAAGGAGAAGTTCGTGTCATGGTTATGAATTCTATTATTAGTTAATGAAAAAGAAATAAAGCTTTCTTTGTGCGATTTAAGGTACCTACTTCTTACGGGAAGCCTCTATCCTCTCGAGCAATAAACTTGTATCTTGTTCACTTTGCGAATCTTTTTTGTATTTTCGGGGGTAATGATCGACTTATCGATTAAAATGAGGTCAACCAAGAAATAAGTAAACTCCGACGAGCAAAAACGAATGTATGTTAAAAAAAAAGAAAATAAAGTTTGTGATTGCCGTTGAAATGCTTTTTAAATGATGCTGTAGGTGGAGTTGGAATTAGTGACTGCAAGTCACGAGATAAACGCTGTGAAAAGATAACAAGTTTGATCAAAAAACACAAAAGTACTTACTTGTATGTACATGCCTACTTATGTTTTTTTCTCATACAAATCTACGGGTGATTAAATAACTTAACCCGCAATGAGAAGCGAGAAGTTTTTTATGTGTAATTTTAATCACTGAGTATAATATAGTGTAGATTAAAAAAAAAAAAAGTGAAGGTACATACGTAACATATACAGCTGAGGCTTTAATTTAGATATTATTTTTGCTACATATATCCGAATATAAAACACCAATAAAATTATTATTGACATTTATTTTGTTTCTGTATACATACATACAGTAAAACCACTAAAAGTTCCTCATAATAAATAATGATGTCAATGTGCTTCTGATGCCTTCGAAGACATAGGTACTGGCGGTGGCAAGACAAACGAGATAGGAAGGGGTCTTTTATTGCTATTCTCAGTATTAAGTCATAGCCTCACCATACATAGTTTAATCGCGGATTCGATTTAGTAATGATAAATTAGTAGGGAAATATTATCTTTTGTAGGATTTGACTCGTGGACAAAAAGGCTTTCTCCAGATGGGCTTGCGTTCCCTTTTTTTAAAGCAATATTTAGCACTTTTGTATTTTGTTTGTCTTAAATTCATATATTTCAAACATTTTAAATATTAGGTATTGAAAGGTGTTTGTTTAATAATTGTACTTGAAAAGTGGATTTTGTTTTTATGTACTTTGTCATGGTTGCCTTTTTTTAACTTTAAATAACGCCCAACAATTTTTTTATTTTTACAACTTTTCTCGTAAATACACTGCGCGTCACATGTTTGAAGCATTATTTTTGCAAATGTTTTTTCGCAATAATTATCTGTAGGAAATATTTTCTTGAAAGTGTTTGATACCTGTGAGCAGGTACACATACATTCCAATAAAAAACAATTTAGAGTCAATATAGTATTCGAAATTATAAATAATTTAATTAATACAAAATTTTATTATAATTTCGAATTAAAAAACTCGTGCAGTAGTTAATACACGTAATGTTTTACGTACATATCTACAATCAATTAAGTATATTAATGAATTTTTTTCAAATATTTATTTTCTATGTTTTCGTCAGTAAATAATAAGTATACCCACTATTTTTTCTAATTAGAACCTTAAGACGGTTTGGAATTGAATCATATACACATTTTTTATTTTTTAATCAAGCGAAATCTTATTCCAGCCATCTCAGATAGCTTCGATATGGCTGGAGTAAGCGTCCTTATCTCCACACAATCTAGTAGCCTAGTAAACTTTTCGATATAGCCCGGGCCAAACGTTTTCGATGATGTTTGAATCTGGTGGCCATAGGGAAAGTTCCACCTGGATGTGTGGATAGGGGTGTTATCTTGTTGTAAAATCCAAGGTACAAGTTCAACAATGTCTGTCATTTCTAGATATTCCCAGACCAACAAATATTTGTAACTATATTTCCGTTAGATGTTGTAATTATAAAAATCAATTTAATTGTTCCTTAATAGGTGATAGCTTCCCACCCCATAGCACCTAAGATACGACTGTGAATACTTGTCAAAAGAAGCTCTTCTCTTAAATCATGAAAATAAAAGTTCTAATCATCGGATACGTCAAGATTGAACTTTATTTTTCATCCGAAGAAACGACCCATTTCCATTCATTGCTCCAAGCAACAAGGTCCCTGTTGAAATTCATGTAAATTTCCTTGTGTCGTTGCCTTTATGCTGGTTTCTTTTTCAGTTTTCTTTTGCTGCGTCTTATCACTGGTTTTAATTGTCCTTAAAACTGGCTAAAACACTAATTTTTGACCATATTCTGGGCAATAATAGTCTGGAATTCAAGGTTTTTGCTGAATTTACCACTTTCATCGGATGTTTTTGCTTTGCTTCTGCGTCCTTTTCATCTTTAACCTTGCTTAGTATTTAGATCATTGTTCACAGCAGTATCATTTCATTCCACTCTCCCAGCTATTTCACGGCCTGAAAGTTTCATTTCTTTGAAATCATCAATTGTCCCTATTTCTGATATCGTCAAAGTATTTCCGAAGTCCATTTGTTCTATAAACTTAAAATAAAATATAGTTCTCAACCCTTCCTCAAATATTTTAAACTTTTATTAAAAAAACGCACGATATTAACTTTTGCAACGCGAAGTAACGCAACCTTTTATACCCATTTTTGGCAATTCATTCAAATAACTTCTGAAATTCCTATGGATTTTCCCAGTTACTCCTTCAACGTTGTCCATTTATGTTTGGACAATATTTGTATACCTACTCACAGGTATCAAACATTTTTAAGAAAAATATTTCTCACAGGTATTTATCGAGAAAAAAACGCCTGCGAAAGTTGTCACTACTCACTACTTTAGTAGTGGCCTTGTTTTTAATCTTAAAAATTGACACGAAAAACTGAATTCACTTTGCTACTGTCAAATGGCACGCACAATCCCAAATAAAAAATTTGATTTTTTTTTTACAAATTCCTTAAAAAAAAAAATTGATCTGAAATGGTTGTAAGGAATTCGACATAAAAGTTACCTTCTGACACTTTAACTTCCAATTTAGGAACGAGCTGAATGTTTCTTGTTCGTTCCAGCCTTGGTAGCTACTCTAACGTCTAACCTACATCTCATAACAAGTTTATAATTCTCTTATTTTAAGCATTTTTAACACCACTCGGTACCAATTTCTTATTTCCTGACATGTAATCGGAGCTTAAGATTTTGTAAATAATGCTTCGTAGGTTCATGCAATGCTATCAAGATATTTTGATTTTTGTCTGACAAGATATTCCAAAGATTGTGCACATTTTAACTTCAAAATAGCATGTCCCTACTCAAAGCTGGATGAACAATGCAATGCCCAATTTCGGCTCTACCCTCCCATACATTTATGTGCTTCTGGTTCTTAACAGTGGTTCTGAGACCACGAATTTTTATTTGTTAATGTCAAAGATAGTAACAGAAACCCAAATCCTAGCCGAATCAGTGTATTTAATTTTTAGCCTGGCGAGCGCAGAGTTGGGTCTATTTGATCGGTGAAATTTTGTCTATTTTGTTAATTTTGCAGAGCCTTTCAGTTTATTTTTATTTGTTTTAGAAAAAATATTTAATGATAAATCTCTTTATGCGAACATAAAATCATTCAAATTATAGTCATGTACATATATACATTGGAATTACATTAATTCTTAATATAGGTCATCCTGACCTAACACCACTGCGGGTTAATAAGTATCCCCTCCAAAAAAATCTTCAATCAAAAGTGAAAATATTACGTAGAACATACATATTTGTTTTAATAAATCAAAAAACTTCCGTCACGCAACTTTATTATATTTATGAATGGCCTTGAGTATGCTATTTTGTTTTACTGTTTACAATCAACATGCAACCGAGTAATTTGCACTTCATAGCATTAAAAATTTATTTTGCAAATCTTCCAAAAATAGATTATTAATGCTTGCATCTCGTATCGGCCCTATTGTGCGAATTTCAAAATTTCATTTTTTTATACAAAATTATGTTTTTCACAGAAATTTTTTGTCATTTGGAATCAAGTATTTTTCCTTTAGAAAGTTTGTCTCTTATTATTATACACGCGCAATAAAGTAATGCATTCTTAATTCTTTACCACGTCCTTATTTTTTACCTGCAACCAATGTGTTTGTGTGGCATGTCTCAGGTAAAGTAAACATATAGATCACTTACTCTTTTGCATGCAATGAAATTGTACTTTACCACATCCTCATCCACTCAGCTTGTGTTTAGTTCCTGACCGGACACATCATATCAATCAATTACTGTTATAGATAGATTTTTAGATAGATAGATAGTGTTTATTCTTCGATTTAAGTTTTTAAGTATACAATTCATTGTTATAAACTATTGAATAATAAATGACATGACATATTAATGTCGTCTGCCAGAGTGGCACTTTTGTACTTTTTAAATTACATAATGTTTTTTGAAATATTATATTCATTTTCTCAACAACAATTCATTTTCTTTTTAAATTTTCAAAATAAAATTATATGGACTTTTAGTTTAGTTAAAACAAAATTCGGATTCAATGGACTTTTAGTTTAGTCAAAACAAATTAAGGGTTCAATTGACTTTTAGTTTAGTTAAAACAGAATTAATAATAGTATCTAAACAGAGTTTGAAATAAGTTATACTGATTTTGTAACGCAAAATAATAATCACAATTGGTTAAAAGCTTTCTCTAGTGATTTTTGATCGGTATGTCAGCGCTTCCTTACAATACTCAAATAAGATTATCCAATTTAGACCATTCAAATAGCTATAGACATCGTCACAATGCAAAGTACTTTTTCCAAAGTAGACCCTTCTTATCTCCTTCAATACTGGACAAACCCCAATGAAATGCTGCAGATCTTCCTTCTGTCGTAGGTTGCAAAGCGTGCAAATGTCAGAGCCTTCAGTTTGATGAGGTCGAAAGTTCAGCTTTAGCATCTCTCCTCTTACTTTGAAAACTGTACTTATTAAGTTCCTGCTGTAAATACTATTGAAATAGTTTCTTTCATTCAGATTCAGGTTACACTTCGAGTAAAATCGTCTTTCAGTAGATGAACGTGCTTTTTCTATGAACGCATACCTTTCATTTTCATCAGTAACTGCGATAACTTCGTACAATGATTTTTTCCAATCAGCTACATTAAGATCTTCAAAATTTAGCACGATACCACAATCAGCTGCTAGAAGTTTCCAATCCTTTACGAAAAGAGTGTTTTGCCTCACTGCAAACTGCAAAATCTTCTTCGGGAGTCTGTTTTCATCCATGTGTTGCACCCTTATAATATAATCCGAATTACTGTTATATATTAACCGACATTGAATAATTCATAAAAACTGATACTTAATAAAAAAAAACATTATTACAAGTACCTATTACATCGATAAGAACAAATACAATCTAATATCAATCAGAGTTGATAGGTTTATTTGATACACTCACCTCCAACTGAATAGATATAACTTAATGTATATTCAATGAGCCCTATCAATAACCAAATTTAGAGACGAAATATTTTAGTGAAATGGACCATAATTGTTTATACTCTTATAATAAACTAAACATGGTATGACTTGAATATTTATTTAATAAAGAATATTACAAGGCATGGACTTTTAAATATGAAACATAACATGTATGGTTCATTATTTATAGTCCATACCATTATGGTTCATTTTACTTAAATATTTAAGTCGTCTCTAAATTTGGTTATTGGCAGAGCCCAATATCCTTAAGGGGTTGTTCAACATTCGGACCAGATTGCCAAACATTTTTTCTGACCTTCTGAAGGAACTATACTTATCTATGAAAGTCAGAAACTATATGTGTTGTGTTTTTGTAGAAACATGATATCTCCATTTTAAAATTTGCGTCCTTACGTCCAATTTACATCGTGCTTGAGCCTAAATGGGTGCACCGATCCAAAGAAATTGTTCAAAACTATTCCAAATTTGAAGCAAATCAGTAAGCTTGTTTCGGTTCTAGTTCGAGGTCCAGATACTCCGGTAGCTCACCGTAAGATTACCTATCTCATCGCGGCCACGCAAAAATTGGATGCCAACTGATATCTTTAGTCCAAACATTTACGAAACTACTGGTCGGACAAGGCTTTTCTGGTCGCAATGTTTAGAAAATGCACTTTTCAGGTTGCCTTTTCCTGCTAAATGTACCAATAATATAAGCAATTTCTATAAATGGGGTATCAAATGAAAGCTAGGGCTGTCCTCTATACTATACCATTGGTCGGACATTTTTGGCAGTTGCGACCAGTCCGACCAATTTTTTAAAAAATGGTCTTTTCTTAACACTGCGTTTTACATTACGGAAAACTGAGTACAATCATATCAAATAGCTAAGAAAGTTGCCTTAACCACTTTTTTCTCATTTTCATCCAAAGATGCACAGAATCCCAAATTTAAAAAAATTTGTCGGAATCGTGGCAACAGCCAAAAAAAAGTTTGTCCGACCATTAGTATCGTGTAGAGGACAGCCTAAGCTTTCATTTGATACCCCATTTGTAGAAGTTGCTTATATTATTGGTACATTTAGCGGAAAATGCAACCTGAAAAGTGCATTTTCTAACCATTGCGACCAGAAAAGCCTTGCCCGATCAGTAGTTTCGTAAATGTTTGGACTAAAGGTAGAAGTTGGCATCCAATTTTTGCATGGTCGCGATGAGATAGGTTATCTTACGGTCGTCTCCGGGACTAAAAGGAAAAACGTCCATTTAAAAAAACAAACAAAAAATGAACTAATGATGACATTTTGTAGATTTGTAGGAGTACCATCTGATGTAGTATGACTGTATCATACTTTGAAATTATGTTGATTAATAATAAATATTTAAGTGGGCCATAGGGCTGAAGCCCACTCAACTTTTTACTATAACTCCACAAAGGACTTTGCAAACTCGCAAAATGGCACATTTTTTTTCCCAAAAACTAAACTTGAAAATGGATTTTCAAAAAAGAAATGCTTATGCCTAGACCTTGCGATATGTCAATTAAAACAAAAATTACCCGATATTGTTAATTATTCTGGCCGAAGTTCTGTAAAATAAAATTGAGTTTCAAAGCGCTTCTGAAAATAATTTTGTTTTAAAACTTATATTTTGAAAATCTAAATATGTCTGAATAAAAAGAAAAAAACCGTTTCCAATTATCATGTCCGGTTTTTCCAAAAAATGCGTTCGAAATTTTGGGTCTAACGTGGAAGGTCCTTTTGACTCATATCAGCGTATCAAACAGAAAAATTCAAGAAATTAAAATCAAGTGTTTCTAGGTCTACCATCTTACCTTACACCCTTAGGATTCCACACGAAGAATTGCTTCGCTATGTTCTCATTTGGTTTCCTCAAAGTATGGCCAATCCATAGCCATTTTAGTTGCTTCATATCAAGATCTACTCTTCTCTGATAAGTCCTATTCCACAGCTCAACATTACTTATGGTTTGTGGTCAACGAATCCTTAGAATATATCGAAGACAACGATTGATAAAAGCCCTGTAATTTGCTCGAGATGTCGGCGGAGCATTTCGAGGTTTCACAGGCCTACAGAAGGACGGATTTTACATTGAACTCGAAGAGTTTCAGTTTGGTGCGTAGCGTTATTATGCTGAAGTTCCACACCGGAGAAAGCAAAAACTAATATATATTTGCATGATTAAGTATTTTGTGCCCAAGTTAGTCGAAGCTCAACCTGTTCTTAAAACAGTTTTTGTTGATTTTGTGTACACATTTTAATAGTCCATTCAAAATTATTATCTTGTACTAAAAAATCTGCCATTTTGATATTTGATTTTTTTTTTTGTTCAAAAGCTTTTTACTTGTTTATGATGCCACACGAGCAAGTAATCGGTAGATAGTTACTAATTAACAGAAACTTTAGCATTTTCCTCCTCAACTAGCTTGGCTTTTTCGAAGCAAATTGATCAGTGAGTGATTTGACAGTTAATGTTTGTGCCCAACTCGTTTTCCGGTACTCGCTCGTGTGGCCTCAGAGTTAATAAAAATTAGTTTTATTCTTATAAGTTCATCAAAATATATAAATAGTTGGAACATAACTTGTAAATAAATTATTTATTCCATTTAATAACATTTCTATATCTATTCAATTGAAGAGCAGTGTATAAATCACACTTAACTTTTTTCACCTTTCTGTCTTATTTTTAAATACATATATATATTTTTATTTTTTGTATTCTTTCAGACGGAACAAATACGTCGAGCTAATCGTCTCTTTGCATCTGATAGTTTATTTCTGCGTCAATATTTACTAATACCCGTCGATAAGTCATCACCCTATTATCCAAAAGATGATCGACCTCAAACACTACCCACAAGACCATATTCAATTGCGGGTAGTGAAATGCTAGCTAGCACAGAACAATCTTCACCACAACAGAATCACACAAGCAAAAATGGCAGCAAATCAATGGATTCAGTTACAATGAGTCCGGAGGAAGAGAATAGAAAATGCATCGATGAGTTTCTGGGTAAAATTGATTCTACGATAGCCGAGTCCAAGAAATATGTAGAAAAGTCACAATGCAACAGAACAGAGTGAGTATGATGGAATTTTGTCTGTATTGTATTTTTTTATATTTGCATTTACCTTTACTGAAATGTGGTTAGGAAGTAGATAGTTAGACGTAATGAGTAAAATTTTACATTACAGTGCACTTTTCTGATATTTGATTTTTTTCGGATAAGAAATTTTAAATAAAGTAATTCCTTTGGACCTTTGCTTTGCTAAACCACAATTAAAGCTTTAAGTGTAATAAATGATATCTTAGGGGGAAATTGAATCAGAGTGAATTCGGGAGGCAATAGGTACTAAATGTGTCATCATTTTAATGATTTTGATTCGATTAGATGAATATTAAATTATGCCTTAAATAATATATAAAATACAATTTTAATGAATATGTATTTTACTTTTAGATATAAGGGTGGGTAGGTAGGAATGGCGGCCCTGAGCAACCTCGATCGATGACCCAATTGGCTCTGTGGTGCGCTGTTTTAATACCATAACTTGTTTGACCTATGGATGAAAGTGGATAAGAATTGAGAGATTTGTGGACATAATATCCCCCACGGTTAGAGTTTCATAACAATATGCCCAGCTAAGCAAATTGCTGGTTGGTTTGAATACGCATACGATCCCTTAGGCCTAAGGGGATGCAGAAAGAAATCTCGAAAAGAAATATAAAAACCAAAATATTGCAATTATGACGGATAACCAGGCCGCACTCTAAGCACTTTAGTCATATAGCACCAGCTTTTAACTAGTATGGGAGTGTATAGGCAGGCTAAACGAACTGGGGAAATATAACTATGTCACGCTTCATTGGGTACCTTGCCATGTCGGCAGACTTCTTAGCGCAAATAGGTGCAAAGACAACCCTAACGGGACCAAAGCCTTATTGCGGAATATAAGAAATTGTGATACAAAATGAAATCAAAATAGAAGAGAAGGCGAAAAGATCAAAAATCTAGAACGAACTCCCTAATCTCAGGCAGGCCAAACTTCTACTTGGGAACTACAACCAAGAACGGTTCCAGGCCTGCATCAGTCCAAATAGAAACAAAATAAGAATAATAACGGAGCTCCTCACAGGTAAGCTAAAGAGATAACTCCACATTCTTGGTCTGGAAAACAGTGCCACGTGCAGATTTTGCAATGCAATGGAGACGGCAGACCATAATCTAGGTTGAAATGATGCACTTGTGCATCAAAGACATAGATATCCAGGGAAATCACCACCAAATAGAGCCAACTACCCTTAGTACTCCAAATACTCAAGTTCCTTAAAGAAACCAATTTGGAAGATGTGCTGTAGATTGAGTAACCTCATCCAACTCTTAACGGCACAATCGGTCTTAATTGTCGCAGTGCACTTCTACCCAAAATTTTCATTCATTCATTCATTCATGGGCACTCATTCGCACAACGTCAAAAGACATTTCTTTGAAAATTTTCAGAAAATCACTACTCAAGAAAAGAAAATGAAACGTTCGAAGGACTTAGGGGTCGCAGAGTTACATGCTAAATGTGCAATTCCAGTGGGCCTTCTTCTGCTCACTCCGCGTGGCATGAGATCATCAATCAAGGTCGCCATTTGCTCAAGAAACTAGACATATATTAGGCTTGGATTAATTATGGAGTGGTGTAAACACTCACTCAGTTGAGTCGCAATCCGCAACATTTACACTGTGCCAAACTAGGCAGCTGGTAGTATGGCACTGAAGGGCTTGCGAGCTCATCTCAATGGCCTTAACAGCTGCCTGAGTGTCTGTGAAGATAGCTGTATTTCGATTCTGGTTTGGACCTTGTTTGTGTATTTTGCAAGCTTTGAGAATAACCATCAATTCAGCTTTTAAATACACTTAAAAGCAAATTTGGTTGGTTTAGAGACAATAGTCGTGAGCTAAGACCACACTCCATCTTTGTCGTCACGGGGAAATCATAATCCTTTCTGGATAGAAATATAACTTTAATGTGTAGATCCAGTGGAATCTGTCGGGTAAACTCTAGCTATTCTTTGAACTATTGATGTTATAAATATGTTTTGTTAAGTGGGAGCCACCAGACAATCGAGCCGTATGTAAGGAATCGGTCGTACCACTTTTGTATACGCCCACAAGAGCATTTTCGATTGCAGGCTCTACTTTTACCAAAGGTTTTACTACGGACGCATAGACAGGTATTTTGGGCTAAAACCTATATTGGCAGAAATGCTTATTTCTAGCTTCCGCAGCTTCTTCAGGCAAACAGCAACAATGCATAGGCGACACTAGAAAATTGAATTAAAATCTCATGCACTGTTGGTGACATAGGTTTCCATGGATACAAAATAACATATTAACTGCGGGTTTTTGGAGATCTGTTTCAAAACCTGAGGATAACACTTCTAGTATAACTTTGAATTTATTAATTATCATCATTTTTGCAACATCAATATTTCCAGCTACCCTTTGACTCATCTGTGCCACGAATGTATGTAAGTTCGTCAACGGACACACTTTGTTAGGTCACTTGATTCTCCGAATTTTTTGCTTGGGTGACCTTTAAAACTACAGGGAATAAGGCTCAGTGCAATTTCTTGGATAAACCCCTCTTTATTCTTATCCAGAAAACGACTTTGTGAACTATTACTTGCGAGCCATCTTAGCTTATTTGTCGCTTTGAAGGCCTTGATAGTTAAATGATTCGTTAAATCCACGAGTTTTTTTTCCAAATCTTCAAGTTTTCCATCAAGCAATCTTTGTGAGTTTCATCTTACTAACTCATAAAGCCGTTTTCTGGTCATAGACAACCCAGAATGATGGACATCTGAAACAATATAAAAATGTGTTAGTTAAAATCGCATTAAAGGGGTTTTTTTAATGTGAAAACAAAAACTGAATGTTTTTGAAAGCTAAGGTTATTCTGCATATTCAGAAGTTAAATAAACAATAAATTGCCTCTCCTCCACGCTGGAAACATATCGCTGTGCATGGATATTATTCAGTCTCTGATTTAGCCCACTACAACGAATTCAAAGAGATTCTAGAATGGATACGGTAAGGATGTTGTTGAAATTACATCTAAAAATGTAAGGAGAGTATATTCCTTGACGTTGATAGTTGTTTCCAATATGCATGTTTAGAATGAGCTCTAGAGTCTTAGGAACGAAAGATGTAAGCCTAATTGGTAAAAAATCCTGATTCAAAGATAAAACTAATTAAAATTTAAAAAATAGCTCTACACAAAGTCTTTTCAAACTTGTTGCTTGGCTGATGCAAGAAAATAAATCTAAAAATTTCGATTTTTCAGAGGGTTTTTAATCCATCGAGATCGTAGCCATCCTTCAATGGAACTTGACAGTTGATGGCTTGACAGATGGACAACAAACTATATTTTGACGTAAACATAATGTTTCGTTCCAAAAGCCATTGACGGTGTTCACATTGGACTGAAAAACAGGATTTTTTTTGACATTTTAGTATTCACATCTCACTTCAATGAAGAAGTGGGAGTGAGATATGAATACTGAAAAGTAAAAAAATCCAGTTTTTCTGTCCAATGTCCAACCGTCATTCAATCAAATGATTGTGGATCAGAAAATAAATCTGAAAAATTTAGAACAAGGTTGTAAACAATCAGACAATCTTGATAAGGTTGGTTAAACTTGTGTGTTGCGCCAGATAATGAAGATGGTCATTCTCGTTTAAATATAGCTCTATTTAAGGCGTGTTTTTTTGCAAGCCCAGCAGAATTGGACAAAAAAATGAGTTTCCATACAAACTATAGACCACAAGCAGGAACATTGTGCTGGAAACACAGTTTTTCTCTGGGCCCAAAGGGGCTAAGTTGTTGCTTTTTTTAACATGTAAATTGTTTAACCTCGATAAATTTTTTTCAACTCCCTCCGGGCCAGCAAAAATGTACAAAAGGAGTCGTTAAGTCACAAAAAGACGACGGAAAAACGAGGCTGGCGAAATAGGACGCCGCAAATCGCAATTCGACTTAAGATTTTTCACATAAAAAACATCACTTTTAAGTTGATAGGAGTTCAAATTATTATTTTCTTAAACTATTTAAAAAATATATCTTACGTTGGGCGCCATTTAAAATAAACAAATTTTTTTTCTTACAGTCTGTTAACGAGCCAGAGCGATGATGATCTTTTTACAACCGGCGGAGTGCGCCGAATAAAAAGTCCCAATTCCAGCTCATACAAACAACACTATCAGCAAAATAACCAGACAAGTCATACACGTCACAGTTCTTCAGGAAGCACCTCCGACACAGCGCAGCTCCTTAATATTACACAAGGCAGGAGAGTTCAAAATTCACTGCAGCGCCTCGAAAAGCAACAAGATGAATTTTTCGAATTGTAGCATAAGGCAAACAACATCAAATCAACTTACCATTACTTTACTAATTATTTACAATTAAATTGCAATTAATTCCTAAACTGTGTTATAAAACAAAAAAAAAACAACAAAGCAACTATACAAAATACAACAACCAACTAATAAACAATAAATCTTCACACCTATTTCACACATCTTTCTCAATCGTTAGTATAAAATGTATTAATTATTTCTTTATTATTTTTTATGATTTATTAAATTTATTTATTTTTGTTCTCCTTGTTTTTTAATATGCGAAAGTGATGTGAGAGACATTTGAATTTCTGATCACATATATATTTTTTCTCTGTACTTTATTTATCTATGATTTTTCGGTTGTTATCGATTTTGTTTATATAAATTATTTGTTTTCTACTTAAGTTTGTTTGTTATACACATATTTTTAGAAAGAACATAACTAGGAAATATTATACACGTTTTTAAATGTATTTTAAATTTTAAGAAAAAAAATATCTTTAAAATTTAAAGCAAAAATAAGAATAATTATGAAAATGAAAAAGTATTAAAGAATTGATTTTATTTTAAAAGAAATTAAATTTGTGTTTTATTTATTTTATTTTATTACTACTTTTTCTTGTTCTTTACTCGCTATTTTTCAATATTTGTTTAGTTTCTATCTCATCCATCGTCACCTTTTACGAAGTTAAAATTAAGTAATTTGTTGTGTAACATGATGTTTCATATTAAAAAATGTTTTTGTAATATTACAACATTTATACGTACAATGAAATAAAATCTTATGTTTTATGTTGTGTGCGTGTTGTTGCGTTTTGAAAAGAGAACAAAGGTTCACTGCTTAGTTAAGAGAGTATATTTATATTATTACATATATATTAAATATAAAAAAAAGCCAGCTTTAAAATTAAATACAAATTGTTTAAGTGTAAATATACTAATATTAATTTTATCAAAATCTTTCGTGATTTTTCGATTAAAAAAAAAACACTTTTAAGTCGTTGTTAAGTCAAAATGAAAGGTATATTGTATGTTATTGTATGAATAATGAAATAAAAATCATTTGTTGTATTATTAATTTATGGTTTGAATAAAGCTTATGGAATATTTTTCGCACATACAAAAAAAGAAAGGGAATTATACAATTTGTATTTTTTTAATTACTTTTAATTTTTAAATAAAGACCTGAAATCAATACCCCTACTCTGTAACTATCGCATTAATACAATTCGTTGAGAAACGTTGAAAATTGAAACAAAACTCATACTCATGCCAACAAAAAGATACCGGAATGCGGATCCATTCGTTTTGCCGAACATGATCCGACTTAAGGACCTCATAAGCAAAGTTTTCAAGACTCGGCGATGAGAATTTTCACTACACAAATGAAATTAAAATCACTAAAATACTGCGAGATAATGATTTTCCACACTTTGTGATACGTGGCCTCTTGGCTACTACAAAAGTGTTGTATATGTCGATAAAACCAAAAATTCATTTTTTGCTTACTAATCTTTTTACTAAGCTTAAAGTACAACCAGACAAAGCCACTGATGTAATAAAGAAAATTAATTTCAAGGGAAAACCGGATGAGCCTTGCAATCTATGCTATGTTGGTACCACAAAACAGTTCCTTCGTCAATTTTAATTAAGCTTAATTCAAGCATATATGTCAATGTACAAATGTCCAAACATAAACTGGCATACAATCTAATTACCATGGAAAAACTGCATGAGCCAGTCACTTCATTGAAAGCGGCCACTATCAAGACTTCGAAGATGTCAAAGTTCTCCAGACTGAGCGACACACGTATAAACGATATAAACTTGAATCTCTGCACATAATTAACAACAGAAATAATCAGCCTTATTATGAGTTTCGCCCGGAAAATATTTCACCCGAAAAATTTTTGTTCCCCCGGAATGTTTAAACTGAACTTCTCTTGGATTAAAATAAACAAAAAACTTGCGCAAACAGCATCACCTGTTTATCTTTTGATGACTTTCAAAAAATATTATTATGATCTTAATTACGATACATTTCGTCCGAAATGAGCTCTCACAAAAAAAGGGAATTTTCATTTTCCGGGCAAAACTCTCAATAGGCGAAAAGTGAAATGTCAATTATTCCGGGTGGAATGTTGTTCACGTGGAACTCATAATAAGGCTGAATATGAACATGAACCGCAAAGTATGTAGTTACGAAAAAAAATGTCCGCTGTACATTGTTCACTTATCTCTGATTAAACGTCAATTTGTTGTTTCTTTTTTAAATTAATAAGACTAGACCATTGTATATAAATTCTATAGTATTCTCATGAAGAAAAAAAAAAGTTTAATCTTTATTTTATTTTATTTTTTTAATTTAAGTAAATAAATTTGGCGGCGCAACAGCTCGTGGAGAACCAGGGTCTTGTGACTTACAACTTACAACGTTGTTGGCAGGAATGGAGGGAAACTACAATTTTAGCACTTTTTCATGAAAAGTATACTCTTGGAAGATTTGTCAGTTCCTCGCAAGAGGAAAAACATTTTCTGCTTTTAGGTGGCAGCGCCTGGGAATTGAACCCAGAATTTATTTTATTTTATTTTAATATCATATTTTATTTTGTTTTATTTTATTTTATATATAAAATTTTATTTTATCAAATGTACCTAATTTGTATCCTTTTTCTACTCCTAAATTGAAGTTGTTATAATTTTTTTTTTCCATGTGAAATAAGTTGCCTTGAAGAACGCAGCAACCCCTGTCGAAACGTAAGGAAAAGTATTGCCAAATCCATTGTGACCAAAAAAGCCGATGGAATATCCACGTTATAAACGATTCATTGACGTTCGGCAAAACGAAGGGAAGTACAATCCGCCATTTTTTTGACGTTTTCAATTGGATTGTACGGATTCAATTCGGCCGAATATCATAAGAGCCGTGTATGTAAATTTAAAATTATCTCAAAAGTATGACTGGCATATTTACATACATAAATGTACCTACATTTATTTATTGTATGTATATCCCGATTATTTAATCAAAAATGTACTAAGCAAAAACTATTTTTGATGGTATTTTTGAATTCTCCATCCCAAAAAACATAAAATAATACCCGGCATGGGCATATGAACGTCTATAATTTAAAATTTAAAATAATGGGCAGTTATTTTGAGAAATCCGCCATGTTGAGTTAATGCATCATCGTAGTTGTAGACACTTATTTACCATCGCATCGTTCTCTAGCCGAAATTGTATTGCAATTAGTTCTAGGTAAGCAAAAAAGGAACACACCGATGCATGCTTTTATTACCTGTACTTATTCCACAATGTACGTACACCCTTGATAATAATTATGAAATGAAAAAGTACCATTCCTATGGAATTTGAAAAATTTGGAGTAGTAGGAGTGCAATCGAAAACGAAATTACATCAACAAGTTGTTGACAGTAGTTGTTGTATGTGGAAAGAAACAAAAATCGGAGATCTTGTGCGTCGAATCATCCGTTGCCATGCATTCAACTTTGTCAAACTTATCAAGTATTTTTTTATTTTTAGGAAATCCTAAAAAGTGTCATGTTGACTTATTTATTTTGAATAATGTTATCAAATTTATTTGTTTAAATATTTAACCATGTCTGAGATTAATGCATCAGTAATTAAACGAACTCAAGATACTCTCGGAAAATATGTGAAGAAACCAGTACTTAGTGAAAAATTATTGAAGAAGCCTCCTTTTCGATTTTTGCATGATGTTTTCAATACGGTAAATACAAAATATGTATAACACAAATTTATTTAGCTATTTGATATAAACTGAATCGTATATTGAAGTTAGTTTATAACAAAATGAAGGTAACACATTCCTCAAATTCAAAAACGGATTCTCAGTTCTGATATACAAATTTAAAGAATAACAGTAACCAGCATTGATTTTCATCTCTGAGATTTCCTTAAGCTTCTTTATATTCCCCCAAAAATTCAGAGATCAGACTTACTTTCACTTGAAGTAGACAAATCATTGATTGACATCACGTCTTTGAAGTTAGCAGGGCAACTTTCACCCACGTAAATGGGACCTTGACAGGAATTTGCAGTTTTTTGCATTTTTTTTTTGCATTTCTGTTCCCGATTTTGAAGTTCGCCAAAATAAGGGTGTAATTTAGTGACCTGTTAACTTCACTGTGAAGTTAGCAGGTCACATGGTGTATCTCGGGAACAAAGCGTGCTAGGAACTTGTAGTAAGGCTCCAAATGTATAGTTTTTTTGCATTTCAACGATAAGCTATGTTCAAAATTTGAAGTCCTCAATTTGAAATACTGACCTCCTGCTAACTTCACAGTGGAGTTAGCAGGTCATATGGTGTATCTAAGGAACTAAACATGCTGGGAACTTGCAATAAGGCTCCGAATTTTCAGCTTTTTTGCATTTCAAGAATAGGCTAATGCAAAATTTTGAAGTCCTCAATTTAAAAATTTACCAAATTAACTTCAACATGAAGCAAGTAGTTCACATCGTGTATCTCACGTACCAGGCAGGCAAATTTGCAGTTTTTTTGCATTTCAAGAATAGGCTAGGTCAAAATTTTGAAGTCCTCTTTTTGAAAAAAAAATTTCATACTGACCTGCTAACTTCACAGTGAAGTTAGCAGGTCACATGGTGTATCTCAGGAACCAAGCATGCTAGGAACTTGTAGTAAGGCTCCAAATTTGCAGTTTTTTTTTTGCATTTCAGCGATAGGCTATGTTCAAAATTTGAAGTCCTCAATTTAAAAATTTCCCAAATATGACTTCAGTATGAAGCAAGTAGGTCACATTGTGTATCTCACGAACCAAGCATGCTAGGAACTTGCAGTAAGGCTCCAAATTTGGAGTTTTTTTTTGCATTTTAAGAATAGCCTAGGTCAACATTTTGAAGTCCTTTTTTTGAAAAAAAAAAATCAATTTTTTTTAAATTGAGGACTTCAAATTTTGAACTTTGCCTATTCTTGAAACGCAAAAAAACTGCAAATTTGGAGCCTTACTACAAGTTCCTAGCATGCTTGGTCTTGAGATACACGATGTGACCTGCTAACTTTACTTTGAAGTTAGCATGTCAGTATGAAATTTTTTTCAAATTGAGGACTTCAAATTTTGAACAGAGCCTATCGTAGAAATGCAAAAAAAATGCAAATTTTTAGCCTTATTGCAAGTTCCTAGCATGCTTCGTTCTTGAGATACACGATATGACCTTGCAGGTCAGTATGAAATTTTTTTCAAAAAGAGGACTTTAAAATTTTGACATAGCCTATTCTTGAAATGCAAAAAAACTGCAAATTTGGAGCCTTACTGCAAGTTCCTAGCATGCCTGGTTCGTGAGATACCTACACCATGTGACCTGCTAACTTCACTGTGAAGTTAAATTACACCCTTATTTGGCGAACTGCAAAATCAGGAATAGAAATGCAAAAAAAATGCAAAAACACTACAAATTCTTGTCAAGGTCCCATTTGCGCGGATGAAAGTTGCTCTGACAACTTCACAGACGTATTGACGTCACCATCCTGCGGATCATCAACACTTTTTAAAAAATGTCGTTTAGAGGCTTATGAGAAAATTCCAGGTTGAGAAGGTGTTCCAAATTCACTTTCAGCTGTGGTCTTATAGCTTTTTCGTTTGGTAGTCTGGAAGCTTCCGGAAGCACTCTGAATGCTTCTGAAAATGTTTGTTTGGCACAAGATGACAGTTCTGCTTCTGAAAAGAAGAGACAATAGACTCCGGATTTGAAGAAAGAACCAAAACCAGAAGCACGCACACATACGCGCACAATTGAAACGGCAAGTGTAATTTTTTTTTTATTTTTTTTTTATTTTGAAATTGCGATTTTGCATTTTACAAAAATTTAGAATTAAAAGGAAACAATGAGTAGACCGAATATATCATATTTTCCATTATCGTCATCTTCATACCATGCTAGTTTGCAGGTGAAAATAGCTAAGATAAGGAGTTAACTAAAAGTAAAAACCCATATTCCTTGTCGTTATTGCGATATATTAATATTCAGAGAAACAGCAGCCTGGCCGTTGCATCATTTAAATGCAATAACTACACCCAGCGACAAAAAAACCCTCGCAGTATATCTGCTGAGCAAAACCTCGCCTGTATTCAGAATTCGTGAGATATATTTAATTTTTTTAATTTTATATATTTTAAATTAAAAAAAAAAACAGTTTGTTTTTGTTTTTAAATCGTATTTTTTTTAAAATACAAAAAAATGAAAAAAATTATTCATATTTTTCAATTTGGAAGAATTTGTATTTACCTAATTTAGGGGCAAGAAAATCATGATTTCTTGAAAAATATAACTGTTTAGTTATTTAAACGGCTTTTTATTAAATAAATTACTTACTTACTTAATTAAGGTGGCGCTACAGTCCGGAGTGGACCAGGGCCTCAATCAACAAGCTTCTTCCAGCCGGCTCGGTTTCTAGCTAGCTGTCTCCAGTTTCGCACGGTTAGTTGGTTGAGGTCTACTAGCGTGCGCCACCTTTTACGCTGTCCACCTCTGCTGCGCTGTCCCACGGGGTTGGATTCAAAGACTTTCCGAGCCGGAGCATTGGTTTCCATTCACTCTAGGTTACTCAGCCATCTCAGTCGTTGGCTTTTCACTTTTTTGGCTAGGTCAGTGTCACTGTACAGCCCGTACAGTTCGTTGTTGTATCTTCTTCTTCATTCCCCATTTACGCAGATGGGATCAAAAATCACACGGAGAATTTTCCTCTTAAAACAGCCTAACGCGTTCTTATCCACCGTTAGCAGTGTCCATGTCTCTGCACCATACACCAGGACTGGGAAGATAAGCGTCTTATACAGGGACAGTTTAGTTGCTCGAAAGAGGGCTTTGCTTCTCAATTGCCTTCTTAGCCCAAAGAAACAGCGATTGGCAAGAGTAATTCTTCGTTTGATCTCAGCACTGGTATCGTTCGCTGAGTTTATAGCGGATCCTAGGTAGACAAAGTCTCTGACCACCTCAAAATTATAGCTGTCTATAGTGACGTTCTGTCCGAGACGTCGGTGTTGGGTGTCCTTTCTTGTTGACACCATATATTTCGTTTTGCTTTCATTCACCGTTAAACCCATCTTCTTGACTTCCTTCTCAATACTCACAAAAGCACCACTGATATCACGCTTTGTTCGTCCGATTATGTCAATGTCGTCAGCGTAAGCGAGTAATTGGACGGACTTTTGAAAGATTGTGCCTCTAGTGTTGACGTGAGAGTTTTGCACTATTCTTTCAAGAACGATGTTGAAGAAGTCGCATGACAGCGCGTCACCTTGCCTAAAACTTTTTTTGACATCTTCATCGTCATCCTGCACAAACGGACGAATTTGGCAGAGATGCCAAAAGTAGACATTGCTCTTTGTAGCTTGTCTCTATAGATGCTGTCACACGTGGCTTTGTAGTTGGTACAGTCCAGAGGATCGCCTTTCTTAAGGATCGGGCAAACAATGCTGAGGTTCTATTCATCGGGCATGTTTTCCTCCGACCATATTTTACAGATGAGCTGGTGCATACTCCTAACCAATTCATCGCCAGTCGGTTTGAATAACTCAGCCGTAAGGCCATCAGCTCCAGTAGCTTTATAGCTATCTTCACTTCGTCGAGATCGGGTGGACGGGATTGTTGGCCTACGTCGCCGTCGTCAAGGTTGAATGGTGCAACCTGCATGGTAGCAGAATTCGGTTCGTCATCGCCGTTATACAATTTCTAGAAATGATTTTTCCATATCCTCAGCACCGACTGCGATTCTACCACGATGTTTCCCTGATCATCCTTGCAGGCTTCGGTCGGGCCTTGTAACCTTGGCAGGTTCTTTTTACTTTTTGGTAAAACTTCCGAACTTCATTTCTGCAATGGCATCCCTCTAATTCTTCGATCGCGCGCTTCTCGTGCTCTTACTTTTTCCTTCTTAGAAGCTTGTGCTCCTCTCTCCTCTTCTGCTCGTAGAACTCGCGAGCAGCTTTGGTCCTTCTATGCAGCTCCGCTTTATATAACTGTTGTTTGGCTGCATGTACTTGCCGGCATTCTTCGTCGAACCAGGTGTTTTGCTGTGGTGGTCGTGCAAGGCCCCGCACGTCAGAGGCGGGATCTCTGATGGCTTCCTGGCAGTTTTTTCACAGGTTCTCGATGTTTGCAGTTGGCGGCAAGGGACCAGTTAAGAGGGCGCGAGAGACTTGATTGGAAAAGGACCTGGCAATTTCTTGCGACTGTAGCCGTCCGACGTCGAACTTCCTCACAGTATTTCCCTGTTTTGGCTTTGGCCTGGATATCCGTAGCATTTTCTTGGCTACAACGAGTTAGTGGTCCGAGTCAACGTTGGCTCATCGGAACGTTCGGACATCCTTGATACTGGAGGAGTGCCTTGTATCGATCGCAATGTGGTCAATCTGGTTGGCGGTTGATTGTACAGGAATTCGCCATGTCCCCTAATACCACAACTTTTCGCCCGCAGCAAAGTCGATTAATAGCCTATTGAATAGACCTTTTAAAAAGGAACAATTGCGTGCAAGGGTTTTTATTATTGAATATGTTTGTTTGGCCCATAAGCATGCTTAAAACCGAAAATACTACTAAATTCACCCATTCGTTTCTGAGAGAATGGTCACACTGGCCACTTTTCAGTATTTTTGGTATAACCCGAAAACTAAGCCGAATTTGACAATTTTACATATAATACTTTTTGTTCAAAATTAAATTCTCTATCGAAATGGATAGTTGGGAAAATTTCTTAAACAAAATTAAGCAGAAAAAGTAAGCAAAAACCAACATAAAAAAAATCGAAAAATCAAAGATTTTTAATTTTTTTACTAAATTGTGCATAACTTTTTTCGGAGCAAAGATACGCTCAAGACATGCGTGAACAAAGTAAACTGGAGTTTTAAGACCTTAATATGACATGCTATAAAAGCCATATTATTTGAAAACTGACAGAGATATAGCCATTCAAACTTTACCGTTTCTTATCATTTTTCGCAGTTTTTGCCCGAAAGTCTATTTTTTAGTACTTTATGACAAATTAATGTTCCTAGCACCTAGTACCAAATTTTATGTTAATCGGACCAGCCGTTCGGTTTGTAGGTCTGAAAGCATTTAAAAACAGCTGAAAAACGAAATTGCGAACTAACGTACTTTTAAAAAATTATCTATAGTTGTAATGTCATATTATATCAAAATTTTGATTTCGAACATTTTTACGAAAGTGAAATTTGCCATATTGTACCGAAAAAGGGGCTTTCGCGCCAAAACTGCGAAAAATTATATCAAATGATAAGGTTTGACTGGGAATATCTCTGTCAGTTTTGAACAAATATAAATTTTTGACCATGCCATATTTAAGCCTTTAGTCTCTACTTTATTTTGTTTATGCATGTCTTGACCCTATCTTTGCTTCAAAAAAAGTTATGCGCAATTTATTAAAAATGTAGATATCACTCATTTTTTGATTTTTTTTAGGTTGGTTTTTGTTAACTTTTCCTGCTCAAATTTTTTCGTAAAATTGTTTGAACTATCTATTCCAATAGAAAATTCAATTTTGAACAAAAAGTATTATGTGTTAAATTGTCAAATTCGGCTTAGTTTTCAAGTTACCAGTGTGACCATTCTCTCAGAAACGCATGTGTGTATTTAGTAGCATTTTCGGTTTTAAGTATGCTTATGGGCCAAACAAACATTTTCAATAATAAAAACCCTTGCACGTAATTGTTCCTTTATACCCCTCATTTTCCGGTCTATTCAATAGGCTATAACCTGAGTCCGTTATCGGAGGTGGTGTCATGCAGGCTCTATCTTCCGATTGTGCCACCAAAGACGTCTTATCTTCCTAGTTTGGCATTAAAATCACCAAGACAATTATAATGTCAAAGCTAGGGCATTGCTCATATATCTTGTCCATCAGCTCGTATAACTCGTCATGGGTGTCGTCATTTTTCTCCTCTGTAGGGGCAAGTGCGCATATGAGGCTGATGTTGGCGAACTTAGCATTGATGCGAATTGTCGTGAGGCGCTCGTTCACATAGTTGAAACTCAAGACTTCTTTCCTAAGTCTGGCTCTAACAACAAATCCACATCCAAAAAGACGCTGCCCTTGTGGTCGGTAACAGTCACCGTAGGAGATATCGCAGTCTTTCAGTTTTTTTTAAGCCCAGCCAATCCCATGTCACTTCTTGGATGGCAGTGATGTCTTCTTTGTAGCAGTCTATGGCCTCCGCTATATGTTCGGGTGCACGTGGTCTATAGAGAGACAGAACATTCCACGGGCAGATCCGAAGTTCGTTATCACTATTTCGTTTCAACAGTAACTCCATCCGTATCCGACGTCACGACCCCAAACTGGAGGACCAGAAACAGGACCAATATAACTCCAAGGGCGGGGAACCGGACTTACCGCTCCTTATAGGCCTGAGCTCCCAATATGTCGTAGAAGCCCGTATAAGGTATTTACTAAGTAGATCAGACTAACTGGAACCGTAGACGCCATCGTTGATTCCATCTTGAAAATTCTTCCGCTGCCGCCTGGATAGAGAAGTGCCTCAGTGGGAACACTCCCCCCCCTCTCTCGTTTGCTGCCACCAAAAACCGTCCACCCGTTCTAAAGTACAGACCATTGAACTTCCAGCCAAGAGACACTTTCTCAATTTTATAGTCTCCTCAAGTGCCGGCAGCACGTCGGCATTCAAGGTTACCTGAGGGTAGTTTTCCGACAGGAAAGCAATTTTGACTCTCAAGGCTGCTCTTGGAGCCTTCCTTCGACGGTTTTCGCGGTATCAGGTCCCACAAGTACAAGTGGGTTTTTGGCTTTTTTTTTGCCTTTAGGGAGAAGGTATATTTGGCTACTTTTCCTCTTACTTTGCCCCAGGAGTTTTTCTTCGTTCTCCCACCTCTCTTTCACTTTCATCCGGGCTTCCTGGGGGGACATCCCCTCTGCCAGGAAGCGGAAGTACCAATTGTGCCTGCTCCACTTAACCCCTTTCAGAATGGGTCATCCAGGGTGGTTTCCCCAGCTCTCGAAGTGAGAAGCTTCTTCAGCCATATCGACTATATCGATTTCGTTGACTTGGTGGCTTGGGATTTAGAGGTGCTTGATGATGGTGAATTCCCATCATTTGCCACATCTTAGGCCATCGGCATATTTTCTACTTACACGCAAGGTTTTCTCCCCATCCTAGTAGACGCTTAATTTTGAGTTGCGTTTTCTTCTAACCAGACCGGTTCTGTAAGTTCCCGTAAGGTATCCTCTTCAAAAACTTACCAATATCTGGTCTCAACGGAAATCTTTTTCTATTTGATCTGCGGCTTCTCTCGCGGTGACATCCCGCGGAGTGATAAATTTTAAGTTTTTTTTTGTTATTTTCTTTTTTGTAATTTACGCATATAGTTCCCACAAGTAGCTAGGTAAATAATGGAGTTGAACCATACCAGAGCTCCGCGTGGTATGGTAAGGGCATACTTACTCTTCAATTCGAAAAACATCAAACAGGTTCCGTTAGAATACAGCCGGTATACCCTCTGGCTGCAAACCATCCAAGGGGCAGTTCTTGGTTTGTAGCTCCTCAAAATTACCACCCGTTTGGGATACCCCAAAATCAGCGGGTCATATGAGTCATTTCGTTGGAATATGACATTAGCTTTAGTGATCTTCCGATTATAATAGTTCTACGTTCTACCATCCCGCCATTCCGTTTTCCGCTATCAGCTCAGGGTTTCCAGATTTTCCCGTTTGAAAGTGAAAAAACGTTGTTTTTAGGTTATGTTACAACGCAAGGTGATTTTTCAAAACAAAATTTAGTAACGATTTATAATTATTTTCTTTAGTGAAAATCTTTTCGCAAAACGATCAAATCTTTTTAAGAATGAAAAATGACACAAGCGAATGATATATTCAAAAACTAAATTTTGCAGGTAATCAGAGAAACGGGATATTTTGATGGGCTTTACACAGCCGAAGAACTGAACTACGAGAACATAAGTGATCGTGATGGGAAGATGCAATTTTTACAAAAGATGATCGATGCAATAAGTAAGTACACACAATTCAATTGAATTTAAGAAGTACTATTCCTATTTTATTTTTTTTTTGTTTTTATTTTATTTAAGAAATCATTACAAATGAACCCTTAACGGTACGAACATCAAAAATTGTTGCCGGTCATGAGCCAGAAAAAACCAACGAACTATTGCAATGTATGGGTATTGTTATTGAAAAGAAACTTGATTGGAAGTCTGCCATTGAAACAGTAAATAATGGAGGAAGTCCATTGAGTACAAAACAAAAACCCCCAGAAAAGGATGTTAAAGAAAAGAAATCCTCAGATAGATCACCGAAAGTTATTGCAACTAAAAAATCGAGTAGCTCAAAAGACAAAACTAAAACGGAAGTTAAAGATAAAATCAAGCAGAAAGAGATTAAAGAAAAATCTTCGAGAAAACCATCAAAAGTAACTGATATCGATAAGAAGGATGAGAAAAAACTTAAAAGTAAGACGGTAAATAAGGAACCATCAAAAAAGATTTCACCAAAAAATGCTCCTGTAGAAATTGCTGTCGATTCCGAACCTAAACAAGAATCTCCGGTAGAAATCAAGATGAGTCCAGAAAAAACTGATAACATCAATAAAATCCAAGATGAATCCGCAAAACAAACTGAAAGTCTCGAAGGAAAAAAAGTAACCACCGGAAAGAGTCCACCGGAAATACCTTCTCCTACGACAGAATTCAAAAGAGATGAGACCCGAGCCAGTAAAAGAGCAGAAGAAATACTACTAACCGCTGCAGCAGAGGATAACAACATTGGCAATGATAGTCGCCGATCATCGGGTAGTAAACGATCTTCCGGTAGAAGTCGTAGATCAAGTGCTGAAAAGTCTCGAAAGCAAAAACCTGACGACTCAAGTGCACAAATCTCTTCAGACTCCATCGACCCTCTTAAAACAGTTGCAGAAGAACCGCCAGCTGAAGTAATTGCAAGTCCTTCGCTTAGGTCTCAATCAAGTGCAATTTCAAACATAACTTCGTATGTTAAACGAGAATCCACATTTGTCAGGGAAGATTCAAAGGAGTCTGCACAGATTCCTGCAAGACCACGTACCTCGCTGAGACCCCCAAGTGCAAGGCCAGCATCAGCACGACCAGGAGCTCCTCGTCGAAGAGACAAGAACATTGAAATAGTTCTTCAGCCAAATGATCAAATAAAACTATCTGGAATCAGTGTTAAATTAGAGACATTCAATTCAGAGCTTGAAGACGATGGCGAAAATTTGGTAATAATAGAGAATCCAAATACAGATGATCAGTTGCAGGGAAACATCAATAAAGATAAATATTCTGCTGAAGACGACTCACTACACCAGGGACATTTGGTTCAACAGATTCTTGAAACCCAAAAAGAGTTAGTACAGGGTTCTTCTCCTGACGCCGAACAGAAAAGAGATAAGGTATTTAAGAAGCTTGTACTCTGGATTTAGACTTTTTATTTCATAAATAAAAAAAAAACTTCATTTGCAGGAGAACGACATTTCTAAATTAAATTCCCGACAAAGTTCTGCCCGTCAAATGAACAGCTTGCGAGATGTCATACAAAATCTAACAAAATCTGTAAATCCATTGGGGAAACTGATGGATTTCATACCAGAAGATATCGATGCAATGCAATTGGAACTGACCATGTGGAGGGATACTTATAACCAATCTTCAATTGAGCTAAAAAAAGAAAGAAGGTACATAATATAGTAATTCCTATATAAAAAGGGTTCATAATACAAATTCTATATCCTATACTGAAATAAATCAGCCAAGTAGAAGACTTAGCATTAAGGATTGGACTTGTTGAATTATTGATTCAAAATAGCTTTTTATGGCCTTTAGTCCTACAAATTGGCGTTACGTTCGGCTTACTCACTTGAACTCATCAGTGACATAGTGAGGGCTTTGTCATACGCAATTTGTATTAAGTTCAGTTCAACTTACATCATTTTTCAACGAAAATCCACTGTAAACTATATCCAACAAGATTAGAATTCCTAATCATTAAGCTGGAAGTTTTTGCCCGAGACCAGGCATGAATGAATGAATTTAATAGGGGATAAGCGCACTTCGACCTCAAGATCTATTGTGAGTAGAGTGAGACGGCTCATTCTATAACTCTCTCTCCAGATTGGTTCCTTTTAAGAACTCAAGTATGCCGGGTATTTTCAGAGAGGGAAACTCTCTCTCGTCTATCTGGTAATGTCCCAGATACCTGTGTCTTTGATGCGCGAGTGCATCACATTTTCCTTATATGTGGAAGTTTTTGCCCGAGACCAGGCATGAATGAATGAATTTAATAGGGGATAGGCGCACTTCGACCTCAAGATCTATTGCGAGTAGAGTGAGACGGCTCATTCTATAACTCTCTCTCCAGATTGGTTCCTTTTAAGAACTCAAGTATGCCGGGTATTTTCAGAGAGGGAAACTCTCTCTCGTCTATCTGGTAATGTCCCAGATACCTGTGTCTTTGATGCGCGAGTGCATCACATTTTCCTTATATGTGGTCCGGTATTTCCTCGTAGGTGTTGCAGAATCTGCAAGTTGCAGGGTGTCTGCTTCCTCGTTACCATGAATACCAACGCAACGTGTCCTCGTACCCAATAGAGTGAGACAGCGTTTTTTTCGTCGAGTTCATTTAGCTTACCCACGCACTTCCACACTAATTTTGAGTCGATGGTGTAAGACCCTAGTGCTTTAAGTGCAGCTTGGCTGTCTGTCATGATGGCGATGTTCTGATTACGTTATTTTCTTTCGAGGTTCTTTTCCGTGCATTTTCCTACCGCGTTATCTTCCGCTTGGAAAATGCTAGTGGACTGTCCCATCGGTACAGAAAGTTTGGTTCTTGGCCCAAAGATTCCTGCACCAGTCCCTAAAGACGTTCTCGAACCGTCGGTGTACCATTTGATGGCATTCTCTTTTAGGGTGTAGTTCGTCGTTTCTCCTACCCACTCTTTCTTGTTACTCAACTCCGTTTTGAAATTTTTCACGAAGTTATATTTTTTGATCATGCCATCTCTTGGAATGTCAAGGAGGTTTGTTACTGTGGACTGGGTAAAGTTTTCTTTTTCCCAGTTCCCTCTTTTGCAAATCTCATAATAGCTCCCTGAGCAACACTTTCAATAACCACGTTTAGTGGAGAAAGGTGGAGTATGACCTCCATTGCTGCTGTAAGGCAAGTTCTAATTGCACCAGTGATGCTGATGCATGCAAGCCTTTGAATTTTGTCTAGAACTTTCCTAATAGTTTGTTATTCGGTTCTTTTGTGCCATGCTACTGCACCATAGGTAATGATGGGCTTTACCATCATGGTGTACATCCATCTATGAATGTTAGGCTTACACCCCCATGTTCTTCCTGCAAGTCTTTTGCATATCATTAGGGCCTTTGTGGCTTTCCCGACTGTTAATTCTATGTGTTTGTTCCAGAGGAGTTTGTTGTCTAGTGTGATTCCTAGATATTTTACCTCCCACTTCGTTTCTATGACTTGGCCAGCTAAACTTATAGGTTTCATTCGTGGCAGAAGCCTTTCCTGTGTAGGTAAATGGTATGACCGTCGTCTTTGTAGGATTTATATTAAGTCCTACCGATAGACACCATTTTCTTGTAATTGTTAGTCTTCTTTGTACTATGTCACAAAGGGTTTCTTCGAACTTCCCAAGGGCTGTTATGACGATATCGTCCGCAAAACCTAAACAGCGTATGCCTTGAGAAGTCGGACTTTCTAGTAGCTCATCCACAACGAGACTACACAACAAGGGTGATAGTACCCCTCCTTGAGGACAGCCTCTTGTTGTGGTGATTTTCTGAACACTTTACCCTGTGTGTGCCTCTGCCGTTCTTGTGCTCAGCATTTGATTGATCCATCTGCTTAAAGTGATGGGTACACTCTTCCTAATCAAAGCTTTGTTTACTGCTTAGTGACAGGTGTTATCGAAAGCGCCTTAAATGTCTAAGAAGGCACATAAAGCGATTTATTTTCCATTAAAGGCAGTTTGAATGGTGTTAGTTAGGTCGTATAAAGCAGTATCCGTAGATCTACCTACCCTATAAGCATGCTGGCGACTGTTAAGAGGAAGCTTGATAAGAACTTCTGATCTAAGGAAGTTATCAATTATTTTTTCCAAAGTTTTCAGTAGAAAAGATGTTAAACTTCTGAATGACTTTGGATGGGTTGTATCTTTCTTCCCTACCTTGGGAATGAAGATGACTTTAGCTCTTCTCCATAGACTTTTGGTATGTACCCAAGTGCTATACTACTACGAAGTATGCTAATTGAATAAGGCATAAGTTCCTTTTTCCCTTGCTGTAAAAGGGCTGGGAAAATAAAATCCACCCTTGGAGATTTAAAAGGTTGAAAGTTTCTTAGTGCCCAATCAAGTCTTTTATCTGAGCAGATAGTTTTCGATATCTTCCAGTCTTCTCGTTTGGGTTTGAGAGGTATTCTCTCTATGGTATTTCCTACTGCCGGTAAACTACCTGGAAAATGAGTATTTAGCAGACCTCTGCTCCTCATTTTAAGTGAAGCTACCATCGGGGTTTTGAAGTGCTACCGATGTTAATGACTTTTCTCTTGCTAGAGCTTTGTGTAGTCTTGCAGCTACGGGAGTAGAGAAAATTCCCTCACAGAAGATTGCAAAACTATTTCTCTTAGCTTTCCTTATTTCCCCATTGTATTTTGTTAGCTCTGCTGAGTAGTTAAGCCACTCACCAGTTCTCTTTGCCTCATTAAAGAGTTTTCTTACCTTAGATCTTAGTTTATGACAAAGCCCTCACTATCTCACTGATGAGTTCAAGTGAGTAAGCCGAACGAAACGCCAATTTGTAGGACTAAAGGCCATAAAAAGCTATTTTGAATTAATATAGTAGTAAATTGTAAAGTAGTATTATTTATATATAGTAGTTCAATTTATCAATATCTACATATATTTTCAGTTTAACTGAATCAGTTACAGAACCAATGAAAAATCAACTTGTAACAATTGAAGCCAATATTAAGGAATATCGTGAGATGATCGATAGCTGTAGGGCGAAAATATTACAAAATGCTGACAAAATCCAGCGACTATTAACAACTCAATGAGAAAAAAAAGGAATGTCATTCGGCGTCATATTATTATGGCTTCTATTAAATTGGAGTATTTTTTAACGGTTTAGCACAATTAACACTTCTTATGATGGTTGGTTGACAAAACTTGTGCTGTTCTTAATATTCTCTGTTATCTATGGCCAGTTGGAATGAATTACTCATTAAATGAAATCACGTGTTAATTATTCTTAATAAAGTTGTCTATTTATTTCACAAATGATTAATTTCATGTTTTGTTAAATTTTGTATGGTAATTTTGATTTTGTGACTGAAGGATTTTAATATGAATGTAAATATTTTAATAGCGTATGACCACAGACTTCGTGTGATTTGGGTGGAATTTTCTGAAAACAATATAGTTTCGATGAGTAAATTTGTATGACCTCGTTTGCAAAAATGGATCTCTACGTACGGAATACGGATGCAAGGGTACACTGCAGGCCAAAAGTTTTAGTCCAATTCTTGCTCGAACGAAAACAAAATTGTAACTACGAAACAAAAAAGCGTTTTAGTAGAAGTGATGAGGAAAATGTATAAGACCAACCAAAGAGACAATTATTTTCACTTAAGGCTTATTGTGAGTGAGCAACATTTCACCCGGAAAAAATTATTTTTCATTTTCGCTTATTGTGAGCTTCACCCGAAAAATGTTTAGTGTCTTCTTTTATTGTGAGTATTCATTTTGGCAAAATATGTTGTATTTACTGGTACTGGTGACCATTGCACAAGTTCACTCAAGTAATTGACTGCCTTTCTTGGTTTTTAACTCTAAGCTATTTCATATGTTTCATTCATTAATTTCTTTATTGACCAGTTACAAACAAAATACATAAGTTGTTTTCTATCACCCAGTTTACACAGAGTTATGGTATATCAGTGTTACTAACTTACTTCTAGCGTTTAAATTGATTTGCGTTGAATTATATTGAGGAGGAAACGTTGTGGTAGCTAGTATGCAGTTCCCGCATCTCAATATACATAAGGGGACATATCGAATTCCTGGTCAATTGACCACCAACCAAATTGACCACATTGCGATCGACGCAAGGCACTCCTCCAGTATCAAGGATGTCCGAACGTTCCGAGGAGCCAACGTTGACTCGGACCACTAACTCGTTGTAGCAAAGGTAATGCTACGGATATCCAGACCAAAGCCAAAACAGGGAAATACTGTGAGGAAGTTCGACGTCGGACGGCTGCAGTCGCAAGAAATCGCCAGGTTTTTTTCCGATCGAGTCTCTCGCGCCCTCTTAACTAGTCCTTTGCCGCCAACTGCAAACATCGAGAACCAGTTAAAAAATTGCCAGGAAGCGATCAGAGATGCCGCCTCTGACGTGCTGGGCTTTGCACGACCACCACAGCGAAATCCCTGGTTCGACGAAGAATGTCGGCAAGTGCATGCAGCCAAACAACAGGCACACAAAGCGGCGCTGCATAGAAGGACCAGAGCAGAGCTGTTCGCGAGCTCTACGAGCAGAAGAGGAGAGAGGAACACAAGCTTCTTAGAAGGAAAAAGAAAGAGCATGAGAAGCACGCGATCGAGGAATTAGAGGGATGCCACTACAGGAATGAAGTTCGGAAGTTTTACCAAAAAGTAAAAAGAACCTCCCAAGGTTACAAGGCCCGAACCGAAGCCTGCAAGGACGATCAGGGGAACATCGTGGTGGAATCACAGTCGGTGCTGAGGATATGGAAAAATCATTTCTGCAAATTGTATAACGGCGATGACGAACCGAATTCCGCTAACATGCAAATTGCACCATTCAACTTGGACGACGTAGACCAACAATTCCGTCCACCCGATCTTGACGAAGTGAGGATAGCCATATCTAAACACTAAACTTAAGTCCAATAAAGCTTCTGGAGCTGATGGCCTTGCGGCTGGCGATGAATTGGTTAGGAGTATGCACCAGCTCATCTGTAAAATATGGTCGGAGGAAACCATGTCCCATGAATGGAACCTCAGCATTGTTTGCTCGATCCTCAAGAAAGGCGATCCTCTGGACTGCACCAACTACAGAAGCATCAGTCTTCTTAATATCGCCAGTGTGGCTTTAGGCCAGGGAAGTCCACCATCGACCAAATATTCGCACTACGGCAGATCTTGGAGAAAACCCAGGAGTTTCAAATCGATACCCACCGCCTTTTTATCGATATCAAGGCCGCGTATGACATCATCTATAGAGACGAGCTATATAGAGCAATGTCTAGTTTTGGCATCCCTGCCAAACTCGTCCGTTTGTGCAGGATGACGATGGAGAATGCACGCTGCTCCATCAAGGTCGGCAAAGACCTCACCGACACCTTTGATGTCAAAAAAGATTTTAGGCAAGGCGGTGCTGTCAACAAGAAAGGACACACAACACCGACGTCTCGGACAGAACGTCACTATAGACAGCTATAATTTTGAGGTGGTCAGAAACTTTGTCTACCTAGGATCCGCTATAAATAAATTGAGAAGCAAAGCCCTCTCTCGGGTAACCAAACTAAGGCAAATCATATTATAAAACGGCAAACACGAATTTTGTGGTGCAATTTACGCGGTCTACAAAAGCGGAAGGCACAGAAGATGCTGGTCAGGGCACAAACTTGTCCTTGGGATGGTTAAAAGCCCCCTTAAGGCGGATGAACTGCAGGTGGCGGTCAACGGCATGATAGTCTGGTGGCGGAGGAGCTTTTTTGTTGAAAGGC
Source organism: Dasysyrphus tricinctus (assembly GCA_963921185.1). Lineage (NCBI taxonomy): Eukaryota > Metazoa > Arthropoda > Insecta > Diptera > Syrphidae > Dasysyrphus > Dasysyrphus tricinctus. The sequence goes on along the minus strand of OY992530.1, from coordinate 76,588,742 downwards.
CAACGGCAGCAGCAGGTAGCGTCTGTAACCCATATTGGGCGGCTACCAAAGGCGTCTGTTTTCCCATAGTGGGCGGCCTCGAGCAGTTATGTGTTTTACCATACAAAAGGGGGCGTGTGCCTGTCAAATCTGAGCTTATGTTACTATTCGGCCCTATCGAGGTAACCGTCGGGGCGGAATTTTCTCCGCAACGCATCCTTCGTCGGAAATTCAATTTCGGTTCGAAGTAGCTTTCATCGGAAGAAATGCGACGACGCATTGCGATGGATATAAATTCCAGGCAGAGATGTGCAAATTAACAGATATATCGAAAATGCGATATATTTTCGATAATTTTGTATTAAATAAACACCATAAGCGTTTTAAACCATGAAAAATCGGCGAGAGAGTGTAATTTATTGTTAATAAAAAGTAATCTTTTCAACTATAATGCGCAAGCGATTTTAAGAAATGTAATTAGATGCACCGATTTTTAAATCAAACTATCGAATAAAGTCCCTTCCCTATTTCCAAACATATGTGTTTTGTTTCCGTTTGAAGTGGCAAAAAAAAGAATAAATTGACAAAAAAAAATTGAAACACAAATTATTTATTTATTTAACTTAAAACCAGCAATAATAGCAAGAAATGGATAGTGTGGTTTAATTTTTGGACGCCGAATCCAACGAGCTAATGGCACGAAATAAAAAAATATATGAAGTGTGAATATTAATCACAATGGAAATGGATCAATACACAAAACAAAAGATCACGAACGTACTTTTTTCCATCCACCAACATCCCTTTGTTTTGGTACCATTAAATTTCGCTGATTAGCCAGTGCCGAGATTCAGCTATTTCAGCGAGTGAGATGAGATGACTCGCCTTACTCGCCGACTCATCTCACTTCACTCGCAAAAGTGATTCAGCTATTGAAGTGAAATGAGTAAGTTCGAATTTAGTTTCGAACATGAGACAAAGAATAAATATAAAAGAATTAAATTCTACCTCCTTGTCACACTCGTTACGCAAAACAAAATGAAACAACAAATACAACAATGTAAACATTGGAATCTTTAATAATGGAGTTTGGAGTATATTTTGTTTCAATTATTTTTTTTGGTCATAATTAAAGTTTAATGTGAGTTTCACCCTTTAGAAATAAAAAGTTTAAAAGTGTTGAAAGTGAATAGAATATAAATTTATTTAATATATATATGTGCACATGAAAATAAAATAAAATTAAAGAATCAATAAAAGGGTATTTGTTTTTATCTACATTGTTGTTTTTTATTTCGTTTCCTATCCATGAATAGGAATTCTTGAGAAAAGCACATATACTTATCCAAAACTAGAAATTTACCAACACATACACCAAGTCACTGCGGATTTATCTGGCGAGTATTCTGACATTTCATTTCACTCGCTCACTCACTCCCTTTTGCTAACTGAATCGCTTTTCGACGAAAAGTGACTCATCTCACTCACTCCCTGCGGCTTCGAATTAGCTGAATCTCGGCACAGATCTTCCCAAAACACAGCCACAACTTCTAGTGTCCTTTTTGTATAATTTTGAGCAATATCGGGATATCCGCTGAGCAGATTCACCATCCGCTCATATTGCTGGGGAGTTGTTTTTTCGTTCGGCGTAAAACAAAAAGTTCACAAGTCAACGTTAATAAAGTTTATTTCTTTATTACTTTCATTTTAATTATATATTTCTTTAAAAAGAAAACACTTTCCGCAACAAGAACTTGTCGGAGGACTTCTGAAAAAATTGTGTTTGTATCCGTCAAAAATAAAACCATTATGCCTTAAACAGATGTGCAGCAGGTCTGCACGCATCGCTGCGAGTAGAGCTGCACGCAAAACGCATGTGCATACACTAAAATATTTATCATACAAAGGACTCCATCACACTTTTAGTATGAAATTTTTCGGTATTTCATAATAATTTGTATGCAAAAATGTAGTTTTGTATTTTAACTTTATTTAAATATCTTAATCTTGTAGATCCGAGCATCAGAAGCAAAGTTATAATTTTTTTAAGCTACCGAAATCGAAGTTTTTTAAAGATTTTGTTATTTTCTTGGATTAAAATCAATTTTAAGGTTGAAAATTTAGATAAGTGGCCCTGCCGCCTCTCACGTTGCATTTAACTATAAAAAACTATTTGCCTATTTGTAGAGGAGGATTGAGGCAATAACTTTTTAAACATAATTTTTCAAAATTATGTAATTTTTCATTCACATTTGCATTTTGAAAAGTGAAAATCAAACCGATGTTGGACTCAATCTGCATTCTAGTATGAAATAAATTAAACGTTTAAAAAAAAAATTATACAAAAATGTAGCCTGACATTTATCCTTTAAAGCCTTAACTTTGAAGATCGGACAATCAAAACCGAAGTTATATGCTTTCCAATCGATCAACTTGAAGGCTATTTGTGCACAACGGAACTTTTCTCCACTGAACCTAGTCAGCGGTCGACGAACAACCACTTATTGCTGCGGAGCTGCGCAGCAAATTTAGAAATAGAGACATCGTGCAGCTCTGAGCTGCATGCAGCTCTTGGGTTTTTCTGCTCCCATAAGAGCCTGTGTTATTTTATTTCGCTGCATGAAAAAGGCTGCACGTGTGTTTAAGCCATTAGAAGTACTACATTGCATACAAATGGCATGCGTTGGATTTCGTCGGAGAGAATTTCCGATCAGCTGATCGGAGAACTACCTCGAACCAAAATGTCTCCGATTCGTAGGAAATCGGAGAAAATTCCGCTCCGACGGTAACCTCGATAGGGCCGATTTATCGTATCTCGGAAAACACCATGGTGGAAGGATATATGCTTTTACATGAAATATGACAACTGGAAGCAGCCCGCAAGAGGTAACCATTTTATGGAGAATCCTTCTGCAGCTTCGGCTGCTGTAAACCGCACATCGGATTTGGGGGTGCGGCATCTTTCGTGTACCTGCGTCAATCAAGACGCCATAACAATAAATGAATCGTTGATAAATAGAAGAAATTTTTCAAGAAGCGAAAATGTTACTTTTGGCTACCGCATACGTACGAAAATCGGAGCATGAAACGTTCGATGCTTGTACAGCGAAGGAAGATACGATCAGGTTGAGCGTGAAATGCTTCGCCTAAAGATCAGTATCCTGGGGGGTCATTCCGTAATTTTTAAAACGATAATCGTCAAAGCGTTTATCTTTAACGATATCGTCTATAATTTGCTTCACGTAACTCAATCACTATAGTCTCGTCTATCGTTTATTTTTTTGAATGAATGAAATGAATTTGAAAATTAAATTTTGCTGTCAAAACAAAAAATCCTTGTAATTTTATTTGAAATGTCACGTTATTTTAAAAAAATTATTGCAATATCGTCCGTTAAAGTTTGTGTTCGTGGATAAATTGATTCTTTACGTTGCGCAACAATAAAGAAATAAGGCCTGAAAGCAGCTGGTCATCAGAATGTCCCTTTAAAAATACGATTTTGGCCTACAAGCAGCCCAGTGTTAAAAACGAATATGAAAATACAAAAAATATCCGATCGAATAAACAGCTTGAAGCATGATTTTGCAGCAAGACAATGCCTTTAATCACGGTGCGGGTTTCTAACGGTTGACAAAGCCTCTCCTCTCATCCTCTACGATTTCCAATTCTTTGGTTATTTAAAAAGTGCAAAATTGTCAAAAAATAATGATGTGTATCAAAATTATTTAATATTGAATAAAATATATCTAGAAAAGGTATGCTTTTTTGCTTCTTAACTTTTTTTTGCTCAAAACCAAAAAGAGTAGGCACCCCTTAGCTATCGCGTTTAACTATACGTGAAAAAGACGCCATCAGACGATCATCGTCTTACGCGATGAGAGCCCTGTTGACATAGGCACCTGTATAGATAAACGATTATTTTGGTATAAATGGTCGAATTTTGATCACTGGGCAGATACTTTTTGTTAATTCGATTACTGGGCAAGTATGATTTGTTGGTAAGATTTTTTTCTGAAAACTCAAACCATGAACTAATATTTATGCCGTATTTATTCAATAACTGTTTTGTTTTCATATTATTTAAAAAAAACAATGGCTAAAAATCAACGAAAAAACATTTTTCGCTTTTAAGACACTCAAATAATTACAAGACGATACCTCTTTAGCTATCGTCTAAGCTCTATCGTTTTGACGATAGCGTTTTGACGATTATTGACTTCCGTAGAGCAAATAATTCATCGCCAAAACGAGATCGCCAAGACGATAGTCATTTTCAATGTTACGGAAAGCAAGACTATCGTCTAAACGATATCGTCTGGCGATAATCGAAATACGGAATGACCCCCCTGGGCATATCCGAGAGCCGACATCATAGTCGTTATGGGAGACTTTAACGCCCAAGTCGGTTCAGACAATTACGTACTGGACCGCGTGATGGGAAGAAATGGCTTGGGGTCATGGCATGAAAATGGTGACTTGCTTGTCGACTTTTGTAACGCGAATCGTCTTGTGATAGGTGGGAACGGGAGTTCTTGGGTCATCGTCCGACCCTTGGTTTTCTATTTATAAGCAACATTTTGGGATTGTGGCAACCCTTCTCTTGTCCTTTTGACAGCGTTGAAACTTTGGCAGCAATTCTTAAAAGTAAAGTGAAGACATGGACAATTTGTATACTAAAGCTCAACCCATCAGGTCAAAATGAAAGGAAGGTCGCAGTAACAGCCCCACTATTTCTATTCCTCGTAAAAAAGATTGCCTGCGACTTCGACGCATTAATTTTGATTTTTCATTTGTTATAATAACTAGATAGAATAGATAGATATTTGGAACGAAGTACATCAGATGAAAAAATAGCAGTATCGTCAGCATATATGGCTGATTCGCAATAAGGTGGTAAGGGAATATCAAACGCATATGCATGTATTGTATAAGGATGGCCCTAAAAGCGATCCCTGAGGAACTCTTGCTGGGACAACAAACTTTTCAGACGAGTCTCCGTTAATGCAAATCATGAAATATCTTTTGGACAAAAACTGTTGACTATTTTAGCAAGGTATTTTGGGAAATTCAACTCCATCATTTTATATAGAAGACCATTATGCCAAACAATATCAAATGCTCTCTTATAGCCTATTGAATAAACCTTTTAAAAGGGAACAATTACGTGCAAGGGTTTTTATTATTGAATATGTTTGTTTGGCCCATAAGCATGCTTAAAACCGAAAATGCTACTAAATTCACCCATGCGTTTCTGAGAGAATGGTCACACTGGCCACTTTTCAGTATTTTTGGTATAACTCGAAAACTAAGCCGAATTTGACAATTTTACATTTAATACTTTTTGTTCAAAATTAAATTTTCTATCGAAATGGAAACAAAAACCAAAAAAAAAAAAAATCGAAAAATCAAAGATTTTTAAATTTTTTTCTAAATTGCGCAAAACTTTTTTTGGAGCAAAGATACGCTCAAGACATGCATTAACAAAGTAAACTGAAGTTTTAGGGCTTTAATATGACATGTTAAAAAAGCCATATTATTTGAAAATTGACAGAGATATATCCATTCAAACTTTACCATTTCTTATCATTTTTCACAGTTTTTGCCCGAAAGCCTATTTATTGGTACTTTATGACAAATTTAACGTTCCTAGCAACTAGTACCAAATCTTATGTTAATCGGACCAGCCGTTCGGCCTGTAGGTCTGAAAGCATTTAAAAACAGCCGAAAAACGAAATTGCGAACTTACATCCTTTTTATAAATTCTCTATAGTTCTTATGTCATATTATATCGAAATTTTTATTTCGAACATTTTTACGAAAGTGAAATTTGCCATATTGTACCGAAAAAGAGACTTTAGGGCCAAAACTGCGAAAAATTATAAGAAATGATAAGGTTTGAACGGGAATATCTCTGTCAATTTTGAACAAATATTAATTTTTGAACATGCCATATTAAGGCCTTAAGTCTCTACTTTATTTTGTCCGTGCATGTATTGACCCTATCTTTGCTTCAAAAAAAGTTATGCACAATTTATTAAAAAAATTAGATATCCTTGATTTTTCGATTTTTTTAGGTTCGTTTTTATTAACTTTTCCTGCTTAAATTTTTTCGTAAAATTTTTTTTACAATCCATTCCAATAGAAAATTTAATTTCGAACAAAAAGTATTAAATGTAAAATTGTCAAATTCGGCTTAGTTTTCGAGTTATACCAAAAATACTGAAAAGTGGCCAGTGTGACCATTCTCTCAGAAACGCATGGGTGAATTTAGTAGCATTTTCGGTTTAAAGCATGCTTATGGGCAAAACAAACATATTCAATAATAAAAACCCTTGCACGTAATTGTTCCTTTATACCCCTCATTTTCCGGTCTATTCAATAGGCTATTAATGTCTAATAGGAAAGGACCGGATGACTTTTGTACGTTGAAATTCGTTCGCACATGTTTTGTTATTCTATTAACTTGATGCATGGTACTATGGTGTGCACGAAAACCAAACTGTTGAGAAGGGTATATGAATGTTACTGTCTAAAATGAGCGTACCTAGCTTTGTTTTAATAAGACGCTCAGACTTTGCTTGAGACTAATTGGCCTGTAGCTTTTTGTGTCAGCTGCCAGCTAACCAGGTTTTAAAACCGGTATAACTTTGGCTACATTTCAAGAATAAGGAAAGTATTGAAACTTTATGCAACAGTTTAAAATGAAAAGAAGGTACTAAAATCCAAAATAAGGTAATTGTTTGAAAAATAAATTTTTTGTTCCATCTAAACCCACTGATTTCGAGAACTCAGTTGTGAGATAAAAGCGATTAGATTGTTTAAATCTATAAAAGAGTTTTCATTTATCACCGCTGTTGTTGTATCTAATCTAATGTTCATCGATTCGTTTGCGAACCAGCCTGTACTTTCTATGAATTTCCTCATGTTTTCCATTGAGACCTGCGCTAGATCGTCAAGGTCTCCAACAAACCTGTTTCCAAAATAACGGAGACGATTTGTTTAGAGGTTTGGACAGTCACAGAGCGGGTGTATAATGGTTTCGATTTCTTCAACATCTTGGCAGCTTCTACAGAAATTGGATGCGAGCGCCCCCATTCTGGTGGCCCTTTTACCAATGGCGCCATGACCCATTAGTACTGAGTCATTTTTTCATTAATTCTAGGCCATAAACTTCTCGAGATAACGCAATCGTTCCTGGACATTCAGGAGTTATAAATTTGCTCTTTCGATATTAGGTCTGTTTTCCTTTTAATCACGTCGATCGGGATGTCTGCTTCCATATCAAATTGGTTACTACTGTTCCTTTTTGATGTTGACCCTTTCCTTGCTAGTTCATCTGCCATATCATTCCCTTCTTTTATGCTATGTCCATCAGGAACCCAGCAGAGTTTGACTTGGTTGGAGTAACAAATATTGTTTAGTATGCCTCGGCATTTTGCTACTGCTATGGATCTTATAATCTCTCTGGCTATGGCTTTGATAGCGGCTTGGCTGTCCACGAAAAATGTGATATCCGACGAGCTCAGTTTTTTCTTGTGTACCATTTTTGCCGCTTTTTCAATAGCGTAAATCTCAGCCTGAAGGACACTTCACTCATCTATAGTATTAAGAGCTGCACAGAACACTCCAGCTCCTGTTCCTTCTTCCATTTTTGACCCGGCAATATAGAAGGAGGTACCCTGTTCACTAATTAGCGAGTTGGGTTCCCATCCATGTCTTTCGAGTGTTGAAATAGAAAAGTGTTTGTTAAGTTCTATTGAAGGCGGTATGTAGTCAGTCTTCACTTCAAGTCCAGCCACTGTGTCATACTTCTGCAAGATAGACCCACGACATAGACCCACGACTGAGCCCCCGTTATTCCTATACAGTCTCTGTACCTTTTTCATGTTTTAGAGATAGCTAACCATGGTTTAGTATGGGACGAACAATCACCGTGAACCTGTACATCCACTGGATGACGTACGGTCGCCTACCCCACGGTGTACCGAAGGTTTTTTTGCATGTGTAGAAAGCGCAGAGTGCTCTTTTCATTCTTTCCTTTGTGTTCCGTTTCCATGTTCGCTTGGAGTCAAGGATTACTCCAAGACATTTAGCTTCTTTGCAAAGTTTCAAAGGAATGTCATTAATCCTGGGAGGGGTAAAGTCCTCTAATTTCTTTTTATTCATGAACAGAACTAGCTCAGTTTTAAAGCGTTAACCCCGGGACCGTTTTGTGCTGCCCAAAAAGATAGTTCTTTAAGTGCGGATTCCATAATATCTTTGATGGTGGTAAGATACTTACCCGATATTAAAATTAATATATCGTCTGCATAGGCCACAATTTTAATGCCCTGATTCCTAAATCTTGTAAGAATTTAAAAGGTGAAATCACCCCTCCTTGTGGAGTGCCTCTTGTAACTGTCTTCTCAAAAATTGTATCTCCAAGTTGCGAGTTTATGATTCTACCATTGAGCATGGTATAAATCCAGCCCACAATGACAGACTCAACGCCAACCTCTTCCAGAGCAGATTTAATGGATTCCGTTTTCACGTTTTTAAACGCTCCCTCAATGTCCAAAAAATGCTGCCAGGGTGTGTTCTTTGTGCTCGAGACTTTTCTCAATTTGTGAAACGACTTCGTGCAACGCAGTCTCCACTGACTTAACTTTTGAGGTAAGCGTGTTGGTAGTTGCACAAAATGTTTGGATTGAGAAGGTCTTTAACATGCAGATCAATAATTCTCTCCAGTGTTTTGAGGAGGAACGAAGAGAGACTTATTGGTCTGTAATCCTTTGCTTTCGAGTGTGTCGGTTTTCTAGCTTTCGGAATAAAGACAACTTTAACCTTTCTCCAGCTGATAGGGACGTATGTATCTTAGTTTAACGCATTAGATTATTCTAAGCCATTGGAGTGATTATCTGCATGTTGTAGAAATGCCGGAATAATCTCGTCTGGTCCACCTGATTTATAGGGTTTGAACGAGTTTATAGTCCACATAATCTTCTGCTCTGTGATAATGACCTGTTCCAATTCTGGTGTTGATTGTAAAATGTCTAAGGAGTCTGGTTGTGTATAACCTGAGATCTCAGGACTCTTACAGCCAAGGAAGTGTGTTCCAATAAAGAGTTCAACCCCCATATTAATAAACGGCGGATAACAATGTGCTAGCGTTAATACATCTGTTAACTAGTAATTCTTATTAACAAATGCGTAATAGTCTGTGACGTGTGTTAACGTACGGATAACTTTAACTAGCCAGATTCCACGTATAATGAACGGATAACTTCTTAACACATACACGCACGCGTATGATAGCACCGTTTACTACTACCAGTATACACTTCGTAAGGCAGTGCATGCATGTGACACATGTATTAGAAAATCACCATAATTTGATGAAGTGGTGAATTTGGTGAAGTGATAAATACTGGAGAGATATCATATCTTTTTAAATAAGAAAAGTTATCAAGCGGACAAGTTGTCTATCCGTGTGCCAGTTAACACTTGTGTTAGGGAGCGGATACCAGTTTTTTATTAATACTGCTGCAAGTGTTTCTTGGCCTGAGTTCAACCATGATCCATCGGGATGTTTAATATATCCCGGAGTCGTGGGGTTAAAGGTAAGAACCTTTCGAAGTCTCGCCGCCTAACTTGTGTTCTCAATGGATTCACAGTGCCTAGCCCATGAATCCTTCTTGGACCTTCATAACTCTTTGGTGTATGAGTTAAGTTCGGCTCTATATGAATTCCAGTCTACCTCTAATTTTCTGACCCCTGATCTTCGTTTCTAAGTTAACTGTTCCACCATGGTGGGTTAAATGTTACGAGATATAGGGCAGTATTTTTCGAAGGCCGTTCTCATTTCACTAATTAGGTTTTGAACAACAGTTTGGTTGCGGTTATCGAAGGCATTTCTTCCTGGTGGGTCGATACGTTTGTTCAACCATTTTTGTACCCTGTCCAATTTGTTCTACTTGGGTTTCTAAAAGGTTTAATATCATTTTGATTCCTGTATAAAGTTAAGAGTATCCTAAAGTCATCGGAAAAGAATTCCTCCATTGAGCCTCTCCAATTCCCTACAAAAATCTTATCATTACTACTCAGAAGAGTGAGATCTAGAATTTCTGCCCTGTTTTTGTTCCGAAATGTTGGGTGATTACATTAATTACATAACATGAGGTTAGAACAGAGAATGTATTCAAAAATTGACTCACTCTTTTCTAAATGTCCTTACCGCCCCATTGAGTGTGGTGGGCGTTGGCATCACAGCCCATCACCAAAGTTGTCCCTCGTGTTGTGGTGTAACCCACAAGATCGCGGACCGTTTTTGATGGTGGGTTTTCTTTCTCGTATGGCATGTACGTTGATGCCAAAACGAAGTTGCCTTCCTTGGACTCAACGTTGATTGCCACGTTGTCTCTGTTGCTGTACCTAGATAAAAAATAAGAATTAATTGACTTTTTTACTAGAACACAATTTCTTATTTCACCTTCTGATGTGGAGTGGAACAGGTTGTAGTTTTTTGACCTCAATCCTTGAACCTGATTGTTACGAATCAATGGTTCTTGGATTAAGGCCACATTCACGGTCTCTTGAGACATGAAGAACATTAGGTCGTGCGTTGATGTTTTACTTTTACGGTACCTAGACCATATCTCAGCACGTCTCCTTTCTCTTTAAGGTCCCAGTTATAGCTATCATTGAAACTCATCATTGAAAATTTTAATGATTGATTTTGAGACGTTTAGGAGGCAAAAACAGTTATTATTTTGATGGACAAATAAAGCTTAAGACTTAGTTAATATATTTAGCCAAAAAAATAATTCAAATATGCCCAACTTTCCACATAAAAAGAATTTTCTTATTCCAATGATTGAACTACCTTACCAATGATCATTGAAAAATCAAAAGTCAATTTTTGTGGAAAGTTGGGGCTATTTGAAACTTTTTTTTGACTAGAAATATTAATTTACAGCCCTATTCTGCTATTCACGTGAATCGAAGATTCGATTCACCCAAGCGATTCCCTTTCGAACTACCTTTACATTCTACTATCCGTCGGCCGAACTGCACTATCACAACCCGATTTGACATTTATGGGAGCAGCAACTGTTTGTTAAAAGTGAAGATCTTGTTTTGATTTCAGTTCATTTATAGTTTTGGTGAATTGTTTTAAAAAAATTATTTGAAAAATAGCAAATGGACGGTGTTACGACTTTTTTTTCAGTTTCGCAAAGAAAAGGTGATGACTGAGTTTAACTTTAATGTCAAATAAAATGGATGAATCGTCCTCATATTTATTGTTTTAACTCAAAAATCGTAAAAAAACACAATGGTTGTAACAAATACTTATGAAAAATTTAGTTTTTACCTATATTTTAGACCCAGTGATTTTATTTGCAACCAAAAAGTACAAATCCGCAACTTTTTATATGCGGATCGGAATTGTATAGAAACTATTTGTTCACGTGAATAGTAGAATACCGCACATACTACCAACTTTACCGACAAGTGAATCAGATTCACTTCGAATAGCAGAATGGCGTTTAGTGAATATTCAAAGAAAATTCCCCCCGATGGATAGCAGAAAAGGGCTGTTAGTCTTGAGTTTTAATCGTCCATCAAAATAATGAATGATTTTGCTTTCTAAACGTCTCAAAATCAATCATTAAAGTTTTCAATGATGAGTTTCAATGATAGCTATAACTGGCACCTAAGGAAGACGTGCTGTTTTTAGGGATAGACCGAGATGTGGCAGCATTTACTCTTTCGCTGTCTGGCTTTTTAGCGTTCAATTGTTGGGAGGAAACAATGGGTGCAGTGGTAGTCGTTGCCAACTGACGTTCATAGTTCTTCACCAACTTCGTGTTTTTTCAAAAGAGCCTTGTCTCTCGAACTGAGAGAAGTTGGGCCTTTTTATGGGTAGCACTCACGAATTTTTTAGAGGATCTGTAGTTACTGCGTTGCCTCGAAGATTTGAGAGGTGCAGTAGGCTTCAGCGTGGTCTTTTCTTGACTCGAGTCCTGTAACACTATTTTACATATAAGTTTTTGAATTGTTGCATGTGGCATATTGGCCCAGCAATCCTGAAGTGTATTCCACAACGCAAATTCCTATGATGGGCATTGATAACAAATAGGATAATTCTATCAAGGTTTTCTTACAATAGGAATCGAAAGTTAAATTATTCGAATTCGGAAAATTTGTACTCTGGAATGCGAAAATCGGAAAGTGCAATCCGAATTACATTTGTTCGAAAATTGGAAATTTTGGTACGTAGTAACTCTAATTTCGTTGCTAATTGATTTCGAATTTTGGACATTCCATTCGATAACTATTTATCATGCGGAAATTTTTTGCTGGAAGTTTAAATAAGATTTATATTTCAGCGTTTTCTGTTTGACCAAACTGATCAATATTAATTGAATAACATTTTTGATGTTGATAAAAAACATTATTGATTCAAAATAGCTTTTTATGGCCTTTAGTCCTACAAATTGGCGTTTCGTTCGGCTTACTCACTTGAACTCATCAGTGACATAGTGAGGGCTTTGTCATACGCAATTTGTTTTAAGTTCAGTTCAACTTACATGAATTTTTCAACGAAAATCCACTGTAAACTATATCCAACAAGATTAGAATTCCTAATCATTAAGCTGGAAGTTTTTTTGCCCGGGGCCAGGCATAGTTTCTATATAAGAAGGTTTTATAATACAAATTCTATATACTACTGAAATAAATCAGCCAAGTAGAAGAAGCATTAAGGATTGGACTTGTTGAATTTTAATATGTGTACTGTGAGTTTAACCAAATATTTGGTTAATTTTCCGCAGCTAAATCCTTGGATAAAATTAACCAAATTGTGTAAACCATTTACCATACAAAATTTGACAGTTCACTAACCAAAAGATAAAATTAACCAAATCGTAAACTTATCTAGTGTTTTACGCAGTTGCATGAATACCCCTATTATATTTCAAAGGAAATGCAAAACAAAAATACATTTGCACTATAAAAAGTAAAGAACTTATTTCAGAATTTCAAAGGTGGGAGTGCATCGTTGCATTTATGTTCTACTTCAAGATTCAAAATAGATATTCATTGTGTGGGGCCAAATTCGCAAACGCAATATTGACAAAGCAAAACGCATGCAAAGCAGATATAAAAGAGAATACGCAAATGCAAGTTAATTGCACAGCATAATTTTAACATTTGCACTAATACATTTGCATTTGTACAGGAAAAAAGGAATCTTTATCACTACCTGCTTTTCTAATTACCTTTTTGAGAAAGGATGTTTTTTATAAAACTCTTTAGCAATTTCTTCCTCTACAAACCATAGTGCAATTAAATGATCTCAGATTCCGTGATATGGGATCCGCGGAGCTTATCTAGGGAGGGGTGAAAACCAATTTCGGCTATCACGATTATCCTCGAAGTTGCATTCATATTCTTTTTTCGATGCACTATTTCTCGCAAAGACCCCAGTTGTGGACTGCAAGACTTTGATTTTTTGAATAGCTTTTAATGGAGCTTTCGACACCTATACTTCTTTTTTTTGCTATAAATCACACCCAAAATCTGCTGTGGGCTCTTAGTCTACGAGTCTTGAAACATTTATTCGAATGTTGCAAAGATTTCCTTGCAACATTGTCTTCCGATTCGAAAGTCATATAGAGTACCATTTCAAGTTAGAATCGGAAACAACTTTGGAACAGATTTAACTTTCGAATCGGATTATAGAGTAAGACCCAAGCTCTATAGGGTTTAAATTTGGAGATTGCGGAATCGATATAATGATTTGTAAGATTTCTTCATCTTTCCTCTGTTTGTCGTTAAGTCTTTAGGGTCGTTTTCCTATTGAAAAACGAATCTTCCGCCAATCAATCTTAGTCCAGAGATCAAAGCATTTTCTTCCAATATCACATCTTATACGCCTTCTTATTAATTTTTTCATCGCTCCCAACATCCCCATACTTACAGTGGTGAAAAATTAATTAGAAACGATCCTTTTTTTCTCGTCTCTTCTTATAAGGTGTGTTTTATTGGAAAAGCTATCCGCAGCACAGTGAAATTTTTTATGAATTACAAAAACAGCATCGGCAGCAAAATCGCTGCCGATAAAAGTTAAAGTAGAATCCTGCTGCCGATAAACTTTTGACGTTTGTTCGAGTATCGAACTCAATTGAATAGGATTTTTGTGTGTCGTCATTGGTACGACTGGTACTTTTATGTGTCTCGAATTCTTGATGGCTATGTTCGTAGAGTAGAATTATGTTGAATGAATGGCCCTGTTTAGACTGTAACTTTTCACTTCGTCAAGACCATGTTTTTGTAGAAGAAATCGATGCACAGAAAATTTCACCCATAAATTTACGTCATGGTGGCGTAGTGAGCAATTACAGTCTAAACAGGGTCGTTTGTAAGTGCATGGTTGTTTTGTTCTACGTTTTCGACAAAATAAAAAAATGATCCTATCCTATGCTATGCTAAAAAAAAACGCTGCCTTAAATTAGTTTAAAGTGCAAAATTTAGCATTTTTATTTTTAAGTGACAAACAAGATATATTCTGCCGACTGTCAAACGATAATTCGGAATTCACAACATCAAGACGCATTCCACAAAGCATTTTTCTTCACATTTTCTTCTATAGGCAACCAAACAAATTACTCAAGGGAATGGAAGGTCAAAATTCACGATCATTCCCATTTCAAAATTCACTTCGCAGCTCATATGAAAAGCTCTTTTTGTAAACCTTTGGTCTATAGGGAACAGTTTGTATAGACATGGTTCAAATTTTGATCCGATGCTCAGCAATTTTAAGTCACTGCTTTTGGTGGAAAGGCTACTTGTACAAACTTGGTTCAAGATTTTGATGCGTGGTTCAATTATTTTAGCTCACTGATTTCAGCAGTTTAACTGAGGTTCAAAGTGGTCAAGCTTGAAATAGTTATTACAACATACTTGAACTTTGGAATCATCGTTGCACTTCAGTAGATCCGATAAAATCGATGAGTCACAAATGCTGAACCATGGATCAAATTTTGAACCAGTTAGTACAGCTGAAACTAACTGAAGTTCAAGGAGGGTTCAGGCTTATTTGGCTACTAATGTACTCAGTTAATCCGGTTAAATTGGTGAGTTAAAAAATTTCCAATGGAAAACTAGGTAAATGCATTAAAATAAGCCATACCATAGGTAAATGCATTAAAATTAGCCATACAATCATGTCCTTATTGTAATTTATAAAATTATCGCTAATAAAGTCATCTACTCCATGTGTATTGAGTCTGTTATTATACGTCGACTTTTGAGTCATTACTTATTTCAAAATTAAATGAGTAAACAAAATTTTATTTGTCGGCATTTACACCACCCGATTTTTCCTCAGACGATCTTTTGTTCATAGATGAAGGGAGTAGAAAGTGAGGGGTAAGGACCAAATCGTCTGTTCCTGGCAAACTCACACGATTTTTCCAGTATATTTGCGTTCTCTTTTATACTTTTCCCAGAGTCTTGTGAGTTCAGCGTTGCCAGTAATCGGAGAATTTTCCGAAGCTGATCCAAAAAGAAAATGCAGTAACTAGATTTATTTTTTTTTCGCAGTAGATATACATTTCCAAATTTGTATTTGTATTTTCGAAGAAGAAATTAATAATACATATAGTTGATTGAAAATACATACATAGTTTGCTACACAGCTCATATGCAAGGCACTTAAAGGTTGGGTTTCAGGAGAAAAAACAACAACAACAATGATGATGAAATTATTTGTGGGTTTAATTTTGTTGAATTAATTTTTTTTTTCGTAAAACCAAAAAGTATTTGATTGCCAGTAGATGTGTTTTACGAAAAAAAAAATGCAATAGGCAACGCTGGTCCTAATATGCCATCTACCTCTGAATGCAAAATGAAAGAGACAGCAATAAAGTATGAAGAGGACAGGAATGGAAATCGGACTGGAAAAATCGTTTCATGTAAACATTTCATACGATTTTGGGAAAAATCGTACTGGAAAAATCGGGTAATGTAAATGCCGACTTTCACTTTCACAATATTAAATTTCGAAAAATCTCAACTAAAAAGCCTTCGTGTAATAGCAGACTAAATCATGACTTTTTACTTTGACCATAGTCTACCAACATACCCCTACCCCTTTTCTTTTTTTTATAGCTGCAAAATCAATTTTCGTATCTGAAAATGGCAAATAAAGAAAAAAGGGACACAAACATTTGATTAAAACCATAAATTATATAAATATATAGTTTTATTTCCCATTTAACTTGCAAATATGTTAGTTTTTGTTAATAATTTTGGTTTATTTCTACTTTTAACTTTCACAAAACTCACTTTTGTAACGTGACAGCTGTTCAGGCGTACCATATTGCAAATACAAAAATATAGGCAGCTGCGGATGCGTTTTTATGGAAATTTCTCACTGTACTATATATAAAATTCCAAAAAAACACGCCTATAATAACAAACAAATAGCAATGCAATGGAAAAATACCCAGTTGGCATAAACCGCTATAATTCTATTCATTTCTTGTTTATTGCTCATCATTGTGTGCATCGAGATCGGAAGTGAATTTATTGCACATAAATTAGAAATGATCGTAAATTTGTCCAAAAAATTGCATATTTAGTAAGTTATTGTCTTGGGGAAATTATTTTTTAATCTGTAGATGGTTTTATTAAATATCTCAGAAAACCTGTACACACTTAATGCTCAATGCAGAGGAGCTAATATGCTCTAAAAAGATGGCACATGGTGCTATTGGAGTGTACACACAGATTGGGAGCTTTGAAAACCCCGAAAGAAAAAAAGAGACAAAAAACTACACCAAAAGATGATCGCCTCACAATCGGTCAGAGTAAGGCTTATCCTTTTACCACCATTAACAGTCCTCTTTTTTAGCGCATTTTTATCTTCGCTTAAAAAAAAAGAAGCATGTTAAAAACAACAACAATTTGGTATAACTCCGTATTGTTGTTGTATTTAACGTGCTACTTTTTTGTTAGCGAAGATAAAAATTCACTAAAAAACAGGGCTAACGATATCCATGTATCCAATTTATACCAATTGCATTAGGAATGTACAGCTAGGACAATAAGAAGTCGGCTTCTACAAGCAGGTTTGTGGGCAAGCATTGCTCGCAAAAAACCATGCATGTCAAACTAAAATTTTAAACTTCGATTTTCGTTCCCGTAATTGCATCTGAAAAAACCCCTCTCATTTTGACAAAAGGTACTCTGGGGTGAAGAATCCAGGTTTAACATCTTTGGATCGGGTGGAAAGCTTGGATTCATCTCTCCAGACTACCTTTTGCCAATATGATAGCAGTTTTTTTCAGATACCTTCTTATTAATTTTTCAATCTCCCCCACATCCCCATACTTACAGTCAGCTAGCATATTTTCGTGGAGGTTGGATTCACTCTTATGAAATCTCGCCCAAACAGGCCAGCACCTTATTCCATGGTTTTATTTATTTCGGCACGTTTTTCGATTTTCGAGTGTTGCTTTTCGACTACTTCGTTTGCTTGTTTCGAGTATTAGCAGATCCTGTGTTTAGTTGCAGCACTAGGCCGTCCTGCAAAAATCTATAAAAACAGTTGTCACTTGAAAATTTTTTTTTTTTTTAATAAAAATCCAGCTTATATTACCTGGAAGGTCTTATGCATTATTCTGGTTAAACAAAACTTAGGTAAAAGACACAATGTATAATTGATGAAATCAACATCCAGGTCAGTTGACCACGTTGAACTCAAACCTTTACCAAAAATACCTCTTTCGTCAGTTGCAAAAAGACAAGGGAAATCCTGGCATTGACATCACAAACAATTACCAAAACCCAAACGCTTTTCCAAACTTTTGATTTTATCTTATGAAATTTGAGTTTCATATTGCGCAACACATATATTTATTTTTCACAATATAAAAATACTTATACAATTATTGTAGTAACAAAAATAATTTTTAAAATCTTAAACTTAACATTATTGTTTTTGTATTATTTACAAATAGAATTCTCTTTTTTTTTAATAATGTAAACTTAAAACTAAATTGCTAATCATCATCATCATCATCATTTTCATTTGAAAGAACAAACTCAATTACCTCATCGATTGGATAATTATTCAATAATTCCTTAATAGTATCATTTTGTATAACAACAGTGAACAGTAACTTAACATATTCCCTCATTCTAGTGCAATAATCATCGGTAAATATTGTCTGCG
Organism: Dasysyrphus tricinctus; assembly: GCA_963921185.1. Lineage (NCBI taxonomy): Eukaryota > Metazoa > Arthropoda > Insecta > Diptera > Syrphidae > Dasysyrphus > Dasysyrphus tricinctus. The sequence continues at coordinate 76,570,543 of OY992530.1, read as the reverse complement.
TCATATTGTATCCACAATTCTCAATAACTTTACAAAGGACCTTTGACAGAAAAGGAACATTTTATTCAATGGAAAATATTCACTCGAAAATATATATCCTACCTTTTCAACAGTATCCGCGGGCCAGCCGAACTTAGTGAGTGTCTCAACATCCACCAACATATCAAGTAATTTTCCAACATTTTCTGTTATCTTTATCTCTTCTTCGGTTACATCCGTTTCATCCGATTTTTGTGTACTCGGTTCACGTAAACATTCCGCCATAGATTTTCTGAGTTCAGATCTAAGTTTGGACTTTGTTATTGTATTTGGAGGTTTTACACTTTCTGGAGAAACTTCATTGTTCTTTGCAATGATGGTGTAACTCTGAACTGTCGGTCTTTCAGGAAGTTCTTTTTCTTCAATTTCGGGAAGCGACTCCAGAACGAATTCTTGAATAATTACATCTTCGTTCTCTGTCTTTACCGTTTCAACATGATTTGGTGAACTAAATTTTCATACATTAATAAAAATTAAACATATTTATGCATATCCCAACTCACGCATTGTCCATTGATTCATGGTATTTTAGTACATGAAATTGGAGCGCCTTTGTATTCTTCAGTTCCACGCCGCATATCTGGCAACGTTTTTTTGCGTTTTCTAAAAAACAAAAATTAAAAAGATACATGTATATGGATTTATTTAGTAGAAAATCGATTATTAAAATCATACCCATATGCTGTGTAGACGCCTCGTGACGCAAAAACGTCGCCACAGTCCGGAAGCTCATATTACAATCTTCACAATTGTATTCTTTGTGTTGTCGCCTTCTAGATAAACATTCCTTGGGTTCAGGTTTTTTCCTTGGAGATTTATGTTGCTTGCAGTGTTTTTCCAATCTGGGTTAAAAAAAAAACAAAAGAAACAAGTAAAGCATGTAATTTTTTGGTGTTTTTGTATGATGCTTACTGAATTCGCGTTTTAAATTTCTCAGGACATTCCGTGCATTCATGTGGCCTTAAATGCGTTCGAAGATGATTTTTTAATTGGGTGGCTTGTATGAAACGCTTACCGCATTCATCACAGCAATGCGGTTTTTCTCCGGTGTGACGTTTCATATGTCGGTTAAGAACTTCTTTGACTGCAAATGTCGATTTGCACTAAAATTAAAAACAATTATCAATACTTAACATGAGCTGACGGTGTGGATTAAGAATTATTACTGATAACGTCGTAAGAAATAACACAAAACAAATAAATAAACAAATACTAAATAAATTTGGTGTCGCAACAGCACGTGGAGAACCAGGGCCTAGTGACTTCCAACTCTCAACCCTTCCTGTGTCCATGCAGGAATGGAGGGGACCTACAATTTTTTGCCGATTCCGAACTGCTAGATGAGAATCACTTATTCATGACAAGTATGCAAAGGATGTGTCTTTCCCTCGCAAGAGCCAAAAAAACATTTCTCTTTTTAGGTGGCAGCGGCTGGGAATTAAACCAAGAACTTCGGCTGACAGCCCGACGCAATAGCCATTATGCTACGAGGTACTCCAACACATAACAAATAGGCGGGGAGCCGGTGACATCAAAAATCCCGTCATCGTGGGAATGGACATAATATATGTATATCATTCGAAATGTAATTTTATGCACTTTCTGAAAAACTCGGTATGACAGGCCCTAGCCTGCCGAAAGTATCTGTCATACCTGTTTGAACGAAGTAACCTCCATTTTCTATAAAATTCATTGTGCCAATACATGTATGCTATTGATTTCGAAACCACTGAACAGATTGAGTTCAAATTTTCAAGGGATGTTTTTTATCTACTCTTAACTGTTTCTGAAAAGTTTTGTTAAAATCAGTCAAATAATTTTTCTAGGAGGCACAGAGATGCACGCCGGGTACCGAGTACAAATGCAGCTTTATTGCGTTAAAATCTTTTTTTCTAGTTTTATTTTTGTTTAGTGAAACGTGATTTAAAAAAAATGACTATTACAGATTAAGGTTTTCCAGAAATAAGAACTGCAAAAAACCCGGCCTGGGCCCAATTCCGCAAGAGTGAGTTTTTTTCTGTGTACACAGAAAATCGTGTACACATCGACTTTTGTGATTCCGCAAGAGCGAGTTTAAAAGTTTTGACAGATATTGTGTGCACTATCAGTCAAATTTATTCACACTTGTTTTGGGCGTGAATACCATACAGCTCAAGATAAAAGGACCCAGACTACAGAGATTATATCTGTGGTGTTTGGTAGATTTTACTGATTTGCTTCAAATTTGGAATAGTTACGAACACGGTTTTTGGCAAATTATGTTTCAAATTTGAAGGAAGTTGGTATACCGGTTTTGACTTTAGCTCGATGTAAAGTGGACGTAAGGACTAAAATTTTAAAATTAAGTTATCATGTTTTATTTTATTTAAAAACGAATAGGTAAAACTTTGCTAAAAAATATCACCATTGGTCTTTTTAAAAATGGAAAACGGTATCTTTCAGAGTTGAGTGAAAATTGAGCCTTATTGACTCTGATGAAATATGAACTCTGCGATGTGGTAAAGGTCAATGTCTTAATCTTTGATGCCACAGCGAAGCACGGAGGTGACAATAAGAAGTTGTAACCATATGAGTGCTTATTTTAAACTGCCTGGCTAAAATTAATCTGAATTTACCTAAAAATATACCTCACAAAATATAATAATACTGCACGCCTCTATGCAACAACCTACACGCACGCACCCACTAATGCAAAATTATTAACTTCACTTCAAAAAGTGCACAAAAGCTTAGCTAACCGGCTATACTAATTACCACTTCGATATTAAAACATTTTCTAGGATTGAAACATAAGTTTAAGTTTGTGTGACCTATCCCTGTATTTAGTTTATTATTAAATTTTCATAATTGGGTATTAAAATGTTCAAGCTTATGATTTAAACTGAAATTGAGATCAGGAATAAGGAAATAAAGACCAGACGCCTTTGCCGAATTTAGTTCTATTTTTTTCAAACCACTGAAAGTTACGTCTATATGTTTATCTTTTGAATTGTAACCAAGTGTTACACTTTCATTCCCCCCCGAGGTATCACCTTGTCGTGGTGGGGGGGCTTACATTCGACCCTCCAGCAACCCAGCTGCAGGATCGAATAACTAAGTAAACCAGCAGAGATGTCAATCTAAAAATAATATAATGGAATTATGGAAAAAGTAAATAAAGAGGAGAAAATTCGAGTGGGGATATACACTCAAGTGTCGGCAGAGGTCACGGCTGCCGGCGAGGGCTTGGCTTCGAATGAAGCTAAGTCGCCAGTGACACAATTAAACAAGACCATAACAAATACAAATAATGAAGCAATAGACTGCATTCCTGCCTCTAGCAGCGGTGCCCGTAACGTCCATGAGGTGTTTTCTGAATACCTCATGGATTTTACTGACTCTGAGGACGGTGCTGTTGGGGCTGGCGAGGGAGAGATGGCGTCTGATGAGGAAAATCGAATCCTCAATGACGACGACTATCAATCCTTCGCCAGTTCGGACAGCTCGGACGCAGATGTCACTGTGGCTGAAAACCCTGCAAAACGTCGGAATAAAGAAACACCTCAAGGCGAGTCTTTGGCCAAAATCTTGGTACTACCAGGAGCCAAGATAACCTCTACTCCCAACAAAGGGTCTGGTGAAAGTGAACCCACCAAAGTCTGTGTGGATGGCCCAGGGTCCTCCGGGACCGTGATGGCAACCTCTTCCAAAAATCGATGCCCGTCTACCGATGGGCCAAAACCGATTCAGGAACGACTGGTACATCCGAAGAAACAGAATAAGGGGGGGGATCTGGATCCAGATCTCAGGAAGATAGAAAACGCCAAGAGAGCCGTGCGAAGGTATGGCCAAGGCGACACCAAAAAACTTTGTCTCAGGGACTGGAAGCGCCTGAGCTGGGCTCAGAAGCTTCTGGCCAAAACTGGGTACAAGAGCAAAACGGCGGTCGTATCTAAACCAGATAATCCAATCGAAGACAAATCTGTGGAACAGGGTGCCTCCTCCTCTGATATGACTGGCAGCAACCCCAAAGTTAAACCTGCTAATGGTTCTAAGAACTTGAGGGTCGAACAAGGCTCAGCTAGTCAAAGAAAGAGAACGAGGCATAATGACTCGACACCCCCTACGATGTCCGTCAACAAAAAGCCTAAGACGGCCCATAGCGCAGGTACGCTAGCAGATGTGGTAACACAAAGCCTTCAGGTGGCCGTTATCGACGGGGGGAGCTCCGGAAAGCTACTGACCAATGAGCAGTGGGCTCAAGTGGAGGTGAAGATCCTGGAGTGCATTAACACCGAGATACTTGCCTCTACCGGTTTTGTACCTAAATTCGGGCCATTGTCGACGATTAAGGGTTTCAAAATTCTTTCATGTAGAGACGAACCCACCCTGCTATGGCTGAAAACCAAGATTAGCGAGATGAGTGGGTTACTTGAGGGGGTAACACTGGAAGTTGCCTCCAAAAGTGACCTTCCCACGAGACCTAAAGTCCGCATTCATGTGCCGGGCCCGCGCATCACAAAGGAACTGCTGGAGAACCTCCTCCGGGGGCAGAATTCCAACTTCCCTAGTGACGACTGGCAGGTTATGTCTGTTGAGGCGCCTACCAAAACAGGCCAAGAAGCGATTATAATGCTTAATCAGGAAACGATGGCATTGCTCCCATCCAGGGGCTTTAAACTTATGGTTGGCAACAATGAGGTTAAGGTGCGGCCGCTAGCGGCAGTCAACCTACAAAATAAATACAAAAACAAAAATGATGAAGGTGCTACAGATTAATTTGCAGCACAGTAAGTTGGCCTCTGCCACCTTACACCCCTATTACGGTTGTCAATTATCAATTTGATATTTGATAAACCTTGAAAATTGTTTTTTTAAACTCAATTTATCAATAAACTGGTCAACAATTCTTTTATATTTTTTAATTTTCTTGTTATTAGCAACTGTCTGCATCATTCTCAATGATCAAAACTTTTATAAGATGGATTTTTTAACATTGAATTTTAAATTTATCAACTATCAAATTGATATTTGACAACCGTAATAGGGGCGTTAGCCTCATTGTTGTTAAAAGACGACATTGACATAGCCCTAATCCAAGAGCCCTTGATTAACAGCGGCAGGATCTGCGGACTTAGGTCCAAAGATTACATTATATTTTTTAATAAAGGGCCTACAGAAGGTAACTATCGAACATGCATAGTGGCGAAAAAAATCATTAACCTTTTCCTCTTATCTTCCCATAGCAACGCAGACATGACGACGGTGAAGTGCGAAAGAAAAGGGGCCCCGCCCCTGATCTTAGCCTCCGCCTACATGCCAGGTGATTCACCGGGGCCTCCGCCGCCAGCTGCTCTCGATGACCTGGTTACAACAGCAGGTAAGAACCACTGGGACCTCCTAGTTGGTTGTGACGCTAATGCTCATCATTTGCAATGGGGGAGTACGGACACCAATACAAGAGGTGAGTCACTTTTCGAATTTATAATTAAGAACAACATGCTGATTTTAAATAGAGGTAACGAAACTACTTTTATCACAAGAAATAGAAAAGAAGTGCTCGATGTGACACTTTCCACTAACTCTGATTCCATTGTAATCAGTGACTGGAAGGTGTCAAGTAATGTAACATTCTCAGACCATAGAATGATAACATTCCAAATTGAGTATGACACAGTAATTCCAAAGCCCTATAGAAACCCCAGGAAAACAAACTGGGAAGCCTTCAGAATAAGATTGGCCTCATCTTTGGGCCAGTATGAAAATCGACCGTTGCTAAACTGCTCAGATATTGAAAGACATGTAAGTGAACTTTCGTTAGCCATTGGTAATGCTTACGACTGCTCCTGCCCCATTGCCAAAGGAAAAAGCAAACTCAACCCTGTATGGTGGTCAAATGAGTTGTCTATCCTGAGGAAAAATTCAAGGAGGCTTTTCAATAGAGCAAAGCACAGTAACGAACCTGCTGACTGGGATCTCTTCAAGATCAGCAAAAACGAATACAAAAATAGAACGACCTATGCAAAAAGAGCAGCCTGGCAAAAATTTATAACTGACATTGAGTCTACAAATGATGCTGCTAGGCTCAGGAAAGTCTTATCAAAGGTCTACACTCCCCCGGGATTCCTTAAAAGACCCGATAAAACATGGACAGACTCCTGCTCCGAGACATTAGAATCACTTGTTACCACTCACTTCCCAGGATGTATCATCGATACATCTCCTGTGGACAGAGCCCCGAACACAAGTGTAATCTCTGACATAAGCAATCAAATCGTAGACAGTAGGAAGGTGGCTTGGGCCATTGACTCCTTCTCTGCATACAAATCTGCAGGGCCGGATGGAATAATTCCGATTATGCTCCAAAGCTCTAAAGATTTAATTGTTCCAATTCTAGTGGACATCTTTAGGGGATGTCTTAACATCACTTACATTCCTACTGGTTGGAGAGAAGTCAATGTCATCTTCATCCCGAAGGCTGGCAAGCCCACGCACACTGAACCGAAAGATTTCAGGCCAATAAGCCTGTCCTCCTTTCTCCTCAAGACCCTAGAAAGACTAATTGATACCCATATTCGCCTAAAACTGAATGATGGTGTGCTCTCGCAGGCCCAACATGCATACATGAAGGGCAAATCTGTTGAGACAGCACTTCATGAAGTGGTCGGCACAATTGAAAACTCAATTCAGTTCAAGGAATTTACCCTAGCAGCATTACTGGATATAGAAGGGGCCTTCAATAATGTTAATAACGATTCAATTCGACAAGCCCTTAACACCATTAACATCGATCCGATGGTGACAAACTGGATAGAATGTATGCTTCAAACAAGACTTATAAATGCAGAATTAGGTGACAGCAAGCTAAAAGCCAGGACGTGTAGAGGTACTCCACAAGGTGGAGTCTTATCTCCTCTGCTCTGGCTTCTCGTAGTTAACCAGATCTTAGTTAAGCTAAGTCCAAGTGGTGTCAAGGTCGTTGCATACGCCGATGACATCGTATTAATGGCCTCGGGAAAATTTGCTCCTACGCTGAGCGAACTCCTACAAACAGCCCTTGACAAGCTCAGTAACTGGGCCAGTAGCTGTGGACTTAACGTTAACCCACTAAAGACAGAACTGGTCTTGTTTACAAGGAAGCACAACGTTCCCAGCATAAACCTGCCAACCATTAACGGAATTCCGCTAAAGGTTTCGGGAACTGCCAAGTATCTTGGTATTGTGCTTGACCGTAAACTGAACTGGAAAGACAACATTAAAGAAAGAGGGAAAAAAGCCTCAATTGCATTCTACACTTGCAGTAGAATCTTTGGAAAAAGATGGGGTCCCAGCCCCAGAACCATTCATTGGATGTACTCAGCCATAATAAGGCCTATTCTTACGTACGCATGCTTGGTCTGGTGGCCAGCCTTGGACAAGAAAACCAATCTTACGACCATGACAAAAATTCAGAGACTAGCGTGCGTTGGCACAACTAGTGCTATTAGAACCACATCAACGGCAGCCCTTGAGACTTTCCTGTCACTAGCCCCACTCGATTTGTTTACAAAAGAGTTGGCGGCCAAAAGTGCTATAAGACTTAAACAGTGCAATAACTGGAAGAGGGGCCACTACGGTCATAGAACTATTATGAAATTCACAGACATAGACATTCAAACCGACTACATCACACCGCACATAGATTTTAACCCAGTGGCCATAACAGATATCCCGACAAGGGAATCCTGGAATGAAAACCGGGTCATTAACGCTAATCATGTCTCGGTGTTTACGGACGGTTCCAAGACATGTGAGGGGGTAGGGGCTGGTATCTACTCAGCTAACCCACCTATTAACAGATCAATAAAGCTTCCAAATTTCTCCAGTGTATTCCAAGCGGAAGTACTTGCAGTATGCGAAGCCGCAAAGTATCTTGCTTCACGTGAAGTAGTTAATAGAAATATCGATATCTTTATTGATAGTCAGGCGGCAATAAAAGCCATTTCCTCAATTACTACAAAGTCCAAACTGGTAGATAGTTGCCGTTATGTGCTGAGGATTCTCAGTGCATCGAACAGAGTCACCCTAAGATGGGTCCCAGGACACCGTGATATACACGGGAATGAAATGGCAGATGAGCTGGCCAAAAACGGATCATCTCTTGATCCGAGCCAAACCGATCACTCTGTACTCGTTCCACTGGAGCAAGAAAAAAGTAGAATTCACCAAAGCTTCCTCGAGGTTGCAGACGTTAGATGGTCAACCATCGACTCTTGCAGGGTTTCGAGGAATCTATGGCCGAATATCTCTAGGAAAAAGACAGAATATTTACTTAAGATAAGTAGGCCTCAACTTTCCACTCTAATTGGAGTCCTAACGGGTCACAACTCAATGGGAACCCACATGCACAGAATGGGCATTAGCTCGTCGGACTTGTGTAGAGGGTGTCAGGATGTAGAGGTGGAGGAGGGCTCATATCACTTTCTTTGTGAATGCCCCAGCCTAGCCAGAACCAGAAAAGCAGCCCTCGGAGAATATTTTTTCGAAGAATTGGGCGACATCTCTAACTTGCCACTAAGAAACATCCTTAAATTCATCCAGAATTCAGGGTGGTTCAGGGAGGCATCCCATACCTAAACTCCACCCAATCCATCTTATCCTTTTCCCCAAACCTTCCTTACCAAAACCCTATGGGGAGCGCAATGGATCCATTGAGATCCGAATGAGATGCGACGGCTTGCCGTAACATCACCCCTTCTAACCTAACCTACACTTTCATTTCCCCCTACACCGACAGTCAATCCCCGACCCATCCCCGTCTATTTATCATATACCCACCGCCACCAACATCAACTATCAGCACCTTTCATCACCATTAAACCACCATAGACCAGTTATCAGCCACCAACATCAACTACCAGCACCCTACTTCACCATTAATATACACCATCACCCTGCATTGCCAAACCACCAAATATCTACCTAACCCATATCAACATACACCCGCCATCACACCCGGAATGATCAACAGCCACAGCACATACACTACTCAACAATATTAAAGGAACAAATTTTTTTTCAATTTTTGTTAGCGTTTTTTGAAGAGCTGTATCTTTGTGACCAGTGGTCGTATTGAGTTGAAATAAAAAGCATTTTACAGCTTTATGTTTTTTGTTTCGAGATTTGTTTGCAAACAAATTTTTTTGAAGTACCGTTATTGCGTTATTGCAAAAAATGAGACGAGACAACTAAATTATTTTTTTTTTATTTTTTTTTAATGTCCTCATTCCTATGGATAATTTTTTTTGAGTCAATTAAATGTCATGATCAGATACCTTGTTTATTCAGATTTAATTCAGTTTTTTTGTTGTTGTCGTACGATTTTTTTTGACATGGTTTATCTGACTTTGAATGAAAAAAGATACTTTTAGCCTTGATTACCAATATCTCAGCAAATAATGACGTTATAAAAATTTCAAAGACAGTTTTGGAAATTTGAAAAAGCGTTTTACAAGATTTTTTTATGATTTTGTAGAAATTATTTTTTTTACCGTTCACCGTTAGTTTAAAAAAAGTACTAAAAACTGACGTTTTGTGGTCTTTTCGTAAATCTTTTTTTTTCGTTGCAAATATTGATTGCATGGCTTGCGTTGGTATGCAAATTTATAGACTTTTAAATCATCAATATTCTTGTAAATTTTCAAATTGATTCATCGAACAGTTTTTCCTCACCAAAACTTCAAAGTCTTACAAACCAGGTAAAGGAACAAATTGTGTTATTCCTAAACAGTGCGTAGTCGTCATCAAAATGACAAGAAAACTGTAATTCCAGTGGATTTTCTTCACAGTTTTGCATTAGTTAGATATTTTTTTGAATTGAAATGAAATAAAAAGTACATTTTTCCAAAAAAAAAATTTAAAAAAAAATCAAGTTTTTTTGTTTGAAAAATTTTTGAAATTATTTTTTTTTTTTTTTGGAAAAATGTACTTTTTATTTCATTTCAATTCAAAAAAATATCTAACTAATGCAAAACTGTGAAAAAAATCCACTGGAATTACAGTTTTCTTGTCATTTTGATGACGACTACGCACTGTTTAGGAATAACACAATTTGTTCCTTTACCTGGTTTGTAAGACTTTGAAGTTTTGGTGAGGAAAAACTGTTCGATGAATCAATTTGAAAATTTACAAGAATATTGATGATTTAAAAGTCTATAAATTTGCATACCAACGCAAGCCATGCAATCAATATTTGCAACGAAAAAAAAGATTTACGAAAAGACCACAAAACGTCAGTTTTTAGTACTTTTTTTAAACTAACGGTGAACGGTAAAAAAAAATAATTTCTACAAAATCATAAAAAAATCTTGTAAAACGCTTTTTCAAATTTCCAAAACTGTCTTTGAAATTTTTATAACGTCATTATTTGCTGAGATATTGGTAATCAAGGCTAAAAGTATCTTTTTTCATTCAAAGTCAGATAAACCATGTCAAAAAAAATCGTACGACAACAACAAAAAAACTGAATTAAATCTGAATAAACAAGGTATCTGATCATGACATTTAATTGACTCAAAAAAAATTATCCATAGGAATGAGGACATTAAAAAAAAATAAAAAAAAAAAAATTTAGTTGTCTCGTCTCATTTTTTGCAATAACGCAATAACGGTACTTCAAAAAAATTTGTTTGCAAACAAATCTCGAAACAAAAAACATAAAGCTGTAAAATGCTTTTTATTTCAACTCAATACGACCACTGGTCACAAAGATACAGCTCTTCAAAAAACGCTAACAAAAATTGAAAAAAAATTTGTTCCTTTAATATTGTTGAGTAGTGTAGAATTCCATGGTATTCACTCTTGTATAAGCAACAACAGCGCACCGTATTCGGTGGTGTCGACGTCTATTATTACATTCGTTTTCCTTACAGTTAACACTGTCCAGAAAATCGTCTTGAGGAGGTACAAATTTCCGAAAAAGCCGTCTTGTGTTAACTGTTTTCTCTGTTATTTTAATAACATAACTACCACTAACTCCAAATAGAACATTCAACTCAAGTGAATAAAAACCTGGTTCGAAGATCCAACCCTTACCCAACTCAAGCTCTTGATTCTGCTTGGTAACCTGAAGTGTAAAATGCGTTCTTACTTTTAGTAACATCCACCGTATATTGAATCCGATGAATGAGCTGCGGAGGGAATCAAACTCAATTTTGACATTTCGCTTCAGTAAAAATGTCAATATTGGGACTGATTCCCTCCACAGCCCATCCATCGGATTCTGTAATAGGGGTGATAAGCTATTGATGAACACAGAGAAGCTATAATTAGGCACTCCAATGGCTTCTTTGTGTCCAGTAATAGGTTATAACTCCATATTTTGACTAAATTCTAGATATCAGAGAACAACACCCGATACCATACAGCTCAAAATTCAATACTTCCAATCCTTAGCTTCCCAAAAGATTAATTTAACTTTTTACATTCTTTTGAAATTAGGAGTTAAATGGAACTTCGAACTTATTTTTAACCTGAATTTTTAAGACCTCTTAATTCTATTTTTAAAATAGTTGACTACTAAATAAACAAATACTGTTTACAAGTTTAGGTAAAGGTACAAGAATTAAGACCGGCACAATAAGCAGTTCGACACAACTGTACTGTACTTGTGATGGTTTTGGCTCTGTATATGCAGTTCGCCCTTATCACATAATTTTTTATCGGCTAGGGTTATAAAACTCGCTTATTTATATATTCGCTTTGTGGTCTAGTTACGTGACCACGAGTTATATTTAATATACATATGTATATTTAAATATCTATACATTTATATATTTAAATATATATATACAAAATGAAAATTGGTATTGGACGTGAACGGACGTGTTTGTTGGTTTGCTCTTGGAAAATAAATAAAATAAAATGAATAAACAAATAAAATAAATAAAATAGATAAAATTAATTAAATAAATAAATAAAATTAATAAATAAATACGTAAAATTGGAAAAATATAAATAAAAACAAATTAAACAAATAAAATAAATAAAATAAAATAATTAAAATAAATAAAAAAATATATATATAAAAAAAGAGAGCATGGCGGATAAAAGAGGAGTGTAGCGAGGAAGAAATGAAGAGGAGAAGAAGGCCGACAGACCTCGAAAAATTGTCGAGGAATATGAACACGGGATCGATGGGAGATATTAGTGATTTATAGAAGAGGAAGAGAGAGCAGGCTAACGGAGTCGAGCAAGAGAATGAGGAATCGAGGTATTCCAAGCCAGCAAGAAAATTCGACGATCGCCGCAGAAGAAGGAGTAAGAGGAGTCGAAAGTAGAGAGGATATTGAGGGAAATGAGGTATGAATTCAAACGGGAGATGCTAGAGGTGAAGCAAGAGGTGAAAGAGTTGAGAATGGAGATGAAGGAAGAACTGGGAAGGATACGAGAAGAAATAAGAAGAGGGGGAAAGGAGAGAGAAGAAATGAAAGCTGAAGTAAGAGGGCTAACGAGAAGGATAGAAGAATTAGAGATGAAAGAACAAGGCGCACGGGAGATAGAGAAGAGAATAAAAAATAGTAGAGCGGAAATTGAAGAAGGAACAAGCACAATGAGTGGTGGAGATGGGAAAGAAAACCTAGCGGAGAGGATGAAAGAGATGGAAGCAAAGATAGAAAGACAAGAAAAACGAAGGAGGAATATAATGATTAAAAACGTGCAGATAGGGGCACAATAAAAGAAACGGTAAAAAGAATATTCGAAAGGATAGGAGTCCAAGCAAGGATCGGGGAAGCAAGGGAGGTCGGAAGGAGAAGTGCAGACAGGAAAGAAGGTATGATAGAAGTAAATATGGAAACACTAGACGGTAAAACAGAGGTGATGAGAAAGAAAGCCAACCTAAGAGGCAGGAGGGAAAGAATTAAAGAGGACTTAACGTGGAAAGAACGAAGAATGCAGTGGCTAATAAGGGATCGAGCAGAAGAAGAAAAGAAAAAAGGGAAGCAGGTCATAACAAGATATAGGAAACTGATAGTAAATGGGGAGACATGGGTTTGGGATGAAAAAAGGGAGGTCATAAGGAAAATAATAGCTAAAGAGGGAGAACAGGAGAAACAAATGCAGAGTGAAAGTAGGAATATCGAAAAACAAGAAGGGGAAGGAGGAATAGAAGAGAAACCAGAGTCAAGAAACGGATAAGGGAAGAATAAGAAGGAGATAAAACAAGTAGAAAAGAGCCAGAGCATAGATGGAAGATAGGCTTCTGGAATGTTACGGGGCTAGCGAATAAAGAAAAAGAGTTTTGGGAAGGGATCAAAGAATGGGAAGTTGTAGTGATGATAGAAACGTGGGTAGCGGAAAAGAATTGGGAAAAATAGAAAATAAAACTGCCAAAGGGGTATAAATGGACAAGACATGGAGCAAAAAAGAAGAACAAGAAGGGAAGAGCTATGGGGGGATGATAATGGGAGTTAGAGAAGAAATGGCAATAGAGGGTGATGAGATTCAGGAACAGGAAGAAGGATTTATGAGCAGGAAAGTTAAAGCAGGTACGGATGAATGGGTTATAGTAGCAACGTACGTAAATGGTGACATTGATAAGAAGTTGGAAAGCTTAAGTAGATGGATGGAGAGGCGTCAGAGGAAGAACGAGTGATAATAGGGGGAGACTTCAACGCGAGAACAGGACTGGCGGGTGGGAGAGTGAGGGATACGGAAGACGAAGAGAGTGGGAGGAGATCGAAAGATAAAAAGGTGAACGCCGAAGGAAAGAAACTAATGCAGATGATAGGAGAATTAGGGTGGGAAATTTTTAATGGGAATATAGAGGGGGTGAGGAGGGAGAGTTCACGTATACAGGAGGCAGAGGGGAGACAGTAATAGATTATGTACTAGGTGACGAAATGACGAGAAGAGGAGTAGAAAGGATGAAAGTAACAGATAGAGTAGAGTCGGATCATCACCCATTGGTGATCACAATAAAAAGAGGAAGACGGAGAAAGAGGGATGAGGCAAATGAAGTAAAACGAACAAAAACGGGAAGGTGGTCGGAGGAGATGAAACGGGAATTCGAGAGAAGAATGCGGAGAGTGAGCATGGAGGAGGGAGCAGAAAATTCAGAAAAACAGATAGGGGAGAGGATTAAGAGAGAGATTGCACGAAGTGAGGAGGTAGGGGAAGGAAAAGGAAACAAAAAAGGAGAGGGTGATGGGATGAAGAATGTAAGGAGAAGAAAGAAGAATTAAGAAAGGAGTTAAGGAGGTGGACAAATAGTATCGGGACGAAGGAAAAATACAGGGAGCGAAGAAGAGAAAATCAAGCGATGATTGAGAGAAAGAAAAGAGAGGAGCAGGATGAGATGATAAGAGAAATTGCAGAGGCCAGTACCGAAAAAAGTGTGGGAAATAATAAATAGAGACAGAAGGAATAGAAATACGAGGGGGGAAGGGATTGAAGAAGAGGAATGGAAAAATACTTTATGAGTCTAATTGGAGGGGTGGAAGAAAGAGTGAGAAAGGGAGAACACGTAACAAGAAGAGCGGAAGACGAGACCGAAATTAGTAGAGATCAGAAAGGTGGTTAGAAAACTCAAAGAAGGAAAAGCAATGGGAATAGACGGTATAACTAACTATTTGGTGAACAAAGAGGTTGCAGAGGAGAGGGGCAAGCTAGTGGCACTGTTTATATATTTAAAAGCTGCGTTTGACTCAGTAGACAGGAAAATTATAATGGAGGCGTTGGAGGAAAGAGGAGTGAAAGAAGGGCTCAGGGAAAGAGTAGGGGGGGTCTACGAAGAAACAACGAGTAGAGTGAAATCGGCAGGAGTGATGCGAGAAACATTTTGGACGGGAAAGGGGGTAAGGCAGGGGTGCCCGATGAGCCCAATACTGTTCAACTTGTTGACGGGGGATATAGAAGAACAACTGGGCAAAGGGAGCTGAGGAGAGGTAAAAGTGAGAGGAAAAATAATTTGTTCGCTGCCATACGCAGACGATGTGGTGGTAATGGCGAAAAATGGAAAAGAGATGCAAAGCATGATAAAAAGACTGGAAAAGTACTTTGAGAGGAAAAGACTGGAAGTAAATGTGGGAAAGACGAAAATGATGAGGTTCAGGAAAGGAGGAGGGAGGAACACAACAGTAGACTGGAGATGGACGGGAAAGAAGATCGAAGTAAAAGAATTTAAATACCTGGGGTATGTGTTCAAAAAGAATGGAGGGCAGGAAGCACATATAAAGGCCAGAATAAAAAAGGCAGCAGCGGCCATGAAGGAAGCATGGGGGATGGGAAGGAGGAAATTCGAGAAGGATTGGGAGAGGAAGATGTGGCTTTTAGACACTCTGGTGTGGACGGTGATGGGATATGGGGCGGAAGTATGGGGATGGGAGGAGAGACAAGAAATGGAAAGGGTGCAAGAAAGGTACCTCAAGTGGACGCTAGGGGTAAAATGGCAAACTCCAGGGTATATGGTAATAGGGGAAACAAAACGAGATAAGATAATGGTTAGAGCACGAAAAAGGGCATGGAATTATGAACAGAAATTAACAGATGGAAAAGGAAGCGAAATAGCAAGGGAATGTTTAGAGGAGATGAGAGAGACAGAGAGATGGACGGGGAAGGGGGTCAATATGGGAACAAGGGAGATAAAAAATAAAGAGAAGACAGTGTGAATGGATACGAGGGAGTAGAAAGAGAAGAGAGAAGACAGGAGAGAGCAAGAGAAGGAAAGAAGTGAACGAATAAGAGAATCCAGTTACAATAGGTGGTATAAAGAAGTAATGACAGAAGGGATTCCACAATATTTAAAAGCGGGTTGGAAGACAGAAAGAACAAGGAGAATTGCGAGAGTCAGACTAGGGAATGAGGTGAGAAAAAGTTGGTACTGGAAACGGGAAGAGGAGAGAATGTGCAGAATATGTGAGGGTGAACAAGAGACATGAGAACATGTATAAGAAAGATGCAGATCTGGCGGAGATGAAGGAAAATCAATAGGAGAAAGGATGAGGGAAATAATGGACGAAACGGGGAAGGGGGAAGAGTGGATAAAGGAACTAGAGGCAGTGAGAAAAGATAAGGTGATAGAGAGGGGAGGAGAGGGAGCAGAGTAGGGAAGCGGGAGCCTTGTAAACCTTAGAGTCAATACAAATCCATGTCATGTATATACAACTTACAAAAAGGCATGTTTTCATTCAAAATATTAAATACAAATTCACTAAGACCCTCAGCAACAACTCACTGTCGCCCATTTTGGAAACTGTCCGCCACAACTGCCAGGGGGCAGTTCGCGGATAGCTCCACATCTTAATTTGTTCATATATCTTTGTGTCTATGTTCCACATTTGGTGCTTATATCAAAAAGTGCATAATAGGTTATCTAATCCGCTATACTAATTACCACTTCAATATTAAAACATTTTATAGAACTGAAACGTAAGTTCGTCGGAACCATTTCTGAACATTAGACGAATGTCGTATACCATATCAGGGCACCAAAATTGTTTAATAAATGCATCACCTATCATCACATATAGCGCTTCCAAGGGCTCAGACACGGCCTTCTGTAGAGTAAAGGCTCTGGGAGTATTATCTCCAATGGGGAATAAAAATCAACTCTGTTAAAACAGAGTTTATCTGCTTAAGAAATCCTTCACCTAATAGTCTAAGAGCCGACAGCAAATTTTGGGAGTGGAGGTGTAACCAAAATCGGAATATGATGGATTATAGGTACATGTATCGTGATATCAAATTCCAAAATCTGGCAGGTTTGTTAAAAAGTGCTAGATCCTCTGTTTTATTTTCAGGGTTATTACCCCTTTAATTCATTTTTTAAAAATCGGATATGATTCCCTGTTATTTTTTCTAAGCACAAACACCACAATATTGAATGTCCGATTAATAGAACTCAAGATATAACCATTTTACGTGGACGGTATCATCCTTTTTTTGAATTTCAGCAAAATAAAAAATCAACAAATAAAGTCTCCACAAAAACGCAAATAAGGTTTGCTTAAACCGGTTATGTCATGAGTCCTATTTATCGGATCACCAAGATAAAAGTCTTGAGACTTAGGGAAAATGACAGCATCACGTCCAATTTTTCAAAAGTGGATTGATGTGTTGGGTAATGACCCTACCATATAAAAAGTATAATGGCAAAGCCACGAGATGCAGGAACCTATCCCTGGCTCTTCCCGATAAAACAGTTATCAAGCCGAAATAAACTGTTGAATACGTTGGAGTTCACTTAATTGAAGGATTCAATGCAACTCATTCGCCCAATATTAACATAATGCTGATATACAACAACAATAAGCTCCACGTATATGCAAAAAATGCAATTATTCGAGCGAAAAGCTCTCCGTCACTGCAAATCACTTCATTGAAATGCAACTCCAACCGCTAGGTATTATAGCAATGAAAGGGAAAGGCTTTGCGAAGCTCAAGAATTGTCCCGATTGACAAATACATTATCTAAGATGCTGAGAAAAATGCCAACCCATCCCAGACCTTTTATTAATATACTTACAGGAAACTCAGGAAAGCCAGATATGGGAGAGCTTTGGGAACTTCTACGATGCTGCACGATCCCAGCACAACAGAAGTTGAAGCCACCAAGCAACCAAATCAACCAACAACCGACACGGATCTAAAAATCTATCAGCATTATCATCACCACACCGATCAACGACAGTCAGCAATGCTCAAGGCGACCCTATATTTAAGTAAAACTTACTCTTAGACTTAAGAAACTTTGTAATACAACAATGTAAAAACTAAATGTAACCAGCTTAACGAAGCAGAGTCCCTATTAACTAGCAAGCCAATGTAACAACCTTCTGAGCATAGACAAAAATATGGTATGTATGTGCACATCTTGATGAAATCATCCCTGTCAAAACTGGAAAGTGAAATCGAGATCAGAAAGGAAAAAGGAATTGAGACCAGACGACTGTTTTTCTTTTTAATATCCTCGCACTCCCATACGCATATTAAAGGCTTTCGAAACCAACCCGAAACATTCCGAACATTTCGTTTTTGTTGTAGCTTTGCTAGCGATATCGCATCGCGCCCTCCTCCTGTTTATCGACATGTGAATTATTTTTAACAGGCGAAACTTTTCCTTGTTGTCCGAATGTTTCGCGTTGGCTTGTTAGAACCTAAATACTTATTGGGTGAACCTTAAAAACTTTGGGATGGAAAGAACAATTTTTTGCTGGTTGGTTGAAGGTTGCATTTTCATAGGAATTACATTAATCTGGATGTTTCTTTTTCTTCTCTTTTATTGCGGATCCAACACAACAACAAATATAGGTTGACTGACAGGTTCAAATACAATTGAAAATAAATTGATAGGTGCAAAAAAAGATTTCAATCGAATATTTCACTTTAATTTTGTTTTTTATAATTTATTCGTAGTAGCCTTAGAAATTTTATTTTTCTATTAAGCTACGAAAATTAAAAAAAATATTCATTACGAAAAAAAAAAATTGAGCGAGAAACATCTCGAGCTGATTAAATAAATTTTTCAAGAAAAAGACTAACAAAATAGAACAAAACAAAACCCATAAACACTAACCATAAGCTAACATTATTACGTATAGGTAATAAATAAAATATTTAATTTGGTTTAGTTAAGTTAATTTAAGTTAAGATTTAATTCTTTCTTTTAATTATTAAATATTCAGCCTTATTACATGGCCCATCATACAACGAATCCCCAAAAAAAGTATCATAGCTTCCGCCGTAGCAGAAATTCTATCAAAATATTTCTGCTAGGACCGAAGCTATGATACGATATTTTCGGGATTTCACCACGGGGCCTGTGATGAGGCTGATTAATAAGAAAAAGAAATGCATGAAAATTTAAAATTAATTTCAAATTCCATAAATTCTGAAGCTTTTTTCAATTTTTTTTAGATACATAATTGAAAATACAAAAATAAAACAATTACCACAAGACTAGACCATGAATTTCAGTAATTATACGATAATTTTATTTAACATGTATGTATGTCAAGCCTTACCTATTTTTATTTTTAGATTTTCAATCAAAAACAAATGTAAGAATGGCGACGAGATTCATGAGATTAGGTTAATAATAGAAATTATAAATTATAAAATCAATGCATGCTTAAGCTCTTTCTTTTTCAGATTGTTCTACAATTGAAATCGCGTTCGACGATGAATTCGATGCAAAAATCGAGGAAGATAATATGCTTGTTAACACGAGCAAAAACATCGACGGCACAATCATCGAAAAAACGCCAAAAAGAGTTACATTTTTCGATGATTTTATCGTCGATGTCACAAATAAACTTCTAGACGATGTTTTAGACGATATCGCGAATCTTGAAAAAATTTCTATTGGCCATCTAATGAAAACTTCTTCAGCTGGAGAAAGCTTCTGGCATTCGAAATTTTTTGCTTGGACGCGGTTATTTAGATTTTCTTCCGCGTTGATTCCACATTTTTAATTCGTTTCTTATATTTTGATTGTTTTTTTTTCTTCAAGATATTTTTTTTATAATTTGAATGACGTATTTTCAAAAACACACTAAATTAACTAACTGACAAATTTTCAAAGCAACTAAATTAAATAAAAAATTTTCTATTTCATGAGTTTTTTCTAATTCCACTTGTATTTATTTCATTAGGAAAAATAACTTGCATAAATATATACCTTAAAACGTTATTGCTATTGTTATTTTTTTTATTAGATAAATGGAAGGGTGGTAGGTAGGTACTGTGTAAGTTTTGGCCAAAATCGAGGTAAGAAAATTGAAAAAAAAAAATTAAATAATATTATTTTCAGTCTTGCGTTAACTGTTTTTCTGTTATTTTAATACCATAGCTAGGTACCACTAACTCCAAATAGAACATTTAACTCAATTGAATAAAAACCTGGTTGGAAGATCCGACCCTTAGCCAACTCAAACTCTTCATTCTGCTTGGTAACCTCAAGTGTATTTCCGTTTACGTAAAATGCGTTCTTACTTTTAGTAACATCCACCGTATATTGAATCCGATGAATGAGCTGCGGAGGGAATCAAACTCAATTTTGACATTTCGCTTCAGTAAAAATGTCAATATTGAGACTGATTCCCTCCGCAGCCCATCCATCGGATTCTGTAATCGGGGTGATAAGCTATTGATGAACACAGAGAAGCTATAATTAGGCACTCCAATGGCTTCTTTGTGTCCAGTAATAGGTTATAACTTCATATTTTGACTAAATTCTAGACATCAGAGAACACCACCCGATACCATACCACCTCAAAATTCAATACTTCCAATCCTTAGCTTCCCAAAAGATTAACTTAACTTTTTACATTCTTTTCAAATTATGAGTTAAATAGAACTTCGAACTTATTTTTAACCTGCATTTTTAAAACCTGTAAATTCTATTTTTAAAATAGTTGACTACTAAATAAACAAATACTGTATCCAAGTTTAGGTAAAGGTAAAAGAGTTAAGACAGGCACAATAAGCAGTTCGTCTTTATTAAAAGACAAACTGTACTGTATATATATATACAACATACAAAAAGGCATGTTTTCACTCAAAACATTAAATACAAATTCACTAAGACCCTCAGCAACAACTCACTGTCGCCCATTTTGGAAACTGTCCGCCACAACTGCCAGATTAACTTAAAAAGTGCTAGATCCTCTGTTTTATTTTCAGGGTTCTAACCCCTTTAATTAATTAAAAAACCACAAACACCACAATATAGAATGTCCGATTAATAGAACTCAAGATATAACCATTAAAAAAAGCACAAACACCACAATATAGAATGTCCGATTAATAGAACTCAAGATATAACCATTTTACGTGAACGTTATCATCCTTTTTTTAATTTTCAGCAAAATAAAAAATCAACAAATAAAGTCTCCACAAAAACGCAAATAAGGTTTGCTTAAAACGGTTATGTTATGGGTCCTATTTATCGGATCTCCAAGATAAAAGTCTTGAGACTTAGGGAAAATGACAGAGCATCATGTCAAATTTTTCAAAAGTGCATTGAAGTGTTAATCACCCTACCATATAAAAAGAAAACCAAGCGGGTTTTAACCCCCACCCCCGCCAAAGGCTGAGAAAAAAACCTGCCAGACTTTTGTATTCCATATCACGACACATGTACCAATAATCCCTCATACTCCGATTTTGGTTATACCTCCACTCACAAAATTTTCTCTATAATGGCACAGCCCCGAGATGCAGGAATAGACCGAGAGCCGGCAGCAAATTTTGGGAGTGGAGGTATAACCAAAATTAATTAACATGCATTAGTAGATATAAGATATGCTATACCAAATCCAACCGTCTGGCAGGTTTTTTTTTCAGCCGGGGGTGGGGGTGGGCGTTTGAAAATGCTAATTTTTCCACTTTTTGTGTTGATGGTATAACCACTTCAATCTACATATATATAAACGACAGAGAATTGTGTCCTTATTCCGAATACAAAGGTCCCAGACGATTCACTTTCAGCTTTCCCCTTGCCAGACGCCCCCCAAAGTGGGCGAAAAATCAACTTTTGGAGTTTAAGGTATAACCAATTGAATGATACATCAAAAAATCAGAAAAATTCTTCTGATTGCAAATATATAGGTCCCAGACGCTTTGGTTTCAGCCTTGGCCCTGCCAGACGGCTCTCAAGTATCCAAAAAATGCAAGAAAAATAACTTTTTCCATTTGAGGTATAACCAAATGATTGATACACCAAAAAATCATAAAAAATCTCCTGATTATGAAAATATAGGTCCCAGACGTTTTGTTTTCAGCCTTGAGCCTGCCAGACGTCATTTCAGTATCCTCAAAATGCATTTTTTTAATGAAAGCCTCAAAAACTTTTTTCTTTCCATATATAAACATAAGCTGGTCACATTAAAATATTCTGCCATTCTCCCTCATTATGAGCATATAGGTCCCATACGTTTTATGTCCAGCCTTGAGCCTGCCAGACGACATTTGAATATTCTCAAATTGTAATTTTCTATTGTAAGCCTCCACAACTTTTTTCTTTCTATATATAACCATAAGATGTTTACACTAAAATATTCTGCCATTCTCCCTCATTACGAGCATATAGGTCCCATACGTTTTCTTTTCAGCCTTGAGCCTGCCAGACGACATTTCAATATACTCAAATTGTAATTTTCTAATGTAAACCTCCACAACTTTTTTCTTTCTATATATAACCATAAGTTGGTCACACTAAAATATTCTGCCATTTTCCCTCATTACGAGCATATAGGTCCCATACGTTTTATTTTCAGTCTTGAGCCTGCCAGACGACATTTCAATATACTCAAATTGTAATTTTCTAATGTAAACTTCCACAACTTTTTTCTTTCTATATAAAACCATAAGTTGGTCACACTAAAATATTCTGCCATTCTCCCTCATTACGAGCATATAGGTCCCATACGTTTTCTTTTCAGGCTTGAGCCTGCCAGACGACATTTCAATATACTCAAATTGTAATTTTCTAATGTAAACCTCCACAACTTTTTTCTTTCTATATATAACCATAAGTTGGTCACACTAAAATATTCTGCCATTCTCCCTCATTACGAGCATATAGGTCCTATACGTTTTATTTTCAGTCTTGAGCCTGCCAGACGACATTTCAATATACTCAAATTGTAATTTTCTAATGTTAACCTCCACAACTTTTTTCTTTCTATATATAACCATAAGTTGGTCACACTAAAATATTCTGCCATTCTCCCTCATTACGAGCATATAGGTCCCATACGTTTTATTTTCAGTCTTGAGCCTGCCAGACGACATTTCAATATACTCAAATTGTAATTTTCTAATGTAAACGTCCACAACTTTTTTCTTCCTACATATAACCATAAGCTGGTCGACCTAAAATATTCTGCCATTCTCCCTCATTACGAGCATATAGGTCCCAGACGTTTTGTGTTCAGTCTTCAGCCTGCCAGACGACATTTCAACATACTCAAATTGTAATTTTCTATTGTATGGCCCCAGAAAAAATTGAAAATATACTATATGACGGGAATGATTCATCCGACAGCGAAGAAGAGACACAAGTTATTCATCAGATGAATCTGATGAGGAATGATTTTTTATGAAAAGAATGTATACAACATTTTGGATTTCTCTTATCTTTGCATTCCTATGATTTAAGTTTTATAATAAAAATTGAAATTTGTACACTGACTAGCATAATTTTATATCACTTATGTAAGAAAAGATATTAGTTCTAATTAAAAATAATAAATAAATTAAAGGCCAATGGCTCGTAGAGAACCTAAACTAAGTGGCTATTGGCTAACAGTGTTGTCAGCAGAATTTCAATTATTCAAAATATGTCGACAGTTCATTGGAAGAAACTTTAATACGTCTGGGGCTAGGTTGGCTGTAACAAAGTCGTCTGAGATTTAAAAATGCATTTTGATTATATTGAAATGTCGTCTGGCAGGCTCAAGGCTGAACACAAAACGTCTGGGACCTATATGCTCGTAATGAGGGAGAATGGCAGAATATTTTAGTGCGACCAGCTTATGGTTATATGTAGGAAGAAAAAAGTTGTGGACGTTTACATTAGAAAATTACAATTTGAGTATATTGAAATGTCGTCTGGCAGGCTCAAGGCTGAACACAAAACGTCTGAGACCTATATGCTCGTAATGAGGGAGAATGGCAGAATATTTTAGTGCGACCAGCTTATGGTTATATGTAGAAAGAAAAAAGTTGTATAGGTTTACATTAGAAAATTACAATTTGAGAATATTCAAATGTCGTCTGGCAGGCTCAAGGCTGAACACAAATCGTCTGGGACCTATATGCTCGTAATGAGGGAGAATGGCAGAATATTTTAGTGCGACCAGCTTATGGTTATATGTAGAAAGAAAAAAGATGTGGACGTTTACATTAGAAAATTACAATTTGAGTATTTTGAAATGTCGTCTGGCAGGCTCAAGGCTGAAAAGAAAACGTATGGGACCTATATGCTCGTAATGAGGGAGAATGGCAGAATATTTTAGTGTGACCAACTTATGGTTTTATATAGAAAGAAAAAAGTTGTGGAAGTTTACATTAGAAAATTACAATTTGAGTATATTGAAATGTCGTCTGGCAGGCTCAAGACTGAAAATAAAACGTATGGGACCTATATGCTCGTAATGAGGGAGAATAGCAGAATATTTTAGTGTGACCAACTTATGGTTATATATAGAAAGAAAAAAGTTGTGGAGGTTTACATTAGAAAATTACAATTTGAGTATATTGAAATGTCGTCTGGCAGGCTCAAGGCTGAAAAGAAAACGTATGGGACCTATATGCTCGTAATGAGGGAGAATGGCAGAATATTTTAGTGTAAACATCTTATGGTTATATATAGAAAGAAAAAAGTTGTGGAGGCTTACAATAGAAAATTACAATTTGAGAATATTCAAATGTCGTCTGGCAGGCTCAAGGCTGGACATAAAACGTATGGGACCTATATGCTCATAATGAGGGAGAATGGCAGAGTATTTTAATGTGACCAGCTTATGTTTATATATGGAAAGAAAAAAGTTTTTGAGGCTTTCATTAAAAAAATGCATTTTGAGGATACTGAAATGACGTCTGGCAGGCTCAAGGCTGAAAACAAAACGTCTGGGACCTATATTTTCATAATCAGGAGATTTTTTATGATTTTTTGGTGTATCAATCATTTGGTTATACCTCAAATGGAAAAAGTTATTTTTCTTGCATTTTTTGGATACTTGAGAGCCGTCTGGCAGGGCCAAGGCTGAAACCAAAGCGTCTGGGACCTATATATTTGCAATCAGAAGAATTTTTCTGATTTTTTGATGTATCATTCAATTGGTTATACCTTAAACTCCAAAAGTTGATTTTTCGCCCACTTTGGGGGGCGTCTGGCAAGGGGAAAGCTGAAAGTGAATCGTCTGGGACCTATGTATTCGGAATAAGGACACAATTCTCTGTCGTTTATATAAAAATTGAAGTGGTTATACCATCAACACAAAAAGTGGAAAAATTAGCATTTTCAAACGCCCACCCCCACCCCCGGCTGAAAAAAAAACCTGCCAGACGGTTGGATTCGGTATAGCATTGCTTATATCCACACATGCATGTTAATTAATTTTGGTTATACCTCCACTCCCAAAATTTGCTTCCGGCTCTTAGACTAGAACCTATCCCTGACTCTTCCCGATAAAACAGTTATCAATCCGAAATAAACTGTTGAATACGTCGGAGTTCACTTATTCGAACGATTCAATGTAACTAACACGCCAAATTCTCTCCTGCGTCCTTTTATAAAATTAAGAGGCGGTCTCCAAGCCAGGACAAAACCTCTGCTTTACAAGCAACTCATTTGCCCAATATTAACATATTGCTTCCTTATATGATATACAACAATAAGCTCCACGTATATGCAAAAACTGCAATTGTTAGAGCGAAAAGCTCTCCGTCACTGCAAATCTTTTCATTGAAACCCAACTCCAACCGCTAGGTATTATAGCAATGAAAGGGAAATGCTTTGCGAAGCTCAAGAATTGTCCCTATTGACAAATACATTATCTAAGATGCTGAGAAAGATGCCAACCCATCCCAGCCCTTTTATTAATTTACTTACAGGAAACTCACCCACAGACGACCGATATCGCCAGGTATCCTTGATGGATCCAGCTTTTGGAATAGCTATGGGAGATAGCTTTGGGAACTTCTACGATGCTGCAGGATCGCAGCACAACAGAAGTTGAAGCCACCAAGCAACCAAACCAACCAACAACCCACACGGAGCTAAAAATCTATTATCATCACCAATTATCATCACCACACCCATCAACGAAAGTCAGCACAGCTCAAGCCGACCCTATATTTAAGTAAAACTTACTCTTAGACTTAAGAAACTTTGTAATACAACAATGTAAAAACTAAATGTAACCAACTTAACTCGCAGATTAAAATAAATAAATAATTGTAAAACGATAGTACCTAACTAGCCAATGTAACAACCTTCTGAGCATAAATCAAAATATGGTGTGTATGTTAGATGCACATCTTGATGAAATCACCCCTGTCAAAATTGGAAAGTGAAATCGAGATCAGAAAGGAAAAAGGAATTGAGACCAGACGACTGGCCGAATCTAGTTCTACTTTTTTCATACTTCAGAAAGTTACATACATTCACATGTTTATCTTTTAATATTCTCGCGCTCCCATACGCATATTAAAGGCTTTCGAAACCAACCCGAAACATTCCGAACTACAATAAAACTTTCGTTTTTGTTGTAGCTTTGCTCTTTGCTAGCGATGTCACATCGCGCCCTCCTCCTGCTAATCGACATGTGAATTATTTTTGACAGGCGAAACTTTTCCTTGTCGTCCGAATGTTTCGCGTTGGCTTGTTAGAACCTAAATAATTATTGGGTGAACCTTAAAAACTTTGGGATGGAAAGAACAATTTTTTGCTGGTTGGTTGAAGGTTGCATTTTCATAGGAATTACATTAATCTGGATGTTTCTTTTTCTTCTCTTTTATTGCGGATCCAACACAACAAAAAATATAGGTTGACTGACAGTTTCAAATACAATTGAAAATAAATTGATAGGCGAAAAAAAAATGTCAATCGAATATTTCACTTTAATTTTGTTTTTTATAATTTATTCGTAGTAGCCTTAGAAATTTTATTTTTCTATATAAGCTACGAAAATTAAAAAAAATATTCATTACGAAAAAAAAAATTGAGCGAGCAACATCTCGAGCTGATTAAATAAATTTTTCAAGAAAAATACTAACAAAATAGAACAAAACAAAACCCATAAACACTAACCATAAGCTAACATTATTACGTATAGGTAATAAATAAAATATTTAATTTGGTTTAGTTAAGTTAATTTAAGTTAAGATTTAATTCTTTCTTTTAATTATTAAATATTCAGCCTTATTACATGGCCCATCATACAACGAATCCCCAAAAAAAGTATCATAGCTTCCGCCGTAGCAGAAATTCTATCAAAATATTTCTGCTAGGACCGAAGCTATGATACGATATTTTCGGGATTTCACCACGGGGCCTGTGATGAGGCTGATTAATAAGAAAAAGAAATGCATGAAAATTTAAAATTAATTTCAAATTCCATAAATTCTGAAGCTTTTTTCAATTTTTTTTAGATACATAATTGAAAATACAAAAATAAAACAATTACCACAAGACTAGACCATGAATTTCAGTAATTATACGATAATTTTATTTAACATGTATGTATGTCAAGCCTTACCTATTTTTATTTTTAGATTTTCAATCAAGAACAAATGTAAGAATGGCGACGAGATTCATGAGATTAGGTTAATAATAGAAATTATAAATTATAAAATCAATGCATGCTTAAGCTCTTTCTTTTTCAGATTGTTCTACAATTGAAATCGCGTTCGACGATGAATTCGATGCAAAAATCGAGGAAGATAATATGCTTGTTAACACGAGCAAAAACATCGACGGCACAATCATCGAAAAAACGCCAAAAAGAGTTACATTTTTCGATGATTTTATCGTCGATGTCACAAATAAACTTCTAGACGATGTTTTAGACGATATCGCGAATCTTGAAAAAATTTCTATTGGCCATCTAATGAAAACTTCTTCAGCTGGAGAAAGCTTCTGGCATTCGAAATTTTTTGCTTGGACGCGGTTATTTAGATTTTCTTCCGCGTTGATTCCACATTTTTAATTCGTTTCTTATATTTTGATTGTTTTTTTTTCTTCAAGATATTTTTTTTATAATTTGAATGACGTATTTTCAAAAACACACTAAATTAACTAACTGACAAATTTTCAAAGCAACTAAATTAAATAAAAAATTTTCTATTTCATGAGTTTTTTCTAATTCCACTTGTATTTATTTCATTAGGAAAAATAACTTGCATAAATATATACCTTAAAACGTTATTGCTATTGTTATTTTTTTTATTAGATAAATGGAAGGGTGGTAGGTAGGTACTGTGTAAGTTTTGGCCAAAATCGAGGTAAGAAAATTGAAAAAAAAAAATTAAATAATATTATTTTCAGTCTTGCGTTAACTGTTTTTCTGTTATTTTAATACCATAGCTAGGTACCACTAACTCCAAATAGAACATTTAACTCAATTGAATAAAAACCTGGTTGGAAGATCCGACCCTTAGCCAACTCAAACTCTTCATTCTGCTTGGTAACCTCAAGTGTATTTCCGTTTACGTAAAATGCGTTCTTACTTTTAGTAACATCCACCGTATATTGAATCCGATGAATGAGCTGCGGAGGGAATCAAACTCAATTTTGACATTTCGCTTCAGTAAAAATGTCAATATTGAGACTGATTCCCTCCGCAGCCCATCCATCGGATTCTGTAATCGGGGTGATAAGCTATTGATGAACACAGAGAAGCTATAATTAGGCACTCCAATGGCTTCTTTGTGTCCAGTAATAGGTTATAATTTCATATTTTGACTAAATTCTAGACATCAGAGAACACCACCCGATACCATACCACCTCAAAATTCAATACTTCCAATCCTTAGCTTCCCAAAAGATTAACTTAACTTTTTACATTCTTTTCAAATTATGAGTTAAATAGAACTTCGAACTTATTTTTAACCTGCATTTTTAAAACCTGTAAATTCTATTTTTAAAATAGTTGACTACTAAATAAACAAATACTGTATCCAAGTTTAGGTAAAGGTAAAAGAGTTAAGCCAGGCACAATAAGCAGTTCGTCTTTATTAAAAGACAAACTGTACTGTATATATTATATACAACATACAAAAAGGCATGTTTTCACTCAAAACATTAAATACAAATTCACTAAGACCCTCAGCAACAACTCACTGTCACCCATTTTGGAAACTGTCCGCCACAACTGCCAGATTAACTTAAAAAGTGCTAGATCCTCTGTTTTATTTTCAGGGTTCTAACCCCTTTAATTAATTAAAAAACCACAAACACCACAATATAGAATGTCCGATTAATAGAACTCAAGATATAACCATTAAAAAAAGCACAAACACCACAATATAGAATGTCCGATTAATAGAACTCAAGATATAACCATTTTACGTGAACGTTATCTTCCTTTTTTAATTTTCAGCAAAATAAAAAATCAACAAATAAAGTCTCCACAAAAACGCAAATAAGGTTTGCTTAAAACGGTTATGTTATGGGTCCTATTTATCGGATCTCCAAGATAAAAGTCTTGAGACTTAGGGAAAATGACAGAGCATCATGTCAAATTTTTCAAAAGTGCATTGAAGTGTTAATCACCCTACCATATAAAAAGAAAACCAAGCGGGTTTTAACCCCCACCCCCGCCAAAGGCTGAGAAAAAAACCTGCCAGACTTTTGTATTCCATATCACGACACATGTACCAATAATCCCTCATACTCCGATTTTGGTTATACCTCCACTCACAAAATTTTCTCTATAATGGCACAGCCCCGAGATGCAGGAACCTATCCCTGACTCTTCCCGATAAAACAGTTATCAATCCGAAATAAACTGTTGAATACGTCGGAGTTCACTTATTCGAACGATTCAATGTAACTAACACGCCAAATTCTCTCCTGCGTCCTTTTATAAAATTAAGAGGCGGTCTCCAAGCCAGGACAAAACCTCTGCTTTACAAGCAACTCATTTGCCCAATATTAACATATTGCTTCCTTATATGATATACAACAATAAGCTCCACGTATATGCAAAAACTGCAATTGTTAGAGCGAAAAGCTCTCCGTCACTGCAAATCTTTTCATTGAAACCCAACTCCAACCGCTAGGTATTATAGCAATGAAAGGGAAATGCTTTGCGAAGCTCAAGAATTGTCCCTATTGACAAATACATTATCTAAGATGCTGAGAAAGATGCCAACCCATCCCAGCCCTTTTATTAATTTACTTACAGGAAACTCACCCACAGACGACCGATATCGCCAGGTATCCTTGATGGATCCAGCTTTTGGAATAGCTATGGGAGATAGCTTTGGGAACTTCTACGATGCTGCAGGATCGCAGCACAACAGAAGTTGAAGCCACCAAGCAACCAAACCAACCAACAACCCACACGGAGCTAAAAATCTATTATCATCACCAATTATCATCACCACACCCATCAACGAAAGTCAGCACAGCTCAAGCCGACCCTATATTTAAGTAAAACTTACTCTTAGACTTAAGAAACTTTGTAATACAACAATGTAAAAACTAAATGTAACCAACTTAACTCGCAGATTAAAATAAATAAATAATTGTAAAACGATAGTACCTAACTAGCCAATGTAACAACCTTCTGAGCATAAATCAAAATATGGTATGTATGTTAGATGCACATCTTGATGAAATCACCCCTGTCAAAATTGGAAAGTGAAATCGAGATCAGAAAGGAAAAAGGAATTGAGACCAGACGACTGGCCGAATTTAGTTCTACTTTTTTCATACTTCAGAAAGTTACATACATTCACATGTTTATCTTTTAATATTCTCGCGCTCCCATACGCATATTAAAGGCTTTCGAAACCAACCCGAAACATTCCGAACTACAATAAAACTTTCGTTTTTGTTGTAGCTTTGCTCTTTGCTAGCGATGTCACATCGCGCCCTCCTCCTGTTAATCGACATGTGAATTATTTTTGACAGGCGAAACTTTTCCTTGTCGTCCGAATGTTTCGCGTTGGCTTGTTAGAACCTAAATAATTATTGGGTGAACCTTAAAAACTTTGGGATGGAAAGAACAATTTTTTGCTGGTTGGTTGAAGGTTGCATTTTCAT
The DNA here is from genome assembly GCA_963921185.1 of Dasysyrphus tricinctus. Lineage (NCBI taxonomy): Eukaryota > Metazoa > Arthropoda > Insecta > Diptera > Syrphidae > Dasysyrphus > Dasysyrphus tricinctus. The sequence goes on along the minus strand of OY992530.1, from coordinate 76,539,768 downwards.
AGGAATTACATTAATCTGGATGTTTCTTTTTCTTCTCTTTTATTGCGGATCCAACACAACAAAAAATATAGGTTGACTGACAGTTTCAAATACAATTGAAAATAAATTGATAGGCGAAAAAAAAATGTCAATCGAATATTTCACTTTAATTTTGTTTTTTATAATTTATTCGTAGTAGCCTTAGAAATTTTATTTTTCTATATAAGCTACGAAAATTAAAAAAAATATTCATTACGAAAAAAAAAATTGAGCGAGCAACATCTCGAGCTGATTAAATAAATTTTTCAAGAAAAATACTAACAAAATAGAACAAAACAAAACCCATAAACACTAACCATAAGCTAACATTATTACGTATAGGTAATAAATAAAATATTTAATTTGGTTTAGTTAAGTTAATTTAAGTTAAGATTTAATTCTTTCTTTTAATTATTAAATATTCAGCCTTATTACATGGCCCATCATACAACGAATCCCCAAAAAAAGTATCATAGCTTCCGCCGTAGCAGAAATTCTATCAAAATATTTCTGCTAGGACCGAAGCTATGATACGATATTTTCGGGATTTCACCACGGGGCCTGTGATGAGGCTGATTAATAAGAAAAAGAAATGCATGAAAATTTAAAATTAATTTCAAATTCCATAAATTCTGAAGCTTTTTTCAATTTTTTTTAGATACATAATTGAAAATACAAAAATAAAACAATTACCACAAGACTAGACCATGAATTTCAGTAATTATACGATAATTTTATTTAAATGTATGTATGTCAAGCCTTACCTATTTTTATTTTTAGATTTTCAATCAAGAACAAATGTAAGAATGGCGACGAGATTCATGAGATTAGGTTAATAATAGAAATTATAAATTATAAAATCAATGCATGCTTAAGCTCTTTCTTTTTCAGATTGTTCTACAATTGAAATCGCGTTCGACGATGAATTCGATGCAAAAATCGAGGAAGATAATATGCTTGTTAACACGAGCAAAAACATCGACGGCACAATCATCGAAAAAACGCCAAAAAGAGTTACATTTTTCGATGATTTTATCGTCGATGTCACAAATAAACTTCTAGACGATGTTTTAGACGATATCGCGAATCTTGAAAAAATTTCTATTGGCCATCTAATGAAAACTTCTTCAGCTGGAGAAAGCTTCTGGCATTCGAAATTTTTTGCTTGGACGCGGTTATTTAGATTTTCTTCCGCGTTGATTCCACATTTTTAATTCGTTTCTTATATTTTGATTGTTTTTTTTTCTTCAAGATATTTTTTTTATAATTTGAATGACGTATTTTCAAAAACACACTAAATTAACTAACTGACAAATTTTCAAAGCAACTAAATTAAATAAAAAATTTTCTATTTCATGAGTTTTTTCTAATTCCACTTGTATTTATTTCATTAGGAAAAATAACTTGCATAAATATATACCTTAAAACGTTATTGCTATTGTTATTTTTTTTTATTAGATAAATGGAAGGGTGGTAGGTAGGTACTGTGTAAGTTTTGGTCAAAATCGAGGTAAGAAAATTGAAAAAAAAAAATTAAATAATATTATTTTCAGTCTTGCGTTAACTGTTTTTCTGTTATTTTAATACCATAGCTAGGTACCACTAACTCCAAATAGAACATTCAACTCAATTGAATAAAAACCTGGTTGGAAGATCCGACCCTTAGCCAACTCAAACTCTTCATTCTGCTTGGTAACCTCAAGTGTATTTCCGTTTACGTAAAATGCGTTCTTACTTTTAGTAACATCCACCGTATATTGAATCCGATGAATGAGCTGCGGAGGGAATCAAACTCAATTTTGACATTTCGCTTCAGTAAAAATGTCAATATTGAGACTGATTCCCTCCGCAGCCCATCCATCGGATTCTGTAATCGGGTGATAAGCTATTGATGAACACAGAGAAGCTATAATAAGGCACTCCAATGGCTTCTTTGTGTCCAGTAATAGGTTATAACTTCATATTTTGACTAAATTCTAGACATCAGAGAACACCACCCGATACCATACCACCTCAAAATTCAATACTTCCAATCCTTAGCTTCCCAAAAGATTAACTTAACTTTTTACATTCTTTTCAAATTATGAGTTAAATAGAACTTCGAACTTATTTTTAACCTGCATTTTTAAAACCTGGGGGGTCATTCCGTATTTCGATTATCGCCAGACGATATCGTTTAGACGATAGCCTTGCCTTCCGTAACTTTGAAAATGACTATCGTCTTGGCGATCTCGTTTTGGCGATGAATTATTTGCTCTACGTAAGTCAATAATCGTCAAAACGCTATCGTCAAAACGATAGAGCTTAGACGATAGCTAAAGAGGTATCGTCTTGTAATTATTTGAGTGTTTTAAAAGTGATAAACGCTTTTTTGTTGATTTTTAACCATTGTTTTTTTCAATAATATGAAAACGAAACAATTATTGAATAATTACGGCATATACATATGTATATCAGTTCATGGTTTGAGTTTTCAGAAAAAAATCTATCATTTTTGCCCAATAATCGAACTAACAAAAAGTATCTGCCCAGTGATCAAAATTCGACCATTTATACCAAAATAATCGTTTATCCATACAGGCGTCTATGTCAACAGGGCTCTCATCGCGTAAGACGATGATCGTCTGACGGTGTCTTTTTCACGTTTAGTTAAACGCGATAGTTAAGGAATGCCTACTCTTTTTGGTTTTGAGAAAAAAAAGTTAAGAAGCAAAAAAGCATATCTTTGCTAGATATACATATGTATGTATTTTATTCAATAATAAATAATTTTGATGCACATCATTAATTTTTTGACAATTTTGCACTTTTTAAATAACCAAAGAATTGGAAATCGTAGAGGATGAGAGAAGAGGCTATGTCAACCGTTAGGAACCCGCACCGTGATTAAAGGAATGGTCTTTTTTGTATCTTCATATTCGTTTTCAACACTTGTGCTTGTAGGCCAAAATCGTATTTTTAAAGGGACATTCTGATGACCCGCTGCTTTCAGGCCTTATGTCTTTAATGTTGCGCAACGTAAAGAATCAATTTATCCACGAACACAAACTTTAACGGACGATATTGCAATTCAATTTTAAAATAAACTGACATTTCAAATGAAATTACAAGGATTTTTTGTTTTGACAGCAAAATTTAATTTTCAAATTCATTTCATTCATTCAAAAAAATAAACGATAGAAGAGACGATAGTGATTGAGTTACGTGAAGCAAATTATAGACGATATCGTTAAAGATAATCGTTTTGACGATTATCGTTTTAAAAATTACGGAATGACCCCCCTGTAAATTCTATTTTTAAAATAGTTGACTACTAAATAAACAAATACTGTATCCAAGTTTAGGTAAAGGTAAAAGAGTTAAGACAGGCACAATAAGCAGTTCGTCTTTATTAAAAGACAAACTGTACTGTATATAACTATATATACAACATACAAAAAGGCATGTTTTCACTCAAAACATTAAATACAAATTCACTAAGACCCTCAGCAACAACTCACTGTCGCCCATTTTGGAAACTGTCCGCCACAACTGCCAGATTAACTTAAAAAGTGCTTGATCCTCTGTTTTATTTTCAGGGTTCTAACCCCTTTAATTAATTAAAAAACCACAAACACCACAATATAGAATGTCCGATTAATAGAACTCAAGATATAACCATTAAAAAAAGCACAAACACCACAATATAGAATGTCCGATTAATAGAACTCAAGATTTTAACCCCCACCCCCGCCAAAGGCTGAGAAAAAACCTGCCAGACTTTTGTATTCCATATCACGACACAGGTACCAATAATCCCTCATACTCCGATTTTGGTTATACCTCCACTCACAAAATTTTCTCTAAATGGCACAGCCCCGAGATGCAGGAACCTATCCCTGACTCTTCCCGATAAAACAGTTATCAATCCGAAATAAACTGTTCAATACGTCGGAGTTCACTTATTCGAACGATTCAATGTAACTAACACGCCAAATTCTCTCCTGCGTCCTTTTATAAAATTAAGAGGCGGTCTCCAAGCCAGGACAAAACCTCTGCTTTACAAGCAACTCATTTGCCCAATATTAACATATTGCTTCCTTATATGATATACAACAATAAGCTCCACGTATATGCAAAAACTGCAATTGTTAGAGCGAAAAGCTCTCCGTCACTGCAAATCTTTTCATTGAAACCCAACTCCAACCGCTAGGTATTATAGCAATGAAAGGGAAATGCTTTGCGAAGCTCAAGAATTGTCCCTATTGACAAATACATTATCTAAGATGCTGAGAAAGATGCCAACCCATCCCAGCCCTTTTATTAATTTACTTACAGGAAACTCACCCACAGACGACCGATATCGCCAGGTATCCTTGATGGATCCAGCTTTTGGAATAGCTATGGGAGATAGCTTTGGGAACTTCTACGATGCTGCAGGATCGCAGCACAACAGAAGTTGAAGCCACCAAGCAACCAAACCAACCAACAACCCACACGGAGCTAAAAATCTATTATCATCACCAATTATCATCACCACACCCATCAACGAAAGTCAGCACAGCTCAAGCCGACCCTATATTTAAGTAAAACTTACTCTTAGACTTAAGAAACTTTGTAATACAACAATGTAAAAACTAAATGTAACCAACTTAACTCGCAGATTAAAATAAATAAATAATTGTAAAACGATAGTACCTAACTAGCCAATGTAACAACCTTCTGAGCATAAATCAAAATATGGTATGTATGTTAGATGCACATCTTGATGAAATCACCCCTGTCAAAATTGGAAAGTGAAATCGAGATCAGAAAGGAAAAAGGAATTGAGACCAGACGACTGGCCGAATTTAGTTCTACTTTTTTCATACTTCAGAAAGTTACATACATTCACATGTTTATCTTTTAATATTCTCGCGCTCCCATACGCATATTAAAGGCTTTCGAAACCAACCCGAAACATTCCGAACTACAATAAAACTTTCGTTTTTGTTGTAGCTTTGCTCTTTGCTAGCGATGTCACATCGCGCCCTCCTCCTGTTAATCGACATGTGAATTATTTTTGACAGGCGAAACTTTTCCTTGTCGTCCGAATGTTTCGCGTTGGCTTGTTAGAACCTAAATAATTATTGGGTGAACCTTAAAAACTTTGGGATGGAAAGAACAATTTTTTGCTGGTTGGTTGAAGGTTGCATTTTCATAGGAATTACATTAATCTGGATGTTTCTTTTTCTTCTCTTTTATTGCGGATCCAACACAACAAAAAATATAGGTTGACTGACAGGTTCAAATACAATTGAAAATAAATTGATAGGTGAAAAAAAAATGTCAATCGAATATTTCACTTTAATTTTGTTTTTTATAATTTATTCGTAGTAGCCTTAGAAATTTTATTTTTCTATATAAGCTACGAAAATTAAAAAAAATATTCATTACGAAAAAAAAAATTGAGCGAGCAACATCTCGAGCTGATTAAATAAATTTTTCAAGAAAAAGACTAACAAAATAGAACAAAACAAAACCCATAAACACTAACCATAAGCTAACATTATTACGTATAGGTAATAAATAAAATATTTAATTTGGTTTAGTTAAGTTAATTTAAGTTAAGATTTAATTCTTTCTTTTAATTATTAAATATTCAGCCTTATTACATGGCCCATCATACAACGAATCCCCAAAAAAAGTATCATAGCTTCCGCCGTAGCAGAAATTCTATCAAAATATTTCTGCTAGGACCGAAGCTATGATACGATATTTTCGGGATTTCACCACGGGGCCTGTGATGAGGCTGATTAATAAGAAAAAGAAATGCATGAAAATTTAAAATTCCATAAATTCTGAAGCTTTTTTCAATTTTTTTTAGATACATAATTGAAAATACAAAAATAAAACAATTACCACAAGACTAGACCATGAATTTCAGTAATTATACGATAATTTTATTTAACATGTATGTATGTCAAGCCTTACCTATTTTTATTTTTAGATTTTCAATCAAGAACAAATGTAAGAATGGCGACGAGATTCATGAGATTAGGTTAATAATAGAAATTATAAATTATAAAATCAATGCATGCTTAAGCTCTTTCTTTTTCAGATTGTTCTACAATTGAAATCGCGTTCGACGATGAATTCGATGCAAAAATCGAGGAAGATAATATGCTTGTTAACACGAGCAAAAACATCGACGGCACAATCATCGAAAAAACGCCAAAAAGAGTTACATTTTTCGATGATTTTATCGTCGATGTCACAAATAAACTTCTAGACGATGTTTTAGACGATATCGCGAATCTTGAAAAAATTTCTATTGGCCATCTAATGAAAACTTCTTCAGCTGGAGAAAGCTTCTGGCATTCGAAATTTTTTGCTTGGACGCGGTTATTTAGATTTTCTTCCGCGTTGATTCCACATTTTTAATTCGTTTCTTATATTTTGATTGTTTTTTTTTCTTCAAGATATTTTTTTTATAATTTGAATGACGTATTTTCAAAAACACACTAAATTAACTAACTGACAAATTTTCAAAGCAACTAAATTAAATAAAAAATTTTCTATTTCATGAGTTTTTTCTAATTCCACTTGTATTTATTTCATTAGGAAAAATAACTTGCATAAATATATACCTTAAAACGTTATTGCTATTGTTATTTTTTTTTATTAGATAAATGGAAGGGTGGTAGGTAGGTACTGTGTAAGTTTTGGTCAAAATCGAGGTAAGAAAATTGAAAAAAAAAAATTAAATAATATTATTTTCAGTCTTGCGTTAACTGTTTTTCTGTTATTTTAATACCATAGCTAGGTACCACTAACTCCAAATAGAACATTCAACTCAATTGAATAAGAACCTGGTTGGAAGATCCGACCCTTAGCCAACTCAAACTCTTCATTCTGCTTGGTAACCTCAAGTGTATTTCCGTTTACGTAAAATGCGTTCTTACTTTTAGTAACATCCACCGTATATTGAATCCGATGAATGAGCTGCGGAGGGAATCAAACTCAATTTTGACATTTCGCTTCAGTAAAAATGTCAATATTGAGACTGATTCCCTCCGCAGCCCATCCATCGGATTCTGTAATCGGGGTGATAAGCTATTGATGAACACAGAGAAGCTATAATTAGGCACTCCAATGGCTTCTTTGTGTCCAGTAATAGGTTATAACTTCATATTTTGACTAAATTCTAGACATCAGAGAACACCACCCGATACCATACCACCTCAAAATTCAATACTTCCAATCCTTAGCTTCCCAAAAGATTAACTTAACTTTTTACATTCTTTTCAAATTATGAGTTAAATAGAACTTCGAACTTATTTTTAACCTGCATTTTTAAAACCTGTAAATTCTATTTTTAAAAATAGTTGACTACTAAATAAACAAATACTGTATCCAAGTTTAGGTAAAGGTAAAAGAGTTAAGACAGGCACAATAAGCAGTTCGTCTTTATTAAAAGACAAACTGTACTGTATATATATATACAACATACAAAAAGGCATGTTTTCACTCAAAACATTAAATACAAATTCACTAAGACCCTCAGCAACAACTCACTGTCGCCCATTTTGGAAACTGTCCGCCACAACTGCCAGATTAACTTTAAAAGTGCTAGATCCTCTGTTTTATTTTCAGGGTTCTAACCCCTTTAATTAATTAAAAAACCACAAACACCACAATATAGAATGTCCGATTAATAGAACTCAAGATATAACCATTAAAAAAAGCACAAACACCACAATATAGAATGTCCGATTAATAGAACTCAAGATATAACCATTTTACGTGAACGTTATCATCCTTTTTTTAATTTTCAGCAAAATAAAAAATCAACAAATAAAGTCTCCACAAAAACGCAAATAAGGTTTGCTTAAAACGGTTATGTTATGGGTCCTATTTATCGGATCTCCAAGATAAAAGTCTTGAGACTTAGGGAAAATGACAGAGCATCATGTCAAATTTTTCAAAAGTGCATTGAAGTGTTAATCACCCTACCATATAAAAAGAAAACCAAGCGGGTTTCAACCCCCACCCCCGCCAAAGGCTGAGAAAAAAACCTGCCAGACTTTTGTATTCCATATCACGACACATGTACCAATAATCCCTCATACTCCGATTTTGGTTATACCTCCACTCACAAAATTTTCTCTATAATGGCACAGCCCCGAGATGCAGGAACCTATCCCTGACTCTTCCCGATAAAACAGTTATCAATCCGAAATAAACTGTTGAATACGTCGGAGTTCACTTATTCGAACGATTCAATGTAACTAACACGCCAAATTCTCTCCTGCATCCTTTTATAAAATTAAGAGGCGGTCTCCAAGCCAGGACAAAACCTCTGCTTTACAAGCAACTCATTTGCCCAATATTAACATATTGCTTCCTTATATGATATACAACAATAAGCTCCACGTATATGCAAAAACTGCAATTGTTAGAGCGAAAAGCTCTCCGTCACTGCAAATCTTTTCATTGAAACCCAACTCCAATCGCTAGGTATTATAGCAATGAAAGGGAAATGCTTTGCGAAGCTCAAGAATTGTCCCTATTGACAAATACATTATCTAAGATGCTGAGAAAGATGCCAACCCATCCCAGCCCTTTTATTAATTTACTTACAGGAAACTCACCCACAGACGACCGATATCGCCAGGTATCCTTGATGGATCCAGCTTTTGGAATAGCTATGGGAGATAGCTTTGGGAACTTCTACGATGCTGCAGGATCGCAGCACAACAGAAGTTGAAGCCACCAAGCAACCAAACCAACCAACAACCCACACGGAGCTAAAAATCTATTATCATCACCAATTATCATCACCACACCCATCAACGAAAGTCAGCACAGCTCAAGCCGACCCTATATTTAAGTAAAACTTACTCTTAGACTTAAGAAACTTTGTAATACAACAATGTAAAAACTAAATGTAACCAACTTAACTCGCAGATTAAAATAAATAAATAATTGTAAAACGATAGTACCTAACTAGCCAATGTAACAACCTTCTGAGCATAAATCAAAATATGGTATGTATGTTAGATGCACATCTTGATGAAATCACCCCTGTCAAAATTGGAAAGTGAAATCGAGATCAGAAAGGAAAAAGGAATTGAGACCAGACGACTGGCCGAATTTAGTTCTACTTTTTTCATACTTCAGAAAGTTACATACATTCACATGTTTATCTTTTAATATTCTCGCGCTCCCATACGCATATTAAAGGCTTTCGAAACCAACCCGAAACATTCCGAACTACAATAAAACTTTCGTTTTTGTTGTAGCTTTGCTCTTTGCTAGCGATGTCACATCGCGCCCTCCTCCTGTTAATCGACATGTGAATTATTTTTGACAGGCGAAACTTTTCCTTGTCGTCCGAATGTTTCGCGTTGGCTTGTTAGAACCTAAATAATTATTGGGTGAACCTTAAAAACTTTGGGATGGAAAGAACAATTTTTTGCTGGTTGGTTGAAGGTTGCATTTTCATAGGAATTACATTAATCTGGATGTTTCTTTTTCTTCTCTTTTATTGCGGATCCAACACAACAAAAAATATAGGTTGACTGACAGGTTCAAATACAATTGAAAATAAATTGATAGGTGAAAAAAAAATGTCAATCGAATATTTCACTTTAATTTTGTTTTTTATAATTTATTCGTAGTAGCCTTAGAAATTTTATTTTTCTATATAAGCTACGAAAATTAAAAAAAATATTCATTACGAAAAAAAAAATTGAGCGAGCAACATCTCGAGCTGATTAAATAAATTTTTCAAGAAAAAGACTAACAAAATAGAACAAAACAAAACCCATAAACACTAACCATAAGCTAACATTATTACGTATAGGTAATAAATAAAATATTTAATTTGGTTTAGTTAAGTTAATTTAAGTTAAGATTTAATTCTTTCTTTTAATTATTAAATATTCAGCCTTATTACATGGCCCATCATACAACGAATCCCCAAAAAAAGTATCATAGCTTCCGCCGTAGCAGAAATTCTATCAAAATATTTCTGCTAGGACCGAAGCTATGATACGATATTTTCGGGATTTCACCACGGGGCCTGTGATGAGGCTGATTAATAAGAAAAAGAAATGCATGAAAATTTAAAATTAATTTCAAATTCCATAAATTCTGAAGCTTTTTTCAATTTTTTTTAGATACATAATTGAAAATACAAAAATAAAACAATTACCACAAGACTAGACCATGAATTTCAGTAATTATACGATAATTTTATTTAACATGTATGTATGTCAAGCCTTACCTATTTTTATTTTTAGATTTTCAATCAAGAACAAATGTAAGAATGGCGACGAGATTCATGAGATTAGGTTAATAATAGAAATTATAAATTATAAAATCAATGCATGCTTAAGCTCTTTCTTTTTCAGATTGTTCTACAATTGAAATCGCGTTCGACGATGAATTCGATGCAAAAATCGAGGAAGATAATATGCTTGTTAACACGAGCAAAAACATCGACGGCACAATCATCGAAAAAACGCCAAAAAGAGTTACATTTTTCGATGATTTTATCGTCGATGTCACAAATAAACTTCTAGACGATGTTTTAGACGATATCGCGAATCTTGAAAAAATTTCTATTGGCCATCTAATGAAAACTTCTTCAGCTGGAGAAAGCTTCTGGCATTCGAAATTTTTTGCTTGGACGCGGTTATTTAGATTTTCTTCCGCGTTGATTCCACATTTCTAATTCGTTTCTTATATTTTGATTGTTTTTTTTTCTTCAAGATATTTTTTTTATAATTTGAATGACGTATTTTCAAAAACACACTAAATTAACTAACTGACAAATTTTCAAAGCAACTAAATTAAATAAAAAATTTTCTATTTCATGAGTTTTTTCTAATTCCACTTGTATTTATTTCATTAGGAAAAATAACTTGCATAAATATATACCTTAAAACGTTATTGCTATTGTTATTTTTTTTTATTAGATAAATGGAAGGGTGGTAGGTAGGTACTGTGTAAGTTTTGGCCAAAATCGAGGTAAGAAAATTGAAAAAAAAAAAATAAATAATATTATTTTCAGTCTTGCGTTAACTGTTTTTCTGTTATTTTAATACCATAGCTAGGTACCACTAACTCCAAATAGAACATTCAACTCAATTGAATAAAAACCTGGTTGGAAGATCCGACCCTTAGCCAACTCAAACTCTTCATTCTGCTTGGTAACCTAAAGTGTATTTCCGTTTACGTAAAATGCGTTCTTACTTTTAGTAACATCCACCGTATATTGAATCCGATGAATGAGCTGCGGAGGGAATCAAACTCAATTTTGACATTTCGCTTCAGTAAAAATGTCAATATTGAGACTGATTCCCTCCGCAGCCCATCCATCGGATTCTGTAATCGGGGTGATAAGCTATTGATGAACACAGAGAAGCTATAATTAGGCACTCCAATGGCTTCTTTGTGTCCAGTAATAGGTTATAACTTCATATTTTGACTAAATTCTAGACATCAGAGAACACCACCCGATACCATACCACCTCAAAATTCAATACTTCCAATCCTTAGCTTCCCAAAAGATTAACTTAACTTTTTACATTCTTTTCAAATTATGAGTTAAATAGAACTTCGAACTTATTTTTAACCTGCATTTTTAAAACCTGTAAATTCTATTTTTAAAATAGTTGACTACTAAATAAACAAATACTGTATCCAAGTTTAGGTAAAGGTAAAAGAGTTAAGACAGGCACAATAAGCAGTTCGTCTTTATTAAAAGACAAACTGTACTGTATATATATATACAACATACAAAAAGGCATGTTTTCACTCAAAACATTAAATACAAATTCACTAAGACCCTCAGCAACAACTCACTGTCGCCCATTTTGGAAACTGTCCGCCACAACTGCCAGATTAACTTAAAAAGTGCTAGATCCTCTGTTTTATTTTCAGGGTTCTAACCCCTTTAATTAATTAAAAAACCACAAACACCACAATATAGAATGTCCGATTAATAGAACTCAAGATATAACCATTAAAAAAAGCACAAACACCACAATATAGAATGTCCGATTAATAGAACTCAAGATATAACCATTTTACGTGAACGTTATCATCCTTTTTTTAATTTTCAGCAAAATAAAAAATCAACAAATAAAGTCTCCACAAAAACGCAAATAAGGTTTGCTTAAAACGGTTATGTTATGGGTCCTATTTATCGGATCTCCAAGATAAAAGTCTTGAGACTTAGGGAAAATGACAGAGCATCATGTCAAATTTTTCAAAAGTGCATTGAAGTGTTAATCACCCTACCATATAAAAAGAAAACCAAGCGGGTTTCAACCCCCACCCCCGCCAAAGGCTGAGAAAAAAACCTGCCAGACTTTTGTATTCCATATCACGACACATGTACCAATAATCCCTCATACTCCGATTTTGGTTATACCTCCACTCACAAAATTTTCTCTATAATGGCACAGCCCCGAGATGCAGGAACCTATCCCTGACTCTTCCCGATAAAACAGTTATCAATCCGAAATAAACTGTTGAATACGTCGGAGTTCACTTATTCGAACGATTCAATGTAACTAACACGCCAAATTCTCTCCTGCGTCCTTTTATAAAATTAAGAGGCGGTCTCCAAGCCAGGACAAAACCTCTGCTTTACAAGCAACTCATTTGCCCAATATTAACATATTGCTTCCTTATATGATATACAACAATAAGCTCCACGTATATGCAAAAACTGCAATTGTTAGAGCGAAAAGCTCTCCGTCACTGCAAATCTTTTCATTGAAACCCAACTCCAATCGCTAGGTATTATAGCAATGAAAGGGAAATGCTTTGCGAAGCTCAAGAATTGTCCCTATTGACAAATACATTATCTAAGATGCTGAGAAAGATGCCAACCCATCCCAGCCCTTTTATTAATTTACTTACAGGAAACTCACCCACAGACGACCGATATCGCCAGGTATCCTTGATGGATCCAGCTTTTGGAATAGCTATGGGAGATAGCTTTGGGAACTTCTACGATGCTGCAGGATCGCAGCACAACAGAAGTTGAAGCCACCAAGCAACCAAACCAACCAACAACCCACACGGAGCTAAAAATCTATTATCATCACCAATTATCATCACCACACCCATCAACGAAAGTCAGCACAGCTCAAGCCGACCCTATATTTAAGTAAAACTTACTCTTAGACTTAAGAAACTTTGTAATACAACAATGTAAAAACTAAATGTAACCAACTTAACTCGCAGATTAAAATAAATAAATAATTGTAAAACGATAGTACCTAACTAGCCAATGTAACAACCTTCTGAGCATAAATCAAAATATGGTATGTATGTTAGATGCACATCTTGATGAAATCACCCCTGTCAAAATTGGAAAGTGAAATCGAGATCAGAAAGGAAAAAGGAATTGAGACCAGACGACTGGCCGAATTTAGTTCTACTTTTTTCATACTTCAGAAAGTTACATACATTCACATGTTTATCTTTTAATATTCTCGCGCTCCCATACGCATATTAAAGGCTTTCGAAACCAACCCGAAACATTCCGAACTACAATAAAACTTTCGTTTTTGTTGTAGCTTTGCTCTTTGCTAGCGATGTCACATCGCGCCCTCCTCCTGTTAATCGACATGTGAATTATTTTTGACAGGCGAAACTTTTCCTTGTCGTCCGAATGTTTCGCGTTGGCTTGTTAGAACCTAAATAATTATTGGGTGAACCTTAAAAACTTTGGGATGGAAAGAACAATTTTTTGCTGGTTGGTTGAAGGTTGCATTTTCATAGGAATTACATTAATCTGGATGTTTCTTTTTCTTCTCTTTTATTGCGGATCCAACACAACAAAAAATATAGGTTGACTGACAGGTTCAAATACAATTGAAAATAAATTGATAGGTGAAAAAAAAATGTCAATCGAATATTTCACTTTAATTTTGTTTTTTATAATTTATTCGTAGTAGCCTTAGAAATTTTATTTTTCTATATAAGCTACGAAAATTAAAAAAAATATTCATTACGAAAAAAAAAATTGAGCGAGCAACATCTCGAGCTGATTAAATAAATTTTTCAAGAAAAAGACTAACAAAATAGAACAAAACAAAACCCATAAACACTAACCATAAGCTAACATTATTACGTATAGGTAATAAATAAAATATTTAATTTGGTTTAGTTAAGTTAATTTAAGTTAAGATTTAATTCTTTCTTTTAATTATTAAATATTCAGCCTTATTACATGGCCCATCATACAACGAATCCCCAAAAAAAGTATCATAGCTTCCGCCGTAGCAGAAATTCTATCAAAATATTTCTGCTAGGACCGAAGCTATGATACGATATTTTCGGGATTTCACCACGGGGCCTGTGATGAGGCTGATTAATAAGAAAAAGAAATGCATGAAAATTTAAAATTAATTTCAAATTCCATAAATTCTGAAGCTTTTTTCAATTTTTTTTAGATACATAATTGAAAATACAAAAATAAAACAATTACCACAAGACTAGACCATGAATTTCAGTAATTATACGATAATTTTATTTAACATGTATGTATGTCAAGCCTTACCTATTTTTATTTTTAGATTTTCAATCAAGAACAAATGTAAGAATGGCGACGAGATTCATGAGATTAGGTTAATAATAGAAATTATAAATTATAAAATCAATGCATGCTTAAGCTCTTTCTTTTTCAGATTGTTCTACAATTGAAATCGCGTTCGACGATGAATTCGATGCAAAAATCGAGGAAGATAATATGCTTGTTAACACGAGCAAAAACATCGACGGCACAATCATCGAAAAAACGCCAAAAAGAGTTACATTTTTCGATGATTTTATCGTCGATGTCACAAATAAACTTCTAGACGATGTTTTAGACGATATCGCGAATCTTGAAAAAATTTCTATTGGCCATCTAATGAAAACTTCTTCAGCTGGAGAAAGCTTCTGGCATTCGAAATTTTTTGCTTGGACGCGGTTATTTAGATTTTCTTCCGCGTTGATTCCACATTTCTAATTCGTTTCTTATATTTTGATTGTTTTTTTTTCTTCAAGATATTTTTTTTATAATTTGAATGACGTATTTTCAAAAACACACTAAATTAACTAACTGACAAATTTTCAAAGCAACTAAATTAAATAAAAAATTTTCTATTTCATGAGTTTTTTCTAATTCCACTTGTATTTATTTCATTAGGAAAAATAACTTGCATAAATATATACCTTAAAACGTTATTGCTATTGTTATTTTTTTTTATTAGATAAATGGAAGGGTGGTAGGTAGGTACTGTGTAAGTTTTGGCCAAAATCGAGGTAAGAAAATTGAAAAAAAAAAAATAAATAATATTATTTTCAGTCTTGCGTTAACTGTTTTTCTGTTATTTTAATACCATAGCTAGGTACCACTAACTCCAAATAGAACATTCAACTCAATTGAATAAAAACCTGGTTGGAAGATCCGACCCTTAGCCAACTCAAACTCTTCATTCTGCTTGGTAACCTAAAGTGTATTTCCGTTTACGTAAAATGCGTTCTTACTTTTAGTAACATCCACCGTATATTGAATCCGATGAATGAGCTGCGGAGGGAATCAAACTCAATTTTGACATTTCGCTTCAGTAAAAATGTCAATATTGAGACTGATTCCCTCCGCAGCCCATCCATCGGATTCTGTAATCGGGGTGATAAGCTATTGATGAACACAGAGAAGCTATAATTAGGCACTCCAATGGCTTCTTTGTGTCCAGTAATAGGTTATAACTTCATATTTTGACTAAATTCTAGACATCAGAGAACACCACCCGATACCATACCACCTCAAAATTCAATACTTCCAATCCTTAGCTTCCCAAAAGATTAACTTAACTTTTTACATTCTTTTCAAATTATGAGTTAAATAGAACTTCGAACTTATTTTTAACCTGCATTTTTAAAACCTGTAAATTCTATTTTTAAAATAGTTGACTACTAAATAAACAAATACTGTATCCAAGTTTAGGTAAAGGTAAAAGAGTTAAGACAGGCACAATAAGCAGTTCGTCTTTATTAAAAGACAAACTGTACTGTATATATATATACAACATACAAAAAGGCATGTTTTCACTCAAAACATTAAATACAAATTCACTAAGACCCTCAGCAACAACTCACTGTCGCCCATTTTGGAAACTGTCCGCCACAACTGCCAGATTAACTTAAAAAGTGCTAGATCCTCTGTTTTATTTTCAGGGTTCTAACCCCTTTAATTAATTAAAAAACCACAAACACCACAATATAGAATGTCCGATTAATAGAACTCAAGATATAACCATTAAAAAAAGCACAAACACCACAATATAGAATGTCCGATTAATAGAACTCAAGATATAACCATTTTACGTGAACGTTATCATCCTTTTTTTAATTTTCAGCAAAATAAAAAATCAACAAATAAAGTCCCCACAAAAACGCAAATAAGGTTTGCTTAAAACGGTTATGTTATGGGTCCTATTTATCGGATCTCCAAGATAAAAGTCTTGAGACTTAGGGAAAATGACAGAGCATCATGTCAAATTTTTCAAAAGTGCATTGAAGTGTTAATCACCCTACCATATAAAAAGAAAACCAAGCGGGTTTTAACCCCCACCCCCGCCAAAGGCTGAGAAAAAAACCTGCCAGACTTTTGTATTCCATATCACGACACATGTACCAATAATCCCTCATACTCCGATTTTGGTTATACCTCCACTCACAAAATTTTCTCTATAATGGCACAGCCCCGAGATGCAGGAACCTATCCCTGACTGTTCCCGATAAAACAGTTATCAATCCGAAATAAACTGTTGAATACGTCGGAGTTCACTTATTCGAACGATTCAATGTAACTAACACGCCAAATTCTCTCCTGCGTCCTTTTATAAAATTAAGAGGCGGTCTCCAAGCCAGGACAAAACCTCTGCTTTACAAGCAACTCATTTGCCCAATATTAACATATTGCTTCCTTATATGATATACAACAATAAGCTCCACGTATATGCAAAAACTGCAATTGTTAGAGCGAAAAGCTCTCCGTCACTGCAAATCTTTTCATTGAAACCCAACTCCAACCGCTAGGTATTATAGCAATGAAAGGGAAATGCTTTGCGAAGCTCAAGAATTGTCCCTATTGACAAATACATTATCTAAGATGCTGAGAAAGATGCCAACCCATCCCAGCCCTTTTATTAATTTACTTACAGGAAACTCACCCACAGACGACCGATATCGCCAGGTATCCTTGATGGATCCAGCTTTTGGAATAGCTATATGGGAGATAGCTTTGGGAACTTCTACGATGCTGCAGGATCGCAGCACAACAGAAGTTGAAGCCACCAAGCAACCAAACCAACCAACAACCCACACGGAGCTAAAAATCTATTATCATCACCAATTATCATCACCACACCCATCAACGAAAGTCAGCACAGCTCAAGCCGACCCTATATTTAAGTAAAACTTACTCTTAGACTTAAGAAACTTTGTAATACAACAATGTAAAAACTAAATGTAACCAACTTAACTCGCAGATTAAAATAAATAAATAATTGTAAAACGATAGTACCTAACTAGCCAATGTAACAACCTTCTGAGCATAAATCAAAATATGGTATGTATGTTAGATGCACATCTTGATGAAATCACCCCTGTCAAAATTGGAAAGTGAAATCGAGATCAGAAAGGAAAAAGGAATTGAGACCAGACGACTGGCCGAATTTAGTTCTACTTTTTTCATACTTCAGAAAGTTACATACATTCACATGTTTATCTTTTAATATTCTCGCGCTCCCATACGCATATTAAAGGCTTTCGAAACCAACCCGAAACATTCCGAACTACAATAAAACTTTCGTTTTTGTTGTAGCTTTGCTCTTTGCTAGCGATGTCACATCGCGCCCTCCTCCTGTTAATCGACATGTGAATTATTTTTGACAGGCGAAACTTTTCCTTGTCGTCCGAATGTTTCGCGTTGGCTTGTTAGAACCTAAATAATTATTGGGTGAACCTTAAAAACTTTGGGATGGAAAGAACAATTTTTTGCTGGTTGGTTGAAGGTTGCATTTTCATAGGAATTACATTAATCTGGATGTTTCTTTTTCTTCTCTTTTATTGCGGATCCAACACAACAAAAAATATAGGTTGACTGACAGGTTCAAATACAATTGAAAATAAATTGATAGGTGAAAAAAAAATGTCAATCGAATATTTCACTTTAATTTTGTTTTTTATAATTTATTCGTAGTAGCCTTAGAAATTTTATTTTTCTATATAAGCTACGAAAATTAAAAAAAATATTCATTACGAAAAAAAAAATTGAGCGAGCAACATCTCGAGCTGATTAAATAAATTTTTCAAGAAAAAGACTAACAAAATAGAACAAAACAAAACCCATAAACACTAACCATAAGCTAACATTATTACGTATAGGTAATAAATAAAATATTTAATTTGGTTTAGTTAAGTTAATTTAAGTTAAGATTTAATTCTTTCTTTTAATTATTAAATATTCAGCCTTATTACATGGCCCATCATACAACGAATCCCCAAAAAAAGTATCATAGCTTCCGCCGTAGCAGAAATTCTATCAAAATATTTCTGCTAGGACCGAAGCTATGATACGATATTTTCGGGATTTCACCACGGGGCCTGTGATGAGGCTGATTAATAAGAAAAAGAAATGCATGAAAATTTAAAATTAGTTTCAAATTCCATAAATTCTGAAGCTTTTTTCAATTTTTTTTAGATACATAATTGAAAATACAAAAATAAAACAATTACCACAAGACTAGACCATGAATTTCAGTAATTATACGATAATTTTATTTAACATGTACAGTGCTCCACAAAAGTCTGCGTACAGCGACGAAACAGTGAAGAAAAGAGCTATTATCTACAAGCGGTAGGTGATAGATTTAGTTTAATGGTACATTCCAATAAAACAATGTTTAGGGCTTTCATTTACAGCAAAATAAATAAAATTTTAATATTAATTTCAAAATAAATTGGTAAAATGCAAAAAAAGTTGTGAAATTCGATCCACAAAAGTTTGCGTACAGCTGTAAAAGCAGTGAAAAGAAAGGGAATAAAAATGTACAAATAAATTATTGTATCGCAGTTTTTTCAGTGTCAATATTTAGTCGGATACCCTTCAGTCCCTACAACCTCCTTTTAATGGTTTTGCAGAGGTGCTGCCAATTTTTCAGTACAAGAACTTCGGATTTTCTCCCATTTTAATAATAAAGCTTCTTTTAAATGCGCTTTATGATGGATACCGTGTATGCGGATCGTCCTTTCTAATGCACCCCAACACATGTTCGATAATATTGATATTTAGACTCTGTGGTGGAGTTCTAAGCATGTGATGAGTGTTAAAAACAGCCACATAAGCCCATTTTGTGCGGTATGTTACGGGTCATCATTAAGCTCAATGAATTAATGGTTCGAAATACCATACAACTTTAGTACTTGTTCTTAATTTTTTCTTAAGAATATCAAAGTACACGATCTGATTCATAATTCCTTCCATCATTTACAGCTTATCGACCCCTGTTGACGCCAAACAGGGCCAAACCATAATACCTTCACCACCGTGCTTCACAGTGTTGATACTATTTTTTGGATTAAGGACATCGTTCTGCCCTCAAATGGTCGTCAGACCCAAAAATGTAAGGTTATATTCTCTGACTATTAAAAATATCACATTTTTGGGTCTGAAGGTCGATTGAGGGCAGAACGATGTCTATATGAACTATCAACACTGTGAAGCACCGTGGTGGAGGTTTTATGGTTTGGCCTTGTTTGGCGTCTACAGGGGTCGGTAAGCTGTAAATGATGGAAGGAATCATGAATCAGATCGTGTACTTTAATATTCTTAAGAAAAAATTAAGAACAAGTACTAAAGTTGTATGGTATTTCGAACCATTAATTCATTGAGCTTAATGATGACCCGTAACATACCGCACAAAATGGGCTTATGTGGCTGTTTTTAACACTCATCACATGCTTAGAACTCCACCACAGAGTCTAAATATCAATATTATCGAACATGTGTTGGGGTGCATTAGAAAGGACGATCCGCATACACGGTATCCATCATAAAGCGCATTTAAAAGAAGCTTTATTATTAAAATGGGAGAAAATCCGAAGTTCTTGTACTGACAAATTGGCAGCACCTCTGCAAAACCATTAAAAGGAGGTTGTAGGGACTGAAGGGTATCCGACTAAATATTGACACTGAAAAAACTGCGATACAATAATTTATTTGTACATTTTTATTCCCTTTCTTTTCACTGCTTTTACAGCTGTACGCAAACTTTTGTGGATCAAATTTCACAACTTTTTTTGCATTTTACCAATTTATTTTGAAATGAGTATTAAAATTTAATTTATTTTATTGTAAATGAAAGCCCTAAACATTGTTTTATTGGAATGTACCATTAAACTAAATTTATCACCTACCGCTTGTAGATAACAGCTCTTTTCTTCACTGTTTCGTCGCTGTACGCAGACTTTTGTGGAGCACTGTATGTATGTCAAGCCTTACCTATTTTTATTTTTAGATTTTCAATCAAGAACAAATGTAAGAATGGCGACGAGATTCATGAGATTAGGTTAATAATAGAAATTATAAATTATAAAATCAATGCATGCTTAAGCTCTTTCTTTTTCAGATTGTTCTACAATTGAAATCGCGTTCGACGATGAATTCGATGCAAAAATCGAGGAAGATAATATACTTGTTAACACGAGCAAAAACATCGACGGCACAATCATCGAAAAAACGCCAAAAAGAGTTACATTTTTCGATGATTTTATCGTCGATGTCACAAATAAACTTCTAGACGATGTTTTAGACGATATCGCGAATCTTGAAAAAATTTCTATTGGCCATCTAATGAAAACTTCTTCAGCTGGAGAAAGCTTCTGGCATTCGAAATTTTTTGCTTGGACGCGGTTATTTAGATTTTCTTCCGCGTTGATTCCACATTTCTAATTCGTTTCTTATATTTTGATTGTTTTTTTTTCTTCAAGATATTTTTTTTATAATTTGAATGACGTATTTTCAAAAACACACTAAATTAACTAACTGACAAATTTTCAAAGCAACTAAATTAAATAAAAAATTTTCTATTTCATGAGTTTTTTCTAATTCCACTTGTATTTATTTCATTAGGAAAAATAACTTGCATAAATATATACCTTAAAACGTTATTGCTATTGTTATTTTTTTTTATTAGATAAATGGAAGGGTGGTAGGTAGGTACTGTGTAAGTTTTGGCCAAAATCGAGGTAAGAAAATTGAAAAAAAAAAATTAAATAATATTATTTTCAGTCTTGCGTTAACTGTTTTTCTGTTATTTTAATACCATAGCTAGGTACCACTAACTCCAAATAGAACATTCAACTCAATTGAATAAAAACCTGGTTGGAAGATCCGACCCTTAGCCAACTCAAACTCTTCATTCTGCTTGGTAACCTAAAGTGTATTTCCGTTTACGTAAAATGCGTTCTTACTTTTAGTAACATCCACCGTATATTGAATCCGATGAATGAGCTGCGGAGGGAATCAAACTCAATTTTGACATTTCGCTTCAGTAAAAATGTCAATATTGAGACTGATTCCCTCCGCAGCCCATCCATCGGATTCTGTAATCGGGGTGATAAGCTATTGATGAACACAGAGAAGCTATAATTAGGCACTCCAATGGCTTCTTTGTGTCCAGTAATAGGTTATAACTTCATATTTTGACTAAATTCTAGACATCAGAGAACACCACCCGATACCATACCACCTCAAAATTCAATACTTCCAATCCTTAGCTTCCCAAAAGATTAACTTAACTTTTTACATTCTTTTCAAATTATGAGTTAAATAGAACTTCGAACTTATTTTTAACCTGCATTTTTAAAACCTGTAAATTCTATTTTTAAAATAGTTGACTACTAAATAAACAAATACTGTATCCAAGTTTAGGTAAAGGTAAAAGAGTTAAGACAGGCACAATAAGCAGTTCGTCTTTATTAAAAGACAAACTGTACTGTATATATATATACAACATACAAAAAGGCATGTTTTCACTCAAAACATTAAATACAAATTCACTAAGACCCTCAGCAACAACTCACTGTCGCCCATTTTGGAAACTGTCCGCCACAACTGCCAGATTAACTTAAAAAGTGCTAGATCCTCTGTTTTATTTTCAGGGTTCTAACCCCTTTAATTAATTAAAAAACCACAAACACCACAATATAGAATGTCCGATTAATAGAACTCAAGATATAACCATTAAAAAAAGCACAAACACCACAATATAGAATGTCCGATTAATAGAACTCAAGATATAACCATTTTACGTGAACGTTATCATCCTTTTTTTAATTTTCAGCAAAATAAAAAATCAACAAATAAAGTCTCCACAAAAACGCAAATAAGGTTTGCTTAAAACGGTTATGTTATGGGTCCTATTTATCGGATCTCCAAGATAAAAGTCTTGAGACTTAGGGAAAATGACAGAGCATCATGTCAAATTTTTCAAAAGTGCATTGAAGTGTTAATCACCCTACCATATAAAAAGAAAACCAAGCGGGTTTTAACCCCCACCCCCGCCAAAGGCTGAGAAAAAAACCTGCCAGACTTTTGTATTCCATATCACGACACATGTACCAATAATCCCTCATACTCCGATTTTGGTTATACCTCCACTCACAAAATTTTCTCTATAATGGCACAGCCCCGAGATGCAGGAACCTATCCCTGACTGTTCCCGATAAAACAGTTATCAATCCGAAATAAACTGTTGAATACGTCGGAGTTCACTTATTCGAACGATTCAATGTAACTAACACGCCAAATTCTCTCCTGCATCCTTTTATAAAATTAAGAGGCGGTCTCCAAGCCAGGACAAAACCTCTGCTTTACAAGCAACTCATTTGCCCAATATTAACATATTGCTTCCTTATATGATATACAACAATAAGCTCCACGTATATGCAAAAACTGCAATTGTTAGAGCGAAAAGCTCTCCGTCACTGCAAATCTTTTCATTGAAACCCAACTCCAATCGCTAGGTATTATAGCAATGAAAGGGAAATGCTTTGCGAAGCTCAAGAATTGTCCCTATTGACAAATACATTATCTAAGATGCTGAGAAAGATGCCAACCCATCCCAGCCCTTTTATTAATTTACTTACAGGAAACTCACCCACAGACGACCGATATCGCCAGGTATCCTTGATGGATCCAGCTTTTGGAATAGCTATGGGAGATAGCTTTGGGAACTTCTACGATGCTGCAGGATCGCAGCACAACAGAAGTTGAAGCCACCAAGCAACCAAACCAACCAACAACCCACACGGAGCTAAAAATCTATTATCATCACCAATTATCATCACCACACCCATCAACGAAAGTCAGCACAGCTCAAGCCGACCCTATATTTAAGTAAAACTTACTCTTAGACTTAAGAAACTTTGTAATACAACAATGTAAAAACTAAATGTAACCAACTTAACTCGCAGATTAAAATAAATAAATAATTGTAAAACGATAGTACCTAACTAGCCAATGTAACAACCTTCTGAGCATAAATCAAAATATGGTATGTATGTTAGATGCACATCTTGATGAAATCACCCCTGTCAAAATTGGAAAGTGAAATCGAGATCAGAAAGGAAAAAGGAATTGAGACCAGACGACTGGCCGAATTTAGTTCTACTTTTTTCATACTTCAGAAAGTTACATACATTCACATGTTTATCTTTTAATATTCTCGCGCTCCCATACGCATATTAAAGGCTTTCGAAACCAACCCGAAACATTCCGAACTACAATAAAACTTTCGTTTTTGTTGTAGCTTTGCTCTTTGCTAGCGATGTCACATCGCGCCCTCCTCCTGTTAATCGACATGTGAATTATTTTTGACAGGCGAAACTTTTCCTTGTCGTCCGAATGTTTCGCGTTGGCTTGTTAGAACCTAAATAATTATTGGGTGAACCTTAAAAACTTTGGGATGGAAAGAACAATTTTTTGCTGGTTGGTTGAAGGTTGCATTTTCATAGGAATTACATTAATCTGGATGTTTCTTTTTCTTCTCTTTTATTGCGGATCCAACACAACAAAAAATATAGGTTGACTGACAGGTTCAAATACAATTGAAAATAAATTGATAGGTGAAAAAAAAATGTCAATCGAATATTTCACTTTAATTTTGTTTTTTATAATTTATTCGTAGTAGCCTTAGAAATTTTATTTTTCTATATAAGCTACGAAAATTAAAAAAAATATTCATTACGAAAAAAAAAATTGAGCGAGCAACATCTCGAGCTGATTAAATAAATTTTTCAAGAAAAAGACTAACAAAATAGAACAAAACAAAACCCATAAACACTAACCATAAGCTAACATTATTACGTATAGGTAATAAATAAAATATTTAATTTGGTTTAGTTAAGTTAATTTAAGTTAAGATTTAATTCTTTCTTTTAATTATTAAATATTCAGCCTTATTACATGGCCCATCATACAACGAATCCCCAAAAAAAGTATCATAGCTTCCGCCGTAGCAGAAATTCTATCAAAATATTTCTGCTAGGACCGAAGCTATGATACGATATTTTCGGGATTTCACCACGGGGCCTGTGATGAGGCTGATTAATAAGAAAAAGAAATGCATGAAAATTTAAAATTAATTTCAAATTCCATAAATTCTGAAGCTTTTTTCAATTTTTTTTAGATACATAATTGAAAATACAAAAATAAAACAATTACCACAAGACTAGACCATGAATTTCAGTAATTATACGATAATTTTATTTAACATGTATGTATGTCAAGCCTTACCTATTTTTATTTTTAGATTTTCAATCAAGAACAAATGTAAGAATGGCGACGAGATTCATGAGATTAGGTTAATAATAGAAATTATAAATTATAAAATCAATGCATGCTTAAGCTCTTTCTTTTTCAGATTGTTCTACAATTGAAATCGCGTTCGACGATGAATTCGATGCAAAAATCGAGGAAGATAATATGCTTGTTAACACGAGCAAAAACATCGACGGCACAATCATCGAAAAAACGCCAAAAAGAGTTACATTTTTCGATGATTTTATCGCCGATGTCACAAATAAACTTCTAGACGATGTTTTAGACGATATCGCGAATCTTGAAAAAATTTCTATTGGCCATCTAATGAAAACTTCTTCAGCTGGAGAAAGCTTCTGGCATTCGAAATTTTTTGCTTGGACGCGGTTATTTAGATTTTCTTCCGCGTTGATTCCACATTTTTAATTCGTTTCTTATATTTTGACTGTTTTTTTTTCTTCAAGATATTTTTTTTATAATTTGAATGACGTATTTTCAAAAACACACTAAATTAACTAACTGACAAATTTTCAAAGCAACTAAATTAAATAAAAAATTTTCTATTTCATGAGTTTTTTCTAATTCCACTTGTATTTATTTCATTAGGAAAAATAACTTGCATAAATATATACCTTAAAACGTTATTGCTATTGTTATTTTTTTTTATTAGATAAATGGAAGGGTGGTAGGTAGGTACTGTGTAAGTTTTGGCCAAAATCGAGGTAAGAAAATTGAAAAAAAAAAATTAAATAATATTATTTTCAGTCTTGCGTTAACTGTTTTTCTGTTATTTTAATACCATAGCTAGGTACCACTAACTCCAAATAGAACATTCAACTCAATTGAATAAAAACCTGGTTGGAAGATCCGACCCTTAGGCCGCGGCCACGCAGTAAGCGGCTGAGCGGCTGAGCGGAAAAAAAATTATAAAACATATGAAATCACATAGAAGCGGCCACGCTATGAGCGAGCGGCGAAACAAAATTCTGAGCGGCTAAGCGGCGCCGCTCAGCAACCAAACCTGTTTTAATTTTTAGTAATGTTCTGAGCGGCAAGAAGTAAAGATGGCCAAAGTAAACATTGAGTTGGTAATTTCGTGTGTGCAATCTACATTTTAACTACTAATCGCTCAAAAGCAGTCGCTCAGTGCCTGGCCATACGTCGCTTAGAGCTGCCGCTCAGCCGCTTGCCGCTCAGCCGCTTAGCCGCTCAGCCGCTTACTGCGTGGCCGAGGCCTTAGCCAACTCAAACTCTTCATTCTGCTTGGTAACCTAAAGTGTATTTCCGTTTACGTAAAATGCGTTCTTACTTTTAGTAACATCCACCGTATATTGAATCCGATGAATGAGCTGCGGAGGGAATCAAACTCAATTTTGACATTTCGCTTCAGTAAAAATGTCAATATTGAGACTGATTCCCTCCGCAGCCCATCCATCGGATTCTGTAATCGGGGTGATAAGCTATTGATGAACACAGAGAAGCTATAATTAGGCACTCCAATGGCTTCTTTGTGTCCAGTAATAGGTTATAACTTCATATTTTGACTAAATTCTAGACATCAGAGAACACCACCCGATACCATACCACCTCAAAATTCAATACTTCCAATCCTTAGCTTCCCAAAAGATTAACTTAACTTTTTACATTCTTTTCAAATTATGAGTTAAATAGAACTTCGAACTTATTTTTAACCTGCATTTTTAAAACCTGTAAATTCTATTTTTAAAATAGTTGACTACTAAAAAAACAAATACTGTATCCAAGTTTAGGTAAAGGTAAAAGAGTTAAGACAGGCACAATAAGCAGTTCGTCTTTATTAAAAGACAAACTGTACTGTATATATATATACAACATACAAAAAGGCATGTTTTCACTCAAAACATTAAATACAAATTCACTAAGACCCTCAGCAACAACTCACTGTCGCCCATTTTGGAAACTGTCCGCCACAACTGCCAGATTAACTTAAAAAGTGCTAGATCCTCTGTTTTATTTTCAGGGTTCTAACCCCTTTAATTAATTAAAAAACCACAAACACCACAATATAGAATGTCCGATTAATAGAACTCAAGATATAACCATTAAAAAAAGCACAAACACCACAATATAGAATGTCCGATTAATAGAACTCAAGATATAACCATTTTACGTGAACGTTATCATCCTTTTTTTAATTTTCAGCAAAATAAAAAATCAACAAATAAAGTCCCCACAAAAACGCAAATAAGGTTTGCTTAAAACGGTTATGTTATGGGTCCTATTTATCGGATCTCCAAGATAAAAGTCTTGAGACTTAGGGAAAATGACAGAGCATCATGTCAAATTTTTCAAAAGTGCATTGAAGTGTTAATCACCCTACCATATAAAAAGAAAACCAAGCGGGTTTTAACCCCCACCCCCGCCAAAGGCTGAGAAAAAAACCTGCCAGACTTTTGTATTCCATATCACGACACATGTACCAATAATCCCTCATACTCCGATTTTGGTTATACCTCCACTCACAAAATTTTCTCTATAATGGCACAGCCCCGAGATGCAGGAACCTATCCCTGACTCTTCCCGATAAAACAGTTATCAATCCGAAATAAACTGTTGAATACGTCGGAGTTCACTTATTCGAACGATTCAATGTAACTAACACGCCAAATTCTCTCCTGCGTCCTTTTATAAAATTAAGAGGCGGTCTCCAAGCCAGGACAAAACCTCTGCTTTACAAGCAACTCATTTGCCCAATATTAACATATTGCTTCCTTATATGATATACAACAATAAGCTCCACGTATATGCAAAAACTGCAATTGTTAGAGCGAAAAGCTCTCCGTCACTGCAAATCTTTTCATTGAAACCCAACTCCAACCGCTAGGTATTATAGCAATGAAAGGGAAATGCTTTGCGAAGCTCAAGAATTGTCCCTATTGACAAATACATTATCTAAGATGCTGAGAAAGATGCCAACCCATCCCAGCCCTTTTATTAATTTACTTACATGAAACTCACCCACAGACGACCGATATCGCCAGGTATCCTTGATGGATCCAGCTTTTGGAATAGCTATATGGGAGATAGCTTTGGGAACTTCTACGATGCTGCAGGATCGCAGCACAACAGAAGTTGAAGCCACCAAGCAACCAAACCAACCAACAACCCACACGGAGCTAAAAATCTATTATCATCACCAATTATCATCACCACACCCATCAACGAAAGTCAGCACAGCTCAAGCCGACCCTATATTTAAGTAAAACTTACTCTTAGACTTAAGAAACTTTGTAATACAACAATGTAAAAACTAAATGTAACCAACTTAACTCGCAGATTAAAATAAATAAATAATTGTAAAACGATAGTACCTAACTAGCCAATGTAACAACCTTCTGAGCATAAATCAAAATATGGTATGTATGTTAGATGCACATCTTGATGAAATCACCCCTGTCAAAATTGGAAAGTGAAATCGAGATCAGAAAGGAAAAAGGAATTGAGACCAGACGACTGGCCGAATTTAGTTCTACTTTTTTCATACTTCAGAAAGTTACATACATTCACATGTTTATCTTTTAATATTCTCGCGCTCCCATACGCATATTAAAGGCTTTCGAAACCAACCCGAAACATTCCGAACTACAATAAAACTTTCGTTTTTGTTGTAGCTTTGCTCTTTGCTAGCGATGTCACATCGCGCCCTCCTCCTGTTAATCGACATGTGAATTATTTTTGACAGGCGAAACTTTTCCTTGTCGTCCGAATGTTTCGCGTTGGCTTGTTAGAACCTAAATAATTATTGGGTGAACCTTAAAAACTTTGGGATGGAAAGAACAATTTTTTGCTGGTTGGTTGAAGGTTGCATTTTCATAGGAATTACATTAATCTGGATGTTTCTTTTTCTTCTCTTTTATTGCGGATCCAACACAACAAAAAATATAGGTTGACTGACAGGTTCAAATACAATTGAAAATAAATTGATAGGTGAAAAAAAAATGTCAATCGAATATTTCACTTTAATTTTGTTTTTTATAATTTATTCGTAGTAGCCTTAGAAATTTTATTTTTCTATATAAGCTACGAAAATTAAAAAAAATATTCATTACGAAAAAAAAAATTGAGCGAGCAACATCTCGAGCTGATTAAATAAATTTTTCAAGAAAAAGACTAACAAAATAGAACAAAACAAAACCCATAAACACTAACCATAAGCTAACATTATTACGTATAGGTAATAAATAAAATATTTAATTTGGTTTAGTTAAGTTAATTTAAGTTAAGATTTAATTCTTTCTTTTAATTATTAAATATTCAGCCTTATTACATGGCCCATCATACAACGAATCCCCAAAAAAAGTATCATAGCTTCCGCCGTAGCAGAAATTCTATCAAAATATTTCTGCTAGGACCGAAGCTATGATACGATATTTTCGGGATTTCACCACGGGGCCTGTGATGAGGCTGATTAATAAGAAAAAGAAATGCATGAAAATTTAAAATTAATTTCAAATTCCATAAATTCTGAAGCTTTTTTCAATTTTTTTTAGATACATAATTGAAAATACAAAAATAAAACAATTACCACAAGACTAGACCATGAATTTCAGTAATTATACGATAATTTTATTTAACATGTATGTATGTCAAGCCTTACCTATTTTTATTTTTAGATTTTCAATCAAGAACAAATGTAAGAATGGCGACGAGATTCATGAGATTAGGTTAATAATAGAAATTATAAATTATAAAATCAATGCATGCTTAAGCTCTTTCTTTTTCAGATTGTTCTACAATTGAAATCGCGTTCGACGATGAATTCGATGCAAAAATCGAGGAAGATAATATGCTTGTTAACACGAGCAAAAACATCGACGGCACAATCATCGAAAAAACGCCAAAAAGAGTTACATTTTTCGATGATTTTATCGTCGATGTCACAAATAAACTTCTAGACGATGTTTTAGACGATATCGCGAATCTTGAAAAAATTTCTATTGGCCATCTAATGAAAACTTCTTCAGCTGGAGAAAGCTTCTGGCATTCGAAATTTTTTGCTTGGACGCGGTTATTTAGATTTTCTTCCGCGTTGATTCCACATTTTTAATTCGTTTCTTATATTTTGATTGTTTTTTTTTCTTCAAGATATTTTTTTTATAATTTGAATGACGTATTTTCAAAAACACACTAAATTAACTAACTGACAAATTTTCAAAGCAACTAAATTAAATAAAAAATTTTCTATTTCATGAGTTTTTTCTAATTCCACTTGTATTTATTTCATTAGGAAAAATAACTTGCATAAATATATACCTTAAAACGTTATTGCTATTGTTATTTTTTTTTATTAGATAAATGGAAGGGTGGTAGGTAGGTACTGTGTAAGTTTTGGCCAAAATCGAGGTAAGAAAATTGAAAAAAAAAAAATTAAATAATATTATTTTCAGTCTTGCGTTAACTGTTTTTCTGTTATTTTAATACCATAGCTAGGTACCACTAACTCCAAATAGAACATTCAACTCAATTGAATAAAAACCTGGTTGGAAGATCCGACCCTTAGCCAACTCAAACTCTTCATTCTGCTTGGTAACCTAAAGTGTATTTCCGTTTACGTAAAATGCGTTCTTACTTTTAGTAACATCCACCGTATATTGAATCCGATGAATGAGCTGCGGAGGGAATCAAACTCAATTTTGACATTTCGCTTCAGTAAAAATGTCAATATTGAGACTGATTCCCTCCGCAGCCCATCCATCGGATTCTGTAATCGGGGTGATAAGCTATTGATGAACACAGAGAAGCTATAATTAGGCACTCCAATGGCTTCTTTGTGTCCAGTAATAGGTTATAACTTCATATTTTGACTAAATTCTAGACATCAGAGAACACCACCCGATACCATACCACCTCAAAATTCAATACTTCCAATCCTTAGCTTCCCAAAAGATTAACTTAACTTTTTACATTCTTTTCAAATTATGAGTTAAATAGAACTTCGAACTTATTTTTAACCTGCATTTTTAAAACCTGTAAATTCTATTTTTAAAATAGTTGACTACTAAATAAACAAATACTGTATCCAAGTTTAGGTAAAGGTAAAAGAGTTAAGACAGGCACAATAAGCAGTTCGTCTTTATTAAAAGACAAACTGTACTGTATATATATATACAACATACAAAAAGGCATGTTTTCACTCAAAACATTAAATACAAATTCACTAAGACCCTCAGCAACAACTCACTGTCGCCCATTTTGGAAACTGTCCGCCACAACTGCCAGATTAACTTAAAAAGTGCTAGATCCTCTGTTTTATTTTCAGGGTTCTAACCCCTTTAATTAATTAAAAAACCACAAACACCACAATATAGAATGTCCGATTAATAGAACTCAAGATATAACCATTAAAAAAAGCACAAACACCACAATATAGAATGTCCGATTAATAGAACTCAAGATATAACCATTTTACGTGAACGTTATCATCCTTTTTTTAATTTTCAGCAAAATAAAAAATCAACAAATAAAGTCCCCACAAAAACGCAAATAAGGTTTGCTTAAAACGGTTATGTTATGGGTCCTATTTATCGGATCTCCAAGATAAAAGTCTTGAGACTTAGGGAAAATGACAGAGCATCATGTCAAATTTTTCAAAAGTGCATTGAAGTGTTAATCACCCTACCATATAAAAAGAAAACCAAGCGGGTTTTAACTCCCACCCCCGCCAAAGGCTGAGAAAAAAACCTGCCAGACTTTTGTATTCCATATCACGACACATGTACCAATAATCCCTCATACTCCGATTTTGGTTATACCTCCACTCACAAAATTTTCTCTATAATGGCACAGCCCCGAGATGCAGGAACCTATCCCTGACTGTTCCCGATAAAACAGTTATCAATCCGAAATAAACTGTTGAATACGTCGGAGTTCACTTATTCGAACGATTCAATGTAACTAACACGCCAAATTCTCTCCTGCGTCCTTTTATAAAATTAAGAGGCGGTCTCCAAGCCAGGACAAAACCTCTGCTTTACAAGCAACTCATTTGCCCAATATTAACATATTGCTTCCTTATATGATATACAACAATAAGCTCCACGTATATGCAAAAACTGCAATTGTTAGAGCGAAAAGCTCTCCGTCACTGCAAATCTTTTCATTGAAACCCAACTCCAACCGCTAGGTATTATAGCAATGAAAGGGAAATGCTTTGCGAAGCTCAAGAATTGTCCCTATTGACAAATACATTATCTAAGATGCTGAGAAAGATGCCAACCCATCCCAGCCCTTTTATTAATTTACTTACAGGAAACTCACCCACAGACGACCGATATCGCCAGGTATCCTTGATGGATCCAGCTTTTGGAATAGCTATATGGGAGATAGCTTTGGGAACTTCTACGATGCTGCAGGATCGCAGCACAACAGAAGTTGAAGCCACCAAGCAACCAAACCAACCAACAACCCACACGGAGCTAAAAATCTATTATCATCACCAATTATCATCACCACACCCATCAACGAAAGTCAGCACAGCTCAAGCCGACCCTATATTTAAGTAAAACTTACTCTTAGACTTAAGAA
Source organism: Dasysyrphus tricinctus (assembly GCA_963921185.1). Lineage (NCBI taxonomy): Eukaryota > Metazoa > Arthropoda > Insecta > Diptera > Syrphidae > Dasysyrphus > Dasysyrphus tricinctus. The sequence continues at coordinate 76,507,331 of OY992530.1, read as the reverse complement.
ACTTTGTAATACAACAATGTAAAAACTAAATGTAACCAACTTAACTCGCAGATTAAAATAAATAAATAATTGTAAAACGATAGTACCTAACTAGCCAATGTAACAACCTTCTGAGCATAAATCAAAATATGGTATGTATGTTAGATGCACATCTTGATGAAATCACCCCTGTCAAAATTGGAAAGTGAAATCGAGATCAGAAAGGAAAAAGGAATTGAGACCAGACGACTGGCCGAATTTAGTTCTACTTTTTTCATACTTCAGAAAGTTACATACATTCACATGTTTATCTTTTAATATTCTCGCGCTCCCATACGCATATTAAAGGCTTTCGAAACCAACCCGAAACATTCCGAACTACAATAAAACTTTCGTTTTTGTTGTAGCTTTGCTCTTTGCTAGCGATGTCACATCGCGCCCTCCTCCTGTTAATCGACATGTGAATTATTTTTGACAGGCGAAACTTTTCCTTGTCGTCCGAATGTTTCGCGTTGGCTTGTTAGAACCTAAATAATTATTGGGTGAACCTTAAAAACTTTGGGATGGAAAGAACAATTTTTTGCTGGTTGGTTGAAGGTTGCATTTTCATAGGAATTACATTAATCTGGATGTTTCTTTTTCTTCTCTTTTATTGCGGATCCAACACAACAAAAAATATAGGTTGACTGACAGGTTCAAATACAATTGAAAATAAATTGATAGGTGAAAAAAAAATGTCAATCGAATATTTCACTTTAATTTTGTTTTTTATAATTTATTCGTAGTAGCCTTAGAAATTTTATTTTTCTATATAAGCTACGAAAATTAAAAAAAATATTCATTACGAAAAAAAAAATTGAGCGAGCAACATCTCGAGCTGATTAAATAAATTTTTCAAGAAAAAGACTAACAAAATAGAACAAAACAAAACCCATAAACACTAACCATAAGCTAACATTATTACGTATAGGTAATAAATAAAATATTTAATTTGGTTTAGTTAAGTTAATTTAAGTTAAGATTTAATTCTTTCTTTTAATTATTAAATATTCAGCCTTATTACATGGCCCATCATACAACGAATCCCCAAAAAAAGTATCATAGCTTCCGCCGTAGCAGAAATTCTATCAAAATATTTCTGCTAGGACCGAAGCTATGATACGATATTTTCGGGATTTCACCACGGGGCCTGTGATGAGGCTGATTAATAAGAAAAAGAAATGCATGAAAATTTAAAATTAATTTCAAATTCCATAAATTCTGAAGCTTTTTTCAATTTTTTTTAGATACATAATTGAAAATACAAAAATAAAACAATTACCACAAGACTAGACCATGAATTTCAGTAATTATACGATAATTTTATTTAACATGTATGTATGTCAAGCCTTACCTATTTTTATTTTTAGATTTTCAATCAAGAACAAATGTAAGAATGGCGACGAGATTCATGAGATTAGGTTAATAATAGAAATTATAAATTATAAAATCAATGCATGCTTAAGCTCTTTCTTTTTCAGATTGTTCTACAATTGAAATCGCGTTCGACGATGAATTCGATGCAAAAATCGAGGAAGATAATATGCTTGTTAACACGAGCAAAAACATCGACGGCACAATCATCGAAAAAACGCCAAAAAGAGTTACATTTTTCGATGATTTTATCGTCGATGTCACAAATAAACTTCTAGACGATGTTTTAGACGATATCGCGAATCTTGAAAAAATTTCTATTGGCCATCTAATGAAAACTTCTTCAGCTGGAGAAAGCTTCTGGCATTCGAAATTTTTTGCTTGGACGCGGTTATTTAGATTTTCTTCCGCGTTGATTCCACATTTTTAATTCGTTTCTTATATTTTGATTGTTTTTTTTTCTTCAAGATATTTTTTTTATAATTTGAATGACGTATTTTCAAAAACACACTAAATTAACTAACTGACAAATTTTCAAAGCAACTAAATTAAATAAAAAATTTTCTATTTCATGAGTTTTTTCTAATTCCACTTGTATTTATTTCATTAGGAAAAATAACTTGCATAAATATATACCTTAAAACGTTATTGCTATTGTTATTTTTTTTTATTAGATAAATGGAAGGGTGGTAGGTAGGTACTGTGTAAGTTTTGGCCAAAATCGAGGTAAGAAAATTGAAAAAAAAAAATTAAATAACATTATTTTCAGTCTTGCGTTAACTGTTTTTCTGTTATTTTAATACCATAGCTAGGTACCACTAACTCCAAATAGAACATTCAACTCAATTGAATAAAAACCTGGTTGGAAGATCCGACCCTTAGCCAACTCAAACTCTTCATTCTGCTTGGTAACCTCAAGTGTATTTCCGTTTACGTAAAATGCGTTCTTACTTTTAGTAACATCCACCGTATATTGAATCCGATGAATGAGCTGCGGAGGGAATCAAACTCAATTTTGACATTTCGCTTCAGTAAAAATGTCAATATTGAGACTGATTCCCTCCGCAGCCCATCCATCGGATTCTGTAATCGGGGTGATAAGCTATTGATGAACACAGAGAAGCTATAATTAGGCACTCCAATGGCTTCTTTGTGTCCAGTAATAGGTTATAACTTCATATTTTGACTAAATTCTAGACATCAGAGAACACCACCCGATACCATACCACCTCAAAATTCAATACTTCCAATCCTTAGCTTCCCAAAAGATTAACTTAACTTTTTACATTCTTTTCAAATTATGAGTTAAATAGAACTTCGAACTTATTTTTAACCTGCATTTTTAAAACCTGTAAATTCTATTTTTAAAATAGTTGACTACTAAATAAACAAATACTGTATCCAAGTTTAGGTAAAGGTAAAAGAGTTAAGACAGGCACAATAAGCAGTTCGTCTTTATTAAAAGACAAACTGTACTGTATATATATATACAACATACAAAAAGGCATGTTTTCACTCAAAACATTAAATACAAATTCACTTAGACCCTCAGCAACAACTCACTGTCGCCCATTTTGGAAACTGTCCGCCACAACTGCCAGATTAACTTAAAAAGTGCTAGATCCTCTGTTTTATTTTCAGGGTTCTAACCCCTTTAATTAATTAAAAAACCACAAACACCACAATATAGAATGTCCGATTAATAGAACTCAAGATATAACCATTAAAAAAAGCACAAACACCACAATATAGAATGTCCGATTAATAGAACTCAAGATATAACCATTTTACGTGAACGTTATCATCCTTTTTTTAATTTTCAGCAAAATAAAAAATCAACAAATAAAGTCTCCACAAAAACGCAAATAAGGTTTGCTTAAAACGGTTATGTTATGGGTCCTATTTATCGGATCTCCAAGATAAAAGTCTTGAGACTTAGGGAAAATGACAGAGCATCATGTCAAATTTTTCAAAAGTGCATTGAAGTGTTAATCACCCTACCATATAAAAAGAAAACCAAGCGGGTTTTAACCCCAACCCCCGCCAAAGGCTGAGAAAAAAACCTGCCAGACTTTTGTATTCCATATCACGACACATGTACCAATAATCCCTCATACTCCGATTTTGGTTATACCTCCACTCACAAAATTTTCTCTATAATGGCACAGCCCCGAGATGCAGGAACCTATCCCTGACTCTTCCCGATAAAACAGTTATCAATCCGAAATAAACTGTTGAATACGTCGGAGTTCACTTATTCGAACGATTCAATGTAACTAACACGCCAAATTCTCTCCTGCGTCCTTTTATAAAATTAAGAGGCGGTCTCCAAGCCAGGACAAAACCTCTGCTTTACAAGCAACTCATTTGCCCAATATTAACATATTGCTTCCTTATATGATATACAACAATAAGCTCCACGTATATGCAAAAACTGCAATTGTTAGAGCGAAAAGCTCTCCGTCACTGCAAATCTTTTCATTGAAACCCAACTCCAATCGCTAGGTATTATAGCAATGAAAGGGAAATGCTTTGCGAAGCTCAAGAATTGTCCCTATTGACAAATACATTATCTAAGATGCTGAGAAAGATGCCAACCCATCCCAGCCCTTTTATTAATTTACTTACAGGAAACTCACCCACAGACGACCGATATCGCCAGGTATCCTTGATGGATCCAGCTTTTGGAATAGCTATGGGAGATAGCTTTGGGAACTTCTACGATGCTGCAGGATCGCAGCACAACAGAAGTTGAAGCCACCAAGCAACCAAACCAACCAACAACCCACACGGAGCTAAAAATCTATTATCATCACCAATTATCATCACCACACCCATCAACGAAAGTCAGCACAGCTCAAGCCGACCCTATATTTAAGTAAAACTTACTCTTAGACTTAAGAAACTTTGTAATACAACAATGTAAAAACTAAATGTAACCAACTTAACTCGCAGATTAAAATAAATAAATAATTGTAAAACGATAGTACCTAACTAGCCAATGTAACAACCTTCTGAGCATAAATCAAAATATGGTATGTATGTTAGATGCACATCTTGATGAAATCACCCCTGTCAAAATTGGAAAGTGAAATCGAGATCAGAAAGGAAAAAGGAATTGAGACCAGACGACTGGCCGAATTTAGTTCTACTTTTTTCATACTTCAGAAAGTTACATACATTCACATGTTTATCTTTTAATATTCTCGCGCTCCCATACGCATATTAAAGGCTTTCGAAACCAACCCGAAACATTCCGAACTACAATAAAACTTTCGTTTTTGTTGTAGCTTTGCTCTTTGCTAGCGATGTCACATCGCGCCCTCCTCCTGTTAATCGACATGTGAATTATTTTTGACAGGCGAAACTTTTCCTTGTCGTCCGAATGTTTCGCGTTGGCTTGTTAGAACCTAAATAATTATTGGGTGAACCTTAAAAACTTTGGGATGGAAAGAACAATTTTTTGCTGGTTGGTTGAAGGTTGCATTTTCATAGGAATTACATTAATCTGGATGTTTCTTTTTCTTCTCTTTTATTGCGGATCCAACACAACAAAAAATATAGGTTGACTGACAGGTTCAAATACAATTGAAAATAAATTGATAGGTGAAAAAAAATGTCAATCGAATATTTCACTTTAATTTTGTTTTTTATAATTTATTCGTAGTAGCCTTAGAAATTTTATTTTTCTATATAAGCTACGAAAATTAAAAAAAATATTCATTACGAAAAAAAAAATTGAGCGAGCAACATCTCGAGCTGATTAAATAAATTTTTCAAGAAAAAGACTAACAAAATAGAACAAAACAAAACCCATAAACACTAACCATAAGCTAACATTATTCCGTATAGGTAATAAATAAAATATTTAATTTGGTTTAGTTAAGTTAATTTAAGTTAAGATTTAATTCTTTCTTTTAATTATTAAATATTCAGCCTTATTACATGGCCCATCATACAACGAATCCCCAAAAAAAGTATCATAGCTTCCGCCGTAGCAGAAATTCTATCAAAATATTTCTGCTAGGACCGAAGCTATGATACGATATTTTCGGGATTTCACCACGGGGCCTGTGATGAGGCTGATTAATAAGAAAAAGAAATGCATGAAAATTTAAAATTAATTTCAAATTCCATAAATTCTGAAGCTTTTTTCAATTTTTTTTAGATACATAATTGAAAATACAAAAATAAAACAATTACCACAAGACTAGACCATGAATTTCAGTAATTATACGATAATTTTATTTAACATGTATGTACATATGTCAAGCCTTACCTATTTTTATTTTTAGATTTTCAATCAAGAACAAATGTAAGAATGGCGACGAGATTCATGAGATTAGGTTAATAATAGAAATTATAAATTATAAAATCAATGCATGCTTAAGCTCTTTCTTTTTCAGATTGTTCTACAATTGAAATCGCGTTCGACGATGAATTCGATGCAAAAATCGAGGAAGATAATATGCTTGTTAACACGAGCAAAAACATCGACGGCACAATCATCGAAAAAACGCCAAAAAGAGTTACATTTTTCGATGATTTTATCGTCGATGTCACAAATAAACTTCTAGACGATGTTTTAGACGATATCGCGAATCTTGAAAAAATTTCTATTGGCCATCTAATGAAAACTTCTTCAGCTGGAGAAAGCTTCTGGCATTCGAAATTTTTTGCTTGGACGCGGTTATTTAGATTTTCTTCCGCGTTGATTCCACATTTTTAATTCGTTTCTTATATTTTGATTGTTTTTTTTTCTTCAAGATATTTTTTTTATAATTTGAATGACGTATTTTCAAAAACACACTAAATTAACTAACTGACAAATTTTCAAAGCAACTAAATTAAATAAAAAATTTTCTATTTCATGAGTTTTTTCTAATTCCACTTGTATTTATTTCATTAGGAAAAATAACTTGCATAAATATATACCTTAAAACGTTATTGCTATTGTTATTTTTTTTATTAGATAAATGGAAGGGTGGTAGGTAGGTACTGTGTAAGTTTTGGCCAAAATCGAGGTAAGAAAATTGAAAAAAAAAAATTAAATAATATTATTTTCAGTCTTGCGTTAACTGTTTTTCTGTTATTTTAATACCATAGCTAGGTACCACTAACTCCAAATAGAACATTCAACTCAATTGAATAAAAACCTGGTTGGAAGATCCGACCCTTAGCCAACTCAAACTCTTCATTCTGCTTGGTAACCTCAAGTGTATTTCCGTTTACGTAAAATGCGTTCTTACTTTTAGTAACATCCACCGTATATTGAATCCGATGAATGAGCTGCGGAGGGAATCAAACTCAATTTTGACATTTCGCTTCAGTAAAAATGTCAATATTGAGACTGATTCCCTCCGCAGCCCATCCATCGGATTCTGTAATCGGGGTGATAAGCTATTGATGAACACAGAGAAGCTATAATTAGGCACTCCAATGGCTTCTTTGTGTCCAGTAATAGGTTATAACTTCATATTTTGACTAAATTCTAGACATCAGAGAACACCACCCGATACCATACCACCTCAAAATTCAATACTTCCAATCCTTAGCTTCCCAAAAGATTAACTTAACTTTTTACATTCTTTTCAAATTATGAGTTAAATAGAACTTCGAACTTATTTTTAACCTGCATTTTTAAAACCTGTAAATTCTATTTTTAAAATAGTTGACTACTAAATAAACAAATACTGTATCCAAGTTTAGGTAAAGGTAAAAGAGTTAAGACAGGCACAATAAGCAGTTCGTCTTTATTAAAAGACAAACTGTACTGTATATATATATACAACATACAAAAAGGCATGTTTTCACTCAAAACATTAAATACAAATTCACTAAGACCCTCAGCAACAACTCACTGTCGCCCATTTTGGAAACTGTCCGCCACAACTGCCAGATTAACTTAAAAAGTGCTAGATCCTCTGTTTTATTTTCAGGGTTCTAACCCCTTTAATTAATTAAAAAACCACAAACACCACAATATAGAATGTCCGATTAATAGAACTCAAGATATAACCATTAAAAAAAGCACAAACACCACAATATAGAATGTCCGATTAATAGAACTCAAGATATAACCATTTTACGTGAACGTTATCATCCTTTTTTTAATTTTCAGCAAAATAAAAAATCAACAAATAAAGTCCCCACAAAAACGCAAATAAGGTTTGCTTAAAACGGTTATGTTATGGGTCCTATTTATCGGATCTCCAAGATAAAAGTCTTGAGACTTAGGGAAAATGACAGAGCATCATGTCAATGTTTTTCAAAAGTGCATTGAAGTGTTAATCACCCTACCATATAAAAAGAAAACCAAGCGGGTTTTAACCCCCACCCCCGCCAAAGGCTGAGAAAAAAACCTGCCAGACTTTTGTATTCCATATCACGACACATGTACCAATAATCCCTCATACTCCGATTTTGGTTATACCTCCACTCACAAAATTTTCTCTATAATGGCACAGCCCCGAGATGCAGGAACCTATCCCTGACTGTTCCCGATAAAACAGTTATCAATCCGAAATAAACTGTTGAATACGTCGGAGTTCACTTATTCGAACGATTCAATGTAACTAACACGCCAAATTCTCTCCTTTTATAAAATTAAGAGGCGGTCTCCAAGCCAGGACAAAACCTCTGCTTTACAAGCAACTCATTTGCCCAATATTAACATATTGCTTCCTTATATGATATACAACAATAAGCTCCACGTATATGCAAAAACTGCAATTGTTAGAGCGAAAAGCTCTCCGTCACTGCAAATCTTTTCATTGAAACCCAACTCCAACCGCTAGGTATTATAGCAATGAAAGGGAAATGCTTTGCGAAGCTCAAGAATTGTCCCTATTGACAAATACATTATCTAAGATGCTGAGAAAGATGCCAACCCATCCCAGCCCTTTTATTAATTTACTTACAGGAAACTCACCCACAGACGACCGATATCGCCAGGTATCCTTGATGGATCCAGCTTTTGGAATAGCTATATGGGAGATAGCTTTGGGAACTTCTACGATGCTGCAGGATCGCAGCACAACAGAAGTTGAAGCCACCAAGCAACCAAACCAACCAACAACCCACACGGAGCTAAAAATCTATTATCATCACCAATTATCATCACCACACCCATCAACGAAAGTCAGCACAGCTCAAGCCGACCCTATATTTAAGTAAAACTTACTCTTAGACTTAAGAAACTTTGTAATACAACAATGTAAAAACTAAATGTAACCAACTTAACTCGCAGATTAAAATAAATAAATAATTGTAAAACGATAGTACCTAACTAGCCAATGTAACAACCTTCTGAGCATAAATCAAAATATGGTATGTATGTTAGATGCACATCTTGATGAAATCACCCCTGTCAAAATTGGAAAGTGAAATCGAGATCAGAAAGGAAAAAGGAATTGAGACCAGACGACTGGCCGAATTTAGTTCTACTTTTTTCATACTTCAGAAAGTTACATACATTCACATGTTTATCTTTTAATATTCTCGCGCTCCCATACGCATATTAAAGGCTTTCGAAACCAACCCGAAACATTCCGAACTACAATAAAACTTTCGTTTTTGTTGTAGCTTTGCTCTTTGCTAGCGATGTCACATCGCGCCCTCCTCCTGTTAATCGACATGTGAATTATTTTTGACAGGCGAAACTTTTCCTTGTCGTCCGAATGTTTCGCGTTGGCTTGTTAGAACCTAAATAATTATTGGGTGAACCTTAAAAACTTTGGGATGGAAAGAACAATTTTTTGCTGGTTGGTTGAAGGTTGCATTTTCATAGGAATTACATTTATCTGGATGTTTCTTTTTCTTCTCTTTTATTGCGGATCCAACACAACAAAAAATATAGGTTGACTGACAGGTTCAAATACAATTGAAAATAAATTGATAGGTGAAAAAAAAATGTCAATCGAATATTTCACTTTAATTTTGTTTTTTATAATTTATTCGTAGTAGCCTTAGAAATTTTATTTTTCTATATAAGCTACGAAAATTAAAAAAAATATTCATTACGAAAAAAAAAATTGAGCGAGCAACATCTCGAGCTGATTAAATAAATTTTTCAAGAAAAAGACTAACAAAATAGAACAAAACAAAACCCATAAACACTAACCATAAGCTAACATTATTACGTATAGGTAATAAATAAAATATTTAATTTGGTTTAGTTAAGTTAATTTAAGTTAAGATTTAATTCTTTCTTTTAATTATTAAATATTCAGCCTTATTACATGGCCCATCATACAACGAATCCCCAAAAAAAGTATCATAGCTTCCGCCGTAGCAGAAATTCTATCAAAATATTTCTGCTAGGACCGAAGCTATGATACGATATTTTCGGGATTTCACCACGGGGCCTGTGATGAGGCTGATTAATAAGAAAAAGAAATGCATGAAAATTTAAAATTAATTTCAAATTCCATAAATTCTGAAGCTTTTTTCAATTTTTTTTAGATACATAATTGAAAATACAAAAATAAAACAATTACCACAAGACTAGACCATGAATTTCAGTAATTATACGATAATTTTATTTAACATGTATGTATGTCAAGCCTTACCTATTTTTATTTTTAGATTTTCAATCAAGAACAAATGTAAGAATGGCGACGAGATTCATGAGATTAGGTTAATAATAGAAATTATTAATAATCAATGCATGCTTAAGCTCTTTCTTTTTCAGATTGTTCTACAATTGAAATCGCGTTCGACGATGAATTCGATGCAAAAATCGAGGAAGATAATATGCTTGTTAACACGAGCAAAAACATCGACGGCACAATCATCGAAAAAACGCCAAAAAGAGTTACATTTTTCGATGATTTTATCGTCGATGTCACAAATAAACTTCTAGACGATGTTTTAGACCAGCTATACTCAACCTGCGGCCCGCGGGCCGCATGTGGCCCGTCGAGCTGTTCTAAGTGGCCCACTTGGCATACTTGCAGAAATATGCGAATTTATAGAAAAACTGAATACCATAAATCAAAATTTACATTCGTTTGGAAAAAGTGCTTAAATCGATTTGGAAATAACACCAAAAAAAAACTGAATATTTTAGATGATATTTCCTGATTTCCTCGCTTCTTTTACAAAATGAAACAGTGCCCGAAATATAAAATAAAGAGTGTTGTCAGTGAAAGACAAGTGGAAATAGCTCAATCGACGAACGAAATGTCACTTTGTCTTTTCGTTTTCACGAATGTCTGATAGTGTTTTCGTTTGGTCCTCCTGTAGCGTCCGGAATCATTACAAATGCTTTCTGATAAAGTTCATTTGGCACGAGATGACAGTTCTTCTCGGCAAGGAACACAGCAATTCGCTGCTGTTATTGAGGAATATCAATATTCAGAGAACAGCTGTGTGAACGTTTCATCCCCCAAATGCAACAACTAAGTGCACAAATGCAACCAAACCCAAACTTCAGAATCGAGAAAAGGGTTGCAACTTATTGGTTTGGCATTCTGGAATCGGGATCGGAGAGCTTCGGAGGGTACTTCCGGACTACCAAACGAAAACGCTATGACAAGCAAATATTTTGCTAACGTGTGAAAGACATAGATTTTGCAGTTGAAACTCAAATTGTAAGTACCTAATTTTGAGAAGTTTCACCGGTTTTGCTTTCAAAAGTGAAGACACAAAATAAAAAAAAAAAACAATAAGACTGTGAAATGAGTGTCCACAATATAAATTTTCCCCCTTCTCCTTCAAAAAATAGATAATGTTCCTGACAGAAGAAAAAGTCAGAAGGTCGACGCTGGATTGAAAAATGTACATCTTGGAACTACATACCTTTGGGAAATCTTGAAAAAGTGTTCTTAATTTCAGAAATCAAAAAAATTTTTATATTAAAATTAATGAACCATTCAATATAAATTACTTAACACCTTAAGTCCAAAAAATAATTTATGTTGTGGCCCGAGGCAACATAGCTAAAACGTTTTTTTGGCCCTTATGAAAAAAAGGTTGAGTATGGCTGTTTTAGACGATATCGCGAATCTTGAAAAAATTTCTATTGGCCATCTAATGAAAACTTCTTCAGCTGGAGAAAGCTTCTGGCATTCGAAATTTTTTGCTTGGACGCGGTTATTTAGATTTTCTTCCGCGTTGATTCCACATTTTTAATTCGTTTCTTATATTTTGATTGTTTTTTTTTCTTCAAGATATTTTTTTTATAATTTGAATGACGTATTTTCAAAAACACACTAAATTAACTAACTGACAAATTTTCAAAGCAACTAAATTAAATAAAAAATTTTCTATTTCATGAGTTTTTTCTAATTCCACTTGTATTTATTTCATTAGGAAAAATAACTTGCATAAATATATACCTTAAAACGTTATTGCTATTGTTATTTTTTTTTATTAGATAAATGGAAGGGTGGTAGGTAGGTACTGTGTAAGTTTTGGCCAAAATCGAGGTAAGAAAATTGAAAAAAAAAATTAAATAACATTATTTTCAGTCTTGCGTTAACTGTTTTTCTGTTATTTTAATACCATAGCTAGGTACCACTAACTCCAAATAGAACATTCAACTCAATTGAATAAAAACCTGGTTGGAAGATCCGACCCTTAGCCAACTCAAACTCTTCATTCTGCTTGGTAACCTCAAGTGTATTTCCGTTTACGTAAAATGCGTTCTTACTTTTAGTAACATCCACCGTATATTGAATCCGATGAATGAGCTGCGGAGGGAATCAAACTCAATTTTGACATTTCGCTTCAGTAAAAATGTCAATATTGAGACTGATTCCCTCCGCAGCCCATCCATCGGATTCTGTAATCGGGGTGATAAGCTATTGATGAACACAGAGAAGCTATAATTAGGCACTCCAATGGCTTCTTTGTGTCCAGTAATAGGTTATAACTTCATATTTTGACTAAATTCTAGACATCAGAGAACACCACCCGATACCATACCACCTCAAAATTCAATACTTCCAATCCTTAGCTTCCCAAAAGATTAACTTAACTTTTTACATTCTTTTCAAATTATGAGTTAAATAGAACTTCGAACTTATTTTTAACCTGCATTTTTAAAACCTGTAAATTCTATTTTTAAAATAGTTGACTACTAAATAAACAAATACTGTATCCAAGTTTAGGTAAAGGTAAAAGAGTTAAGACAGGCACAATAAGCAGTTCGTCTTTATTAAAAGACAAACTGTACTGTATATATATATACAACATACAAAAAGGCATGTTTTCACTCAAAACATTAAATACAAATTCACTTAGACCCTCAGCAACAACTCACTGTCGCCCATTTTGGAAACTGTCCGCCACAACTGCCAGATTAACTTAAAAAGTGCTAGATCCTCTGTTTTATTTTCAGGGTTCTAACCCCTTTAATTAATTAAAAAACCACAAACACCACAATATAGAATGTCCGATTAATAGAACTCAAGATATAACCATTAAAAAAAGCACAAACACCACAATATAGAATGTCCGATTAATAGAACTCAAGATATAACCATTTTACGTGAACGTTATCATCCTTTTTTTAATTTTCAGCAAAATAAAAAATCAACAAATAAAGTCTCCACAAAAACGCAAATAAGGTTTGCTTAAAACGGTTATGTTATGGGTCCTATTTATCGGATCTCCAAGATAAAAGTCTTGAGACTTAGGGAAAATGACAGAGCATCATGTCAAATTTTTCAAAAGTGCATTGAAGTGTTAATCACCCTACCATATAAAAAGAAAACCAAGCGGGTTTTAACCCCCACCCCCGCCAAAGGCTGAGAAAAAAACCTGCCAGACTTTTGTATTCCATATCACGACACATGTACCAATAATCCCTCATACTCCGATTTTGGTTATACCTCCACTCACAAAATTTTCTCTATAATGGCACAGCCCCGAGATGCAGGAACCTATCCCTGACTCTTCCCGATAAAACAGTTATCAATCCGAAATAAACTGTTGAATACGTCGGAGTTCACTTATTCGAACGATTCAATGTAACTAACACGCCAAATTCTCTCCTGCGTCCTTTTATAAAATTAAGAGGCGGTCTCCAAGCCAGGACAAAACCTCTGCTTTACAAGCAACTCATTTGCCCAATATTAACATATTGCTTCCTTATATGATATACAACAATAAGCTCCACGTATATGCAAAAACTGCAATTGTTAGAGCGAAAAGCTCTCCGTCACTGCAAATCTTTTCATTGAAACCCAACTCCAATCGCTAGGTATTATAGCAATGAAAGGGAAATGCTTTGCGAAGCTCAAGAATTGTCCCTATTGACAAATACATTATCTAAGATGCTGAGAAAGATGCCAACCCATCCCAGCCCTTTTATTAATTTACTTACAGGAAACTCACCCACAGACGACCGATATCGCCAGGTATCCTTGATGGATCCAGCTTTTGGAATAGCTATGGGAGATAGCTTTGGGAACTTCTACGATGCTGCAGGATCGCAGCACAACAGAAGTTGAAGCCACCAAGCAACCAAACCAACCAACAACCCACACGGAGCTAAAAATCTATTATCATCACCAATTATCATCACCACACCCATCAACGAAAGTCAGCACAGCTCAAGCCGACCCTATATTTAAGTAAAACTTACTCTTAGACTTAAGAAACTTTGTAATACAACAATGTAAAAACTAAATGTAACCAACTTAACTCGCAGATTAAAATAAATAAATAATTGTAAAACGATAGTACCTAACTAGCCAATGTAACAACCTTCTGAGCATAAATCAAAATATGGTATGTATGTTAGATGCACATCTTGATGAAATCACCCCTGTCAAAATTGGAAAGTGAAATCGAGATCAGAAAGGAAAAAGGAATTGAGACCAGACGACTGGCCGAATTTAGTTCTACTTTTTTCATACTTCAGAAAGTTACATACATTCACATGTTTATCTTTTAATATTCTCGCGCTCCCATACGCATATTAAAGGCTTTCGAAACCAACCCGAAACATTCCGAACTACAATAAAACTTTCGTTTTTGTTGTAGCTTTGCTCTTTGCTAGCGATGTCACATCGCGCCCTCCTCCTGTTAATCGACATGTGAATTATTTTTGACAGGCGAAACTTTTCCTTGTCGTCCGAATGTTTCGCGTTGGCTTGTTAGAACCTAAATAATTATTGGGTGAACCTTAAAAACTTTGGGATTTGTAATTTGTTTATTTCAACTGCAGACTGATGTCTAAGTTGTTAAATATTACTTGTACAATATAATAGTAAATTTAAGTCTACTAACACATATTATGAAACACTTAACAGGATAATAATATTTTTTTTAAACTATTTTTCGACATGTTAAAATCAATTAAGTTATATAAACGATTAAAATCATTGCACATAATGTTTAAAGCTGTGTTTAATCCATAATTTACTCTGGCAGAAGGTGTATACAAAAATGCAGGATTACGGGTTAACCTCGGACGGGAATTTATGTTCAGCATACTCAGAATTTTTGGAGAATGGATTGATCCCGATAAAAGTTGAAAAAGGAAAAGAACATTATTCACTTCCCTCCTCTTCTTTAGCGTAGAAAGGCTGAGCAGTTTCAAGCGATTGTCATATGGTGGAAGATGTTGATTAGGATCCCAAGGAAGATGACGGAGGACGAATAGCAAAAATTGTTTTTGAACACTTTCAATTTTAGTAATGGAAACCTCATAAGCAGGACACCAAACACAGCTGCAATACTCCAGGATGGGACGGACAAGTGAACAGTACAGGATCTTTGTAATATGAGGATCATTAAATTCTTTTGAAAATCTCTTGATTAATCCAAGGCGGCTTCTTGCTTTACTTGTTATCATATCAATATGAGGATTAAATGACAGTTTCGTGTCAAATAAAATTCCCAAGTCGTTAAAGGTGTCAATTCGATCAATTAAACTATCTTCTATAAAATATGAAGAAAATATTGGTTCTCTCAATCTTGAATATGACATTACTTTGCATTTCTTTCTATTTAATTCCATTCCATTTGACGTGCACCATTCGAAAACAGTATCAATATCGTGTTGTAAGAACAAGTATCCACTTGGATTTGTAAAACCATTAAAAAGCTTAAAATCATCAGCGAAGATTAAGATATTTGAGTAAAGAATGCTCGTAGTAATGTCATTTATAAATAGTATAAATAGCAGTGGCCCAATATGACTACCTTGAGGAACCCCGGATGTAACATTTATTAAATTGGATATACAGTTTTTGTATTTGACATATTGCGTACGATTTTTTAAATACGACTGGATCCAAGAAAGTATCCACTCTGGAAACCCATATCTTTCCAATTTCGCTAAAAGAATAGAGTGGCTCACTCGATCGAAGGCTTTACTTAAGTCAGCATAAAATACGTCGGTTTGTAGTCCGTTTTGCATATTACTGTTAACTTCATTAGTGAATTCGAGAAGATTCGTTGTCGTTGACTTTTTGAGGCAAAATCCATGTTGCTCAGGTACAATTAGGGATTGGCAATAAAACTGAATGTGTTTGCAGATTATATTTTCAAAAAGCTTTGGTATACATGAAAGTTTCGCGATGCCTCGATAATTCTCAGCCTTGTTTCTATTTCCACACTTATGAAGAGGTGTAATAAATGAAGACTTCCATAATTCAGGAAAAACACCAGATGACAGCGAACAGTTGAATAAATAGGTGATTGCAGAACAAATATAGGACTTACAAGTTTTAACGAAAATAGAAGGAATATTGTCAGGACCAGACGAACAAGTACTTTTTAAGCCGTCAATATATTGCACTACCTCCGCTTCAGTCAGTCTTAAATTAGGTATATCACAGTTTAATTGATTCCGGATGGAATTATCACAGTATTCAGGATTGCACGTATTACAAGTTTGTTGGAAAAAGTCAGCAAATATATTACTTATTTCTATATCACAGGAAGAGGTTTTGTTTTTATATTGCACGGTTGAAGGAAAAGTCGAAATTTTTCTTTTAGAACTTATGAACTTCCAAAATAATTTAGGGTTATTCGATATATTGCACTTAGTCTGGGCTATGTAGTTCTTATAAGTTAAGTTTAGTGAGGTATTAAACAGTTTTCTGTAGTAAGAAAACTGATTATAGAAAGCTAGTTTATGAGTTTTTTTGATGGAAAGAACAATTTTTTGCTGGTTGGTTGAAGGTTGCATTTTCATAGGAATTACATTAATCTGGATGTTTCTTTTTCTTCTCTTTTATTGCGGATCCAACACAACAAAAAATATAGGTTGACTGACAGGTTCAAATACAATTGAAAATAAATTGATAGGTGAAAAAAAATGTCAATCGAATATTTCACTTTAATTTTGTTTTTTATAATTTATTCGTAGTAGCCTTAGAAATTTTATTTTTCTATATAAGCTACGAAAATTAAAAAAAATATTCATTACGAAAAAAAAAATTGAGCGAGCAACATCTCGAGCTGATTAAATAAATTTTTCAAGAAAAAGACTAACAAAATAGAACAAAACAAAACCCATAAACACTAACCATAAGCTAACATTATTCCGTATAGGTAATAAATAAAATATTTAATTTGGTTTAGTTAAGTTAATTTAAGTTAAGATTTAATTCTTTCTTTTAATTATTAAATATTCAGCCTTATTACATGGCCCATCATACAACGAATCCCCAAAAAAAGTATCATAGCTTCCGCCGTAGCAGAAATTCTATCAAAATATTTCTGCTAGGACCGAAGCTATGATACGATATTTTCGGGATTTCACCACGGGGCCTGTGATGAGGCTGATTAATAAGAAAAAGAAATGCATGAAAATTTAAAATTAATTTCAAATTCCATAAATTCTGAAGCTTTTTTCAATTTTTTTTAGATACATAATTGAAAATACAAAAATAAAACAATTACCACAAGACTAGACCATGAATTTCAGTAATTATACGATAATTTTATTTAACATGTATGTATGTCAAGCCTTACCTATTTTTATTTTTAGATTTTCAATCAAGAACAAATGTAAGAATGGCGACGAGATTCATGAGATTAGGTTAATAATAGAAATTATAAATTATAAAATCAATGCATGCTTAAGCTCTTTCTTTTTCAGATTGTTCTACAATTGAAATCGCGTTCGACGATGAATTCGATGCAAAAATCGAGGAAGATAATATGCTTGTTAACACGAGCAAAAACATCGACGGCACAATCATCGAAAAAACGCCAAAAAGAGTTACATTTTTCGATGATTTTATCGTCGATGTCACAAATAAACTTCTAGACGATGTTTTAGACGATATCGCGAATCTTGAAAAAATTTCTATTGGCCATCTAATGAAAACTTCTTCAGCTGGAGAAAGCTTCTGGCATTCGAAATTTTTTGCTTGGACGCGGTTATTTAGATTTTCTTCCGCGTTGATTCCACATTTTTAATTCGTTTCTTATATTTTGATTGTTTTTTTTTCTTCAAGATATTTTTTTTATAATTTGAATGACGTATTTTCAAAAACACACTAAATTAACTAACTGACAAATTTTCAAAGCAACTAAATTAAATAAAAAATTTTCTATTTCATGAGTTTTTTCTAATTCCACTTGTATTTATTTCATTAGGAAAAATAACTTGCATAAATATATACCTTAAAACGTTATTGCTATTGTTATTTTTTTTATTAGATAAATGGAAGGGTGGTAGGTAGGTACTGTGTAAGTTTTGGCCAAAATCGAGGTAAGAAAATTGAAAAAAAAATTAAATAACATTATTTTCAGTCTTGCGTTAACTGTTTTTCTGTTATTTTAATACCATAGCTAGGTACCACTAACTCCAAATAGAACATTCAACTCAATTGAATAAAAACCTGGTTGGAAGATCCGACCCTTAGCCAACTCAAACTCTTCATTCTGCTTGGTAACCTCAAGTGTATTTCCGTTTACGTAAAATGCGTTCTTACTTTTAGTAACATCCACCGTATATTGAATCCGATGAATGAGCTGCGGAGGGAATCAAACTCAATTTTGACATTTCGCTTCAGTAAAAATGTCAATATTGAGACTCATTCCCTCCGCAGCCCATCCATCGGATTCTGTAATCGGGGTGATAAGCTATTGATGAACACAGAGAAGCTATAATTAGGCACTCCAATGGCTTCTTTGTGTCCAGTAATAGGTTATAACTTCATATTTTGACTAAATTCTAGACATCAGAGAACACCACCCGATACCATACCACCTCAAAATTCAATACTTCCAATCCTTAGCTTCCCAAAAGATTAACTTAACTTTTTACATTCTTTTCAAATTATGAGTTAAATAGAACTTCGAACTTATTTTTAACCTGCATTTTTAAAACCTGTAAATTCTATTTTTAAAATAGTTGACTACTAAATAAACAAATACTGTATCCAAGTTTAGGTAAAGGTAAAAGAGTTAAGACAGGCACAATAAGCAGTTCGTCTTTATTAAAAGACAAACTGTACTGTATATATATATACAACATACAAAAAGGCATGTTTTCACTCAAAACATTAAATACAAATTCACTAAGACCCTCAGCAACAACTCACTGTCGCCCATTTTGGAAACTGTCCGCCACAACTGCCAGATTAACTTAAAAAGTGCTAGATCCTCTGTTTTATTTTCAGGGTTCTAACCCCTTTAATTAATTAAAAAACCACAAACACCACAATATAGAATGTCCGATTAATAGAACTCAAGATATAACCATTAAAAAAAGCACAAACACCACAATATAGAATGTCCGATTAATAGAACTCAAGATATAACCATTTTACGTGAACGTTATCATCCTTTTTTTAATTTTCAGCAAAATAAAAAATCAACAAATAAAGTCTCCACAAAAACGCAAATAAGGTTTGCTTAAAACGGTTATGTTATGGGTCCTATTTATCGGATCTCCAAGATAAAAGTCTTGAGACTTAGGGAAAATGACAGAGCATCATGTCAAATTTTTCAAAAGTGCATTGAAGTGTTAATCACCCTACCATATAAAAAGAAAACCAAGCGGGTTTTAACCCCCACCCCCGCCAAAGGCTGAGAAAAAAACCTGCCAGACTTTTGTATTCCATATCACGACACATGTACCAATAATCCCTCATACTCCGATTTTGGTTATACCTCCACTCACAAAATTTTCTCTATAATGGCACAGCCCCGAGATGCAGGAACCTATCCCTGACTCTTCCCGATAAAACAGTTATCAATCCGAAATAAACTGTTGAATACGTCGGAGTTCACTTATTCGAACGATTCAATGTAACTAACACGCCAAATTCTCTCCTGCGTCCTTTTATAAAATTAAGAGGCGGTCTCCAAGCCAGGACAAAACCTCTGCTTTACAAGCAACTCATTTGCCCAATATTAACATATTGCTTCCTTATATGATATACAACAATAAGCTCCACGTATATGCAAAAACTGCAATTGTTAGAGCGAAAAGCTCTCCGTCACTGCAAATCTTTTCATTGAAACCCAACTCCAATCGCTAGGTATTATAGCAATGAAAGGGAAATGCTTTGCGAAGCTCAAGAATTGTCCCTATTGACAAATACATTATCTAAGATGCTGAGAAAGATGCCAACCCATCCCAGCCCTTTTATTAATTTACTTACAGGAAACTCACCCATAGACGACCGATATCGCCAGGTATCCTTGATGGATCCAGCTTTTGGAATAGCTATGGGAGATAGCTTTGGGAACTTCTACGATGCTGCAGGATCGCAGCACAACAGAAGTTGAAGCCACCAAGCAACCAAACCAACCAACAACCCACACGGAGCTAAAAATCTATTATCATCACCAATTATCATCACCACACCCATCAACGAAAGTCAGCACAGCTCAAGCCGACCCTATATTTAAGTAAAACTTACTCTTAGACTTAAGAAACTTTGTAATACAACAATGTAAAAACTAAATGTAACCAACTTAACTCGCAGATTAAAATAAATAAATAATTGTAAAACGATAGTACCTAACTAGCCAATGTAACAACCTTCTGAGCATAAATCAAAATATGGTATGTATGTTAGATGCACATCTTGATGAAATCACCCCTGTCAAAATTGGAAAGTGAAATCGAGATCAGAAAGGAAAAAGGAATTGAGACCAGACGACTGGCCGAATTTAGTTCTACTTTTTTCATACTTCAGAAAGTTACATACATTCACATGTTTATCTTTTAATATTCTCGCGCTCCCATACGCATATTAAAGGCTTTCGAAACCAACCCGAAACATTCCGAACTACAATAAAACTTTCGTTTTTGTTGTAGCTTTGCTCTTTGCTAGCGATGTCACATCGCGCCCTCCTCCTGTTAATCGACATGTGAATTATTTTTGACAGGCGAAACTTTTCCTTGTCGTCCGAATGTTTCGCGTTGGCTTGTTAGAACCTAAATAATTATTGGGTGAACCTTAAAAACTTTGGGATGGAAAGAACAATTTTTTGCTGGTTGGTTGAAGGTTGCATTTTCATAGGAATTACATTAATCTGGATGTTTCTTTTTCTTCTCTTTTATTGCGGATCCAACACAACAAAAAATATAGGTTGACTGACAGGTTCAAATACAATTGAAAATAAATTGATAGGTGAAAAAAAATGTCAATCGAATATTTCACTTTAATTTTGTTTTTTATAATTTATTCGTAGTAGCCTTAGAAATTTTATTTTTCTATATAAGCTACGAAAATTAAAAAAAATATTCATTACGAAAAAAAAAATTGAGCGAGCAACATCTCGAGCTGATTAAATAAATTTTTCAAGAAAAAGACTAACAAAATAGAACAAAACAAAACCCATAAACACTAACCATAAGCTAACATTATTACGTATAGGTAATAAATAAAATATTTAATTTGGTTTAGTTAAGTTAATTTAAGTTAAGATTTAATTCTTTCTTTTAATTATTAAATATTCAGCCTTATTACATGGCCCATCATACAACGAATCCCCAAAAAAAGTATCATAGCTTCCGCCGTAGCAGAAATTCTATCAAAATATTTCTGCTAGGACCGAAGCTATGATACGATATTTTCGGGATTTCACCACGGGGCCTGTGATGAGGCTGATTAATAAGAAAAAGAAATGCATGAAAATTTAAAATTAATTTCAAATTCCATAAATTCTGAAGCTTTTTTCAATTTTTTTTAGATACATAATTGAAAATACAAAAATAAAACAATTACCACAAGACTAGACCATGAATTTCAGTAATTATACGATAATTTTATTTAACATGTATGTATGTCAAGCCTTACCTATTTTTATTTTTAGATTTTCAATCAAGAACAAATGTAAGAATGGCGACGAGATTCATGAGATTAGGTTAATAATAGAAATTATTAATAATCAATGCATGCTTAAGCTCTTTCTTTTTCAGATTGTTCTACAATTGAAATCGCGTTCGACGATGAATTCGATGCAAAAATCGAGGAAGATAATATGCTTGTTAACACGAGCAAAAACATCGACGGCACAATCATCGAAAAAACGCCAAAAAGAGTTACATTTTTCGATGATTTTATCGTCGATGTCACAAATAAACTTCTAGACGATGTTTTAGACGATATCGCGAATCTTGAAAAAATTTCTATTGGCCATCTAATGAAAACTTCTTCAGCTGGAGAAAGCTTCTGGCATTCGAAATTTTTTGCTTGGACGCGGTTATTTAGATTTTCTTCCGCGTTGATTCCACATTTTTAATTCGTTTCTTATATTTTGATTGTTTTTTTTTCTTCAAGATATTTTTTTCATAATTTGAATGACGTATTTTCAAAAACACACTAAATTAACTAACTGACAAATTTTCAAAGCAACTAAATTAAATAAAAAATTTTCTATTTCATGAGTTTTTTCTAATTCCACTTGTATTTATTTCATTAGGAAAAATAACTTGCATAAATATATACCTTAAAACGTTATTGCTATTGTTATTTTTTTTATTAGATAAATGGAAGGGTGGTAGGTAGGTACTGTGTAAGTTTTGGCCAAAATCGAGGTAAGAAAATTGAAAAAAAAAAATTAAATAATATTATTTTCAGTCTTGCGTTAACTGTTTTTCTGTTATTTTAATACCATAGCTAGGTACCACTAACTCCAAATAGAACATTCAACTCAATTGAATAAAAACCTGGTTGGAAGATCCGACCCTTAGCCAACTCAAACTCTTCATTCTGCTTGGTAACCTAAAGTATATTTCCGTTTACGTAAAATGCGTTCTTACTTTTAGTAACATCCACCGTATATTGAATCCGATGAATGAGCTGCGGAGGGAATCAAACTCAATTTTGACATTTCGCTTCAGTAAAAATGTCAATATTGAGACTGATTCCCTCCGCAGCCCATCCATCGGATTCTGTAATCGGGGTGATAAGCTATTGATGAACACAGAGAAGCTATAATTAGGCACTCCAATGGCTTCTTTGTGTCCAGTAATAGGTTATAACTCCATATTTTGACTAAATTCTAGACATCAGAGAACACCACCCGATACCATACCACCTCAAAATTCAATACTTCCAATCCTTAGCTTCCCAAAAGATTAACTTAACTTTTTACATTCTTTTCAAATTATGAGTTAAATAGAACTTCGAACTTATTTTTAACCTGCATTTTTAAAACCTGTAAATTCTATTTTTAAAATAGTTGACTACTAAATAAACAAATACTGTATCCAAGTTTAGGTAAAGGTAAAAGAGTTAAGACAGGCACAATAAGCAGTTCGTCTTTATTAAAAGACAAACTGTACTGTATATATCTGTGGTGTTTGGTAGAAACATGATAACTCCATTTTAAAATTTGCGTCTTTGCGTCCACTTTACATCGACCTACAACCTAAACGGGTGAACCGATTTTCTTCAAATTTGAAATATAATTTTTCAAAGGTTATGTTCATAAGTATTCCAAATTTGAAGAAAATCTGTGGCCTCGTTTACACTCTAGCTTGATTTAAAGTGGGCGTAAGGACGCTAATTTTAAAATGGAGTTATCAGGTTTCTACCAAACACCACAGATATATATACAACATACAAAAAGGCATGTTTTCACTCAAAACATTAAATACAAATTCACTAAGACCCTCAGCAACAACTCACTGTCGCCCATTTTGGAAACTGTCCGCCACAACTGCCAGATTAACTTAAAAAGTGCTAGATCCTCTGTTTTATTTTCAGGGTTCTAACCCCTTTAATTAAATAAAAAACCACAAACACCACAATATAGAATGTCCGATTAATAGAACTCAAGATATACTTACTTACTTATCCGGCTCCCGATCCATGAAGGGTCTCTGCCTGAGATATTGCGGTCTTCCATCGGTTGCGGTCCCTCGCACGCTCCCTCCAGTCGTCGAGACCAAGCGCTCTTGCGTCTGTGACCGCCTGGTCCCTATAGCGGAGGTTCGGTCTTCCTGGTCGTCTCGAACCTGGGGGCTGGGATTCGAAGATTTTCTTGGCTGGAGCGTTGTTGTCCATTCGCTCGATGTGGCCGAGCCAATGTAGTCGACGTGTTTTGGCTCTTTGGACTACATCCACATCTTGGTACAGCTCGTACAGTTCACGATTGAATCTTCTCCTCCAATCGCCCTCCTCGCATATAGGACCAAATATCCGCCGTAGAATTTTTCGCTCGAAAGTGCCCAGGATCAATTCCCCTTTTTTACTTATCGTCCAGCACTCGGCACCGTAGAGTAGAACTGGTAAAATTAGAGTTTTGTATAGCGTGCACTTTGTCTTTCGAGAAAGAAGTTTTGAACCCATTTGTTTGGCCAAACCGAAGTAGCAGCGGTTCGCTAGGGTAATTCTTCGTCGGATTTCCACTAAGGTGTCGTTCGTGGGATTGATGTTTGTTCCGAGGTAGGTGAACTCCTTGACTACCTCGAAATTACTGCTACCTACAGTGACGTTTTGTCCTAGGCGATGGACAGATGAGGCTTTGTTTGTTGATAGCATGTACTTTGTTTTGTCCTCATTCACTTCAAGACCAACGCGTTTCGCCTGTTCATCAATAGCTGTGAATGCTTCAAGTACAGCTCTCTTGGAACGGCCGATGATGTCGATGTCGTCCGCATAACCAAGCAGTTGAGAAGACCTGTTAAAGATAGTGCCTTCCATGTTAACACCACTCTTGCGCACTATCTGCTCCAGGACTAGGTTGAAGAAATCACATGATAGCGCATCTCCTTGTCTGAACCCTGTACACGTCTGGAATAACTCGGATGAGCTGTTACCCATTTGCACGTTGCACCGCGTATTTTGTAACGTCATGCGGCATAGCTGGATCAGTTTTTTCGGGATCCCGAGTTCCGACATCGCCAATAGAAGCTCTTGGCGACTTATGCTATCATATGCGGCTTTGAAGTCGATGAATAGGTGGTGGGTCTCGACTTGAAATTCGTTGGTCTTTTCCAGGATTTGCCTCAATGTGAAGATTTGGTCTATCGTTTATCTGCCTGGCCTGAAGCCACACTGGTACGTGCCGATCATAGTGTTGCAGAAAGGTTTTAGACGCTCACATAGTACGTTGGATAGGATCTTGTAGGCAACATTAAGCAGGGATATGCCTCTGTAGTTCTTGCAGGACATAGGATCGCCTTTTTTGTAGATTGGGCATATGGAGCTATTTGACCAGTCGTCGGGCATACTTTCCTCCTCCCAAACTTGGTTGATGAGCTGGTGCATGCACCCTACCAGAACATCTCCTCCATACTTGAAGAGTTCCGCTGGTAGGCCATCCGAGCCGGCGGATTTGTTGTTCTTAAGCTTGTGGATGGCTTTCTTAACCTCTTCAGTACTGGGTGCTGGGACTGGATCTTCATTGACTGGTCTACTGCTTCTTTGTTCCCCTGTCGCCTCCTCTACATAATGCCCATTAAGCAGCTGCTGGAAATGCTGCTTAAACACGTCTACAATTCCCTGTGCTTCGGTGACTAGGTTCCCTTCGCTGTTTCGAAGAGCTTGCGTGCCAGTCCTATAACCAGATGCCAGTTGCTTGGCTGTTTTGTAGAACCGGCGGGTGTTGGTGGCGTTGCTGGACTCTTCGAGATACTTGAGCTGAGAGGCTGCGGATGCTCTTTTCTTTCTACGCAGGGTTTTTTTCTCTTTCCTTCTCTTTTCACGGTACTCCTCTCTTGCTGCTCTTGTTTTCCGTTGCAGCATTTGCATTCGTGCATTTTCCGTCTCCTGCTTCAATATCGCGCATTCATCATCATACCACGGGTTCTTTTTTCTGGGTGGTTGATAGCCTATGGTGGTCTCGGCTGTCTCTTTAATAATGTCGCGATACTGGTTCCACTGGTTGTTGACGCTTGTGGCTGGGTGTACGGCAGAGAGTTTCCCGGTCAATTGCTCACTGTAGTCTCTGGCTTTCTCAGATGTGCTAAGGCATGCGATGTTGAACTTCTTTCTTTGGGCGGTCTTCGTTTTCTTTTCATTGGACAGTCGGGCTCTGAACTTTGTCACAACAAGAAAGTGGTCAGAGTCCACGTTTGCACCTCGGAAAGTTCGCACGTCCAAGATGTTCGATGCGTACCTTGCGCCAATTAGCACGTGGTCGATTTGGTTGGCCGTTCGACCATCTGGAGATCGCCAGGTTGCTGTGTGTATCCTTCGCCTGGGGAACCTAGTGCTACTTATCACCGTATTACGAGCTGCAGCAAAGTCGATTAGTCGGAAGCCGTTGTCTGTTGTCGTTTCGTGGAGGCTGTGCTTTCCAACTAATCCGCCGAACTCAAGATATAACCATTAAAAAAAAAAAAAAAAAAAAAAAAAAAAAAAAAAAAAAAAAAAAAAAAAAAAAAAATTAATTAATTGTGCTTTTTTTAATGAACTCAAGATATAACCATTAAAAAAAGCACAAACACCACAATATAGAATGTCCGATTAATAGAACTCAAGATATAACCATTTTACGTGAACGTTATCATCCTTTTTTTAATTTTCAGCAAAATAAAAAATCAACAAATAAAGTCTCCACAAAAACGCAAATAAGGTTTGCTTAAAACGGTTATGTTATGGGTCCTATTTATCGGATCTCCAAGATAAAAGTCTTGAGACTTAGGGAAAATGACAGAGCATCATGTCAAATTTTTCAAAAGTGCATTGAAGTGTTAATCACCCTACCATATAAAAAGAAAACCAAGCGGGTTTTAACCCCCACCCCCGCCAAAGGCTGAGAAAAAAACCTTCCAGACTTTTGTATTCCATATCACGACACATGTACCAATAATCCCTCATACTCCGATTTTGGTTATACCTCCACTCACAAAATTTTCTCTATAATGGCACAGCCCCGAGATGCAGGAACCTATCCCTGACTCTTCCCGATAAAACAGTTATCAATCCGAAATAAACTGTTGAATACGTCGGAGTTCACTTATTCGAACGATTCAATGTAACTAACACGCCAAATTCTCTCCTGCGTCCTTTTATAAAATTAAGAGGCGGTCTCCAAGCCAGGACAAAACCTCTGCTTTACAAGCAACTCATTTGCCCAATATTAACATA
This sequence comes from Dasysyrphus tricinctus, assembly GCA_963921185.1. Classification (NCBI taxonomy): domain Eukaryota; kingdom Metazoa; phylum Arthropoda; class Insecta; order Diptera; family Syrphidae; genus Dasysyrphus; species Dasysyrphus tricinctus. The sequence continues at coordinate 76,480,467 of OY992530.1, read as the reverse complement.
TTGCTTCCTTATATGATATACAACAATAAGCTCCACGTATATGCAAAAACTGCAATTGTTAGAGCGAAAAGCTCTCCGTCACTGCAAATCTTTTCATTGAAACCCAACTCCAACCGCTAGGTATTATAGCAATGAAAGGGAAATGCTTTGCGAAGCTCAAGAATTGTCCCTATTGACAAATACATTATCTAAGATGCTGAGAAAGATGCCAACCCATCCCAGCCCTTTTATTAATTTACTTACAGGAAACTCACCCACAGACGACCGATATCGCCAGGTATCCTTGATGGATCCAGCTTTTGGAATAGCTATGGGAGATAGCTTTGGGAACTTCTACGATGCTGCAGGATCGCAGCACAACAGAAGTTGAAGCCACCAAGCAACCAAACCAACCAACAACCCACACGGAGCTAAAAATCTATTATCATCACCAATTATCATCACCACACCCATCAACGAAAGTCAGCACAGCTCAAGCCGACCCTATATTTAAGTAAAACTTACTCTTAGACTTAAGAAACTTTGTAATACAACAATGTAAAAACTAAATGTAACCAACTTAACCAAGCAGAGCCCCTATTATGTGCTCGCAGATGAAAATAAATAAATAATTGTAAAACGATAGTACCTAACTAGCCAATGTAACAACCTTCTGAGCATAAATCAAAATATGGTGTGTATGTTAGATGCACATCTTGATGAAATCACCCCTGTCAAAATTGGAAAGTGAAATCGAGATCAGAAAGGAAAAAGGAATTGAGACCAGACGACTGGCCGAATTTAGTTCTACTTTTTTCATACTTCAGAAAGTTACATACATTCACATGTTTATCTTTTAATATTCTCGCGCTCCCATACGCATATTAAAGGCTTTCGAAACCAACCCGAAACATTCCGAACTACAATAAAACTTTCGTTTTTGTTGTAGCTTTGCTCTTTGCTAGCGATGTCACATCGCGCCCTCCTCCTGTTAATCGACATGTGAATTATTTTTGACAGGCGAAACTTTTCCTTGTCGTCCGAATGTTTCGCGTTGGCTTGTTAGAACCTAAATAATTATTGGGTGAACCTTAAAAACTTTGGGATGGAAAGAACAATTTTTTGCTGGTTGGTTGAAGGTTGCATTTTCATAGGAATTACATTAATCTGGATGTTTCTTTTTCTTCTCTTTTATTGCGGATCCAACACAACAAAAAATATAGGTTGACTGACAGGTTCAAATACAATTGAAAATAAATTGATAGGTGAAAAAAAAATGTCAATCGAATATTTCACTTTAATTTTGTTTTTTATAATTTATTCGTAGTAGCCTTAGAAATTTTATTTTTCTATATAAGCTACGAAAATTAAAAAAAATATTCATTACGAAAAAAAAAATTGAGCGAGCAACATCTCGAGCTGATTAAATAAATTTTTCAAGAAAAAGACTAACAAAATAGAACAAAACAAAACCCATAAACACTAACCATAAGCTAACATTATTCCGTATAGGTAATAAATAAAATATTTAATTTGGTTTAGTTAAGTTAATTTAAGTTAAGATTTAATTCTTTCTTTTAATTATTAAATATTCAGCCTTATTACATGGCCCATCATACAACGAATCCCCAAAAAAAGTATCATAGCTTCCGCCGTAGCAGAAATTCTATCAAAATATTTCTGCTAGGACCGAAGCTATGATACGATATTTTCGGGATTTCACCACGGGGCCTGTGATGAGGCTGATTAATAAGAAAAAGAAATGCATGAAAATTTAAAATTAATTTCAAATTCCATAAATTCTGAAGCTTTTTTCAATTTTTTTTAGATACATAATTGAAAATACAAAAATAAAACAATTACCACAAGACTAGACCATGAATTTCAGTAATTATACGATAATTTTATTTAACATGTATGTATGTCAAGCCTTACCTATTTTTATTTTTAGATTTTCAATCAAGAACAAATGTAAGAATGGCGACGAGATTCATGAGATTAGGTTAATAATAGAAATTATAAATTATAAAATCAATGCATGCTTAAGCTCTTTCTTTTTCAGATTGTTCTACAATTGAAATCGCGTTCGACGATGAATTCGATGCAAAAATCGAGGAAGATAATATGCTTGTTAACACGAGCAAAAACATCGACGGCACAATCATCGAAAAAACGCCAAAAAGAGTTACATTTTTCGATGATTTTATCGTCGATGTCACAAATAAACTTCTAGACGATGTTTTAGACGATATCGCGAATCTTGAAAAAATTTCTATTGGCCATCTAATGAAAACTTCTTCAGCTGGAGAAAGCTTCTGGCATTCGAAATTTTTTGCTTGGACGCGGTTATTTAGATTTTCTTCCGCGTTGATTCCACATTTTTAATTCGTTTCTTATATTTTGATTGTTTTTTTTTCTTCAAGATATTTTTTTTATAATTTGAATGACGTATTTTCAAAAACACACTAAATTAACTAACTGACAAATTTTCAAAGCAACTAAATTAAATAAAAAATTTTCTATTTCATGAGTTTTTTCTAATTCCACTTGTATTTATTTCATTAGGAAAAATAACTTGCATAAATATATACCTTAAAACGTTATTGCTATTGTCATTTTTTTTATTAGATAAATGGAAGGGTGGTAGGTAGGTACTGTGTAAGTTTTGGCCAAAATCGAGGTAAGAAAATTGAAAAAAAAAAATTAAATAATATTATTTTCAGTCTTGCGTTAACTGTTTTTCTGTTATTTTAATACCATAGCTAGGTACCACTAACTCCAAATAGAACATTCAACTCAATTTAATAAAAACCTGGTTGGAAGATCCGACCCTTAGCCAACTCAAACTCTTCATTCTGCTTGGTAACCTCAAGTGTATTTCCGTTTACGTAAAATGCGTTCTTACTTTTAGTAACATCCACCGTATATTGAATCCGATGAATGAGCTGCGGAGGGAATCAAACTCAATTTTGACATTTCGCTTCAGTAAAAATGTCAATATTGAGACTGATTCCCTCCGCAGCCCATCCATCGGATTCTGTAATCGGGGTGATAAGCTATTGATGAACACAGAGAAGCTATAATTAGGCACTCCAATGGCTTCTTTGTGTCCAGTAATAGGTTATAACTTCATATTTTGACTAAATTCTAGACATCAGAGAACACCACCCGATACCATACCACCTCAAAATTCAATACTTCCAATCCTTAGCTTCCCAAAAGATTAACTTAACTTTTTACATTCTTTTCAAATTATGAGTTAAATAGAACTTCGAACTTATTTTTAACCTGCATTTTTAAAACCTGTAAATTCTATTTTTAAAATAGTTGACTACTAAATAAACAAATACTGTATCCAAGTTTAGGTAGAGGTAAAAGAGTTAAGACAGGCACAATAAGCAGTTCGTCTTTATTAAAAGACAAACTGTACTGTATATATATATACAACATACAAAAAGGCATGTTTTCACTCAAAACATTAAATACAAATTCACTAAGACCCTCAGCAACAACTCACTGTCGCCCATTTTGGAAACTGTCCGCCACAACTGCCAGATTAACTTAAAAAGTGCTAGATCCTCTGTTTTATTTTCAGGGTTCTAACCCCTTTAATTAATTAAAAAACCACAAACACCACAATATAGAATGTCCGATTAATAGAACTCAAGATATAACCATTAAAAAAAGCACAAACACCACAATATAGAATGTCCGATTAATAGAACTCAAGATATAACCATTTTACGTGAACGTTATCATCCTTTTTTTAATTTTCAGCAAAATAAAAAATCAACAAATAAAGTCTCCACAAAAACGCAAATAAGGTTTGCTTAAAACGGTTATGTTATGGGTCCTATTTATCGGATCTCCAAGATAAAAATCTTGAGACTTAGGGAAAATGACAGAGCATCATGTCAAATTTTTCAAAAGTGCATTGAAGTGTTAATCACCCTACCATATAAAAAGAAAACCAAGCGGGTTTTAACCCCCACCCCCGCCAAAGGCTGAGAAAAAAACCTGCCAGACTTTTGTATTCCATATCACGACACATGTACCAATAATCCCTCATACTCCGATTTTGGTTATACCTCCACTCACAAAATTTTCTCTATAATGGCACAGCCCCGAGATGCAGGAACCTATCCCTGACTGTTCCCGATAAAACAGTTATCAATCCGAAATAAACTGTTGAATACGTCGGAGTTCACTTATTCGAACGATTCAATGTAACTAACACGCCAAATTCTCTCCTGCGTCCTTTTATAAAATTAAGAGGCGGTCTCCAAGCCAGGACAAAACCTCTGCTTTACAAGCAACTCATTTGCCCAATATTAACATATTGCTTCCTTATATGATATACAACAATAAGCTCCACGTATATGCAAAAACTGCAATTGTTAGAGCGAAAAGCTCTCCGTCACTGCAAATCTTTTCATTGAAACCCAACTCCAACCGCTAGGTATTATAGCAATGAAAGGGAAATGCTTTGCGAAGCTCAAGAATTGTCCCTATTGACAAATACATTATCTAAGATGCTGAGAAAGATGCCAACCCATCCCAGCCCTTTTATTAATTTACTTACAGGAAACTCACCCACAGACGACCGATATCGCCAGGTATCCTTGATGGATCCAGCTTTTGGAATAGCTATATGGGAGATAGCTTTGGGAACTTCTACGATGCTGCAGGATCGCAGCACAACAGAAGTTGAAGCCACCAAGCAACCAAACCAACCAACAACCCACACGGAGCTAAAAATCTATTATCATCACCAATTATCATCACCACACCCATCAACGAAAGTCAGCACAGCTCAAGCCGACCCTATATTTAAGTAAAACTTACTCTTAGACTTAAGAAACTTTGTAATACAACAATGTAAAAACTAAATGTAACCAACTTAACCAAGCAGAGCCCCTATTATGTGCTCGCAGATTAAAATAAATAAATAATTGTAAAACGATAGTACCTAACTAGCCAATGTAACAACCTTCTGAGCATAAATCAAAATATGGTATGTATGTTAGATGCACATCTTGATGAAATCACCCCTGTCAAAATTGGAAAGTGAAATCGAGATCAGAAAGGAAAAAGGAATTGAGACCAGACGACTGGCCGAATTTAGTTCTACTTTTTTCATACTTCAGAAAGTTACATACATTCACATGTTTATCTTTTAATATTCTCGCGCTCCCATACGCATATTAAAGGCTTTCGAAACCAACCCGAAACATTCCGAACTACAATAAAACTTTCGTTTTTGTTGTAGCTTTGCTCTTTGCTAGCGATGTCACATCGCGCCCTCCTCCTGTTAATCGACATGTGAATTATTTTTGACAGGCGAAACTTTTCCTTGTCGTCCGAATGTTTCGCGTTGGCTTGTTAGAACCTAAATAGTTATTAGGTGAACCTTAAAAACTTTGGGATGGAAAGAACAATTTTTTGCTGGTTGGTTGAAGGTTGCATTTTCATAGGAATTACATTAATCTGGATGTTCCTTTTTCTTCTCTATTATTGCGGATCCAACACAACAAAAAATATAGGTTGACTGACAGGTTCAAATACAATTGAAAATAGATTGATAGGTGAAAAAAAATGTCAATCGAATATTTCACTTTAATTTTGTTTTTTATAATTTATTCGTAGTAGCCTTAGAAATTTTATTTTTCTATATAAGCTACGAAAATTAAAAAAAATATTCATTACGAAAAAAAATATTGAGCGAGCAACATCGTTCGTGAGCTGATTAAATAAATTTTTCCAGAAAAAGACATACTAAATAGAACAAAACAAAACCCATAAACACACCATAAACACATTATTACGTATAGGTAATAAATAAAATATTTAATTTGGTTTAGTTAAGTTAACTTAAGTTAAGATTTAATTCTTTCTTTTAATTATTAAATATTCAGCCTTATTACATGGCCCATCATACAACGAATCCCCAAAAAAAGTATCATAGCTTCCGCCGTAACAGAAATTCTATCAAAATATTTCTGCTAGGACCGAAGCTATGATACGATATTTTCGGGATTTCACCCCGGGGCCTGTGATGAGGCTGATTAATAAGAAAAAGAAATGCATGAAAATTTAAAATTAATTTCAAATTCCATAAATTCTGAAGCTTTTTTCAATTTTTTTTAGATACATAATTGAAAATACAAAAATAAAACAATTACCACAAGACTAGACCATGAATTTCAGTAATTATACGATAATTTTATTTAACATGTATGTATGTCAAGCCTTACCTATTTTTATTTTTAGATTTTCAATCAAGAACAAATGTAAGAATGGCGACGAGATTCATGAGATTAGGTTAATAATAGAAATTATAAATTATAAAATCAATGCATGCTTAAGCTCTTTCTTTTTCAGATTGTTCTACAATTGAAATCGCGTTCGACGATGAATTCGATGCAAAAATCGAAGAAGATAATATGCTTGTTAACACGAGCAAAAACATCGACGGCACAATCATCGAAAAAACGCCAAAAAGAGTTACATTTTTCGATGATTTTATTGTCGATGTCACAAATAAACTTCTAGACGATGTTTTAGACGATATCGCGAATCTTGAAAAAATTTCTATTGGCCATCTAATGAAAACTTCTTCAGCTGGAGAAAGCTTCTGGCATTCGAATTTTTTTGGTTGGACGCGGTTATTTAGATTTTCTTCCGCGTTGATTCCACATTTTTAATTCGTTTCTTATATTTTGATTGTTTTTTTTTCTTCAAGATATTTTTTTTATAATTTGAATGACGTATTTTCAAAAACACACTAAATTAACTAACTGACAAATTTTCAAAGCAACTAAATTAAATAAAAAATTTTCTATTTCATGAGTTTTTTCTAATTCCACTTGTATTTATTTCATTAGGAAAAATAACTTGCATAAATATATACCTTAAAACGTTATTGCTATTGTTATTTTTTTTTATTAGATAAATGGAAGGGTGGTAGGTAGGTACTGTGTAAGTTTTGGCCAAAATCGAGGTAAGAAAATTGAAAAAAAAAAAAATTAAATAATATTATTTTCAGTCTTGCGTTAACTGTTTTTCTGTTATTTTAATACCATAGCTAGGTACCACTAACTCCAAATAGAACATTCAACTCAATTGAATAAAAACCTGGTTGGAAGATCCGACCCTTAGCCAACTCAAACTCTTCATTCTGCTTGGTAACCTCAAGTGTATTTCCGTTTACGTAAAATGCGTTCTTACTTTTAGTAACATCCACCGTATATTGAATCCGATGAATGAGCTGCGGAGGGAATCAAACTCAATTTTGACATTTCGCTTCAGTAAAAATGTCAATATTGAGACTGATTCCCTCCGCAGCCCATCCATCGGATTCTGTAATCGGGGTGATAAGCTATTGATGAACACAGAGAAGCTATAATTAGGCACTCCAATGGCTTCTTTGTGTCCAGTAATAGGTTATAACTTCATATTTTGACTAAATTCTAGACATCAGAGAACACCACCCGATACCATACCACCTCAAAATTCAATACTTCCAATCCTTAGCTTCCCAAAAGATTAACTTAACTTTTTACATTCTTTTCAAATTATGAGTTAAATAGAACTTCGAACTTATTTTTAACCTGCATTTTTAAAACCTGTAAATTCTATTTTTAAAATAGTTGACTACTAAATAAACAAATACTGTATCCGTTTAGGTAAAGGTAAAAGAGTTAAGACAGGCACAATAAGCAGTTCGTCTTTATTAAAAGACAAACTGTACTGTACTGGGATATATTGCAGAAATACAGCAGGCTGGGACAATACTCAAAATGGGGTTTAATTATAACATTGTAAACTTTTGTTGCACTGTTCATTGTAAGGCTTGTCCTGATTTTGCGTAAAACTCCCAATTTTTTTGACACTTTTTTGCATATATAGTCAATATGTTCTTTCCACGAGAGTTTATTATCTAATATAACACCAAGATACTTTATATGAGACACAATTTCAAGGGGATAGTTTTCGACATGGATGGATATGGTGGGAGGTATCGACGAAACCATTGAATAAATATAAATAGAAGTGACACCGCATTACTCAAAGCGATACTAGAAGGTGTTGTCCAATAGAAACAAATAAATAGAAATTATGAAACTTTTGCGTACGCAAACCAATTCTCAAAGGGATATTTATTTATTTAATATTTCCTTTATTACTGGTTTCCATGACGATTATGGGTCAATTTATTATTTTGTATTTAAATTTTGTTTACAATTTGTGTTATAAGGTATGGTGGTATTGGTTGCTTTTGTTTTTTGTTTGTTGCCATGACTATGATTTTTCAAGCTAAGCAGAAGATTTTATTTTTCTTATTGAAATATAGAACAAAATTATTTGAGGATAGTCTTATTATTATTTCATAATGTGTTTAGATACAAACAAAAATATATGTGGGAAGTTTAGAGACTTAATGATTTTGATTATTTATGCAGGGCGGAGGGTTCATTTTCATTTAGTTTCTTGTATAATTTCTGTGAAAAATAGTTTTTGCTCTCAGATTTTAATTTAGGGATGTAGCTTTGTACATATGTACCGTACATACATATTTACTGGCTCAATAGAGTAAGTCATATTTTAAACAAGACAAACACTTTGTTTTTGAAAACGTTTGGTCACCTTCCGGAAGCCAAAGTGCGTGGCTTCAACCATAAGAAGTGCAGCAGGTCTATTGCTAGGACATTACATATAACATCTTGCTCAGAAGCTCTGATTGATGTCTTCAATATCATAATCTCTCTCCTCTGTAGGAGCATCCACGCATATGAAGTTTTAGTTGGTGAATTCAGACCAGAAGCGATTTGTCATGAAGCATCGACAGATACACACCAAGGTAGACGTTGTTTTTGGTCTTGATAACAGTCGATACACTGTGTTCAAAAATTAGTCTTTGTTGCAAAAACCATAACACTTAAGGATATCCTATTTGAAAATTTTGTTAAAAAAAACACTCCTGTAACTTAACATAATTTTAGATGACTAGTGCATTGGGATCTGTCGCGCTGGAGGACTTGCAATCGAATATTAGCTTATTCCACCCGCCATTTTCGAGGGATTATATCAATTATATCCGGCTACAGTCAGCATAAAATCGTAGGCGTTCTCCATTGATGCCAATGGCAGCCCACAATACGGACACTGTATAGGCCAGAAAATCACTAGAACCTCCTTCTTTGCGCAGAGGTGGTACTATAGACCATGAATAAACGAGGACTCTTCTTGATTCTAGTTTATGGTTCTATAGTTGATTTTGTATTGCCATAGAAAACTATAAAATTTTCATCCACAACGTGGGAAGCGCAGTAACACAGATAATAGAGTTACATACGCATCCCAGTTCAAATAAAAATTACCAATTCTCAATATTTTTCCTTTCAAGCTTTTTTTCTTCTTCCCCAAAAATTAAATCGACAGAGACGTTATAATAAGAGCTTTTTACTATAGTGAAATTTGCTTGGGTAAAATAGGTAATGAGCGGGTTTGTGCACGTTTTTCTAATATCTGTTGCTCCTACGAAAAAAAAGTGTCACTATATTTTTTGTGTAGAATTTTATGAACAATAATATTAATTCATTAATTTTTTGAAAAAAATGTATATTCGCTGAGATATTTACAAAAAACTGTTATATGTCCCTTTTACAGTACAAAATCAAAAGTGTTACACGCTATAACTTCAAGATTAATTAACGTACAGAGTTTGTTAATAGCTCATTTTTAAGATAATTTTACTGTCTAAATGTTATTGTGTTATTATTTTCTTGTAAAATGAAATTCTATCGAGTTGTTGAATAAAAACCAAATCACTTTCTTTTTCAAGATGGCAGCCTTCCCCTTACCGCGGGCAACTCACAAACTTGGTTTTACATTGAGGAGATATAGCCAAGCACAAATCGTTGAAACAATTTTGCCCATCGATTAATGAAATTTTAATCAATTCTTTGAGAAAATTAGCTCCACCATTCTTGCACCATTTTCTCTGAATCTATTGATTGTATGAAAAAGTACGTTAATCTTTTTCGTGTAAAATTACATAAGCTACAATTTGTACCTTCACATTTTTTCCAAAAAACTGCTAGTTTTCGTGAAATAAAGAAAAAACTGAATTTTGCCCCGCCTTAAAAAATTAAGCCCCGGCCCAAATTTGCCGAACTTTTTAGGAAATGCTGAAGACGTCAAAACAAAGCTCTCCACCGAACTTCAGCTTTGTCGGAATTTTTTCGAAGTTTTGCCATTTTTGTGTCTAATTTTCCTGGGCTATTCCTTTTTCTCTCTAAGAAATCCTTATTTAAAATTTATTAATTCAGCGTATTTTCATATGAACTGGTTTTAGACGAAAGCTAACAACTAATTAATGATTTTCTCAAAGATGAATGAAGGTATTTGGAAGATTCAAAAAGAATTTCGAAGCAAAATGTTCATACCTTAGTTAGAATGACCATAAACATTAATTCGAAAAAAATTACCGCGAGTTTTTTTAAAACAAAAAAGCATTCCTTTTTTATTTTTAAATTTGAATATCTTAAAACGGTGACGTGCTAGAGCAATTTCTAAGCCAGATTCGAAATCAGCACATCAAAGACCACCAGAAAAATAAATCTTGGTTCAACCAGTAAAAACACATCAATTTTCAACTAGCGCTTGAGTTCAAATGGGTTGCCGCAGAAAAAAACCTAAGACAGAGATTTGTTGGAAATTGTTTATGCTTTCAATTGTTCTGTGATGTTATTCACGAATAATGGATAGTTTTTGAGCCATAAGTAAAATCCGCCCGACAAAATGCACTTTTTCTTAATTTTTTGCATTTTTGTCCACGTTGCGTCACGAAATTTTGTTCGAAAAACTCAGATTCGGATTCAGCACCCCCGAAAACATAAGGAAGGAACAAATCAAAACTACACTACAACTTGCATGCTAAAAATACAATTTGACTGGCCTAAATCGCAATGTAACGAAAACGATGGATTTTGAACGATAATAGTGAGCTAATCATGAGGCCTCAGTGGCGCGGTGTGTTGTTTATTGGCTTCTGAATCACTTGGTTCATGGTTCACTCCCACATTACGGCAAAGGGCTGTTCAATAAATATGAGCAAAACGAAATACTCGTGAAATAGCTATAACTCAATGCTAAACAGCTCAGTGGTAACACACACAGGTTGTTGTTGTTCATTCAAAATTATTGGAAATTTAGCCAAATTTTTTAAAAATAGTGATGGGGCGTTTCGACAAAAGGATGCGTATGTGCTTTATTGTTTTCTGAATGACTTTTAATTAAAATAATAATTATCCTGATATAAATTAGTGAACTAGTAACAATTCCGACATTTTATTGAAATTAATTCCTAATTTTAAGTTCGAAACGATTTTACTTGCTCAATAGTTGTTGTATTAATTTGGAGTTCTCCTATCTTTATATGGCCATAACATCTAAGAATCACAATATTTCAATTATTATTTAGTCAATCAAAAAAATTATGTCAGTCTCAAACAAAGTAAAAGTTTTCTAAAAATTATAAGTTGTTGCTAATCATAACATAATTGCCCTCCAAAAGTACTTGAGAGTGCTAGGACGCCATATGGCCCTAGGCTCAATGATAGGAAAATCCCTATGCACACCTCCGCGTGGTGGAGGGTGGGTAACGCTAACGTGCAGGGGGACCGAATGGATGCCGGGATAAGCAGACAACCCAGCTTTGCTGGTCAGGGCACAAACTTGTCCTTGGGATGGTTAAAAGCCCCCTTAAGACGGATGAACTGCAGGTGGCGGTCAACGGCATGATAGTCTGGTGGCGGAGGAGCGTTTTTGTTAAAAGGCCAACGGCAGCAGCAGGTAGCGTCTGTAACCCATATTGGGCGGCTACAAAAGGCGTCTGTTTTCCCATAGTGGGCGGCCTCGAGCAGTTATGTGTTTGACCATACAAAAGGCGGGTGTGCCTGTCAAATCTGAGCTTATGTATGTTATTAATCGTATCTCGGAAAACACCATGGTGGAAGGATATATGCTATTACATGAAATATGACAACAATTGGAAATGAGTCCCCAAGAGGTAACCATTTTATGGAGAATCCTTCTGCAGCTTCGGCTGCTGTAAACCGCACATCGGATTTGGGGGTGCGGCATCTTTCGTGTACCAGCGTCAATCAAGACGCCATAACAATAAATGAATCGTTAACAAATAGAAGAAGTCTTTTAAGAAGAGCAAATGATACTTTTGGCTACCGCATACGTACGAAAATCGGAGCATGGAACGTTCGATCCTTGTACGGCGAAGGTAGATACGAGCAGGTTGAGCGTGAAATGCTTCACCTTAAGATCAGTATCCTGGGCATCAGTGAAACTAGGTGGAGAGGAAGAGCCGAATACAGAGCTGACTCTGGGCAAACGAGAATGCTGTATTCCGGGGAGGATGAAAGAGAGGGTGGCCAAAGGCTGCATGGTGTCGGAATTATGTTGAACGAAGAAGCAAGGCGTAGTCTTATATCCTGGGCGCCCATTTCTGCAAGAATAATGACAGCAAGGTTCCGTTCAAAAATTCGCAACGTCACAATAATTCAGTGCTACGCCCCCACAAATGAAGCGACCGAGGAAGACAAAACCGCTTTCTACACTCATCTTAACTCAGTTTACAGTGGTGTTCCAAGAGCCGACATCATAATTGTCATGGGAGATCTCAATGCCCAAGTCGGATCAGACAACTACGGTCTGGAACGCGTCATGGGGAAAAATGGCTTGGGGTCACGAAATGAAAATGGCGATTTGCTGGTCGATTTTTGTAACGCTAATCGTCTTGTACTGGGTGGAACTGTGTTTAAACATAAGACTTGCAACAAAATCACCTGGGTACATCCGGATGGTCAAACTGAAAACCAAATTGACCACATCATGATTCAGCAGCGATGGAGGAAGTCAATGTGCGATGTTCGGAGCATAAGAAATGCCGACATTGGAAGCGACCATCATTTGGTTCTCATGAGTCTCAAGCTACGAACGGCAGCTGTACAACGTCAATCACAGGGTGCAGCAAGGAATTCGAAGTTCAATACAAATGCTTTAAGTGATCCCAACATATGTCGTAACTATGTCACCAACCTTAACGACAGAGCTTCGTCATTAAATGGAATACAACATTCAACAATTGATGAGATGTGGGGTGATATAAAAAGTGTTTTTATGGATGCTGGATCCGAAACTGTACCCAAGCAGTCGAGAGTTAGAGACTCTTGGATATCCCAAGACACCTGGGATAAAATCGAGCTTCGCAAATCGTTGAAGATGCAAATAAATGCCGAAGCAGATGCTCAACGAAAGGCTGAATTGCGAAGAGAGTATCGCTTAGCACATAAGATGGTCTATCGCTGTGTGAGACGAGACAAGAGGGTGAGGTTAGACGGTCTCGCAGAAAATGCGGAAAACGCTGCAAGAAGAGGAGACATGAGGGAATTGTACCAAATATCCAAGGAAGTTGTCGGGAAGAAAACCAACACCAATCATCCTGTAATGGATGTGGATGGTACACTTTTGGTATCAATCGAAGATCAGCTGCGCAGGTGGAAGGAGCACTTTTGTGCCTTGCTTAATGAGGATTCTGTCGAGCAGAGTGCTGAAGTGCCCCAGCTTAACGAGATGCGTAGATCATATAGGGGTATTGACATCGAGCCCCCTACAGTACTGGAAATTCAATCTTCGATAAATCTTCTCAAAAACAACAAAGCAGCTGGACTTGATGGTATACCAGCCGAGTTTCTGAAAGCTGACCCTGTCAGAACGGCTAGTATTCTACACCCGTTGATACAAGCTGTGTGGGAAAATGAAATCTATCCCAGCGACTGGAAGGATGGTGTAATTGTTAAGTTGCCAAAGAAAGGTGATCTTAAGAATTGCAACAATTGGCGAGGTATTACAGTTTTGTCCGTTTTTCCAAAATTAATGGCAACCATCATTCTGGAGCGGATAAAGGTTAGAATCGAGTCTACACTCAAGAGGCATCAAGCTGGTTTCCGCAGTGGGCGGTCTTGTGTCGACCATATCAACACTCTGCGTATCGTTCTTGAGCAGTCTGCGGAGTTTCAATCACCGCTTTACCTCATGTTCGTGGATTTTGAGAAGGCCTTTGACCGAGTCAACCGTGAATGTATATGGAGATCACTTCTTGGTAGAGGAATTCCCCCAAAAATTGTTGCCATTATAAGAGAGTCCTATAACAACGCAAGATGCTTTGTTTTACACAATGGGCAGCTATCCGACTCTTTCGAAGTGCGGCAGGGTGTGAGACAGGGAGATGTTCTATCGCCAATTCTCTTTCTACTGGCGATTGACGATGTCTTGACGGCCAGCGTTGGAACATCAGAGAGGCAGGGCATCCAATGGAGACCGTTTGAAAGGCTTAGCCACTTAGACTATGCCGATGATATATGTCTCTTGGCAAATAACATCAGCGGGCTGAACGGGATGTGTCAAGTTCTGAAGTTAAAAGGAGAGGCGAGTGGTCTTAAAATAAATAGCAAAAAGACAAAAATAATGCTCACAGGCCGCTCCACACATCAGCGTATTTTAATACAGGAGACGCCAGTTGAAGAGGTTGAACAATTTAACTACCTTGGAAGTATTGTTTCAGCAAATGGTGGTACTGATCTGGACGTTCAAAGTAGAATAAATAAAGCTCGCGCAGCCTTCGGTTCTCTCTCCCAAATTTGGAACTCATGTCAAATCTCCTTGCGCACAAAGTTGAGATTCTTCGAATCCAATGTCAAATCCGTGCTGTTATATGCTTGCGAAACCTGGAAAGTCACGACTACCATCTCAAAGAAATTGCAGGCTTTTGTGAACCGTTGTCTACGCCATATTCTAAAAATTCGCTGGCCACAAATTATATCAAACGAGGAATTGTGGCGCAGGACAAGCCAGGAGCGGCTGGACGTTGACATAAGAAAGCGTAAATGGCAATGGATTGGTCACACACTGAGGAAACCAAACGATGAAATTGCAAAGCAGTCTTTTGAATGGAATCCTCAGGGTGCACGGCGGGTTGGAAGACCAAGAACAACATGGAAATCAACTGTTCTAGCAGAAGCAGACTCCCAGAGAAAGACGTGGCCACAGTTAAAATATCTATCTGCAGACCGAGAAGGATGGAAACGATTTGTTGGCGCCCTATGCCCCAACCGGGGTTACAGGACTTGATGATGATGATGAATCATAACCTTATAACTCTATAAGATAATCTGCATCAGGTTTGTCTAGTAATAGCGTAAACAACATCTTTGAATATGCCCCAATAAGTTCTTAATTTAGATAAACAACACGCCTGCACCGTCACTGATGTCATAAACAAAATTGTAATATAGGTAGTACAAGAATTTAGTCTGTTATATCTCTTTTTTTTCAATTCCTCGATTTTCGATTCATTCGATATCAAAACGCACGTACCAGACGCATCCACAGCCAAACTAGCTGTTAATATAAGCGCTCAAAGTAAATAACGGTAATGTTTTTATTTTTAGTTCTTATACTTACATCTTAACATCTACTTAATTATTTATTCAAAAGCCTTAATAGACCTTAAACTTGAATATGTATATTTAAAATAGCTTTTTATGGCCTTTAGTCCAAAAAGTGGCGTTTCGTCCGGCTTACCCACTTGGACTCATCAGTGACATAGTGCGGGCCTTTGTCATACGCAATTTGTATTAAGTTCAGTTTAACTTTTTGGCAAAAAACCATTGTAAACTATATCTAACAAGATTAGAGCTCCTAATCATTAAGCTGGAAGTTTTTTTGGCCGGGGCCGGGAATAGCTCCTATATAAGGTTTTTTACTTACAAAGTATATTGAGAACTTTATCCAAATGATCAGATCAATTGAACTCAAGTTGAATACCTCAGCAATGCTATGCAGATTTCGTATCAAGAAAATCAGTAAATTTATTATTTATATACTAAGCTTTGAAAAAAAGTTTAAATTGAAAAGGCAACGAAAATCATTCAAAACTACAAATTCTAAAGAAAATTTAAATTTCATATTAGAACACAACTAACATCCAAAGCAGACGCTACAATCGTCCTGACACCCATCGTTTCCATAGCAATTCATAATAAACAAAAATAACAAACAATGCTATTATTGAAAAATTCCCTTTCGAATACACCAACTTTTTATAATTAAGGAAATTAATTTTATGTTATACACCAACCTCATCATAATATTTAAAGCGAAAGCAGAGCTACTAGAAAATGATGCGGACATTTTGCCCGGTGTCACCTTCTATTTATATTTATTCAATGGACGAAACATTTATAAACATACACTTTGACTTTTCCATATTTAACAACAGACGATTCATTTTAAGCCAGTTATTTATTGCACAAAGATCTTCATTCATATTGTTTATACAAGATGTTACATCACGACCAGAGGTACACAAAAGTCCATCATCAGCAAAAAGCTTGAGCCACGAATGTTTTAACACTTTTTCCATATCATTAATATAAACAAGGAATAAAAGTACACCGAGAAGAGTGCCTTGGGGTATCCCTATATTAACTGGCAATGGCCCTGATATTTTTCCATTTACAGTGGTCCGTTGAGATCTGCCATCAAGAAAGCTCCGAAACCATTCCAGTTCCGTGCCTCTAACACCGATTTTATAAAGTTTTTGCAATAAAATGGAAATATTAACTGTTTCAAACGCTCGTTTAAGGTCTATAAATACCGCAATTACTAAGTTTCTATTGTCTATTTCTGTCTTCCAATTATTAATAACGAAGTTTAAACATGTTTCACAAGAATGATTTTCTCGAAAACCAGACTGATTTGTACACAATATTTTTTCACTAGTAAGGTGTTCTTGTAACTGTGTCATAACTATTTTTTCAAGAACTTTCTCATATATAGGTACCATATTTATTGGGCGATAGTCTTTACAGAATTTAGCATCAGGTATTTTTTTAGTAGGTACAATTAATGACTCTTTCCACGTAGGTGGGAATATACCGGACGCCAACGATGAGTTAATAATTCTAAGGATTACAGGTCCCACTATATTTATTGCATCTTGGAGCATTTTAGATTTCATGAAGTTGAAGTCATTTTTTGTACTTATATTTTTTATTGCACTTAATGTTTGTTCTATATTAACTTGGGAAAACTTAAAGTCTATATTGCACTCTTCGACCAAACATATATAACTAGGATAGGTAACGGAACAAGTCAAATTTACAATACTTTGAACAAAAAATTTGTTAAGCTCATCACATAATATTGCACTATCGTTTACTTTATTGCCATTATCTAATTGCACTTCTGTTATGTTTTCAGTTTTATTGTTATGTAAAACATACCTTTTTAATTGTTTCCACATATCTTTTTGACAATGTGCGTTGTCAACTTTTCTTCTTATAAAACTTGATTTAACATTCAATAATTTTTTTTTATATATGTTTCGATACCGCCTATACTCATTCCAGTCACTATTATTGTTTGTCAAAGCTGCTCTGCGATAGAGGTATATTTTATGGGCTTTATCTTGTTGAAGATCATAATTAAACCATTCTGCATTCACATAAGGGACACTTCTTTCAACTACCATAGAATTTACAATACTTTTTATATTTGTTGCAAATTGCTCGCTAAGAGTGTTAATATTATATGGTTGATCGGGGTCAAAGTTTTGGAAAAAGGTACTTGAATTTAGCTTAAATAGGAATTCATCAGTATCGTACTTACAATATTTAATCATTTTTTTATTGATAATTTTCTCTTTTTTGCACTTAATTAATATTTCTATCGATTCGTGATCACTTATTTTAAAAGAGCTGTTAACTTTCGAAACAATAAGAGAATCATCATTTGTCATAACATAATCGATTAGAGTTCTTGAAGTTTGTGTAATTCTTGTCGGTTCATTAATGGTCATACATATATTATTATCATTCAAACATTCAGCCAGTCTACGACGATAGGTATCTTGAGTTTCAAACCAATTAATATTAACGTCACCACATAAAACATAGAAATTATTGCACTGCTGAAGGAAGTCAATCCATTGGACAAAATTATTACAAAATTCGACTTTAGAACATAAATGAGATCTATATATTGCACCCATGTGTATCACAGAATTATTACTATATTGCACTTTTATTATTAAACACCAACATTTCATTTCGACAGTAAATTTTTTAACAAGTGAGCATTTCAAATTATTTTTAACGTAAAAAGATATTCCACCTGTGTGGCTTGATTCACTTAAACAATTGATGAGCGAATAACCATCCAACTTTAAACTAGCAATGTTATGATTTAACGTTACGTGTGTTTCTGTTAATATTAAAACATCTATATCAACATTATCTACAAAGCACTGTATTTCCGAAAAATTATTTGCCAAACCTTGAATATTTAAGAACACGCAACTTATATTGCTTAATTGCTAGCAATCAATGCGGTCCTTAGCTATTTTTATTCTTCTTAGGAGTGATGGACAGTTAGGGTCATTGGCCGTGTGATCAGTATCAATATCAAGATGCAGGTTTAATCTTGCTGCAGTACAATTGACACATTTTTTTGATTCACTAACACATTCATTTACGTCGTGGTCTCCTGCACATTTAACACAAACTTTTTCCTTTTCACAATCTTTCGCTATATGATTGTATTCACAACATCTAAAACATCTTAACACTTTATAATGGGGATACACCTTACAATAATCCCATCCGATACTAATTTTATTCAACTCAAGTAGAAGTGCATTGGCAACACTATCTACTTCAATTATGGCATTATACCATTTGGTTTTTGGAGACATATAGACACGCACACATTTTATCTCATGGTCACCCAGCTGGTTTTGACATCTAATTGCGCGAATGAGATCGATATCACTAATCAACTCTTTCATTCCCACTACTAGAATTCTTGGTTTTTTTAGAACAGGGACATTAATGTCATAATTTTCTTGCATTTTTGTTTTGATTTCACTTTCAATTTTTTGTATGGACTCTTTATTTGCCTGTATAAGCAAAGCTCCATTTTGAATATTTTTCACTTTGTTTATTTTGAGAGCCATGTTCAAGGGATTAATTACACTACGTACATCCTCATGTGTTTTAATATTATTTTGGTTAATTTTCGGTTTAATCACAATGCACTCATTTTTTTCCTTGAGTGCTTGAGCATACGATATTGTAGGTGATGTTTGTTTGAGTGTGTGAGAGCTACCCACCAAACCATCACTTAAACCGACACTTACACCGTTTGTTTTTTTAGGAATCAGATCAACTGCTTCCTTCAACTCGATGCTCATTTTAGCAATTTCAGATAATTTATCGGAAAAGATTTTCAAAATGTTGTTGCAGTCAGTGCAAAAATATTTCATGCCAATTACTGTGTCAAGCATTTTCACATCATACTCAGTCATGTTGACACATTTTGCATGATATCTTTTCCCGCACATCCCACTACACTTCACCGTTTGCTTAGGTTGCATTTTTTGTTTTGTACAGCTAGGCTCTCCGCACTCAGCTATTGCTTCACTCATTTTTATTATAATGTATATTAAAGTTATCACTCAATAAAAACAAAGGATTTGATTTTGAATGTTGATTTAACTTTTAATTTCAATTTTTATTGTCACAATTTATGAATAAAAATTAATAAAAATTGAAGAAACGGATTGAATAGCTTATTAGCTTTCAAGAACACAATTTTTTTGATTTAATAATATCAAATTTTAGGAGTAATCTAGCTTAACCTTGTAACTGGTTGTTGCAGGCCTTATGACCTTTCCAGAAAAAAAATAAAAAAAAATATTTTCCCTGTGGTTACTATGTTATGATGTTTTTTCCAAAAGTTGTTAACAAGTACTACTTTCCTCGAATACGTAAACACTACGACCATGGATGAACAATTTTTACTATTTTTATATTTTTGTAATATTCTAGAATAACAGTTGTAATAGATGGGTGGTAAAATTTAACAGTAGTTATTGCATTTTTTTTATTATATTTTTTTAAAATATTTTTTTCAGTACAAAAATTTATTTTCGAAAAAGTTTGACCACCTCTAATAAATTAAAATTGTATGAGAACATGAGTGGCCAATTGCTTAAAAAAGTTGTCTATTTAATTCACTTTTCAAAATGGTATAACACATGCTTGTGTCTTAACGAAATAACCAAGAAAATTTGTCAATCATCTAATAAAGCTGCTTTTAACATTTTGGCAAAATGTCTATCAAAATGTTACAATAACCTTTAAATTTGGGTTGGACAAAAATTTTCTCTTTTTATGTGTAAAGGGGTTCAGTGCAAGTATTAACCTCTATTTTAGGTGTTGAAAGACCCACCATTTGGCCACCATATTGAAAAACGAGTTCTGCAAAGTTTTCCATGGCAACTTAAATTTTATTAGTCTTAGAAAAAAAAACTTTGGTACAATTTTGTAGCAAATTCAATTCTCTTCAATTTATGTTAACATATTTTTTACCCTAAAGTTATAAATAAAAAAGTTATAATCAAAAACATATGAATTTTTTCAATGTTTAAATTTTGATTATATTTTTTTTATTTATAGCTTTAGGGTAAAAAGTACGTTAACATAAATTGAAGAGAATTGAATTTGCTACAAATTTGTACCAAAGTTTTTTTTTCTTAGATTAATAAAATTTAAGTTGCCATGGAAAACTTTGCAGAACTCGTTTTCCAATATGGTGGCCAAATGGTTTGGCTTTCAACACCTAAAATCGAGTTTTATACTTGCACTGAACCCCCTTACACATCAAAAGAGAAAATCTTTGTCGACCCCAAATTTGGAGGTTATTGTAACATTTTGATAGACATTTTGCCAAAATGTTAAAAGCAGCTTTATTAGATGATTGACAAATTTTCTTGGTTATTTCGTTAAGGCACAAGCATGTGTTATACCATTTTGAAAAGTGCATTAAATAGACAACTTTTTTAAGCAATTGGCCACTCATGTTCTCATACAATTTTAATTTATTAGAGGTGGTCAAACTTTTTCGAAAATAAATTTTTGTACTGAAAAAAATATTTTAAAAAAATATAATAAAAAAAATTCAATAACTACTGTTAAATTTTACCACCCATCTATTCCAACAATTATTCTAGAATATTACAAAAATATAAAAATAGTAAAAATTGTTCATCCATGGTCGTAGCGTTCACGTATTTGAAACATCATAACATAGTAACCACAGGGAAAATATTTTTTTTATATTTTTTTCTGGAAAGGTCATAAGGCCTGCTACAACCAGTTGCAAGGTTATCCATTATTTACAGGACACCCTGTATATACAACATACAAAAAGCATGTTTTCACTCAAAACATTAAATACAAATTCACTAAGACTCTCAGCAACAACTCACTGTCGCCCATTTTGGAAACTGTCCGCCACAACTGCCAGGGGGAGTTCGCGGATAGCTCCACATCTTAATTTGTTCATATTATATCTTTGTGTCTATGTTCCAAATTTGGTGCTTATATCAAAAAGTGCAGTGGAGGTATAACCAAAATCGGAATATGATGGATTATAGGTACATGTATCGTGATATCAAATACCAAAATCTGGCAGGTTTCGTTTTCAGCCTTTGGGAGGGGTGGGGGTGTTAAAAAGTGCTAGATCCTCTGTTTTATTTTCAGGGTTATAGACCCTTTAATTCATTTTTTTAAAATCGGATATGATTCCCTGTTATTTTTTCTAAGCACAAACACCACAATATTGAATGTCCCATTAATAGAACTCAAGATATAACCATTTTACGTGGACGGTATCATCCTTTTTTTGATTTTCAGCAAAATAAAAAATCAACAAATAAAGTCTCCACAAAAATGCAAATAAGGTTTGCTTAAACCGGTTATGTCATGGGTCCTATTTATCGGATCACCAAGATAAAAGTCTTGAGACTTAGGGAAAATGACAGCATCACGTCCAATTTTTCAAAAGTGGATTGATGTGTTGGGTAATGACCCTACCATATAAAAAGTATAATGGCAAAGCCACGAGATGCAGGAACCTATCCCTGGCTCTTCCCGATAAAACAGTTATCAAGCCGAAATAAACTGTTGAATACGTTGGAGTTCACTTAATTGAAGGATTCAATGCAACTCATTCGCCCAATATTAACATATTGCTTCCTTATATGATATACAACAACAATAAGCTCCACGTATATGCAAAAAATGCTATTATTCGAGCGAAAAGCTCTCCGTCACTGCAAATCTTTTCATTGAAACCCAACTCCAACCGCTAGGTATTATAGCAATGAAGGGGAAAGGCTTTGCGAAGCTCAAGAATTGTCCCGATTGACAAATACATTATCTAAGATGCTGTAAAAAATGCCAACCCATCCCAGACCTTTTATTAATATACTTACAGGAAACTCAGGAAAGCCAGATATGGGAGATAGCTTTGGGAACTTCTACGATGCTGCACGATCCCAGCACAACAGAAGTTGAAGCCACCAAGCAACCAAATCAACCAACAACCGACACGGATCTAAAAATCTATCAGCATAATCATCACCACACCGATTAACGACAGTCAGCAATGCTCAAGCCGACCCTATATTTAAGTAAAACTTACTCTTAAGAAAGACTTAAGAAACTTTGTAATACAACAATGTAAAAACTAAATGTAACCAGCTTAACGAAGCAGAGTCCCTATTAACTAACTAGCCAATGTAACAACCTTCTGATCATAGACAAAAATATGGTATGTATGTGCACATCTTGATGAAATCATCCCTGTCAAAACTGGAAAGCGAAATCGAGATCAGAAAGGAAAAAGGAATTGAGACCAGACGACTGTTTTTTCTTTTTAATATCCTCGTGCTCCCATACGCATATTAAAGGCTTTCGAAACCAACCCAAAACATTCCGAACATTTCGTTTTTGTTGTAGCTTTGCTAGCGATGTCGCATCGCGCCCTCCTCCTATTTATCGACATGTGAATTATTTTTGACAGGCGAAACTTTTCCTTGTCGTCCGAATGTTTCGCGTTGGCTTGTAGAACCTAAATAATTATTGGGGGAACCTTAAAAACTTTGGAATGGAAAGAACAATTTTTTGCTGGTTGGTTGAAGGTTGCATCTTCATAGGAATTACATTAATCTGGATGTTTCTTTTTCTTCTCTTTTATTGCGGATCCAACACAACAAAAAATATAGGTTGACTGACAGGTTCAAATACAATTGAAAATAAATTGATAGGTGAAAAAAATGTCAATCGAATATTTCACTTTAATTTTGTTTTTTATAATTTATTCGTAGTAGCCTTAGAAATTTTATTTTTCTATATAAGCTACGAAAATTAAAAAAAATATTCATTACGAAAAAAAAAATTGAGCGAGCAACATCGTTCGTGAGCTGGCTGATTAAATAAATTTTTCCAGAAAAAAGACACTAAATAGAACAAAACAAAACCCATAAACACTAACCCTAAACTAACATTATTACGTATAGGTAATAAATAAAATATTTAATTTGGTTTAGTTAAGTTAACTTAAGTTAAGATTTAATTCTTTCTTTTAATTATTAAATATTCAGCCTTATTACATGGCCCATCATACAACGAATCCCCAAAAAAAGTATCATAGCTTCCGCCGTAGCAGAAATTGTATCAAAATAGTTCTGCTAGGACCGAAGCTATGATACGATATTTTCGGGATTTCACCCCGGGGCCTGTGATGAGGCTGATTAATAAGAAAAAGAAATGCATGAAAATTTAAAATTAATTTCAAATTCCATAAATTCTGAAGCTTTTTTCAATTTTGTTTAGATACATAATTGAAAATACAAAAATAAAACAATTACCACAAGACTAGACCATGAATTTCAGTAATTATACGATAATTTTATTTAACATGTATGTATGTCAAGCCTTACCTATTTTTATTTTTAGATTTTCAATCAAGAACAAATGTAAGAATGGCGACGAGATTCATGAGATTAGGTTAATAATAGAAATTATAAATTATAAAATCAATGCATGCTTAAGCTCTTTCTTTTTCAGATTGTTCTACAATTGAAATCGCGTTCGACGATGAATTCGATGCAAAAATCGAAGAAGATAATATGCTTGTTAACACGAGCAAAAACATCGACGGCACAATCATCGAAAAAACGCCAAAAAGAGTTACATTTTTCGATGATTTTATCGTCGATGTCACAAATAAACTTCTAGACGATGTTTTAGACGATATCGCGAATCTTGAAAAAATTTCTATTGGCCATCTAATGAAAACTTCTTCAGCTGGAGAAAGCTTCTGGCATTCGAAATTTTTTGCTTGGACGCGGTTATTTAGATTTTCTTCCGCGTTGATTCCACATTTTTAATTCGTTTCTTATATTTTGATTGTTTTTTTTTCTTCAAGATATTTTTTTCATAATTTGAATGACGTATTTTCAAAAACACACTAAATTAACTAACTGACAAATTTTCAAAGCAACTAAATTAAATAAAAAATTTTCTATTTCATGAGTTTTTTCTAATTCCACTTGTATTTATTTCATTAGGAAAAATAACTTGCATAAATATATACCTTAAAACGTTATTGCTATTGTTATTTTTTTTTATTAGATAAATGGAAGGGTGGTAGGTAGGTACTGTGTAAGTTTTGGCCAAAATCGAGGTAAGAAAATTGAAAAAAAAAAATTAAATAATATTATTTTCAGTCTTGCGTTAACTGTTTTTCTGTTATTTTAATACCATATAGCTAGGTACCACTAACTCCAAATAGAACATTCAACTCAATTGAATAAAAACCTGGTTGGAAGATCCGACCCTTAGCCAACTCAAACTCTTCATTCTGCTTGGTAACCTCAAGTGTATTTCCGTTTACGTAAAATGCGTTCTTACTTTTAGTAACATCCACCGTATATTGAATCCGATGAATGAGCTGCGGAGGGAATCAAACTCAATTTTGACATTTCGCTTCAGTAAAAATGTCAATATTGAGACTGATTCCCTCCGCAGCCCATCCATCGGATTCTGTAATCGGGGTGATAAGCTATTGATGAACACAGAGAAGCTATAATTAGGCACTCCAATGGCTTCTTTGTGTCCAGTAATAGGTTATAACTTCATATTTTGACTAAATTCTAGACATCAGAGAACACCACCCGATACCATACCACCTCAAAATTCAATACTTCCAATCCTTAGCTTCCCAAAAGATTAACTTAACTTTTTACATTCTTTTCAAATTATGAGTTAAATAGAACTTCGAACTTATTTTTAACCTGCATTTTTAAAACCTGTAAATTCTATTTTTAAAATAGTTGACTATTTAATTCACTTTTCAAAATGGTATAACACATGCTTGTGTCTTAACGAAATAACCAAGAAAATTTGTCAATCATCTAATAAAGCTGCTTTTAACATTTTGGCAAAATGTCTATCAAAATGTTACAATAACGTTCAAATTTGGGTTGGACAAAAATTTTCTCTTTTTATGTGTAAAGGGGTTCAGTGCAAGTATTAACCTCTATTTTAGGTGTTGAAAGACCCACCATTTGGCCACCATATTGAAAAACGAGTTCTGCAAAGTTTTCCATGGCAACTTAAATTTTATTAGTCTTAGAAAAAAAACTTTGGTACAATTTTGTAGCAAATTCAATTCTCTTCAATTTATGTTAACATATTTTTTACCCTAAAGTTATAAATAAAAAAGTTATAATCAAAAACATATGAATTTTTTCAATGTTTAAATTTTGATTATATTTTTTTTATTTATAGCTTTAGGGTAAAAAGTACGTTAACATAAATTGAAGAGAATTGAATTTGCTACAAATTTGTACCAAAGTTTTTTTTTCTTAGATTAATAAAATTTAAGTTGCCATGGAAAACTTTGCAGAACTCGTTTTCCAATATGGTGGCCAAATGGTTTGGCTTTCAACACCTAAAATCGAGTTTTATACTTGCACTGAACCCCCTTACACATCAAAAGAGAAATCTTTGTCGACCCCAAATTTGGAGGTTATTGTAACATTTTGATAGACATTTTGCCAAAATGTTAAAAGCAGCTTTATTAGATGATTGACAAATTTTCTTGGTTATTTCGTTAAGGCACAAGCATGTGTTATAACATTTTGAAAAGTGCATTAAATAGACAACTTTTTTAAGCAATTGGCCACTCATGTTCTCATACAATTTTAATTTATTAGAGGTGGTCAAACTTTTTCGAAAATAAATTTTTGTACTGAAAAAAATATTTTAAAAAAATATAATAAAAAAAATTCAATAACTACTGTTAAATTTTACCACCCATCTATTCCAACAATTATTCTAGAATATTACAAAAATAGTAAAAATTG
Source organism: Dasysyrphus tricinctus (assembly GCA_963921185.1). NCBI lineage: Eukaryota > Metazoa > Arthropoda > Insecta > Diptera > Syrphidae > Dasysyrphus > Dasysyrphus tricinctus. Next base: position 76,454,132 of record OY992530.1, on the reverse strand, counting down.
TTCATCCATGGTCGTAGCGTTCACGTATTTGAGGAAAGTAGTACTTGTTAACAACTTTTGGAAAAAACATCATAACATAGTAACCACAGGGAAAATATTTTTTTTATATTTTTTTCTGGAAAGGTCATAAGGCCTGCTACAACCAGTTGCAAGGTTATCCATTATTTACAGGACACCCTGTATATACAACATACAAAAAGCATGTTTTCACTCAAAACATTAAATACAAATTCACTAAGACTCTCAGCAACAACTCACTGTCGCCCATTTTGGAAACTGTCCGCCACAACTGCCAGGGGGAGTTCGCGGATAGCTCCACATCTTAATTTGTTCATATTATATCTTTGTGTCTATGTTCCAAATTTGGTGCTTATATCAAAAAGTGCAGTGGAGGTATAACCAAAATCGGAATATGATGGATTATAGGTACATGTATCGTGTTATCAAATACCAAAATCTGGCAGGTTTCGTTTTCAGCCTTTGGGAGGGGTGGGGGTGTTAAAAAGTGCTAGATCCTCTGTTTTATTTTCAGGGTTATAGACCCTTTAATACATTTTTTAAAAATCGGATATGATTCCCTGTCATTTTTTCTAAGCACAAACACCACAATATTGAATGTCCCATTAATAGAACTCAAGATATAACCATTTTACGTGGACGGTATCATCCTTTTTTTGATTTTCAGCAAAATAAAAAATCAACAAATAAAGTCTCCACAAAAATGCAAATAAGGTTTGCTTAAACCGGTTATGTCATGGGTCCTATTTATCGGATCACCAAGATAAAAGTCTTGAGACTTAGGGAAAATGACAGCATCACGTCCAATTTTTCAAAAGTGGATTGATGTGTTGGGTAATGACCCTACCATATAAAAAGTATAATGGCAAAGCCACGAGATGCAGGAACCTATCCCTGGCTCTTCCCGATAAAACAGTTATCAAGCCGAAATAAACTGTTGAATACGTTGGAGTTCACTTAATTGAAGGATTCAATGCAACTCATTCGCCCAATATTAACATATTGCTTCCTTATATGATATACAACAACAATAAGCTCCACGTATATGCAAAAAATGCTATTATTCGAGCGAAAAGCTCTCCGTCACTGCAAATCTTTTCATTGAAACCCAACTCCAACCGCTAGGTATTATAGCAATGAAAGGGAAAGGCTTTGCGAAGCTCAAGAATTGTCCCGATTGACAAATACATTATCTAAGATGCTGTAAAAAATGCCAACCCATCCCAGACCTTTTATTAATATACTTACAGGAAACTCAGGAAAGCCAGATATGGGAGATAGCTTTGGGAACTTCTACGATGCTGCACGATCCCAGCACAACAGAAGTTGAAGCCACCAAGCAACCAAATCAACCAACAACCGACACGGATCTAAAAATCTATCAGCATAATCATCACCACACCGATTAACGACAGTCAGCAATGCTCAAGCCGACCCTATATTTAAGTAAAACTTACTCTTAAGAAAGACTTAAGAAACTTTGTAATACAACAATGTAAAAACTAAATGTAACCAGCTTAACGAAGCAGAGTCCCTATTAACTAACTAGCCAATGTAACAACCTTTGGGTGAACCTTAAAAACTTTGGGATGGAAAGAACAATTTTTTGCTGGTTGGTTGAAGGTTGCATTTTCATAGGAATTACATTAATCTGGATGTTTCTTTTTCTTCTCTTTTATTGCGGATCCAACACAACAAAAAATATAGGTTGACTGACAGGTTCAAATACAATTGAAAATAAATTGATAGGTGAAAAAAAAATGTCAATCGAATATTTCACTTTAATTTTGTTTTTTATAATTTATTCGTAGTAGCCTTAGAAATTTTATTTTTCTATATAAGCTACGAAAATTAAAAAAAATATTCATTACGAAAAAAAAAATTGAGCGAGCAACATCTCGAGCTGATTAAATAAATTTTTCAAGAAAAAGACTAACAAAATAGAACAAAACAAAACCCATAAACACTAACCATAAGCTAACATTATTACGTATAGGTAATAAATAAAATATTTAATTTGGTTTAGTTAAGTTAATTTAAGTTAAGATTTAATTCTTTCTTTTAATTATTAAATATTCAGCCTTATTACATGGCCCATCATACAACGAATCCCCAAAAAAAGTATCATAGCTTCCGCCGTAGCAGAAATTCTATCAAAATATTTCTGCTAGGACCGAAGCTATGATACGATATTTTCGGGATTTCACCACGGGGCCTGTGATGAGGCTGATTAATAAGAAAAAGAAATGCATGAAAATTTAAAATTAATTTCAAATTCCATAAATTCTGAAGCTTTTTTCAATTTTGTTTAGATACATAATTGAAAATACAAAAATAAAACAATTACCACAAGACTAGACCATGAATTTCAGTAATTATACGATAATTTTATTTAACATGTATGTATGTCAAGCCTTACCTATTTTTATTTTTAGATTTTCAATTAGGAACAAATGTAAGAATGGCGACGAGATTCATGGGATTAGGTAAATAATAGAAATTATTAATAATCAATGCATGCTTAAGCTTTCTTTTTTCAGATTATTCTGCAATTGAAATCGCGTTCAACAATGAATTCGATGACAAAATTGAGGACGATATCTTGATTACAACGAGCAAAAACATCGACGGCACAATCATCGAAAAAACGCCAAAAAGAGTTACATTTTTCGATGATTTTATCGTCGATGTCACAAATAAACTTCTAGACGATGTTTTAGACGATATCGCGAATCTTGAAAAAATTTCTATTGGCCATCTAATGAAAACTTCTTCAGCTGGAGAAAGCTTCTGGCATTCGAAATTTTTTGGTTGGACGCGGTTATTTAGATTTTCTTCCGCGTTGATTCCACATTTTTAATTCGTTTCTTATATTTTGATTGTTTTTTTTTTTTCTTCAAGATATTTTTTTTATAATTTGAATGACGTATTTTCAAAAACACACTAAATTAACTAACTGACAAATTTTCAAAACAACTAAATTAAATAAAAAATTTTCTATTTCATGAGTTTTTTCTAATTCCACTTGTATTTATTTCATTAGGAAAAATAACTTGCATAAATATATACCTTAAAACGTTATTGCTATTGTTATTTTTTTTTATTAGATAAATGGAAGGGTGGTAGGTACTGTGGAAGTTTTGGCCAAAATCGAGGTAAGAAAATTGAAAAAAATAAATTAAATAAGATTATTTTCAGTCTTGTGTTAACTGTTTTTCTGCTATTTTAATACCATAACTACCACTTACTCCAAATAGAACATTCAACTCAAGTGAATAAAAACCTGGTTCGAAGATCCGACCCTTAGCCAACTCAAGCTCTTGATTCTGCTTGGTAACCTCAAGTGTATTTCCGATTACGTAAAATGCGGTCTTACTTTTAGTAACATCCACCGTATATTGAATCCGATGAATGAGCTGCGGAGGGAATCAAACTCAATTTTGACATTTCGCTTCAGTAAAAATGTCAATATTGAGACTCATTCCCTCCGAAGCCTATCCATCGGATTCTGTGATCGGTGTGATAAGCTATTAATGAACACAGAGAAAATATAATTAGGCAATCCAATGGCTTCTTTGTGTCCAGAAATAGCTTATAACTTCATATTTATATTAGATTCCAGATATCAGAGAACACCACCCGATAGCATACAGCACAAAATTCAGTATAAGAGCTGAGAAAGGAGCCGAGACTACAGAAATAATATGTACGAGGGCTGTTCGAGAAGTCAGTGACTTTTCTTAAAGGAAGCGCTCGGATCTCATGAATAATTTTTTTTGCTGAAATATTTGTTATTTTTTAGGAATAGAAAAAAAATTAAAATAGATCCAACTTCTTTGAAACTTAAAAAAAAAAAATAATTTCTCAAACTCTGAAAAAATTACATTTTTTGTTCATTTTTTTTCGAGCGCGTTTGTTTCAAGAAGTCCTGTTTTTCGATAGTTTTAAAGTTCCAGCGTGTTGTCGGTTATCCAGGGCTATCGAGCAGTTACGAAACGCTGTAAAAATGTCCTTCAGTTGAGGTTCAAGAGACCAAAGCACTGTTATGAAATTTGAAAATAATTTAATTTTTGATAAATTTTTCAACAAGTTGGGAAGCGTTTTTCCATGTTCAAATGGTCTTGTAGAAAATGAATAAGGCTCTCATTTAAAATGGCTGCAATTTTAGCTATCACCGTACAGGTAATCCGAACAAATTCCTAAATTTTTTGAATATTTCTCCCTATATCGCCAACTGATTGCAGGATCCCTATAAATGTACATACCTCAACAGGCCAAGATTAAGATGCCCTAGTTTTTACCGTTTTTTGTGTGAGATCGACCACTTAGAAACTTATCTCATTCGAGGGAACAGAGTCTTCAGAATATTTTAAAATCTTTCTTTATTCTCCTTAATTGTATTACCACCAAAAAATAGTGATTTATCAAACCACGAACGTTTTTCCATGCTTAAATGGGGATGCAGAAAAACGAATGGAGCTCTCATTTGAAATGGCTGCAATGTTAGCTATCTTCTAAACTTCTTGACTCGACGATCGCCCAAAACAATTTCGTCGATTTTTTTACCAATTTTCCTAACATGTAAAAATTTGGAGTCCCTGGTTTTCGCCGTTTTGCTAGCTCGCTCGAACCCCACGAAACTTGTGCCTCATCTCATTCGAAAGAATAGAATTTTCGGAATATTTTCAAAACTTTCTTTGTTTTATTTAATGGTTTTGCCACTTAAAAAGGAGGTGTTTATCAAAACACGAATTTATTTTTTTCCTCTAAGGTGAAAAAACTAAGACAGTAGAAATACTGATCACTGTAAAATCCAAAATTTATTTGATTTATTTTAACATAACAAAGCACTCCTTCAATACCTCCGCCTCTCCCACCGTGTTCAAGCTAATGGCGAACTAATGAACGAACATCCCAAGCAACAGGCCGCTTTTTTGGAGACATTTCTAACTAGTCAGTAAACAATTTCAGCCGCGAAAGCATCCTCAGGAATCGAGTTACCTAAATTTAAAATGTTTCTTTTGGTGGCGATTTTTGTGAATGACCCGAGTTTGGGGATATGTTCCTAGGTAGCATTGGTTGTTAAGAAAAACCTCCGGGTGCTCGGAAAATGGGTTATTCGAAATTTTTGTTTGTGTGATGACGCTACAAAACTTTTGAATGGTATCGAAATAGTCGATTGTAATTTTGATCAAGCGTTGTATTCATGTAAAAATGTAGGTAGACATTAGGTAGGAGAAATAGACCCCCTACCGAAAGCCTGAAACCTATTTGGTAAAAGATCAGAAATAAGATCAAATCATAGGAGTTCAAAAAATTTAAAATTTCGTTAGAGCTTCCAAAGCTAAGGCAGGCCAAAATACTACTTAGAAGCAATAACAATAAAGAGCGATGCACATCTTACATGAGTCTGAGCAGAAAAAATACCGATGATGTGCACCAAAAACAGATACTTGAATGTCAACAGATATTAGCATAAAAACATAGAAACCATTTGTGTTTAGAAAAGAACTTAAGTTTTTAACTTACCACCATGCAAGTATATGGTTTCTCGCCTGTGTGAAACCTCCTGTGCTTTTTCAAAGCAACCAATGATGGGAAATTTTTATCACAAAGATCACAATCAAACGGCCGCTCTCCAGTATGAGTTCGAATATGAATGCTAAAAAAATAATAACAAGTTAATTTTGAAAATGTTTGTACAATAAAATTACATACACTCAGTTTACCTATTAAATTGTATCTTTACAAGTCATTTAATTTTGTTAAGTTATTGTACTTACTTGAGTGTTGACAGGCTGTAGAAGCATTTTTTGCAACATGGACACATATAATCTGATTTCTTTGCCGATGGACCTTGACCCAAATGGGTTTTTAAATGCGATCTTAAATTGTCCAACCGAGCAAATTCTTTCTTACAAACCTTACACTCAATCGTATCGGCTTTCTTCCCACCACACGACGAAAAGTTCAAATGCCGTTTCAAATGATAATGTCGGGTAAAGTCTTTGCCACATATTTTACAAGCAAACGGTTTGCCACGTGTCATGTGCTGGTCTATGTGAAGTTTTAATAAGGCTGCCGTTCGAATTTTACCATTGCAAACTGGGCAGGGAAAATCATTGTTCTCCGAATGAATTAGAAACATGTGACGTTCAAGGCTTAATTGAGTTTTGAACGTTTTAGGACAATCAGCACAATTAATATGGCCACCCTGAATAAAAAACATTTTCTAATTGAGACAAAGGCTTTGAAAGAGAGTGTTTTATTTAATTCTTACATGACATGTGTCGTAGCTATCACCACAACAAAAGCAAATATCTTTCTTATGCATATGCATAGATTCCTTTTCAATTTTGTCAATATTTTTTAGCATCTCTTCTTTGCGCGATACTAATTTGTCGCTAAAAACGCAAAAAGGAATATGACGCTTCAGAGCCTGTAATTATTATTAATATGTAATATAATTTTGTAATTTGAAATGTAATTATGTATTTAGTTTAATAAATTGTTTACCTTTAGTGTTCGAAATGACTTAAAACATTTACCACAAACATGTTCGACGATTTCTTGTGTCCTTACAACCATTGCATCTACCTCATCATCATCATCATCTTCGTTCTCATTTATCTCTTCTTCGATTTGAATTTCCTCGGTACATTCGGCCACTGGTCCATTGCTAACATTTAAATTATCCGTAAGTATAAAGTTAATCTCATTCTCTTGCTCCTCGTCGTCATTTTTGAACTCAGTTAATACATAATGTTCAGTTGGAGCTCCGTTGTCGGTGCGTATAAATTCTACATCTTCGTCTAATTCAACATTTCGAATTGGTTTTTGTTTGTTTAAAAGAAATTTTTTGATTGAAGTTTGATTTGTTGGGGGTTCTCTGAAGGTTTGACTTCTTGTTGATCTTGTAGTCCTGATAAGTAATAAGTTTTATTTATATATTATTTGGAAAATTATTTCTAGAGAAAAGCAAGCATTATTATTTCGAAAATAATAAAACTATTTTTTGATATTATAAAATGCATAACTTGAAAATATGTGAAAGTTGTTTGATAACTACGAACTTAATCAACACTACAGAAGTATGTTTTACTTGCGATATAGGTACTATATAAAATTGAGATCACAATCAAACATAACATAACAATGATAGAGAACACGAAAAAAGTGGGTGGCACAATTCTGTCTGCCTGTCTATCTATTTGTATCTGGATCTTCAGCCTAAACCAATGATGCGATTTTCTTCAAATTTTGAACTTTAGGTTTTTTGTAACTCTCCAGAGGGGAAATTGAATTTGTTTAGCCCTAAAAATAACGGTACTTGCGATACAACCGTTAAGGAAAAGCTTGTTTATCTCAAAAACGGCTCCAACGATTTTGATTTAAAAAAATCAATGTACTATTGTAGATATGGTGTACTTTTTGGTAAAAACAAAAATAACCAAAAACATTTATTAATGGTACCTGCCATATAAAGGTTTTTCGTTTTTCTCATTAACCACTCATCCGATTTCAATAAGAAAATTTGCACAAAAGCTTTGTTGAAATATAAATAACTATAGCCTACCAGGGCGAGACCTCTCGCGCCAAAAATAAAAAGTGCTCATAAAATTTTGTATTTGTATAGAATTCATTCAGTTATAATTTTGAGATAATTTTGAAAATTAAATTGCAAGAAGCATTTGGTTTGTTTTCTTTTCCATAATTTGTTTGTGCTTGCTTACACGTGAAGAACGAAAGTGTTCAGATGCGAAGAAAATCATTCTGCAGATTTTGATCTCCTCATTGTGTTTTTAGTAGTTTCGTAATGAAAGACACGATTTGATTGGTTGGATTGTATACAATACAATTTTCTACACCGAATATTTTCAAATATTTTAAAATATTTCATCTCCCTCCCTCGTCTGCAAGTTACCCCGCTCACCATCACAAATCGCAGAAAATGTTTGAATTTCTTCACGTGTAATCAGGGACTTAAATAGCTGCGTTTTATTATCTCCGGGTCTGGGTCGAACTATAATAATAATTACAAAACTTAATTCTATTAATACTTACTAGTCTCGTCCCCACCCCGTGTCGAAATTCGACACCAATCAAAAAATGAAAGCAAGCTATCAAATATTTGAGAATTGAAGCAAAAAACAATTTTTGTGTTTTTAAATTTAATTTTTTGAATGTGCACAGTGAGCGGCAGTACAAAATGGTTCTTAGCCAAAATGGACCCGCAGTTTTTAATTTTGTGATTCGCACACCCCCCGCGACTATAGCTTTCCAACCACATAACATTTATCGAGATCGGCCCAATATTTTTTGAGAAAATGGTACCACAAAATTTATTTAAGCCTATTTATATATAGACTAGCCGACCCGCCCAGCTCCGCTCGGGCACAAATCTTAGTTTGGTTTATATTGAACATAATAATTATCTGATTTATTTCAGTAGTATATAGAATTTGTATTATAAAACCTTCTTACATAATAATTATTGTTTGTTTGTTACTGAGCGCTGATCTCAAGATTGGCTGAAAATCCAAATGCGGGGCAACTTGTCTCTTTGGCTCTGTCGTGTATGGCCAGCTGTAAGAAACTACACAACTGAATTTTCAAACCCATTTGGTGTTTGACAGGTTATTATTTCAATAATTTTGTATGAAAAATAACAACTTGTGTGTGTTACCACCAAATATAGGTATAGGCTGGAGTTATAGCTATTTATAGTTATCATTTAAGGATGGCTTTAGAAGTAAAATTTTATCAACATTCTAGCAAATAAAGGGGTGAAAGAAAACTGATATTTTAATAAAAAAAAAAATAATTTAGATGAGGTTATCTAGCCGAAAAAAGAAAAAAATTCTAAGATTAGTATCGAGTCCACTATTGCGAGTTTAATAAGTGGCATATAAGGCGATTTTCTTTTTTAGTTCAGAATACAGCTCTGAATAGAGTAGTAAAAAAAGCTTATTAAAATGATTAAAAAAGTTAGATATGTATAGTGAAAACTTTGCAATACTTTATTTACGAACAAAAATATAAAACGACATGCGATGATGCATTAAATCCTGTAAAAATGCCTAGGTATAATACGGAGTGATATTTTTCATTTCACATGTAAGGTTTTTTTTTCATATTTAAGATATGGGAAGTGATATTTTTTAGGTTACATTATCGTAGAATACTTTTAAACTGATATAAATACTTCTTGACAAAGATACAAAACCGACATGATAGATAGGAGCAACAGCAGAAAGAACTACGGGCACTTAACGGATTTGAGCGCCTTGCAATCACCAACAAAAACGAACCCGCCCTGGAGTACAATTTTTCATTTGACAGTACAATTTCAACTAAATCTCTGGATTCTTTTTTTTTAAAAGCCAAATGCCATGAAATACCAAATTAAAAGTATTCTACGATAATTTATTTACCTTAAAAACATCACTTCACATTACTTTATGTGGAATTATCAGATACAACTCACTTGTGAAATGAAATGTTTGTACACTCCTTATAATAGGCGTTTTTACGGGATTTAATGCTACATTTCCACCTAACGCTAATCTGAGATTTAATAAGATTTACCTCAAATCTTCTTTAAATCTTGAAGATTTACCATACAAATATATTTCGTTAATCTTGGAGATTAGAAATTAATCTTATTAAATCTTCCTAGGACAAATAGTTTTACAAATCAAACTAACCTATTTTAACATGGTGCTGAACGATTCATTCGAGACTCGATTCAGTTCTTCATTGTTTGACTCGAATAAAACATTCTATCTCTTTCGCACTTCATAAGAAAAATTGAAGCGCCATTTGCATTTTTGAAAGTGTTGTCAGATTTAATCTTTTTTTAATCTTTTTGTGCGGTGGAAACACCAAAAAGATTTATTTAATCTAAACTGAGATAAACCTTAGGTGGAAACATAGCATAACGTACCACCACAAATTGCTTTATATATGGCTTAGTAACTGCAAGTATTCACTATACTTATTTTGTTTCACTTTTTTATTTATTTTAATAAACTTTTTTCACTTGTTTTTGTTTATTGATTTGAAATCTCAATGTACTTCCCATTAAAATGACAGATGAACCTAGATTTTTGTTTTTATTTTTTGAGATCTTGCTGCCTCACTCACGTACACTATACAACGCTTCCTTTATTCAAAGAGTCGGCATGACTCTTTCTCTTTCTTAAATAGGTTGATAAAAAACTGGACGAAACATTTGTGTATCCTAAAGCAGCGTCCACATTATGTTGAATTGTGTAGGCCTACATTTTTCATCTACAATAGTTTGTGTTTTTTTTCTTGCCCGAATGGGCTTGGACGAAAATAACGACGTTGGGCTAGGCGATTTACATGTTAAATGTAACAACAAACCAAGCCCCTTTGGGCTTAGCAATTCCCATAGAATTTTCGGGACTTAACTTAAGACCAGATAAAAACTGTGTTACCGGCACGAATTTCATACTTGTTATCGATAGTGTGTATGGAAACTCCATTTTTGTTTCTGTGTGGGCATAGCTAAGCGCCGATGCCTTTTTTTCGTCCAAGCCCATTAAGGCAAGTAAAAAAAGACACCTAATGTTGAATAAATGAATTGTCACTAAGTGAAAGAAGAAAAACCCAAGTTTGGGAAACTTGGTGAATATTTCACGTTACCAAACAGGCATATTATTTGCAAAATCGTGCCACTACGTTTACACGTCGTCTTAATGACAATACTTAATTGGTAAGTTTATATTGCTGAGATCTCAGAGGGCTCTGAGCTGACTCTGAAATATAAACACGATTCCTCACAAAAATTTCTCACTTTTCCCCTTAAAAACTGAGACTGAAATTTTTTGGATTCGCTTGCTCAGATATTTTTTGTCGCAGTAAATTACATAGGAAGAAAAGAAAAAGAGAGTTGTTTTGACTTCTATGTGAAGAATTGTGTTTATATTTTATCCTCCTGCTCTGTCATAAAGCGGAGAAAAATTACTGAGCGCTCAAGAAATATAAACTGGCTAAATGACAATCAGCTCTGCCATTTATTTTATGACGAAAATATTGGCGAATATTAAAACCAATGTCATTAATGGAAAGTAAAAGTCAGTTTGTTCACAGCTTATCATCTTTAAGCAATGATTATTACAACTGGTAAATCATCGAATGTCGTTATCTAACAATACTTTGCTACATGAATCCATAGTTTCATTTGTTTATTATCGAAAGACTTTTAAATTCATATTAAAATTAGAATCAACTGTGAACAAACTGGCCATTAGAGCCAGTTGTACAATCTTGGTTCAAATTTTGATCCGTGGTTCAGCTATTTTAACTCCGATTTCGGTGGATATGTATGTGATAAGTATGTGATAAAATCGAGTTGTACAATAGTTGAACTCCAGTTAATCCACCAAAATCGTTGAGTTGAAATTACTGAACCACGGGTCAAAATGTACACCTTGCTCTTAACGGTAGACATAACGGCAAATTTTCGCTCGTGAAAAAAACATGGGTTGAAAAGTTGTTTAAAAAAAATGTTTTTGCATTTTCAATACATGTAGAATACAAACGAAACATAAAAATGATTTTCATTACACAAATAAATCACCTTAATTTTTACATTCATTCAACCAAAAAGAATCAGAGGCAAACGCCGTGTTTTTAAGGGCAGGTATTTTTATCTTCGCTTAAACAAAATTTTCATGTTAAATACAACAACAATACAGAATTATACCAAATTTTTGTTGTATTTTTAATAAGTATTTTTTTAAGTGGAGATAAAAATGCTGTAAAAACACGGCTAAAGAGTCACTGTGTAATTCAGTCGTTCAACTTGATGTTTCGACCATGTTAAATTTAAAATGAAGAGTGAACAGAAATCTCGCTGAACTGATTTTTTCTTTCAATTCTATAAAGTGAAATCCGGCACAGATACATTAACAGTAACATTTATTGTTTTGGTTTTAGTTTTTGTTTTTTACCCCGCCGTGGATTTTTTTATTGAAATTATTCAAGCAAGCTTGAAAATTTAAATTTATCTACTTAAAATCTGTGCATATTTGTATAAAATTTCAAGTTACCAATTTCATGCAAAAAAAAAGAAAAAAGTTCACCGATGTACACAATTCAACAGTGTGTACGCCACTTTAAAGATACACAAATGTTTCGTCCACTTTCCTGTCTTTTAAGAAAGAGAAAGAGTCATGCCGGTTATTAAACTCTCAAGTGTGTTCTCTTTTTTCCCGTCAAAATGTAAATAGATTCATATGAATTCAACTTTCAAAAATAAATTTTTAAAGTTTTTCATATTTTAATTGCGGAGTTTTAACAAAATTTTAACCCTAAAATGATCCTCATATTATAAACTTTCAACCATCAAAAGAAAGTTTTGGAATCAGGTATGTAGTTTCTGAGATTAGCCCTCACAAACAAACAAACAAACAAAGCAAGATTAGAGCTTTATTAATATAGATAGATAGATAGATAGATAGATAGATTACAAAAAACAACATGGGATCTAGGCTTCTTTCGAAGTTAATTTCAATAACATTGATAAAAGTTTTCACTCTGACCAGCAGGAGGCTATTTACCATTGTTAATCATGTCACCGATTTGTCAGCAGTGTAAGGAAAAGAGATAGGCCTTACATGAAAAATAATATAACAAAAGATAATAAATAAAATAAATAAATTGGGTGGCGCAACAGCTCGAGGAGAACCAGGGCCTAGTGACTTACAACTCACAACCATTCCTGTGTGCGTGTTTGTTGGGCAGGAATGGAGGGGACCTACAGTTTTTTGCCGAGTCCGAACGGCTAAATGAGAAGCACTTTTTCATGACAAGTATACTCTTGGAGGATTTGTCAGTTCCTCGCAAGAGGCAGTACCTCGAATAAAACATTTCTGTTTTTAGGTGGCACGGCTGGGAATCGAGCCCACACCATCGGCATGACAGTCCTACGCACTAACCATCAAGCCACGAGGTACTATAACAAAAGATAAAAAGAGATGAATATATAGCACTAACCCACATCGTTTTATTTTCACGAGGATGATGGTTGACTTACATAGATGTGTGGTGAATTTACATGCATCTGCAGACTTGAAGGAAAAGTGGAGTTTGACAAACCACAATGCCAAAAAATGAATCCATCAAAAGTATATTAGTGCGTGTCTACACTTTCATTTTACTGAAAGTCCCGTGTCTACACTATGCCGAAAAAATGCTTTCAGTTCCAGAATATCCTTCCTTATCTTACGCAATACATACACCAATACCTGTCACTTGCACAATAAAAAAAATTATCATCACGCCCGGCGCTCATGCCAAAAATTTATTGTTGAAAGTGGTGCATCGGTGGATTTTGGATGAAATCTTCGTTCTTGACATTGGAAGAACTACAAAATGCAAATCATAAATGTCTGATCTACATAAAATCTAAATGCAAATATTTTGAGCGTAAATATATACAATACAAAATATCAGAACTCACATGCATTGTTAATTCTTTTAATAAAGAAGGAGATAGATACAATGCAAACGATAATATTTCTTGACAGTCTTGATGAAAATCAGAAAAGTTTTCACAAATGCAGTTTAATGATGTTAATAAAACTCTCAACATTTCAAAATGCTAAAAAAAGGTTTTTACCATGTTCTTTGTTTTTGATAGAAGTCATGGATTTGAAAAGTGATAAATAGCTAAGTAAGAATTTGGAAAGTTTCTGTGGGAAGACAATCTTGATATAAAAACTACTTAATTCACAATTCCCGTTTTAAAAGAGTTTGTCGGTACATATAACAGTACGATTTTTGTGAGATTTTTCGTGTGGAGGGAACATGATCGAATTCAAAATGTATTTGGAAAAATAGATCAATGTAAGTGGCAGCATAGTGAACAGCTGTAAAGTTTGTTTTTTCTTTGATTCTGACGTCCGGGGGAAATTCCAAATTGCAAATTACCGCATGTAAACAAAGCAACCATGCATTTTTAACTACGTTAACATAGGGTATTATAGTGAGATTAAAGCTCGCTTCTACTAAACCTTAATCGATTTGAAATGGGCTTGTTTCAACTTATTCGATCTCGAGGAGTGTAGTCGCGTCGTAATTTGTGACGAATTACCTGGATCGAAGAGTTGGTTTTACAGATTATGAACCGTTTATTTGCATGTTTATGAATAAATGTGATTTAGTTTCATATGCATAAATGGTACTCGTGTTTATTCAATTTTAATTGTTTTGCACTGAAATTAAAACCTAAATGCCATTAATTTTTTTTTCTGTAATTTTAAAACATCGTCGCCGTTCAATCAAAACTCCTTAACTCCATTTTTTTCATAGCTGAGATACCTCTCGTAAATACGATACATGTAGTAAAACATACAACTTTTATTTCTGTAAAAAATCTCTAAATCTTATGTTGGTCTATTTCTAAAGGAATAATTACCCGAATTCAAACATTTTCAAATTTAAGTCACTAAAAATCGACAAAAAGTACAGATTTCTCAAAATAAATCAAATGGTAGTTTTCATTGAACGACGACGATATATAAATATAAAATAAAATATGTTAAAATTCTATATATACATATGTATAAATAAAACTTTTTTGTTCATCTCTTATTTTTATACTGAAGTGTAGTTCCGTCGACGTCAAGTGCTTTCTAACCTTTATTTCCATGCATCCCATATGTATATTGAACAGACCTAATTTCATAATACTATTGGAAAGTGGAGGTGATTGTTTTAGAGATTCATTTTCATTGGAATTCTAACAGCTATATTATTCACTCCAGGTGTAAGTAAGGTTTAAGTGAATTTTAAACCTGTTCTATTAACTCGCATTTTTTAAACTTTTCAATTTAAACTTTTGTTCATAATATTCACTCAAAACGCGCATTAAACTCGGTGGATTTAAAATACATTACAACCGGATGGAAAATTGTTTAAACTTGACTATACACCGATTTTAAACATACGGAATGTCAATAATTTGACATTTTCCAGCACGTGTTTCCTGTTTCTTCGTTTCTTGTTGTTGTGTTTCAAATTTTATCTTTCAAAATTTAAAAAATTGAGTTGGCGTTTGAAAAAAAAAAAAACAAATCAAAATAGTGAAATTATTGTCTATTAATTTATCTCAATTTATCTATACTAATATATAAAGTAAGACTTTTGTTTGTTTGTCGGTTGTGTGTATATGACCGATAAACTCATAAACAAACAAAAGTCTTACAAAATAAATTAGTACAAATTAAAGCCCTATGCACTGATTGTGCAATAGGCTGTTTAAAAAAAAAAACAAATAATTATTAGTATAAGAAAACATAATTTAAAATTTGAACTTACCTGAAAAATGTATTTTGTTTATTTAAAATGACAGCCGACTGAAAACTATTTGAAATTTATATTTATTTTGTTTCTATTTATCATTTCGTTTCATTTCATTTCCTCTTCATTCTTCTATTATTATTATAAGGCTCAGCTCATACTTAAGCTGTTGGACCAAGACACTGTTTACACGTAAATTCTTCAACACAATTTTCTGTGCAAAACAAATTTTTAACATCGATATTCAAAAAAGGCATGGATTTCAGTTTCCAATTTCAAAAATTTTGAAATATTGATGTCTGTAAAGGGTGTTCAAAAAAGGAATGGATTTCACTGTATGCACATTGCATAATACTAACTTATGTTCGTAATCTTAATAGCTACTCAAAAAAGTCATGGATTTTTGTTAACACATTGAGTACGATTTTCTGTGCATCAAATACTCAAAAAGGCAGCGTTTACACATGCATGTTTCTGGCATACAAATTTCGCATAATGAATATTAGGTTCGCTCTTTTGGAAATCTATATGAAGTTCTATGAAAAAAAAACGCCATTGGGCTTTGGAATTTCGTTCCCAAAAATGTCAATAGTTCAACTGAGATAATGAAAAGAAACGTCACGCAAGTTCTTGCGAACGATTTTCTTTGCCAACAGACTTTGCAATATCGATTCATAGATTTAAGTTTACAACTCATGTATGTATGTACATATGTGCATGAAAATTTTGATGTTTGAAAATAATGTCAATTAGTTTAACCAAAATTTTCTCTTAGTACACTATGATTCAACTAGAACTTTCTTCGTTTTTTTCGTTTTCTGAACAATTTTAGAAATGTCCATTCTTACGGAAAGGTTTCGATATGTATTGTAATGCCTTACAAAATTACTTTCGTCAAGTATGTTTGATCTTTTTTTGGTGCAAAAATCATGTTTTAACATCGATGTTTATGTATTTAAATCATCAATGCTCAGGAAGATGCCGTTGACACATGCAAGTTTCTGCTATTTTCTGTGCAGGAACATTTTTCATGATGAATATTAAAAAAAGGCACGGATTTCAGTTAACACATTTCACACGATTTTCTGTGCATACAACATTCGCAATTTCGATACTCAAAAAAGTCATGGATATCTATTGAAACATTGAATACGACTTTCTGTGCATGAAATAGCCTGCAATATTGCTAGCGTAATTTTGTTGAATGCTCATTTGTGCAAAAATCAATACTAAAAAAGACAACGTTTACATAATATGCACTTTACACATAAAATGCCCTGCAAAATTGCTTCCGTAAATTTTGTTTGATGTTAATATGTGCAAATCATGTTTTAAAAATACTGTTCACACATGCAAGTTCACACATTTCTGTGCATCAAAATTTCGTAATATCGATGTTCGAAAAATTCATTCATATTCGCTCATAAAAAGCACCAAAACTTTATTTTATACGTACATGAAATAGATGCCTTACAATATGGCTTTCATCAGATTCTTTTCCATACGAAATATTGATTACACTGTTCACACGCAAGTTCTTGCGAACGATTTTATTTTTCTATTCCAATGACGGAAATTCGTAAAATGGAAAAAAGTAATTGCTTTTTCGAACTTTTTTTTGTCAAAAAACAAAAATTCTTCAATTGATTTCCGATCGATTGATACATCATTTGCGTTTCTAGCCAAAAGGAAACATACTAAAAAAACCATTCAAACATTTCCAATTATGCTTTTCAATGATGGCTATAATAAAGGACCGTTTATATGTTTGGATATATAAAGATTTAATTCGCGACGAATGATTTATTTTCTTAAATTTTTGAAATTTAAGACACCAAAAAGCAAATGTATGCTTCTGAAATTCTTCATAAACTATCATTTCCTTCAAAAATCATAAGCAATAATGTCTGTAATGTGCGTAAAATCAGTTATTATTGTTTATTCGTTGGTCGCTCTCATGTGAATAGTCCTTAACATGGCCCTAAAAACACGAAGCACAACACGACCGAAAAAATGAGTCGTGTAATCAGCCCCTCAAATTTGTTGAACCAAAACAGAAAACAAAATGTTCCAGCCATTTTCGAAACGTTCCAATAAAATTGTTCCGAAACTATTAGCAACGAACGGTTAAAACATTCGAAAATTTAACAAACAATAAAACAACGTATTGAAAAACGAATCAACAAACGAATTTCAAATTCAAAAATTCTACGACGAATTGGTAAGTCTTTATTATTATTATATATGTATAATCTTATTATTAACCCTAATCCTGGTTTAGATACTTGGAAAAAAGAACAATCAGACAGACAGACAGACAGACAGACAGACAGATAGACAGACAGACAGACAGACAGACAGACAGACAGACAGACAGACAGACAGACAGACAGACAGACAGACAGACAGACAGACAGACAGACAGACAGACAGACAGACAGACAGACAGACAGACAGACAGACAGACAGACAGACAGACAGACAGACAGACAGACAGACAGACAGACAGACAGACAGACAGACAGACAGACAGACAGACAGACAGACAGACAGACAGACAGACAGACAGACAGACAGACAGACAGACAGACAGACAGACAGACAGACAGACAGACAGACAGACAGACAGACAGACAGACAGACAGACAGACAGACAGACAGACAGACAGACAGACAGACAGACAGACAGACAGACAGACAGACAGACAGACAGACAGACAGACAGACAGACAGACAGACAGACAGACAGACAGACAGACAGACAGACAGACAGACAGACAGACAGACAGACAGACAGACAGACAGACAGACAGACAGACAGACAGACAGACAGACAGACAGACAGACAGACAGACAGACAGACAGACAGACATTTGTTATTTTATAAATAAATAAATAATTATCATTCTTTAATATGTACTTAATTTTTTATTTTCCATATTATTTTTTCGCTTCTTTTTATTTGTTTTCAGTGATGTTCGCTGGAATGGTTCAGGTTTTTTGTAATGTAAATAACAAAAGAAAAAGAAAAGCAATCTAACTTTGTTTCCTTTAAGTATAGAGATATGTAGGTACATATATGCTTTTAGTTTTTAGATTGTTGTTTTTTTTTCACTTCTGTTAGCACTTATTTTGAACTGAAACTGCATTTTGAACCACAACTTCCTTGGACTTTAGCATAGCGATGTTATTCAGAATTGATAAAAGATTTAATAAGAATTAATTTTCTTCTCTTTCACTGCAAACTCATATTACAATGCATTAAGAACCGTAAATGCAATCCCAATTTCTTTCGTTTGGCCTTTATTATGTTATGATTGTTTTGTAGGAATTAATAGGTGACTTAATATGTAATAGTTACTGTTATTGTATATTATGATTTCTATTATGAAATATTTTTACATGCAACTGCAATTATTACCACTTTTTTTTTAAGCCAGCTCGGTGAATAAAGAATAATTTAAGTTATTCTGTGCTGTGGTTTAGATTTGATGCCCGGACACACAAATTTTCATTTCATTTTTATATAATAAAATATAATATTAAATTAATACAAAAACAAATACTCAAAGGAAAAAAAGAAATTTTTTTTTAACGAAATAAAAAAAGTTTTGTAGGATGTTTAAGTTGTCATTACATAGGACTTTTTGTGCGGAGGAAATTTGTTTAACAGGGACCCGGCAGCGCCGGGTATTTTCTGCTAGTGTATAATAAATTGATACAAGAAAATGTCGAATCGCAAAATAAAAGGTGATGGTTATGGAAGCAATAGCACAAAAATGAGGAAAACGTTTTTCCCAAACCGAAAATATTTCCGGAAATCCACATCATCATAATCATGGACGCAAGCCCGCTTGTACATGCGGTACACTCGACGAGAACGACGTTGATTCTCCATCTAGTCCAGAAATTCATCTTTTGACGACGAAGACATCACCATTTCATTCATTTCAATTATAAAATCCATTTTATTTTGTTGCTTTTTTATTTTATCTTTAATAATGTACAATACATAGGTATGTGCCTAAAAACTTCAAATGTGACTTTGCTTCGGCTTAAATGAGTGAATGTACTGAAAATCTAGTTTACACCCGGGTTAAACTACTTTAACAGCTCCCTGAAGGGCAGTTAAAATTGAATCGGGTTAAACGCGGCAAAGTTTAATAAATAGCGTTTATTACCGGGTTTTAAGAGTGAATATTATGCGCATGGGTTGAACTTTTGAAACTTAACTCACTTTGAACCAAGGTGTAAATTTAAAACCGGATTAATTGAGTGAATAATATGGCGGTAAGTGTTCATTTTCATAGGAATAATATTTAATTTTTGAATCGAGTTTTTGTTAAAATTATAAATATTTATAAAATTAAAAAAAAAATCGCTAAACCCTCGGGAAATTTCGAATCTTTTGACACCTCAATCATTAAAATCGGTTCAGTGTGTGAGCTTAAAAAGGAAGACATACTACACAAATAATATATGTACATATACCAACATTTTGGAAAAAATAAATTTCTGATTTTTAAAAAAAGATTCAAAATTTTTTTTTTGAAAAGTCAATATTTTAAAAACGGATTGATGAATTATTTTGAAATTTCAGTTTTAACCCCTTCTCTCCCATTGTACTTTTTAGAGTACAGCAAAATGCTGTTACTTCATTTTGTCATTAAAGCTAGGCTTAGTCAAAGCTTGACTGTTTGAACTACGTTTTGACTGCATAGAGCATTTTTAAATTTTTCCCAATATTTTATTTGTTTAGAACGCACGGAGGTGTCTGTCAAATTTGCTTTTTATGAAGTGACTTTTAAACTAATTTTCATTTTGTTGCACCCAAAAAGTTCATGCACAAGAAAAAGTGCAATCAATTCATTCAAAATAAGAAATTTTATAAAATTTATGAAAATTTCTTATGAGTGGGAGGGGGGCAAGCGTTCCTCCCTGCCCCCTTTGCCTACGCGTAAGCCTCCGCTGCTTATTTTGATAATTTTAGTCCACTGGTTACTAAATTCGATTAGACCTGTGCACTTTCAAGTACTCAGTACCTTGTACTTGTAATTGAAAAAAAAAACTAGTACAATGTAATTGGAACTTGGTACACCATTACATAAAACTAATTGTGCAGTCAAATGATTAATGTTACACAGTGAATTAGGAAATTTAATCTAACCTTAATTTTTCGCAGACGTAATTTTGTTGAATATGTCTTAACTTTCGGCTAAATAAGCAGAAAATATACTGAGTTACAAAAAAAGTGGCGCACCTTGAAATTTTGCAATATTTTTAAGTGATTTAAGAAACACGTGTGATCTAAAAAACACGTTTTTTATTATAAAAAGCTAATTTTTTTTTATTTTAAGACCCCTTGGGTGTAAATGGGTTAAGTGTATGTTAATACATATATGCATACACAAAATTGGCATACCAACATTTTTGTTGAAAAATATTACAAACATTTTATATATAAAAAATTATTTTTTAAGAAAACGGCTCCAAATATTTAAATTTTTGTTCCATATATTCATGTTTTTTCAAGTAATCAAATGGCATACTTGTTTTCGAGCTCTAAGTTAATTATTAGGCTGTTAATACAATTAAAAGAACGATTTAAATGCTTTTTTATACTTTCTGCTATAATTCTTGATTATTTTTTTTTTAAGTTTTAAGTTCCACACAACTTGAACATAAGAGCAAGTACGTGCGATCCAGTCGTGCATTTTATTTATTTTTTTTGACAGAAAACAATAGTTATAAGCTTTGTAGAAAAAATCCTGTTTTTAAATTTCGTTTCACACATATGTACATATAATCGAGTTTTTATTTTTAACAAATAAATAACCTTTTTTTTTCATTTTTCAATTAAAAGTTTAAATGAGCTTAACTTCGAATAGCTTTTCGCCCAATTATCGTATCTGGGCGAAACACACTTTGGAGTTGAGCTCTTTTGAACTGTAAATGGAATAATATTAAGTTGCTAATGTTCAAAGGGTAGACACGGTGCATTCAAAAGGACACAAGCGTCCACAAGCTTTTTTTCAAAGCGAGCCTCTGTCTATCAACTCCTACTCTCACCTCCAAGTGGTGAACATCGGGTGCCTAGTGCCTTTAACTGAAGATGGGGTTCCAATCCCTGTGGATGGTTTTAGGGGGCAGCAAACGAGAGGGGGGAGGAGTGTCCCCACTAAGGCACTTCTCCTTTATCCAGGCGACAGCGGAAGAATTCTCAAGATGGAATCAACGGTGGCGTCTACAGTTCCAGTTACTACTAAGTGAACTCAGGCCTATAAGGAGCGGTTAATCCGGCTCCCCGCGGATTCCGTGGCGAATTCGTGGTCAATCAACCGCTAACCAGATTGACCACATTACGATCGACGCAAGGCACTCCTCCAGTATCAAGGATGTCCGAACGTTCCGAGGAACCAACGTTGACTCAGACCACAACCTAGTTGTAACCAAGGTAATGCTACGGATATATAGACCGAAGCCAATGCAGGACAATACTATAAGTAGTTTAACGTCGGACGGCTACAGTCGCAAGAAATCGCCAAGTCCTTTACCCATCGAGTCTCTCGCACGCTCTTAAATAGTCCTAGCCACCAACTGCAAGTATCGAGAACCAGTGGAAGAATTGCCAGGAAGCCATCAGAGATGCCGGCCGCCTCTGACGTGCTGGGCCTTGCACGACCACCACAGCGAAACTCCTGGTTCGACGAAGAATGTCGACAAGTACATACAGCCAAACAACAGGCTTACAAAGCGGTGCTGCATAGAAGGACCAGAGCTGCTCGCGAGCTCTACAAGCAGAAGAGCAGAGAAGAACACAAGCTTCTAAGAAGGAAAAAGAAAGAGCATAGATTTGGAAATTCAGGTTAAAAACTATCCTATCATTAGTTGCTACTTAATTGCGAATTAGGTACGCAAAGAAAAAAAATTATTGCATTTTTGGCTAGCGAAAAAATGGGTGTCCTGCTAACTTCATCAGTAATCATTAAATACCAAATTTCTGTCATAATTTGGAATTGTTTCGATATTACTCTACTTAAGATATGTTATTTTAAACTTCGTGAACTTTAAACTTGGCATATATTTTAGATCTCATTACTTTTTTTGGCTGACTTTTTACGCACAAGTTTCTCATACATACATATAAGAACTTCGCTCTTTTTTTAATATTTATGTTTTTGTTGTAATTTCACTTTTTTTTTCTTTCTAAATACTTCAAGCCCTACCAACCTACTAATTCCATCGTTCTTAAACAATCGGAAGTGCTGCATATAACTTATAAGAATACTAGATGACCCGCCCGGCTTCACTCGGGTAGACAAAAGCTTCGACAAAACATTAGAAAAATAAAATTATAAATAAATTTAAATAATGTGTCGGGCAGGCAATGATATTAGTACCTACTTCTTTGTACCTAAAAAAGAAGTACTAATATCATCGAAATCGAACGATAAATCTGATCGAACCATTTGAATTCTGGGAATTCAAACAACTTCACCTTTGTATTTCCCTTTTAGAATTGTTGCTTCGATCACATTGTTCAACAATCTTTTTACTGCAAGTCTGATACCGTTACAAAGCCGAAGTTGGTTAATATTGCGAAGCATTATTATCGGCGCGCCAATTTCCAATGGTAGATAATGTGGTGGTAAATCAGGCAAATTAAGAGAATTCAAAATTCAGTGGGATAATTCACGGCATCATCTTGATTCATAGCAGTGTCGTACGATTTCTCTGCAATGGTATTTTATTTAAAACTTCTGCATTGATATCATATACGTCTTTATTTTTGTCAGCCAAAATGGCTCGTTCATTCAACCAATCATGATTATTGAATTGTTGTGCTATATTTGGAAATGCACTGTCAATCAATTCTTGTTTTGATTGAGTCATTCGACAAAAATTGGTTGGAAGTGTTATTAAACCCGTTGAATAATCAACTTGTAATTTGCCATTTCCAATATCTCATAACTGTTTGCTGCTTTTAGATCATTTTGTAACTGAACGCGCACATACATATGTTGTTAGGGTGAGTTTTTTTACGTGCTGCCACAAAAAGGATGATTTAGAACATGCAATCATTACATCAGCAGCTGTAGATCGAGGAGTCACGGCAATTTTGGCGAAAATCCCCTGCTAACAATATCAAGGCACCACCGAAAATCAGTTGATTCGCACGCAAATCTTGCAACGTTCTATTTAACGCTTCCAAAGACTTTTTGTGAGCCATCGTACATTCATCCCTAACGATTAAACTACATTTCTGCAAGACTTTAGCCATGCCTGAATTCTTAGAAATTTCACATGAAGGTGTTTCAGTAGCATGCATATTCAATGGCAGTTTAAGTGCAGAATGTGCAGTTCGGCCACCTTTCAATAAAGTCGCTGCAATTCCAGAAGAAGCGACAGCCAATGAAATTTGGGTTACTGATCGTATGGTCGCTAGAAGTATTGAAATCAAATAGATTTTTCCAGTTCCACAGTGCGCCTGAATAAAAACAGTCCACCCCTTTCATTACGAACAGCATTCATGATTGTATCATATATGTTCTTTTCTGTTCAATATTTAATTTTTGAGTATTTGACCGCACAAATGAGTCCAATTTGGCACAATTATAATTTAATTCACGACGCATTTCATCGTTGAATAAATCTTGCGCTGAACGATTAGGTGCTATCATTACCAATTGAGATAATGCTTTATTTGCAATTGACATACATACTTTGAACTTGTACTAAATGTCCGGAGAACTGCATCAACATTAAACATATTACTATCTCGTTATTTCCACAGTCAACACATATGCTTAAAAGTAATAATAAGATGCCTCAAAGCACATTGAAACAACAAAAACTTCAATGTTCTGCACATTGAAACAATAACAAATGAGCCTCATGAGTGCAGGACTTGTTTTTTTTCATGCGTCACGATATCTCTAACCCCCGCTTTCTCTTGCCCAGAAAGTACAGTGCTAAATGATGATCGAATGAAGACGAAGGTGTAAATACAGCTTTTAGGTTAGAATGCCAATATACACAATACCAAATGTAAAATGCTTCCATCATACCATTCTCTTCTTTCTGCATGTTGTATTTTCATAAGAATTGGTATTTCATACGTTATATTTCAGCGGATGCTAAATTAATCTGGATATTTCTTTTTGGTCTCTTTCATTGCGGATCCAAAACAAGCAAACAAAATATAGGTTGAAATATAAGGTCTGTTCCTTTACTTTGAATTTCTGTGATTTTCTGTGCATTTCTGCGCATTTTAGTCCAAACTTGTGTCAAACTTCATATAAAAAAAAAAATTTGACACAAGTTTGGACTAAAAATCACAGAAACCCAAAGTAAAGGATCAGACCTATTATGGGTATTCATGCAACAACGTAAAGTCGTCGTAAACGTTTTAAAGTTTAAAACTTCGTAATTCTGTCAATTTGTATGGAAAATTTGACAGATTTACGAAGTTTAAAACTTTACCACGTTTACGACGATTTTACGCTTTTGCATGAATACCCTTATTATCAAACATCATTTCCTATAAGCATAGGTAACAAATAAAATATTTTATTTGGTTTAGTTTAGTTAGGTTTAGTTTAGTTCTTTTTCACAATATATTTAACTATTAATTATTAGCCTTATTGTATGCCCCCTCATAAGAGATTCGTACAACGAATCCCCCAAAAAAATATCATAGCTCCCACCGTAGCAGAACAGCTTTCAATTTCGAAGAAAGATTTCTGCTAGGACGGGAGCTATGATATACGGGATTCAACCACGGGGCCTGCGATAAGGCTGATTGTTAAGAAAATGAAACGCGGGAAATTTACATAAACTTCATGAATTTGTTTTTTTTTTTTCAGATTATTCTGTAATTCAAATGGCGTTCGAGGATGAGATCCATGTACAAATCGAGGATAAGATCGTCATTAAAACAAACCCAAAAATCGACGATGAAATCATCAAGAAAAATTAAAAAAAAGTTAAATTTCTTGATGATTTTATCGGCGAGGTCATTAATGAAGTCTTCGACGATGTTTTCGACGATATCGGGAATTTCGAAAAATCTTGTATTTGCGCTCTAATGACAACGTCTACAATTGAAGAAAGCTTCTGGCTATCGAAATTTTTTGGTTTGACGCGTTTATTTCGGTTTTCCTCCGCGCTAAGTCCACCGGGATAGGTTTTAAAGAGTTTTATTTTGTTTTATATTTTGATTGTTTTTTTAATAGATTAATTTTTATAATTACAATTTTCAAACAATTGGCCAGTTTATATTTCTGAGATCTCAGAGGGCTCAGAGGACTCTGAAATATAAACACGATTCCTCATAAAAATTCCTCACTTTTCCCCTTAAAAACTGAGACTGAAATTTTTTGGATTCGCTTGCTCAATTATATTTTGTCGCAGTTAATTACATAAGAAGAAAAGAAAAAGGGAGATGTTTTGACTTCTATGTATTTGAGGAATCCTGTTTATATTTTATCCTCCGGCTCTGTCAAAGAAAGGAGAAAAATTACTGAGCGCTCAAGAAATATAAACTATACTAACTATACTAAATTAAAAAAAAAACTGACTGACATATTTGCAAAGCAACTAAATTAAATAAAATTATAGATTTCGTGAGTTTTTTTTTAATTCACTCTTGTAATTATTTGACTACCAAAAATTCCTTAAATATATACCTACTTTAAAACGTTATATCTATTTTTATTTTTTATTACATGAATGGAAGGGTAGTAGGTACTGTAAGTTAAGTTTAAGTAGGTAAGTTTTGGCAAAAATTGAGTTAAGAAAAATAAATAAAATAAGATTATTTTCAGTCTAATGGAAAACTCTTCCTTAATTCAACTCGAGCCCTTGATTCTTCTTTTAAACCTGAAATGTACAGTAGGGAGCAAAAATGAGTACATGTTTGTGACTCGCGCACTTATTGATGCATAACAACAGAAATAATAAAGCAAATTGAAAAATTTTTTTTGCTCTGTATTTTGTGTTCAATTCTCAACAAAATGGTATATAATACATAACGGAAAGGAGCGAGTTCTAAGAAAAAAACAAGTAAAACAAAAATAAATCGCATGTACTCAATTTTGCACCAAGCGTTAATCAGCAAAAATATCGAAGTTTACTGTTAGATTTGCAAGTTTTTGGTTTGTTTATGACTTCCTTTATCTTTTGTAGTTTGAGATATGTTTAATTGCGTATGGTTAGAACTTTCACCAGCGTATTTTAATAAATGAAATAAATAATTATAAAAATGTCATTGCTCTTAAAAATTATGAGGAAACTATCACGACAGATTGAGGACAGTATTGTAGTCATGACAAAGAGTGGCTTCTCGACGCAAATGATAGCCAAGAAGCTTAAAATAAGCCAATCGGTGGTCATAAAAGTCCAGAAAAGGCGAGTAATTGTTCCTAAAGCACAAGTCAAAGGCCGCAAAAATTTTTTGACGGATGCGGACGGCCCTCGCAGGATATTAGAAATGAAAAGGAACAAGTGTTGAACACCAAATCATGCTTCTTTAGCAATAAATAAGCCCCTTAGCCGATGGACTGCAAGAAGAACCCTCAACGACATTGGTTATATCTCAGCGGTTAAAAGAATAAAAGCCTGAACTGTCGAAAAAAATGCTAAGGTGTGGTTAAAGTTCGACAGAGAACATAGAAATTGGACATATGACCACACTACACGTTTCCAAATACTTGCTGTCCAATTTCTGTGTTCTCTGTCGAACTTTAACCACACCTAAGCATTTTTTCCGACAGTTCAGGCTTTTGTTCTTTTAACCGCTGAGATATAACCAATGTCGTTGAGGGTTCTTCTTGCAGTCCATCGGCTAAGGGGCTTATTTATTGCTAAAGAAGCATGATTTGGTGTTCAACACTTGTTCCTTTTCATTTCTAATATCCTGCGAGGGCCGTCCGCATCCGTCAAAAAATTTTTGCGGCCTTTGACTTGTGCTTTAGGAACAATAACTCGCCTTTTCTGGACTTTTATGACCACCGGTTGGCTTATTTTAAGCTTCTTGGCTATCATTTGCGTCGAGAAGCCACTCCTTGTCATGACTACAATACTGTCCTCAATCTGTCGTGATAGTTTCCTCATAATTTTTAAGAGCAATGACATTTTTATAATTATTTATTTCATTTATTAAAATACGCTGGTGAAAGTTCTAACCATACGCAATTAAACATATCTCAAACTACAAAAGATAAAGGAAGTCATAAACAAACCAAAAACTTGCAAATCTAACAGTAAACTTCGATATTTTTGCTGATTAACGCTTGGTGCAAAATTGAGTACATGCGATTTAATTTTGTTTTACTTGTTTTTTTCTTAGAACTCGCTCCTTTCCGTTATGTATTATATACCATTTTGTTGAGAATTGAACACAAAATACAGAGCAAAAAAAATTTTTCAATTTGCTTTATTATTTCTGTTGTTATGCATCAATAAGTGCGCGAGTTACAAACATGTACTCATTTTTGCTCCCTACTGTAGTTCGTTAACATAAAATGAGCTCTATCTTTTAGTAACATCCATGACATATTGCATCCAATGAATGACCTGCGGAGGGAATTGAATTGAATTGAATTTTATTGAGTCTTTTAAAATGAGTTACAATGTTTATCTTAATTCTAACGATTACAAAAGTTGTACAAAAGTGGCTGTAATGTATGGCCTTCTTTTCGATTATTTTGATGACTAGCCTCATGGCGTACAATTGGTATATAAGTGAATTATATTGTTAGTCTGCTTTTGCTCAAGAGCATTAAATGAATTCGATTGAGACGGTTGTCTCTTATGAATATATACAATACTACTTATACTAACTTAAAACTAAAATATATGACATACAATGCGCCAGTGCAGTGTAAAAAGAAGAGTTTCTTACAACAGTATATCTGTCTTATTATATTAAATCTTTTTAGGAATGGATTTTTCCCTTTTTTATAGAGCGAGAGCGCTATATTTAAGATAACATTTAATTACAATCACAGTGTATACGTATTTGAACAGTTTACAAACGAGTGAGTGGACGACTCGATTAATACATTTTTAAGATACTTTTACATTTGAGATATATACACAGGTTCATGTCTTTATGTAGAGAGCGAAGCTCTGTCAGTTTATGATAAAAGCAAAAGTTAAATGATTTCTACACATATAGTACTTGAGTACAAGAAAATATCACATAAGTTTCATAAGATACATGTAGGTAGATACATTAATTACTAACAATAAGAAAGTTAAAGTAGAAAAAAGATATCAGATTTGGACTGGCGTGCTACTTTAACATTTGAAAAAAGAAAAGGAAATAACTTAACCTATGGGTTTAAGAGTTGCCCCCCCATCCTTAAAGAACGTAGGAGCTGGTACGTTTTTCTTTTTAAGTGTTTTTTTTATTATTTTTTTTTTTTTTTTTTTTTTATCTTTATTTTTAACATTTTTTCTTTTTGGATTTCTTTTTTAATTTATGTTTTATTAGTTTTTCTTTGTGAGTTATATTTACATTTTGTACCATGTTATTGTGTAATAAAATCTTTTATATTTATTTCTTTTGTTTTTTTTTTTTTTTATTTTTTTAGATTTCCAATATTGTATTGTTTACTTTTTTTTTTGTTTATGGGTTTTTAGCAGTATTGAATTATATTTTTGTTTTTGTATTTGTTATTCTTTTTTTTTTTAATATGCTGTTCTTAATGACCAGGGCGACCCCTTGTAACTCATCGTTTCTGAGTACATTGTACCCATCGATGAACACTTTGTGTTTATGATTCAAGTGGGTTTCTTGGATGAAACCCACTGAGCATTCGTTGGCTTGGAGAATTTTCAAAAGTTCAATTCTCCTAGCTTGTGAGATTAGGGACGAAATGTTAAAAGATAAAAGTCTTAGCATCATTATTTCGAACTAATTATGAGCTGGTTAACCAGGTCAAGGTAAGCCAGTCGTTTGCTGGTTAATGATTCGAATCTACTCAAGTTGGACATGAAATGTTCGATCTTGGAGATGAGTTGGTTCATCTCAATTCCAAAAAGATCTCTTGAGAGATTCATAAATTCATTAATGGCGTTCGAGCCAGAACCACAAGCGACTTTCGGAGAATAGGAATTGCTTTTCGAATTGAGATTATGAGGAGTCTGCGAGCCACCAAAATGGCTAGCATAAGAGACCCCAGAGGCAACAAGGCTTCCCCTAGCAACTGCTTTGGAGAAAGTTTTTGCGTTACTGATTCTGTCTTTGGCAGCATTTACTTTTTGCTTTCTATTAGCTTCATATCTTTTATAGGATACGCAGCCTTTATAATTAGCGGGGTGGCTTTCACCGCAGTTGACGCAAACTGCCTTACTTCCATCCAGTTTAGAGACGGGGCAGCAACCCGGGTCATGATTATTGGTGCATTTTACGCATTTGTACTTGTTAGCACAGTTTTTTGCAAGATGCCCGAATTGTTGACACCGTCTGCACTGTAGGGAACCCTTGTTGCCCCTGGGCTTCTCCCAGTAGACACGCGTATTAAAAAGATATCGGATTTTGATGAGTTCATCGGGACTCGTACCCGGTAGTAGTCGGATTAAGAAAAGATTATACCGAATCTTGCTCGTTTTTGACCTAATAGTTTCAAAAATGGAAACTTTGTCCACGTTTGGAACTCT
The DNA here is from genome assembly GCA_963921185.1 of Dasysyrphus tricinctus. Taxonomy (NCBI): domain Eukaryota; kingdom Metazoa; phylum Arthropoda; class Insecta; order Diptera; family Syrphidae; genus Dasysyrphus; species Dasysyrphus tricinctus. Next base: position 76,424,114 of record OY992530.1, on the reverse strand, counting down.
CTCTTTTAACTCGTTAAGAATTTCGGATTCTGAAAAATCAGGAGTGAGGCCCCTTAGGACAATATTGGAAGTACGATCCTCCTTTAAAGTAAAGGAGTACGCCTCGACATTCTCGGTGTTCCTCAAGAGTTCCATTAACTCCCGATGGACTCCGTTATTATCAACAAAAAGCCTACTCGAATTGCCACGGTTTAATATTTTGTAATTAAAATTAACAGATTTTTCTCTAAAATCACTTATTAATTGTCTAGTGTTTACGTTCTTTAAGAAAATGGGGGGGCAAAACTTACCCCGCGAGCACGTGGGCTCCGTCCCTATCTCTCCGCATCCTGGGTTCGTTGCTGCATCTGGTCCAACGCTGGCGTCCTTATCTACGTTGTTTAGTTGGTTTTCTTCATCGATTTCAATGTCGATGGGGTCCTGATTGATGTTGTTCTGGACCAACTGGTGAGTCAAGTTGGAGCACGTGGCGGCAATTTGCGACGGGAGGATTTTAATTCCCGAATCCAGTATCGAAAAACGATTGTTGCTGCTGCTGTTGCTGCTAGTTGACGGCCTCACTTCAGGGCTAAGGTGTTTGCTTTTATTGGCAGAATGCACATGCTTACTACGTGGTGTAAGCCAAGAGTAGTTCGTGGTCGGTGGCACGTGTTTGTTCGGTGAGCCAACGGGAGCCACCTTGACGGGGTTGCTTTTACTAAGTTCCAGAAGCTGATAGGCGGCAGCTAGTTTCTTTTTTCCAGGCGGTTTGCCTTTACGCTTTTCATGGGGTCGCATTTTGGAGTGCTTGCGACTCCGACGTGATGAGGTGGAACTTACACCAGCTTACTGCTGGGTGTGTCGTGAGATGGCGTCCAAAATAAATCCAGTAGAAAGCGGTGGAGAATAAAATCATCCACGGTAAAGTTTGGTTGAATTTATTGGAGCGCGCTTTGATAGATCGTGTGGTAAAGTTATTTCCAAAAAAAAACAATTATACTTTTAAGAAAATGCCGGTTTAAAAAAAATGCAAGTTAAAACTTTTTTGTAGAGCGAGAAAAAAATATGGCGTCTGCACAGTCCAAAGGCTCAGTTCAATCCCCGACCTGCGGAGGGAATCAAACTCAATTCTGACATTTCGCTCCTTGTAAAAATGTCAATATTGAGACTGATTGCTTTCGCAGCCCATCCATCGGATTCTTTAATCGGGTGATAAGCTATTGATGGACACTGAGAAGCTATAATGAAACAATCCAATTTCTTCTTTGTGTCCAGAAATAGCTCATAGCTCCATATTTTTATTAAACTTTAGGTATCAGAGAACAACACCTGATACCATACAGCTCAAGATTCAGTATAAGAGCTGAAAAACGGACCCAGACTACAGAAATAATATATATATATACCTTCCCGTAAGAATGTATTAAGCGACATTTTAAAAGTTTTAAATTAAATTTTTAAAATAACTCTTATTCAATTATTTATTTGGGTAATTTGTTGTAGTTAACAAATTTTTCGAAGCATTTTGAGTTGAAAATCCCGTTCCAAATCTTTTTATTTTTTTAAATACCTACATAAATAAATAACTGGACCGAGGTTTTTTTCGATGCCTTTACAAGTTTTGAAATGTCGCTTAATACATTCTTACGGGAAAGTATCGATATGATGGTAAGAGCATATTGAATACTAAAGTTGAGTCCGGGAGGCGACCGTAAGATTACCTATCTCAGTCCAAACAGTTGCTTTATGGTGGCAATGGTTACAGAATGCACACTTCAAGTTCAACATCTTTAAAAGTTTACAAAATATTCGATACATCAAATTTGGCGACATTGTTGCATCCATATTCGCTAGTCGGACGCGGGGCGTAATAAGTTTATAATTGTATATGCTGGCAGACAATAATGTACCTATACAGTAGGTAAGTATACCCTATCTATTAGGTTGATTAGGGCCGCTTAAAATTATGGTTTTTTTTTTTTATGCAAAAAAAAACTAGCTGCGGACTGTTAATAAACTAAAATTTTGTTCCATGCGAGAAACATCTTTCTAATTGGATATTTTTCCTTACTAAGGGCCTCAATAAGTATCTTACGTATTATATTCATTCTCATTTTTCCCTAAATGCAAGCAATAAAAGTGAAAAAAGATTTTCACTATTGATCATGAACAAGTGCAACAAAATAACACAAATTGCAGAAGATAACTTGTTGCGTATTTTTTTTTTTTAGCTATTCGCAGAAAAAATATTTGTGTAGAAATGCATTTTACCTAGTTTAGTTTTTTCGATTTGCAGGAACCTGGAATTGCTTTATCACTGACCCTGGGACGAAATTGGTGCCCGGATTAAATAAAAAAGGAAATATGTATGTACATACTTACATTATGTAGGTAGGAATATACCCAAGCATGAAAAACTTAAAATTTAAAAAAGAAAGTTTTACTCACATTTTGAAACAGCTTTGACCTTCTTCCTGCTCCTAGAATTATCCGTTTTCGACAAAAGCTAAAAGTGAACACAAGCGAAAATCGTATATTTTTAGGGAAATGCCTAAAAGTGTTCTACACAGGCCGCTTTATTGACAAAAGATTTTCACTTGAAACTCACGACACGACCGCAATTTTTCTGTTTAAATAACTTTACAAATAAGTTTCAGCTATTGGTAAAAATTGCAACGAAATATAGGTTTAAGTTTTGAAATTATTCAAAGTAATTTTATCGAGTATTGCGATTTATTAATTATAATTTTACCTAACGCTATGCACTAAAAAAAAAAACGAAGTAGGCAGAAAACCTTCAGTAGGCAGAAAAAATTCCATCAAATAAAAAACACGAAAAATTGGAAAAGATATTTCTGGGGATTGTAATAGAATTTTCTTTTCAAGTAAAAGGTAGCAGATTGGTAATTAGCGACTTAATGGTATACATCCATCGATACCAATTCGTTATTTTAGCTGTTTTTTTGCATGTCCAAATAAAATTGTGTGAAAAAAACGACAACAAAGCAAAACAATTTACATGTTAAATACAACAACAACTATGTCCATATAGAGTTAGCTAACCCCGAGGCCACACGAGCAAGTACTTGCAAGCAAGTTGCAATACATACACATTTGTTTACTAACACAAACAAACCCAAGCAACTTGCTTATCAACTGGCATGCACTGATCTCTATAATACACTGGATAGTGTATCCATACAAAAAAGTTGCCTCCAATTGAAGAACTATTATACGGTGCGCTTACCTTCAAGTTTATAACAGTATAACTGTATAACATTTCGTTTTAGTCAAGAATGACAGAAAGACGTCAAACTTTGTTTTTTTGTGTATTTCTATTTGCAAAAATGTCTTCCTTCAAAAAGTTAAAATCTTTTTTATTCGTGAACAAGTTAGTTATTTCGGTATTTTTGTGTATTAAAGCAGAGTTTGAAGAACCTCAACCGAAAAAAAAACATGGATAGGGAGTATGGGGGATCACGTCGTCCATGATCCACTTTTATCGCCACCAAGTTTCACTAAACTGCGAGCTGCGACAAAAAATTCAAAAACTATCTTCCTCTGCAACCGGACCATTGAAATCTTCAAGAAATCATTGTGAGAACAATGAACGCCATGAGAAATCTGATTGCCACGTCGCGAATGCAGTGACCATTCTAATAAATCTAAACGCTATCTTGATGAGGAGGAGTCACGGGATTACCAAGAACATTTTAAAACTCATTAATTAGGTCTAACTGTAGAAACCAACTACAATAATTGAAACTGCATTACTAATCCAAAGAAGACATTCAGAAACAATGTCGAATCCAGTGCCAAAGTAAATTTAATATAAATTAAATTTAATTTATTGTTTTCCATCAAAAGAACAACCTAAAAAAACATTGCAATCAAATATGGCCTGTGAAAATTGCCCCGACACACAAGGAGCCACCCAAAGCCAAGCATCTATGTAACCCTGAAGCCACACGAGCGAGTAATCGCTAGCCAGTTACTAATACATCGAAACTTTTCCTACTCGCTAGTCAACTAGCTTGCCTTTTTCAAAGCCAGTTGAGAAGCGAGTAGAGCGGCGAGTGATTTGACAATTAAATGTATGTATGTACCCAACTCGCTAGCGAGTACTCGCTCGTGTGGCCTCCGGGTAACTGGCTGAACAGAATGCAAGACGCAACTGGAATAGATGTCAAAAAAGCTGCAGTAGATGTCAAAAATGCTGCAGTAAAAGTTAAAATTTGTTCAACTCTTGCAGCTCCGGCTGCAGCATTTTTGACATCTATTCCAACTCCGTTTTGCATTCTGTTCAGCCAGTAAGGTAGAACTAGAATAGGCGGAAGCTGTCGGAAGCTTATGTCAAAACCGACCGAAAAGTAGCTTTCCGAAACGTCAATTTCACAAGTGACCCATAATTTACTTAAGTGGTTGGAAGTGAAAAAAAAAATAATTGTTTATTCAATGTTTATTTTCTCATACTTATTCACAGCACAGAGTGATAATGCTTTTAATTATTTATTTTGCGAAACCACTAAAATTCGATGTGATATAAATTAACTAAAAGAAAATTGATTTGACTTCACTCATTCATTCATCAAACAGAAAAAAAAAATTGAAAACTATGTACCAAGCGCCAAGTTCTTGTTAGTTTGCTTCCACCATTTTGATTTAGCATTCGCCCACTTACGAAAGAGCGATCGTCGAGCGCTCTCACTTCCGACGGCAAAAGTTAACGAAAACTAAACGAAAAGTTCCACTTCGCAATTATGTGCGCGTCATATAAATTTCTTGTTTTCGCTCGGTTTCGTACGACCACTTAAGTTGGCTTCCGACTATTTTAGTTCTGCCTTAATGGTCATCCATGGTATAAAAATACAAGGTATGTTGTATATGAGATGAAGGGTCGCCATATTTGGTTTTGTGTGACGTCATAGCGAGTGTTCACCAGCACATAGCTTTAAAAAATAAATTATTTATTGTTTTACTTGAAATTTAACAAAACATAACTTCAAAACATAATTAGTCTATTGTTTTACTTTGAGTTTTAATAGCAAATAGCTTCAAAACATAAACAATTTCTATTTACTTTTTTTGCCATAAATGGCAAACAATTGAGATCATTCACTCGCAATGACGTCACGACTCAATTTCCTGAACTGTCAAGCATACTTGTGATTTTTAAACCATGATGGTCATCTATGGCCAGACAATTACTACGTTTACATGTGGTGTTGAAGCGAGCTTGAAGCTCGCTTCAACTATCTTTGTATACCTGGCTCGAGTTGAAATGAGCTTGATTCGACTCGATTCCGCTCGGGGAGCTGAGTCGAGTCGAAATTTGTGACGAAAAACCTGTGCCGAGATTCAGCTAATTTGAAGCCGCAGGGAGTGAGTGAGATGAGTCACTTTTCGTCGAAAATCGATTCAGTTAGCAAAAGAGAGTGAGTGAGCGATTGAAATGAAATGTCAGATTACTCGCCAGATATTTCCGCAGTGACTTGGTGTATGTGTTGGTAAATATCTAGTTTTGGATAAGTATGTGTGCTTTTCTCAAGAATTCCTATTCATGGATAGGAAACGAAATAAAAAAACAACAACGTAGACAAAAACAACTACCCTTTTATTGATTCTTTAATTTTATTTTATTATCATATGCACATATATATATTAAAAAAATTTATATTCTATTCACTTTCAACACTTTTAAACTTTTTGTTTCTCAAGGGTGAAACTCATATAAACTTTAATTATGACAAAAAAAATAATTGAAACAAGTTACCTACTCCAAACTCCATTATTAAAGATTCCAATGTTTACATTGTTGTATTTGTTGTTTCATTTCGTTTTGCGCAACGAGTATGACAAGGAGGTAGAATTTAGCTCTTCTATAATTATTCTTTGTCTCATGTTCGAAACTAAATTCGAACTTACTCATTTCACTTAAATAGCTGAATCACTTTTGCGAGTGAAGTGAGATGAGTCGGCGAGTAAGGCGAGTCATCTCATCTCACTCGCTGAAATAGCTGAATCTCGGCACTGGGTCGAGGAGTTGGCCTTACAGATAATACACTTTGGTCTGTTTATTTGTATGTTTGTCTTCAAATATAGTTTTGTTTAAATAGATAAGTGTAGTAAAGTACTCATGTTAATTCAATTATATTTGCTTTGCATTAAAATAAATACATTAATGCCATTAATTTTTCTCGAATCTCAATACCATTTCAACTCAACTCTAAATGGAGCACTCAACTCAAGTAACGAAAAACCTGGGTTGAATATTCGACCCTATTTCAGCTCGAGCTCTCGATTCTGTTTGTAAACGTAGTAAATGGACAAAATATCAAAGTTAAAACTTTGGATTTGTGGAATGAAAAATTCTCAGCTGAACGAGGAGAGGGCAACGATTACGATTTCGCTATATCCAGAGAATATGAAATAAAGAAGTCAATCCTCAGCTGTCAATTTGATTTGCCTACAAGCTGGAAGCGAACAGCTGATGTATTAGATTTGCAAAGTATGTGAAAAGCAGTGCAAAACGCACACATAGAATCAACTAGTCATTCAGCACAGGTCTTATTGTTGTTGCAATTCACATCTATTTCTTCGACACGAAATGAAATTACAAATACAACAATGTAAACAAATGGGTTTTGGGGGACGAAACGTACGAAGGATTCCTCGCGTTCCAATGTTTATTCGCTATGCCATCTAGCTATCCTAAAAATTTTGAGATAACTTGAGTTGTTGTTGCGTCAGCTGTTATCAGCTGTTTTTTAACAAGGGATTACAACAACACAAAGCTATCCGGATAACTGAGAATAGCCAGCGGAACGTGCCCATTGGCTTCCTTATTTGATATTCTCTGGCTATATCGTGGTCTCAATTCTCAAACCGGAGAATGTATTGCATGCTGGAGTCCGCAGACAAAGTGCTTGCTTACACGCGAAGAACGAAAGTGCTCAGATGTGAAGAAAATTATTCTGCAGATTTTGTTCTCCTCTTTGTGTTTTTCGTATTTTCATAATGAAAGACACGATTTGATTGGTTGAATTGGATAGGAGAAGCAACACAAAAGAGAACGTCAATTTTCTACACCGAATATTTTCAAATATTTTAAAATATTTCATCCCCCTTCCTCTTCTGCAAGTTACCCCGCTCACCCTCACAAAACGCAGAAAATGCTTGATTTTCTTCACGTGTGATCAGGGACAAAGAAACACTGGGCGCGTTCGGCGGCGTATCTTAAGCGATCCGGATTTGTTTGTGTTGTTGTAATCCCATAGGAAAAAACAGCTGATCAGTGAAGCAGCTGATGTGAGAAAGAAATCTCAAGCTATCCAAAAAATTTCGGGATACTCAACTATCCGATGGGAAATTTGAAGAACAGCTAACTTTGCTTAACAGCTGACCATTTATTTGGATTTGCGATTCCACATCGGATTTTTTTTTGTTCGAGCAAAAACATTTCCAAATTATATTTAAATGCATATTAAAATCATTTGCAATGCAAATTAATAATAAATTTTTTATACAGAGGAGATTTGGTATAAAATAATTTATGTAAGGACACAAAATCGTTGCTGAAAATTTCAATTTATTTTTACTTTTGTTAGCAGCTCTCACTCTTTTGACAGCAAATGTTACCTATCCGGTTTTGGTCGTTCGCCAACGTATCGGATACTAAAGTATCTTGGATACCCTATCGGACTACCGGCCGAACGCGCCCACTTTTAAAAGTTTGTGACTTTGGTAAGGTTCGTACAAAAGAACTCTGTTATGAGAACATTATGCGGTTCCCGAGTATGTTGCTCGGGAAGCAGAGAATATCATATTATCATATTCTCTGTCGGGAAGTTTTACTTACATAGGTACAGAGAATATGAAATAAAGAAGTCAATCCTCAGCTGTCAATTTGATTTGCCTACAAGCTGGAAGCGAACAGCTGATGTATTAGATTTGCAAAGTATTAGTGAAAAGCAGTGCAAAACGCACACATAGAATCAACTAGTCATTCAGCACATCATTTAGCACAGGTCTTGTTGTTGTTGCAATTCACATCTATTTCTTCGACACGAAATGAAATTACAAATACAACAATGTAAACAAATGGGTTTTGGGGGGTGAAACGTACGAAGGATTGGCTTCTTTATTTCATATTCTCTGCATAGGTACGTGGTGCTTACACAAAAAGGTTGATATTAGCCGCGTTTTATTAGGCGTTTTCTTTTGGAGGTGGCGAAGTACTTGCAAGTACTTTGCTAGCTTTTTTCAATGGAACACATCAAATTGCTTTCCCATGGAGAATGTATCTACTCGAACATGAGAACATGTGCAGTTGGTAGTACTAGATTAGGGTTTTCATCTACTCATAAGTACTTTGCCACCTCCAAAGGAAAACGGCTATTATCGCTAACCCATATGGTTCACCTCGATAAAATAAAACGATGTGGGTTAGTGCAAAAGCAGTGCTGTATGTCAGTCTCTTTTTTTCTTATGTTTATTTGTTTTTCATGTAAGCACTAGTCTCTTTTCCTCTTTATTCCTAATACTGCTGACATCCATTCACAATGGTAAATAGCCCTCTGCCGGTCAGAGTTAAAACCTCTATCTGGGTTATTGAAATTAACCTCGATAGAAACCTAGATCCCATGTTGTTTTTGTAATGCATGTTAAAAGATAACAGCTGCGTTTTATTATCTCTGGGTCTGGGTCGAGGTTATCTTTTAACATGCATTACAAAAACAACACGGGATCTAGGTTTCTATCCTAACCTAACCTAACCTATCGAGGTTAATTTCAATAACCCAGATAGAGGTTTTCACTCTGATCGGCAGAGGGCTATTTACCATTGTGAATGGATGTCAGCGATTTGTCAGCAGTATTAGGAATAGAGAGGAAAAGAGACAAAGTGCTTACATGAAAAACAAATAAACATAAGAAAAAAAGAGACTGATATACAACAGTGCTGATATACAGCACTGCTTTTGCACTAACCCACATCGTTTTATTTTCTCGAGGTGAACCATATGGGTTATGAGCGATAATAAAACGCGGCTAACCTCGACCCAGACCCAGAGATAATAGGTTTGTTCGTGTACTTTCTGGGCTAAATTGGGCAGTCTCTCAAATTGTGAGTAGTGGACATGCAATTCCCTCAGAGAGAAGTAAAATTGTACAAAAGTACACGAACGCATAGAACCAAAATTTCTACCACTTTTTAAACGTCAACAAAAAGTAAACAAAAAAACCTCCTAAGAAATCAAGAAAACAAGCCCAACAGCATTAGAAATTCAATTTTCACTTTGTATTCTTAAAAAAATCGTATTTTTTGTATTAATTTATTAATCACAAACTGTATTCCAGAAATAAAAAATTAAATACCTTCACTTTTAAACCAAATTTATTTATTATTAAAATATAGGTAGTTGTTTTGCTATGAATATCAGTTTTTTTTAACAAAAAAGCACTTCACAATACACAAGAATAAGAATTTCACAGTTTATTCACATTTTTTGATTTAAAAATTTTTATTAAATACAAAAAAAATAAACAGATAAAAAAAATACACTTTTACCAAGAAAAAAAAAAAACAAAACTAAAAGTAAACAACAGCCATTTTGATTTTGTGTTGTTGTTCTCAACTCACAGAACACAACACTTACCATTTCTGCCCAAACAAATTCCTTGGGCAGAATTTGGCAAAAATTGTCAGGAAGGGGAAATTTTTTGCTCTCTTGTGAGCATTCTCTTCTGCCAAAAACTACACATTTTTTGGGTACGCGAACAGCTTTGGGCTGAATTTGGTAGATTTGGGTAGAATTTGGCTGTTTTGTGTGTGTACGCGAACACAGCTAATAAAACGCAGCTATTTGGAGTTTGGGTGTAGTGCTGTTCACGTCATAGATAAAAAATATAAAGATGGGAATCTTCGGCTGTCAAACTGATTTGCCTACAAGCTCAGACCGGAAGCTGAAGCGAGGGGATCACAAGAGGGATCGCAACGCGGCCGGTTGTGCCTGGCATAGCCCTCAGCCGGCATCTACAGTTTTTATTAAATTAAAAATAGCAAACAAAAGTATAATTATGTTAATAATTAATCACTAACAATACGGGAGATACCAATCTCCAGCAACCAATAGTAGGATGTGCTGGGCTCAGCCACGCGCCTACAGTTTCCTGAAGTGGAAAAACAAAGCAACCGGTAAATTATTTTATTAATTAATCATCACAAATTCTGGATGGGATCCCTTTGGGGTGAGGAGTTCCTTTTGGAAAATCAGGAGACATTGAATCTCCAGCAACTGTTTCTTTAGTTCATGGCTTCATTGCCTGAACTAACATGGACACCGTTAGTCCCGCTATAACGGATACACAGGCAGATCCAGTCTGCCTAGCAACCGCTTAGGCCACTTTACATGGTTGATATCAGTGTGTCACCTGACAACACACACCACATGCACCGTACGTTGTATAGCAACCGACCACTGGACCTTTTGGAACTGGCAATCCCTCCAAGCAGGGCTAAAATTTCAACTACAAGAGTTGAACAATTGCAGCTGCATACAAATCCAGCACACCAGACAAAGGAAGACCCACCCGCCTACAAATAACCCACAACCGATTGCATCCCAGATGAGAATTAAAACATCAACATACATACATATTTGTATAAAAGCGTTCCAATAGTATCTTAAAGCCTAAAATTCGATACAAAGTGCTCTAAAATACACCTTAAATCAGTGTTATCTTTCACGTAAAGTTCTTGTGTTGTACTAAATTATTCCTATTCTGCATAAATTAATAAACTATCGACTAATTTTCATTTCCAATGCCTGTAAATTAATTTTCTTCATTGTAATTACGAAAATAAGTGAATTTATGTATAATGTAATTTATTGTTTTTGTTCCTTGCAAAAATATTTAATAGAAAAATCGTAAAAGTAAAAAAAAAATTAACTTTATAGAGCCTTCTCGCTCTAAAAACGATATTTTATGAAATAGCTCGAATAAAACCTTCGACAGTAATTTATTTCATTATAACTATCGAGCGTGCTCGCTCCAAAACATGTGATTTATAACATATATATAATATGTGTGTATATAAATGTAATTTCAGGCGTAATTTTATTAGTTTTAAGTTATTGTAGGCATCTGTAAATATGTATATATTTTGTTGCATTTATAAGCCAACACGCAACTGCTATGTAATGCTTTTGAGCAAGAGCAGGCTAACAATATAATCAACTTATATGTCAAATGTCCGCCACGAGGCTAACCATAAAAAAAAAAAAACGGAGAAAGAAGGCCATACATTACAGCCACTTTTGTACAACTTTATTGACTGCTAGAATTAAGAAAAACGATGTAACTGATTTATAAGTCTCAATAAAATTCAATTCAAAAAATTCAAGCTCAGACCGTGGTGAATGTCATAAAGTTGCACTAGTAACCTTTACCACACGCACACTAGTGCAACTTTATGATTTTCACCACAAATCGTCGGTTTTTTTTAAATTTGTCAGTTATTTTAAAAATCTCATGGACATGTTCGTAAAGTATAAAAGCGGGTGACCTGAATTTTTAAGTGCTCACTTCCCTTTATATCATTTTATTTTAAAATTGCATTGGCTTCTAATATTTACGCGTACTAAAATAAGAAACAACAATATTTTTTGTAATAAATAATTGAATAATAAATGTAGGTTAATTGAATCGAAGTGGGAGAAAATTTGTTTGTGAATTATGAAGTTACATAAGTTTTTCTTTAAATTTGTATACCAAATAAAATTGTGTGAAAAAAACGACAGCAAAGCAAAACAATTTACATGTTAAATACAACAACAACTATGTCCATATAGAGTTAGATAAGTCCAGATAATTATCTGGAGTTAGCTTTTGTCCCGATAAAAATGCTAATGCCAAACTACGATTATCGTTGTGTTATCGATGATTTACATATATAGAAATGTCAAATGTTTGTTGGTAAGATAATTCAAAACAAAATGGCAGCCCGATGCAAAAGGTAAACAAAAATGTTGAAATGTCCCGGTGTCGTTTTTTTCGCCAAACTCCATATGGACATGCAAAAAAACACAGCTGTTGCTTGTATACTCCCTTAGTTTTTTATCTCCACAGAAACGAACTATCAAAATTTGTCTGGATAAAGGCTCCCCCAAACCAACGCGAATCATTCGCCCAAAGCCTAGTACGCAGATCGAGACAAAATTTATCTCCCATATAAAATTTTTCCCAGGACAAATTTTATCTCGGATTTTTTTCCAACCGGTACGCAGCTCCAACGCAAAACTTGACAGTTGTAACCGCTGTACGTGAAAAGGTAAAAGAAAGTCTCCACTTAATTTTGCGCGGAAAAAGAATGCTCGAAGCATTATTTTTCCGGACAAATTGTGACGTTTTATATATATTTCGCTTTTTATAAACTAAAATCATCTCCCTGTTTCATTCTTTCCATTATTAAGACGTTGTGAGGACGCACGACGGAAAAAAAATATAAAATGCGTACAGAAAATGATGACATGGAATGAGAATAGAATAAATAGAACAGCTGTTTTTAATCAGTCAGTGGCGTAGCCAATGGAAAAGGGTACAAAAGGGCCACATTCAGATACGGAAAATATTTTTTCAATACAAAAATTAAATTGATTCCTAAACCGAGTTAAATCGAGATGGTTGGAATCAACAAACAGAGTTTTCAAATTTAATTGGATTTTGGGAGCAGTAATAAAATTGTGAACATTTATGATTTTGGCAGGGTTTTTTTTAAGCCATCGACAGCACATGCATCCTTCAATGGAATTTGACCGGTGATGGCTTGAAAGATGAAAAATAAACTATTTTGAACGAAAAATTAATTTGATCCAAATGTCAAACCCTAAATCACTTTTTCCCGGAGAAGTAAGAAACCTTCAAAAATTTCGGAATTTTCAGAAGTTTTTTAATCTATTTACATCGCAGTGATCCTTCAATATAATTTGACAGTTGATGGCTTAACAGAGAAGCTATATTTTGACAGAAAAAGTCTATTTTGATCCAAATGTTACCAAATTGCCCTAGTATCACCCTTTTCCAGAGAAAAAAAAACTGGAAATTTCAGATCTTTTAAAGGTATTTTCATCCATCCACATTATATTGTTCCTCATCATGCGCATGCGATCAATTTTTCTTGTTCTGCAAATGCTTTGAAGAAATCTGATTTCTGGTACAAATTTCAAATTTATGTCAAATGGAAGATATTTTATGTTTTTTAAATTTCTAACTACGCTACTGTTCTCATTTGACTTTTGTTTTTATCTCTATACCTTCAGAATTTGTCTCGAGAAAAAAAATGTAGAGATAAAATTTGTCTTTGCTCGATCTGCGTACTAGGCTTTATTATGCTACATTTCCACCTGACGCTAATCTGAGATTTAATAAGATTTACCTCAAATCTCCTTCAAATCTCGGAGATTTACCATACAAATTTATTTCGTTAATCTTGAAGATTAGAAATTAATCTTGTTAAATCTTCCTAGAACAAATAGTTTTACAAATCGAACTAACCTTTTCTTAAATGGTGCTGAACGATTCATTCGAGACTCGCATTCAGTTCTTCATTGTTTCACACGAATCAAACATTCTGTCTCATTCGCACTTCATAAGAAAAATTGGAACGACATTTGCATTTTTGAAGGTGCTGTCAAATTTAATCTTTTTTAAATCTTTTTGTGCAGTGGAAACACCAAAAAGATTTATTAAATCTAATCTGAGATAAACCTTTGGTGGAAACATAGCATTATAATAGAGTCAATGCAGAATACAAAAACAGAACAGAGATATTAAAAAAAGTGCGCACGCACCTCTAGGAACAATATTTCAAACGCATCCCAATAGTTCCGAGGTGAATTTTGAAACGTCATTTTTTTTCCAAACTCGGTGATATTTTTCTTCAAATAATATGTTAAAATAATAAATAAAATGTCTAACACCCCGACTCCACAGGAGATAATTTCTCTCCAACTAAATATCAGATATTTATATCTTGCATTGTCTTCTATCTTTGCTGGGCAAATCATGTTATGATATTTCATTCCATATCACGACAGCACGAGAGTTTGATGGCTGGTTTTTTGCGCACAAATAAAAAGAAACAAGCTATTTGACTGTGTTCGTTTTGGTTGCAAAGCGAATACCCATATTTTTCTTTTAGTAAAAAGTAGAATATTGAAAATATAAATCGTTTTTGTTATTATTACTTTTAATGAGGTAATAATTACAGCATTTATTAATAAGACGATTAAAACATAAGACAGAGTTTTATCTCTTGCAAAAATTTGTTTTTGTTAGCACTGTAATTACCTACTAAATATAGATTTATTTGACTGCTTCAGGAGATTGTTAATTTATAAGAACACGCAATTTTCCGAAATTTGTCCAACAAATCACGAAAGCGAAACCGAATGAATATTAGTTTCCAAAAATATAAAAAATAAATTTCTATTTGTCGAAGAAAAAACTGTAAATGGATATGGACAGATATTCAGAATAATGAGAGCAAATGAGACAACAAGTAAAAAAATCTTCATCTGTCAAAATTCATGTCAGCGATCTCTGTCAAGATATAATCGCAGATAGATATCTCTGACATCCCAACAAGAGATGAAACGGAGTGACTCCATTGGATATCTACTGTCAAGATGGGCATCCTGATAGAAATTATCTCCTGTGGAGTCGGGGTGTAATTATCCTTCGTCTACTGGTGTCCTGATTGCCAATGATTTATTCGGCGTATAATTTGAATTCTGCCTATGGAAACTGGTTCCCTGGATGCAAGACGCTCATCCAACAGGCAATGGCTAAGATCAGGCAAATCCAGCATTGTTTGTGTTGAAGGAGCGCATCAGGAAAGGAAGGGCTGGACAGAAACGTTTGGGGTAGCTGGCCAAGTGGAAAACTGCTGAAGAAGGATCCATTGGAAGTTTATATGTTGGATTTCCCCAACATTGAAATCAAATGTTCTGAAATACAATTGCCTTTCCAGGCGTGTAAAGAAGTTTAGTGATCTTATTTTGAAGGCAACCGAACCTCCAATGATGTTGTTCAATCTTTACGATGATTAACTGAAAACCATTTCGTCCTACACAGCTTTCAGTCGATTTATTTTGATCACCAGAGCCTCGAACGTAAAACACCGAACGAACAAAGATCATTCTGAAGCCATATAAAACAACAACCACAGAAGTTCATCACATTTGGCCAACGTTGCAATAAATTTATATGAAATTCTTGCAAGTGCTGGATACAAAGCGTTGTCATTTCAAAACTACATGCTGGATTTTGATAGTTGAAGCGGTTTTTAGCCTTAATTTAATCCTTCTAAGTTATTTTAAAAAACATTTCCAATTTAAACAAAAATTTCGAAAAATTTTCCCATAGAACTAGTATCATCATATTCTTATTGAAATTCGAAAAAAGACGAAAATAGTTTTTTGAGACAATTTTTTGAAATCTTTGCTCGAATTGGAAATGGTTTTTGAAATAAGTTAGAATACCTTAATTAAGACTAAGAACCGTTTCAATAATCAAAATCCAGCAAGTAGTTTTGAAATGGCAACGTTTTGTATTTAACACTTGCAAGAAATTTATATGAAATTCTTGCAAGTGCTGGATACAAAACGTTGCCATTTCAAAACTACTTGCTGGATTTTGATTATTGAAACGGTTCTTAGTCTTAATTAAGGTATTCTAACTTATTTCAAAAACCATTTCCAATTCGAGCAAAGATTTAAAAAAATTGTCTCAAAAAACTATTTTCGTCTTTTTTCGAATTTCAATAAGAATATGATGATACTAGTTCTATGGGAAAATTTTTCGAAATTTTTGTTTAAATTGGAAATGTTTTTTAAAATAACTTAGAAGGTTTAAATAAAGTCTAAAAACCGCTTCAACCATCAAAATCCACCAAGTAGTTTTGAAATGACAACGCTTTGTATTTAACACTTGCAAGAAATTTATATGAAATTCTTGCAAGTGCTGGATACAAAACGTTGCCATTTCAAAACTACTTGCTGGATTTTGATTATTGAAACGGTTCTTAGTCTTAATTAAGGTATTCTAACTTATTTCAAAAACCATTTCCAATTCGAGCAAAGATTTCAAAAAATTGTCTCAAAAAACTATTTTCGTCTTTTTTCGAATTTCAATAAGAATATGATGATACTAGTTCTATGGGAAAATTTTTCGAAATTTTTGTTTAAATTGGAAATGTTTTCTAAAATAACTTAGAAGGTTTAAATAAAGTCTAAAAACCGCTTCAACCATCAAAATCCACCAAGTAGTTTTGAAATGACAACGCTTTGTATTTAACACTTGCAAGAAATTTATATGAAATTCTTGCAAGTGCTGGATACAAAACGTTGCCATTTCAAAACTACTTGCTGGATTTTGATTATTGAAACGGTTCTTAGTCTTAATTAAGGTATTCTAACTTATTTCAAAAACCATTTCCAATTCGAGCAAAGATTTCAAAAAATTGTCTCAAAAAACTATTTTCGTCTTTTTTCGAATTTCAATAAGAATATGATGATACTAGTTCTATGGGAAAATTTTTCGAAATTTTTGTTTAAATTGGAAATGTTTTCTAAAATAACTTAGAAGGTTTAAATAAAGTCTAAAAACCGCTTCAACCATCAAAATCCACCAAGTAGTTTTGAAATGACAACGCTTTGTATTTAACACTTGCAAGAAATTTATATGAAATTCTTGCAAGTGCTGGATACAAAACGTTGCCATTTCAAAACTACTTGCTGGATTTTGATTATTGAAACGGTTCTTAGTCTTAATTAAGGTATTCTAACTTATTTCAAAAACCATTTCCAATTCGAGCAAAGATTTCAAAAAATTGTCTCAAAAAACTATTTTCGTCTTTTTTCGAATTTCAATAAGAATATGATGATACTAGTTCTATGGGAAAATTTTTCGAAATTTTTGTTTAAATTGGAAATGTTTTCTAAAATAACTTAGAAGGTTTAAATAAAGTCTAAAAACCGCTTCAACCATCAAAATCCACCAAGTAGTTTTGAAATGACAACGCTTTGTATTTAACACTTGCAAGAAATTTATATGAAATTCTTGCAAGTGCTGGATACAAAACGTTGCCATTTCAAAACTACTTGCTGGATTTTGATTATTGAAACGGTTCTTAGTCTTAATTAAGGTATTCTAACTTATTTCAAAAACCATTTCCAATTCGAGCAGATTTCAAAAAATTGTCTCAAAAAACTATTTTCGTCTTTTTTCGAATTTCAATAAGAATATGATGATACTAGTTCTATGGGAAAATTTTTCGAAATTTTTGTTTAAATTGGAAATGTTTTTTAAAATAACTTAGAAGGTTTAAATAAAGTCTAAAAACCGCTTCAACCATCAAAATCCACCAAGTAGTTTTGAAATGACAACGCTTTGTATTTAACACTTGCAAGAAATTTATATGAAATTCTTGCAAGTGCTGGATACAAAACGTTGCCATTTCAAAACTACTTGCTGGATTTTGATTATTGAAACGGTTCTTAGTCTTAATTAAGGTATTCTAACTTATTTCAAAAACCATTTCCAATTCGAGCAAAGATTTCAAAAAATTGTCTCAAAAAACTATTTTCGTCTTTTTTCGAATTTCAATAAGAATATGATGATACTAGTTCTATGGGAAAATTTTTCGAAATTTTTGTTTAAATTGGAAATGTTTTCTAAAATAACTTAGAAGGTTTAAATAAAGTCTAAAAACCGCTTCAACCATCAAAATCCACCAAGTAGTTTTGAAATGACAACGCTTTGTATTTAACACTTGCAAGAAATTTATATGAAATTCTTGCAAGTGCTGGATACAAAACGTTGCCATTTCAAAACTACTTGCTGGATTTTGATTATTGAAACGGTTCTTAGTCTTAATTAAGGTATTCTAACTTATTTCAAAAACCATTTCCAATTCGAGCAAAGATTTCAAAAAATTGTCTCAAAAAACTATTTTCGTCTTTTTTCGAATTTCAATAAGAATATGATGATACTAGTTCTATGGGAAAATTTTTCGAAATTTTTGTTTAAATTGGAAATGTTTTTTAAAATAACTTAGAAGGATTAAATTAAGGCTAAAAACCGCTTCAACTATCAAAATCCAGCATGTAGTTTTGAAATGACAACGCTTTGTATCCAGCACTTGCAAGAATTTCATATAAATTTATTGCAACGTTGGCCAAATGTGATGAACTTCTGTGGTTGTTGTTTTATATGGCTTCAGAATGATCTTTGTTCGTTCGGTGTTTTACGTTCGAGGCTCTGGTGATCAAAATAAATCGACTGAAAGCTGTGTAGGACGAAATGGTTTTCAGTTAATCATCGTAAAGATTGAACAACATCATTGGAGGTTCGGTTGCCTTCAAAATAAGATCACTAAACTTCTTTACACGCCTGGAAAGGCAATTGTATTTCAGAACATTTGATTTCAATGTTGGGGAAATCCAACAAATAAACTTCCAATGGATCCTTCTTCAGCAGTTTTCCACTTGGCCAGCTACCCCAAACGTTTCTGTCCAGCCCTTCCTTTCCTGATGCGCTCCTTCAACACAAACAATGCTGGATTTGCCTGATCTTAGCCATTGCCTGTTGGATGAGCGTCTTGCATCCAGGGAACCAGTTTCCATAGGCAGAATTCAAATTATACGCCGAATAAATCATTGGCAATCAGGACACCAGTAGACGAAGGATAATTAGACATTTTATTTATTATTTTAACATATTATTTGTTTTTTTTTAGACGCACTGAAGAAAAATATCACCGAGTTTGGAAAAAAAAATCGAACTGTCAAAACAAAACAAACTCACCGCGTTAAATTGTTGTTGCAATTCACATCTATTCATCGACACGAGTGAAATTACAAAAACAACAATGTAAACAAATGGGTTTTGGGGGGTGAAACGTACGAAAGTTTCCCATCTTTATTTGTTTATCTATGGTTCACGTGATTGAGTGGAACACTTCCATTCCACGATGTTTGGCTCACCAGCAATTGATCAAATCAAAAAAGGTAAATTAAAATTCAATCATCCTGCTTGGAAGTTGGTCCAACAACCTGCCATAATTCTCATCATCGAAATGCTCACTGTTTGTCCAAATTCTCGACCTTCAATTGATTATGTTTTGGGTCATATTTGGCTCCGAGATCAGCCTATTATTTCAAAGGCCGAGATGCCAATGAAAGTCGATCCAATAGCTGAGGTGTCGGATGATGAAAACTTCTTGGAACCACCACAAAAACGCGGTAAGTAATAAATCTACTATTGGTTTTTTTTATAATTTTTATATGTCGTAGCTTGTAGCCTTGAGATGCATCCCAATTTTGTACAAAAAAACATAAATAAATCTTGTTACTGTTTTATATTTTCTAACTAAAATAAATTAGCTGTAAGCAATAGTCCAGTAATCTTGTTGTTTCATAGGGCGGAGACCTTGCGTCAGGTGCGGTAGTTCTGATTTGTTGCTAAGTTTTTTGTGATATTGGCGTAATAAATATTCCAAGTTTTCGAACTCGTGCGCCAAACGCAACATGGTAAAAAATTCATAAACCTCTTTTTAGATAAGGTTGTTTCAGTTGATGGTTTTTGAAAAATAAGTTTTCAAACGCAAAAAATTGATAAAAACAATGATTTTTTCTTTTAATATATTTTTTGTTTTCATTTAATGTAATTTCGCACTATTTTTTATTTAATTATTCGATGCTGTTAACATTTTAAGTCAAATAAAAAAACCGGATGCTTAAAAGTCTTCTAGTTTTTGAGAAAACTGAAAATAACTAAATCTACTTCACCTTTTTCAGGCCAGTTAATTTGTTATTTTACTGTCAGCTGTATTTAAGAAACTATTGGGTCTACAGAAACAATTTTAGGCTCAAATTGAAGCCAATTTATTTGTGTAATTATTCGTCGTATGCAATTGCAATCTTAAATGAGTCCTTGAGGGTTGAAATCATCAATAACTAAACAAATTATGGAAAATCGAAATTCGAATCGAATTTTAGATTTTTGACAATGTTGCGTGCGTCACTCGGGGTCGAAAACTTGGAATATTCATAAGACCATTTGCCGTAAATAACTGAGCAAAAAATCACAACTACTAGATTTGATACAAAGGTCTCCTATCCTTTGCCAAACAAGGTTCCCGCACTGTATTAGTGGAGTAGATTTGGTTATTTTTATTTTTCTGAAAAACTAGAAAACCTTTTAGCTTATAGTTTTCCGAACTTGACTTAAAATTGATAACAGCATTGAATATAAAAAATTTAAAAAAATACCAAGTAGCATAAAATAAAATAAAATAGGTAACAAAAAATTCCTATTTCTCTCTAAGAAATCCTCTATTAAAATCTATGAATCTAGCATATTTGAGAATTAAGTAGTTTATGACGAAGGCTATCAACTAATTAATGATTTCTCGAAGACGAATGGAGTTATTTGAAAATTTGAAAAGAATTTTGAAGTAAAATGTCCATACTTCAGAATGACAATAAAAATTTAATATGCAAAAAATTACCTCGAGAAATAAATATAACCCCAAAATTGCATCAAAAACATTTTTTTTTAATCTATTGATTCAAATATCTCATAACCGTGACGTGCTAGAACAATTCCAAGGCCAGATTCAAACTCAGCGCATCAAAGACCATCAAAAAATAATATCTTGGTTCGTGTCACAGACAAAAATTCAAATTTAGAATTATTGGAAATTGTTCAATGGTACTTTGATGTAATTTCGAACAATTGGTAGTTTTCCAGCCTTAGTGAAAACTGCATTTTTTTTCGTATTTTTTTCCATATTGCGTCAAGAAATTTTGTTGGCAAACCTCAGATTCGGACTCAGCACCCCCGGAAACATAAAACGGGAAAAATCAAAACTACCCCACAATTTGCATGGTAAAAAAACAATATGACTATAAAAAAAACAATTCAATTAGAATTCACATAATGACGAAATTTGGGCTTTGTATTTGTTAAGTTTATATATCAGAGCGCTCACTGAGCAGACGAACCCAAAATTTTTTTACTTAGTATTTGACAGAAAAACTGAGGAAATTCTCTGAGCTCTCAGAAATATAAACTGGACAATTTATTACTTATAGATAACTTACCTCAAAGTGACTAGAATCTGTTTTCCAAAAAAAAAATATTAAAGACTCAAAAAAATTTCCCATTTGTAGAACATAAAACAACTAGCTAATGCTTTGTGCCAAGAAAAATTCAGCGAGAGCTCACTGGTGCGGATATCTTGGCCCCGTGAAAGGTGCAGCCTTTTGCGCGACGATGTTGTTTCATGAACTCGCCTGGTGTTGATGTATCACCTAATTTTGACGACTGGATTGACAATCACTGCTTGAATGCTGATGTTTTCGTTTTAGTAGTGCTTAATGCTGAATCCATAATGACATTTCCTGAAAAATCATTCTTCCACACAATTTCCCAGAAACTCTCCAAGCCGAATGCATCAGCTGAGATGCATCAGCAAACGAACCAGAATGCCAAGAATCGGTAAGGTCCACCTTGTTATTATTATACCTATATTTGATTAGATGAGAACCAAAACTCGTCATATCCACTTTTATCGAAAATTGAGATTTTGATGAAGAATTGTTAAGCAGATCATATTGAATAGTTTTTAGCCTTACCTCTTAATCCCATTTAATATTGATGTCAAACATCGTAATTGTTTCTAAAACTCTCCATATTCACAGTGCGATTTGCATCAAAACTTTCCATATCCATTGTATGCAGAAGGTTTGCTTTCAAAACTCTTCTTATCCATCATAAGCTATTGATTATGTCACATAAGAAGGAACTAAAACGTTGATGGGTTTTTATTGTAATCATTTTTAAATGGTTCATTGAGGATTGGAAAGTAGTGGAGTGCTTTTATATTAAAAGGTGCAATTGAGAAGGGCGGAATGGTGTGGAAACTGGTCATATATAATCATTTGCCGCAATACTTTTACAAATTTTATTGGCCAATGTGTTTCAAACGGAACATCCAATATATTTTTGCTATTTATCATAACATATAGATTTAAAAATCTTTTATTCAAGAAAATTAAATCTTTTCTAACAACTATCATTTATAGACCAGGAAAAATAGCACAAATCGTATGGGGAACCTTGAAAAAATTAATTCATGAAACATTAAAATTCGAATTGACGCAGAATTGCAACTTCTATAACATATCCAAAGTTTCATGAGTGTAAGAGTTTTTACGTGGGTGTTATGGTTAATATTTTTTTTTGTCCCTCCCCCTTAAAAAACACCTTTTCACCATGGATATTTTTAGAGACTCTCTTGAGTCTTAGTTCCTATGACAAATGAAACATTCATTCCAAGTTTCATTAACACACCGTTATTTTCAAAGGGTTTTCGGTAATATTTTACCTGTTGTATCTGAAAAAAGGTCATCATTACATAAAAAGGACTATAACTTCTTTTTGGGTGGTTGTATCATTTTGAATTTGGTTTCATTAGATTCAGCGTTGAAAACTACCCTTAAAGCATGTATCATATGATTAGGTTTTACCCAAACTAATATTTTAGTTTGATAGACCTCCAAGTTCTCTCCGTCTGCACCTCTTCAAATGCATCTACACAAAAAGCCAATGCGGGGATTTTGGGACACTTTGGATATGTTATAGAGGTTGCAATTCTGCGTCGATTCCAATTTTAATATTTCATGAATTAATTTTTTCAACCTCGGAACCCATTTTTCCCGGCCTATTAGCCTTATTAAGTTTTTTTTCATTTGCGCAAAATGAAAATTTTGCATATGACGAGTTTTGGTTCTCAACTACTCATTTGTATGTTGTTTTGACTTTCTAAAACAATTTATTACAATTTTTATGTTTCTTCTGTTCATTTAATCCTTGTTGGTTGTTATCCTTTCAATGTACCAAGCATCGCATCTTTTGTTTTTTTTTTTTTGCTGTTAGGGATTTTTTTTTAAATATACAAATAATATATAAATATACGTGGTTGATTAATGTTTTTACTTGCGATAAGGAACTATAAGACAAGTTTTGGATTCGTGCAAAAAAAAATTTTGAGATAGCAATCAAACATGATATTATGGTGATAGAGAACACTAAAAAAGCGGGTGGCACAATTCTGTCTGTCAGTCTGTTCGTCTACAGCCTAAACGGCTCGATCGATTTTCTTCAAACTTGGTTCACAGTGGTTTTTGGTGATTATGCCCACAAGTTTTTTTCATTTTTTGTTTAGAACCAAAAATAACGGTACCTGCCATAAATTTTGTTTAGCAATTTTACATAATCGTATTTTTCTCAAAAACGGCTCGACAACTTTTCTTTAAAAATATTCAATAAATTTATTTCAGTAAAGGCTTCCTTTGGGTGAAAAAATGGTTATTATTGGTACCTCCCAAAGAACCATTTTTTTAATTTTTGATTTTCTCCAAAGCGGTATGACTGATTTCAAAAAAATATAAATAGTTTTGTGTATCAAAACTTTAGAAAAATATTTTTTGGATTTTTAAAAAATGTCTAAAATTTTTTTTAGAAAATCAAATATTTTGAAAATGACGAACCATTTTTTTGAAACTCGATATTTAAGAGTTTTTTTAGTACTCTCTAAAATATTTTTAGAAAAAATTTAATATTTATGAAAAAATAACGGTACTTCCATTCAAAAGTTAAAAAACCGCAAAGGAAAATATTTTTTTGAAAGGACTCCTACGATTTTGATGCGTGATGCATGCGAGATTGCGTATTCGAGATTTTGGTTTGTAGGATTTCGTACCGCTCCCTCAAATGAAGAATGGCATTACCTTTTGTTCTATTCACTGTCTTTGATTCTGAATATCTCTCCCTACATCTTAACAACTAAGTTAAAATATAAATAAGTACATGCATTAATATCTTTAATGATGTCCGACACATTACTGTTTAGTAGGAAGACATACACCAAAACATCTTTGTTGGCACTGCCACTGAGTTTTACTTCGAAAGCAATAATGATAATTTAAAATCAAGACGATGACTTTGCTTCTTGAATGGCTTCATGAATGAAAAAATAAATTGTAAGTTCATTACTAAAATAATGCTTAATTCAAGGAAAAATCAATTAAAGTAACAAACTATTTTGTCGAGCACAAAGTACTCAATTATGCAAACTATGTTTATTGAATTTAATATCTTGAATTTATTTTCCTTTTTATTCAGACATCTCTAGATTATCAAAGTATAGTTTGGAAAAAAAATTAAAAGCGTCACATTGGGCCGTTTTTGAAATTCATTTTGTTTTGACAGGACTTCGTCCGGAAGTATTTGGAATATCGGATAGTTTTTTTTATATTAATTAGCTGACATTTTGCTAGGTTAGGCACAAGTTTTTCTATTTAAAATATTGCTTTGTGGAATTTTTTGAGTAACAAACAATTTTTGAAAAAATGTTTTTAGAAATGTGCCATTCTGCGAATTTTCAAAGTCTTTTGTGAAGAGAGCTAAGCTACATTAGTTTGTACCTACTCATAAAAATCTACGAGATGTCATCATTAGTTCAGTTCTTTTTTTACTTGCGATTATAGGTACTATAAGGCAAGTTTTGGATTCCTGCAAAAAAAAAATTTTGAGATAACAATCAAACATGATATTACGATGATAGAGAACACCAAAAAAGTGGGTGGCACAATTCTGTCTGTCTGTCTGTTCGTCTACAGCCTAAACGGCTCGATCGATTTTCTTCAAACTTGGTACATAGTGGTTTTAGGTGATTCTGCCGACACGTTTTTTTCATTTTTTTTAGAACCAAAAATAACGGTACCTGCCATACATTTTTTTTGGCAAATTTACATAATCGTATTTTTCTTAAAAACGGCTCGACAACTTTTCTTAAAAAAATTCAATAAATTTATTTTAGTAAAGGCTTTCTTTGGGTGGAAAACCATTTTTCCAAAAATGGTTATTAATGGTACCTCCCAAGGAACCATTTTTTTTATTTTTGATTTTCTTCAAAATGGTATGACCGATTTCAATATTTTTTTTTTATACAGAAGCTTCCAAAAAATGTTAATAGTTTTGTGTACCAATATTTTTGCAAAAATATTTTTGGATTTTTAAAAAATATTTCAAATTTTTTTTTTTGAAAATCAAATATTTCGATTTTTTTGAAACTCGATATTTAAGACTTTTTTAGTACTCTCTAAAATATTTTTAGAAAAAATTTTACATTTATGAAAAAATAACGGTACCTTCCATACAAAAGTGAAAAAACCGCAAAGGAAAATATTTTTTTGCTTGAAAACGACTCCTACGATTTTGATGAAGCTTTTTTCATATTCTAAAATTAGTACGATCTACCATCAAAAATTATAAAATTTTGTACCTGTCATAGAACGTATTTTTTTATTTTGATTTTTCTCCTTATCAGCTAAACGGATTTAAATGATTTTTTTTATATACAAATTTCAAATAAGATTAAATAATATTGCATATCAAAATTTTCAAAAAAAAAGTTTTTGGATTTTTAAAAAAAGTTTCAAACTTTTTTTTTGAAAATTGATATCTCAAAAGCGGGTTCACAATTTTTTTTTCAAATTTTGTTTTTATATACACATAAATATATAATTTAAATCTGCATACCAAAATTTGTTCTTAAAAATGTTTTAAGAATTTTATATATAAAAAAATAATTTAAAAAAAAACCGCTCCAACGATTTAAAATTTTTTTTTTCATACAATCATATTCCATCATGAATTAAGATGGCATACTTTTTTTCACCATAAACTGTCAAAAGAGTTGTTTTAGCTAATTTAAATGTCGTATTTCATGCTTCTCTACATTTTTCTCTCATAATTTCCATGTTTGTATATAAAATTTTCTTAAACTCGCAGTGTTTTGAACATAAGAGCAAGTACGTGCGACCCAGTCGTGCATTTTATTTAAAGTGGGCTTAAGCCGTTTTTTCCCTGGAGCCTTCAATTTGGATTGAGCTTCTAAAAAGTAAAACATTGGCTGTTATTTCACTTAAAATAAAACATCAATGGCCTTGATTAATCATTGGAATCCTGAAAATGAATAATTTGAGCACATTGGCTCCTACTAAAGTCGTAGAAAATCTTACGCTGAATCCAATGGTGCACTTAAGTAAATGGACATTAACCATTTTAAACCCTTTTGAAAACAAAAAAATGCTTATTTATTTGAAATACTTACATTGAAATCCAATCTGAGTGCATACTGTGCTTATGGTATGACTTATACTTTTAAATATAAAAAACACCAAATACAAACATTCAATATTGTTGTAGTTTAAATAACTTTTATTCAAGATTTATTTCCACTATGTTATACAAAATTTAAAAACACCAATCAACAACAAACTTATTCATTTAAAACACTACTAGTAATTCGTGCTGATATTTTAGTCAATTCAGTCAATTAAAAAAATATTATAATATTTTTGGAAAAGACCTACTTTTATTTTATTTGTTATCTTTAATTAGAAGATGAAAACAAAAATTCAATATGTTTATCTATACAAAAATATGATGAAATAAATACCAAGACCAATAAACGAACCATAGATCACCAACAGTCAGATAGTTAAAAAAAATAGTTTACTATGAATCAGAAAATAAATATCACATTTCTTAAATTACGAATAAAATATCACAAAGAAATAATAGGTGTTAAGTATATAAAACATTGCCAAATCACATTTTTTTACATTTAAGAGCACAGTGCAACAGAAACAATTAAAAAGTCATACATAAATAATAAACAAATATTACCAATCATACATAAATAATAAACAAATATAACCCAGTCATAAATAATATATACAAATATTTAAAAAAAAACCCAAACATACAAAAAACAGTTAGTAGTTAGATCAGCAAAACACTTTAAATGCTTAAATATTTGAACAGTACGAAAAACAATATTAACAATTATATAACAAATCCAGTCCAATTCGTACATACAACAGATTCGAAAAAATAGTAGCACTGAAAAATTAAGCTACATAAATACATACATACATCAGGCACGAGGCGTGACTTTTTTGGTAGCGGAAGCACTCAACATAAAACCAAAAAGTAAAGACCTTTTTTTTTTGAGATCACATTTGTTTGTTTTTTTAATTCTTCTAATTCATTATTTTATACATAAAATAATTAAATTATTAAAATTAAATGATAGTAAACATTCTATGCGAACAGAATGAAACAACATTTTTAATGACACCATTGCGATTGCACTTAAATATGAACCGCACTCTTTTCCATGCCTTTTACCGGCCTTTGAAAAATTGTTCGTATCATAAAACCCCGCACTGTTCCACACACTTTTTTCGTTTGCAAATAAAAGGCAAGGCCAACATATTTGTTTTTGAACATCTTGTAAACCACGAGAAAATTTCATATAGTTGTATCGAAAAATGCCTAGTACACCGCTTTGTAACGGTGTTTATAATTACACAAGGTTTCGGTCTGGGCTATTATATTTTTTATTTCATCAAACGATCTAGCTGAAAATGGTTTATCGAAAATACTTTCTATAACACAGTAACAGGAATCCATATTTAATTACAAAGAGAAACGCACACGGCCACGAAACAAATTAAAAAATTACCTACCACTTTAAAACGGCTCCTTGTTTGTTCCCTATTCCCACTCACACAAAAATATCTTTTCTAATGCTGTTTTCCATTGGACGTCCGGAAGCGTCCAGAATCGTCCGGAACGCTTCTGAAACCGTTTCATTGGCACAAAAAATACTCTTCTGACGATTCTGAGGAGAGAAAATTGATTCTTGATTTGAATTCAGAAGACACTCAGAAGCACTAATACATGCAACACGAAACTTCAACAAAAATTCACTCAAACGTCAAGACAAACTGCAGTACAACTTCATATTTTTTTTAACATTTCATTCGAATTAATTGTGCACTTGAAACCAAGGAATTTAATATAATTTAATACAAAAATCAAGAAAAATAAAAATAAAAATTATTATTTGTTAGTTAGGGGTTGATGCACTATTGTTTTCAGTTTTACTTTTTGTGTGCCAGCAAAAGGTTTCTATTTAATGATTCACCAATATAGAGACAAAACTTCAGAATTGAGTAGAAGTAACAAGCACTGTTCCATTGGATTCGGAATGAGTATCTTCTTGAGTGAAACCAATGGAAAACGACATAACCCATTCTGAAATTTAACTCATTAACAGTTTGAGATAATACGCAACTCAATAGATACATCTTTGTTTTCCCTCTATCTCTAGTTTTGTTCATGGAATATTCAGAATGCATTCACTCAACTCATTCTTCAAACGTGGGTCAAATGGCGAGAAACAAAACAAAATTACTTTGACTTTGTGTTGGGATCTAAGCTAAGCATGCGAAATAATGGAATGCCTAGCTGTTGTGCATTCTAGTTTTGTATGAAGCACTTTTGTTTGAGCATTATATGAATAGTGGTGGGTAATGTTATCTCAATTTGGTTGGAGTAGTAGGGTATTTTTAAATTGATTTAAGAAAGCGACAGTAAGGAATGCATATCTGTTACGCATTCTTTAGTAATTTTGGTAAAAGATGATAATGTTCTCACAATGATGTTGGAATTTAATTCACATAATGAAGATTTGATTATAGTAGAAAAAATATAGGTAAATAGGTATATCATAACGGGAAAATGAATACGATTTACAAGTTCGAACTTAATTCTTTGCTCCTACGATTTTTTTTATTTGTTCAACGGAAGCACTCATTCCACTCATTATATGGACGCTTCGTCCCTGACATACATACATATATGTAGATAAGAAACTTCGATGTATGAATAGAAAATTAAATGAGAATTATAAGATAAATCATGAAAAACCTACTTTTGAATGTGTGTACAAAAAATGCGATGAAGATATGTGCTTAAGTTTGTTTGCTGAAGAGTATAAACTCTGTGATAAAATGTTGTCATTAACATCATAAGATCTGCTGTGTTTATTTTGTATATCTTCTTCGAAAAGAAAAAAATAACGTATTGAATTTGTTTAAATTTTCTTGGAAAATAAAAACATTGAGAGTTTAAATAACTAGTTAAGTTTCCATTTGAATGGGCTGGAATGATAGCTATTTACATAGCTACCGAAAAAAAGCTATTTCGAAGGACGCCACGCCTTCATCATCAGATTCCTTTAGATTGGAGGTAGTTGCCGAAAAGGATATACATTAATGTGGTCCACAATTTTTTTTTTCAAAATAAAAAGACGAAAAATTCAATACACAGACAGAAAGACGTTAAAATAGGAAATAGTAGAAAACACGACAGATAATTAAAGTAAATGAAATAAAATTCAGACACAGGGAGGACAGAAGAGTGTTGGACATTTAAATGGCAATAAAAACAGACGGACGGACGAATAGAAATCAAACTGATTTTATTCTGCTATTGTCGTTTCCAAATAATTTGTCTATTTAAATGGCTCCGAACTTTTTCGCCAACAGCAGTTTCTGAGGCCAGTTTAGTCGCCGAATACATTCTTAGCTTTATGTATGTACACACAATTTTCTTAACCAGAATGAACACGTGGCTGGGCTCTTCCACTGCGTCGTCGAAAAGGTGGTCGTTAAGCGTTGGGAAAAGGGAGCATGGTGGCTGCAAAAGTTCATTCATAACCTTTGAGCAGAGAACCGCTGGATAGTTTTTCTCTTTTGGAATTAGGCAGTTTATTTTATTCAAACTGTGCCTGAACAGATTTTCAGTTTGAATACAAATTTTGACCACCGACTCACTTGCAAATATGAACCCACCACGAGTTTTGGCTTCAACCAACCCATTTGCTTCAAAATCGGCCCATTGTTGAGACTCTTGAAAAAGAGCTTTTTGGCAGAGCTCACATTTTACAACTGGTTTCTTACTATCCACTAGTTTTTTTACGACCCACCCACTTATATTGCCAATACAAGACATTGAAAAAGTTGATAGGTTTTCTGGAAGTCCGTTGAACATTTCCTCAACTTCAAAATACGGTTCATCTTCGTCCAAACCATACTTTTTCTTGACCCTTTCATTGGACATTTTGTCATAAATGGCTGGGTCGTAAAGGTCAACCTTTGCTGGACGAGTTGAAGGGACGGAAAGAATGGTGGTTGAGTCCATCACTGTAACGTTACCGTTTGCAGCCCTTACCTCGTGGTGGATCAAAAGTCTCTTATACGCTGTTATAAACTGTGCAGCAGTTGGGTTCGGACACCAACCTCCGCAACTTCTTACGGCACAGAAAAACAGTTCCAAGTGGTCTTGGCTAAATTTATATGTCAGGAGGTATTTAATTTGAGAACCCTCGCGCTTGACTAGGTTGTCAAAGATGTCCATTATTGAAACTGAAGCACTGATAAGTCCAACGAAGGGAACATACCTCCTTGTTTTGGTCATTAAGACTTCATCAATGTTGGTCATTTTTTTCAAGTAATCAAGTTCAGCAACGATTTGAGGGGGCCAGAAAAGTTCGTTTTTCATACGTAAGGGAGCTTTGTATCCCTTACCGAAAGGATTTCTTGAGTTTAAAAAATCGAAAATTCGATCTATACACCGGATGAAACGAACTGTTCCGGCACTGTTCTTAAATTCATTTAATTTTAACTCTTTTTCACAGTACTCTATAGCATCTGCAACACTACTGCTTAAGGTTTGGGCTGCCAAAAACACTTTCATCTTTAGCTTATGGTAATGCAAATGAGCCCATTTTACCTTATTGCCAGCCCTCAAGCCTTCGTTCTGGAGTTTTATAAGTTGTTCTATGAACTCCCATTTTATAAGATTTCCGTCCCCATCTTTTAATATTTTGTATTCACCCAGGCAGTTACGCATGAATTTTAACATATGGCATGGGTCGAATATAACAAAAATGTTTTCTTGCGTTATTGGGTGGGGAAAATATGGACGGCATTCGTCAATTGCCAAGTTAGCTCCTAGCAATCTCATGGTTGCAAAACGCTTGGATGGGCCATCTAGGGTCAACAACACGACCTCAACACCAACCTCGTGTAGCTTTCGCAAGCTGCTGTTTATAAGCTCTGCGGTGGTAGTTGAGTCGATGCCGTTCACCAAAAAGTAACCTATGGGTAGCTTCCATGACCCATCCAATGACACAACCATGATAACTAGGGCGTCCTTAGCTAATGGCATTTCATCCGAAAACTCTACCTCTGTACCAAAGTCAACGTAACCTCGGATTTGTCCGACTGTAACGTTTTGAAGCCCTGATTTAATAGCTACTTCATCCAGCATTAAGCTGCATATCACTTTTTTCTGGGCCTCAGTAGCTTCGGCAACTTTCAATTTCAGGGCTTCAAAACTCTCTTTGGTAAGGCCAGGTTCGCCATCTATGGATGAGTACCATGATCGTAACGTACTCGCGTCGGGTAAAGCGCGACAAAATTTTTGGCGTATAAAGTTGTATGCTTTCGGGGAGTAGAAGTGCAGGGTCATTGCAAAGCAACGCAGAGCTTGGGGATATTTCTCCCTGCAAATACCTAATCCTAATCCCTTTTTGTATGAAACAACTTAAATTTTTTTTTGCTTGAGACACATGCTTCATCGCCCACATTCTTTTTATTATTCAAAAATCTTTTAAATAACTCCCCCACATCTGAGTTAGCAATTGAATCCAGGCAGGCCAAGCCTGATTCTGGAATGGAGTTTCTTTCGCGCAATTCTTTTATAATGTCTTTCAATGAGTTCATTTTGCAACTCAACCGACTAATTCTTCGCTTTTCGTTCTTGATTTTTAGTTGGGATTTCTTGAATTTTTGAGTAATAATTGATAGCCTTCTTCTTACAGTTCTAGGCGTCAATTCATATAGATGGTCATGAATTACATTTTTTCTTGATTCTTGAAGCTTTGAGGGTACTGCGGAAATTTTGGTTTTAATATTGTTATAAATTTTCAATTTTTATATGTAATTAATCAGTTGATACGGAAGTTATACAAACTAAATCAAGACGGTTGGTACCATTTGTTTTCAAAAACATTAATAATTAATAAACATAGTTTTATTTTTTAAATTGTACCTTTAGTTTACTTTTGAGAAGGCAATGGCCATATTCGACAGTCAATCTAAACGTTATAAGTCATAACAAACAAAAATCATTGGATTGGTTAAAATGAAAAATCTTCTGATTTTAGGGTAACCGCTCCGTGTACGAAAGATACAATTTTCTTTTAAAAATTGAGTATTTTTCCGTAACACAATTTGTTATTACTTATTCCAAAGCTTTAATAAAGTACATACACATAAAAAATACATACTAATATGGAAAACCCAAACTCTTGCTCACATTTGAGTTTGATAGCCATGTATATCAAATTTAAATTCAAACCAAACCAACCAAGAAAAGAACGGGTCTTCCAAACCAATGCGAAACATTCGGTGGCGACGAGGCAACAATATGGGGGTATTCACGATCTGGTGCAACAAGCCTATAGTAAAATTGTAAAATTTTATTTATTTACAATAGATCGTGAACGCACTTTTTTTTATCTGTAGTAACACTGTAGCAAACTCACAAAATTTCACAAACAAATATCAACTGAAAATAAGAATGTAATTTGGGGAGTTATCAAATACACAAGCGCAAACTTTACTATGATTGACAACACGTTGTTATTCGTCGTCTTCACTGAGTGTGTCGCATTTGTTAGGGAGAGCTTTATGCAGTAAGAGTGTGGAGGTATTTGTAGACAAATTTAAGTTAATTTGTTAAACAAAAATATCAAAATTTGGATTAGGTTAAACATTTTGTGTGACGGAATTCATGCAGCTGAAATTTATCTATTTAAAATAAATTTTAACATCCAAAATAAATTAACATAATGCGGAGTTAAACAAAAATAAAAATTAGTGTTGAAAAGATTTTTTGTACATTTAATAACAATAGCTGCGTTTTATTATCTCTGGGTCTGGGTCGAGGTTATCTTTTAACATGTATTACAAAAACAACATGGGATCTAGGTTTATATCGAGGTTGATTTCAATAACCCAGATAGAGGTTTTCACTCTGGCCGGCAGAGGGCTATTTACCATTGTGAATGGATGTCAGCGATTTGTCAGCAATATAAGGAATAGAGAGGAAAAGAGACAAGTGCTTACATGAAAAAAAAAAAATAAACATAAGAAAAAAAGAGACTGATATACAGCACAGCTTTTGCACTAACCCACATCGTTTTATTTTCACGAGGTGAACCATATGGGTTATGAGCGATAATAAAACGCGGCTAATATGTACTTTAAGTTGCTTTCAAATCATATTTTTACTAATTTCTATAATACTTTTACCAGGGACACACAGGTGGTAGGGATACTGTAGTATAGGCACTAACCACTTTGTGTGTCGTGCTTATTACATCAGATTGAATAGCATAGATGTACCTACCATAGTATTCATACAATGACTTTTATACTACCTATGTGTCCTTGGTATTAATAAAAGATACTTACAATTAAGAAATTTATTAAAGTTAAGCTACCTGGGTTTAATAAGGGTGGAACTGCTTCACATTCATAGTTATGTGGTTCTACATCATCTCCCATTTCATGAGTTCCCAAAATAACTTCGTTTATATCTAAATGGGGATCAGACATTTTAAAACCCAAAAATATAATCAGTGAATCTATTTACTTCTTTCATTATTAATAAGCATATCGACATCCATATCGATGCATGCTTCGTCAGCAAGTTCCTCTTCAAGTTCTTGAACAGTTTGTTCAGGTTGTTCAAGTTTCTGTGTGAGTTGTTGGGATTCTTCAAAATAGAAGACAAAGAATTTAAGGGTTACATTATTTTAATTCAATCCTACTGTAGCTCAATGGTAAAAACATATAATATACTGTAGATGAACATGTGAAAAACTATATTTAACTCAAGTTTATCAAATTGTAATTTTTAAAGCTATTTTCAAATAAAGTTTTTCAACTAAATAATTATTATGTACCTTTGAAAAAAATAGACGGAACTGCATCCTCTTTTAAATTCAACCTATTTCTTGTTGTAGTTTCTTTGAAGCAAGTTGGTTGAAAATGGTCGCTGCAAATAACACTGTTTTCATCAGGAAAAAAGTTTTCAATATTAATTGCTAACAGCCACTTTTGCAAAATTTCAGGTCTGTTCAAGGGAAATCTGCAATAAACAAACACGCATTATATACAAGCTAATCACAAGAACGTTGATATTACTTTCGAAGGGAAATTCCTGGTTTGGAATCTCTTGTTGCATGACAGTAAATGCAAGAGTTTTTGAGTTCTGAAAAGAACTCAGGGATACTACCTGCATTCAATAATTTTCGAGTGTTAATGACACTAAAAGATTCTCTCCGAAAGTGATCCGAACAAATTTTGGTATGTTTTGTTGGAACAAAAGAAGGCGGAAGATTCAATCGTTCCCTCCAAATTTGCAACAGGGCCGCATTTTTTAATGGGAATCTACAAGAGTTTTTTTTTAATTAGAAATCAAATGGAAATTGGAAACAAAAATTAGTACACTCATAAAATTAGTTGATTACGTTTAGATTATCGTTATTTTCTGAACTTGTTTAAAAGTGGTCATATCGAATTTGCTTTGGCAATATTACAACCATTATTAAAAAGTACATAAAAATCAAATGTGTCATTAACTAGACTTTTCAAAATAAATGTTTCAGTCTTGAAATCTTTCATATCCCCCTCGTCCCTAAAAAAAAATCAACCAAGCATCCTCGCGCTTTATATTATCTTAAAACTAAAAAGCATTGATTACGGTATTTTAATTTTCATCCGGAAACTTCTCTAAAGCTTGATAGAATTTTTCTAAGTTTAGATTAAGTTGCCTGGAAGAGAAAATCTTTTCTTTCTTTTCACAAAAAAATAAGAAGGGCAAAATTGCCCTCGTATTTTTTTCCCAGAGCACGATATAATGAAATCTTCCGATACTACAATTTTTATGAGTATAAGAATTTTTTTTTTGTTTGAAGGTGTACTATTGTACCTGATCTAAAAGGGTTTCAATTGTTTTAGAAATTTAAAAGTAACTCACCCATGAAGCGTTCTTCCGTCAGTCCCACCTCCTTTTTTGCAATATTTACAAATATTTACCATTTTGTGGATTTTTCAATTTCATTCACTTAAAAAAAAGAAAATTTATTTATAATAGAAGTTTTTTATAAATTTCCTTGATGCTATCATATCAGCAATAGAAACAAAAATATATAGAAAGACGTAAAAAAGGACAGCTGAGTAACTATGTATTTGTCTGAAATGTGACACCAATTATTGGCAGCTTTCCGGATTTGGTCGTTCGCAAGATATGCAATCCTGTGTGGTTAGGGTTACCCCCCCCCCCTTTTTCCCCTATACAAACCTCTATCCCCCTTATTAAGATAAAACTCAAAAAGAATAAACATTCAATTGAAAACTGTAAAAATATTTTCATTAAATTTTTTTACAAAGGTTCTCTATGAATACATCCATTTGAATTCAAAATTCTTTTCAAAACTTATTTGTGATTATTTATTTTAAGGAAAGTTATTTATTTTTGTTGTTTTTGGTTCTCATTAATTTATTTTAGTTGACAAGTTTTAATTTTTGATTTTTGTGATTGTTTTCTAAAATAAAAAATCGAATGAAACCTTTTTACGTCACCACTTTTTTTACTCTGGTGTTATATTTTTCAAAACATGTCGCCCTTTTTGAACACTTGTCCCTCTTAAAAAACTGGCGATGTCCCCCTTTTAATCATTTTCAATCTGGTAACCCTACGTGTAGTATTAGCACATTTTTCTTTTTTGTTTCAATTTCCCTTATTTAATTTCAAACAAATTGGTAATAAATTAAGCCTTTAAAAGTGATTTTCTTTTTTATTACTTCCAGATAATGATACATCTACTTGAACTTTCAACCCAGCATTGATGAAATGCTTTTTCGCTCTAAAGGCACATCTCTTCTACAGTATGCCTTCATGGTTGATGGACTTGTTAATGAAGAAACTGTTGGACAAGCAAAAATGTCCCCCGAAAAATATGGTGCACCAAAAGGTATATTAAACAATATCAAATTATTTGAATTTAAAAAAACACAGTTTTTATTTTTAGGAGCTATTTTCGACATAGGCGTTAATCAACCCTTGTTAAGCAAACGAGTAACTTCATCACAATCACAACGCACAAGGAAATTTGAAACGTTGGGATATATGTGTGGATCGTCGTCGCACTGCAAATCACCGACGAAACAGCCGAAAGAAAGTCCATCTATTTAATTTAATCCAGTGTCCAGAAATGATGAAAATAAAATGCAAACAATTGATAAACAAAAGAAAACATGGTGCTATTCAAAAATTCCACATTCAATCGAGTTTTGGTGGCACGATATTTACTCTTGGAATTCTGAGCAGGAACTATTCAAGATTAAAAGATTGCCAATACTGCTTACGAAGGTGGCGAAAATTGTATAAAGTACTACCTCGTTTTGAGTAACTCCGGTTACTATGTATTTACAATTTACAAGGTGGTTCTTAAAAAGCACTTTCTTTTGACTTGCCACAGCCGCAGCAATTGGGCCCTATTTCACCAACGTATAAAATTATTAACACAAGTGTTTTCCACAAAATTTCTGCAAAGATCTATAAATTTCATTTCACATTAGAAATGAAAAAAGTATTTGTTTAATTTAAAACTTTGAATAAAGCAAATTTTATTATTTTGGTATGTATAGTAAATATGTATATGTAAATATTACCAATCGGTATCAATTTGTTTTCTCTTTATTTTTGCATTAGATCCATCTTCTGAATCAGAATCCGCATCGTACCTAGGTACATATGTAAACACTATACACCTAATCGAATCTGTTTGTCGGGACGTTCCACTTTTTGCAATTGTTCAAAGGCGAAGCTCTCCAATACCATGTCCAGAGAAAAACCGCTGTTGGTTATCTTGAATCACCACCAAATTAAAATTCTTAAAATTTTTAACCTAAGGTTTTTTTGTAGCTCCAAAATAAAACAGTACCTTGCATACAACCATTTTGAAGCTATTTTTCCCTAAAAATAAGTAGGTATACAAATATTTGTGTGCATAGCCCGCATTCCGATAAATAAATTAAAAACTGCAATTAATTGTACTTTATTATTTTCGACTTACTCGTGAAGAACATTTTGAACAGGTTCGGTTAAGCTTTTAACAAGTAATTGGAAGTTGTCATTTTCTCTAGCTAATTATTACTCATTAGTCATTATTCATAGCCACAACCACAGCAGCAAGTTCGAGCGATTTAATCGTCCCTTTTATTCTTGTCACATTTATTATATTTACGTAGGTATTAATTCAACACATTTAATAAACAAACAATCGTTCCGCTCTCTTTGTCCAGTAGGCGTTTCACCTTTTGAAACTCTGCTGATTTTTTCACATTGTTAGTAGGTATGCCTCCGTTTAAACATTTCTAATGTTAAAATAATTCCTCTAGTTGGAAGACAGATCAGTCACAGAACTGAAACTCTACTATTTAATGAGAATGACTTACAATTAAGAAGAAAGAACAAAACATGGTGAAACAGCTTGTGAAACTTTTTGTTTTCAAAAGCTCTTTGTATTTTTTTTCTAATAATCACAATGGAAATGGGCATTGCGATAATTTTATTCTACACACTGGTTGATAGTTGATAAGATTTGTAAAAGAAGTAATAAACATTTTTTTAAGAAAGAGGCTACGAACATAATTATTCAACAATGTTCTTGGCAAATCAATCTTTGGTCTTCAATTGATTGCATATTGAAAACGTGAAACCGTTTTCGAAAATCGAGATTTGGCGATTTTTTAATAAATTAAAATAAAATTAAAAAAAGAAATTGTCAACCCATTTTTGAGATATCGAATTTAAAAAAAAAATATTTGCACTTTTTTTTGGAAAATTTTGATATGATATTATTTGGACTTATTTTTATTTTATAAAAAAATTAATCAAAATCCGTTTGGCTGATAATGAGAAAATTTAAAATACCAAATTCTATGAGAGGTACTACTAATAGTTGCTAAGTGTAAGATTTTATAATTTTTGGTAGAAGATCGAACTAGTTTTAGCATGCGCACAAAGTTTAATCAAAATCGTAGGAGCGGTTATTGAGAAAAAAAAAATACTGTCCTTAACGGTTTTCTAACTTTTGTATGGAAGGAACCGTTATTTTTGGATAAAAGTAAATTTTTTCATTAAATATTTTAGAGAATATAAAAAAACTCTTTAGGTATCGAGTTTCAAACAAATCCCTTTTGTCATTTTCTAAATATTTGATTCTCAAAAAAAAAATTTAAAAAAAATATTGAAATCAGTTATACAGTTTTGAAGAAAATCTTAAATTTAAAAAATGGTTCTTGGGAGGTACCATTAATAACCTTTTTTGAAAAATGGTTTCCCACCCAAAAACAGCCTTTATTGAAAGTAATTAATTGATTTTTTTTAAAGAAAATTTGTGGAACCGTTTTTGAGAAAAATACGAAAATAATTGTATGGCAGGTACCGTTATTTTTGGTTCTAAAACAAAATTGAAAAAACATGTGGGCGGAATCACCAAAAGCCACTATATACCAAGTTTTAAGAAAATCGATCCAACCGTTTAGGCTGTAGACGAACAGACAGACAGAATTGTGCCACCCTTTTTTTAGTGTTCTCTATCATCGAAATGTCATGTTCGATTGTTATCACGAAGTTTTTTTTCTGCACGAATCCAAAACTTATAACCTATAGTATCTATATCGCAAGTTAAATAACATTGGGCTTCTAGCTTCCGAGGGCACCAAATGGGAAGTTACCAGTGTGGGTCGCACCCAACCTCTTTTTTAGATTTTCATTTACACGAAGCCAGCTCTTGGCTCAGAGTTATTACTTGCTCTTTAAGGACACTGATTTGTTCCTCATAGTTGACAAGAGTAGTAGCCAATTTTGTTTCAAGTGTTTGTAGATATAATTCATGCTGCAACCAATAGTTCAGATTTTAATCTTTAAGATCTTGTATAGAATTTTCTAGATAATTATGCTAAAATGAACAGCTTCTAGTTGATAAGATGTCAGACGAGTTTCTGGTCTTTAGGTCTTCAAACTTTTGAGAAAACTTATTGAATGGGTTGTTCCTTCATTGTTGTTGTTGACGTTGTTTGTGGTGAATAATTATCAATTTGCACCTCTTTATTTTGATCACTTCTTTTTTGTTTTATTTTATTTAGCAACCAGAGCCAAGAGTAAGTAAGTAAGTACTTTGATTCTAAATTTTTCTAGCAGCAGCATTAGATGCAATCACAGACAATTCAGTTGCTGCTGTATTACAGCAACTACCCGCACACTACCAATAATCGATTGCACACTTGTTTCTCTTTACAAACATAGACGCACATTTCATGTGGCATAGAATCGCTTATTCGTGAGATCTCATTATTGTGTTCGCCAATGTGAGACTTCTTTTACCAAAAAAAGCAGTTCGATCTTCAATTCTTTTTGTGGATGAATTGGTTGTTGTGTAAAGTGGGGTGTTATCACTCCGCCCGATGCACTTAATTCATCTACTTCACTTCCATTCATGCTGGCTGCTTCAACAAAATTAGGATGAGATTCTAGCTTGCAAGGAAACGATATCCTTTCATAGTAATTTTTCAATTGCTATTTTTTCTGTTGTTTGTTTTTGCAACTTGCTATTTGCTATCCTGCGCTCTTGTTGTTGCGAAAGCCCAAAACCTATCTGCGTCATATTCCATGCGGCACACAGAAGTCTCTTTTGGTCACAAGGTTTTACGTAACGTGGATTTCTTGTTCTGCTTCTCGACTACAGCTCTATGCTTCGAGTAATCACTTTGTTCACTGCTAGTTTTCGGTATTTTATTCCCAAAGTATTGCTTTCTTTGGTGGTAAATGGATGGGTTGATAAATCCTTGTGATTTAAGTTTGTAATGACGGAGCTATTGCGGGCGATGGATTTGTCTCTGAAAAAGAAAAACTTGGCCCAAAGAATATCAACCCCAAACCAAAAAAAGATGTATATATTCCTTCTTTACGATTCTACGTGAAACATAAATACGTAAACCTCTTGCTTAATTTGTTTTAATTACAAGTTTAGAAAAAAGTTTCACAAAATTAGAAAATACTTATTTGTTTGTACATAATGAAACTAGCCACTTAATTTACTAGATAAATGTAAAAAGTTGTAAAATTATTTTATTAAAAAAAAAATACTTTTGGGTGAATTTATGCTTACATCTAGGGCGCCAAAAAATGTTTGTTCTTTCACAAAAAGTTTACGTCAAATGACTTTTTTTTTTTAAATGATAGACGTCAAAAGGTGCGCTTACCTCCTAATTGTCATCTTCAATTGGAGGCAAAAAAAACTGTTATACATATAGGGAATCCACTATCCAGTGTATTATAGAGATCAGTGAGTGAAACCAACAAATCTAAACAGGGTCTTATATGAATACGCCCCGATGAGACTCACGAGTCCGGACTCAATTTTCCCAATCTAAATATAGGCGTTTTCCTTTGGAGGTGGCGAAGTACTTGCAAGTACTTTGCCAGCTTTTTTCAATGGAACACATCAAACTGCTTTCCCATGTAAAATGTATCTACTCGCGCATGAGAGCATGTGCAGTTGGTAGTACTAGATTAGGGTTTTCATCTACTCGTAAGTACTTCGCCACCTCCAAAGGAAAACGGCTTATGTTCTAACGCCCACTCGTTATTAGCCGTTTTCCTTTGGAGGTGGCGAAGTACTTACGAGTAGATGAAAACCCTAATCTAGTACTACCAACTGCACATGCTCTCATGCGCGAGTAGATACATTTTACATGGGAAAGCAGTTTGATGTGTTCCATTGAAAAAAGCCAGCAAAGTACTTGCAAGTACTTCGCCACCTCCAAAGGAAAACGCCTATTATACGGAAAATGTACTAGTTGGTTTCTTCTCTAATTCCATTTTTATCCGTATCACAAAAGGGGGGTTCACATTCTCAAGCATGCTTGACAAGCATGGTTTGATCGACTCGAATTTGAGAATGTGAACGCTCCATCAAACGGGCTTGTCAAGCATGTTGGGTGGATAGTGCCCTTTCACACGAGGAAACTGAGTTGCCAGCAACTTTTAGTTCGTAGGTGAGAAGGGCAGGAGGAAAGAGGGGCGAACAGAATCTCCCCGGTCGAAGATTTGAAGAGATTTTTTGACATTTCCTTTCACACCTAGGTTAAGGTGTGTTCAACCAATATAATTTCAAGGGGAATTTCAAAAATTGCCTGGAGATTTGTTTCCTCGTATGAAAGGTACAAGAGATTTTTAAGGAGATTAAAAGAAAACGTCAAAAAAATCTCCAGCAACTTGTTTCTTCGTGTGAAAGGGGACATATCAAAATATTTTGATATTTCCATCAAGCATCATCAAGCCATGCTTGTCAAGCATGCTTGAGAATGTGAACCCCCCTAAAGGCACGTCGCTTATTGTGGACTTTTTTTATTTTCGCGGTCAAAGTATTTTCCTGTTTTGTTTCAGCTTGCTTTTCCAAAT
Source organism: Dasysyrphus tricinctus (assembly GCA_963921185.1). Classification (NCBI taxonomy): domain Eukaryota; kingdom Metazoa; phylum Arthropoda; class Insecta; order Diptera; family Syrphidae; genus Dasysyrphus; species Dasysyrphus tricinctus. The sequence goes on along the minus strand of OY992530.1, from coordinate 76,382,540 downwards.
TCCAATTATTTTTGGCGAATATCGAATATGATAGGATGTAATTTTGAATAATTTAATTCGGCCTAGTAAAATAAAAATAATTATTACATTAGTTTAAATCCACGCTTTAAGCATGAATGAAATTTTAAAGCATTCCGCCGATTCTTTCATTGGGGACCAATAATAACTGAGTAAGTACAATATTTAAATATGAGTTGTATTTATCTAAAAGATAGCATTCGAACAATTGATTAATATATTTACAAATTATACCTAAATAGAATAAGCCGTTACATTGTCGGCATTATAATTGTAACTTAAAATTAGAGATGGAGGGTGTATAGATCTGCCTAACTGGCCCACGTCCATGTTCCCATTTAAGAAAATAAGGGTCTTTCATGACTATCATGAACTCGATGTAGTAGCCATCAAATGGAAGTATCGGGGTAGGGTATGCTAAATCAGACGGTATTCTTGCTGTTGTCGTCGATAGCTACGTTTAATTATGCTATGGCCACTCTACGTGGACCCTGGTTTTCTTCCGATTACTAATAGGTCTGTTTGGTTACTGAAATTTCGTACGAATTCGTACGACGTCGCACTACATTTCACAAATTCCTGTTTGTTAACTCCAAAGTGTAGCAACGAGAGAGCAAAATGAGAGAGCAAGAAATTTCCCCTCCATGAAAAATCTTGCAAATTTCTGCTACACAAATTTTTGTGTGCAGGAAGTAAAAAACTGTCAAATCCACGTCTGTGTGTATTTTTGTTTGTGTGTGTCTTAAGATTTGCCTGTAGTGTTTGATAGTGTGTGTCACGTTTGAAGTTTCGTACACAAAAGTGATACAAAATTGGTTTTTCGCGTTTGTTAACTTTGTAGCAAGTTTTCTCCTCTATGAAAGAATTTTCCCCTTCTTTCAATAATTTGACAGTTTTTGAACATCGTGCTACAAAAGTAACCAAACAAACCTAATGCTAAAGGGTTTAAATTTGGTTAGCTACCTGTGTTCGATCAATTCTGCGAATTTGAAGTTTCTGACTTTATTGGTACTGAAGTTAGAGGGGGGTTGAAAATCGCCTGAGTTTGTTCCTGTAAAATGGGTGTAGTGCCGCGAACTTGGCTGGGCACTACCGTGCCCTTTGATAATTTTGCATTCGAGGAGGCGTGCATGTAGGTTGTTGCATAGAGGCGTGCAGTATTATTATATTTTTGAGGTATATGTTTAGGCAAATTCAAATGACGTATAGCCAGGGCAGTTAAAATTAATTTTATTTACGTTTTAAATAATGAAAAAAATGATTTTATTAGAAAAAAAGTGTGTGTCAGCTCCGACGCACGACTGGAGTTTCCTCTTTTAGATCGATTGTCTAAATAGGCACAGAATACGCTTACTAAACCTATATTATTTTATACAGTAATACATATACAGCTGCGGTCAAAATAATAGTAGTACCTACTCCTAACGAAAAAATCACACTTGAAAAAAAGTTGATCCCTTAATTTTAAACAAATTAATACCCATGTGATTTTCAACTTGGTGTTTTTAAGATTTTGTTTTCAAAGAAATAAAATATTTCAAATATAATATTTGATCCGATATTTTCAAATTTATTGAAGAACTTTTGAAATACAGCGGTCAAAAAATAGTAGTGCGAAAATAATGCACCTTTAAATATCACAAAAAAGCAAAGTTAGGGCAAAGTTTTTACCATAAGATTTAGTTGAGGAATTGAACCTTAAACTCACATTTAGTTGCAAGTCCCTTGTTGGAAAAAACAGCAGCACAACGGCGTTGCATCGAGTTAATCAGGTTTTCACACCTTTCTACGCTTATCGAACTCCATGAGTGCTGTATAGCTTCCCAAAGGGCTTTATTGTTAGTTGGCTGGCAACTAGTAATATATTTCTTTGCATCGCACAACAAGTTCTCAACGAGATTCTAGTCCGGAGACTGGGCGGGCCAGTCCATCACATCAACTCTCTTTGCCTGGAATCATTGCTTCGCAAGTTCACTAGTGGGCTTTGGGTTATTTGTCTCACTGAAAGACCCATTTGGCATTTTATCTTAAGCATACGGTAGCTTTACTTCCAGTATGATCTTAACACAGATTTGCTAATCCATGATGCCTTCAATTCAGTGTGTTGGAAAAACACACCATAGAAGGAAAACACATGCCCAAACCATTATGCTGGGTCCTCTGTGTTTAATTGTTTTTGCTTTGAAATGTGGATTGTGTTTAGTGGCCTTGATACATAATGACAAGGTTCATTACCACCATATAAAACAATCTTGGACTCGTCTGACCACAGAATATTCCTCCAATGTGATGGAGGCCAATCAAAGTGGTTCTTTCACGAATTTCAATATTTTTTCTACATTTTTTTGTCAGCAATGGTACCTTTTTAGGGCTGTGGGCTGCTTGCGCATGTTCTCGTAAACTTCTACGGACCGTTTCATTGCTGGCATCAACACAAAATTTGCCTTTAATTTCAGAATCTGGCGTAAAGAGATTGATTTTAAAATGCCCGACGACTCGTTTTATCAACTGGGGTGGAAATAGCGGCTTCCACCTGCCATTTTCTGACTTTGGCAATTGAATACTGGCTTTTCTTACCATTTTTGGTGGGCATTCAACTAGGCATTGAACCTGCGCATAAGATTTGCCTTCCGATATCAGTCTTCTAATTAGGGCGCGTTATTCCGGTGTGCTGTGTTCGCCTCTTCCCATTGCTGGCAAAAATATGACCAATTCTTCAATAAAAACTACGAAGATGTAATGGCTAAACAAAAACCACACATAAACCGTTGCACTACTATTATTTTGGCCGGAAGAATTCGTAGCTTTGATTACTATAGGTTGTTTGTTTGTCATATTACCATTGCAAAAAAATGCATGTGTAGCGGCTCTTTTAGAAAATGTTCTTAAGTCAAAATACTTTGCGAATCTTATACATCAGCTGTTCGCTTCAGCTTGTAGGCAAATCAAATTGCATCTGAGGATTGGCTTCTTTATTTTATATTCTCTGATCACAACGATACTAAAGAAGTTTCACTTCGTATTTTTTTTAGCGAGTGAGAAAAAAAATGCATTTCAATTTGTTTTTCTGGTGCAGGATTGCCACTTTACTGCATTTGCAGTAGATCTACTGCATTTTTTCTCAAAATCAATCTGCTGCCTTAAAAGAAAATCTACTGCACTTGATTTTACAAAATGACCCTTCACGCCTTAATAATAATACGATGTTTAATTTCAAGCTATTTTGTTTGTTCATTTATGTTTTGAAGAAACACAAAAATGTTATAGCTATGTATTTTGTTTATTTATCAGTTTTGTTCGAATGACATACCTTCATATTTAGTTTTTTGAAGAAATAAATAAAAAATAAAAAAAGATATTTGCAGAGAAAATATGGAATCCACTGTACTTTTTTCTGCTAATATACTGCGAAAAATTCTCTGAGAAGTGGCAACACTGTCTTGGTGTCGCTTTTTCGTTTCATATCATTCGTTCAGCAGATTTTACTCCTCATATTTTTTTCATACCGGGGGCTATATACATATGAGAATCGATCTTAAGGAGCAAATTCCAAAAAGTAACGTGTTGACAAATTCAAAATCAAGGGGTTTAAACTTTTTTCTTGGAACTTCAATAGAATTCAACTTGGCATGTTTTGAATATCAGGGTATTACTATGCTACTTGTATTTGGTAATATACCTATAAATTGTTCAAAAAATAAGAAACTTTTTCACATTAATTTTGTTCTTATAATAGAATAACGCAAGTTTTGTGAAGTTATGCTTTAGGGTCAATGTACCTAATTATATTTCCTAACTAATCATTCTTAAATATTTTTTAAAAATAAAATAACTAAAAACTCATCAAATGTATCTGTATAAGGATTGAGGCAACTTTTTTTATATTTGGTGATACGTTGCCCAGCAACTCGATTCTTGGGTCTGGTGATTGGGCCTGCGAATCAAAAACTTGAATCCCGTTGTCTGTGATCAAGATCCAGTCCTATACCAACTTCGAGGGGTTTTTGTTTTAAAAAGTTAGTCCTTACGTCCACTTTACATCGAGCTAAATCCAAAACCGGTACCTACTCCAATTTCCTTCAAATTTGAAACATAATTTGCGAAAAACCATGTTCAAAATTATTCCAAATTTGAAGTAAACCTGTAAAATCTACCAAACACCACAGATATAATTTCTGTAGTCTGGGTCCCTTTTACAGCTCTTATTCTGAATCTTGAGCTGTATGGTATCGGGTGGTGTTCTCTGATACCTAGAATTAAATGTAAATATTGAGTTATAAGCTATTTCTGGACACAAAGAAGCCATTGGATTGCCTAATTATAGCTTCTCTGTGTCCATCAATAGCTTATCACCTTATCACAGAATCCGATGGATTAGCTTCGGAGGGAATCAGTCTCAATATTGACATTTTTACTAGGAGCGAAATGTCAAAATTGAGTTTGATTTTCTCCGCAGCTCATTCATTGGATTCAATATATGGTGGATGTTCCTAAAAGCAAGAACGCATTTTACGTAAACGAACTTCACTTCAGGTTAAAAAGCAGAAACTAGAGCTCGAGTTGAATAAGGGTCGGGTTATCGAGCCAAATTTTTTGTCACTTGAGTTGAAATGGTATTAAAATAGCTGAAAAACAACTAACACAAGACTGAAAATAATCTTATTTTATTTATTTCTTTTCAATTTGCTTACCTCGATTTTGACCAAAACTTACACAGCCCCTATCTACCACCCTTCCATTTATGTAATACAAAATTAAAATAGCAATAACAGTTAAAAATAGGTATATATTTAGGGAATGTTCGGTAGTCAAATAAGTACAAGAGTGAAATTAGAAAAAACTCACGAAATCTAAAATTTTATTTAATTTAGTTACTTTGAAAATATGTCAGTTAGTTTTTTTTTTTATTTAGTGTTGTTTTGAAAATTATAATTATATAAAAATTAATCTATTCAACAAAAAAAAAAAAACAATCAAAATATAAAACGAAATAAAATTCTTTAAAACCTATCCCGGGGGACCTAGCGCGGAGGAAAACCGAAATAAACGCGTTCAACCAAAGAATTTTGAAAGCCAAAAGCTTTCTTCAACTGAAGATGTTGTCATTAGAGCGCAAATACAAGATTTTTCAATATTCACGATATCTTCGCAAACATCGTCGAAGACTTCATTAGTAACCTCGACGACAAAATCATCAAGAAATTTAACTTTTTTTGAACTTTTCTTAATGATTTTATCGCCGATGTTATCATCACTTTTTTCGCGAATCTCATTGAACGCCATTGGAATTGTAGAATAATCTGAAGAAAAAACAAACAAATTTATGAAGTTTAAATTTCCCTGTTTCTTTTTCTTAACAATCAGCCTTATCGCAGGCCCCGTGGCTGAATCCCGAAAATAACGTATCATAGCTACCGTCCTAGCAGAAACCTTTTTCGAAATTGAAAGCTGTTCTGCTAAGGCAGAAGCTATGATATTTTTATTGGGGATTCGTTGTACTAATCTCTTATGATGGGGCATGCAATAAGGCTAATAATTAGTAATTAAATATATAGATAAAAAGAAATCAATTTTAACCAAACTAAACTTCACCAAATAAAATATTGTAATATTTTCTCAGGTTCGTTAATAAAACTTATTTACTTTATTCAAAACTTCCACTTATTTATTTTACAAAATAAAAACACTTTACTTTTCTTACTACAAAACGATTTATTATTCACCACTAAAATTAATTCACCAACTTTACTTTTCACTTTTATTACAACCAACTTTATTCATTCACGATTAAAAACAAACTGTGTCGCTGCCGTTCAAACATGTGCCTTTTATACTTGTTTTCCAAACTCTCGAAATAAGGAGAACGTTCTGGTCTCTGCTTCCAGAGCTTTCCGTAGGGGAAATTTCCCAATAATTTCCCTTCCAAAAGCTTTTATTTGACAGCTGGTAAATCTGCTATAATCCGGCAGATGGCGCTTCCTTCGTTTGAGAGTTGCTATAATTATAGCTAATAAGGGTATGTTTGCACTGCGACCGTAAGCTTTACTGTGTCCGTTTGTTTGCATTTCGGAGTCGTTATAGTTCAAATATGGAAAGTTATTACACTGCCCCCCTCTTAGGATTGATCGTCCCGAGCAAATCCATCACTTCCATCACCATTATAATGATGTAAACGGTCGCTGTGAACTACTTTTAGCTTGCCTCTTAATCCTCTCTGAATGCGGTAGACGACATCGTTTATTCGTGTTACAACAGTATAAGGGCCTTCCCAATTTTGTTGAAGCTTCGGTGAGAGTCCCTTCCGACGGTGGGGATTATAAAACCACACAAGGTCTGTCAACTAGCTTTTCTTTGAGGTTGTCCACGTAGTCGTCTATTCCTTGTGGCTCGCTTGTATAACATCCAAATTTGATTTCGCTTGGTAGTCGTATTGTGCTCCCGAGCAGGATTTCTGATGGTGTATGTCCTGTTGAGCTATGTACCGCACTTCGATAGGCCATCAAGAATAACGGAATATGCCGATCCCAGTCTCGTTGGTTGTCGCTTACAACTTTGGAAAGGTGTTCTTTAAGGGTCTGGGTGAATCGTTCAACCATCCCATCAGATTGTGGGTGAAGCGGTGTTGTCCTCGTCTTTTTAATGCCAAGGAGTGTACAAACTTCCTGAAAGATTTTGGACTCGAAGTTCCTCCCTTGATCTGAATGGAGTTCCATAGGTACACCAAACCTGCTTACCCAGTTGAAAACAATCTGATCCGCGACTGTTTTGGTTTCCTGGTTTGGGATGGCAAATGCCTCAGGCCACTTGCTGAAGTAGTCCATTACTACCAGGATGTATCGGTTCCCGTTTTCGGTTTCTGGAAAAGGGCCTGCAACGTCTATTGCAATTCTTTCAAAAGGCGTGCCCACATTATACTGCTGCATCTTACTCTGAACTTTTCTGCCTGGTCCCTTGCTTGCAGCACAAGTATCACATTTTCGGCACCATTTTTCGACGTCTTCTCTTGCATGTAGCCAGTAGAATCGCTGCCTTACCTTTTCCAGTGTCTTATTGACACCCAAGTGTCCTCCGGAAGCTCCATCATGCATCTCTTGAAGAACGTCATTAACTTTGGAACGAGGTACGACTAGCTGCATCACATATGATTTGCCGTCTGTGGACTCTCATTTACGTCTTAGTACTCCTTCTTGTACATGAAGCGAGTCCCATTGTGCCCAATACGCCTTAAGAGTTGGACTTCTGTAGGAGATGTCACACCATTCTGGCTTCTCTTGGTGTTCCTTCCATGCAAGAATGGGTTCAATATCAGAGTCTTCTTGTTGGGCAGCTCTTACTTCTTCATTACTCCAACCGTAAATGGGGTCGGCTCTTAATCGCTGGATGGAAGCAACCTCTTTCTCTTCTTGACGTGTGCAGTGCTTGCAGTCCGGTTTGCATGGTCTCCGAGATAAGGCATCTGCATTTGAGTGCAACCTTCCTCTTCGATGTTGGATCTGGTAGTCGTATGTCTGCAATCTCTCAATCCATCTTGCCACTTGACCTTCAGGATTTTTGAAGTTCAACAGCCAATTAAGTGCGCCATGATCTGTTCGAAGAAGGAACTTCTGTCCATAGATGTACTTATGGAAGTGTTTTGTTGCCGATACTAAAGCTAGAAGTTCTCTTCTGGTCACACAGTAATTTCTTTCTGGCTTTGAGAGCACCTTGCTGTAATAGGCAACGACCTTCTCTTCTCCTTCGTGGACTTGTGATAGTACGGCACCAATTCCCACGTTACTTACGTCAGCGTCGATGATGAAAGGTTTCCCTGGTGTCGGATAGGCCAAAACTGGGGTATTGCATAGGCGCTGCTTAAGTTCCTGGAAGCTTTTCTCGCACTCGCTTGACCATTTGAACGGTTTGCCTTTCTCTGTTAGCTGATGCAAACTTTTCACGATCCCAGCAAAATCCTTCACAAATCGTCGATAGTACGTGGCTAGACCAAGAAAGCTCCGGAGTTGATGTTTATCCTGTGGTGTTGGCCAATTCTTTACGGTGTCAACTTTTTCAGGATCAGTCTTCACTCCTTGGGAAGAAATGATATGTCCCAAGTATTTTACCTCAGACTTGAAAAACTCGCACTTGTCTGGATTCAATTTCAAGTTTGCTTCTCGAAGCCTCTGGAACACGGCCTTAAGGTTTCCACAATGCTCATCAAATGTCTTACCATAAACAATGACATCGTCCAAATAGACTAGGCAAGATTTCCAAGTAAGTCCTTGTAAAACGCACTCCATCAAACGCTCAAATGTTGCCGGAGCGTTGCATAGTCCGAAAGGCATCACTTTAAATTGCCACAGACCATTTCCTGTGGAGAAAGCCGTCTTTTCTCGATCTTCTGGATGGATTTCTACCTGCCAGTAGCCACTCTTCAAGTCCAATGTTGAAAACCATTCAGCTCCTTCCATCGCATCCAGAGTATCGCTGATTCTTGGCAGAGGGTAGCTGTCTTTCTTTGTCACATCGTTCAGCCTCCGATAGTCCACACAAAATCGAGTACTTCCGTCCTTCTTTTTGACAAGAACAACTGGGGATGCCCAAGGACTTTTTGAGTTTTCGATTAGCCCATCTTTCTTCATGGTCGATATCATCTCTTCAACTTCGGCTTGTTTGGCTAATGGGAGACGTCTTCCTGGTTGTCGAATAGGTCTTGCGTCTCCTGTATCGATTCGATGCTGCACCAGTTGTGTTCGACCAAACTGCCCACTGGGTGAAGAGAGTATATCACCGTACTCGTGAAGGAGGCTTCCAGCAACACTTAGCTGACGTTCAGTTAATTTGGATGACTTCAGAATTTTTGCCTTCATAGAGTTCACTTTGCCGGGATCCACAGATTTTTGTGCGTCAGCTTCTGTGATCGTAGTTATGGCGGAAACAGATTCACACTTTCCAACAATATCTCCTTTTCTTAGCTTGACTTCGTACGGTTTGATGTTAAGTATCCGTACGGGTACCATGTTGTTCTTTGGTGCCACAAGGGTCTTCCCTAGGATGATGTTTTGGGAAGACTGTTCAGAGTCTGGTTCCACCATTAGGTATCGATGGCTACCCAAATCACCTTTTATTTTCGTCCAAACGAACACTTCTGAGGAAGGTGGCAGGCATATATCTTCTTTTATGACAGTCCTGAGAGTTGATGAGTTTTCATTGCCGTAAACCATAGGAATCTCCACATTTCGGTACTTGAGAACTTGCTTCCCGATGTCGAGAATTACTCCATGCTCTTTCATAAAGTCGATTCCAACGATGCACTCGTCACATATATCTGCTACCAGAAACAGATGTGAAAACTCCAGTTCTGCCAAACGGATTGTAAGACGAACTTCCCCGTAAACTCTGGCTGCCTCTCCTGTTGCAGTTTTCAGGCGGTAAGTGTTGGTGTTATGCAGCCATGTCATCTTCACCAAGTCCTTTCGAACAATGGAGGCAGTGGCACCGGTGTCGATCGTAGCCACTTGCTTTTTGCCGTTTAGTGTTGCCTCCACAGTCAGACTTTTATTGTTTCGTTTCGTCTGTGATACCTGGATGGTGGTTCTGGGGCCATCGATACCAGAAACCAGCTTCTGCCCCTCGAAGTTGGTTCTTACTCGTTTCCCGGTTGAGAAACGGGCCGAGTAGGAGTATTGACATTGTTGTTGTTGCTGTTTCTGCTTCCACAATGTTGACATGCAGGTCTTCTAGGTGGCAATCTGCACTGGCGTTGAAGATGTCCGGTTTTGTTACAGTTCCAGCATCGAGCAGGTCTATCTCGCTGGTTCCTTTGGAATACAGTTCTCTGGCAAGAACACTCCTCAATTTTTATTTCTCTTACCCGATGAACTCCTTGAGAAGCCTGTTCTGCTGCTTCCATAGTCAGGGCGAACGCTAATGCTTCAGGGAGCGTGCGTTTTCCAGCCGTTCGAATTGCTCGCTGAAGGTTGATGTCAGAAACAGCACGAACAAAGGCTTCTGTTGCGAATTGGTTAATGATTTCATCTCCTGCAGCTGGATATGCCAGATGCGCCAATCGTTGGATGTCTGCTTGAAGCTGTTGCAGAGTTTCTCCCCTTTTCTGGACTCTTGTATTGAGTTGAACACGGAAGACTTCTTGCATATGGCCATCTCCAAAGCGTTTGTCAATGGCCTTAACAAGAGCGCTGAAGTTGCCATTCTTTTCTGCTGGTATGGTTTGAAGCAGCTCAGCAGCAGTTCCTCTAAGAGCAAGCGTCAGAGCTATATATTTGTCTTCGTCGTCCCAGCCGTTCGTTGCTGCAGCTGCCTCAAACTGCTTCTTGTAGATTGACCAAGAAGTTTGCCCATCGAAGGTTGGTGGATGCATCTCCTTTCTCCTAGGACAGTCACCAGAACTTTCTCGAACCTTCATCTTCCTTACTTTGTCTAATTCCTTGGTAATGGATTCAATTTTATCTTCCATTTTTTTGAACTTTGCTTCTACTGTTGACAATTGCTTATCGACAGTTAAAAATTGTCTATCGACTCGCTCGTCAAGGGCAACAATTCTGTTGTCAAAGGCATCTAACTTACCTTCGAGTAAATTTGTCTGTTCTTGGAATTGTTGAAGAAGATTCTTTTCTTGTTTTTCGAGCAGACTCTTTTGTTCTTGGCTTTGTTGTTCTAGAAGATTCTTCTGCTCTAGGCTTTGCTGTTCGAAACGTTCGAGAACTTGGCTTTGTTCGAGAAGATTCTTTTGGCTGGCGAGCAGTGGTTATGTCCAACGTACTTACTTGCTCTTGTTGTTCTTCCATTTCAATGTCGAATATAAACGTGTCTGGGTTTTTTCCACATCTTCTTAAATCTTCTTGCAGACGAATTATAAGATCATTCTTTGTTCCAGCAGTAGGAAGATCTCGCTTATTCAGTTCTGCCTTAAGTTCCACTAAATTTAAATCATTCAAAGATTTACCCATTGTCTTCTTTTTTTCACTTTCCACACAATAAATTAACTGAGTGCCAGATAAAATAAGTTTTATTCCACTTCTAACACCAATGTAATATTTTCTCAGGTTCGTTAATAAAACTTATTTACTTTATTCAAAACTTCCACTTATTTATTTTACAAAATAAAAAAACTTTACTTTTCTTACTACAAAACGATTTATTATTCACCACTGAAATTAATTCACCAACTTTACTTTTCACTTTTATTGCAACCAACTTTATTCATTCACGATTAAAAACAAACTGTGTCGCTGCCGTTCAAACATGTGCCTTTTATACTTGTTTTCCAAACTCTCGAAATAAGGAGAACGTTCTGGTCTCTGCTTCCAGAGCTTTCCGTAGGGGAAATTTCCCAATAATTTCCCTTCCAAAAGCTTTTATTTGACAGCTGGTAAATCTGCTATAATCCGGCAGATGGCACTTCCTTCGTTTGAGAGTTGCTATAATTATAGCTAATAAGGATATGTTTGCACTGCGACCGTAAGCTTTACTGTGTCCGTTTGTTTGCATTTCGGAGTCGTTATAGTTCAAATATGGAAAGTTATTACAATATTTTATTAATTACCTATGCTTATAAGGTAATGACGTTTGTTAATATTTTACGGTTTTTTTCTGGTTTATTTAGTTGGTGTAATGGTGTTTTTTCTTGAAAAATTAGTTTTCTTAGTTTTTCTCTCTAGCTGTTTCTCATTCAATATTTTTTATCATAATGAATATTTTTTTAATTTTCATAGCCTTATATAGAAAAATAAAATTTCAAAGGCTACTACGAATAAATAATAAAAAACAAAATTAAAGTGAAATATTTGATTGATAATTTTTTTTTAATTTCAATCTATCAATTTATTTTCTGTTTATATTTATATTTCAACCTGTCAGTCAACCTTCATTTTTATTTGGTCCGCAATGAAAGACACAAAAAAAATCCAGATTAATGTAGCATCCGCTGAAATATCACGTATGAAGTACCTATCCCTATTGTTATGAAAATGCAACCACCAACCACCCAGCAAAAAAAATGGTTCTTTCCTTCCCAAAATTCTTAGTTCCCCCAATAATTATTTGGGTTGGTTAGCCAACGCGAAACATTAGCATGTCAAAAATAATTTACATGTCGATAAAAAGGAGGAGAGCGCGAAACGACCTCAAAAACAAAACAACAACAAAAAAGAAAGTTTTATTGTTGTTCGGAATGTTTCGGGTTGGTTTCGAAGAGCCTTTAATTTACGTATGTGAGCGCGAGGATTTTCAAAAGATGTAATTTTCAGAAGAAATTAGAACTAAATTCTGCAAAGGCGTCTAGTCTTATTTCCTTTTTCCTTTCTGATCTCGATTTCAGTTTCCAGTTTTGAGAGGTGTGATTCCAACAAGATGTGCATTTAACATACTTATATACAATATTTTTGTTTATGCTCAGGTTGTTAAATTGGCTATTACTATCTATTTACTTTGGTAAGGTACTATCTATTTTCAATTATTTATTAATTTTTTAATCTGTGAGCACATACATATTAGGGGCTCTGCTTCGTTTATTTAGTTAGCTAGTTAGTTACTTATTAAAGTTTCTTAAGTTTAACAGTAGGTAAGTTTTACTTAAATATCTATAGGGGTTTGACGTTGGCTTACGCAGTGCTGACTGTCGTTGGCTGGAGTGGTGATGATAAGGCTGATAGATTTTAGGTCCTTGTCGGTTGTTTGTTGGTTTGGTTGTTTGATGGATTCAACCTCTGTTGAATCTCCTCTAGCTATTCCAAAAGCTTGATCCATCATGGAGAGCACCTAGAGATATCGGTAGTCTTTGGCTGGGTTACTTTTAAGTATGTAAATTAATAAAAGGGCTGGGATTTGGACTTTTTTCAGCATCTTAGTGCTGAAGTTGTTAACGTATTTGTCGATCGGGACAGTTCTTGATGATTCGTAAAGCCTTTCGTGGCTATAATAGCGATAGGAGTTGAGTTTTCAGTGAATGGAGGTGCAGTGATGGAGAGCTTTTTGCTCGAATAGTTGCAAATTCATAAACAAACATGAGGCTTCTTGTATGGTACTAGTTAGAACATTTTCGTGATAAAATTTGTAAATTTTCCAATGAATTAGCTGTCGTTTGGTTATTTTTTTATGAAATTCTGCCTTTTTCTTCTTTCAGGTAATTTTACTATGACTTAAAAGTCATGTCACGACGAGAAAGTCATCGCGTAGTACTACATTTTAATTAATTTTAAAATGCGATTATAATTCGTTTATGTCATGATTCGTTAGGAAATAAATAAAATTCTTGTGAGTCCTTTTGCACACCAAGCTCGTTGGAGTCGTTATGTGACCACGATTTACCTATGTTTATCTTTCTGCAGAGAGTCTCAACTTAGACGAAGCAGAAATAATTTTCAATCAATAGAACACATTTTTGTAATGGTTAGGACTTTCACTAAAATGTTCAGTAAATGCTTGAAACTTGAGCTTTTGTGCTGCGGTTTATACCCAGCTTTCGCCCCGGGTGCAAATTGTGTATGGAAAGTAACGTCAGCTACACACAACCCGCAAACAAGTTCTGTACGCACCTATGACGAGATATTCTGTGCAGAAGGCTTAAGTGTTTTTTCTTAAAAGTTTAAATCATAAGCTTGAACATTTTAGCAATAAATTATGAAAATATAATGATAAACAAAATGCAGGAATGGTTCACACGAATTTGAACTTATGATTCAATTCTATAAAATGTTTTGATATCGAAGTATTAATTAGTATAGGATAGAAAATTTTGAAGCTGCACGAAATAGAACGTATCATCACATAAACAAATTTAGATGTGGAGCAATCCGCGAATTTTTATATAATTTTTCGGGATTTCAATTTCGGGAAAGGTATTTCTGATGTAAATTTCTGTTCTATCTTATATGGGAAAGGCAAACACTGCGTTAAAATTTGCACCTGAAAAATAATTAGCTCTGAAGCACATATTAGGTTAAACATAGAGAGATAAAGAAGAAAATGAAAATAAATCGTTAAAAACTTTCCTAAATATGTTTCTAACAGATGTATTACAGATATAAATGTTTGTATGTTCATTAGGTTGTCCCGTATTTTCTAAATTTTTGGAATTTTTATGTGCACACGGGCTCAAAAATTTTGAAAAAATAAAAAAAAAATATTCCCCAAGTTTTAAGTATATAATATTAATCCTAACCCGTGCTGACTTAATTTTCAATTTTCCCATACAAAATGCACTTAGTTTTGTATGCAGATATTTAGTATTTTACAAAAAAAAAGTTCCAAAAGTTGATAGAAAATCTTCAATGTCAGAAATATCTTAAGTACTATGAGGAGGATAAAAACACATAAATTTCCATTTTGTTTTGGACAATGTCTACTCAGCTCAGTCATCTAAAAATAACAATGAATATCGTTGTTTCTCTGTTTTTGGTGTTAAATTAATTTGGGTAAATATTGTGCATTTTGTTTAGGAAAATTGAAAATTAAGTCGGCACGGGTTAGGATTAAAATAGTGACTTAAAACTTAGACAATCATCTCGATTATAGAATCCGACGAATGAGCTGCGGAGGGAATCAGACTCAATTTTGACATTTTTACTATGAGTCAAATGTCAAAATTGAGTCAGATTCCCTCCGAAGCTCATTCATCGGATTCTGTGATCGAGGTAAATATTTTTTTTTTTAATTATTTCAAAATTTTTGAGCCCGTGTGCACATCAAAATTCCAAAATTTTGAAAATACGGGACACAATAATGTACATATATGTACCTACAGTATATTATTTTATACCAACACGTCATGTTCTTAAACTTTTTTTCTAATATATTTTTTATTTTAAAATGTAGAGGGAATGCATGTATGTATGTACTTGGAAATAAAGTACTTCTTTACTTTGTTTAGGCTTATTAAAACCATTTTAATGTTATGTTTTAATTAAAAGCTATTTTTTATACAAAAACTTAATGCGCGAATGTTTAGGGCAAAAAATATGCCTAGGTCAGATTATAAGCATTATAAAGAAATTTTATCGATATCAGAACTTTAATGTGAATTTAGTCAAAAAGTTCGTCAGAAAAGTCAATAGTAATGACAGTTACCATTTTTTCAAATGTTGTATATTTTTTATAATTTATTTTTTTCAAGTAAAGTTTCGGGATTTTGGCCGATTTAACGATTTTTTATTGAACATTTATATACAATTTGAGTTAACTTACAACTATTAAATACATTGAAGAATATAAATCTTATGGCACATAGGGGGCCTATTGTTATACATTGGCTTAGATTTAATAGGAACTATCTATAAATATATATTATACATGTCAACTTAAAATTAAAAGTCGGTTGACATTGATGTTCTCGGATGTTCCGTTCTGGTTGTCCATTGGTGGTTTGGGTGTGGTTTGGTGGAAAGGGTTGGCGTTAAGCCACGGCTGTAGGCTGACCCTGTGTCAGCGTAAAAGGAAACGGCTGCTTCGTCGTTGTCGGTGAAAATATTGGCATCCAGGGTTTCCATCACACTGAGGTACCTCGGCTCGGGATGTCGTTGCTGGGTGGCCATCCTTCTCATTAGTTGATTCGGGTGATTGACGGTGTTCTGCACTAGCTTCTTCGCCGAATTTGCTAGGTATTTGTCCAGCGGTATAATCTTTGCTTCTCTGTAAAGATCCTCGTTCCTGTAATGCTTTCTTCGCTGCCGGTCGAAGTGCAGCTCGGTGCAGAATCTTAGCATCTTCCTCTCGAAGACTTGGAGATCCTTCATCGCTGATTTTGAAATTGTGAACCAGACTGGGAAACAGTAGCTGATTACTGGTAGCAGGAGTTGCTTGTAAACAAGTATCTTCGTCTGTTGGCTTAGTCCTGATCTTCTCCTCATCAAAGGGTGTAGTCGGTGGAAAGCCCAGTTCGCTTTTCTGAGTACACTTTTTGAGTGTGGATTGAACTTTAACAACTCGTTGAAGTTGATCCCCAGGTATTTGGTGTTCCTTTTGGCGGCTAGGATTTTGGCCTTTCTCAATTTTGGGTTCTTGGGATTCTGGATTCGGGGTTTTCGGGATTTTGGGTTTTTTGGAATCTGGGTTTTCGGGATTCTGGAGTTTCAGGATTTTGGGTTTTCTGGATTCAGGATTTCGGGATTGTGTCCGTCTCCCACCTACAAAAGGTAATTGATAGCAACATTTAATACTTTTTATCCGTAGGTATATTTAGACGTTTTTTCTTTTTTTATAAGCAAATTATAACTATGGCACAATTATTAGGGCATTTAATTGTACCCTGTGGACCAAAATGGCAGTGCCACTGTGCAACAGTGATATGGGTATTCAACTTGAGCAAAAAAAAAAAAAATTGTTTGAAAGCAAATAGGTAATATCTGTGGTACAATTATTAGGGACATACAATTTTCTAGCAAAATGCATTAACGTCAAAGATTTGATAGCTCGGCAAATAACGCATCGGTCTGGAACTTTTTTCTTTAATATGTTGTTTTAATCATCGGAACAAACTCAACTCCCTCTAACTTCAGTTCCAATATAGTCAGAAGTATTTGATGAGAGGATCAAGCACAGGTGGCTTACAAAATTTCAACTCTATTGCATTAGTAATTCCCGAGATATAAGATATATCGCGCTAAATCGGATTACCTTTCCTCTCCTTGAGAATTTCTTAACCTCTTCAGGGATGATTTTTTTTAGTGATGGTCGCATTCGAATGATATAATGATTATAATCGATTCAGGCAACATCTCGAGATATCTCGATTCTTCACTTCTTCTTCTTCTAACGTGGATTAAGATCTTGCTTTGGTGGACGTCAAACATGACGCTTTCCATCAGATGCCAATCGATTAAATTGCGACTCATCACTCTAAAAAACATTTTTCCAAAGGATTTGGATCCGTAAACCGGTGAACTTAGGCCTGGCTGTAATATTGTCTAAGGGGGGTTTATGTAGTTTTTTAAGGTATTTCACGTTTTCGATTTATGGTACCCAAATGAATGCACTAATTTTTGGTGCCTCATTCAAGAATATACGTATCTATAAAATACAGTGTTCAAAAAAGAATCAGAAGAATGCATTACTTGGAAGCCTTATCTGTTGACCTGTATGAAACGTTTACCTTTAAATCCTGGTAGTATGGTTTGCAAAATGGGTTTCAAGTGAAACAAAATCATATCTTATAGCATCACAACGTTTAGTCTTTAGACATCATCAGGTGCGAGCATTGGTTTAATTATTTCATTTATATTGTAATTAAAAATTAATATAAGCAATTTCCATTCACAAGAGCGAAGAAAGATGTTCTTATCAAATGACCAAAAATCAAAGGAAAGGCGATTCGTTCAACTACACGACGAATGGTTACAGTAAAATAAATGGAAGTAAGTTCACTTTCATCCCTTTTATCCTGAGTTTTACATGGAAACGCCGTACTTAAGTCTTACACATTGTGCCCACAAATAGCTTGCTTCTTGTTTTATTTTGGTTTTGAAGATTTTTTTTTAATGTTTAATATCCCACATAAAAATTCTGTTTATTATTTTTATTCTTAAACGACTCTATTAGTTCAATCAATTTTGTTAATTTTTCTGTCACCAAGTTCTTAATATTTCAATAAACACTGAGTACAATGTTAACCGCTTTATTGCGACTTAATTAATTGTTTGAAAGCAAATAGGTAATATCTGTGGTACAATTATTAGGGACATACAATTTTCTAGCAAAATGCATTAACGTCAAAGATTTGATAGCTCGGCAAATAACGCATCGGTCTGGAACTTTTTTCTTTAATATGTTGTTTTAATCATCGGAACAAACTCAACTCCCTCTAACTTCAGTTCCAATATAGTCAGAAGTATTTGATGAGAGGATCAAGCACAGGTGGCTTACAAAATTTCAACTCTATTGCATTAGTAATTCCCGAGATATAAGATATATCGCAAAAACCGTAACTGACTTACTGACAGATCATCAAAATTGTGGAGTACTTCGCGACACCGTAGAAACTTGAAACTCGCACAACGGTAGGCCTTGTGGTGCATACAAAGGACAAAATGAAAATCAACAATTTTCTATTCTGGAGGCGTGGCACCCACCCACTTTCTAAAAAATTCTTATAAATTATATGGAGCCCTTCCAATTGTTGTAGAACGGTGAAAATTTGTAGAACGGTATGACTTGAAGAGCATAGAAATCGAAAAATAAAAAAATGTGATTTTCCATTCAGTCACTTTCTCAGAATTGCTATCTTTTATATGGACCACTTTCGGTTGTCGTAGAATTATGAAACCTAGGTAGGACTTGATTTTCACTTGGAAAAAATAAAATCTTTGCAAAAAGGAGTGAAATCACAATAAAAACTTAAATGTTAAAAAAGAGCCAAGCTCTTATGTATATGTACAAGAAAGCTGTGCGTAAAAACTCAGTCAAGAAAAGAAATGACATCTTAAATATATGCGTACAAGAAAGCTGTGCGTAAAAACTCAGTCAAGAAAAGAAATGACATCTTAAATATATGCCAAGTTTTAAGTTCGTGAAGTTTAATATCAAATATCTTAAATAGAGTAATATCGAGACAACTCCAAATTATGACTGAAATTTGGTATTTAGTGATTGCTGATTAAAATTTGGTGAATTTACTGTATATGTAAACATTTTAAAAATTTATGTTTTTGTTGTGATACAATTAACTTCATAATGCATCACTTGAAGCGTGTAGAAAATAAAGATTCTTTCTATCGTCACTAAATCCTGAAAAGGTGAATTTTGAAGGTGGTAAAAGCGGGCTTCATGTATAGAAAAGAAAACTTTAAATCCCTAACTCAAAGCTTTAAAAATGTCACTTGAAACCTTCAACTTCTTAGGTCCATTTGCTGAAACGAAACTTTAATATTAAAGTTTCGTTTCGGCAAATGGCTCTTAGTCCTAAAATTGCATTGCAAAAATAACATTAAAAACGTTTTAACCATTACAGTCAAATTCATTGTATCAACTTCGTTCTTGGAAAAGCTTGTAAAGTAAATACATGTTCATCAGATGTACGAAATAAAAGTCATCATTTCTTAATGCATATTTTTAATAATGCATAGTTAACGTAAGTTTTTAAAATATGTGTTTAACAATGGCGTGGCGTGAACTATTTCAAATGTGAAGACATAGCCAAATGTATCATTTGTGTGCGTAGGAAAATTGCATGTACATGTACATACATCATAAAAATATTGAATATTTGTATGTAACATCATTAAGCAAAAGAAAAAAATTATTAGTTTTAAATTAAATACAAAACTAAAATTCAAATATGTATAAATATTAGTCGTGTTTTTTGAAAGAGTGAATAGGCAGCTCAGAAAACATTTACACACAAACAACAACATAATTAAGAGTGAATATAATTTTGGTCAGTAATCGGAGTGAACATTGCTGATTAAATATTCCTATCCTGAAGGTAGGCTATACCAAAAATGGCACTCAACTCGGAATGCTCTAATTTTCAAAAGGAGTCGCTTTTCTACTGATAATAGAGCTAAATCGGATTACCTTTCCTCTCCTTGAGAATTTCTTAACCTCTTCAGGGATGATTTTTTTTAGTGATGGTCGCATTCGAATGATATAATGATTATAATCGATTCAGGCAACATCTCGAGATATCTCGATTCTTCACTTCTTCTTCTTCTAACGTGGATTAAGATCTTGCTTTGGTGGACGTCAAACATGACGCTTTCCATCAGATGCCAATCGATTAAATTGCGACTCATCACTCTAAAAAACATTTTTCCAAAGGATTTGGATCCGTAAACCGGTGAACTTAGGCCTGGCTGTAATATTGTCTAAGGGGGGTTTATGTAGTTTTTTAAGGTATTTCACGTTTTCGATTTATGGTACCCAAATGAATGCACTAATTTTTGGTGCCTCATTCAAGAATATACGTATCTATAAAATACAGTGTTCAAAAAAGAATCAGAAGAATGCATTACTTGGAAGCCTTATCTGTTGACCTGTATGAAACGTTTACCTTTAAATCCTGGTAGTATGGTTTGCAAAATGGGTTTCAAGTGAAACAAAATCATATCTTATAGCATCACAACGTTTAGTCTTTAGACATCATCAGGTGCGAGCATTGGTTTAATTATTTCATTTATATTGTAATTAAAAATTAATATAAGCAATTTCCATTCACAAGAGCGAAGAAAGATGTTCTTATCAAATGACCAAAAATCAAAGGAAAGGCGATTCGTTCAACTACACGACGAATGGTTACAGTAAAATAAATGGAAGTAAGTTCACTTTCATCCCTTTTATCCTGAGTTTTACATGGAAACGCCGTACTTAAGTCTTACACATTGTGCCCACAAATAGCTTGCTTCTTGTTTTATTTTGGTTTTGAAGATTTTTTTTTAATGTTTAATATCCCACATAAAAATTCTGTTTATTATTTTTATTCTTAAACGACTCTATTAGTTCAATCAATTTTGTTAATTTTTCTGTCACCAAGTTCTTAATATTTCAATAAACACTGAGTACAATGTTAACCGCTTTATTGCGACTTAATTAATTGATTTCCCCGCCTAATTATTGGTCTTTAATAACTGCAGCTAGCAACCTTAAAACATGTTACTTGTATATTTTTTGACTAAATGAAAAACCCAGTCAATTGATCGAAAAATCAGACAAAAGGGTGAGGGCAATTGAGCGGGAAATACTGTACACACATTTATAAAAAAATTGAAACTTGTTTTTTATACACTGCACGGCTTTTTATTTGTGCCACAAAAATTAGTAGCAAAGGACAACAATGGGAAGAAGTTCACCATAAAATAAATCTCAAGAAGCATTTTTATATGTGGTTAAATCTCCTCAAGAAGTTGAAGCCTATCTATTGAATTTGAGAAACTCGGTAGTTTCCATCCAGGGGTGACATTCTGTATGGCAAAAACGAACAAACGTTTTCGTTTGTGCGAACAATTTGCTTCATGTAACTTTAAAAACGAAAGAATTCGATCGTGCGTGCGAAAGAACTTAAACGACAGCTATTTACATCACGTTTCTAAGATTAAAAACAATTTAGTTATATTTTTGGAAAGCTTTAGCGAATTTACAATCATGATGGCTTCTGACGTATTTAGCTAACAATAAAAAGATATAAAAGTATGTAGGTATCACTTTAGCAAAACAAAAAAAATCGTTTACGAACAAACCACCCTCACTCACGGTCTCAAATATTCATCAAGATTAATATCAAACATCATTAAATACCCATCCTCAAATAATATGAAATTATAAATAAAGATTTTACACCAAGAAGAAATGATTAGTCAATAGTTTTATAACAATAATTAAGCCATGATAAGTGTTATTTGGCTAAATTATGACTTCCCTACAAATTGCAACAGAATTGTTTTTTTTTTATTTATTCTTTTCGTTTATTTTCTCAGGCCTAGAGATGGGTGCCTTGTTTTTCACCACATTTTACCATTTATGAAAATCCACCATATAAAAAAAAGAACTACTTTGTTTTGAATCAAGACGACTATGGCTTAAAATGATACTTATATTCTCCTTAATTAATTGTAGAGGCCTTCGTTCAAGTTATATATAATTTTGTATCCTAAATTATATATTTATTTATACTTTTCCACCACTTTTCTGTGTTCGACTATTCACCATCTGCATCTATGTCATCTCTAACCAAATTCAAAGCACCTAAAAGTAGGCAATGAAAAACAGAGGCTCTCAAACTTGAGCGAACCAAACAAATTAAACGAAATGCGATATGGAATGCCAACTTTCGCTTTCGCACGATTTCTTTCGTTTTTGAAAAACGAACCTTCTCTTTCGTTTCGTTTATTACAGAATCTGGCCCCAGTCCTTTTTGATAGGCATTGGAGAAAGCGTTAACGAGATTAAAGAGTACAACAGAGACAAGAGACATTTTTTAAATTGCCCCAATTTAGCATTCTTAAAGAAATTTTGATAATAATTTAAGATCCACTTTGCCTTCATAGGGAGAGAAATATAATAGTAAAGCTGCAATGAATGAGCAGAATTATATTGAAGGCAAAGTCAAAACCTACATTTTAAAACATTTTTGTATGCCCAGTGCCTACTCACCAAGAGCACATGCTCAGCTGGATTAAGCGAGCAATAAGCTACTAGAACTACAATAGCAAGTTCGTGCAATCCACTCGTGCATTTGATTTAATATGCAACCGTTTTATTCGTTTTTTCAACAATTTTTATATTCACTTTTTTCGTTTTTATGATGTATTTATCAAGCTTGTTTTTTATTTTCAGATTCAAAAGATGCGGTTCTCTTTCATATAGTGCACGGCTTTTTAATTCCATCGAAAGAAGTCGTTGCTAAGGACAGCACTGGGAAAAAGTGCATGACAAAATACACAATAAGGGATTCTCAAGAGACATTTTTGTTTGTTGCTAAATCTCCTCAAGAAGTTGAAGCCCGCCTATTGGATTTAAGGAACAAGGCTGTCAACATCCAGCCCTTCCTTATATGCATTGGAGAGATCATTAATGAGATTAAAGAGTACTTTATCTATTTCGATGGGATACAGTACTCCCTGAAATCTTACCTAATGCTATATGTTCCCACCAAAACGAAATCCGAGATTTCAGCTAAAAAATTTCGAGATTTCAAATAGGTGAAGCAGAATTTCATGGAGATTTCGTTGAAATCCAGAGTTTTTATTGAGATTTCGTTTAAATTTCTATGAAATTTTTTCCCAGCAGTTCAAAATATGAAAAGTTTTCAACCGAAATCTCGGATTTCGTTTTGGTGGGAACATAGTATAAGGGGGATTGATGTAGTTTTTAAGGTATTTCACGTTTTAAATTTAGAGTATCCAATTCAATGTACTAACTTTTGGTGCTTTTTGCAAGAATATAAATTTATAAAATAAAGTGTCCAAAAAAGAATCAGAGGAATACTAGGAAATGCTTTAATTTATGACCTGTAAATAACATTTAGATTAGGATTAAGACCTAAGATAATGGGTTGGGTATGAAATCCCGAATGCCAAAATTCCGAAATGGCAAAAAATCCTGAATGCCAAAATCCCGAAAGAAAATCCCGAATGGACAAAATCCCAAATGGACAGAATCCCGAATGGCTAAAATCCCTAATGCCAGAATCCCGAATGCCAAAATCCCAAATGGCGATTGTTAATACCAAAAAAAAAAGGACTAAGCCTTCGAGACAAAAATCTCGAAGCAAAAAATCTCGAAATAAAAAAATAAAAATCTCGAATGCAAAAATCTCGAACGCACAATCACGAAAGATATAATCTCGAAAAAATCTCGAAAAATAAAAACAAATTCAAGATTTTATTGTAGGTAAAGTTATTTTAAAAGTTGAGTCGCTGATAACACACATTATATGTTCAGTTTATGAAATTATTGATTTTTCTGGGCAAAACAAAAGTAAAACAAAATTTAACAAATGAAATGCAACAATATATTGCACAAAAACACAACATGAAAAATATATAAAAAAAAATACAAGCTATATAGGATTATGAACTAATGGCAGTGATTCGAGACATGCCAACAGTGTGACATTGTCACAGAGTTTCGAGTTTTTTCGGCCTTAAGTTTGGCAGTGGCACATTTTTAGATGTACTCTGTTTGGAGTGTGACAGTGCAAAGGTATACTGTTGTCCAAGAAAATTGTTCTCCCAGGTGCCTGCCTGGCGATTGAACATAACCTTAACAGAGCAACGGAGTTTCCTAAGCGGCACAAGAAGAGAATTAAAAACCATTGAACCAGAGAGCCAGACCGCTCAAGGTACTTTCGCTCCACCTCAGTCATTCGTACTCTTATACCCGTCACCGAGTCACAGCCTCAACAAAAATAAAGCCTTAAAATATATAACATAACAGAATCAAAAAACTTATTTAAAACCAAAAACTTAAGCTGTTATAAATATAAATGTCATTCTTCAAACTTCGAGTTGTATGCAAGGCTCAAAATTGTAACTTCTGTTATGCTATTTTTAATTGTCCTAGGAAGATTTAACAAGATAAATTTCAAATCTTTGACGAAATAAATTTGTGTGGTAAATCTTAGAGATTTAAAGGAGATTTGAGATCTGATCTGATCCACCAAATTTTAATCAGTAATCATTAATTAATAAATTTCTGTCATGATTTGTAATTGTTTCGATATTACTCTACTTAAGATATTTGATATTAAACTTCATGAACTTAAAACTTGGCATATATTTTAGATCTCATTACTTTTTTTGGCTGCCATTTTACACACAGGTTTCTTGTACACATAAGAACTTGGCTCCTTTTTTAACATTTATATTTTTGTTGTGATTTCACTCCTTTTTGCAAAGATTTATTTTGCCAGGTGAAAGTCAAGCCCTACCGCTCTACAAAGTTTCATAATTCTACGACAACCGAAAGTGCTCCATACAAATAATAGCAATTCTGATAAAGTGGGTGGATGGCACCCCCCCCCCTTGAATGGACAATTCCAAATTTTCGATATTTTCCTTTCTAAGTACTTCAAGTCCTACCGACCTACCAATTTTCATCGTTCTACAACAATCGGAAGTGGCCCAAATAATTCATAAGAATTTTTAAGAATGTGGGTGGATGCCACGCCCCCTGAATGCAGTATTCCAATTTTTCAAGTTTTTCTTTCTAAGTACTTTAAGTCCTACCGACCTACCAATTTTCATCGTTCTACAACAATCGGAAGTGCTTCATATAGTTTATAAGAATTTTTAAGAATGTGGGTCGATGCCAAGCCCCCTGAACTGAAACTTCCAATTTTCGATTTTTTTCTTCTATACTTCAATGCATACCGACCTACCAATTTGCATCGTTCTACAACAATCGGAAGTGCTTCATATAATTTATAAGAATTTTTGATAATGTGGGTGGATGCCACGCCCCCTGAACTGAAACTTCCAATTTTTCGATTTTTTTCTTCTAAATACTTCAAGGCCTACCAACCTACCAATTTTCATCGTTCTACAACAATCGGAAGTGCTCCATATAATTTATAAGAATTTTTAAGAATGTGGGTGGATGCCACGCCCCTTGTATGGAAAATTACAATTTTTCAATTTTCTTCTTTCTAAGTACCTCAAACCCTACCAACTTACCAATTTTCATTGTTCTACAACAATTGGAAAGGCTCCATATAATTTATAGATTATTTAATAAAGTGGGTGGATGCCACGCCCCCTGAATATAAAATTGCAGATTTTCGATTTTTTCCTTTGTTTGTACCACAAGGCCTACCGTTGTGCGAAATTTCAAGTTTCTACGATGTCGGGAAGTGCTCCATAATTTTGATGATCTGTCAGTGAGTCACTCAGTTACGGTTTTTGTGATTTTTGAAGTCCTATATCTTGGGAACTCCTAATGCTAAAGAGTTGAAATTTGGTGAGCCACCTGTGTTCGATCAGTTCAGCAAATACTCCGAATTTGTTTCTGACTTTATTGGTACTGAAGTTAGAGGGGGGTTGAAAATCGCCTGAGTTTGTTCCTGTAAAAAGGGTGTAGTGCCGTGAACTTGGCTGGGCACTACCGTGCCCTTTGATTATAATAAGAGTGTGTAGTAATCCAAGCAGATGCTGAGAACAATTTATGTTACAATCAACCAGTCCAAGTAGGCGATGCGTTTTTAAAAACAAGAGATATCACACGGAAACGGAACAAGAACATTATCTTCTCATTATTTGTAAAGAGTAGACATATATTCTTTTGAATAAAACTTTAACTAAATAAAATGTTACGATTGGAAATTAATTTTTCTTTAAATTATCAAAGAAATTATTTTTTCTTTTAATTATCAAAGAAGAATACAATTAATATATTATATCACAAGATTTATAAGTGATTATTTATTTTAAAATTTCTTGTATAGATGCCAAAACGAGTAGAAGTCAAAATCCATACAAAACAGTTGGATTTCTTTGAAAGTACTGACATAGTACTAAAAAAGTATTGAAACTCGGGAACGAACCCCGAATGTGTTTGGGGTTTTTTGTCATTCGCTATTTTGGCTTTCGGGATTTTGTACCCTTCCCAAGATAATTGATTTAGATTAGAATAAAGATTAAGAAAATATTTAAGATTAGATTTAAGTATAAGATTTAGACTAATAACAAAAGGAAGTCTAAAACAGGATAGACAAAAACAAATTTATAAAATATTAAATTAAAACTCCTCATATCCATTTCAGAAAAATCCTCCATAACCAAATTTAACTGTTTAATAACTTTTAAATGAGAGTAGTTAGAAAATAATTTTGTATATTCAACCATAGATCTCGAAATCTATTTGTTGTGATTTAAAGGAAAATTATGTTAAAAGTTTCGTTTTTGACAAGTTTTTCTGGCATGGATATGGCGAGTTTTGGATCTCATCGCCTCATATGCTTATTAATGTCATAGGGCTCTAGGTCGCATTTCTCTTTTTATAGGTTTAAGTTGTCAGCTGTTTTTAAAAAAGGAAGTTAAACTGGCTAATAAATCAACTTTAAAGTGTCTTTTTACTTTCCAAAAAAGTAGGGATTCCAGTCAAAAATTTGAAAAGAAAATAAGCTGGATTCTTATTTTCTCTCCAAATTTTGTACTTGTGTTTCAACTTTGCGGGATGCTGTGAAGCCATTTCTTTCACCCATTATTCAGAGAATAGTTTTACGAATTGTGGATCTTAAAAAAAAAATCGTAAGGTAATGAATGCATTTTACGTTGATTTATGAAACAAAACAAAATCAAAACTCAACGAAACGTTGATTTATGAAAAAAAATTCATTACTCTACGAAAAATTTCGTCAGGTCACGAATTCATTTTATGTTGGTTTATGAAAAGAATTCATTACTCAACGAAAAATTTCGTCAGTTAAAGTATTTACTTTACGTTGATTAATGAAAAATTTTCGTTGATTAATGGAAAACTTCTTAGTAGTAGGGGCGTTAGTGCACGATATGAGGGCATACCTTTCATTTCGACCTGACGGGTTGAGCTTTAGTACACTAATAGTTAATGTCAACAGCATTGACACGAAACTTGGTTGTTGTTGAAAATGTTTGATTAATCATCGGAACCAAGAATCAAAAAAGACCATTCCAATATCTATGGTTTGAGGGTCTTTTGAGAGGTAATGTCGTACCTATTCTAGTCAAAAAATACAATCATTTACCGACATTAACTCTTTAAAAGTAAGATAACTTTTTTATGTGAGTTTTATCTACTTTATTTTAATATTATTGGACTCAGCATTAAAAAATACCTTAAAATCATGCACTATATTACATTTATGTATCTTGGTTTAGAGACATAAAAATGATCGGCCAAAAAATCTGCTTCTCATTCCCCATTGAAAAACACCCTCAGATTGTTTATATTTGTTTTGTCTCTTTTGTTTCTTGGTCTTGATGAAAAGTCAAATGTTTTAACCAATTTTCATTAACCTTCCAGTTTCGGGAGGGGATTCATGGTAGTAATTCAAAATTTTTACATTTCAATGAGAAAAACACCCTTTCGCTACAAATATTTTTTATGACAAATGAAATATATGGACCAAGTTTCGTGTCATGCTGTTGAAATTTGGTAATATTTTACGTGTTTCACTAATAATTCGGTCATCATTTAGAAAGAAGGCTGTAACTTTTTTGAAGGTAGATGTATGGAGTTCATTCTAATTTAGTAAGATTGGGCGTTAAAAAATACCTTTAAAACATGTGTCATTATGCTTATATTATTCCAAGATAAATATTTAAGTTTGTTAATCTTTCATATCCCCCCTCCCCAGCACTTTGAAAGTGGTTTTTTAAAAAACCGAAGTAGGTTTTCAATCAACTCTGGATGTAATGAAGTAGATTGTGAAATTCTGCGTCGACACCATCTTTAAATTTTATTAATAAAAATATTTGTCTAACTTTTCTTTTCAAATTTTGTTTTCAAAACGACTTTTCCACCCCTTCGTGCAAGGGGAGGGGTGGGAGAAAAACAATAATGTGGTCCTATGGTTTCAAGGGTGCTGAATCTAACGGGAGTTCTCGGGTCATCGTCCTACCCTTGGTTTTCGATCAACAACATTTCGGAATTGTGGCAACCCTTCTCTTATCCTTATGACAAGGTGGCAACACTTCTTAAAAGTAAAGTTAGGACATGGACTATTTGTATACTAAAGCTCACCCCGTCAGGTCAAAATGAAAGGTTGGTCTCACTAACAGCCTCACTATAGCTCTACAGCTGATGAATCCATTTATGATTTATGAAAAAATTCATTACTCAACGAAAAATTTCGTCAGTTAACGAATCCAATTTACGTTGATTTATGAAAAATTTTCGTTGAATGGTTTTTGGTTATTTTCTTGTTCAAATTCAAAGTTTCTTTCAATTCAGATTCTTTAAATGCAAAAGAAACTTTGTATACACCCAACCTCGCACCCAAATCCTATAGTGTGCCCAAGCAGGAGGGTTGCGGGGGTCAGCATGAAGTGTATGTGATGGCTTCGAAGAAACTAACATCGTGACTGATGACTATTAGTAGGGGAGCCCACTATGGGATAAGGGGGGGGGGGGGTACCTTGCACCCTGCTGAGTACCTCCACCATATATCAGTCCTCTATGTAGGGCCCGGCCGGCGCCTGGGGCAGGGTATCAGGGTATCCCCCCACCGATGAAACGGTATACTTTACTAACATTATTTTCTCTCTACCATCAAATCTTCAAAATCCAATAGGTCTCCACGAACGCTCGAGTAAATCCAAATTAAGCATCGCGGGCAAATCGACTGAGTGGTAAGCTTAAAGCTTCGGTTTTAGATGTCCGATCTTTAATTAAAAGATAAATGTCAGGCTACACTACTGTATAAAATTTTATGACAATAGTCAATTTTTTTCAGACCAGGGAGCAGGGGGTCAATTCTCGATCTGTGAAACTGTGAAATGAAAACAAAGTTATCATTTCAGTTTTCACAGAGTTTTATCATTTTATCACTTCACAAACACGCGCAATGCGATTCCCGAAGTCGTTATGAAAAACAGCTGTCAAAGTGAGTACAAAAAAGAACTAACATGAAACATGCTACCACTTGCTCATAGAAAAAGATGATTTTGACGTCATAGAAAGACCAAGATGGCGACTTGGGTGTTTCAAATGAGTACAATTTGTTTATGTTTATCATTTTTCTTTTCACAGGTTTTCACAGAATGAAATGATTGTGATAAACGAATTATCATATGAAAACTTTTTGGCATTTGTTTTCATTTTTTCACACTTCGAGAATCGCATTTGGCGTGAAGGCGTTATCATATTTATCACTTCACAGTTTCACAGATCGAAAATTGACCCCCAGATTGAATCCCAAATCGATTTGATTTTCCCTTTTCAAAATGCTGTGAATGAAAAATATCACAATTTGAGAAACAATGTTTTAATAGGTTATTGCTCTACCTCCAACCCTCTTCTACAAATTTGTTAGTGGTTTTTTATAGTAAAATGTAACGTGAGAGGCGGCAGGAGCACTTATCTAAATTTTCAACCTTAAAGTTGATTTTAATTAAAAAAAATATTAATCTTTAAAATACGTCGATTTGATTAGCTTCAAAAGTTTCTTAATTTGGTTCAAATACTCGGATCTACAGGATAAAGATATCTATGTAATTAAAGCTTAAATAATAAACTACATTTCTGTAAAAAAAAATATTGAGAAATACCAACAAATTTCATACTAAAAGGGTGATTCCATTTAGGGATTACTTTCAATAGAAAACTCTCGAAAGCAACTCTCGGATATCTGTCTTCCCCTCTGGTGAACTGATTTCATGTCTGTGTCCACTTTCGAGTTTTAGTATTAAGAATTTGAATAAAATTATTAATGTCCTTCGGTCTTAGTGGAGCGAATGAATTAAGTTCAAATAAGAAGTTTGAGTGAGCTCTACTCCATGTATTGCATTTCGCTCCACTAAAACCGAAGGACATTATTTAATTATTTTCTTCAAATTCTTGACTATAGAAAGCCTGAGCACTGGCATTTGTTTTCTAGGTGTCTGAATTTAAACAAATTTCCCTGGATAAAAAGAATTCACGGTGTGTTCATACTGTGAATTTCTATATGAGTCGTTAAACATCGATCAAAATTTGCGTCTTAGAAGGGTACAACAGCATCTAACTGATGAGGGTGAAACGCAATACATGGAGTAGAGCTCACTTAAACTTCTTATTTGAATTTCGAGTTATACTCTCGAGAACTTCTTCAGAGCTGCTCGCCATCTTTTTACTCTGAAATAGATACGCATCTTAAGAGTATGCACATGTGTTTCGAGTTCGGCACTGTACGCAGCGATGCGTGCAAACGTGCTGCACATCAGTCTAAGCCATAAGATACGTTTCTGATGTATGTAAGTATACTTGAGGATTTTGTCACTTTAGTGGATGCGTTTTAGGAACTTCCGTGTTCCAAATTATTCAACTGGCGAGAGGTTCGAATTCAACGAAGAATATTGGAGAAAAACCAGGAAACGACTACAGCAGTCACTAGAGAAGAGAAGTAGGATGGAACTTTTACACCTGAGGATAGTTTTTTTTGGCTCTTTTTGGAACTTTTACACCTGAGGATAGTTTTTTTTTTGCCGTTTTTGAAAACGTCAAGCCAACGTAAATTCGATTGTCAAGTGATCGTCATTTTTCGACGCAAATATTCAGCCTTATTATGAGTTTTACGTGAACAACATACCATCCGGAAAATTGATATTTTACTTTTCGCCTATTAAGAGTTTCACCCGAAAAATGAAAATTCCCCTTTTTTGTGAGTACTCATTTCGGGCGAAATCGTATCACAACTAAAATCTTGAATGATCACCTACTTTTGGAGCAAAAGATAAACAGGTGGTGCTGGTGTCCTCCTTGTTTATTTTAGGCCAAGAGAAGCTCATAATAGCTTTAAAAATTTCGGGGGAATATAAATTTTTGGGGTGAAATATTTTCCGGGCGAAACTCATAATAAGGCTGATTGCTATTATATCGAACTGCGTGTGTCTGGTAACTCTGCAGTCGATGTTTTGAGCTTATATGAAGCATTTATATAACAACTTAAAAAAGGCTAAGTATATTGTAAATGAAATGTACACATAACGAAAGCTAGTCACCATCGAAGGCCGAGAAGGTTGGACGGAAAGTGTTTTTTCATTGTATTTTCCACTATAATCATTGTGTTTTATTTCAATGTCGGAAAGTTTGATTTTTTATCAACGTCCTTAAAATTTCTCGCAAACGCATTTGACGTTTATGAGTACATTGTCCGACTTGTCAATATTTTCGCTGCTTACTCAATTTTTTTCTGCAGAATTGCACCACACATGATGTTGCTGCATTATCGAGCACAATGCGTATGCAGTAAAACTTGTGTTTGACTTTTTGAACAGAAGATTTTTGACGTTGATGACGTTCTCGACTTTTACTGGCAAGTTGTCTCAGCTTAAGAAGAGGCTGGACATTTCAGCCGAACTTGAACGTCTTGTGTCTGAATAGGAACATAAATAAATAATAAATAAATAAATTGGGTGGCGCAACAGCTCGTGGAGAACCAGGGCCTAGTGACTTACAATTCTCAACCATTCCCGTGTGCGTGTTGTTGGCAGGAATGGAGGGGACCTTCAGTTTTTTGCCGAGTCCGAATGGCGAGATGAGAAGCACTTATTCACGACAAGTATACTCTTGGAAGATTTTTCAGTTCCTCGCAAGAGGCAGTACCTCGGATAAAACATTTCTGTTTTTAGATGGCACGGCGGCGGCGGGTTCGAACCCACACCTTCGGTATGACATTTCAACGCACTAACCATTATGCCACGAGGTACTACCTGAATAGCAACATACCACTGTGCCATTTTGTTTTCCGAGCATAATTGTGGAGTTACGCAAATCCAGAGGGAACTCAAGAACGCTACAAAGACACTATGCCTTATTCCATGAAGTGAACTCAGATTCGACTTCAAGGTATGAAGACGACAATTATGCAGAAGATGAAATTTATGGTTTATTTATTTTTTTATAATTGTTTGCTTTTAGTTCCAAATTTTAGCAAAATGTACAATCGAAACACCAAAATTGAAACAAAAAGTAACATTTGACGATGTGTGGGTGCTTCTGGTTTTGATTCTTTCTTCAAATCCAGAATCGAATTGTTCTTCTTTTCAGAAGCAGAATTGTCATTCAGTGCCAAACGAACGTTTTCAGAAGCATTCGGAATGCTTCCGGACGACCAAACGAAAACCCTATAGTAATAGAGAGCGTGATTCTTCTACTATGGTGCGATTCATGCATGCGAAATCTTTGAATTTTGTGTTCTGCTTGGTTTTCAACCAAATGTTTAAACTGAATATATGTACTTCTCTCTTACCTGGTTCTTAAATTTAATGAAGTAGACAAAGATCTTCCGCGAGAAATCATCCAGAAACAACAAAAAAATATCTTGAACCCCCCATTGAAGTCTGCCCCATTGGCCCAAACATATCTGACTGCACCAACTGTAGCGGCCTCCTTTTAGTCGATTCATTAATTAGTTGTAAGTCTTCGTCTTAAGCTACATAATTTGAAAATATGCTTAATTCATAAATACCAATTGAGGATTTCAGGTTTGCCCTTCGAGCCTCAACGAAGCCGATTTATAACGCCGCAAATTATTATAAAAACTCTTAATTTTATTAATAATTTTAACGATTATTGATGCATTTTCTGTTTGTATTATTAAAACATAGCCTGTATAGTTGGTATCCGATTCAGAAGGCGCAGAAAGAGTGATCGCTTCCGTTAATAGTACGGTCAAGTTAGATTAAATAATATGGAGCGCTGGGAACTAAATCCGAGGTCAAGTTTGACTTCACGATTAGCTAAGGTATTGGTTCACGAGTCTAAAACCACATTTTTCACAACTGCGCCTAGAGTCATTTGGCCGCCATTTTGTTTTGTATGTACATTTTGATTTTTGCTTATAACTCGGGCATTTTTGATGTTAGGAAAAAAAATTATATTACAAACTTGTAGAAAAAATTGAATTTTCTACAAAATATGTTAAATAACTTTTTTCGCTAAACACTTGTTGAAAAGTTACAGTCCATTAACAAAAACAAACTTTAAATTTTTTGTTCTAATTACCATAATTTTTTTTTTGTAACTCAAATCAAAAAAACACTATGATAAAAGTTATAGATCTTTTTTTACTATCTATATTGTTTGTGTTTACTTACAGTTTCTTTATTGGAATAACGGTTCTCGCTTCGGAGCGAATATACGCTCGAGCAATCCGCACAGAATAAGTTTTTATTTATAAATTTTAATACAATACTCGTAATACCGAGTCTAATTGATGCTTCGAGTTCCAAAATGGTGTTTAAGTTTCTCTTACCACAAACAGTGTTGCCAGATTTTTTAAGACGAGTGGAGACCAATTTGAAAAATCTTAGAGCCAAAAATAGCCCCAATCAAAAACGAAGTGCAAAAATTAGTAAATTATGATTAATTTTTTTCTTTAATTTTTCTATCAATTATGTATTACCATTTTACCAAGGTTATAGAAATTCGAAATTTTATTGAATATTTTACTTGTGTATCATCCCCTATAAAAATTCTTTTTGGGTGCTGGGTTAGCGGTAAAATAATGAGCAATTTACATATTTTGAATAAATTATTTCATTTTAAATAAAACAAAGACATTTTATAGGACCACCCTTTAGTTTACAAAATTCAATTAAAACTCGAAAGCTGCTTCCAAAATGTCTTCCATACTAGAAAATGATTGTTCCGTTATTTTCGAAGTCAAATTTGCATAAATGTTCTTAGATATTTCAAGGACAACGATATTGTCTTGTCCCAAATAATCAATTTGTTTTGTTAGTGTACAGTGTGCAAACTGAAATAACTGCTTAGAGTTGAGAGTGCAGTTGCAAGCAAATATTGAAATGTACATAAGAAGGCTCATTATTACAATAGATTTTTCAAAAGTTAAAAGCTCTCGTCTAGGGAAATAGAAAGTCCTATGGTGGTCATCGTCATCATGTTCATCGTTAAAAAAGATCTCCTGTTGCTCTTACTCGCTCCTTACAACGAATTTATCGCAAGTCATTTTGATTATGTAATTGAAAGCATTTGCATTTAAGAGAAACAAGAAAACTAACCTAACGGTATCCCGAGCGAGTAAGAGCAACAGATGATCTTTTTTAACGATGAACATGATGATAACCACCATCGGAAATTCCAAAATGAGAAGAAGAATATCGAAGTATTACATTATCTAGAATATTTTAATTGACTTATCTCCTGCAGAAACCACACAAAAAAATTACGCGCCAAGGGTAAAAAACGGATATGATGCACGTGTCACAACACTCGTTTTTGTGGTAAGAAAAACTAAAACACCATTTCGAAAATCGAAGCATAGATTAGACTCGGTATTACGAGTATTCATGCCTATTACCGATGTCGTGTCGTTTTTTTTCGAAAACTCTCGTTTTCTCTGTCGTGTCGTTTTTCAAACGGCATTCCATAACTTTTTCGACGCGACAAATCTATAGCAGATTTTAAAACGATGAAAAAGTAATAGGTATCTGTCAAACTCAAGTGGAATTGAAAAAAAAAATCATTAGACAACGCTCAAAAAACAATTAGTGCGGCTTAGTTTTAACGGGTGATTTTTTAAGAGGTTTATTTATTTATTTATTGTATTTCAAATCTTTTACATTAGACCGTTAAATCTTTAAGGTTGCAAAAGTATAAAATCATGGTAATTAATTAAACAATGAAGCTAGAAAATTGAATTTTAAGACTAACTCTAGGCTAGGCAACTGTTTTTCGAATATTTAAAATATATAAATTATATTAGAAAACTACTAAATAAATCAAAACTAAAAGAAAAGTTCTATTCATCTTTCAAATGCAAAAACAAAACATTATAAAAATTACGCGCACAGTACTGTCTTCTTATAATAAGGGGCAAAGAATTCCATAAGCGAATGGTGCCCACGAAAAACTGGCGTTCGGTAGATATAGAGTTGAATGTGGGCTGTATTAAAACTAATGACCGCGAAGATACAGAGAAACTAATTTTTTCATAGAGGTAAGTTGGTTCTTTGGTCACAATAATCATGTGCAAGGCCTTTATATTACAAAATTTAATAAACGTTTCTAAATTACAACCGAGAATGTTTTTTGTATAACGTGAGACATGATCGTAACGCTTAAGATCATAAACATAACGACAAATGTTATTAAAGGCCACATTAAGCTTTCTTCTAGTGTCTGAACAGTTATAAAAGGTTATTTGACATCCGTAAGTAATAATGGGAATTATAAGAGTTCTTGCAAGCATTAGTCTTGTGGAAAATGGTGTATAGTGTTTAGACATACACAGGCACCTTAGGCACCCGTACACTTTCCCAATAACACCTCTTACATGGTCATCCCACCTTAATATTGAATTGAACAAGACTCCAAGATTTTTTAGTTTTTCAACATATTCAATTGGATTGCACCCAAGAGAAACAGCTGGAAAATAGCTTAAATCCAGTTTATTTCTATAGACAACTAAGCACTTTGATTTCTTAGGATTCAATTGCAAACCATTTTTCTCAGCCCAGTCCACAATATTTTGTAGCTCGCTGTTAAGCCTAACGACACCATCTTCAATTAATCCAAGCTTGCAGGAAAAATAAAGTTGCACGTCGTCTGCATACATATGGACTTTTGCTTCGCTGATACATTGTGGTAGATCATTGATAAAAACTGTAAAAAGGAGTGGACCTAAAATGGATCCTTGAGGAACTCCACTCAATATATCAAGAAACTTTGATCTTGAATGCTCGTTTAAATACACCGACTGTTTTCTTCCGCAAAGGTAGGATTGAATCAAGTGAGCAGCATTACTGGAAATTCTGAAATTGCTTTTCAATTTAGTTACTAATAGCATATGGTCAACCGTATCGAATGCCTTCGAGAAATCCAACAGGGTTAAAAACGTTACCAAGTCATTACTAACTGCAATTCTAATGTCATCAGATACTTTTAACAACGCCGACATACAACTATGTCGAGGCCGGAATCCAGATTGATTTTGACATATAAGGTTGTTCGTTTTCAGAAAAAAGGATAATTGAAGGTGAAGAAGTTTTTCCATGACTTTCGAAAGATAAGGTAAAATCGAAATGGGCCTGTATTCAGGCTCACTCAATCGATTACCAGGCGTTTTAAGTATAGGAACTACTTTAGCATATTTCCATACTGCAGGAAAACGTGATGTGAGGATGATTGAGTTGAAAATGTAAGTCAATACTGGTAAAATATGTGGTAAAATAATTTTTACAAAAAGTGGATGGATATCGTCAAGACCAGCAGACTTAGATTTAATACTCAGGATAGCTTTAACAACATCTGTTTGTTCAATTCTCGAAAACTGAAAAGAATTAGCACTAATGCTATCAGAAGATGATGTGGCTGCAGAGGTAGATCTTTGAGACTTTAAAAATGTAGCATTAAGTTCATCTGGATTTATTGCATCCAAGTCTTGAGTTTTATTACGTCCGACCCCTAGATCTCTCAAATTTTTCCACAAAACAGACGTAGGTTGACTACTATCGAGCCGCTCGGAATAATATACCTTTTTAGCTTGCCTGATCTTGGATTTCACTTCGTTCCGTAACAAACGAAAATCTTCATAAAACCCCGGCAATTTGAACCTTTTCCATCTTTTATACATATAATCTCGTTGGTTTTTTAATCTCTGAATTTCAGGAGTAAACCAACAGTTATTTGGAAACCTAACAATTTTTGTCTTGAGCGGTACATGAGCATTGAACAGATAACGTATTTTATTTTGCAAAAATTCAATTTGTTCGTCTGGAGATACCATGAAATAGATATCTTGCCAATTTATTTGGAAGATATTCTGTTCCAAGGATGCAGTGTTTAAATTTTTGAAATCCCTATAAGTATAAGTAGGAGGTGAATAAAGCAAATCACTTTTTAACGTCATGAAGATTAGATCATGTCTTGAAAACATTGGCGTAGATAGTTGACTATAAAACTCAACATTGCTTCGCTCACTTACAAGAAATAGATCCAAAAGAGTTTCATTGGTGTTTGTAAAATGAGTAGGTGTAGTCGCATTAACAGGATACAAATCAAGCGAATGCATTGACTGTATGAAATCTACGGAAGTTTCACGTACAAGCAGATTACAATTGAAATCGCCACTGATTAAGATTTCAGAGAAAGAAGAACATATGTCTTCAAGAATAGTGTAAAAAGGATTTAAATTTATGTAGTTGTGTGGTCTATATACTACTCCCAACAAAGTCTTATTTCTTCCATTCATAACTTCCAAAAAACAATATTCAATTGCATCTCCTGGGTTTGAAGAACAGACCATTTTTGCATGTATTTTACTTTTTATGTAAATAGCAACACCCCCACCGCCACTGTGTTGCCTGTCAACGCGAAAAACCTTATAACCATTAAGTGAATAAAAAGCATTACTTATCCCAGGTTTAAACCACGTCTCAGTTACACACAAAACATCTACACACGATCCAACAAATAGATTTCGAAATTCATCGAGCTTTGCATTGAGACTTTGCGCATTAATATGGCACACATTTAAACCTTTTTTCTGATTGCATAAAATATTTAACATGATACGAGAGTTATCAAGAACACCACCACCAAGAACTCTATTGCCACTAATTGTAATCATAAATGAAAACAATAAAAGAATAATATATTCTGATATAAAAAACTATAAGAGACAGCATGCACAGATATTTATATTCATGTTTTGCAATAAGAAAGATGAATTTAGAGTACAAAATAAAAAAATTGAAGTAACTAAATCGAAATAACTTAGAAAAATAATTGCCTTTACAAAAATTCAATAATGATAATAATTCAAATTCATTAAATAAAAGAAACATTAAAGACTGCAAGTGCAGAGGAACTAGAACAATAATAAAAATAATTGTGCGTTGCTAACGCAAGCTGTTGAGATGATTCATCGTTATCAGAGATCGTTGGTTTGCCTGCACTTCTGTTGTCATCAAGGTTTCTCTCGTGGGATTCAATTGTTGTTTTCAAGAGATCATTGGAAGTAATTAAAACTATATCGCTCTGAGGTGTGAGACGTACATATACCTGTCCATTTCGTGTGAATACGGATGAGACCTTCTTTTGACGTTTGAGATGATAAGCTTCACGAAAAATCATGTGGTTGTGGGTAGTTAAACTTTCATTAACGTAGATTCGATTATCAGAATTCATGTTTATATCTCGAAGGCAGATAGATTGCTTTGAAGTTTTATATCGTTGACTTATGGAATGTAGCAGCGTGTTTTTATCTTTCCTGTTGTTGAATTTTATGATTATTGGTGTGTCAACAGACGCACCTTTTGCCTTAGTGCGAAAAATGTCTTTCAGGACGGGGGCGGGAGTGCAATTTAGAGAGATGCAAAGTTTGTTTACCAGATCATGCAAGTCCTCATTGCTTGTTTTAGGAACACCATTAAGCACAACATCAGCAGACACACTTTCACGTTCCAAAAAATCAATTTTATTCATTAAAACAGGTACGTTAGGATCTTCACGTTTCACCTCCAAAGGAATATTAGTTTGTTGTTTTTCGAGACTTTCAATTCTTTCAGTCATTGTGGTTATTATTTTATCAATTTGCGAGAATCTATTAGTAAGATTTCCTAGCGCTTCATCAATTTTCGCAGATAATTCCTTTCTGCTGTTCTCAATTAAAGTTTTAATTTGTTTGGATTGTTGTTTTAAGCGAAGCTCCAAATTTGTCCAAAGTTTTTCATCACTTGTTTCTACGCTGTCAGATGGGTTATTTGTTGACGTTTTCCGCGTGGTAGGTGACATGGTAGACGATAGTGATAATGCTTTATTATGAGAATAATGAGTTGCAAGTACACTTTTATTGTTGTTTGATGTTAATTAATTAAACTGATAAAATAATTTATTAGAAATGTTCTTTCACTGTTTCTGTATTAATTGAAAGCTTGTACAACAAAATCGGAAAAGTATATTAGAAAATAATTGAAAAACAAAATTGCACGATCGAGCAGTGTGTTATTGTAGCTTCATCGCGTTGCCGTTTAGGTTTAGAACTTTAAAAAAAAAAAAACACAAAAAATTCGAAAAAATGAATGAAATATTTATTTGAATCGATAGTTTGAACCTTGCAATTTAATGTTTAAAGATAATTTCATGCAAATGTTGACCGCGGCTGCGTCTCAGGTAGCCCATCCGCTGAGTCCAATTTTGGCATACTCTTTCACACATATCGGCCGGTATCTCACGAATGAATGCATGGATGTTGGCTTCCAGTGCGTCAATCGAAGCGGGCTTGTCCTTATAGACATTAGCCTTGACATACCCCCACAAAAAATAATCTAATGGTGTCAAATCGCACGATCTAGGCGGCCAATTGACCGGCCCGAAACGTGAAATTAACTGTTCACCAAACTCGCCTCGCAATTGCGCCATTGTTTCGCGTGCTGTGTGGCATGTGGCACCGTCTTGTTGAAACCACATATCATGCAAGTCAAGAACTTCCATTTCGGGCAAAAAAAAGTTTGTTATCATCGCTCGGTAGCGTTCACCATTGACAGTAACGCTGCGATTCGCATCATCTTTAAAGAAATATGGCCCAGTAATGCCGCCGGCCCATAAACCGCACCAAACAGTGGCTTTTTCGGGATGCATTGGTAGCTGTTGCAATGCTTCTGGCTGATCTTCACTCCAAATGCGGCAATTATGCTTATTTACGTACCCATTAAACCAAAAATGAGCCTCATCGCTGAACACAATTTTTCGATAAAAAACATTTCGAACCGAGCACGAATTTTGATAGTGAAATTCAATAATTTGCAAGCGTTGTTCATTTTTAAGACGATCCATGGTTAAATTGCAAACCAAACTGAAGCTGTTTGACAGTGACACAAGGTACTAAACACACGTCAGCTGTCAAAACCAGTGTTGCCAAAACCAAACCAGCTAAAAAATCACCCGTTATTACATATTTGCAATTAAGTAATTCAAGTGATTAATTTTAAATATTTTATAACACAAATAGTGATAGTGACGAGGATGAAGAAGTAGAAACGCGGAGTTTTGAAAATTTACAATAAATTATGTATAAAAAGGAATCACAAAGATAAGGCATAACTCAGAACCATTTGAACTAAATGAAACTTTTGTACGCTTTATCAGATTCAAGCAGTAAGATTATCAAAACAATCTAATTCCATTCCCTTTTTTATATCAATTTTTTTTTTGTATGCCCTTCAGAAAACCCCTTGCAAACTGCTCGTACCTTTCCTTCAGCTCGACAAGCGTCTGGCACTGATTTTGGTTTGATAATTTTAATTGCCAATGTAAGCAAATATTATTGTTTTGTTTATGATGAATTAAATAACAATAAATTTTATAAAAATAAATTATTTAACATGAATATTTACCATTTTGCGGCCTTCCATCTCTCTGTCGTGAACAAATTTTTGATCGACAGATACCGTGACCGTCGTTTTTTTGTTGATGTCGCTTCTTTTCGTCTTACAGAATGCAGATTGAGAACTTTCAACGAAGTTTGGCGTTTACTCACGACAACGAAACGAGTGACAAAAGTTGAAAACGACAAATGTAGTGCAGATTGTGTCGTGTCGTATATTTTTCTGTTGTTTACGACATCGGTAATAGGGGTGATTGTATTAAAATTTAAAAAAAAAATAATAAATAAAAAAACTTATTCCGTGCGGATTCGATCCGAAGCAAGAACCGTTATTCCAATTAAGAAACTAAATGCAAACAAAATAGATAACAATTTTAATTTTTTTTTTGTTAATGGACTGTAACTTTTTTACAAGAGTGTTTAACGAAAAAAACTACACAGGTTTACAAGGTTTTCGACACAACTAAGTAGGAGTTGATCTAAGTGTAATTTTTTGTGCTGAACTCAAATCCGTTATCCGTTTTTCGCTACCAGCTCTGGTTTTCGAGATATTACCGTCAGAAAGTGCCAAAAAACCCTTTTCTCGCCTTTTTTGGCGCTATGTAACTATGCGAATTGATTTTTATTTTTTTAATTGTACAGATTTCTGAAAGTGCTAATCTTAATCTTCAAAATTCAGCTTTTATCGTCTCAATATCTCTTTTACTTTTAATATCTCAAAAACCAGAGCTGAAAAAAAACGGATAACGGATTTCAGTTTAGCGTAAAAAATTAGCCCTAGAACGACTCTTACTTTCACGTGTTGAAAAGTTAACCTATATTTGTAAACCTGTGTTATTTAGCATATTTTGTAGAAAATTCATTTTTCTACAAGTTTGTTATACAATTTTTTGTCCTAAGATCAAAAATGCGTGAGTTATAAGCAAAAATCCAAATGAACATAAAAAACAAAATGGCGGCCAGATGACTAGGTACAGTTGTGAAAAATGTGGTTTTAAACTCGTGAACCAATACCTTAGCGAAAAGTGAAGTCAAACCTGACCTCAAGTTTCGAGTATCGAGCAATATATTAAAAAATCTTAAAAGTTTCAAATATTTACAAAATTAATTCAACAAATGTTGTGGGGTAAAATGTCGAATAAATAACAAAAATAAAAAATTGAAAGATTAGATATCTAATACGATTCATTAATATAAGAAAAAAAAATTCAAACTAATATTCTGGGTAAGCCATGAATTTCATTGAAATTATAGTTAAAAAGCCATTCTTTAACCTTCATTTTAAAAGAGTATACTGAGCCAATAGAACGAATATTTGAGGGTAAAATATTATACAGTCTTTTAACAACAATGGACGACTTAGACATGACGAACTTACCATCCGCTGACACTGAGGATGAACTTTTGGCCTCCAGTCAGGAGACCATCGTAGGGAAACCTGCAAACCCAGGGAGCACTGGTAGTACCAGCCATAGTACACCTGTGCCCCGACCGACCATCAATTCCGAACCAGAGCCTTCGTGCAGCAATGCCAGCCAAAGCAGCGCTGTACGGCGTAGTAAAAAGAAATCGGCGGGTACTCTTCTCAAGTTCCAGTTCCGGAAGGCTACCTTCATTCTTGACAAGATTGCCAGGAATGAGGAAGCTGGGACTGTTCTTGAGAGAGACCTAGCTGATAAAATCAAGTACCAGAAGATTGTTGAAGAATACAACAGTTTTCTGGCTACGCAAGAAAAGTCAACCCAGGAAAAAGCTGTCAAACGAAATAGGTCTCGAGACGAGACCAACCAACCTCCGAAAAGGAGTAAGTTTGATGGCCAGAAAAAGAAAGTGCCACCTCCCAGAGCAGCGCAACCGCGTACTTTAAGTGAGGTCGTCAGAGATGACCTCCAAGTATCGGTTGTGGATGAGCTCTCCACCAACAGCAGAGGTCTGCTGGAAGTGTGGAACTCCATCGAGGCCAAGCTCTCGGAGATGGTGTTTTCCTACACCGTGACGGCAAGCGAGGGACCCTACCCTAGTTTTGACTCTGGTGAGATGCTCAGGGGACACAGGGTTATCAAATGCGCGGACTTGTTCTCTAGGGATTTCCTTAGTAGCTGCATTGCTAAGATTAGCAATCACTGGGATGGCTTGAGGCTCAAGCTCATCCCAGCTAAGGATATCCCTAGACAACCAAAGGCGCGTATCTGGTTGCCCCTCATGAGCATTAAGCCAAGCGGACAGGAGCTGATCCGCGGTCTTCAGAGGCTAAATCCGTTAATTCCGATGCGGGACTGGGCAGTCATCAAGACTGAGGAACCGCAGAAGAACAGCGCTTCTTATCTTCCGAAGATTAGCGAAGAAAGTGTAGGAGAACTTGAGAAGGCTGACTTCAAACTCCGCTTTGGCATCAGGTTTGCCAAAGTCAAAATTCTGCCCAGTCAGGGTACTGACCCCGACAAAG
Source organism: Dasysyrphus tricinctus (assembly GCA_963921185.1). Classification (NCBI taxonomy): domain Eukaryota; kingdom Metazoa; phylum Arthropoda; class Insecta; order Diptera; family Syrphidae; genus Dasysyrphus; species Dasysyrphus tricinctus. The sequence continues at coordinate 76,339,626 of OY992530.1, read as the reverse complement.
TTGATGACAATGTCGAGTTCGACGATATCATCGATGGAGTCGAGGTCCCCAGCGAGCCGCCGGGCCCTGATTGTGCAGAATTCCATCAAAATTAAAAACGCGATGCTGAGGGTCATTCAGATTAATCTGAAGCACTCGAAATGTGCATCAGATAATCTGAGGGTTTTCCTGAGTGAGGAGAACATTGACGTCGGCATCATACAAGAACCGTGGGTTAACGGCCGTAGAGTGAGAGGTCTCCAAGACAGCCAGTATGATCTGTTCTACAAAACCACAAACCAAGACCAAGGTAAGCCTCGAACTTGTATTTTAGCTAAAAAACACTTAAAAGCTTTTTTGTGTCCTAACCTTAGCACTTCCGATCTGACAGTCGTCAGATTGGACGATAAAAATGCAGACGGCTTACTGGTGGCCTCAGCGTACTCGGCGCACGACAGGCTGTCACCGCCGGAAGAGTGGCGCACGCTTTCGTCCGAGGTCAACACAAAAGGGACAAACCTCCTGATTGGATGTGATGCTAACGCACGACATACTCTCTGGGGTAGTTCGGAGATTAATGAACGAGGTGAGTCTCTTTTTAATTTTATTATTGAAAACAACTTAACTGTATGTAACAGAGGTACTACTCCTACTTTTGTCTTTCCGAGCTCGGATAGCTACGAAGGGTGGGAGGACATACTTGATATTACCGTCATTAATAATAGCTTTAAGCTATCAGTGGAGAATTGGAGAGTATCCCCTCTTAATTCCTTTTCGGATCACAGATGGATCCTCTTCAATATTAATTTCGAGTCTGAAACCCCTGCTCCCTATAGAAACCCGAAAAGAATTGACTGGAAGAAGTTCAGCCAAATCGTAAATTCCAAACTGCGCAATATACCGAATCTGAGTCCAGAATCAGTTATAGATCTAGAATCAATGGTGAAAACCATTGAAGTGTCTATGAACACTGCTTTTAAGGTCTCTTGCCCAGTTAAATATAGCCGTAAAACCCTTCCTCCATGGTGGAATGAAGACCTGTCTAGTCTGAGAAAAATGACTAGGAAGATCTTCAATATCTGCCACAGACACAAGTTTTACCAACCTTATAAAGACTGTTTGAAAGTCTACAAGCGTGCTCTCGCATCAGCGAAGAAACTTGGTTGGAGAGATTACTGCCATTCTATTGAGAGCTTAAAAGATTCCGCAAGGCTTGGCAAAGTTCTTTCTAAGGAGCATTGTAATCCTTCGTTCTTGAAAAAGCCTGATGGATCTTGGACAGTTTCTCCGACGGAGTCCTTAGAACTGCTGATGACGACACACTTTCCGGGCTGCGAGAATAGCAACCCCGAAACGCATAGAACTTATAATTTACCTTTAGCTCGTGTAGAGCATATCAATACCGTTATAACTAAAGAAAGAATAGCCTGGGCTATTAATACTTTCTCCCCGTATAAATCTCCAGGCCGAGATGGAATTCTGCCAATCATGCTTCAAAAGCTACAAGATTTGGTAGTCCCACGGCTAGAGATGATTTTTAAAGGATGCCTCCTTCTCAACCATGTGCCAGAGTCTTGGAGACATGTAAAAGTGGTTTTTATTCCAAAAGTAGGCAAGCGAGGACACGAATCCGCGAAGGATTTTCGTCCAATTAGCCTAACCTCTTTTGTACTTAAAACTCTAGAGCGTATTCTAGACACACATATTAGAGACATACTTGTGGAATGTCCTCTAGTAAACTCTCAACATGCATATCTCAAAGGTAAGTCGACGGAGACGGCCCTTCATGAGGTAGTGCGTACAATTGAGAAAACCATCAACTTCAAAGAATATACCCTCGCTACATTCTTAGATGTAGAAGGGGCTTTCAACAATGTGCTAACCGAATCTATTCTTGAGGCACTCGTTGACTTTGGTGTAGAGGACTACATCAGAGAATGGATAATATCCATGCTCAAAGATAGAAAGATTCATGGCACGTTAGGTAATGCAAACTCGACAAAACACGTCAGGAGAGGAACACCCCAGGGCGGTGTTCTGTCACCACTTCTATGGCTTTTAGTCATGAACAAAATCCTCTTTAAACTGGAGAGATGTGGTGTGAAGGCGGTTGCGTATGCGGACGACTTGGTATTATTAGTGTCAGGGAAGTTTACTCCTGTGATAAGCGAAATCACAGAGATGGCTTTGAGAAAAGTTAGCAACTGGGCTACGAGTTGTGGTCTAGGAGTCAACCAGAGCAAAACTGAACTGATGCTTTTTACTACCAAAACTAAGATACAACCCTTCACTCCACCCCAACTTAACGGCCAAACACTCTCACTATCAACCAGTGCAAAATATCTAGGTGTCATCCTAGACCCTAAGTTAAACTGGAAATTAAACATCGAAGAACGGGTCAGGAAGGCCTGCATAGCTTTCTACGCCTGTAGCAAAACCTTCGGTAAAAACTGGGGCCTTCAATCAAAGATGATCTTATGGACGTATACTGCAGTGGTACGGCCGATTCTAACATATGGTTCGATTGTCTGGTGGCCCGCTGTAAATAAGACATATAACATCGACAAACTAAAAAAGGTTCAAAGAACAGCTAGTGTTGGTACCACAGGGGCTCTTCGATCTTGCCCAACGGATGCATTAAGCGTTTTTCTGCACCTTCTACCACTTGATCTACACATAAAATATCTAGTATCTTGCAGCGCCCTAAGACTTAAAGAATCAAACTCTTGGGTTGCTAAACCTTATGGTCACAGCAATATCACAAATTTGATTCCCGCTGATATACTTTCGACTCCCACTGACTACCGCGCTCCTACAATGAGCCTCAGTAAAGATTTTAAAGTCTTATTCCCATCCAGAGGGGACTGGGATGATGACGCCGTGACGAGAGACTTCGACACAACTATCTATACTGATGGCTCAAAGATGGAGTGCGGTGTTGGCTCAGGAGTCTTCTCTGAGTCTCTCAACATCTCCAAGTCATTTCGGCTACCGAATTTCGCTAGTGTATTTCAAGCTGAAATACTGGCAATCAGGGAGGCTTGCAAGATGCTAAAAGCAGATCCAAACCAAAATCGTAATACAGCCATCCTTACAGACAGTCAGGCGGCTGTTAAAGCCATTGATTCGGCTACATCATCCTCTAAATTGGTCCAACAATGCCGAGATGAGCTCGCAAGTCTAAACATTAACCTCAAGGTCACTCTTATCTGGGTTCCTGGTCACAGTGGCATTGAGGGTAATGAACGGGCAGATGAACTAGCCAGGCAAGGATCAGCCCTTCACATCTCACTTGCGGAAAGAGTCTACATTCCCCTTGGAGTTGTGAAGGGCAATATATTGTCAATTTTCCTTAGGGAATCTAACCGTAGGTGGAGCAGTTTGACCAACTGCAAAATATCCAGAACGATCTGGCCCGCCTTAAATAAATCCCGAACAATTGATCTCATATGTAGACCCAGGCGGGACATAGCCAGGGTCGTAGCAACCTGCACTGGACACTGGCCAATTGGAGAACATGCGGCGAGGCTGGGTATTCCTTACAATACTCACTGTCGCAGTTGTGGAGACCAGCAAGAAAAGGAAACAGTCCTACATTTTCTCTGTAAATGTCCAGCTCTAGCCAGAATGAGAGCACAATCGTTTGGAATGGCTTTTTTTGACGACTTAAACGAACTTTCCGAAATGAAGAACAAAGACTTGATCTCTTTTCTTAACGCCACGAAATGGTTCTGAGACAGAAATCTGTTGCGTTCTGCATCATGTTCCCCCCCAGATCCAAAGTCCGCGAGTAATCGGAACCCGGGTTTCTGAGGAGCTTCATGATGCTCAATGGCAATGATGACCACATGATCTGATCGATCGCTTCGTTGCTACTCTACAACCTGCCGAGCTCGGCATAATGTGGCAAGCTCGGGCGAGATGCGATCAAGATACATTAACCATACTCCACAGCCGTCCTATTTCAAAGCAAGGAACGCTTTTATCTACTTTCATACACAGGTCAAACGAGTTATGGTATCAAAACGGCGCAATCCAGCGCTAATTGGGCAACAGCGAGTGTTACGCTCTTGCCACCATTTTTACCTACCTATTATACAGTCTTGGGGCTACTGATGTATAAAAATTAAAAAAGTGTTGCGAATTGTGTGGAGGAATGAACGCCAGATTTCTTTCACTACTGCGCAATGCGTAAATAGAAGTATACTGAAAACCACTTCGTAAATAGAATATTTTTAACACTTTATAGAAGTAAAGATGTTTTAGGGCGAGTATTCCAGGGCTAGCAAACAACGAAAAACTATGATCAAGTCTTTTCTTCCAAATGTTTCTTAAGATACGCTTTTGGGTTATTAACAAGGGTTGAAGGTAGTTTTTATAGGTACCACCCCAACATACAATACCATATTGCAGCTTAGATTGAACTAGACCATAATAGAGACTTTCTTGTAGTTTCCGGCAGCAAAGTTTTCTTAAGTGAAAAAATATGTATGTGGTTGAACGTAAGTAATTCTTAAGTACTTGTGTATGAGGTTTCCAATTCATTTTACTGTCAATTGTTAAACCAAGATATTTAAATTCAGTCACATTTTTAATACGGATACACTTCGAAGAACAAACTAAGTTTAGGTCAGTACCGTTAGATTTGTTAAAACTATTACAAGTAGAACTATAAATGGAAGAGTTATTCCAATCAATGCTGTGCAGAATAAGAACAGGAGAATGATCCTCAAGAAAGGGTAGATTAAAAAACATAATTTTTGTTTTTTCACTCAAAACAAGTTTGTGCGTCGCAAACCAATGTCTTAATAATTCCAAATCATGATTTATGTCTGAAATCAGGTCTACTAAAGATGAACTGGAATAAACACATGCTATATCGTCAGCAAAGCCTGTTTTAGTTCCTTTCAAATTTAAACTGAAAATTGAGTTAATATAGACAAGGAATAAAATCGGACCGAGGACTGATCCTTGAGGAACACCTATGTCTATGTTGCGACTTTCACTAAAATGTTTACCTATCCTAACTATTTGTTTTCTTTTATTAAGAAACGAAGAAAACCAATCGAGAATAAAACCCCTGAAACCAGCTTTCTCTAATTTTCTTAGTAAAAAAATGTCATGGTCGACCGTATCGAAAGCCTTAGTTATATCAATGAAAAGAGCAGCTGTGTACTTTTTTCTGTCCATACTTTACACATTAGAGCAAAAGTTAAGTAAAGCATCTTCAGTTGAATTTTTGGCTCTAAAGCCGTATTGCATTGGACTAAAAAACGAATTAGAATAAAGATAAGTAAGTATTTTAGCTTTAATAACTTTCTCAAAAATTTTTGAGAAAAGAGATAGGCCTATAATTTTTAATACACTTTTTATCGCCTTTTTTAAAAATAGGAATAACCTCAGCTATTTTCAAACAATCCGGAAAAGTCCCTTCAAAAACACATTGATTAAATAAGTGGGTTAAGATATCTACAATATTGAAGCAGACGTTTTTGGTAAAATTATTCAAAAAGCTATTGAATGTAAAGGAATCTGAGTTGTCCAGAGCATTTATGGTTTTAAATACTTCAAAAGAAGAAATCGGCTCAAAATAAAAGCTACTAGGTATAAATACATCATTGAAACAATTATCAGTGCATTTATAAGAAGAATTATTAAACCCTGCATCACAAAGCGTTTTTATCGGTATCTCTGTAAAGTAATCATTAAAAAGCTTTGCCATTTCGGAATGATTGCTTATAATCAAATTTCCGCACGATAAACTTTGAGGAACATCAAAAGCTGATCTTCGATCAAATAATTCATTTACTAATCCCCATTCTTTTCTCGAGTTTCCTTGTGCTTTGTGGAACTTATTCATATAATAGTTTTCTTTACAGATCGGAACTTCAATACTTATCTCTTTACATAATAAATCATAATTATTGCGAAGGATAATATTATTAGGGTGCTTCATACACTTAAGTCTTAATGGATTCTTCTTATTAATTTTTTTTAATAGGAAATTGGACATCCATGGTTTAAGTTTTTTAAGCTTAACTTTTCTATTCCGAAACACTTCTGAGCTTTCATTAACATAGCCATGCAAAATTGAAATAAAAAGTTCAAAAGCAACAGAAGGATCAGACGCAGATAAAATACCATACCAATTTTCAAAAATCAAACAGGAGTTTAGGCTTTCAAAGTTAATCTTTATAGATTGATTAACAGAAATTTGATTACGGACGTTACTATGTAGTTTATCTTCAAAATTGAAAAAAAAGACAGGTCATGCAATGATCCGTAATCTTCAAATCAGATAATGAGCTTATGAGAATAAAGCTAGCTTTAAGATCAATTCTAGAAAAAATATGATCAATGCAAGTTTTTGATGTAGGAGTTATTCGAGTTGGCTCATTAATGCAAGATTCAAGGCCATTTGATGCCATCAGCGCTAGGTAGTTATCTACTGACAAAGATTCATTTAAAATATCAATATTGATATCACCCACAATAAACAAATTTTTAGCATTGGTATCATTTAAAATAGATGAGAGCTCTGTAATAAAGACATCTTCACTTACATGATGAAATCTATAAAAACACATAAAAACTAGTTTAACAGAATTGATAGTGAAAGAAATCTTAATCATATCCGAGCTTAAAAGATCTGTGTTTATATACTCACAGTTTAGACTTTCTTTAAAAAAGACAGCAGTACCACCAGATGGATAAGTATTATTACACTTAGCATGAAACACATAACCGGGAATATAAAAAAAATTTTGTTCATGTTCACAAATCCAAATTTCAGTAAGGAAGATAATGTCAGGCTTATTAACGAATGATTCAAAATGAGTTAAAAATAAATCAAAATTTTTTCGCAAACTATCTTTATAAGAAACTGAGTGAAATACACTTTTATAAATTTTTCTATCAAAAAAACAAAAAGGAGTAACCAATGAAACATTATTTAAATTAGATGAAAGACTTTTAGCCATTGTTAAATAATTTTATCAAGATTTTCAAAAGAAGATATGCGCAAAGTAGTTCTTGTTTTTTCATTAAAATTACTGCATTCTTTATCCAAAGATATAAATATTTCCTCTCTGTTTTAATTTGTCTAGCCCTATTGAACAGAAATCTATTAAAAGTTGTTAGACTTTCATTTATAAAGATAGGTTTCTTTCCAAAACCATCGCCAAATATACAGGTGGATAATTGTTTTTTTCGTTGAATAGAGCAAATTTTCTGCTTACATTCCAAAGTCTTGAATTTCACACATAACGGGTGATTTTTTAAGAGGTTTAGAACTTTTTAAAAAAAAAAACACAAAAAATTCGAAAAAATTAATGAAATATTTATTTGAATCGATAGTTTGAACCTTGCAATTTAATGTTTAAAGATAATTTCATGCAAATGTTGACCGCGGCTGCGTCTCAGGTAGCCCATCCGCTGAGTCCAATTTTGGCATACTCTTTCACACATATCGGCCGGTATCTCACGAATGAATGCATGGATATTGGCTTCCAGTGCGTCAATCGAAGTGGGCTTGTCCCTATAGACATTAGCCTTGACATACCCCCACAAAAAATAATCTAATGGTGTCAAATCGCACGATCTTGGCGGCCAATTGACCGGCCCGAAACGTGAAATTAACTGTTCACCAAACTCGCCTCGCAATTGCGCCATTGTTTCGCGTGCTGTGTGGCATGTGGCACCGTCTTGTTGAAACCACATATCATGCAAGTCAAGAACTTCCATTTCGGGCAAAAAAAAGTTTGTTATCATCGCTCGGTAGCGTTCACCATTGACAGTAACTGCTGGGAACGGCGCCGAATCGACATTTCGCGGTCTTCTGTCACACTAGCTGATACGGCCGCAATATTTTCTTCACTACGCACAGTACGTAAACGTGTTGGTGGTTTAATGTCCAACAAAGTAAATTTGGTGCGAAATTTGGTCACAAACTTCCGAATAGACTGCTCAGAAGGTCGAGAATGCCGACCATAAAATGGAAGCAGCGCGCGATGAACATTTCGAACCGAGCACGAATTTTGATAGTAAAATTCAATAATTTGCAAGCGTTGTTCATTTGTAAGACGATCCATGGTTAAATTGCAAACCAAACTGAAGCTGTTTGACAGTGACACAAGGTACTAAACACACGTCAGCTGTCAAAACCAGTGTTGCCAAAACCAAACCAGCTAAAAAATCACCCGTTACTATGTTGATTGGTGTCTTTGGTGCAGTTGTTGAGACATTATTGTTTCTTTTTATTTTTTTTACATAACAATGTTTGATGTCATTTGCAGTAATATTCGCACCTAGACCTTCAGCAAGAAGCTTAACTGTCGAGGTTAATGCACATTCACTCCGAACATTTGGCAAACCAACAATGTCAACACATTTATTTAAATTTTTTTGTTGTAAAGAATTGACTTTGTTTGCAAGATTAGTCACTCTGGTCATCAAGCTGCACTTTTCTTGAAGCTTACTTATCATAGAAAGTGCATTGCTGTTCATCTCTTTCAAAGAAATTATTTCTCTATTCAATGAGATAATCTCTCTATAGATTACTTCAAGTGTTATTTTTTGCGAGAAATTGTTGTTGTCTGCATTGATATTTGAAGAGACCTCTTCGGCTGCATGCGGTAGAAGTATTGATCTTGTTGAAGAAGACGGTGGAGATGGTGGGTGCAGAACATTTGACGAGTGATGCGGTGCATTGTTATGTTGACAAATTTGTGAAGCTGATAATGATTGTGCATTTGGTGGACTGAAGGTTGGTGGATTACTGTGTGTGGGTGGTGGTGGTGATGTTGTTAGCGTTTGTGTCGGTGTTGGTGTTGATGTTGGTTTAGGTGTTGGTGTTGGTGCTGGTGTCGGTGTTAGTGTTGGTGTTTGGGTTGGTGTAGGTGATTGTGGTATTGGTGTTGGAGTTGGTGGTGTTGGTGTTTGTTGTGATGTTGGTGATGTTGGTGTTGGGGATGTTGGTGGTGTAGGATATGCTGAAGCTGGTGCTGGAGGTGATAATGCAGATGATGATGATGAAGATGAAAAAGTATTGATTGATGTTGAAGTTGCTATTAGTGTGTTTGGTGGAGGTGACACTGATAATGTTGATGTAGATGGAGGTGTATTTGAATCTGAAGCAGATGAGGATGAAGAAGTTGAGAGATCCACGAAAGCTTGCCCAGTTGATGTTGGTGCTAGTGGAGTGACGGGATGCAGTGGGGGATCAAGAGAATTTAGGTTATCATGCAAAGGTTGTTGCTTAGGATCACATTGTGAGTCAGATGAAGGCAACACAGGTGTACTTTTTTGAGCTTGTGGTGGTGAGTGACGGAGAGAATCTCTTCTTTTTTGATTGCACTTCAGACAGACAAAAGGTTAATTATTTTTGATCATAAAATCTCTGTCAATAGGTTTCAATTTTACACAGTTCAAATGAAAAAATGATTTGCAGTGATGATACTGAATTCTAGCATCCCGACTTCCGACTTTTCGATTACATATGCAATACATATTAAAAAAAACTTATACGTTTAGAAAGATTTAGGTAAATAATGAAAAATTCTCGACACGAGTGTACTCCACAACGTCACGATGAGAACAGGAATTTACGTAATAAAATGCGCTTTTATTGAGAGTTGTGGTTTTTTAATGCATTGCAACAGTTAATGTTGAATTGTATTAAGAAAGTAAAAATATAAAAAAAATTAAGAAAGCATGATGCAGTACTGCATTTTGGAAATCAGCCATGGGCTAACGCTGGAAGTAGTAACAGTACTGGCTGGTCGTATAAAGTCATGTATCTCTGCTATAGCAGGAGAAATTAGCGGGCCATTAACTTGGTGGAAGTTCTAGGTTGGATGAGAGTTCCAGCTTAGCAACCAAAGTTACAGATAACAAAATAACACCTGCTCGGGAAAAATGTCTCCGCATTAGCTATGGAGTTATGTATCCAGAGTCGCTTTCCATTGATTTATGATGATTTGCCTTAAAAACAAAACAAACAAAAAAAAAAATAGGTAGAATCAATTTTAGTAAAAACAAAAGTCCAAGAAAATTTAGTCTCCAAACTATAACTCACTTGATCCACATCGATCACAAATCCAAAGTAGGCCAACTTGCATATTATGCCATCTTCTCCAATCAGAAGGGGTACATTGTCCAGGTTGATGTCACTTAATTGTTCCCTCATACTTGAAAACGTCTGGTTATGAGTACGGACTTTTTACGCTTAAGAAATGTTTTATTAACATTTGCTCCCAAAATTCATGCCACAGCATCGACAAAATCACGTTCAAGACCAGCATAAAAACTCACGACTATTATACCATTCCTTAACAGATATGAGTCTCTAGAGTTGGGAATGGGCCAATCGATGGAAGTTCTCTTTAACAAGTTTGTTTTTCTTGATACAACAGATATGTAAATGATTTTGGTTCTGTAAGAAAAAAGATTAATATAAATTATTTTGTAATTTCATTTTATCTTTTGTTGATGTTTATTTTTGTCTTGAGGCTTTTGTTTTGTCAATTCTTGTCAACGATAGAGGAAACCAACAACAAAATAAGCAAACTTGCTTGCCAACTAGAGGTCTGCATTGAATGTCTTGAAACCAATTCCAAGACATTCATTTCATTTCAAGCACACTGCAATATTGTACATACTGCTTGAAACTCAAATGAATGAATACTTTAATATTTGATTACTGAATGAGTCTTGCACCCATTTCAAAACAAACACTTACTGCAGTGAACTCACGAAGAACGGGTATTTAGAATATGGGTATTCATAGAAAAAGTGTATACTACACTATGATCACTGAGTACATTTGTTCCAGACAAAGTCTAGCCTCTTAAACGGTAAATTGGAGAGAAATGGCTGTTGAGAGATTTACCTCAGTTGTTTCTATTTTTTATTTTCTTTTAACTCAATTTCTTCTTCTCTCAACAAAGCTAGAAACCAAGTAGACATTGAAATCGTTTCATTTAATCCACTCGGTGTACTCAGTGTACTCAGTGTATTTCTCTCAGTAAACATTGTACACTGTTGGCTCAAATCAAACAACACAGCGTGCAAGAAAAATAAAACAGTGTACTCATTTTGAAATTAGGTGATCGAATAGAATACACTAACTGCTTCTTATAGAGTGGGTACTTCACTTCACTGTATACTATGTCGAAAAATTGCAATGAATGGTGTACACTGAAGTATTGCACCCATTGAAAGGGAGCAAATGAATACATTCATGCAGACCTCTATTGCCAACTGGCGTGCCGCCTACGTCACAACAAATACTCGAATAAGAATTTGACAGTTAATGTATGTAAGAGTCCACAAAAACAAAAACAAAAATAATTAATTTTCAATTATTTACGTTTTTTAAGTTGGGTCTTGTGTGTGAATGGAAATTCACACACAAGTGCAGTGCATGCTGCGCATTATATATCAATTTATATTGAATAATTTTTGAATGAACAACAACAACTCGTGTGTGTTACCACTAAGTTTATAGGCTGGAGTTATAGCTATTTCACGAGAGCCACCTCGATCATCAGACTCCTTTAGTGGTGCTTAGTCTGGTTATGCATGGGGAAAAAAGAAAGAAACCGACTGAACAATAACAAGCTTGTGTGTGTCAATAAAAATGCTAGTCGCTGTTGCAATTGATAAACGACGAAACCTGCATTGGGATAGAGCTAACCATGTGGCTTCAGTGGCGCGGTGTGTAGTGCATCGGCCTCTGAATCGCAAGGTTCATGGTTCGTTCCCATATGACGGCAAAGAGTTTTTCAATTAATACGAGCATAACCAGAACCTAAATAATTATTGGGTGAACCTTAAAAACTTTGGGATGGAAAGAACAATTTTTTGCTGGTTGGTTGAAGGTTGCATTTTCATAGGAATTACATTAATCTGGATGTTTCTTTTTCTTCTCTTTTATTGCGGATCCAACACAACAAAAAATATAGGTTGACTGACAGGTTCAAATACAATTGAAAATAAATTGATAGGTGAAAAAAAAATATCAATCGAATATTTCACTTTAATTTTGTTTTTTATAATTTATTCGTAGTAGCCTTAGAAATTTTATTTTTCTATATATAAACTACGAAAATTAAAAAAAAATATTCATTACGAAAAAAAATATTGAGCGAGCAACATCGTTCGTGAGCTGATTAAATAAATTTTTGCAGAAAAAGACATACAAAATAGAACAAAACAAAACCCATAAACACTAACCCTAAACTAACATTATTACGTATAGGTAATAAATAAAATATTTAATTTGGTTTAGTTAAGTTAATTTAAGTTAAGATTTAATTCTTTCTTTTAATTATTAAATATTCAGCCTTATTACATGGCCCATCATACAACGAATCCCCAAAAAAAGTATCATAGCTTCCGCCGTAGCAGAAATTCTATCAAAATATTTCTGCTAGGACCGAAGCTATGATACGATATCTTCGGGATTTCACCACGGGGCCTGTGATAAGGCTCATTAATAAGAAAAAGAAATGCATTAAAATTTAAAATTAATTTCAAATTCCATAAATTCTGAAGCTTTTTTCAATTTTTTTTAGATACATACCTAATTGAAAATACAAAAATAAAACAATTACCAAATTACCACAAGACAAGACCATGAATTTCAGTAATTATACGATAATTTTATTTAACATGTATATATGTCAAGCCTTACCTATTTTTATTTTTAGATTTTCAATTAGGAACAAATGTAAGAATGGCGACGAGATTCATGGGATTAGGTAAATAATAGAAATTATTAATAATCAATGCATGCTTAAGCTTTCATTTTTCAGATTATTCCGCAATTGAAATCGCATTCAACGATGAATTCGATGACAAAATCGAGGAAGATATCCCGGTTGCAACGAGCAAAAACATCGACGGCACAATCATCGAAACGAAAACGGCAAAAAAAGTTACATTTTTCGATGATTTTATCGTCGATGTAACCAATAAAATTCTCGACGATGTATTAGACGATATCGCGGATCTTGAAAAAATTTCGACTGCTCATCTTATGAAAACTTCTTCAGCCAGAGAAAGCTTCTGGCATTCAAAATTTTTTGGTTGGACGCGATTATTTAGATTCTCTTCCGCGTTGATTCCACATTTTTAATTTTTTATTTATATTTTGATTGTTTTTTTTTTTCTTCAATAGATAATTTTTTTACAATTTGAATGACATATTTTCAAAAAAATACTAAATTAAAAAAAAAAACTAACTGACAAAAACAAAACAAAACAACTTAATTTAATAAAATTTTCTATTTCATGAGTTTTTTCTAATTCCAATTGTATTTATTTCCTTAGCAAAAATAACTTACATAAATATATACCTTTAAACGTTATTGCTGTTGTTATTTTTTTTATTAAATAGATGGAAGGGTGGTAGGTAGGTACTGTGTAAGTTTTGGCCAAAATCGAGGTAAGAAAATTGAAAAGAAATAAATTAAATAAGATTATTTTCAGTCTTGCGTTAATTGTTTTTCTGTTATTTTAATACCATAACTACCACTAACTCCAAATAGAACATTCAACTCAAGTGAATAAAAACCTGGTTCGAAGATCCGACCCTTACCCAACTCAAGCTCTTGATTCTGCTTGGTAACCTGAAGTGTAAAATGCGTTCTTACTTTTAGTAACATCCACCGTATACCTATTGAGTCCGATGAATGAGCTGCGGAGGGAACCAAACTCAATTTTGACATTTCGCTTCAGTAAACATTTCAATATTGAGACTGATTCCCTCCGCAGCGTATCCATCGGATTCTGTAATCGGGGTGATAAGCTATTGATGAACACAGAGAAGCTATAATTAGGCACTCCAATGGCTTCTTTGTGTCCAGTAATAGCTTATAACTCCATATTTTGACTAAATTCTAGATATCAGAGAACACCACCCGATACCATACAACTCAAAATTCAATACTTCCAATCCTTAGCTTCCCAAAACTTAAGTTTTTACATTCTTTTGAAATTAGGAGTTAAATGGAACTTCGAACTTATTTTGAACCTGCATTTTAAGACCTGTAAATTAAAAAGTGCTAGATCCTCTGTTTTATTTTCAGGGTTCTAACCCCTTTAATTAATTAAAAAACCACAAACACCACAATATAGAATGTCCGATTAATAGAACTCAAGATATAACCATTTTACGTGAACGTTATCATCCTTTTTTTAATTTTCAGCAAAATAAAAAATCAACAAATAAAGTCTCCACAAAAACGCAAATAAGGTTTGCTTAAAACGGTTATGTTATGGGTCCTATTTATCGGATCTCCAAGATAAAAGTCTTGAGACTTAGGGAAATTGACAGAGCATCATGTCAAATTTTTCAAAAGTGCATTGAAGTGTTAATCACCCTACCATATAAAAAGAAAACCAAGCGGGTTTTAACCCCTACCCCCGCCAAAGGCTGAGAAAAAAACCTGCCAGACTTTTGTATTCCATATCACGACACATGTACCAATAATCCCTCATACTCCGATTTTGGTTATACCTCCAATCACAAAATTTTGTATATAATGGCACAGCCCCGAGATGCAGGAACCTATCCCTGACTCTTCCCGATAAAACAGTTATCAATCCGAAATAAACTGTTGAATACGTCGGAGTTCACTTATTCGAACGATTCAATGTAACTAACACGCCAAATTCTCTCCTGCGTCCTTTTATAAAATTAAGAGGCGGTCTCCAAGCCAGGACAAAACCTCTGCTTTACAAGCAACTCATTTGCCCAATATTAACATATTGCTTCCTTATATGATATACAACAATAAGCTCCACGTATATGCAAAAACTGCAATTGTTAGAGCGAAAAGCTCTCCGTCACTGCAAATCTTTTCATTGAAACCCAACTCCAACCGCTAGGTATTATAGCAATGAAAGGGAAATGCTTTGCGAAGCTCAAGAATTGTCCCTATTGACAAATACATTATCTAAGATGCTGAGAAAGATGCCAACCCATCCCAGCCCTTTTATTAATTTACTTACAGGAAACTCACCCACAGACGACCGATATCGCCAGGTATCCTTGATGGATCCAGCTTTTGGAATACCTATGGGAGATAGCTTTGGGAACTTCCACGATGCTGCAGGATCGCAGCACAACAGAAGTTGAAGCCCCCAAGCAACCAAACCAACCAACAACCCACACGGAGCTAAAAATCTATTATCATCACCACACCCATCAACGAAAGTCAGCACAGCCCAAGCCGACCCTATATTTAAGTAAAACTTACTCTTAGACTTAAGAAACTTTGTAATACAACAATGTAAAAACTAAATGTAACCAACTTAACCAAGCAGAGCCCCTATTATGTGCTCGCAGATTAAAATAAATAAATAATTGTAAAACGATAGTACCTAACTAGCCAATGTAACAACCTTCTGAGCATAAATCAAAATATGGTATGTATGCACATCTTGAAGAAATCAGCCCTGTCAAAACTGGAAAGTGAAATCGAGATCAGAAAGGAAAAAGGAATTGAGACCAGACGACAGGCCGAATTTAGTTCTACTTTTTTCATACTTCGGAAAGTTACATACATTCACATGTTTATCTTTTAATATTCTCGCGCTCCCATACGCATATTAAAGGCTTTCGAAGCCAACCCGAAACATTCCGAACTACAATAAAACTTTCGTTTTTGTTGTAGCTTTGCTCTTTGCTCTTTGTTAATCGACATGTGAATTATTTTTGACAGGCGAAACTTTTCCTTGTCGTCCGAATGATTCGCGTTGGCTTGTTAGAACCTAAATAATTATTGGGTGAACCTTAAAAACTTTGGGATGGAAAGAACAATTTTTTGCTGGTTGGTTGAAGGTTGCATTTTCATAGGAATTACATTAATCTGGATGTTTCTTTTTCTTCTCTTTTATTGCGGATCCAACACAGAAAAAAAATATAGGTTGACTGACAGGTTCAAATACAATTGAAAATAAATTGATAGGTGAAAAAAAAATGTCAATCGAATATTTCACTTTAATTTTGTTTTTTATAATTTATTCGTAGTAGCCTTAGAAATTTTATTTTTCTATATAAGCTACGAAAATTAAAAAAAATATTCATTACGAAAAAAAAAATTGAGCGAGAAACATCTCGAGCTGATTAAATAAATTTTTCAAGAAAAAGACTAACAAAATAGAACAAAACAAAACCCATAAACACTAACCATAAACTAACATTATTACGTATAGGTAATAAATAAAATATTTAATTTGGTTTAGTTAAGTTAATTTAAGTTAAGATTTAATTCTTTCTTTTAATTATTAAATATTCAGCCTTATTACATGGCCCATCATACAACGAATCCCCAAAAAAAGTATCATAGCTTCTAGACCGAGAGCCGGCAGAAAATTTTGGGAGTGGAGGTATAACCAAAATTAATTAACATGCATGTGTAGATATACGCAATACTATACCAAATCCAACCGTCTGGCAGGTTTTTTTTTCAGCCAGGGGTGGGGTTGGGCGTTTGAAAACGCTAATTTTTCCACTTTTTGTGTTGATGGTATAACCACTTCAATTTATATATAAACGACAGAGAATTGTGTCCTTATTCCGAATACATAGGTCCCAGACGATTAACTTTCAGCTTTCCCCTTGCCAGACGCCCCCCAAAGTGGGCGAAAAATCAACTTTTGGAGTTTAAGGTATAACCAAATGAATGATACATCAAAAAATCAGAAAAATTCTTCTGATTGCAAATATATAGGTCCCAGACGTTTTGGTTTCAGCCTTGGTCCTGCCAGACGGCTCTCAAGTATCCAAAAAATGCAAGAAAAATAACTTTTTCTATTTGAGGTATAACCAAATGATTGATACACCAAAAAATCAGAAAAAATCTCCTGATTATGAAAATATAGGTCTCAGACGTTTTGTTTTCAGCCATGACCCTGCCAGACGACATTTTAATATCCTCAAAATGCATTTTTTTAATGTAAGTCTCAATAACTTTTTTCTTTTCATACATAACCATAAGCTGGTCACATTAAAACATTCTGCCATTTTCCCTCATTACGAGTATATAGGTCCCAGACGTTTTGTGTTCAGCCTTGAGCCTGCCAGATGACATTTCAATATTCTCAAATTGCAATTTTCTAATGTAAACCTCCACAACTTTTTTCTTTCTATATATAACCATATGCTGGTCACACTTAAATATTCTGCCATTCTCCCACATTACGAGCATATAGGTCCCAGATGTTTTGTTTTCAGCCATGACCCTGCCAGACGTCATTTCAGTATCCCCAAAATGCATTTTTTTAATGAAAACCTCAAAAACTTTTTTCTTTCCATATATAACCATAAGCTGGTCACATCAGAATATTCTGCCATTCTCCCTCATTACGAGCATATAGGTCCCAGACGTTTTAATTTCAGCCTTGAGCCTGCCAGACGACATTTCAATATACTCAAAATGCATTTTTCTAATGTAAGTCTCAATAACTTTTTTCTTTCCATATATAACCATTAGCTGGTCACAATTAAATATTCTGCCATTCTCCCACGTTACGAGCATATAGGTCCCTGACGTTTTGTTTTCAGCCTTGAGTCTGCCAGACGACATAATGAGGCTTACATTAGAAAAATGCATTTTGAGTATATTGAAATGTCGTCTGGCAGGTACAAGGCTGAAAACAAAACGTCTGGGACCTATATGCTCGTAAGGAGGGAAAATGGCAGAATATTTAAGTGTGACCAGCTTATGGTTATATATGGAAAGAAAAAAGTTATTGAGACTTACATTAGAAAAATGCATTTTCGAATATTGAAATGTCGTCTGGCAGGCTCAAGGCTGAACACAAAACGTCTGGGACCTATATGCTCGTAATGAGGGAAAATGGCAGAATGTTTTAATGTGACCAGCTTATGGTTATGTATGAAAAGAAAAAAGTTATTGAGACTTACATTAAAAAAATGCATTTTGAGGATATTAAAATGTCGTCTGGCAGGGTCATGGCTGAAAACAAAACGTCTGGGACGTATATGCTCGTAATGTGGGAGAATGGCAGAATATTTTACTGTGACCAGCTAATGGTTATATATGGAAAGAAAAAAGTTATTGAGAATTACATTAGAAAAAAGCATTTTTAATAATGGAATGTCGTCTGGCTCGCTCAAGGCTGAAACTAAAACGTCTGCGACCTATATGCTCGTAATGAGGGAGAATGGCAGAATATTTTGATGTGACCAGCTTATGGTTATATATGAAAAGAAAAAAGTTTTTGAGGGTTTCATTAAAAAAATGCATTTTGAGGATACTGAAATGACGTCTGGCAGGGTCATGGCTGAAAACAAAACGTCTGAGACCTATATTTTCATAATCAGGAGATTTTTTCTGATTTTTTGGTATATCAATCATTTGGTTATACCTCAAATAGAAAAAGTTATTTTTCTTGCATTTTTTGGATACTTGAGAGCCGTCTGGCAGGACCAAGGCTGAAACCAAAACGTCTGGGACCTATATATTTGCAATCAGAAGAATTTTTCTGATTTTTTGATGTATCATTCATTCGGTTATACCTTAAACTCCAAAAGTTGATTTTTCGCCCACTTTGGGGGGCGTCTGGCAAGGGGAAAGCTGAAAGTTAATCGTCTGGGACCTATGTATTCGGAATAAGGACACAATTCTCTGTCGTTTATATATAAATTGAAGTGGTTATACCATCAACACAAAAAGTGGAAAAATTAGCGTTTTCAAACGCCCAACCCCACCCCTGGCTGAAAAAAAAACCTGCCAGACGGTTGGATTTGGTATAGTATTGCGTATATCTACACATGCATGTTAATTAATTTTGGTTATACCTCCACTCCCAAAATTTGCTTCCGGCTCTTAGACTATTCCGCCGTAGCAGAAATTCTATCAAAATATTTCTGCTAGGACCGAAGCTATGATACGATATCTTCGGGATTTCACCACGGGGCCTGTGATAAGGCTCATTAATAAGAAAAAGAAATGCATTAAAATTTAAAATTAATTTCAAATTCCATAAATTCTGAAGCTTTTTTCAATTTTTTTTAGATACATACCTAATTGAAAATACAAAAATAAAACAATTACCAAATTACCACAAGACAAGACCATGAATTTCAGTAATTATACGATAATTTTATTTAACATGTATGTATGTCAAGCCTTATGTACCTATTTTTATTTTTAGATTTTCAATTAGGAACAAATGTAAGAATGGCGACGAGATTCATGGGATTAGGTAAATAATAGAAATTATTAATAATCAATGCATGCTTAAGCTTTCATTTTTCAGATTATTGCGCAATTGAAATCGCACTCAACGATGAATTCGATGACAAAATCGAGGAAGATATCCCGGTTGCAACGAGCAAAAACATCGACGGCACAATCATCGAAACGAAAACGGCAACAAAAGTTACATTTTTCGATGATTTTATCGTCGATGTAACCAATAAAATTCTTGACGATGTTTTAGACGATATCGCGGACCTTGAAAAAATTTCTACCCGAAATCTTATGAAAACTTCTTCAGCCAGAGAAAGCTTCTGGCATTCAAAATTTTTTGGTTGGACGCGATTATTTAGATTTTCTTCCGCGTTGATTCCACATTTTTAATTTTTTATTTATATTTTGATTGTTTTTTTTTTCTTCAATAGATAATTTTTTTACAATTTGAATGACATATTTTCAAAAAAATACTAAATTAAAAAAAAAGACTAACTGACAAAAACAAAACAAAACAACTTAATTTAATAAAATTTTCTATTTCATGAGTTTTTTCTAATTCCAATTGTATTTATTTCCTTAAGCCCGTATGACACTACATTTTTCTCTCATTTTAAATAAACTGAAAATGAAATTGAAGCGGATCGTTCAATTTCTTATTCAAACTTTGATAGGTGTGAGTGGGTACGCACTATATCCATAAATGTTAAAATGTCACAAAAAATCTATAAAAAATGTGATTTTCAAATTAAATTTGTCAGGTTCTGGCAGCTTTTCTTGATATTTCAGAATTAAAAATGAAAAATTATTTCAAGGTACACTCAGTTACAAAAGTAGATATACACTGGACCCTAGAGAACACTAGGTTTTGATGTAAATTTTCTTTTGGGACACATTGTAAATGTGAAATTTAATTTAGAGAAATGCTATCCCTTTCTCAAAAATACTTTTTATCCTGTTTTTGCTCTGCTGACACTTTAATAGATTAAATGAGAAATACAATGAAGAAAAAATGTAGTGTCATACGGGCTTTAGCAAAAATAACTTACATAAATATATAGACTAAGAGCTGGCAGCAAATTTTGTGGGTGAACGCATAACCAAAATTTGAGTATGAAGGTTTGTAGGTGCATGCATCTTGATATCGAATATCAAAGTCTGGCAGGATTTTTTTGGCGCCCGTAGAGGGGACGAGGGATTGAAAATAGCGGTTTTTCCATTTGTTGTGTCAAGGGTACAATCACTTCATTTCATTTTTTAAAAATGGGAATTGATGCTCTGTCATTTTCCCTAAGTCCAAAGATTTTATTTTTAATGATCCAATTGATAATACTCAAGATATAACCATTTTAGGCA
Source organism: Dasysyrphus tricinctus (assembly GCA_963921185.1). Lineage (NCBI taxonomy): Eukaryota > Metazoa > Arthropoda > Insecta > Diptera > Syrphidae > Dasysyrphus > Dasysyrphus tricinctus. The sequence continues at coordinate 76,319,065 of OY992530.1, read as the reverse complement.
CACCATAACGAGAGAAATTTGGAGATTTGAAAAATATTAAAAATCAACAAAAAAAAGTCTCCAAAATAAAGCGGATAAGGTTCGCTTCAAAAGGGCATATCTTGAGTTTTATTAATCAGATAATTAAAAAGAAAGTTTGTGGACAAAGGAAAAATGACCGAGCATCATTCCTCATTTTTAATAAATGAATTGAACTGGTCTTACTCATGACACAACAAATGGGAAAACCGCTATTTTCAATCTCTCGTCCCCACTACGGGCGCCAAAAAAATCCTGCCAGACTTTTATATTCAATTCCAAGATGCATGTACCTACAAACCCTCATACTCAGATTTTGGTTATGCGTTCACCCACAAAATTTGCTACCGGCTCTTAGACTAATATACCTTTAAACGTTATTGCTATTGTTATTTTTTTTATTAGATAAATGGAAGGGTGGTAGGTTGGTACCTGCTGTGTAAGTTTTGGCCAAAATCGAGGTAAGAAAATTGAAAAGAAATAAATTAAATAAGATTATTTTCAGTCTTGCGTTAACTGTTTTTCTGTTATTTTAATACCATAACTACCACTAACTCCAAATAGAACATTCAACTCAAGTGAATAAAAACCTGGTTCGAAGATCCGACCCTTACCCAACTCAAGCTCTTGATTCTGCTTGGTAACCTGAAGTGTAAAATGCGTTCTTACTTTTAGTAACATCCACCGTATACCTATTGAATCCGATGAATGAGCTGCGGAGGGAACCAAACTCAATTTTGACATTTCGCTTCAGTAAACATTTCAATATTGAGACTGATTCCCTCCGCAGCCCATCCATCGGATTCTGTAATCGGGGTGATAAGCTATTGATGAACACAGAGAAGCTATAATTAGGCACTCCAATGGCTTCTTTGTGTCCAGTAATAGCTTATAACTCCATATTTTGACTAAATTCTAGATATCAGAGAACACCACCCGATACCATACAGCTCAAAATTCAATACTTCCAATCCTTAGCTTCCCAAAAGATTAACTTAAAAAGTGCTAGATCCTCTGTTTTATTTTCAGGGTTCTAACCCCTTTAATTAATTAAAAAACCACAAACACCACAATATAGAATGTCCGATTAATAGAACTCAAGATATAACCATTAAAAAAAGCACAAACACCACAATATAGAATGTCCGATTAATAGAACTCAAGATATAACCATTTTACGTGAACGTTATCATCCTTTTTTTAATTTTCAGCAAAATAAAAAATCAACAAATAAAGTCTCCACAAAAACGCAAATAAGGTTTGCTTAAAACGGTTATGTTATGGGTCCTATTTATCGGATCTCCAAGATAAAAGTCTTGAGACTTAGGGAAATTGACAGAGCATCATGTCAAATTTTTCAAAAGTGCATTGAAGTGTTAATCACCCTACCATATAAAAAGAAAACCAAGCGGGTTTTAACCCCCACCCCCGCCAAATGCTGAGAAAAAAACCTGCCAGACTTTTGTATTCCATATCACGACACATGTACCAATAATCCCTCATACTCCGATTTTGGTTATACCTCCACTCACAAAATTTTCTCTATAATGGCACAGCCCCGAGATGCAGGAACCTATCCCTGACTGTTCCCGATAAAACAGTTATCAATCCGAAATAAACTGTTGAATACGTCGGAGTTCACTTATTCGAACGATTCAATGTAACTAACACGCCAAATTCTCTCCTGCGTCCTTTTATAAAATTAAGAGGCGGTCTCCAAGCCAGGACAAAACCTCTGCTTTACAAGCAACTCATTTGCCCAATATTAACATATTGCTTCCTTATATGATATACAACAATAAGCTCTACGTACAGTAGGGAGCACAAATGAGTACATGTTTGTAGTTCGCGCACTTATTGATGCATAAGAACAGAAATAATAAAGCAAATTGAAAAATTTTTTTTGCTCTGTATTTTATGTTCAATTCTCAAGAAAACGGTATATAATACATAACGGAAAGGAGCAAGTTCTAAGAAAAAAACAAATAAAACAAAAATAAGTCGCATGTACTCAATTTTGCACCAAGCGTTAATCAGCAAAAATATCGAAATTTGCCGTTAGATTTGCAAGTTTTTGGTTTGTTTATGACTTCCTTTATCTTTTGTAGTTTGAGATAATGTTTAATTGCGTATGGTTAGAACTTTCACCAGCGTATTTTAATAAATGAAATATATAATTATAAAAATTTCATTGCTCTTTAAGATTATGAGGAAACTATCACGACAGTTTGAGGACAGTATTGTAGTCATGACAAAGAGTGGCTTCTCGACACAAATGATAGCTAATAAGCTTAAAAGAAGGCAATCGGTGGTCTTAAAAGTCCAGAAAATGCGAGTTATTGTTCCAAAAGAACAAGTCAAAGGCCGCACAAAAATTTTGACGGATGCGGACGCACCTCGCAGGATATTAGAAATGAAAGGGAACAAGTGTTTAACACCAAATCATGCTTCTTTAGCAATAAATAAGCCCGTTAGCCGAGAAACTGCAAGAAGAACCCTCAACGACATTGGTTATATCTCAGCGGTTAAAAGAACAAAAGCCTGCATTGTCGGAAAAAATGCTAAGGTGTGGTTTAAGTTCGACAGGGAACACAGAAATTGGACATCTGACCACACTACACGTTTCCAATTACCTACTGTCCAATTTCTGTGTTTTCTGACGAACTTTAACCACACCTTAGCATTTATACTGACAATGCAGGCTTTTGTTTTTTTAACCGCTGAGATATAACTAATGTCGTTGAAGGTTCTTCTTGCAGTTCATTGGCTAACGGGCTTATTTATTGCTAAGGAAGCATGATTTGGTGTTAAACACTTGTTCCCTTTCATTTCTAGTATCCTGCGGGGTGCGTCCGCTTCCGTCAAAATTTGTATGCGGCCTCTGACTTGTGCTCTAGGAACAATGGCTCGCCTTTTCTGGACTTTTATGACCACCGATTGGCTTATTTTAAGCTTCTTAGCTATCATTTGCGTCGAGAAGCCACTCTTTGTCATGACTACAATACTGTCCTCAATCTGTCGTAATAGTCAACTCATTATTTTAAAGAGCAATGAAATTATTATAATTATTTATTTCATTTATTAAAATATGCTGGTGAAAGTTCTAACCATTCGCAATTAAACATATCTCAAACTAAAAAAAAATATAGGAAGTTATAAACAAACCATAAACTTGCAAATCTAACAGCAAATTTCGATATTTTTGCTGATTAACGCTTGGTGCAAAATTGAGTACATGCGACTTATTTTTGTTTTATTTGTTTTTTTCTTAGAACTTGCTCCTTTCCGTTATGTATTATATACCGTTTTCTTGAGAATTGAACATAAAATACAGAACAAAAACAAATTTTCAATTTGCTTTATTATTTCTGTTCTTATGCATCAATAAGTGCGCGAATTACAAACACTCATTTGTGCTCCCTACTGTATATGCAAAAACTGCAATTGTTAGAGCGAAAAGCTCTCCGTCACTGCAAATCTTTTCATTGAAACCCAACTCCAACCGCTAGGTATTATAGCAATGAAAGGGAAAGGCTTTGCGAAGCCCAAGAATTGTCCCTATTGACAAATACATTAACTAAGATGCTGAGAAAGATGCCAACCCATCCCAGCCCTTTTATTAATTTACTTACAGGAAACTCACCCACAGACGACCGATATCGCCAGGTATCCTTGATGGATCTAGCTTGGAATAGCTATAGGAGATAGCTTTGGGAACTTCTACGATGCTGCAGGATCGCAGCACAACAGAAGTTGAAGCCACCAAGCAACCAAACCAACCAACAACCGACACGGAGCTAAACATTTTTCAGCATTATCATCACCACAGCCATCAACGAAAGTCAGCACTGCTCAGCCGACCTATATTTAAGTAAAACTTACTCTTAGACTTAAGAAACTTTGCAATACAACAATGTAAAAACTCAATGTAACCAACTTAACCAAGCAGAGCCCCTATTATGTGCTCGCAGATTAAAATAAATAAATAATTGTAAATAGATAGTACCAAAGACCGTATAATACCAAGATACCGCATCTCAACCAACCACCAAAAATCAGCTTTAGATGTGGTCGGTCGGGGGAAGGGAAACATTCCCACGTATTGTATCACATCCTCATTCACATTCGAACTCACATAACACATACAGACATGCAAGCCTTTATTCGCCGCAGACCCACGACTCAGCGACCGCGCCACCGACGATTGCAAAACTTATACATAGACGGGGTTCTCACTCACACATCTATGGGGTCACCACTGGGGTCGTCACAGTACTAGCGCTTTGACTGCGAATTTTTACACTAGATGCAATATCTTGGTATTATACGGTCTTTGATAGTACCTAACTAGCCAATGTAACAACCTTCTGAGCATAAATCAAAATATGGTATGTATGTTAGATGCACATCTTGATGAAATCACCCCTGTCAAAACTGGAAAGTGAAATCGAGATCAGAAAGGAAAAAGGAATTGAGCCCAGACGACTGTCCGAATTTAGTTCTATTTTTTTAAAACTTCGGAAAGTTACATACATTCACATGTTTATCTTTTTAATTTTCTCGCGCTCCCATACGCATATTAAAAGCTTTCGAAACCAACCCGAAACATTCCGATCTACAATAAAACTTTCGTTTTTGTTGTAGCTTTGCTCTTTGCTAGCGATGTCACATCGCGCCCTCCTCCTGTTAATCGACATGTGAATTATTTTTGGCAGGCAAAACTTTTCTTGTCGTCCGAATGTTTCGCGTTGGCTTGTTAGAACCTAAATAATTATTGGGGGAACCTTAAAAGCTTTGGGATGGAAAGAACAATTTTTTGCTGGTTGGTTGAAGGTTGCATTTTCATAGGAATTACATTAATCTGGATGTTTCTTTTTCTTCTCTTTTATTGCGGATCCAACACAACAAAAAATATAGGTTGACTGACAGGTTCAAATACAATTGAAAATAAATTGATAGGTGAAAAAAAAATGTCAATCGAATATTTCACTTTAATTTTGTTTTTTTTTAATTTATTCGTAGTAGCCTTAGAAATTTTATTTTTCTATATAAGCTACGAAAATTAAAAAAAATATTCATTACGAAAAAAAAAATTGAGCGAGAAACATCTCGAGCTGATCAAATAAATTTTTCAAGAAAAAGACATACCAAATAGAACAAAACAAAACCCATAAACACTAACCATAAACTAACATTATTACGTATAGGTAATAAATAAAATATTTAATTTGGTTTAGTTAAGTTATTTTAAGTTAAGATTAAATTCTTTTTTTTAATTATTAAATATTCAGCCTTATTACATGGCTTATCATACAACGAATCCCCAAAAAAAGTATCAAAGCTTCCGCCGTAGCAGAAATTCTATAAAAATATTTCTGCTAGGACCGAAGCTATGATACGATATTTTCGGGATTTCACCACGGGGCCTGTGATAAGGCTCATTAATAAGAAAAAGAAATGCATGAAAATTTTAAATTAATTTCAAATCCCATAAATTTTGAAGCTTTTTTCAATTTTTTTTAGATACATACCTAATTGAAAATACAAAAATAAAACAATTACCAAATTACCACAAGACAAGACCATGAATTTCAGTAATTATACGATAATTTTATTTAACATGTATGTATGTCAAGCCTTACATATTTTTATTTTTAGATTTTCAATTAGGAACAAATATAGAAATGGCGACAAGATTCATGGGATTAGGTAAATAATAGAAATTATTAATAATCAATGCATGCTTAAGCTTTCATTTTTCAGATTATTCTGCAATTGCAATCGCGTTCAACGATGAATTCGATGACAAAATCGAGGAAGATATCCCGGTTGCAACGAGCAAAAACATCGACGGCACAATCATCGAAACGAAAACGGCAAAAAAAGTTACATTTTTCGATGATTTTATCGTCGATGTAACCAATAAAATTCTCGACGATGTTTTAGACGAAATCGCCGACCTTGAAAAAATTTCTACCCGAAATCTTATGAAAACTTCTTCAGCCAGAGAAAGCTTCTGGCATTCAAAATTTTTTGGTTGGACGCGATTATGTAGATTTTCTTCGGCGTTGATTCCAACTTTTTAAATTTTTTTTATATCTTGATTGTTTTTTTTTTCCTTCAATAGATATTTTTTTTTAATTTGAATGACATATTTTCAAACAAACACTAAATTAAAAAAAAAAACTAACTGACAAAAACAAAACAAAACAACTAAATTAAATAAAATTTTCTATTTCATGAGTTTTTTCTGATTCCAATAATTGTATTTATTTCCTTAGCAAAAATAACTTACATTAATATTTATACCTTTAAACGTTATTGCTATTGTTATTTTTTTTATTAGATAAATGGAAGGGTGGTAGGCCAAAATCGAGGTAAGAAAATTGAAAAGAAATAAATTAAATAAGATTATTTTCAGTCATCAGCGTTAACTGTTTTTCTGTTATTTTAATACCATAACTGCCACTAACTCCAAATAGAACATTCAACTCAAGTGAATAAAAACCTGTGCCGAGATTCAGCTATTTCAGCGAGTGAGATGAGATGACTCGCCTTACTCGCCGACTCATCTCACTTCACTCGCGAAAGCGATTCAGCTATTTAAGTGAAATGAGTAAGTTCGAATTTAGTTTCGAACATGAGACAAAGAATAAATATAAAAGAGCTTAATTCTACCTCCTTGTCACACTCGTTATGCAAAACGAAATGAAACAAAAAATACAACAATGTAAACATTGGAATCTTTAATAATGGAGTTTGGAGTATCTTTTGTTTCAATTATTTTTTTTTGTCATAATTAAAGTTTAATGTGAGTTTCACCCTTGAGAAATAAAAAGTTTAAAAGTGTTGAAAGTGAATAGAATATAAATTTATTTAATATATATATGTGCATATGATAATAAAATAAAATTAAAGAATCAATAAAAGGGTAGTTGTTTTTATCTACGTTGTTGTTTTTATTTCGTTTCCTATCCATGAAGGAATTCTTGTGAAAACCACACATACCTATCCAAAACTGGAAATTTACCAACACATACACCAAGTCACTGCGGAAATATCTGGCGAGTAATCTGACATTTCATTTCACTCGCTCACTCACTCCCTTTTGCTAACTGAATCGACTTTCGACAAAAAGTGACTCATCTCACTCACTCCCTGCGGCTTCGAATTAGCTGAATCTCGGCACTGGTTCGAAGATCCGTTCCTTACCAAACTGCTTGGTAACCTGAAGTTTAAAATGCGTTCTTACTTTTAGTAACATGCACCGTATATTGAATCCGATGAATGAGCTGCGGAGTCAATATTGAGACTCATTCCCTCCGCAGCCCATCCATCGGATTCTGTAATCGGTGTGATAAGCTATTAATGAACACAGAGAAGCTATAGTTAGGCACTCCAATGGCTTCTTTGTGTCCAGTAATAGGTTATAACTCCATATTTATACTAAATTCTAGATATCAGCGAACACCACCCGATACCATACAGCTCAAAATTCAATACTTCCAATCCTTAGCTTCCCAAAAGATTAACTTAACTTTTTAAATTCTTTTGAAATTAGGAGTTAAATGGAACTTCGAACTTATTTTTAGCCTGCATTTTAAGACCTGTAAATTCTATTTTTAAAATAGTTGACTACTAAATAAACAAATACTGAATACAAGTTTAGGTAAAGGTACAAGAGTTAAGACCGGCACAATAAGCAGTTCGTCTTTATTAAAAGACAAACTGTACTGTATATATATATACAACTTACAAAAAGGCATGTTTTCATTCAAAACATTAAATACAAATTCACTAAGACCCTCAGCAACAGCTCACTGTCGCCCATTTTCGAAATTGTCCGCCACAACTGCCAGGGGGCAGTTCGCGGATAGCTCCACATCCTAATTTGTTCATATTATATCTTTGTGTCTATGTGCCAAATTTGGTGCTTATATCAAAAAGTGCATAATAGGTTATCTAATCCGCTATACTAATTACTACTTCAATATTAAAACATTTTATAGAACTGAAACGCAAGTTCGTCGGAACTATTTCTGAACATTAGACGAATGTCTTATACCATATCAGGACGCCAGAATTGTTTAAATGCATCACCTTTCATCACATATAGAGCTTCCAAGGGCCCAGACACGGCTCTATGTAGAGTAAAGGATCATATCCTTGGGCTCTGGGAGTATTATCTCCAATGGGGAATAAAAATCAAGCTGAAGAATTGTCCCTATTGACAAATACATTAACTAAGATGCTGAGAAAGATGCCAACCCATCCCAGCCCTTTTATTAATTTACTTACAGGAAACTCACCCACAGACGACCGATATCGCCAGGTATCCTTGATGGATCTAGCTTTTGGAATAGCTATGGGAGATAGCTTTGGGAACTTCTACGATGCTGCAGGATCGCAGCACAACAGAAGTTGAAGCCACCAAGCAACCAAACCAACCAACAACCGACACGGAGCTAAAAATTTTTCAGCATTATCATCACCACACCCATCAACGAAAGTCAGCACTGCTCAGCCGACCTATATTTAAGTAAAACTTACTCTTAGACTTAAGAAACTTTGCAATACAACAATGTAAAAACTAAATGTAACCAACTTAACCAAGCAGAGCCCCTATTATGTGCTCGCAGATTAAAATAAATAAATAATTGTAAATAGATAGTACCAAAGACCGTATAATACCAAGATACCACATCTCAACCAACCACCAAAAATCAGCTTTAGATGTGGTCGGTCGGGGGAAGGGAAACATTCCCACGTATTGTATCACATCCTCATTCACATTCGAACTCACATAACACATACAGACATGCAAGCCTTTATTCGCCGCAGACCCACGACTCAGCGACCGCGCCACCGACGATTGTAAAACTTATACATAGACGGGGTTCTCACTCACACATCTATGGGGTCACCACTGGGGTCGTCACAGTACTAGCGCTTTGACTGCGAATTTTTACACAAGATGCAATATCTTGGTATTATACGGTCTTTGATAGTACCTAACTAGCCAATGTAACAACCTTCTGAGCATAAATCAAAATATGGTATGTATGTTAGATGCACATCTTGATGAAATCACCCCTGTCAAAACTGGAAAGTGAAATCGAGATCAGAAAGGAAAAAGGAATTGAGCCCAGACGACTGTCCGAATTTAGTTCTATTTTTTTAAAACTTCGGAAAGTTACATACATTCACATGTTTATCTTTTTAATTTTCTCGCGCTCCCATACGCATATTAAAAGCTTTCGAAACCAACCCGAAACATTCCGATCTACAATAAAACTTTCGTTTTTGTTGTAGCTTTGCTCTTTGCTAGCGATGTCACATCGCGCCCTCCTCCTGTTAATCGACATGTGAATTATTTTTGGCAGGCAAAACTTTTTCTTGTCGTCCGAATGTTTCGCGTTGGCTTGTTAGAACCTAAATAATTATTGGGGGAACCTTAAAAGCTTTGGGATGGAAAGAACAATTTTTTGCTGGTTGGTTGAAGGTTGCATTTTCATAGGAATTACATTAATCTGGATGTTTCTTTTTCTTCTCTTTTATTGCGGATCCAACACAACAAAAAATATAGGTTGACTGACAGGTTCAAATACAATTGAAAATAAATTGATAGGTGAAAAAAAAATGTCAATCGAATATTTCACTTTAATTTTGTTTTTTTTTAATTTATTCGTAGTAGCCTTAGAAATTTTATTTTTCTATATAAGCTACGAAAATTAAAAAAAATATTCATTACGAAAAAAAAAATTGAGCGAGAAACATCTCGAGCTGATCAAATAAATTTTTCAAGAAAAAGACATACCAAATAGAACAAAACAAAACCCATAAACACTAACCATAAACTAACATTATTACGTATAGGTAATAAATAAAATATTTAATTTGGTTTAGTTAAGTTATTTTAAGTTAAGATTAAATTCTTTTTTTTAATTATTAAATATTCAGCCTTATTACATGGCTTATCATACAACGAATCCCCAAAAAAAGTATCAAAGCTTCCGCCGTAGCAGAAATTCTATAAAAATATTTCTGCTAGGACCGAAGCTATGATACGATATTTTCGGGATTTCACCACGGGGCCTGTGATAAGGCTCATTAATAAGAAAAAGAAATGCATGAAAATTTTAAATTAATTTCAAATCCCATAAATTTTGAAGCTTTTTTCAATTTTTTTTAGATACATACCTAATTGAAAATACAAAAATAAAACAATTACCAAATTACCACAAGACAAGACCATGAATTTCAGTAATTATACGATAATTTTATTTAACATGTATGTATGTCAAGCCTTACATATTTTTATTTTTAGATTTTCAATTAGGAACAAATATAGAAATGGCGACAAGATTCATGGGATTAGGTAAATAATAGAAATTATTAATAATCAATGCATGCTTAAGCTTTCATTTTTCAGATTATTCTGCAATTGCAATCGCGTTCAACGATGAATTCGATGACAAAATCGAGGAAGATATCCCGGTTGCAACGAGCAAAAACATCGACGGCACAATCATCGAAACGAAAACGGCAAAAAAAGTTACATTTTTCGATGATTTTATCGTCGATGTAACCAATAAAATTCTCGACGATGTTTTAGACGAAATCGCCGACCTTGAAAAAATTTCTACCCGAAATCTTATGAAAACTTCTTCAGCCAGAGAAAGCTTCTGGCATTCAAAATTTTTTGGTTGGACGCGATTATGTAGATTTTCTTCGGCGTTGATTCCAACTTTTTAAATTTTTTTTATATCTTGATTGTTTTTTTTTTCTTCAATAGATAATTTTTTTTAATTTGAATGACATATTTTCAAAAAAACACTAAATTAAAAAAAAAAAACTAACTGACAAAAACAAAACAAAACAACTTATGTCGAATTCCTTACAACCAAATAATCGATTTTTTTCTAAACAGAATCGATTTTTTTCTAAACAAAATCGATTTTATTCTGTCAAAACAAATCTTGCATTTTCAGCAAGATTTCAAATCGATTTCACACACACTAACAAGATTTGACATTTCTCTGGAGTTGAAAGTATTATGCGGCGGGTTTAACAAATGTTCTAAAGTGTTCGTCGGTCATTTAAATAGATTAAAAGCAAATAAATCATTAAAATTAATTTTAATTCATCAAAAAATAGTGAATGGTCAGTTAGAAGTTATAAAAATATCAACTAACTTCGATTCAAAGTGCCCAAAGTCAATTAAAGATATAAATCGCGCGCTCGCCGATGTGTTTCTCGAATGATGTGTTTCTTGGATGAATTTGGGTTGTTTTTTTTACTTTAATGGCCACATAACTATTTTCTGTTTATTTTTGCAACTTTTCTTGGAAATGTATAAGTTTTTAATCTAACAAAATGACGCGAAAAACTGAATGCACTTTGGAATATTTGTTTCAAATTTGTATGCGCATAGTTTGTTTACTTTTTTGCTTCAAAGCTACTGTCAAATGACACACACACAATCCCACACGAAAAATTTGATTTTTTGTGTGTTCCTTACAACTAAAAAAAAAAATCGATTTGAAATTGTTGTAAGGAATTCGACATTAATTAAATAAAATTTTCTATTTCATGAGTTTTTTCTAATTCCAATTGTATTTATTTCCTTAGCAAAAATAACTTACATTAATATATACCTTTAAACGTTATTGCTATTGTTATTTTTTTTATTAGATAAATGGAAGGGTGGTAGGCCAAAATCGAGGTAAGAAAATTGAAAAGAAATAAATTAAATAAGATTATTTTCAGTCATCAGCGTTAACTGTTTTTCTGTTATTTTAATACCATAACTGCCACTAACTCCAAATAGAACATTCAACTCAAGTGAATAAAAACCTGTGCCGAGATTCAGCTATTTCAGCGAGTGAGATGAGATGACTCGCCTTACTCGCCGACTCATCTCACTTCACTCGCGAAAGCGATTCAGCTATTTAAGTGAAATGAGTAAGTTCGAATTTAGTTTCGAACATGAGACAAAGAATAAATATAAAAGAGCTTAATTCTACCTCCTTGTCACACTCGTTATGCAAAACGAAATGAAACAAAAAATACAACAATGTAAACATTGGAATCTTTAATAATGGAGTTTGGAGTATCTTTTGTTTCAATTATTTTTTTTTGTCATAATTAAAGTTTAATGTGAGTTTCACCCTTGAGAAATAAAAAGTTTAAAAGTGTTGAAAGTGAATAGAATATAAATTTATTTAATATATATATGTGCATATGATAATAAAATAAAATTAAAGAATCAATAAAAGGGTAGTTGTTTTTATCTACGTTGTTGTTTTTATTTCGTTTCCTATCCATGAAGGAATTCTTGTGAAAACCACACATACCTATCCAAAACTGGAAATTTACCAACACATACACCAAGTCACTGCGGAAATATCTGGCGAGTAATCTGACATTTCATTTCACTCGCTCACTCACTCCCTTTTGCTAACTGAATCGACTTTCGACAAAAAGTGACTCATCTCACTCACTCCCTGCGGCTTCGAATTAGCTGAATCTCGGCACTGGTTCGAAGATCCGTTCCTTACCAAACTGCTTGGTAACCTGAAGTTTAAAATGCGTTCTTACTTTTAGTAACATGCACCGTATATTGAATCCGATGAATGAGCTGCGGAGGGAAACAAACTCAATTTTGACATTTCGCTTCAGTAAAAATGTCAATATTGAGACTCATTCCCTCCGCAGCCCATCCATCGGATTCTGTAATCGGTGTGATAAGCTATTAATGAACACAGAGAAGCTATAGTTAGGCACTCCAATGGCTTCTTTGTGTCCAGTAATAGGTTATAACTCCATATTTATACTAAATTCTAGATATCAGCGAACACCACCCGATACCATACAGCTCAAAATTCAATACTTCCAATCCTTAGCTTCCCAAAAGATTAACTTAACTTTTTAAATTCTTTTGAAATTAGGAGTTAAATGGAACTTCGAACTTATTTTTAGCCTGCATTTTAAGACCTGTAAATTCTATTTTTAAAATAGTTGACTACTAAATAAACAAATACTGAATACAAGTTTAGGTAAAGGTACAAGAGTTAAGACCGGCACAATAAGCAGTTCGTCTTTATTAAAAGACAAACTGTACTGTATATATATATACAACTTACAAAAAGGCATGTTTTCATTCAAAACATTAAATACAAATTCACTAAGACCCTCAGCAACAGCTCACTGTCGCCCATTTTCGAAATTGTCCGCCACAACTGCCAGGGGGCAGTTCGCGGATAGCTCCAAATCCTAATTTGTTCATATTATATCTTTGTGTCTATGTGCCAAATTTGGTGCTTATATCAAAAAGTGCATAATAGGTTATCTAATCCGCTATACTAATTACTACTTCAATATTAAAACATTTTATAGAACTGAAACGCAAGTTCGTCGGAACTATTTCTGAACATTAGACGAATGTCTTATACCATATCAGGACGCCAGAATTGTTTAAATGCATCACCTTTCATCACATATAGAGCTTCCAAGGGCCCAGACACGGCTCTATGTAGAGTAAAGGATCATATCCTTGGGCTCTGGGAGTATTATCTCCAATGGGGAATAAAAATCAAGCTGAAGAATTGTCCCTATTGACAAATACATTAACTAAGATGCTGAGAAAGATGCCAACCCATCCCAGCCCTTTTATTAATTTACTTACAGGAAACTCACCCACAGACGACCGATATCGCCAGGTATCCTTGATGGATCTAGCTTTTGGAATAGCTATGGGAGATAGCTTTGGGAACTTCTACGATGCTGCAGGATCGCAGCACAACAGAAGTTGAAGCCACCAAGCAACCAAACCAACCAACAACCGACACGGAGCTAAAAATTTTTCAGCATTATCATCACCACACCCATCAACGAAAGTCAGCACTGCTCAGCCGACCTATATTTAAGTAAAACTTACTCTTAGACTTAAGAAACTTTGCAATACAACAATGTAAAAACTAAATGTAACCAACTTAACCAAGCAGAGCCCCTATTATGTGCTCGCAGATTAAAATAAATAAATAATTGTAAATAGATAGTACCTAACTAGCCAATGTAACAACCTTCTGAGCATAAATCAAAATATGGTATGTATGTTAGATGCACATCTTGATGAAATCACCCCTGTCAAAACTGGAAAGTGAAATCGAGATCAGAAAGGAAAAAGGAATTGAGCCCAGACGACTGTCCGAATTTAGTTCTATTTTTTTAAAACTTCGGAAAGTTACATACATTCACATGTTTATCTTTTTAATTTTTTCGCGCTCCCATACGCATATTAAAAGCTTTCGAAACAAACCCGAAACATTCCGATCTACAATAAAACTTTCGTTTTTGTTGTAGCTTTGCTCTTTGCTAGCGATGTCACATCGCGCCCTCCTCCTGTTAATCGACATGTGAATTATTTTTGGCAGGCAAAACTTTTCCTTGTCGTCCGAATGTTTCGCGTTGGCTTGTTAGAACCTAAATAATTATTGGGGGAACCTTAAAAACTTTGGGATGGAAAGAACAATTTTTTGCTGGTTGGTTGAAGGTTGCATTTTCATAGGAATTACATTAATCTGGATGTTTCTTTTTCTTCTCTTTTATTGCGGATCCAACACAACAAAAAATATAGGTTGACTGACAGGTTCAAATACAATTGAAAATAAATTGATAGGTGAAAAAAAAATGTCAATCGAATATTTCACTTTAATTTTGTTTTTTTTAATTTATTCGTAGTAGCCTTAGAAATTTTATTTTTCTATATAAGCTACGAAAATTAAAAAAAATATTCATTACGAAAAAAAAAATTGAGCGAGAAACATCTCGAGCTGATCAAATAAATTTTTCAAGAAAAAGACATACCAAATAGAACAAAACAAACCCCATAAACACTAACCATAAACTAACATTATTACGTATAGGTAATAAATAAAATATTTAATTTGGTTTAGTTAAGTTATTTTAAGTTAAGATTTAATTCTTTCTTTTAATTATTAAATATTCAGCCTTATTACATGGCTTATCATACAACGAATCCCCAAAAAAAGTATCATAGCTTCCGCCGTAGCAGAAATTCTATAAAAATATTTCTGCTAGGACCGAAGCTATGATACGATATTTTCGGGATTTCACCACGGGGCCTGTGATAAGGCTCATTAATAAGAAAAAGAAATGCATGAAAATTTTAAATTAATTTCAAATCCCATAAATTTTGAAGCTTTTTTCAATTTTTTTTAGATACATACCTAATTGAAAATACAAAAATAAAACAATTACCAAATTACCACAAGACAAGACCATGAATTTCAGTAATTATACGATAATTTTATTTAACATGTATGTATGTCAAGCCTTACCTATTTTTATTTTTAGATTTTCAATTAGGAACAAATATAGAAATGGCGACAAGATTCATGGGATTAGGTAAATAATAGAAATTATTAATAATCAATGCATGCTTAAGCTTTCATTTTTCAGATTATTCTGCAATTGCAATCGCGTTCAACGATGAATTCGATGACAAAATCGAGGAAGATATCCCGGTTGCAACGAGCAAAAACATCGACGGCACAATCATCGAAACGAAAACGGCAAAAAAAGTTACATTTTTCGATGATTTTATCGTCGATGTAACCAATAAAATTCTCGACGATGTTTTAGACGATATCGCGGACCTTGAAAAAATTTCTACCCGTAATCTTATGAAAACTTCTTCAGCCAGAGAAAGCTTCTGGCATTCAAAATTTTTTGGTTGGACGCGATTATGTAGATTTTCTTCGGCGTTGATTCCAACTTTTTAAATTTTTTTTATATCTTGATTGTTTTTTTTTTTTCTTCAATAGATAATTTTTTTTAATTTGAATGACATATTTTCAAAAAAACACTAAATTAAAAAAAAAAAACTAACTGACAAAAACAAAACAAAACAACTTAATTAAATAAAATTTTCTATTTCATGAGTTTTTTCTAATTCCAATTGTATTTATTTCCTTAGCAAAAATAACTTACATTAATATATACCTTTAAACGTTATTGCTATTGTTATTTTTTTTATTAGATAAATGGAAGGGTGGTAGGTAGGTACCTGCTGTGTAAGTTTTGGCCAAAATCGAGGTAAGAAAATTGAAAAGAAATAAATTAAATAAGATTATTTTCAGTCATCAGCGTTAACTGTTTTTCTGTTATTTTAATACCATAACTGCCACTAACTCCAAATAGAACATTCAACTCAAGTGAATAAAAACCTGGTTCGAAGATCCGTTCCTTACCAAACTGCTTGGTAACCTGAAGTTTAAAATGCGTTCTTACTTTTAGTAACATGCACCGTATATTGAATCCGATGAATGAGCTGCGGAGGGAAACAAACTCAATTTTGACATTTCGCTTCAGTAAAAATGTCAATATTGAGACTCATTCCCTCCGCAGCCCATCCATCGGATTCTGTAATCGGTGTGATAAGCTATTAATGAACACAGAGAAGCTATAGTTAGGCACTCCAATGGCTTCTTTGTGTCCAGTAATAGGTTATAACTCCATATTTATACTAAATTCTAGATATCAGCGAACACCACCCGATACCATACAGCTCAAAAATTCAATACTTCCAATCCTTAGCTTCCCAAAAGATTAACTTAACTTTTTAAATTCTTTTGAAATTAGGAGTTAAATGGAACTTCGAACTTATTTTTAGCCTGCATTTTAAGACCTGTAAATTCTATTTTTAAAATAGTTGACTACTAAATAAACAAATACTGAATACAAGTTTAGGTAAAGATACAAGAGTTAAGACCGGCACAATAAGCAGTTCGTCTTTATTAAAAGACAAACTGTACTGTATATATATATATAACTTACAAAAAGGCATGTTTTCATTCAAAACATTAAATACAAATTCACTAAGACCCTCAGCAACAGCTCACTGTCGCCCATTTTCGAAATTGTCCGCCACAACTACAACTGCCAGGGGGCAGTTCGCGGATAGCTCCACATCCTAATTTGTTCATATTATATCTTTGTGTCTATGTGCCTAATTTGGTGCTTATATCAAAAAGTGCATAATAGGTTATCTAATCCGCTATACTAATTACTACTTCAATATTAAAACATTTTATAGTTCGTCGCAACTATTTCTGAACATTAGACGAATGTCTTATACCATATCAGGACGCCAGAATTGTTTAAATGCATCACCTTTCATCACATATAGAGCTTCCAAGGGCCCAGACACGGCTCTATGTAGAGTAAAGGATCATATCCTTGGGCTCTGGGAGTATTATCTCCAATGGGGAATAAAAATCAAGCTGAAGAATTGTCCCTATTGACAAATACATTAACTAAGATGCTGAGAAAGATGCCAACCCATCCCAGCCCTTTTATTAATTTACTTACAGGAAACTCACCCACAGACGACCGATATCGCCAGGTATCCTTGATGGATCTAGCTTTTGGAATAGCTATGGGAGATAGCTTTGGGAACTTCTACGATGCTGCAGGATCGCAGCACAACAGAAGTTGAAGCCACCAAGCAACCAAACCAACCAACAACCGACACGGAGCTAAAAATTTTTCAGCATTATCATCACCACACCCATCAACGAAAGTCAGCACTGCTCAGCCGACCTATATTTAAGTAAAACTTACTCTTAGTCTTAAGAAACTTTGCAATACAACAATGTAAAAACTAAATGTAACCAACTTAACCAAGCAGAGCCCCTATTATGTGCTCGCAGATTAAAATAAATAAATAATTGTAAATAGATAGTACCTAACTAGCCAATGTAACAACCTTCTGAGCATAAATCAAAATATGGTATGTATGTTAGATGCACATCTTGATGAAATCACCCCTGTCAAAACTGGAAAGTGAAATCGAGATCAGAAAGGAAAAAGGAATTGAGCCCAGACGACTGTCCGAATTTAGTTCTATTTTTTTAAAACTTCGGAAAGTTACATACATTCACATGTTTATCTTTTTAATTTTCTCGCGCTCCCATACGCATATTAAAAGCTTTCGAAACCAACCCGAAACATTCCGATCTACAATAAAACTTTCGTTTTTGTTGTAGCTTTGCTCTTTGCTAGCGATGTCACATCGCGCCCTCCTCCTGTTAATCGACATGTGAATTATTTTTGGCAGGCAAAACTTTTCCTTGTCGTCCGAATGTTTCGCGTTGGCTTGTTAGAACCTAAATAATTATTGGGGGAACCTTAAAAACTTTGGGATGGAAAGAACAATTTTTTGCTGGTTGGTTGAAGGTTGCATTTTCATAGGAATTACATTAATCTGGATGTTTCTTTTTCTTCTCTTTTATTGCGGATCCAACACAACAAAAAATATAGGTTGACTGACAGGTTCAAATACAATTGAAAATAAATTGATAGGTGAAAAAAAATGTCAATCGAATATTTCACTTTAATTTTGTTTTTTTTAATTTATTCGTAGTAGCCTTAGAAATTTTATTTTTCTATATAAGCTACGAAAATTAAAAAAAATATTCATTACGAAAAAAAAAATTGAGCGAGAAACATCTCGAGCTGATCAAATAAATTTTTCAAGAAAAAGACATACCAAATAGAACAAAATAAACCCCATAAACACTAACCATAAACTAACATTATTACGTATAGGTAATAAATAAAATATTTAATTTGGTTTAGTTAAGTTATTTTAAGTTAAGATTTAATTCTTTCTTTTAATTATTAAATATTCAGCCTTATTACATGGCTTATCATACAACGAATCCCCAAAAAAAGTATCATAGCTTCCGCCGTAGCAGAAATTCTATAAAAATATTTCTGCTAGGACCGAAGCTATGATACGATATTTTCGGGATTTCACCACGGGGCCTGTGATAAGGCTCATTAATAAGAAAAAGAAATGCATGAAAATTTTAAATTAATTTCAAATCCCTTTTTTCAATTTTTTTTAGATACATACCTAATTGAAAATACAAAAATAAAACAATTACCAAATTACCACAAGACAAGACCATGAATTTCAGTAATTATACGATAATTTTATTTAACATGTATGTATGTCAAGCCTTACCTATTTTTATTTTTAGATTTTCAATTAGGAACAAATATAGAAATGGCGACAAGATTCATGGGATTAGGTAAATAATAGAAATTATTAATAATCAATGCATGCTTAAGCTTTCATTTTTCAGATTATTCTGCAATTGCAATCGCGTTCAACGATGAATTCGATGACAAAATCGAGGAAGATATCCCGGTTGCAACGAGCAAAAACATCGACGGCACAATCATCGAAACGAAAACGGCAAAAAAAGTTACATTTTTCGATGATTTTATCGTCGATGTAACCAATAAAATTCTCGACGATGTTTTAGACGATATCGCGGACCTTGAAAAAATTTCTACCCGAAATCTTATGAAAACTTCTTCAGCCAGAGAAAGCTTCTGGCATTCAAAATTTTTTGGTTGGACGCGATTATGTAGATTTTCTTCGGCGTTGATTCCAACTTTTTAAATTTTTTTTATATCTTGATTGTTTTTTTTTTTTCTTCAATAGATAATTTTTTTTAATTTGAATGACATATTTTCAAAAAAACACTAAATTAAAAAAAAAAACTAACTGACAAAAACAAAACAAAACAACTTAATTAAATAAAATTTTCTATTTCATGAGTTTTTTCTAATTCCAATTGTATTTATTTCCTTAGCAAAAATAACTTACATTAATATATACCTTTAAACGTTATTGCTATTGTTATTTTTTTTATTAGATAAATGGAAGGGTGGTAGGTAGGTACCTGCTGTGTAAGTTTTGGCCAAAATCGAGGTAAGAAAATTGAAAAGAAATAAATTAAATAAGATTATTTTCAGTCATCAGCGTTAACTGTTTTTCTGTTATTTTAATACCATAACTGCCACTAACTCCAAATAGAACATTCAACTCAAGTGAATAAAAACCTGGTTCGAAGATCCGTTCCTTACCAAACTGCTTGGTAACCTGAAGTTTAAAATGCGTTCTTACTTTTAGTAACATGCACCGTATATTGAATCCGATGAATGAGCTGCGGAGGGAAACAAACTCAATTTTGACATTTCGCTTCAGTAAAAATGTCAATATTGAGACTCATTCCCTCCGCAGCCCATCCATCGGATTCTGTAATCGGTGTGATAAGCTATTAATGAACACAGAGAAGCTATAGTTAGGCACTCCAATGGCTTCTTTGTGTCCAGTAATAGGTTATAACTCCATATTTATACTAAATTCTAGATATCAGCGAACACCACCCGATACCATACAGCTCAAAATTCAATACTTCCAATCCTTAGCTTCCCAAAAGATTAACTTAACTTTTTAAATTCTTTTGAAATTAGGAGTTAAATGGAACTTCGAACTTATTTTTAGCCTGCATTTTAAGACCTGTAAATTCTATTTTTAAAATAGTTGACTACTAAATAAACAAATACTGAATACAAGTTTAGGTAAAGATACAAGAGTTAAGACCGGCACAATAAGCAGTTCGTCTTTATTAAAAGACAAACTGTACTGTATATATATATACAACTTACAAAAAGGCATGTTTTCATTCAAAACATTAAATACAAATTCACTAAGACCCTCAGCAACAGCTCACTGTCGCCCATTTTCGAAATTGTCCGCCACAACTGCCAGGGGGCAGTTCGCGGATAGCTCCACATCCTAATTTGTTCATATTATATCTTTGTGCCTATGTGCCAAATTTGGTGCTTATATCAAAAAGTGCATAATAGGTTATCTAATCCGCTATACTAATTACTACTTCAATATTAAAACATTTTATAGAACTGAAACGCAAGTTCGTCGGAACTATTTCTGAACATTAGACGAATGTCTTATACCATATCAGGACGCCAGAATTGTTTAAATGCATCACCTTTCATCACATATAGAGCTTCCAAGGGCCCAGACACGGCTCTATGTAGAGTAAAGGATCATATCCTTGGGCTCTGGGAGTATTATCTCCAATGGGGAATAAAAATCAAGCTGAAGAATTGTCCCTATTGACAAATACATTAACTAAGATGCTGAGAAAGATGCCAACCCATCCCAGCCCTTTTATTAATTTACTTACAGGAAACTCACCCACAGACGACCGATATCGCCAGGTATCCTTGATGGATCTAGCTTTTGGAATAGCTATGGGAGATAGCTTTGGGAACTTCTACGATGCTGCAGGATCGCAGCACAACAGAAGTTGAAGCCACCAAGCAACCAAACCAACCAACAACCGACACGGAGCTAAAAATTTTTCAGCATTATCATCACCACACCCATCAACGAAAGTCAGCACTGCTCAGCCGACCTATATTTAAGTAAAACTTACTCTTAGACTTAAGAAACTTTGCAATACAACAATGTAAAAACTAAATGTAACCAACTTAACCAAGCAGAGCCCCTATTATGTGCTCGCAGATTAAAATAAATAAATAATTGTAAATAGATAGTACCTAACTAGCCAATGTAACAACCTTCTGAGCATAAATCAAAATATGGTATGTATGTTAGATGCACATCTTGATGAAATCACCCCTGTCAAAACTGGAAAGTGAAATCGAGATCAGAAAGGAAAAAGGAATTGAGCCCAGACGACTGTCCGAATTTAGTTCTATTTTTTTAAAACTTCGGAAAGTTACATACATTCACATGTTTATCTTTTTAATTTTCTCGCGCTCCCATACGCATATTAAAAGCTTTCGAAACCAACCCGAAACATTCCGATCTACAATAAAACTTTCGTTTTTGTTGTAGCTTTGCTCTTTGCTAGCGATGTCACATCGCGCCCTCCTCCTGTTAATCGACATGTGAATTATTTTTGGCAGGCAAAACTTTTCCTTGTCGTCCGAATGTTTCGCGTTGGCTTGTTAGAACCTAAATAATTATTGGGGGAACCTTAAAAACTTTGGGATGGAAAGAACAATTTTTTGCTGGTTGGTTGAAGGTTGCATTTTCATAGGAATTACATTAATCTGGATGTTTCTTTTTCTTCTCTTTTATTGCGGATCCAACACAACAAAAAATATAGGTTGACTGACAGGTTCAAATACAATTGAAAATAAATTGATAGGTGAAAAAAAAATGTCAATCGAATATTTCACTTTAATTTTGTTTTTTTTAATTTATTCGTAGTAGCCTTAGAAATTTTATTTTTCTATATAAGCTACGAAAATTAAAAAAAATATTCATTACGAAAAAAAAAATTGAGCGAGAAACATCTCGAGCTGATCAAATAAATTTTTCAAGAAAAAGACATACCAAATAGAACAAAACAAAACCCATAAACACTAACCATAAACTAACATTATTACGTATAGGTAATAAATAAAATATTTAATTTGGTTTAGTTAAGTTATTTTAAGTTAAGATTTAATTCTTTCTTTTAATTATTAAATATTCAGCCTTATTACATGGCTTATCATACAACGAATCCCCAAAAAAAGTATCATAGCTTCCGCCGTAGCAGAAATTCTATAAAAATATTTCTGCTAGGACCGAAGCTATGATACGATATTTTCGGGATTTCACCACGGGGCCTGTGATAAGGCTCATTAATAAGAAAAAGAAATGCATGAAAATTTTAAATTAATTTCAAATCCCATAAATTTTGAAGCTTTTTTCAATTTTTTTTAGATACATACCTAATTGAAAATACAAAAATAAAACAATTACCAAATTACCACAAGACAAGACCATGAATTTCAGTAATTATACGATAATTTTATTTAACATGTATGTATGTCAAGCCTTACCTATTTTTATTTTTAGATTTTCAATTAGGAACAAATATAGAAATGGCGACAAGATTCATGGGATTAGGTAAATAATAGAAATTATTAATAATCAATGCATGCTTAAGCTTTCATTTTTCAGATTATTCTGCAATTGCAATCGCGTTCAACGATGAATTCGATGACAAAATCGAGGAAGATATCCCGGTTGCAACGAGCAAAAACATCGACGGCACAATCATCGAAACGAAAACGGCAAAAAAAGTTACATTTTTCGATGATTTTATCGTCGATGTAACCAATAAAATTCTCGACGATGTTTTAGACGATATCGCGGACCTTGAAAAAATTTCTACCCGAAATCTTATGAAAACTTCTTCAGCCAGAGAAAGCTTCTGGCATTCAAAATTTTTTGGTTGGACGCGATTATGTAGATTTTCTTCGGCGTTGATTCCAACTTTTTAAATTTTTTTTATATCTTGATTGTTTTTTTTTTTTCTTCAATAGATAATTTTTTTTAATTTGAATGACATATTTTCAAAAAAACACTAAATTAAAAAAAAAAACTAACTGACAAAAACAAAACAAAACAACTTAATTAAATAAAATTTTCTATTTCATGAGTTTTTTCTAATTCCAATTGTATTTATTTCCTTAGCAAAAATAACTTACATTAATATATACCTTTAAACGTTATTGCTATTGTTATTTTTTTTATTAGATAAATGGAAGGGTGGTAGGCCAAAATCGAGGTAAGAAAATTGAAAAGAAATAAATTAAATAAGATTATTTTCAGTCATCAGCGTTAACTGTTTTTCTGTTATTTTAATACCATAACTGCCACTAACTCCAAATAGAACATTCAACTCAAGTGAATAAAAACCTGTGCCGAGATTCAGCTATTTCAGCGAGTGAGATGAGATGACTCGCCTTACTCGCCGACTCATCTCACTTCACTCGCAAAAGCGATTCAGCTATTTAAGTGAAATGAGTAAGTTCGAATTTAGTTTCGAACATGAGACAAAGAATAAATATAAAAGAGCTTAATTCTACCTCCTTGTCACACTCGTTATGCAAAACGAAATGAAACAAAAAATACAACAATGTAAACATTGGAATCTTTAATAATGGAGTTTGGAGTATCTTTTGTTTCAATTATTTTTTTTTGTCATAATTAAAGTTTAATGTGAGTTTCACCCTTGAGAAATAAAAAGTTTAAAAGTGTTGAAAGTGAATAGAATATAAATTTATTTAATATATACATATGTGCATATGATAATAAAATAAAATTAAAGAATCAATAAAAGGGTAGTTGTTTTTATCTACGTTGTTGTTTTTATTTCGTTTCCTATCCATGAAGGAATTCTTGTGAAAACCACACATACCTATCCAAAACTGGAAATTTACCAACACATACACCAAGTCACTGCGGAAATATCTGGCGAGTAATCTGACATTTCATTTCACTCGCTCACTCACTCCCTTTTGCTAACTGAATCGACTTTCGACAAAAAGTGACTCATCTCACTCACTCCCTGCGGCTTCGAATTAGCTGAATCTCGGCACTGGTTCGAAGATCCGTTCCTTACCAAACTGCTTGGTAACCTGAAGTTTAAAATGCGTTCTTACTTTTAGTAACATGCACCGTATATTGAATCCGATGAATGAGCTGCGGAGGGAAACAAACTCAATTTTGACATTTCGCTTCAGTAAAAATGTCAATATTGAGACTCATTCCCTCCGCAGCCCATCCATCGGATTCTGTAATCGGTGTGATAAGCTATTAATGAACACAGAGAAGCTATAGTTAGGCACTCCAATGGCTTCTTTGTGTCCAGTAATAGGTTATAACTCCATATTTATACTAAATTCTAGATATCAGCGAACACCACCCGATACCATACAGCTCAAAATTCAATACTTCCAATCCTTAGCTTCCCAAAAGATTAACTTAACTTTTTAAATTCTTTTGAAATTAGGAGTTAAATGGAACTTCGAACTTATTTTTAGCCTGCATTTTAAGACCTGTAAATTCTATTTTTAAAATAGTTGACTACTAAATAAACAAATACTGAATACAAGTTTAGGTAAAGGTACAAGAGTTAAGACCGGCACAATAAGCAGTTCGTCTTTATTAAAAGACAAACTGTACTGTATATATATATACAACTTACAAAAAGGCATGTTTTCATTCAAAACATTAAATACAAATTCACTAAGACCCTCAGCAACAGCTCACTGTCGCCCATTTTCGAAATTGTCCGCCACAACTGCCAGGGGGCAGTTCGCGGATAGCTCCACATCCTAATTTGTTCATATTATATCTTTGTGTCTATGTGCCAAATTTGGTGCTTATATCAAAAAGTGCATAATAGGTTATCTAATCCGCTATACTAATTACTACTTCAATATTAAAACATTTTATAGAACTGAAACGCAAGTTCGTCGGAACTATTTCTGAACATTAGACGAATGTCTTATACCATATCAGGACGCCAGAATTGTTTAAATGCATCACCTTTCATCACATATAGAGCTTCCAAGGGCCCAGACACGGCTCTATGTAGAGTAAAGGATCATATCCTTGGGCTCTGGGAGTATTATCTCCAATGGGGAATAAAAATCAAGCTGAAGAATTGTCCCTATTGACAAATACATTAACTAAGATGCTGAGAAAGATGCCAACCCATCCCAGCCCTTTTATTAATTTACTTACAGGAAACTCACCCACAGACGACCGATATCGCCAGGTATCCTTGATGGATCTAGCTTTTGGAATAGCTATGGGAGATAGCTTTGGGAACTTCTACGATGCTGCAGGATCGCAGCACAACAGAAGTTGAAGCCACCAAGCAACCAAACCAACCAACAACCGACACGGAGCTAAAAATTTTTCAGCATTATCATCACCACACCCATCAACGAAAGTCAGCACTGCTCAGCCGACCTATATTTAAGTAAAACTTACTCTTAGACTTAAGAAACTTTGCAATACAACAATGTAAAAACTAAATGTAACCAACTTAACCAAGCAGAGCCCCTATTATGTGCTCGCAGATTAAAATAAATAAATAATTGTAAATAGATAGTACCTAACTAGCCAATGTAACAACCTTCTGAGCATAAATCAAAATATGGTATGTATGTTAGATGCACATCTTGATGAAATCACCCCTGTCAAAACTGGAAAGTGAAATCGAGATCAGAAAGGAAAAAGGAATTGAGCCCAGACGACTGTCCGAATTTAGTTCTATTTTTTTAAAACTTCGGAAAGTTACATACATTCACATGTTTATCTTTTTAATTTTTTCGCGCTCCCATACGCATATTAAAAGCTTTCGAAACAAACCCGAAACATTCCGATCTACAATAAAACTTTCGTTTTTGTTGTAGCTTTGCTCTTTGCTAGCGATGTCACATCGCGCCCTCCTCCTGTTAATCGACATGTGAATTATTTTTGGCAGGCAAAACTTTTCCTTGTCGTCCGAATGTTTCGCGTTGGCTTGTTAGAACCTAAATAATTATTGGGGGAACCTTAAAAACTTTGGGATGGAAAGAACAATTTTTTGCTGGTTGGTTGAAGGTTGCATTTTCATAGGAATTACATTAATCTGGATGTTTCTTTTTCTTCTCTTTTATTGCGGATCCAACACAACAAAAAATATAGGTTGACTGACAGGTTCAAATACAATTGAAAATAAATTGATAGGTGAAAAACAAATGTCAATCGAATATTTCACTTTAATTTTGTTTTTTTTAATTTATTCGTAGTAGCCTTAGAAATTTTATTTTTCTATATAAGCTACGAAAATTAAAAAAAATATTCATTACGAAAAAAAAAATTGAGCGAGAAACATCTCGAGCTGATCAAATAAATTTTTCAAGAAAAAGACATACCAAATAGAACAAAACAAACCCCATAAACACTAACCATAAACTAACATTATTACGTATAGGTAATAAATAAAATATTTAATTTGGTTTAGTTAAGTTATTTTAAGTTAAGATTTAATTCTTTCTTTTAATTATTAAATATTCAGCCTTATTACATGGCTTATCATACAACGAATCCCCAAAAAAAGTATCATAGCTTCCGCCGTAGCAGAAATTCTATAAAAATATTTCTGCTAGGACCGAAGCTATGATACGATATTTTCGGGATTTCACCACGGGGCCTGTGATAAGGCTCATTAATAAGAAAAAGAAATGCATGAAAATTTTAAATTAATTTCAAATCCCATAAATTTTGAAGCTTTTTTCAATTTTTTTTAGATACATACCTAATTGAAAATACAAAAATAAAACAATTACCAAATTACCACAAGACAAGACCATGAATTTCAGTAATTATACGATAATTTTATTTAACATGTATGTATGTCAAGCCTTACCTATTTTTATTTTTAGATTTTCAATTAGGAACAAATATAGAAATGGCGACAAGATTCATGGGATTAGGTAAATAATAGAAATTATTAATAATCAATGCATGCTTAAGCTTTCATTTTTCAGATTATTCTGCAATTGCAATCGCGTTCAACGATGAATTCGATGACAAAATCGAGGAAGATATCCCGGTTGCAACGAGCAAAAACATCGACGGCACAATCATCGAAACGAAAACGGCAAAAAAAGTTACATTTTTCGATGATTTTATCGTCGATGTAACCAATAAAATTCTCGACGATGTTTTAGACGATATCGCGGACCTTGAAAAAATTTCTACCCGTAATCTTATGAAAACTTCTTCAGCCAGAGAAAGCTTCTGGCATTCAAAATTTTTTGGTTGGACGCGATTATGTAGATTTTCTTCGGCGTTGATTCCAACTTTTTAAATTTTTTTTATATCTTGATTGTTTTTTTTTTTTCTTCAATAGATAATTTTTTTTAATTTGAATGACATATTTTCAAAAAAACACTAAATTAAAAAAAAAAAAACTAACTGACAAAAACAAAACAAAACAACTTAATTAAATAAAATTTTCTATTTCATGAGTTTTTTCTAATTCCAATTGTATTTATTTCCTTAGCAAAAATAACTTACATTAATATATACCTTTAAACGTTATTGCTATTGTTATTTTTTTTATTAGATAAATGGAAGGGTGGTAGGTAGGTACCTGCTGTGTAAGTTTTGGCCAAAATCGAGGTAAGAAAATTGAAAAGAAATAAATTAAATAAGATTATTTTCAGTCATCAGCGTTAACTGTTTTTCTGTTATTTTAATACCATAACTGCCACTAACTCCAAATAGAACATTCAACTCAAGTGAATAAAAACCTGGTTCGAAGATCCGTTCCTTACCAAACTGCTTGGTAACCTGAAGTTTAAAATGCGTTCTTACTTTTAGTAACATGCACCGTATATTGAATCCGATGAATGAGCTGCGGAGGGAAACAAACTCAATTTTGACATTTCGCTTCAGTAAAAATGTCAATATTGAGACTCATTCCCTCCGCAGCCCATCCATCGGATTCTGTAATCGGTGTGATAAGCTATTAATGAACACAGAGAAGCTATAGTTAGGCACTCCAATGGCTTCTTTGTGTCCAGTAATAGGTTATAACTCCATATTTATACTAAATTCTAGATATCAGCGAACACCACCCGATACCATACAGCTCAAAAATTCAATACTTCCAATCCTTAGCTTCCCAAAAGATTAACTTAACTTTTTAAATTCTTTTGAAATTAGGAGTTAAATGGAACTTCGAACTTATTTTTAGCCTGCATTTTAAGACCTGTAAATTCTATTTTTAAAATAGTTGACTACTAAATAAACAAATACTGAATACAAGTTTAGGTAAAGATACAAGAGTTAAGACCGGCACAATAAGCAGTTCGTCTTTATTAAAAGACAAACTGTACTGTATATATATATATAACTTACAAAAAGGCATGTTTTCATTCAAAACATTAAATACAAATTCACTAAGACCCTCAGCAACAGCTCACTGTCGCCCATTTTCGAAATTGTCCGCCACAACTACAACTGCCAGGGGGCAGTTCGCGGATAGCTCCACATCCTAATTTGTTCATATTATATCTTTGTGTCTATGTGCCTAATTTGGTGCTTATATCAAAAAGTGCATAATAGGTTATCTAATCCGCTATACTAATTACTACTTCAATATTAAAACATTTTATAGTTCGTCGGAACTATTTCTGAACATTAGACGAATGTCTTATACCATATCAGGACGCCAGAATTGTTTAAATGCATCACCTTTCATCACATATAGAGCTTCCAAGGGCCCAGACACGGCTCTATGTAGAGTAAAGGATCATATCCTTGGGCTCTGGGAGTATTATCTCCAATGGGGAATAAAAATCAAGCTGAAGAATTGTCCCTATTGACAAATACATTAACTAAGATGCTGAGAAAGATGCCAACCCATCCCAGCCCTTTTATTAATTTACTTACAGGAAACTCACCCACAGACGACCGATATCGCCAGGTATCCTTGATGGATCTAGCTTTTGGAATAGCTATGGGAGATAGCTTTGGGAACTTCTACGATGCTGCAGGATCGCAGCACAACAGAAGTTGAAGCCACCAAGCAACCAAACCAACCAACAACCGACACGGAGCTAAAAATTTTTCAGCATTATCATCACCACACCCATCAACGAAAGTCAGCACTGCTCAGCCGACCTATATTTAAGTAAAACTTACTCTTAGTCTTAAGAAACTTTGCAATACAACAATGTAAAAACTAAATGTAACCAACTTAACCAAGCAGAGCCCCTATTATGTGCTCGCAGATTAAAATAAATAAATAATTGTAAATAGATAGTACCTAACTAGCCAATGTAACAACCTTCTGAGCATAAATCAAAATATGGTATGTATGTTAGATGCACATCTTGATGAAATCACCCCTGTCAAAACTGGAAAGTGAAATCGAGATCAGAAAGGAAAAAGGAATTGAGCCCAGACGACTGTCCGAATTTAGTTCTATTTTTTTAAAACTTCGGAAAGTTACATACATTCACATGTTTATCTTTTTAATTTTCTCGCGCTCCCATACGCATATTAAAAGCTTTCGAAACCAACCCGAAACATTCCGATCTACAATAAAACTTTCGTTTTTGTTGTAGCTTTGCTCTTTGCTAGCGATGTCACATCGCGCCCTCCTCCTGTTAATCGACATGTGAATTATTTTTGGCAGGCAAAACTTTTCCTTGTCGTCCGAATGTTTCGCGTTGGCTTGTTAGAACCTAAATAATTATTGGGGGAACCTTAAAAACTTTGGGATGGAAAGAACAATTTTTTGCTGGTTGGTTGAAGGTTGCATTTTCATAGGAATTACATTAATCTGGATGTTTCTTTTTCTTCTCTTTTATTGCGGATCCAACACAACAAAAAATATAGGTTGACTGACAGGTTCAAATACAATTGAAAATAAATTGATAGGTGAAAAAAAATGTCAATCGAATATTTCACTTTAATTTTGTTTTTTTTAATTTATTCGTAGTAGCCTTAGAAATTTTATTTTTCTATATAAGCTACGAAAATTAAAAAAAATATTCATTACGAAAAAAAAAATTGAGCGAGAAACATCTCGAGCTGATCAAATAAATTTTTCAAGAAAAAGACATACCAAATAGAACAAAATAAACCCCATAAACACTAACCATAAACTAACATTATTACGTATAGGTAATAAATAAAATATTTAATTTGGTTTAGTTAAGTTATTTTAAGTTAAGATTTAATTCTTTCTTTTAATTATTAAATATTCAGCCTTATTACATGGCTTATCATACAACGAATCCCCAAAAAAAGTATCATAGCTTCCGCCGTAGCAGAAATTCTATAAAAATATTTCTGCTAGGACCGAAGCTATGATACGATATTTTCGGGATTTCACCACGGGGCCTGTGATAAGGCTCATTAATAAGAAAAAGAAATGCATGAAAATTTTAAATTAATTTCAAATCCCTTTTTTCAATTTTTTTTAGATACATACCTAATTGAAAATACAAAAATAAAACAATTACCAAATTACCACAAGACAAGACCATGAATTTCAGTAATTATACGATAATTTTATTTAACATGTATGTATGTCAAGCCTTACCTATTTTTATTTTTAGATTTTCAATTAGGAACAAATATAGAAATGGCGACAAGATTCATGGGATTAGGTAAATAATAGAAATTATTAATAATCAATGCATGCTTAAGCTTTCATTTTTCAGATTATTCTGCAATTGCAATCGCGTTCAACGATGAATTCGATGACAAAATCGAGGAAGATATCCCGGTTGCAACGAGCAAAAACATCGACGGCACAATCATCGAAACGAAAACGGCAAAAAAAGTTACATTTTTCGATGATTTTATCGTCGATGTAACCAATAAAATTCTCGACGATGTTTTAGACGATATCGCGGACCTTGAAAAAATTTCTACCCGAAATCTTATGAAAACTTCTTCAGCCAGAGAAAGCTTCTGGCATTCAAAATTTTTTGGTTGGACGCGATTATGTAGATTTTCTTCGGCGTTGATTCCAACTTTTTAAATTTTTTTTATATCTTGATTGTTTTTTTTTTTTCTTCAATAGATAATTTTTTTTAATTTGAATGACATATTTTCAAAAAAACACTAAATTAAAAAAAAAAACTAACTGACAAAAACAAAACAAAACAACTTAATTAGATAAAATTTTCTATTTCATGAGTTTTTTCTAATTCCAATTGTATTTATTTCCTTAGCAAAAATAACTTACATTAATATATACCTTTAAACGTTATTGCTATTGTTATTTTTTTTATTAGATAAATGGAAGGGTGGTAGGTAGGTACCTGCTGTGTAAGTTTTGGCCAAAATCGAGGTAAGAAAATTGAAAAGAAATAAATTAAATAAGATTATTTTCAGTCATCAGCGTTAACTGTTTTTCTGTTATTTTAATACCATAACTGCCACTAACTCCAAATAGAACATTCAACTCAAGTGAATAAAAACCTGGTTCGAAGATCCGTTCCTTACCAAACTGCTTGGTAACCTGAAGTTTAAAATGCGTTCTTACTTTTAGTAACATGCACCGTATATTGAATCCGATGAATGAGCTGCGGAGGGAAACAAACTCAATTTTGACATTTCGCTTCAGTAAAAATGTCAATATTGAGACTCATTCCCTCCGCAGCCCATCCATCGGATTCTGTAATCGGTGTGATAAGCTATTAATGAACACAGAGAAGCTATAGTTAGGCACTCCAATGGCTTCTTTGTGTCCAGTAATAGGTTATAACTCCATATTTATACTAAATTCTAGATATCAGCGAACACCACCCGATACCATACAGCTCAAAATTCAATACTTCCAATCCTTAGCTTCCCAAAAGATTAACTTAACTTTTTAAATTCTTTTGAAATTAGGAGTTAAATGGAACTTCGAACTTATTTTTAGCCTGCATTTTAAGACCTGTAAATTCTATTTTTAAAATGGTTGACTACTAAATAAACAAATACTGAATACAAGTTTAGGTAAAGATACAAGAGTTAAGACCGGCACAATAAGCAGTTCGTCTTTATTAAAAGACAAACTGTACTGTATATATATATACAACTTACAAAAAGGCATGTTTTCATTCAAAACATTAAATACAAATTCACTAAGACCCTCAGCAACAGCTCACTGTCGCCCATTTTCGAAATTGTCCGCCACAACTGCCAGGGGGCAGTTCGCGGATAGCTCCACATCCTAATTTGTTCATATTATATCTTTGTGCCTATGTGCCAAATTTGGTGCTTATATCAAAAAGTGCATAATAGGTTATCTAATCCGCTATACTAATTACTACTTCAATATTAAAACATTTTATAGAACTGAAACGCAAGTTCGTCGGAACTATTTCTGAACATTAGACGAATGTCTTATACCATATCAGGACGCCAGAATTGTTTAAATGCATCACCTTTCATCACATATAGAGCTTCCAAGGGCCCAGACACGGCTCTATGTAGAGTAAAGGATCATATCCTTGGGCTCTGGGAGTATTATCTCCAATGGGGAATAAAAATCAAGCTGAAGAATTGTCCCTATTGACAAATACATTAACTAAGATGCTGAGAAAGATGCCAACCCATCCCAGCCCTTTTATTAATTTACTTACAGGAAACTCACCCACAGACGACCGATATCGCCAGGTATCCTTGATGGATCTAGCTTTTGGAATAGCTATGGGAGATAGCTTTGGGAACTTCTACGATGCTGCAGGATCGCAGCACAACAGAAGTTGAAGCCACCAAGCAACCAAACCAACCAACAACCGACACGGAGCTAAAAATTTTTCAGCATTATCATCACCACACCCATCAACGAAAGTCAGCACTGCTCAGCCGACCTATATTTAAGTAAAACTTACTCTTAGACTTAAGAAACTTTGCAATACAACAATGTAAAAACTAAATGTAACCAACTTAACCAAGCAGAGCCCCTATTATGTGCTCGCAGATTAAAATAAATAAATAATTGTAAATAGATAGTACCTAACTAGCCAATGTAACAACCTTCTGAGCATAAATCAAAATATGGTATGTATGTTAGATGCACATCTTGATGAAATCACCCCTGTCAAAACTGGAAAGTGAAATCGAGATCAGAAAGGAAAAAGGAATTGAGCCCAGACGACTGTCCGAATTTAGTTCTATTTTTTTAAAACTTCGGAAAGTTACATACATTCACATGTTTATCTTTTTAATTTTCTCGCGCTCCCATACGCATATTAAAAGCTTTCGAAACCAACCCGAAACATTCCGATCTACAATAAAACTTTCGTTTTTGTTGTAGCTTTGCTCTTTGCTAGCGATGTCACATCGCGCCCTCCTCCTGTTAATCGACATGTGAATTATTTTTGGCAGGCAAAACTTTTCCTTGTCGTCCGAATGTTTCGCGTTGGCTTGTTAGAACCTAAATAATTATTGGGGGAACCTTAAAAACTTTGGGATGGAAAGAACAATTTTTTGCTGGTTGGTTGAAGGTTGCATTTTCATAGGAATTACATTAATCTGGATGTTTCTTTTTCTTCTCTTTTATTGCGGATCCAACACAACAAAAAATATAGGTTGACTGACAGGTTCAAATACAATTGAAAATAAATTGATAGGTGAAAAAAAAATGTCAATCGAATATTTCACTTTAATTTTGTTTTTTTTAATTTATTCGTAGTAGCCTTAGAAATTTTATTTTTCTATATAAGCTACGAAAATTAAAAAAAATATTCATTACGAAAAAAAAAATTGAGCGAGAAACATCTCGAGCTGATCAAATAAATTTTTCAAGAAAAAGACATACCAAATAGAACAAAACAAAACCCATAAACACTAACCATAAACTAACATTATTACGTATAGGTAATAAATAAAATATTTAATTTGGTTTAGTTAAGTTATTTTAAGTTAAGATTTAATTCTTTCTTTTAATTATTAAATATTCAGCCTTATTACATGGCTTATCATACAACGAATCCCCAAAAAAAGTATCATAGCTTCCGCCGTAGCAGAAATTCTATAAAAATATTTCTGCTAGGACCGAAGCTATGATACGATATTTTCGGGATTTCACCACGGGGCCTGTGATAAGGCTCATTAATAAGAAAAAGAAATGCATGAAAATTTTAAATTAATTTCAAATCCCATAAATTTTGAAGCTTTTTTCAATTTTTTTTAGATACATACCTAATTGAAAATACAAAAATAAAACAATTACCAAATTACCACAAGACAAGACCATGAATTTCAGTAATTATACGATAATTTTATTTAACATGTATGTATGTCAAGCCTTACCTATTTTTATTTTTAGATTTTCAATTAGGAACAAATATAGAAATGGCGACAAGATTCATGGGATTAGGTAAATAATAGAAATTATTAATAATCAATGCATGCTTAAGCTTTCATTTTTTCAGATTATTCTGCAATTGCAATCGCGTTCAACGATGAATTCGATGACAAAATCGAGGAAGATATCCCGGTTGCAACGAGCAAAAACATCGACGGCACAATCATCGAAACGAAAACGGCAAAAAAAGTTACATTTTTCGATGATTTTATCGTCGATGTAACCAATAAAATTCTCGACGATGTTTTAGACGATATCGCGGACCTTGAAAAAATTTCTACCCGAAATCTTATGAAAACTTCTTCAGCCAGAGGAAGCTTCTGGCATTCAAAATTTTTTGGTTGGACGCGATTATGTAGATTTTCTTCGGCGTTGATTCCAACTTTTTAAATTTTTTTTATATCTTGATTGTTTTTTTTTTTTCTTCAATAGATAATTTTTTTTAATTTGAATGACATATTTTCAAAAAAACACTAAATTAAAAAAAAAAACTAACTGACAAAAACAAAACAAAACAACTTAATTAAATAAAATTTTCTATTTCATGAGTTTTTTCTAATTCCAATTGTATTTATTTCCTTAGCAAAAATAACTTACATTAATATATACCTTTAAACGTTATTGCTATTGTTATTTTTTTTATTAGATAAATGGAAGGGTGGTAGGTAGGTACCTGCTGTGTTAGTTTTGGCCAAAATCGAGGTAAGAAAATTGAAAAGAAATAAATTAAATAAGATTATTTTCAGTCATAAGCGTTAACTGTTTTTCTGTTATTTTAATACCATAACTGCCACTAACTCCAAATAGAACATTCAACTCAAGTGAATAAAAACCTGGTTCGAAGATCCGTTCCTTACCAAACTGCTTGGTAACCTGAAGTTTAAAATGCGTTCTTACTTTTAGTAACATGCACCGTATATTGAATCCGATGAATGAGCTGCGGAGGGAAACAAACTCAATTTTGACATTTCGCTTCAGTAAAAATGTCAATATTGAGACTCATTCCCTCCGCAGCCCATCCATCGGATTCTGTAATCGGTGTGATAAGCTATTAATGAACACAGAGAAGCTATAGTTAGGCACTCCAATGGCTTCTTTGTGTCCAGTAATAGGTTATAACTCCATATTTATACTAAATTCTAGATATCAGCGAACACCACCCGATACCATACAGCTCAAAATTCAATACTTCCAATCCTTAGCTTCCCAAAAGATTAACTTAACTTTTTAAATTCTTTTGAAATTAGGAGTTAAATGGAACTTCGAACTTATTTTTAGCCTGCATTTTAAGACCTGTAAATTCTATTTTTAAAATAGTTGACTACTAAATAAACAAATACTGAATACAAGTTTAGGTAAAGATACAAGAGTTAAGACCGGCACAATAAGCAGTTCGTCTTTATTAAAAGACAAACTGTACTGTATATATATATACAACTTACAAAAAGGCATGTTTTCATTCAAAACATTAAATACAAATTCACTAAGACCCTCAGCAACAGCTCACTGTCGCCCATTTTCGAAATTGTCCGCCACAACTGCCAGGGGGCAGTTCGCGGATAGCTCCACATCCTAATTTGTTCATATTATATCTTTGTGTCTATGTGCCAAATTTGGTGCTTATATCAAAAAGTGCATAATAGGTTATCTAATCCGCTATACTAATTACTACTTCAATATTAAAACATTTTATAGAACTGAAACGCAAGTTCGTCGGAACTATTTCTGAACATTAGACGAATGTCTTATACCATATCAGGACGCCAGAATTGTTTAAATGCATCACCTTTCATCACATATAGAGCTTCCAAGGGCCCAGACACGGCTCTATGTAGAGTAAAGGATCATATCCTTGGGCTCTGGGAGTATTATCTCCAATGGGGAATAAAAATCAAGCTGAAGAATTGTCCCTATTGACAAATACATTAACTAAGATGCTGAGAAAGATGCCAACCCATCCCAGCCCTTTTATTAATTTACTTACAGGAAACTCACCCACAGACGACCGATATCGCCAGGTATCCTTGATGGATCTAGCTTTTGGAATAGCTATGGGAGATAGCTTTGGGAACTTCTACGATGCTGCAGGATCGCAGCACAACAGAAGTTGAAGCCACCAAGCAACCAAACCAACCAACAACCGACACGGAGCTAAAAATTTTTCAGCATTATCATCACCACACCCATCAACGAAAGTCAGCACTGCTCAGCCGACCTATATTTAAGTAAAACTTACTCTTAGACTTAAGAAACTTTGCAATACAACAATGTAAAAACTAAATGTAACCAACTTAACCAAGCAGAGCCCCTATTATGTGCTCGCAGATTAAAATAAATAAATAATTGTAAATAGATAGTACCTAACTAGCCAATGTAACAACCTTCTGAGCATAAATCAAAATATGGTATGTATGTTAGATGCACATCTTGATGAAATCACCCCTGTCAAAACTGGAAAGTGAAATCGAGATCAGAAAGGAAAAAGGAATTGAGCCCAGACGACTGTCCGAATTTAGTTCTATTTTTTTAAAACTTCGGAAAGTTACATACATTCACATGTTTATCTTTTTAATTTTCTCGCGCTCCCATACGCATATTAAAAGCTTTCGAAACCAACCCGAAACATTCCGATCTACAATAAAACTTTCGTTTTTGTTGTAGCTTTGCTCTTTGCTAGCGATGTCACATCGCGCCCTCCTCCTGTTAATCGACATGTGAATTATTTTTGGCAGGCAAAACTTTTCCTTGTCGTCCGAATGTTTCGCGTTGGCTTGTTAGAACCTAAATAATTATTGGGGGAACCTTAAAAACTTTGGGATGGAAAGAACAATTTTTTGCTGGTTGGTTGAAGGTTGCATTTTCATAGGAATTACAATAATCTGGATGTTTCTTTTTCTTCTCTTTTATTGCGGATCCAACACAACAAAAAATATAGGTTGACTGACAGGTTCAAATACAATTGAAAATAAATTGATAGGTGAAAAAAAAATGTCAATCGAATATTTCACTTTAATTTTGTTTTTTTTAATTTATTCGTAGTAGCCTTAGAAATTTTATTTTTCTATATAAGCTACGAAAATTAAAAAAAATATTCATTACGAAAAAAAAAATTGAGCGAGAAACATCTCGAGCTGATCAAATAAATTTTTCAAGAAAAAGACATACCAAATAGAACAAAACAAAACCCATAAACACTAACCATAAACTAACATTATTACGTATAGGTAATAAATAAAATATTTAATTTGGTTTAGTTAAGTTATTTTAAGTTAAGATTTAATTCTTTCTTTTAATTATTAAATATTCAGCCTTATTACATGGCTTATCATACAACGAATCCCCAAAAAAAGTATCATAGCTTCCGCCGTAGCAGAAATTCTATAAAAATATTTCTGCTAGGACCGAAGCTATGATACGATATTTTCGGGATTTCACCACGGGGCCTGTGATAAGGCTCATTAATAAGAAAAAGAAATGCATGAAAATTTTAAATTAATTTCAAATCCCATAAATTTTGAAGCTTTTTTCAATTTTTTTTAGATACATACCTAATTGAAAATACAAAAATAAAACAATTACCAAATACCACAAGACAAGACCATGAATTTCAGTAATTATACGATAATTTTATTTAACATGTACATATGTATGTCAAGCCTTACCTATTTTTATTTTTAGATTTTCAATTAGGAACAAATATAGAAATGGCGACAAGATTCATGGGATTAGGTAAATAATAGAAATTATTAATAATCAATGCATGCTTAAGCTTTCATTTTTCAGATTATTCTGCAATTGCAATCGCGTTCAACGATGAATTCGATGACAAAATCGAGGAAGATATCCCGGTTGCAACGAGCAAAAACATCGACGGCACAATCATCGAAACGAAAACGGCAAAAAAAGTTACATTTTTCGATGATTTTATCGTCGATGTAACCAATAAAATTCTCGACGATGTTTTAGACGATATCGCGGACCTTGAAAAAATTTCTACCCGAAATCTTATGAAAACTTCTTCAGCCAGAGAAAGCTTCTGGCATTCAAAATTTTTTGGTTGGACGCGATTATGTAGATTTTCTTCGGCGTTGATTCCAACTTTTTAAATTTTTTTTATATCTTGATTGTTTTTTTTTTTTCTTCAATAGATAATTTTTTTTAATTTGAATGACATATTTTCAAACAAACACTAAATTAAAAAAAAAAAAACTAACTGACAAAAACAAAACAAAACAACTTAATTAAATAAAATTTTCTATTTCATGAGTTTTTTCTAATTCCAATTGTATTTATTTCCTTAGCAAAAATAACTTACATTAATATATACCTTTAA
This sequence comes from Dasysyrphus tricinctus, assembly GCA_963921185.1. Lineage (NCBI taxonomy): Eukaryota > Metazoa > Arthropoda > Insecta > Diptera > Syrphidae > Dasysyrphus > Dasysyrphus tricinctus. Next base: position 76,280,116 of record OY992530.1, on the reverse strand, counting down.
ACGTTATTGCTATTGTTATTTTTTTTATTAGATAAATGGAAGGGTGGTAGGTAGGTACCTGCTGTGTAAGTTTTGGCCAAAATCGAGGTAAGAAAATTGAAAAGAAATAAATTAAATAAGATTATTTTCAGTCATCAGCGTTAACTGTTTTTCTGTTATTTTAATACCATAACTGCCACTAACTCCAAATAGAACATTCAACTAAAGTGAATAAAAACCTGGTTCGAAGATCCGTTCCTTACCAAACTGCTTGGTAACCTGAAGTTTAAAATGCGTTCTTACTTTTAGTAACATGCACCGTATATTGAATCCGATGAATGAGCTGCGGAGGGAAACAAACTCAATTTTGACATTTCGCTTCAGTAAAAATGTCAATATTGAGACTCATTCCCTCCGCAGCCCATCCATCGGATTCTGTAATCGGTGTGATAAGCAATTAATGAACACAGAGAAGCTATAGTTAGGCACTCCAATGGCTTCTTTGTGTCCAGTAATAGGTTATAACTCCATATTTATACTAAATTCTAGATATCAGCGAACACCACCCGATACCATACAGCTCAAAATTCAATACTTCCAATCCTTAGCTTCCCAAAAGATTAACTTAACTTTTTAAATTCTTTTGAAATTAGGAGTTAAATGGAACTTCGAACTTATTTTTAGCCTGCATTTTAAGACCTGTAAATTCTATTTTTAAAATAGTTGACTACTAAATAAACAAATACTGAATACAAGTTTAGGTAAAGATACAAGAGTTAAGACCGGCACAATAAGCAGTTCGTCTTTATTAAAAGACAAACTGTACTGTATATATATATACAACTTACAAAAAGGCATGTTTTCATTCAAAACATTAAATACAAATTCAATAAGACCCTCAGCAACAGCTCACTGTCGCCCATTTTCAAAATTGTCCGCCACAACTGCCAGGGGGCAGTTCGCGGATAGCTCCACAACCTAATTTGTTCATATTATATCTTTGTGTCTATGTGCCAAATTTGGTGCTTATATCAAAAAGTGCATAATAGGTTATCTAATCCGCTATACTAATTACTACTTCAATATTAAAACATTTTATAGAACTGAAACGCAAGTTCGTCGGAACTATTTCTGAACATTAGACGAATGTCTTATACCATATCAGGACGCCAGAATTGTTTAAATGCATCACCTTTCATCACATATAGAGCTTCCAAGGGCCCAGACACGGCTCTATGTAAAGGATCATATCCTTGGGCTCTGGGAGTATTATCTCCAATGGGGAATAAAAATCAAGCTGAAGAATTGTCCCTATTGACAAATACATTAACTAAGATGCTGAGAAAGATGCCAACCCATCCCAGCCCTTTTATTAATTTACTTACAGGAAACTCACCCACAGACGACCGATATCGCCAGGTATCCTTGATGGATCTAGCTTTTGGAATAGCTATGGGAGATAGCTTTGGGAACTTCTACGATGCTGCAGGATCGCAGCACAACAGAAGTTGAAGCCACCAAGCAACCAAACCAACCAACAACCGACACGGAGCTAAAAATTTTTCAGCATTATCATCACCACACCCATCAACGAAAGTCAGCACTGCTCAGCCGACCTATATTTAAGTAAAACTTACTCTTAGACTTAAGAAACTTTGCAATACAACAATGTAAAAACTAAATGTAACCAACTTAACCAAGCAGAGCCCCTATTATGTGCTCGCAGATTAAAATAAATAAATAATTGTAAATAGATAGTACCTAACTAGCCAATGTAACAACCTTCTGAGCATAAATCAAAATATGGTATGTATGTTAGATGCACATCTTGATGAAATCACCCCTGTCAAAACTGGAAAGTGAAATCGAGATCAGAAAGGAAAAAGGAATTGAGCCCAGACGACTGTCCGAATTTAGTTCTATTTTTTTAAAACTTCGGAAAGTTACATACATTCACATGTTTATCTTTTTAATTTTCTCGCGCTCCCATACGCATATTAAAAGCTTTCGAAACCAACCCGAAACATTCCGATCCACAATAAAACTTTCGTTTTTGTTGTAGCTTTACTCTTTGCTAGCGATGTCACATCGCGCCCTCCTCCTGTTAATCGACATGTGAATTATTTTTGGCAGGCAAAACTTTTCCTTGTCGTCCGAATGTTTCGCGTTGGCTTGTTAGAACCTAAATAATTATTGGGGGAACCTTAAAAACTTTGGGATGGAAAGAACAATTTTTTGCTGGTTGGTTGAAGGTTGCATTTTCATAGGAATTACATTAATCTGGATGTTTCTTTTTCTTCTCTTTTATTGCGGATCCAACACAACAAAAAATATAGGTTGACTGACAGGTTCAAATACAATTGAAAATAAATTGATAGGTGAAAAAAAAATGTCAATCGAATATTTCACTTTAATTTTGTTTTTTTTAATTTATTCGTAGTAGCCTTAGAAATTTTATTTTTCTATATAAGCTACGAAAATTAAAAAAAATATTCATTACGAAAAAAAAAATTGAGCGAGAAACATCTCGAGCTGATCAAATAAATTTTTCAAGAAAAAGACATACCAAATAGAACAAAACAAAACCCATAAACACTAACCATAAACTAACATTATTACGTATAGGTAATAAATAAAAAATTTAATTTGGTTTAGTTAAGTTATTTTAAGTTAAGATTTAATTCTTTCTTTTAATTATTAAATATTCAGCCTTATTACATGGCTTATCATACAACGAATCCCCAAAAAAAGTATCATAGCTTCCGCCGTAGCAGAAATTCTATAAAAATATTTCTGCTAGGACCGAAGCTATGATACGATATTTTCGGGATTTCACCACGGGGCCTGTGATAAGGCTCATTAATAAGAAAAAGAAATGCATGAAAATTTTAAATTAATTTCAAATCCCATAAATTTTGAAGCTTTTTTCAATTTTTTTTAGATACATACCTAATTGAAAATACAAAAATAAAACAATTACCAAATTACCACAAGACAAGACCATGAATTTCAGTAATTATACGATAATTTTATTTAACATGTATGTATGTCAAGCCTTACCTATTTTTATTTTTAGATTTTCAATTAGGAACAAATATAGAAATGGCGACAAGATTCATGGGATTAGGTAAATAATAGAAATTATTAATAATCAATGCATGCTTAAGCTTTCATTTTTCAGATTATTCTGCAATTGCAATCGCGTTCAACGATGAATTCGATGACAAAATCGAGGAAGATATCCCGGTTGCAACGAGCAAAAACATCGACGGCACAATCATCGAAACGAAAACGGCAAAAAAAGTTACATTTTTCGATGATTTTATCGTCGATGTAACCAATAAAATTCTCGACGATGTTTTAGACGATATCGCGGACCTTGAAAAAATTTCTACCCGAAATCTTATGAAAACTTCTTCAGCCAGAGAAAGCTTCTGGCATTCAAAATTTTTTGGTTGGACGCGATTATGTAGATTTTCTTCGGCGTTGATTCCAACTTTTTAAATTTTTTTTATATCTTGATTGTTTTTTTTTTTTCTTCAATAGATAATTTTTTTTAATTTGAATGACATATTTTCAAACAAACACTAAATTAAAAAAAAAAAAACTAACTGACAAAAACAAAACAAAACAACTTAATTAAATAAAATTTTCTATTTCATGAGTTTTTTCTAATTCCAATTGTATTTATTTCCTTAGCAAAAATAACTTACATTAATATATACCTTTAAACGTTATTGCTATTGTTATTTTTTTTATTAGATAAATGGAAGGGTGGTAGGTAGGTACCTGCTGTGTAAGTTTTGGCCAAAATCGAGGTAAGAAAATTGAAAAGAAATAAATTAAATAAGATTATTTTCAGTCATCAGCGTTAACTGTTTTTCTGTTATTTTAATACCATAACTGCCACTAACTCCAAATAGAACATTCAACTCAAGTGAATAAAAACCTGGTTCGAAGATCCGTTCCTTACCAAACTGCTTGGTAACCTGAAGTTTAAAATGCGTTCTTACTTTTAGTAACATGCACCGTATATTGAATCCGATGAATGAGCTGCGGAGGGAAACAAACTCAATTTTGACATTTCGCTTCAGTAAAAATGTCAATATTGAGACTCATTCCCTCCGCAGCCCATCCATCGGATTCTGTAATCGGTGTGATAAGCTATTAATGAACACAGAGAAGCTATAGTTAGGCACTCCAATGGCTTCTTTGTGTCCAGTAATAGGTTATAACTCCATATTTATACTAAATTCTAGATATCAGCGAACACCACCCGATACCATACAGCTCAAAATTCAATACTTCCAATCCTTAGCTTCCCAAAAGATTAACTTAACTTTTTAAATTCTTTTGAAATTAGGAGTTAAATGGAACTTCGAACTTATTTTTAGCCTGCATTTTAAGACCTGTAAATTCTATTTTTAAAATAGTTGACTACTAAATAAACAAATACTGAATACAAGTTTAGGTAAAGATACAAGAGTTAAGACCGGCACAATAAGCAGTTCGTCTTTATTAAAAGACAAACTGTACTGTATATATATATACAACTTACAAAAAGGCATGTTTTCATTCAAAACATTAAATACAAATTCACTAAGACCCTCAGCAACAGCTCACTGTCGCCCATTTTCGAAATTGTCCGCCACAACTGCCAGGGGGCAGTTCGCGGATAGCTCCACATCCTAATTTGTTCATATTATATCTTTGTGTCTATGTGCCAAATTTGGTGCTTATATCAAAAAGTGCATAATAGGTTATCTAATCCGCTATACTAATTACTACTTCAATATTAAAACACTAGCAGAAAATACCCGGCGCTGCCGGGTCCCTGTGAAACAAATTTCCTCCGCACAAAAAGTCCTATGTAATGACAACTTAAACATCCTACAAAACTTTTTTTATTTCGTTAAAAAAAAATTTCTTTTTTTCCTTTGAGTATTTGTTTTTGTATTAATTTAATATTATATTTTATTATATAAAAATGAAATGAAAATTTGTGTGTCCGGGCATCAAATCTAAACCACAGCACAGAATAACTTAAATTATTCTTTATTCACCGAGCTGGCTTAAAAAAAAAGTGGTAATAATTGCAGTTGCATGTAAAAATATTTCATAATAGAAATCATAATATACAATAACAGTAACTATTACATATTAAGTCACCTATTAATTCCTACAAAACAATCATAACATAATAAAGGCTAAACGAAAGAAATTGGGATTGCATTTACGGTTCTTAATGCATTGTAATATGAGTTTGCAGTGAAAGAGAAGAAAATTAATTCTTATTAAATCTTTTATCAATTCTGAATAACATCGCTATGCTAAAGTCCAAGGAAGTTGTGGTTCAAAATGCAGTTTCAGTTCAAAATAAGTGCTAACAGAAGTGAAAAAAAACAACAATCTAAAAACTAAAAGCATATATGTACCTACATATCTCTATACTTAAAGGAAACAAAGTTAGATTGCTTTTCTTTTTCTTTTGTTATTTACATTACAAAAAACCTGAACCATTCCAGCGAACATCACTGAAAACAAATAAAAAGAAGCGACAAAATAATATGGAAAATAAAAAATTAAGTACATATTTGTTATAGCCTTAAAGTTTATAGACATTAGTTAACTATTTGGTAGCACTTGTTTATATCCATAAAACTAAATTATAGTTATCGATAAAATGTTACGTCATCAATTATCGTTTCAACATGGAGTAACATCCTTCTTCTTGTTCAGACCACCAACGTGTTCACTACCATTGTTTAGAAAATTATATATTTAAGTTATAATAAGACAAGTGTCGTTTCATTTAACCCACATTTACAACAAATTGGCGACGAGGATTCGTATTGCAAAAAAAAAAAAAACTTAAAAAATTGATACAAATTTTAATTTAATCAGTACATAATCATAAATAATTACGTAAAATGACTGGTGGTGTAACTGGTGGTGTTCCTGCTGGTGGTGTTCCTGCTGGTGGTGGTGCAGCTGGTGGTGCTGCTGCTGGTGGTGTTCCGTTTGTTGTTGCCCCTACATACATTGGCGGAGTTCCGCCTAATTTCTCGATTGAGTTCTTTGACGAGACTAAGAGCAAATTCGAACGCTGGCTGCAACGTCTTGAAGGAGCGTTCACAATCTTCAATGTCAAAGATCCAGTGATGAGACTAAATTACTTGCTGCATTATATTGGGCCTAATACTTTCGATTTGCTTTGTGATGGAATCTCCCCTGCGGCACCTGAAACCAAGACCTACGATGATTTAGTCCACGTACTCAAGGAGCATTACAATCCACAGCCTTTAGAAGTTGCGGAGTACTATAAATTTCACCATCGTGAGCAAATGGAGGGAGAATCCGTCCGCGAATACGTAGCTACACTACGTAAAATGGCCATACATTGTAATTTTGGTGCCTATTTGACAACTGCTTTGCGAAACCAACTCGTTTGTGGCATTCGAGATAAACGAATCAAGGACCGATTGTTGGAAACAAAAGACCTAACGTTCGAGAGGGCGATTCAAATTGCTACGAGCCTAGAGATGTCGCAACAAAATTCTACTCAACTAAACGAAACAGCTATTCATTAAACTTCAGTACATTCGATTAATTTACATAAAAAAGAACGGTATGCAAAGATCCAGAACAACCAGAAGACGATGAATAATAATACTCAACACCCATCAGAGAAGTCACATGTGTCGAATTTTAACAAAGGCCAAAGCCAAAAACATATACATTGCTTCCGTTGCGACGGCCCCCACCTCGCGAACAATTGCTCTCACATAAATACAATTTGTAACTACTGCAAGATTCGCGGTCATCTTTCTAAAGTGTGTTTTAAGAAACAAAGAAAGAATAAAAAAAACAGTGCAGTTAACCACTTAGAAGACGATTGCGAATTGATCAGTGAAGAACCAATAGTTTATATTAACACTTTAGGTGAGAGTAATGATTTTACTAACAAATTGTGGATTCACGTGGTTATTGAAAATAAATTAATTAAAATGGAAATTGATAGCGGGGCCGGCGTATCGGTTATAAGTTATAATGAATTTTGTAAGAATTTTAATGATATTCCAATTAAAAGTACTAATATCAAGTTAAATACATATAATAATTCTGCTCTTAATGTTCTAGGTGTTGCTGAGGTTGTTGTTGCTCTGCAGAACTTGAAAATTAAAAAGAATTTGCAGATGTATATTGTTGAGTCAAATAAGCACGCGCTATTTGGAAGAGAGTGGCTGTATGCATTTAAAGGTTTACCATTGACGGAGATGTTTCACGAAGCACGTGATTCAAAAAGTGAAAATTGTTACCAGGTAAACTAAAAAAATTGTACTGTTCAATGCAACTCCAAAGTTTCATCTTGTCCACCTGAACTTCCAATATTATTACAAAAATATAGTGCTATATTTGGTGAAGATGTAGGTGAAATTAAAGGACAGCCGGTTTCAATAGAATTAATGGAAAATTCGAAACCTATTTTCATTAAACATAGACCGGTACCGTTCGCGCTTCGTGACTCCATCGCGGAAGAAATTAATAATTTAGTTGCTCAGGGCATTCTTATTCGTGTTGACCACAGTGATTGGGCAACTCCAATCGTGCCGATAGTGAAGGCAAATGGAAAAATACGCCTCTGCGGGGATTTTAAAATTACATTGAATAAATATATGGTCGCGACTGAACATCCCCTCCCCACAATTGACGAGCTTTTTAATGCAATGAATGGTGGTGACAAATTTTCGAAGGTTGACCTTCGCCGTGCTTATTTACAGTGGAAAGTGAGGGATGAGGATCAGGAAAAATTAACTTTGTCTACTTTCTTAGGTCTGTTCAAATGTACGCGTTTGTGGTATGGTCTTAGTTGTGCACCTATAAAATGGCAGAAGAAAATAGAAGAAATACTTGCCGGGATCGAAGGTGTGGGAGTTTTTATTGACGACATTTGTATCACTGGTCCGGATAATGATACACATCTTGCAAGGTTAGAAACAGTATTTTCGCGTTTGTTTTCATTTGGATTACGTGTAAATTCTGAAAAATCGCATTATTTTGAAGACTCTATTGAGTACTGCGGTTTTAAGATTGATAAAAATGGAATACATAAAACCGCAAGTAAAACCGAAGCGATTGTTAAAGCTCCTTGTCCGACAAATGTTTCTGAAGTTATTAGGTTTAGTTAATTATTATGGGCGATTTTTTCAAAATCTTTCAGTGACACTTGAGCGATTGCATGCGTTAATTAGGAAAAATAATAAATTTAAATGGACATCAGAATGTGAAAGTGCTTTTAAAGCAATAAAAAAGGAAATAATGTCGGATAGTTTTTTGGTGCACTACGCAAAAGATAAGCCTTTGTGTCTATCGACTGATGCTTCGCCGGTGGGTGTGGGGGCAGTATTGTCACACATATATCCAGATGGCACTGATAGACCTATCCAGTTTGCGTCACAAACCTTATCAAATTCGCAGCGTAAATGGTCTCAAATAGACAAAGAGGCGTACGCAATCATATACGGTCTCAAGAAATTTTATCAATTTCTTTTTGGCCGTCATTTTATTCTATTTACAGACCATAAGCCACTGGTACAAATTTTTGCGGCTGATAAAAGCTTGCCGCATATGTCTGCTACGCGTATGCAACACTACGCGATTTATTTGCAAGCATTTAATTATACAATAAAGTACAAACGTTCAGAACAAAATGGCAATGCTGACGCCATGTCAAGACTGCCGATTCCGGCCACTGATTCTTTTAAGCTTGAAGAATCTGACTTATTTGAAATAAATCAGATAGAAATATTACCAATCACTGCAAAACAGATTGCAGAGGAAACTTCTAGAGATTCGTTACTGAGTAAATTATTGAAAGGTATTCAAACGGGAACTCCTCTTCAAGCTCACGTACGATTTGGCGTTGACCAAAATGAATTTTCTATACAAAGTGGTTGTATAATGCGAGGCTTGCGGGTGGTTATCCCAACTAAATTTCAAAAACAAATTCTTGAAGATTTACACTCATCACACTTTGGTGTAACCAGAATGAAGGAGCTGGCACGTAGTTTCTGCTGGTGGCCAAAAATTGACCACCAAATTGAAGAGTTTGCAAAAAACTGTTCGATCTGTTGTAAAAATCAAAATAACCCACCTAAAGTAGAGACCCATCATTGGTGCTATCCTTCAAATCCTTGGGATCGGGCTCATTTGGATTTTGCAGGACCTTTTATGGGAGTATATTTTTTACTTTTTGTCGATGCCTTTTCCAAATGGCCAGAAGTACATATTTTGAAAAATATAACGACCGATACAACCATTCCAATTTTGAGAAAAATTTTTGCTACTTTTGGGTTACCAAAAGTTATCTGCACTGACAATGGCAGTCAGTTCACTAATATAAAATTTAAACAGTTTTGCGAATTGAATAATATTGTACACAAACGAACTGCACCGTATCATCCTGCCACAAATGGTCAGGCAGAGCGTTATGTACAAACTATAAAAAACAAATTGCGTTGTCTTAAAAACAAAAACGAAGATTTAGAAATAAAATTAAATAATATTTTGTTCCAATATAGAATTATGCCGCACCCCGTTACGAAAAAGTCACCATGTGAAGTGTTATTTAACTACCCTGTGCGAAATAAATTTTCTTTATTATTGCCAGAGAGAAAAGATAATTTTAAATCATTCAATGACGATAAAAATAGTAGAAGTTTTTCAAAGGGGGAAAGAGTGGCGGTAAGAAATTACATTGGAAAGGATAAATGGAACTTTGGAGAAGTGGATGAAAAAAAAGGTTTATTGCATTATAATTTAAAACTCGATAATGGTAAGGATGCGCTCAGGCACGTAGACCAAATCAAAAATGCAGGCAGCCACGTCTCTGATGTTAATCCTCAATTTCCGAGCGAAAGTTCGGAGGAGTACCAACAACTTCCGGTAACTGTAAATCAAGAAATTGATAAAAATATAAGTGAAAAACAACCAGATCCTGGTCCAAAGGTTTCCGAAAACAAACAAGAATTTGTACCACGAAAAAGTACCAGAATTCGAAAACCTGTGGACAGGCTGACATATTTTTAAAGATATGAAATACATAATATGAATTTTTGAATTAATTTAACTTTAAAGTATTAGCATAGATTTATAAATTAGTATTATTTTTAAAACGTATTATGATTTGAGATCACATTTGAAATTTATTATTTCACTTAGATTAATAAGTAAATTTTCAACTAATTGAATTATATTGAATTATGTTCATTGAAAATAATACATTTGTGTAATGAAGAATTTCTTTGCTCTAAAGAGAGAAAATTGTTATAGCCTTAAAGTTTATAGACATTAGTTAACTATTTGGTAGCACTTGTTTATATCCATAAAACTAAATTATAGTTATCGATAAAATGTTACGTCATCAATTATCGTTTCAACATGGAGTAACATCCTTCTTCTTGTTCAGACCACCAACGTGTTCACTACCATTGTTTAATAAAATTATATATTTAAGTTATAATAAGACAAGTGTCGTTTCATTTAACCCACATTTACAACAATATTAAAGAACGATAATTATTTATTTATTTACAAAATAACAAATGTCTGTCTGTCTGTCTGTCTGTCTGTCTGTCTGTCTGTCTGTCTGTCTGTCTGTCTGTCTGTCTGTCTGTCTGTCTGTCTGTCTGTCTGTCTGTCTGTCTGTCTGTCTGTCTGTCTGTCTGTCTGTCTGTCTGTCTGTCTGTCTGTCTGTCTGTCTGTCTGTCTGTCTGTCTGTCTGTCTGTCTGTCTGTCTGTCTGTCTGTCTGTCTGTCTGTCTGTCTGTCTGTCTGTCTGTCTGTCTGTCTGTCTGTCTGTCTGTCTGTCTGTCTGTCTGTCTGTCTGTCTGTCTGTCTGTCTGTCTGTCTGTCTGTCTGTCTGTCTGTCTGTCTGTCTGTCTGTCTGTCTGTCTGTCTGTCTGTCTGTCTGTCTGTCTGTCTGTCTGTCTGTCTGTCTGTCTGTCTGTCTGTCTGTCTGTCTGTCTGTCTGTCTGTCTGTCTGTCTGTCTGTCTGTCTGTCTGTCTGTCTGTCTGTCTGTCTGTCTGTCTGTCTGTCTGTCTGTCTGTCTGTCTGTCTGTCTGTCTGTCTGTCTGTCTGTCTGTCTGTCTGTCTGTCTGTCTGTCTGTCTGTCTGTCTGTCTGTCTGTCTGTCTGTCTGTCTGTCTGTCTGTCTGTCTGTCTGTCTGTCTGTCTGTCTGTCTGTCTGTCTGTCTGTCTGTCTGTCTGTCTGTCTGTCTGTCTGTCTGTCTGTCTGTCTGTCTGTCTGTCTGTCTGTCTGTCTGTCTGTCTGTCTGTCTGTCTGTCTGTCTGTCTGTCTATTCTATTTCAGAACCTTCTTCTTTATTTACATGATCATCAGTTTCAGTTTCTGATACAATTTTTATTATTTCTAAATTGTTAGCTTCTTTTGGGACTTTTAATTCCTCCGAAAGGTTGAAATCGTCTTCATCGAAATTAACTGTTGAACAATCCGATTCCAACAGTTCGGCGGCGTTTGGTTTTTTGATATTTGAATTTTGTTCATTAAAATGTTGTTGTTGCCGTGGTTTTTTATTCATTGGCCCTATATCTCCTTAAAAAAATAAAAATATAAATGCAAATAACAAAAAAAAAATTTAATACCAACTAACCTGCCACTTGCAACGATTTATGCAAGCCAATGTAGGCTTGCTTATAAAATTCAATACGGGCCACGTTTTTTTCGACCTCGGTCAATTTAGCATTTTCGAGGTTATATATAAGTTGTAATACTTTTCTTTTTAATGTATACGGATCCATCTGGAATAAACATTTTAAAATGTTTATATTTTTTTAGTAAAGAAACCAAATGTCAAGATATAATTTGAGTTCAGCCAAGTTTTTGATAAGTTTTAAATGTCTCTGCTGTTTGGTTTGATTAAAAGTTTTAATTTAGGAAGAAGCCTCATTTTAAATAAGTTTTTTTAAGTCTTTAAAATTTTTTAAAATACAAATGAAAATAAATTTATATTTTCAATTATATAGAGCATTTTTTTTTGAATTCCCAAATTAAATTCGTTTTATTTTATATCGGAACGATCGGTTAGGCTTTTCCAAAAAATGCGAAATCGGTGCGATGATCGACAAAACAACAATAATCATAGCAACGTGTTCTTTTTGTTGTATTTTCATTCATCGCACTAATTTCGCATTGGTTTGGGAGAGCATACAAATGTACAGTAGCATAGAAATGTTCAGATTAACGTATTTTGATTTGATTGTTATGTTGATTGTGAAATGTTTGATGTTAAGAAATATTATTGATCCGGTTTTACTTACATAATTTATAAATTTGAAAGAATTTTTGAATTTGAAATTCGTTTGTTGATTCGTTTTTCAATACGTTGTTTTATTGTTTGTTAAATTTTCGAATGTTTTAACCGTTCGTTGCTAATAGTTTCGGAACAATTTTATTGGAACGTTTCGAAAATGGCTGGAACATTTTGTTTTCTGTTTTGGTTCAACAAATTTGAGGGGCTGATTACACGACTCATTTTTTCGGTCGTGTTGTGCTTCGTGTTTTTAGGGCCATGTTAAGGACTATTCACATGAGAGCGACCAACGAATAAACAATAAAAACTGATTTTACGCACATTACAGACATTATTGCTTATGATTTTTGAAGGAAATGATAGTTTATGAAGAATTTCAGAAGCATACATTTGCTTTTTGGTGTCTTAAATTTCAAAAATTTAAGAAAATAAATCATTCGTCGCGAATTAAATCTTTATATATCCAAACATATAAACGGTCCTTTATTATAGCCATCATTGAAAAGCATCATTGGAAATGTTTGAATGGTTTTTTTAGTATGTTTCCTTTTGGCTAGAAACGCAAATGATGTATCAATCGATCGGAAATCAATTGAAGAATTTTTGTTTTTTGACAAAAAAAAGTTCGAAAAAGCAATTACTTTTTTCCATTTTACGGATTTCCGTCATTGGAATAGAAAAATAAAATCGTTCGCAAGAACTTGCGTGTGAACAGTGTAATCAATATTTCGTATGGAAAAGAATCTGATGAAAGCCATATTGTAAGGCATCTATTTCATGTACGTATAAAATAAAGTTTTGGTGCTTTTTATGAGCGAATATGAATGAATTTTTCGAACATCGATATTACGAAATTTTGATGCACAGAAATTCGCTGTAACTTGCGTGTGTGAACAGTATTTTTAAAACATGATTTGCACATATTAACATCAAACAAAATTTACGGAAGCAATTTTGCAGGGCATTTTATGTGTAAAGTGCATATTATGTAAACGTTGTCTTTTTTAGTATTGATTTTTGCACAAATGAGCATTCAACAAAATTACGCTAGCAATATTGCAGGCTATTTCATGCACAGAAAGTCGTATTCAATGTTTCAATAGATATCCATGACTTTTTTGAGTATCGAAATTGCGAATGTTGTATGCACAGAAAATCGTGTGAAATGTGTTAACTGAAATCCGTGCCTTTTTTTAATATTCATCATGAAAAATGTTCATGCACAGAAAATAGCAGAAACTTGCATGTGTCAACGGCATCTTCCTAAGCATTGATGATTTAAATACATAAACATCGATGTTAAAACATGATTTTTGCACCAAAAAAAGATCAAACATACTTGACGAAAGTAATTTTGTAAGGCATTACAATACATATCGAAACCTTTCCGTAAGAATGGACATTTCTAAAATTGTTCAGAAAACGAAAAAAACGAAGAAAGTTCTAGTTGAATCATAGTGTACTAAGAGAACATTTTGGTTAAACTAATTGACATTATTTTCAAACATCAAAATTTTCATGCACATATGTACATACATACATGAGTTGTAAACTTAAATCCATGAATCGATATTGCAAAGTCTGTTGGCAAAGAAAATCGTTCGCAAGAACTTGCGTGACGTTTCTTTTCATTATCTCAGTTGAACTATTGACATTTTTGGGGACGAAATTCCAAAGCCCAATGGCGTTTTTTTTTCATAGAACTTCATATAGATTTCCAAAAGAGCGAACCTAATATTCATTATGCGAAATTTGTATGCCAGAAACATGCATGTGTAAACGCTGCCTTTTTGAGCATTTGATGCACAGAAAATCGTACTCAATGTGTTAACAAAAATCCATGACTTTTTTGAGTAGCTATTAAGATTACGAACATAAGTTAGTATTATGCAATGTGCATACAGTGAAATCCATTCCTTTTTTGAACACCCTTTACAGACATCAATATTTCAAAATTTTTGAAATTGGAAACTGAAATCCATGCCTTTTTTGAATATCGATGTTAAACATTTGTGTAAATTCATAAACGTCAAATGTTTCCGCATCACCTCTTTTTTGCGATGCTGATGCGCAACGCAGCTGATGCTGATACAAATGCATCAGCAACAACGCATCAAGAATTTTCTTGATTCTAATTTGTTTGAAGTTTGCGCATCACTTGATGCAAGTTTGCAATAATGAACATGTTACGCAAAAAGTGATGCGAGTTTGATGCATTTATGAATGTTTGGCGGAAATGATTGTGCATCATTGCTGCAACGATGTGTTTGTGAATTTACACTTTGTTTTGCACAGAAAATTGTGTTGAAGAACTTACGTGTAAACAGTGTCTTGGTCCAACAGCTTAAGTATGAGCTGAGCCTTATAATAATAATAGAAGAATGAAGAGAAATGAAATGAAACGAAATGATAAATAGAAACAAAATAAATATAAATTTCAAATAGTTTTCAGTCGGCTGTCATTTTAAATAAACAAAATACATTTTTCAGGTAAGTTCAAATTTTAAATTATGTTTTCTTATACTAATAATTATTTGTTTTTTTTTTTTTAACAGCCTATTGCACAATCAGTGCATAGGGCTTTAATTTGTACTAATTTATTTTGTAAGACTTTTGTTTGTTTATGAGTTTATCGGTCATATACACACAACCGACAAACAAACAAAAGTCTTACTTTATATATTAGTATAGATTTTATAGTTCGTCGGAACTATTTCTGAACATTAGACGAATGTCTTATACCATATCAGGACGCCAGAATTGTTTAAATGCATCACCTTTCATCACATATAGAGCTTCCAAGGGCCCAGACACGGCTCTATGTAGAGTAAAGGATCATATCCTTGGGCTCTGGGAGTATTATCTCCAATGGGGAATAAAAATCAAGCTGAAGAATTGTCCCTATTGACAAATACATTAACTAAGATGCTGAGAAAGATGCCAACCCATCCCAGCCCTTTTATTAATTTACTTACAGGAAACTCACCCACAGACGACCGATATCGCCAGGTATCCTTGATGGATCTAGCTTTTGGAATAGCTATGGGAGATAGCTTTGGGAACTTCTACGATGCTGCAGGATCGCAGCACAACAGAAGTTGAAGCCACCAAGCAACCAAACCAACCAACAACCGACACGGAGCTAAAAATTTTTCAGCATTATCATCACCACACCCATCAACGAAAGTCAGCACTGCTCAGCCGACCTATATTTAAGTAAAACTTACTCTTAGACTTAAGAAACTTTGCAATACAACAATGTAAAAACTAAATGTAACCAACTTAACCAAGCAGAGCCCCTATTATGTGCTCGCAGATTAAAATAAATAAATAATTGTAAATAGATAGTACCTAACTAGCCAATGTAACAACCTTCTGAGCATAAATCAAAATATGGTATGTATGTTAGATGCACATCTTGATGAAATCACCCCTGTCAAAACTGGAAAGTGAAATCGAGATCAGAAAGGAAAAAGGAATTGAGCCCAGACGACTGTCCGAATTTAGTTCTATTTTTTTAAAACTTCGGAAAGTTACATACATTCACATGTTTATCTTTTTAATTTTCTCGCGCTCCCATACGCATATTAAAAGCTTTCGAAACCAACCCGAAACATTCCGATCTACAATAAAACTTTCGTTTTTGTTGTAGCTTTGCTCTTTGCTAGCGATGTCACATCGCGCCCTCCTCCTGTTAATCGACATGTGAATTATTTTTGGCAGGCAAAACTTTTCCTTGTCGTCCGAATGTTTCGCGTTGGCTTGTTAGAACCTAAATAATTATTGGGGGAACCTTAAAAACTTTGGGATGGAAAGAACAATTTTTTGCTGGTTGGTTGAAGGTTGCATTTTCATAGGAATTACATTAATCTGGATGTTTCTTTTTCTTCTCTTTTATTGCGGATCCAACACAACAAAAAATATAGGTTGACTGACAGGTTCAAATACAATTGAAAATAAATTGATAGGTGAAAAAAAAATGTCAATCGAATATTTCACTTTAATTTTGTTTTTTTTTAATTTATTCGTAGTAGCCTTAGAAATTTTATTTTTCTATATAAGCTACGAAAATTAAAAAAAATATTCATTACGAAAAAAAAAAATTGAGCGAGAAACATCTCGAGCTGATCAAATAAATTTTTCAAGAAAAAGACATACCAAAGAGAACAAAACAAAACCCATAAACACTAACCATAAACTAACATTATTACGTATAGGTAATAAATAAAATATTTAATTTGGTTTAGTTAAGTTATTTTAAGTTAAGATTTAATTCTTTCTTTTAATTATTAAATATTCAGCCTTATTACATGGCTTATCATACAACGAATCCCCAAAAAAAGTATCATAGCTTCCGCCGTAGCAGAAATTCTATAAAAATATTTCTGCTAGGACCGAAGCTATGATACGATATTTTCGGGATTTCACCACGGGGCCTGTGATAAGGCTCATTAATAAGAAAAAGAAATGCATGAAAATTTTAAATTAATTTCAAATCCCATAAATTTTGAAGCTTTTTTCAATTTTTTTTAGATACATACCTAATTGAAAATACAAAAATAAAACAATTACCAAATTACCACAAGACAAGACCATGAATTTCAGTAATTATACGATAATTTTATTTAACATGTATGTATGTCAAGCCTTACCTATTTTTATTTTTAGATTTTCAATTAGGAACAAATATAGAAATGGCGACAAGATTCATGGGATTAGGTAAATAATAGAAATTATTAATAATCAATGCATGCTTAAGCTTTCATTTTTCAGATTATTCTGCAATTGCAATCGCGTTCAACGATGAATTCGATGACAAAATCGAGGAAGATATCCCGGTTGCAACGAGCAAAAACATCGACGGCACAATCATCGAAACGAAAACGGCAAAAAAAGTTACATTTTTCGATGATTTTATCGTCGATGTAACCAATAAAATTCTCGACGATGTTTTAGACGATATCGCGGACCTTGAAAAAATTTCTACCCGAAATCTTATGAAAACTTCTTCAGCCAGAGAAAGCTTCTGGCATTCAAAATTTTTTGGTTGGACGCGATTATGTAGATTTTCTTCGGCGTTGATTCCAACTTTTTAAATTTTTTTTATATCTTGATTGTTTTTTTTTTTTCTTCAATAGATAATTTTTTTTAATTTGAATGACATATTTTCAAACAAACACTAAATTAAAAAAAAAAAAAACTAACTGACAAAAACAAAACAAAACAACTTAATTAAATAAAATTTTCTATTTCATGAGTTTTTTCTAATTCCAATTGTATTTATTTCCTTAGCAAAAATAACTTACATTAATATATACCTTTAAACGTTATTGCTATTGTTATTTTTTTTATTAGATAAATGCAAGGGTGGTAGGTAGGTACCTGCTGTGTAAGTTTTGGCCAAAATCGAGGTAAGAAAATTGAAAAGAAATAAATTAAATAAGATTATTTTCAGTCATCAGCGTTAACTGTTTTTCTGTTATTTTAATACCATAACTGCCACTAACTCCAAATAGAACATTCAACTCAAGTGAATAAAAACCTGGTTCGAAGATCCGTTCCTTACCAAACTGCTTGGTAACCTGAAGTTTAAAATGCGTTCTTACTTTTAGTAACATGCACCGTATATTGAATCCGATGAATGAGCTGCGGAGGGAAACAAACTCAATTTTGACATTTCGCTTCAGTAAAAATGTCAATATTGAGCCTCATTCCCTCCGCAGCCCATCCATCGGATTCTGTAATCGGTGTGATAAGCTATTAATGAACACAGAGAAGCTATAGTTAGGCACTCCAATGGCTTCTTTGTGTCCAGTAATAGGTTATAACTCCATATTTATACTAAATTCTAGATATCAGCGAACACCACCCGATACCATACAGCTCAAAATTCAATACTTCCAATCCTTAGCTTCCCAAAAGATTAACTTAACTTTTTAAATTCTTTTGAAATTAGGAGTTAAATGGAACTTCGAACTTATTTTTAGCCTGCATTTTAAGACCTGTAAATTCTATTTTTAAAATAGTTGACTACTAAATAAACAAATACTGAATACAAGTTTAGGTAAAGATACAAGAGTTAAGACCGGCACAATAAGCAGTTCGTCTTTATTAAAAGACAAACTGTACTGTATATATATATACAACTTACAAAAAGGCATGTTTTCATTCAAAACATTAAATACAAATTCACTAAGACCCTCAGCAACAGCTCACTGTCGCCCATTTTCAAAATTGTCCGCCACAACTGCCAGGGGGCAGTTCGCGGATAGCTCCACATCCTAATTTGTTCATATTATATCTTTGTGTCTATGTGCCAAATTTGGTGCTTATATCAAAAAGTGCATAATAGGTTATCTAATCCGCTATACTAATTACTACTTCAATATTAAAACATTTTATAGAACTGAAACGCAAGTTCGTCGGAACTATTTCTGAACATTAGACGAATGTCTTATACCATATCAGGACGCCAGAATTGTTTAAATGCATCACCTTTCATCACATATAGAGCTTCCAAGGGCCCAGACACGGCTCTATGTAGAGTAAAGGATCATATCCTTGGGCTCTGGGAGTATTATCTCCAATGGGGAATAAAAATCAAGCTGAAGAATTGTCCCTATTGACAAATACATTAACTAAGATGCTGAGAAAGATGCCAACCCATCCCAGCCCTTTTATTAATTTACTTACAGGAAACTCACCCACAGACGACCGATATCGCCAGGTATCCTTGATGGATCTAGCTTTTGGAATAGCTATGGGAGATAGCTTTGGGAACTTCTACGATGCTGCAGGATCGCAGCACAACAGAAGTTGAAGCCACCAAGCAACCAAACCAACCAACAACCGACACGGAGCTAAAAATTTTTCAGCATTATCATCACCACACCCATCAACGAAAGTCAGCACTGCTCAGCCGACCTATATTTAAGTAAAACTTACTCTTAGACTTAAGAAACTTTGCAATACAACAATGTAAAAACTAAATGTAACCAACTTAACCAAGCAGAGCCCCTATTATGTGCTCGCAGATTAAAATAAATAAATAATTGTAAATAGATAGTACCTAACTAGCCAATGTAACAACCTTCTGAGCATAAATCAAAATATGGTATGTATGTTAGATGCACATCTTGATGAAATCACCCCTGTCAAAACTGGAAAGTGAAATCGAGATCAGAAAGGAAAAAGGAATTGAGCCCAGACGACTGTCCGAATTTAGTTCTATTTTTTTAAAACTTCGGAAAGTTACATACATTCACATGTTTATCTTTTTAATTTTCTCGCGCTCCCATACGCATATTAAAAGCTTTCGAAACCAACCCGAAACATTCCGATCTACAATAAAACTTTCGTTTTTGTTGTAGCTTTGCTCTTTGCTAGCGATGTCACATCGCGCCCTCCTCCTGTTAATCGACATGTGAATTATTTTTGGCAGGCAAAACTTTTCCTTGTCGTCCGAATGTTTCGCGTTGGCTTGTTAGAACCTAAATAATTATTGGGGGAACCTTAAAAACTTTGGGATGGAAAGAACAATTTTTTGCTGGTTGGTTGAAGGTTGCATTTTCATAGGAATTACATTAATCTGGATGTTTCTTTTTCTTCTCTTTTATTGCGGATCCAACACAACAAAAAATATAGGTTGACTGACAGGTTCAAATACAATTGAAAATAAATTGATAGGTGAAAAAAAAATGTCAATCGAATATTTCACTTTAATTTTGTTTTTTTTAATTTATTCGTAGTAGCCTTAGAAATTTTATTTTTCTATATAAGCTACGAAAATTAAAAAAAATATTCATTACGAAAAAAAAAAATTGAGCGAGAAACATCTCGAGCTGATCAAATAAATTTTTCAAGAAAAAGACATACCAAAGAGAACAAAACAAAACCCATAAACACTAACCATAAACTAACATTATTACGTATAGGTAATAAATAAAATATTTAATTTGGTTTAGTTAAGTTATTTTAAGTTAAGATTTAATTCTTTCTTTTAATTATTAAATATTCAGCCTTATTACATGGCTTATCATACAACGAATCCCCAAAAAAAGTATCATAGCTTCCGCCGTAGCAGAAATTCTATAAAAATATTTCTGCTAGGACCGAAGCTATGATACGATATTTTCGGGATTTCACCACGGGGCCTGTGATAAGGCTCATTAATAAGAAAAAGAAATGCATGAAAATTTTAAATTAATTTCAAATCCCATAAATTTTGAAGCTTTTTTCAATTTTTTTTAGATACATACCTAATTGAAAATACAAAAATAAAACAATTACCAAATTACCACAAGACAAGACCATGAATTTCAGTAATTATACGATAATTTTATTTAACATGTATGTATGTCAAGCCTTACCTATTTTTATTTTTAGATTTTCAATTAGGAACAAATATAGAAATGGCGACAAGATTCATGGGATTAGGTAAATAATAGAAATTATTAATAATCAATGCATGCTTAAGCTTTCATTTTTCAGATTATTCTGCAATTGCAATCGCGTTCAACGATGAATTCGATGACAAAATCGAGGAAGATATCCCGGTTGCAACGAGCAAAAACATCGACGGCACAATCATCGAAACGAAAACGGCAAAAAAAGTTACATTTTTCGATGATTTTATCGTCGATGTAACCAATAAAATTCTCGACGATGTTTTAGACGATATCGCGGACCTTGAAAAAATTTCTACCCGAAATCTTATGAAAACTTCTTCAGCCAGAGAAAGCTTCTGGCATTCAAAATTTTTTGGTTGGACGCGATTATGTAGATTTTCTTCGGCGTTGATTCCAACTTTTTAAATTTTTTTTATATCTTGATTGTTTTTTTTTTTTCTTCAATAGATAATTTTTTTTAATTTGAATGACATATTTTCAAACAAACACTAAATTAAAAAAAAAAAAAACTAACTGACAAAAACAAAACAAAACAACTTAATTAAATAAAATTTTCTATTTCATGAGTTTTTTCTAATTCCAATTGTATTTATTTCCTTAGCAAAAATAACTTACATTAATATATACCTTTAAACGTTATTGCTATTGTTATTTTTTTTATTAGATAAATGCAAGGGTGGTAGGTAGGTACCTGCTGTGTAAGTTTTGGCCAAAATCGAGGTAAGAAAATTGAAAAGAAATAAATTAAATAAGATTATTTTCAGTCATCAGCGTTAACTGTTTTTCTGTTATTTTAATACCATAACTGCCACTAACTCCAAATAGAACATTCAACTCAAGTGAATAAAAACCTGGTTCGAAGATCCGTTCCTTACCAAACTGCTTGGTAACCTGAAGTTTAAAATGCGTTCTTACTTTTAGTAACATGCACCGTATATTGAATCCGATGAATGAGCTGCGGAGGGAAACAAACTCAATTTTGACATTTCGCTTCAGTAAAAATGTCAATATTGAGCCTCATTCCCTCCGCAGCCCATCCATCGGATTCTGTAATCGGTGTGATAAGCTATTAATGAACACAGAGAAGCTATAGTTAGGCACTCCAATGGCTTCTTTGTGTCCAGTAATAGGTTATAACTCCATATTTATACTAAATTCTAGATATCAGCGAACACCACCCGATACCATACAGCTCAAAATTCAATACTTCCAATCCTTAGCTTCCCAAAAGATTAACTTAACTTTTTAAATTCTTTTGAAATTAGGAGTTAAATGGAACTTCGAACTTATTTTTAGCCTGCATTTTAAGACCTGTAAATTCTATTTTTAAAATAGTTGACTACTAAATAAACAAATACTGAATACAAGTTTAGGTAAAGATACAAGAGTTAAGACCGGCACAATAAGCAGTTCGTCTTTATTAAAAGACAAACTGTACTGTATATATATATACAACTTACAAAAAGGCATGTTTTCATTCAAAACATTAAATACAAATTCACTAAGACCCTCAGCAACAGCTCACTGTCGCCCATTTTCAAAATTGTCCGCCACAACTGCCAGGGGGCAGTTCGCGGATAGCTCCACATCCTAATTTGTTCATATTATATCTTTGTGTCTATGTGCCAAATTTGGTGCTTATATCAAAAAGTGCATAATAGGTTATCTAATCCGCTATACTAATTACTACTTCAATATTAAAACATTTTATAGAACTGAAACGCAAGTTCGTCGGAACTATTTCTGAACATTAGACGAATGTCTTATACCATATCAGGACGCCAGAATTGTTTAAATGCATCACCTTTCATCACATATAGAGCTTCCAAGGGCCCAGACACGGCTCTATGTAGAGTAAAGGATCATATCCTTGGGCTCTGGGAGTATTATCTCCAATGGGGAATAAAAATCAAGCTGAAGAATTGTCCCTATTGACAAATACATTAACTAAGATGCTGAGAAAGATGCCAACCCATCCCAGCCCTTTTATTAATTTACTTACAGGAAACTCACCCACAGACGACCGATATCGCCAGGTATCCTTGATGGATCTAGCTTTTGGAATAGCTATGGGAGATAGCTTTGGGAACTTCTACGATGCTGCAGGATCGCAGCACAACAGAAGTTGAAGCCACCAAGCAACCAAACCAACCAACAACCGACACGGAGCTAAAAATTTTTCAGCATTATCATCACCACACCCATCAACGAAAGTCAGCACTGCTCAGCCGACCTATATTTAAGTAAAACTTACTCTTAGACTTAAGAAACTTTGCAATACAACAATGTAAAAACTAAATGTAACCAACTTAACCAAGCAGAGCCCCTATTATGTGCTCGCAGATTAAAATAAATAAATAATTGTAAATAGATAGTACCTAACTAGCCAATGTAACAACCTTCTGAGCATAAATCAAAATATGGTATGTATGTTAGATGCACATCTTGATGAAATCACCCCTGTCAAAACTGGAAAGTGAAATCGAGATCAGAAAGGAAAAAGGAATTGAGCCCAGACGACTGTCCGAATTTAGTTCTATTTTTTTAAAACTTCGGAAAGTTACATACATTCACATGTTTATCTTTTTAATTTTCTCGCGCTCCCATACGCATATTAAAAGCTTTCGAAACCAACCCGAAACATTCCGATCTACAATAAAACTTTCGTTTTTGTTGTAGCTTTGCTCTTTGCTAGCGATGTCACATCGCGCCCTCCTCCTGTTAATCGACATGTGAATTATTTTTGGCAGGCAAAACTTTTCCTTGTCGTCCGAATGTTTCGCGTTGGCTTGTTAGAACCTAAATAATTATTGGGGGAACCTTAAAAACTTTGGGATGGAAAGAACAATTTTTTGCTGGTTGGTTGAAGGTTGCATTTTCATAGGAATTACATTAATCTGGATGTTTCTTTTTCTTCTCTTTTATTGCGGATCCAACACAACAAAAAATATAGGTTGACTGACAGGTTCAAATACAATTGAAAATAAATTGATAGGTGAAAAAAAAATGTCAATCGAATATTTCACTTTAATTTTGTTTTTTTTAATTTATTCGTAGTAGCCTTAGAAATTTTATTTTTCTATATAAGCTACGAAAATTAAAAAAAATATTCATTACGAAAAAAAAAAATTGAGCGAGAAACATCTCGAGCTGATCAAATAAATTTTTCAAGAAAAAGACATACCAAAGAGAACAAAACAAAACCCATAAACACTAACCATAAACTAACATTATTACGTATAGGTAATAAATAAAATATTTAATTTGGTTTAGTTAAGTTATTTTAAGTTAAGATTTAATTCTTTCTTTTAATTATTAAATATTCAGCCTTATTACATGGCTTATCATACAACGAATCCCCAAAAAAAGTATCATAGCTTCCGCCGTAGCAGAAATTCTATAAAAATATTTCTGCTAGGACCGAAGCTATGATACGATATTTTCGGGATTTCACCACGGGGCCTGTGATAAGGCTCATTAATAAGAAAAAGAAATGCATGAAAATTTTAAATTAATTTCAAATCCCATAAATTTTGAAGCTTTTTTCAATTTTTTTTAGATACATACCTAATTGAAAATACAAAAATAAAACAATTACCAAATTACCACAAGACAAGACCATGAATTTCAGTAATTATACGATAATTTTATTTAACATGTATGTATGTCAAGCCTTACCTATTTTTATTTTTAGATTTTCAATTAGGAACAAATATAGAAATGGCGACAAGATTCATGGGATTAGGTAAATAATAGAAATTATTAATAATCAATGCATGCTTAAGCTTTCATTTTTCAGATTATTCTGCAATTGCAATCGCGTTCAACGATGAATTCGATGACAAAATCGAGGAAGATATCCCGGTTGCAACGAGCAAAAACATCGACGGCACAATCATCGAAACGAAAACGGCAAAAAAAGTTACATTTTTCGATGATTTTATCGTCGATGTAACCAATAAAATTCTCGACGATGTTTTAGACGATATCGCGGACCTTGAAAAAATTTCTACCCGAAATCTTATGAAAACTTCTTCAGCCAGAGAAAGCTTCTGGCATTCAAAATTTTTTGGTTGGACGCGATTATGTAGATTTTCTTCGGCGTTGATTCCAACTTTTTAAATTTTTTTTATATCTTGATTGTTTTTTTTTTTTCTTCAATAGATAATTTTTTTTAATTTGAATGACATATTTTCAAACAAACACTAAATTAAAAAAAAAAAAAACTAACTGACAAAAACAAAACAAAACAACTTAATTAAATAAAATTTTCTATTTCATGAGTTTTTTCTAATTCCAATTGTATTTATTTCCTTAGCAAAAATAACTTACATTAATATATACCTTTAAACGTTATTGCTATTGTTATTTTTTTTATTAGATAAATGCAAGGGTGGTAGGTAGGTACCTGCTGTGTAAGTTTTGGCCAAAATCGAGGTAAGAAAATTGAAAAGAAATAAATTAAATAAGATTATTTTCAGTCATCAGCGTTAACTGTTTTTCTGTTATTTTAATACCATAACTGCCACTAACTCCAAATAGAACATTCAACTCAAGTGAATAAAAACCTGGTTCGAAGATCCGTTCCTTACCAAACTGCTTGGTAACCTGAAGTTTAAAATGCGTTCTTACTTTTAGTAACATGCACCGTATATTGAATCCGATGAATGAGCTGCGGAGGGAAACAAACTCAATTTTGACATTTCGCTTCAGTAAAAATGTCAATATTGAGCCTCATTCCCTCCGCAGCCCATCCATCGGATTCTGTAATCGGTGTGATAAGCTATTAATGAACACAGAGAAGCTATAGTTAGGCACTCCAATGGCTTCTTTGTGTCCAGTAATAGGTTATAACTCCATATTTATACTAAATTCTAGATATCAGCGAACACCACCCGATACCATACAGCTCAAAATTCAATACTTCCAATCCTTAGCTTCCCAAAAGATTAACTTAACTTTTTAAATTCTTTTGAAATTAGGAGTTAAATGGAACTTCGAACTTATTTTTAGCCTGCATTTTAAGACCTGTAAATTCTATTTTTAAAATAGTTGACTACTAAATAAACAAATACTGAATACAAGTTTAGGTAAAGATACAAGAGTTAAGACCGGCACAATAAGCAGTTCGTCTTTATTAAAAGACAAACTGTACTGTATATATATATACAACTTACAAAAAGGCATGTTTTCATTCAAAACATTAAATACAAATTCACTAAGACCCTCAGCAACAGCTCACTGTCGCCCATTTTCAAAATTGTCCGCCACAACTGCCAGGGGGCAGTTCGCGGATAGCTCCACATCCTAATTTGTTCATATTATATCTTTGTGTCTATGTGCCAAATTTGGTGCTTATATCAAAAAGTGCATAATAGGTTATCTAATCCGCTATACTAATTACTACTTCAATATTAAAACATTTTATAGAACTGAAACGCAAGTTCGTCGGAACTATTTCTGAACATTAGACGAATGTCTTATACCATATCAGGACGCCAGAATTGTTTAAATGCATCACCTTTCATCACATATAGAGCTTCCAAGGGCCCAGACACGGCTCTATGTAGAGTAAAGGATCATATCCTTGGGCTCTGGGAGTATTATCTCCAATGGGGAATAAAAATCAAGCTGAAGAATTGTCCCTATTGACAAATACATTAACTAAGATGCTGAGAAAGATGCCAACCCATCCCAGCCCTTTTATTAATTTACTTACAGGAAACTCACCCACAGACGACCGATATCGCCAGGTATCCTTGATGGATCTAGCTTTTGGAATAGCTATGGGAGATAGCTTTGGGAACTTCTACATCAACGAAAGTCAGCACTGCTCAGCCGACCTATATTTAAGTAAAACTTACTCTTAGACTTAAGAAACTTTGCAATACAACAATGTAAAAACTAAATGTAACCAACTTAACCAAGCAGAGCCCCTATTATGTGCTCGCAGATTAAAATAAATAAATAATTGTAAATAGATAGTACCTAACTAGCCAATGTAACAACCTTCTGAGCATAAATCAAAATATGGTATGTATGTTAGATGCACATCTTGATGAAATCACCCCTGTCAAAACTGGAAAGTGAAATCGAGATCAGAAAGGAAAAAGGAATTGAGCCCAGACGACTGTCCGAATTTAGTTCTATTTTTTTAAAACTTCGGAAAGTTACATACATTCACATGTTTATCTTTTTAATTTTCTCGCGCTCCCATACGCATATTAAAAGCTTTCGAAACCAACCCGAAACATTCCGATCCACAATAAAACTTTCGTTTTTGTTGTAGCTTTACTCTTTGCTAGCGATGTCACATCGCGCCCTCCTCCTGTTAATCGACATGTGAATTATTTTTGGCAGGCAAAACTTTTCCTTGTCGTCCGAATGTTTCGCGTTGGCTTGTTAGAACCTAAATAATTATTGGGGGAACCTTAAAAACTTTGGGATGGAAAGAACAATTTTTTGCTGGTTGGTTGAAGGTTGCATTTTCATAGGAATTACATTAATCTGGATGTTTCTTTTTCTTCTCTTTTATTGCGGATCCAACACAACAAAAAATATAGGTTGACTGACAGGTTCAAATACAATTGAAAATAAATTGATAGGTGAAAAAAAAATGTCAATCGAATATTTCACTTTAATTTTGTTTTTTTTAATTTATTCGTAGTAGCCTTAGAAATTTTATTTTTCTATATAAGCTACGAAAATTAAAAAAAATATTCATTACGAAAAAAAAAATTGAGCGAGAAACATCTCGAGCTGATCAAATAAATTTTTCAAGAAAAAGACATACCAAATAGAACAAAACAAAACCCATAAACACTAACCATAAACTAACATTATTACGTATAGGTAATAAATAAAATATTTAATTTGGTTTAGTTAAGTTATTTTAAGTTAAGATTTAATTCTTTCTTTTAATTATTAAATATTCAGCCTTATTACATGGCTTATCATACAACGAATCCCCAAAAAAAGTATCATAGCTTCCGCCGTAGCAGAAATTCTATAAAAATATTTCTGCTAGGACCGAAGCTATGATACGATATTTTCGGGATTTCACCACGGGGCCTGTGATAAGGCTCATTAATAAGAAAAAGAAATGCATGAAAATTTTAAATTAATTTCAAATCCCATAAATTTTGAAGCTTTTTTCAATTTTTTTTAGATACATACCTAATTGAAAATACAAAAATAAAACAATTACCAAATTACCACAAGACAAGACCATGAATTTCAGTAATTATACGATAATTTTATTTAACATGTATGTATGTCAAGCCTTACCTATTTTTATTTTTAGATTTTCAATTAGGAACAAATATAGAAATGGCGACAAGATTCATGGGATTAGGTAAATAATAGAAATTATTAATAATCAATGCATGCTTAAGCTTTCATTTTTCAGATTATTCTGCAATTGCAATCGCGTTCAACGATGAATTCGATGACAAAATCGAGGAAGATATCCCGGTTGCAACGAGCAAAAACATCGACGGCACAATCATCGAAACGAAAACGGCAAAAAAAGTTACATTTTTCGATGATTTTATCGTCGATGTAACCAATAAAATTCTCGACGATGTTTTAGACGATATCGCGGACCTTGAAAAAATTTCTACCCGAAATCTTATGAAAACTTCTTCAGCCAGAGAAAGCTTCTGGCATTCAAAATTTTTTGGTTGGACGCGATTATGTAGATTTTCTTCGGCGTTGATTCCAACTTTTTAAATTTTTTTTATATCTTGATTGTTTTTTTTTTTTCTTCAATAGATAATTTTTTTTAATTTGAATGACATATTTTCAAACAAACACTAAATTAAAAAAAAAAAACAAAACAAAACAACTTAATTAAATAAAATTTTCTATTTCATGAGTTTTTTCTAATTCCAATTGTATTTATTTCCTTAGCAAAAATAACTTACATTAATATATACCTTTAAACGTTATTGCTATTGTTATTTTTTTTTATTAGATAAATGGAAGGGTGGTAGGTAGGTACCTGCTGTGTAAGTTTTGGCCAAAATCGAGGTAAGAAAATTGAAAAGAAATAAATTAAATAAGATTATTTTCAGTCATCAGCGTTAACTGTTTTTCTGTTATTTTAATACCATAACTGCCACTAACTCCAAATGGAACATTCAACTCAAGTGAATAAAAACCTGGTTCGAAGATCCGACCCTTACCAAACTGCTTGGTAACCTGAAGTTTAAAATGCGTTCTTACTTTTAGTAACATGCACCGTATATTGAATCCGATGAATGAGCTGCGGAGGGAACCAAACTCAATTTTGACATTTCGCTTCAGTAAAAATGTCAATATTGAGACTCATTCCCTCCGCAGCCCATCCATCGGATTCTGTAATCGGTGTGATAAGCTATTAATGAACACAGAGAAGCTATAGTTAGGCACTCCAATGGCTTCTTTGTGTCCAGTAATAGGTTATAACTCCATATTTATACTAAATTCTAGATATCAGCGAACACCACCCGATACCATACAGCTCAAAATTCAATACTTCCAATCCTTAGCTTTCCAAAAGATTAACTTAACTTTTTAAATTCTTTTGAAATTAGGAGTTAAATGGAACTTCGAACTTATTTTTAGCCTGCATTTTAAGACCTGTAAATTCTATTTTTAAAATAGTTGACTACTAAATAAACAAATACTGAATACAAGTTTAGGTAAAGGTACAAGAGTTAAGACCGGCACAATAAGCAGTTCGTCTTTATTAAAAGACAAACTGTACTGTATATATATATACAACTTACAAAAAGGCATGTTTTCATTCAAAACATTAAATACAAATTCACTAAGACCCTCAGCAACAGCTCACTGTCGCCCATTTTCGAAATTGTCCGCCACAACTGCCAGGGGGCAGTTCGCGGATAGCTCCACATCCTAGTTTGTTCATATTATATCTTTGTGTCTATGTGCCAAATTTGGTGCTTATATCAAAAAGTGCATAATAGGTTATCTAATCCGCTATACTAATTACTACTTCAATATTAAAACATTTTATAGAACTGAAACGCAAGTTCGTCGGAACTATTTCTGAACATTAGACGAATGTCTTATACCATATCAGGACGCCAGAATTGTTTAAATGCATCACCTTTCATCACATATAGAGCTTCCAAGGGCCCAGACACGGCTCTATGTAGAGTAAAGGATCATATCCTTGGGCTCTGGGAGTATTATCTCCAATGGGGAATAAAAATCAAGCTGAAGAATTGTCCCTATTGACAAATACATTAACTAAGATGCTGAGAAAGATGCCAACCCATCCCAGCCCTTTTATTAATTTACTTACAGGAAACTCACCCACAGACGACCGATATCGCCAGGTATCCTTGATGGATCTAGCTTTTGGAATAGCTATGGGAGATAGCTTTGGGAACTTCTACGATGCTGCAGGATCGCAGCACAACAGAAGTTGAAGCCACCAAGCAACCAAACCAACCAACAACCGACACGGAGCTAAAAATTTTTCAGCATTATCATCACCACACCCATCAACGAAAGTCAGCACTGCTCAGCCGACCTATATTTAAGTAAAACTTACTCTTAGACTTAAGAAACTTTGCAATACAACAATGTAAAAACTAAATGTAACCAACTTAACCAAGCAGAGCCCCTATTATGTGCTCGCAGATTAAAATAAATAAATAATTGTAAATAGATAGTACCTAACTAGCCAATGTAACAACCTTCTGAGCATAAATCAAAATATGGTATGTATGTTAGATGCACATCTTGATGAAATCACCCCTGTCAAAACTGGAAAGTGAAATCGAGATCAGAAAGGAAAAAGGAATTGAGCCCAGACGACTGTCCGAATTTAGTTCTATTTTTTTAAAACTTCGGAAAGTTACATACATTCACATGTTTATCTTTTTAATTTTCTCGCGCTCCCATACGCATATTAAAAGCTTTCGAAACCAACCCGAAACATTCCGATCTACAATAAAACTTTCGTTTTTGTTGTAGCTTTACTCTTTGCTAGCGATGTCACATCGCGCCCTCCTCCCGTTAATCGACATGTGAATTATTTTTGGCAGGCAAAACTTTTCCTTGTCGTCCGAATGTTTCGCGTTGGCTTGTTAGAACCTAAATAATTATTGGGGGAACCTTAAAAACTTTGGGATGGAAAGAACAATTTTTTGCTGGTTGGTTGAAGGTTGCATTTTCATAGGAATTACATTAATCTGGATGTTTCTTTTTCTTCTCTTTTATTGCGGATCCAACACAACAAAAAATATAGGTTGACTGACAGGTTCAAATACAATTGAAAATAAATTGATAGGTGAAAAAAAAATGTCAATCGAATATTTCACTTTAATTTTGTTTTTTTTAATTTATTCGTAGTAGCCTTAGAAATTTTATTTTTCTATATAAGCTACGAAAATTAAAAAAAATATTCATTACGAAAAAAAAAAATTGAGCGAGAAACATCTCGAGCTGATCAAATAAATTTTTCAAGAAAAAGACATACCAAATAGAACAAAACAAAACCCATAAACACTAACCATAAACTAACATTATTACGTAAAGGTAATAAATAAAATATTTAATTTGGTTTAGTTAAGTTATTTTAAGTTAAGATTTAATTCTTTCTTTTAATTATTAAATATTCAGCCTTATTACATGGCTTATCATACAACGAATCCCCAAAAAAAGTATCATAGCTTCCGCCGTAGCAGAAATTCTATAAAAATATTTCTGCTAGGACCGAAGCTATGATACGATATTTTCGGGATTTCACCACGGGGCCTGTGATAAGGCTCATTAATAAGAAAAAGAAATGCATGAAAATTTTAAATTAATTTCAAATCCCATAAATTTTGAAGCTTTTTTCAATTTTTTTTAGATACATACCTAATTGAAAATACAAAAATAAAACAATTACCAAATTACCACAAGACAAGACCATGAATTTCAGTAATTATACGATAATTTTATTTAACATGTATGTATGTCAAGCCTTACCTATTTTTATTTTTAGATTTTCAATTAGGAACAAATATAGAAATGGCGACAAGATTCATGGGATTAGGTAAATAATAGAAATTATTAATAATCAATGCATGCTTAAGCTTTCATTTTTCAGATTATTCTGCAATTGCAATCGCGTTCAACGATGAATTCGATGACAAAATCGAGGAAGATATCCCGGTTGCAACGAGCAAAAACATCGACGGCACAATCATCGAAACGAAAACGGCAAAAAAAGTTACATTTTTCGATGATTTTATCGTCGATGTAACCAATAAAATTCTCGACGATGTTTTAGACGATATCGCGGACCTTGAAAAAATTTCTACCCGAAATCTTATGAAAACTTCTTCAGCCAGAGAAAGCTTCTGGCATTCAAAATTTTTTGGTTGGACGCGATTATGTAGATTTTCTTCGGCGTTGATTCCAACTTTTTAAATTTTTTTTATATCTTGATTGTTTTTTTTTTCTTCAATAGATAATTTTTTTTAATTTGAATGACATATTTTCAAAAAAACACTAAATTAAAAAAAAAAACTAACTGACAAAAACAAAACAAAACAACTTAATTAAATAAAATTTTCTATTTCATGAGTTTTTTCTAATTCCAATTGTATTTATTTCCTTAGCAAAAATAACTTACATTAATATATACCTTTAAACGTTATTGCTATTGTTATTTTTTTTTTATTAGATAAATGGAAGGGTGGTAGGTAGGTACCTGCTGTGTAAGTTTTGGCCAAAATCGAGGTAAGAAAATTGAAAAGAAATAAATTAAATAAGATTATTTTCAGTCATCAGCGTTAACTGTTTTTCTGTTATTTTAATACCATAACTGCCACTAACTCCAAATAGAACATTCAACTCAAGTGAATAAAAACCTGGTTCGAAGATCCGTTCCTTACCAAACTGCTTGGTAACCTGAAGTTTAAAATGCGTTCTTACTTTTAGTAACATGCACCGTATATTGAATCCGATGAATGAGCTGCGGAGGGAAACAAACTCAATTTTGACATTTCGCTTCAGTAAAAATGTCAATATTGAGCCTCATTCCCTCCGCAGCCCATCCATCGGATTCTGTAATCGGTGTGATAAGCTATTAATGAACACAGAGAAGCTATAGTTAGGCACTCCAATGGCTTCTTTGTGTCCAATAATAGGTTATAACTCCATATTTATACTAAATTCTAGATATCAGCGAACACCACCCGATACCATACAGCTCAAAATTCAATACTTCCAATCCTTAGCTTTCCAAAAGATTAACTTAACTTTTTAAATTCTTTTGAAATTAGGAGTTAAATGAACTTATTTTTAGCCTGCATTTTAAGACCTGTAAATTCTATTTTTAAAATAGTTGACTACTAAATAAACAAATACTGAATACAAGTTTAGGTAAAGGTACAAGAGTTAAGACCGGCACAATAAGCAGTTCGTCTTTATTAAAAGACAAACTGTACTGTATATATATATACAACTTACAAAAAGGCATGTTTTCATTAAAAACATTAAATACAAATTCACTAAGACCCTCAGCAACAGCTCACTGTCGCCCATTTTCGAAATTGTCCGCCACAACTGCCAGGGGGCAGTTCGCGGATAGCTCCACATCCTAGTTTGTTCATATTATATCTTTGTGTCTATGTGCCAAATTTGGTGCTTATATCAAAAAGTGCATAATAGGTTATCTAATTCGCTATACTAATTACTACTTCAATATTAAAACATTTTATAGAACTGAAACGCAAGTTCGTCGGAACTATTTCTGAACATTAGACGAATGTCTTATACCATATCAGGACGCCAGAATTGTTTAAATGCATCACCTTTCATCACATATAGAGCTTCCAACGGCCCAGACACGGCTCTATGTAGAGTAAAGGATCATATCCTTGGGCTCTGGGAGTATTATCTCCAATGGGGAATAAAAATCAAGCTGAAGAATTGTCCCTATTGACAAATACATTAACTAAGATGCTGAGAAAGATGCCAACCCATCCCAGCCCTTTTATTAATTTACTTACAGGAAACTCACCCACAGACGACCGATATCGCCAGGTATCCTTGATGGATCTAGCTTTTGGAATAGCTATGGGAGATAGCTTTGGGAACTTCTACGATGCTGCAGGATCGCAGCACAACAGAAGTTGAAGCCACCAAGCAACCAAACCAACCAACAACCGACACGGAGCTAAAAATTTTTCAGCATTATCATCACCACACCCATCAACGAAAGTCAGCACTGCTCAGCCGACCTATATTTAAGTAAAACTTACTCTTAGACTTAAGAAACTTTGCAATACAACAATGTAAAAACTAAATGTAACCAACTTAACCAAGCAGAGCCCCTATTATGTGCTCGCAGATTAAAATAAATAAATAATTGTAAATAGATAGTACCTAACTAGCCAATGTAACAACCTTCTGAGCATAAATCAAAATATGGTATGTATGTTAGATGCACATCTTGATGAAATCACCCCTGTCAAAACTGGAAAGTGAAATCGAGATCAGAAAGGAAAAAGGAATTGAGCCCAGACGACTGTCCGAATTTAGTTCTATTTTTTTAAAACTTCGGAAAGTTACATACATTCACATGTTTATCTTTTTAATTTTCTCGCGCTCCCATACGCATATTAAAAGCTTTCGAAACCAACCCGAAACATTCCGATCTACAATAAAACTTTCGTTTTTGTTGTAGCTTTGCTCTTTGCTAGCGATGTCACATCGCGCCCTCCTCCTGTTAATCGACATGTGAATTATTTTTGGCAGGCAAAACTTTTCCTTGTCGTCCGAATGTTTCGCGTTGGCTTGTTAGAACCTAAATAATTATTGGGGGAACCTTAAAAACTTTGGGATGGAAAGAACAATTTTTTGCTGGTTGGTTGAAGGTTGCATTTTCATAGGAATTACATTAATCTGGATGTTTCTTTTTCTTCTCTTTTATTGCGGATCCAACACAACAAAAAATATAGGTTGACTGACAGGTTCAAATACAATTGAAAATAAATTGATAGGTGAAAAAAAAATGTCAATCGAATATTTCACTTTAATTTTGTTTTTTTTAATTTATTCGTAGTAGCCTTAGAAATTTTATTTTTCTATATAAGCTACGAAAATTAAAAAAAATATTCATTACGAAAAAAAAAATTGAGCGAGAAACATCTCGAGCTGATCAAATAAATTTTTCAAGAAAAAGACATACCAAATAGAACAAAACAAAACCCATAAACACTAACCATAAACTAACATTATTACGTATAGGTAATAAATAAAATATTTAATTTGGTTTAGTTAAGTTATTTTAAGTTAAGATTTAATTCTTTCTTTTAATTATTAAATATTCAGCCTTATTACATGGCTTATCATACAACGAATCCCCAAAAAAAGTATCATAGCTTCCGCCGTAGCAGAAATTCTATAAAAATATTTCTGCTAGGACCGAAGCTATGATACGATATTTTCGGGATTTCACCACGGGGCCTGTGATAAGGCTCATTAATAAGAAAAAGAAATGCATGAAAATTTTAAATTAATTTCAAATCCCATAAATTTTGAAGCTTTTTTCAATTTTTTTTAGATACATACCTAATTGAAAATACAAAAATAAAACAATTACCAAATTACCACAAGACAAGACCATGAATTTCAGTAATTATACGATAATTTTATTTAACATGTATGTATGTCAAGCCTTACCTATTTTTATTTTTAGATTTTCAATTAGGAACAAATATAGAAATGGCGACAAGATTCATGGGATTAGGTAAATAATAGAAATTATTAATAATCAATGCATGCTTAAGCTTTCATTTTTCAGATTATTCTGCAATTGCAATCGCGTTCAACGATGAATTCGATGACAAAATCGAGGAAGATATCCCGGTTGCAACGAGCAAAAACATCGACGGCACAATCATCGAAACGAAAACGGCAAAAAAAGTTACATTTTTCGATGATTTTATCGTCGATGTAACCAATAAAATTCTCGACGATGTTTTAGACGAAATCGCCGACCTTGAAAAAATTTCTACCCGAAATCTTATGAAAACTTCTTCAGCCAGAGAAAGCTTCTGGCATTCAAAATTTTTTGGTTGGACGCGATTATGTAGATTTTCTTCGGCGTTGATTCCAACTTTTTAAATTTTTTTTATATCTTGATTGTTTTTTTTTTTTCTTCAATAGATAATTTTTTTTAATTTGAATGACATATTTTCAAACAAACACTAAATTAAAAAAAAAAAAACTAACTGACAAAAACAAAACAAAACAACTTAATTAAATAAAATTTTCTATTTCATGAGTTTTTTCTAATTCCAATTGTATTTATTTCCTTAGCAAAAATAACTTACATTAATATATACCTTTAAACGTTATTGCTATTGTTATTTTTTTTATTAGATAAATGCAAGGGTGGTAGGTAGGTACCTGCTGTGTAAGTTTTGGCCAAAATCGAGGTAAGAAAATTGAAAAGAAATAAATTAAATAAGATTATTTTCAGTCATCAGCGTTAACTGTTTTTCTGTTATTTTAATACCATAACTGCCACTAACTCCAAATAGAACATTCAACTCAAGTGAATAAAAACCTGGTTCGAAGATCCGTTCCTTACCAAACTGCTTGGTAACCTGAAGTTTAAAATGCGTTCTTACTTTTAGTAACATGCACCGTATATTGAATCCGATGAATGAGCTGCGGAGGGAAACAAACTCAATTTTGACATTTCGCTTCAGTAAAAATGTCAATATTGAGCCTCATTCCCTCCGCAGCCCATCCATCGGATTCTGTAATCGGTGTGATAAGCTATTAATGAACACAGAGAAGCTATAGTTAGGCACTCCAATGGCTTCTTTGTGTCCAGTAATAGGTTATAACTCCATATTTATACTAAATTCTAGATATCAGCGAACACCACCCGATACCATACAGCTCAAAATTCAATACTTCCAATCCTTAGCTTCCCAAAAGATTAACTTAACTTTTTAAATTCTTTTGAAATTAGGAGTTAAATGGAACTTCGAACTTATTTTTAGCCTGCATTTTAAGACCTGTAAATTCTATTTTTAAAATAGTTGACTACTAAATAAACAAATACTGAATACAAGTTTAGGTAAAGATACAAGAGTTAAGACCGGCACAATAAGCAGTTCGTCTTTATTAAAAGACAAACTGTACTGTATATATATATACAACTTACAAAAAGGCATGTTTTCATTCAAAACATTAAATACAAATTCACTAAGACCCTCAGCAACAGCTCACTGTCGCCCATTTTCAAAATTGTCCGCCACAACTGCCAGGGGGCAGTTCGCGGATAGCTCCACATCCTAATTTGTTCATATTATATCTTTGTGTCTATGTGCCAAATTTGGTGCTTATATCAAAAAGTGCATAATAGGTTATCTAATCCGCTATACTAATTACTACTTCAATATTAAAACATTTTATAGAACTGAAACGCAAGTTCGTCGGAACTATTTCTGAACATTAGACGAATGTCTTATACCATATCAGGACGCCAGAATTGTTTAAATGCATCACCTTTCATCACATATAGAGCTTCCAAGGGCCCAGACACGGCTCTATGTAGAGTAAAGGATCATATCCTTGGGCTCTGGGAGTATTATCTCCAATGGG
Organism: Dasysyrphus tricinctus; assembly: GCA_963921185.1. Taxonomy (NCBI): domain Eukaryota; kingdom Metazoa; phylum Arthropoda; class Insecta; order Diptera; family Syrphidae; genus Dasysyrphus; species Dasysyrphus tricinctus. The sequence goes on along the minus strand of OY992530.1, from coordinate 76,242,766 downwards.
GAATAAAAATCAAGCTGAAGAATTGTCCCTATTGACAAATACATTAACTAAGATGCTGAGAAAGATGCCAACCCATCCCAGCCCTTTTATTAATTTACTTACAGGAAACTCACCCACAGACGACCGATATCGCCAGGTATCCTTGATGGATCTAGCTTTTGGAATAGCTATGGGAGATAGCTTTGGGAACTTCTACATCAACGAAAGTCAGCACTGCTCAGCCGACCTATATTTAAGTAAAACTTACTCTTAGACTTAAGAAACTTTGCAATACAACAATGTAAAAACTAAATGTAACCAACTTAACCAAGCAGAGCCCCTATTATGTGCTCGCAGATTAAAATAAATAAATAATTGTAAATAGATAGTACCTAACTAGCCAATGTAACAACCTTCTGAGCATAAATCAAAATATGGTATGTATGTTAGATGCACATCTTGATGAAATCACCCCTGTCAAAACTGGAAAGTGAAATCGAGATCAGAAAGGAAAAAGGAATTGAGCCCAGACGACTGTCCGAATTTAGTTCTATTTTTTTAAAACTTCGGAAAGTTACATACATTCACATGTTTATCTTTTTAATTTTCTCGCGCTCCCATACGCATATTAAAAGCTTTCGAAACCAACCCGAAACATTCCGATCCACAATAAAACTTTCGTTTTTGTTGTAGCTTTACTCTTTGCTAGCGATGTCACATCGCGCCCTCCTCCTGTTAATCGACATGTGAATTATTTTTGGCAGGCAAAACTTTTCCTTGTCGTCCGAATGTTTCGCGTTGGCTTGTTAGAACCTAAATAATTATTGGGGGAACCTTAAAAACTTTGGGATGGAAAGAACAATTTTTTGCTGGTTGGTTGAAGGTTGCATTTTCATAGGAATTACATTAATCTGGATGTTTCTTTTTCTTCTCTTTTATTGCGGATCCAACACAACAAAAAATATAGGTTGACTGACAGGTTCAAATACAATTGAAAATAAATTGATAGGTGAAAAAAAAATGTCAATCGAATATTTCACTTTAATTTTGTTTTTTTTAATTTATTCGTAGTAGCCTTAGAAATTTTATTTTTCTATATAAGCTACGAAAATTAAAAAAAATATTCATTACGAAAAAAAAAATTGAGCGAGAAACATCTCGAGCTGATCAAATAAATTTTTCAAGAAAAAGACATACCAAATAGAACAAAACAAAACCCATAAACACTAACCATAAACTAACATTATTACGTATAGGTAATAAATAAAATATTTAATTTGGTTTAGTTAAGTTATTTTAAGTTAAGATTTAATTCTTTCTTTTAATTATTAAATATTCAGCCTTATTACATGGCTTATCATACAACGAATCCCCAAAAAAAGTATCATAGCTTCCGCCGTAGCAGAAATTCTATAAAAATATTTCTGCTAGGACCGAAGCTATGATACGATATTTTCGGGATTTCACCACGGGGCCTGTGATAAGGCTCATTAATAAGAAAAAGAAATGCATGAAAATTTTAAATTAATTTCAAATCCCATAAATTTTGAAGCTTTTTTCAATTTTTTTTAGATACATACCTAATTGAAAATACAAAAATAAAACAATTACCAAATTACCACAAGACAAGACCATGAATTTCAGTAATTATACGATAATTTTATTTAACATGTATGTATGTCAAGCCTTACCTATTTTTATTTTTAGATTTTCAATTAGGAACAAATATAGAAATGGCGACAAGATTCATGGGATTAGGTAAATAATAGAAATTATTAATAATCAATGCATGCTTAAGCTTTCATTTTTCAGATTATTCTGCAATTGCAATCGCGTTCAACGATGAATTCGATGACAAAATCGAGGAAGATATCCCGGTTGCAACGAGCAAAAACATCGACGGCACAATCATCGAAACGAAAACGGCAAAAAAAGTTACATTTTTCGATGATTTTATCGTCGATGTAACCAATAAAATTCTCGACGATGTTTTAGACGATATCGCGGACCTTGAAAAAATTTCTACCCGAAATCTTATGAAAACTTCTTCAGCCAGAGAAAGCTTCTGGCATTCAAAATTTTTTGGTTGGACGCGATTATGTAGATTTTCTTCGGCGTTGATTCCAACTTTTTAAATTTTTTTTATATCTTGATTGTTTTTTTTTTTTCTTCAATAGATAATTTTTTTTAATTTGAATGACATATTTTCAAACAAACACTAAATTAAAAAAAAAAAACAAAACAAAACAACTTAATTAAATAAAATTTTCTATTTCATGAGTTTTTTCTAATTCCAATTGTATTTATTTCCTTAGCAAAAATAACTTACATTAATATATACCTTTAAACGTTATTGCTATTGTTATTTTTTTTTATTAGATAAATGGAAGGGTGGTAGGTAGGTACCTGCTGTGTAAGTTTTGGCCAAAATCGAGGTAAGAAAATTGAAAAGAAATAAATTAAATAAGATTATTTTCAGTCATCAGCGTTAACTGTTTTTCTGTTATTTTAATACCATAACTGCCACTAACTCCAAATAGAACATTCAACTCAAGTGAATAAAAACCTGGTTCGAAGATCCGTTCCTTACCAAACTGCTTGGTAACCTGAAGTTTAAAATGCGTTCTTACTTTTAGTAACATGCACCGTATATTGAATCCGATGAATGAGCTGCGGAGGGAAACAAACTCAATTTTGACATTTCGCTTCAGTAAAAATGTCAATATTGAGACTCATTCCCTCCGCAGCCCATCCATCGGATTCTGTAATCGGTGTGATAAGCTATTAATGAACACAGAGAAGCTATAGTTAGGCACTCCAATGGCTTCTTTGTGTCCAGTAATAGGTTATAACTCCATATTTATACTAAATTCTAGATATCAGCGAACACCACCCGATACCATACAGCTCAAAATTCAATACTTCCAATCCTTAGCTTTCCAAAAGATTAACTTAACTTTTTAAATTCTTTTGAAATTAGGAGTTAAATGAACTTATTTTTAGCCTGCATTTTAAGACCTGTAAATTCTATTTTTAAAATAGTTGACTACTAAATAAACAAATACTGAATACAAGTTTAGGTAAAGGTACAAGAGTTAAGACCGGCACAATAAGCAGTTCGTCTTTATTAAAAGACAAACTGTACTGTATATATATATACAACTTACAAAAAGGCATGTTTTCATTAAAAACATTAAATACAAATTCACTAAGACCCTCAGCAACAGCTCACTGTCGCCCATTTTCGAAATTGTCCGCCACAACTGCCAGGGGGCAGTTCGCGGATAGCTCCACATCCTAGTTTGTTCATATTATATCTTTGTGTCTATGTGCCAAATTTGGTGCTTATATCAAAAAGTGCATAATAGGTTATCTAATCCGCTATACTAATTACTACTTCAATATTAAAACATTTTATAGAACTGAAACGCAAGTTCGTCGGAACTATTTCTGAACATTAGACGAATGTCTTATACCATATCAGGACGCCAGAATTGTTTAAATGCATCACCTTTCATCACATATAGAGCTTCCAACGGCCCAGACACGGCTCTATGTAGAGTAAAGGATCATATCCTTGGGCTCTGGGAGTATTATCTCCAATGGGGAATAAAAATCAAGCTGAAGAATTGTCCCTATTGACAAATACATTAACTAAGATGCTGAGAAAGATGCCAACCCATCCCAGCCCTTTTATTAATTTACTTACAGGAAACTCACCCACAGACGACCGATATCGCCAGGTATCCTTGATGGATCTAGCTTTTGGAATAGCTATGGGAGATAGCTTTGGGAACTTCTACGATGCTGCAGGATCGCAGCACAACAGAAGTTGAAGCCACCAAGCAACCAAACCAACCAACAACCTACACGGAGCTAAAAATTTTTCAGCATTATCATCACCACACCCATCAACGAAAGTCAGCACTGCTCAGCCGACCTATATTTAAGTAAAACTTACTCTTAGACTTAAGAAACTTTGCAATACAACAATGTAAAAACTAAATGTAACCAACTTAACCAAGCAGAGCCCCTATTATGTGCTCGCAGATTAAAATAAATAAATAATTGTAAATAGATAGTACCTAACTAGCCAATGTAACAACCTTCTGAGCATAAATCAAAATATGGTATGTATGTTAGATGCACATCTTGATGAAATCACCCCTGTCAAAACTGGAAAGTGAAATCGAGATCAGAAAGGAAAAAGGAATTGAGCCCAGACGACTGTCCGAATTTAGTTCTATTTTTTTAAAACTTCGGAAAGTTACATACATTCACATGTTTATCTTTTTAATTTTCTCGCGCTCCCATACGCATATTAAAAGCTTTCGAAACCAACCCGAAACATTCCGATCTACAATAAAACTTTCGTTTTTGTTGTAGCTTTACTCTTTGCTAGCGATGTCACATCGCGCCCTCCTCCCGTTAATCGACATGTGAATTATTTTTGGCAGGCAAAACTTTTCCTTGTCGTCCGAATGTTTCGCGTTGGCTTGTTAGAACCTAAATAATTATTGGGGGAAAGAACAATTTTTTGCTGGTTGGTTGAAGGTTGCATTTTCATAGGAATTACATTAATCTGGATGTTTCTTTTTCTTTTCTTTTATTGCGGATCCAACACAACAAAAAATATAGGTTGACTGACAGGTTCAAATACAATTGAAAATAAATTGATAGGTGAAAAAAAAATGTCAATCGAATATTTCACTTTAATTTTGTTTTTTTTTAATTTATTCGTAGTAGCCTTAGAAATTTTATTTTTCTATATAAGCTACGAAAATTAAAAAAAATATTCATTACGAAAAAAAAAATTGAGCGAGAAACATCTCGAGCTGATCAAATAAATTTTTCAAGAAAAAGACATACCAAATAGAACAAAACAAAACCCATAAACACTAACCATAAACTAACTTATTACGTATAGGTAATAAATAAAATATTTAATTTGGTTTAGTTAAGTTATTTTAAGTTAAGATTTAATTCTTTCTTTTAATTATTAAATATTCAGCCTTATTACATGGCTTATCATACAACGAATCCCCAAAAAAAGTATCATAGCTTCCGCCGTAGCAGAAATTCTATAAAAATATTTCTGCTAGGACCGAAGCTATGATACGATATTTTCGGGATTTCACCACGGGGCCTGTGATAAGGCTCATTAATAAGAAAAAGAAATGCATGAAAATTTTAAATTAATTTCAAATCCCATAAATTTTGAAGCTTTTTTCAATTTTTTTTAGATACATACCTAATTGAAAATACAAAAATAAAACAATTACCAAATTACCACAAGACAAGACCATGAATTTCAGTAATTATACGATAATTTTATTTAACATGTATGTATGTCAAGCCTTACCTATTTTTATTTTTAGATTTTCAATTAGGAACAAATATAGAAATGGCGACAAGATTCATGGGATTAGGTAAATAATAGAAATTATTAATAATCAATGCATGCTTAAGCTTTCATTTTTCAGATTATTCTGCAATTGCAATCGCGTTCAACGATGAATTCGATGACAAAATCGAGGAAGATATCCCGGTTGCAACGAGCAAAAACATCGACGGCACAATCATCGAAACGAAAACGGCAAAAAAAGTTACATTTTTCGATGATTTTATCGTCGATGTAACCAAAAAAATTCTCGACGATGTTTTAGACGATATCGCGGACCTTGAAAAAATTTCTACCCGAAATCTTATGAAAACTTCTTCAGCCAGAGAAAGCTTCTGGCATTCAAAATTTTTTGGTTGGACGCGATTATGTAGATTTTCTTCGGCGTTGATTCCAACTTTTTAAATTTTTTTTATATCTTGATTGTTTTTTTTTTTTTCTTCAATAGATAATTTTTTTTAATTTGAATGACATATTTTCAAAAAAACACTAAATTAAAAAAAAAAACTAACTGACAAAAACAAAACAAAACAACTTAATTAAATAAAATTTTCTATTTCATGAGTTTTTTCTAATTCCAATTGTATTTATTTCCTTAGCAAAAATAACTTACATTAATATATACCTTTAAACGTTATTGCTATTGTTATTTTTTTTATTAGATAAATGGAAGGGTGGTAGGTAGGTACCTGCTGTGTAAGTTTTGGCCAAAATCGAGGTAAGAAAATTGAAAAGAAATAAATTAAATAAGATTATTTTCAGTCATAAGCGTTAACTGTTTTTCTGTTATTTTAATACCATAACTGCCACTAACTCCAAATAGAACATTCAACTCAAGTGAATAAAAACCTGGTTCGAAGATCCGTTCCTTACCAAACTGCTTGGTAACCTGAAGTTTAAAATGCGTTCTTACTTTTAGTAACATGCACCGTATATTGAATCCGATGAATGAGCTGCGGAGGGAAACAAACTCAATTTTGACATTTCGCTTCAGTAAAAATGTCAATATTGAGACTCATTCCCTCCGCAGCCCATCCATCGGATTCTGTAATCGGTGTGATAAGCTATTAATGAACACAGAGAAGCTATAGTTAGGCACTCCAATGGCTTCTTTGTGTCCAGTAATAGGTTATAACTCCATATTTATACTAAATTCTAGATATCAGCGAACACCACCCGATACCATACAGCTCAAAATTCAATACTTCCAATCCTTAGCTTCCCAAAAGATTAACTTAACTTTTTAAATTCTTTTGAAATTAGGAGTTAAATGGAACTTCGAACTTATTTTTAGCCTGCATTTTAAGACCTGTAAATTCTATTTTTAAAATAGTTGACTACTAAATAAACAAATACTGAATACAAGTTTAGGTAAAGATACAAGAGTTAAGACCGGCACAATAAGCAGTTCGTCTTTATTAAAAGACAAACTGTACTGTATATATATATACAACTTACAAAAAGGCATGTTTTCATTCAAAACATTAAATACAAATTCACTAAGACCCTCAGCAACAGCTCACTGTCGCCCATTTTCGAAATTGTCCGCCACAACTGCCAGGGGGCAGTTCGCGGATAGCTCCACATCCTAATTTGTTCATATTATATCTTTGTGTCTATGTGCCAAATTTGGTGCTTATATCAAAAAGTGCATAATAGGTTATCTAATCCGCTATACTAATTACTACTTCAATATTAAAACATTTTATAGAACTGAAACGCAAGTTCGTCGGAACTATTTCTGAACATTAGACGAATGTCTTATACCATATCAGGACGCCAGAATTGTTTAAATGCATCACCTTTCATCACATATAGAGCTTCCAAGGGCCCAGACACGGCTCTATGTAGAGTAAAGGATCATATCCTTGGGCTCTGGGAGTATTATCTCCAATGGGGAATAAAAATCAAGCTGAAGAATTGTCCCTATTGACAAATACATTAACTAAGATGCTGAGAAAGATGCCAACCCATCCCAGCCCTTTTATTAATTTACTTACAGGAAACTCACCCACAGACGACCGATATCGCCAGGTATCCTTGATGGATCTAGCTTTTGGAATAGCTATGGGAGATAGCTTTGGGAACTTCTACGATGCTGCAGGATCGCAGCACAACAGAAGTTGAAGCCACCAAGCAACCAAACCAACCAACAACCGACACGGAGCTAAAAATTTTTCAGCATTATCATCACCACACCCATCAACGAAAGTCAGCACTGCTCAGCCGACCTATATTTAAGTAAAACTTACTCTTAGACTTAAGAAACTTTGCAATACAACAATGTAAAAACTAAATGTAACCAACTTAACCAAGCAGAGCCCCTATTATGTGCTCGCAGATTAAAATAAATAAATAATTGTAAATAGATAGTACCTAACTAGCCAATGTAACAACCTTCTGAGCATAAATCAAAATATGGTATGTATGTTAGATGCACATCTTGATGAAATCACCCCTGTCAAAACTGGAAAGTGAAATCGAGATCAGAAAGGAAAAAGGAATTGAGCCCAGACGACTGTCCGAATTTAGTTCTATTTTTTTAAAACTTCGGAAAGTTACATACATTCACATGTTTATCTTTTTAATTTTCTCGCGCTCCCATACGCATATTAAAAGCTTTCGAAACCAACCCGAAACATTCCGATCTACAATAAAACTTTCGTTTTTGTTGTAGCTTTGCTCTTTGCTAGCGATGTCACATCGCGCCCTCCTCCTGTTAATCGACATGTGAATTATTTTTGGCAGGCAAAACTTTTCCTTGTCGTCCGAATGTTTCGCGTTGGCTTGTTAGAACCTAAATAATTATTGGGGGAACCTTAAAAACTTTGGGATGGAAAGAACAATTTTTTGCTGGTTGGTTGAAGGTTGCATTTTCATAGGAATTACATTAATCTGGATGTTTCTTTTTCTTCTCTTTTATTGCGGATCCAACACAACAAAAAATATAGGTTGACTGACAGGTTCAAATACAATTGAAAATAAATTGATAGGTGAAAAAAAAATGTCAATCGAATATTTCACTTTAATTTTGTTTTTTTTAATTTATTCGTAGTAGCCTTAGAAATTTTATTTTTCTATATAAGCTACGAAAATTAAAAAAAATATTCATTACGAAAAAAAAAATTGAGCGAGAAACATCTCGAGCTGATCAAATAAATTTTTCAAGAAAAAGACATACCAAATAGAACAAAACAAAACCCATAAACACTAACCATAAACTAACATTATTACGTATAGGTAATAAATAAAATATTTAATTTGGTTTAGTTAAGTTATTTTAAGTTAAGATTTAATTCTTTCTTTTAATTATTAAATATTCAGCCTTATTACATGGCTTATCATACAACGAATCCCCAAAAAAAGTATCATAGCTTCCGCCGTAGCAGAAATTCTATAAAAATATTTCTGCTAGGACCGAAGCTATGATACGATATTTTCGGGATTTCACCACGGGGCCTGTGATAAGGCTCATTAATAAGAAAAAGAAATGCATGAAAATTTTAAATTAATTTCAAATCCCATAAATTTTGAAGCTTTTTTCAATTTTTTTTAGATACATACCTAATTGAAAATACAAAAATAAAACAATTACCAAATTACCACAAGACAAGACCATGAATTTCAGTAATTATACGATAATTTTATTTAACATGTATGTATGTCAAGCCTTACCTATTTTTATTTTTAGATTTTCAATTAGGAACAAATATAGAAATGGCGACAAGATTCATGGGATTAGGTAAATAATAGAAATTATTAATAATCAATGCATGCTTAAGCTTTCATTTTTCAGATTATTCTGCAATTGCAATCGCGTTCAACGATGAATTCGATGACAAAATCGAGGAAGATATCCCGGTTGCAACGAGCAAAAACATCGACGGCACAATCATCGAAACGAAAACGGCAAAAAAAGTTACATTTTTCGATGATTTTATCGTCGATGTAACCAATAAAATTCTCGACGATGTTTTAGACGATATCGCGGACCTTGAAAAAATTTCTACCCGAAATCTTATGAAAACTTCTTCAGCCAGAGAAAGCTTCTGGCATTCAAAATTTTTTGGTTGGACGCGATTATGTAGATTTTCTTCGGCGTTGATTCCAACTTTTTAAATTTTTTTTATATCTTGATTGTTTTTTTTTTCTTCAATAGATAATTTTTTTTAATTTGAATGACATATTTTCAAAAAAACACTAAATTAAAAAAAAAAACTAACTGACAAAAACAAAACAAAACAACTTAATTAAATAAAATTTTCTATTTCATGAGTTTTTTCTAATTCCAATTGTATTTATTTCCTTAGCAAAAATAACTTACATTAATATATACCTTTAAACGTTATTGCTATTGTTATTTTTTTTATTAGATAAATGGAAGGGTGGTAGGTAGGTACCTGCTGTGTAAGTTTTGGCCAAAATCGAGGTAAGAAAATTGAAAAGAAATAAATTAAATAAGATTATTTTCAGTCATCAGCGTTAACTGTTTTTCTGTTATTTTAATACCATAACTGCCACTAACTCCAAATAGAACATTCAACTCAAGTGAATAAAAACCTGGTTCGAAGATCCGTTCCTTACCAAACTGCTTGGTAACCTGAAGTTTAAAATGCGTTCTTACTTTTAGTAACATGCACCGTATATTGAATCCGATGAATGAGCTGCGGAGGGAAACAAACTCAATTTTGACATTTCGCTTCAGTAAAAATGTCAATATTGAGCCTCATTCCCTCCGCAGCCCATCCATCGGATTCTGTAATCGGTGTGATAAGCTATTAATGAACACAGAGAAGCTATAGTTAGGCACTCCAATGGCTTCTTTGTGTCCAGTAATAGGTTATAACTCCATATTTATACTAAATTCTAGATATCAGCGAACACCACCCGATACCATACAGCTCAAAATTCAATACTTCCAATCCTTAGCTTCCCAAAAGATTAACTTAACTTTTTAAATTCTTTTGAAATTAGGAGTTAAATGGAACTTCGAACTTATTTTTAGCCTGCATTTTAAGACCTGTAAATTCTATTTTTAAAATAGTTGACTACTAAATAAACAAATACTGAATACAAGTTTAGGTAAAGATACAAGAGTTAAGACCGGCACAATAAGCAGTTCGTCTTTATTAAAAGACAAACTGTACTGTATATATATATACAACTTACAAAAAGGCATGTTTTCATTCAAAACATTAAATACAAATTCACTAAGACCCTCAGCAACAGCTCACTGTCGCCCATTTTCAAAATTGTCCGCCACAACTGCCAGGGGGCAGTTCGCGGATAGCTCCACATCCTAATTTGTTCATATTATATCTTTGTGTCTATGTGCCAAATTTGGTGCTTATATCAAAAAGTGCATAATAGGTTATCTAATCCGCTATACTAATTACTACTTCAATATTAAAACATTTTATAGAACTGAAACGCAAGTTCGTCGGAACTATTTCTGAACATTAGACGAATGTCTTATACCATATCAGGACGCCAGAATTGTTTAAATGCATCACCTTTCATCACATATAGAGCTTCCAAGGGCCCAGACACGGCTCTATGTAGAGTAAAGGATCATATCCTTGGGCTCTGGGAGTATTATCTCCAATGGGGAATAAAAATCAAGCTGAAGAATTGTCCCTATTGACAAATACATTAACTAAGATGCTGAGAAAGATGCCAACCCATCCCAGCCCTTTTATTAATTTACTTACAGGAAACTCACCCACAGACGACCGATATCGCCAGGTATCCTTGATGGATCTAGCTTTTGGAATAGCTATGGGAGATAGCTTTGGGAACTTCTACATCAACGAAAGTCAGCACTGCTCAGCCGACCTATATTTAAGTAAAACTTACTCTTAGACTTAAGAAACTTTGCAATACAACAATGTAAAAACTAAATGTAACCAACTTAACCAAGCAGAGCCCCTATTATGTGCTCGCAGATTAAAATAAATAAATAATTGTAAATAGATAGTACCTAACTAGCCAATGTAACAACCTTCTGAGCATAAATCAAAATATGGTATGTATGTTAGATGCACATCTTGATGAAATCACCCCTGTCAAAACTGGAAAGTGAAATCGAGATCAGAAAGGAAAAAGGAATTGAGCCCAGACGACTGTCCGAATTTAGTTCTATTTTTTTAAAACTTCGGAAAGTTACATACATTCACATGTTTATCTTTTTAATTTTCTCGCGCTCCCATACGCATATTAAAAGCTTTCGAAACCAACCCGAAACATTCCGATCCACAATAAAACTTTCGTTTTTGTTGTAGCTTTACTCTTTGCTAGCGATGTCACATCGCGCCCTCCTCCTGTTAATCGACATGTGAATTATTTTTGGCAGGCAAAACTTTTCCTTGTCGTCCGAATGTTTCGCGTTGGCTTGTTAGAACCTAAATAATTATTGGGGGAACCTTAAAAACTTTGGGATGGAAAGAACAATTTTTTGCTGGTTGGTTGAAGGTTGCATTTTCATAGGAATTACATTAATCTGGATGTTTCTTTTTCTTCTCTTTTATTGCGGATCCAACACAACAAAAAATATAGGTTGACTGACAGGTTCAAATACAATTGAAAATAAATTGATAGGTGAAAAAAAAATGTCAATCGAATATTTCACTTTAATTTTGTTTTTTTTAATTTATTCGTAGTAGCCTTAGAAATTTTATTTTTCTATATAAGCTACGAAAATTAAAAAAAATATTCATTACGAAAAAAAAAATTGAGCGAGAAACATCTCGAGCTGATCAAATAAATTTTTCAAGAAAAAGACATACCAAATAGAACAAAACAAAACCCATAAACACTAACCATAAACTAACATTATTACGTATAGGTAATAAATAAAATATTTAATTTGGTTTAGTTAAGTTATTTTAAGTTAAGATTTAATTCTTTCTTTTAATTATTAAATATTCAGCCTTATTACATGGCTTATCATACAACGAATCCCCAAAAAAAGTATCATAGCTTCCGCCGTAGCAGAAATTCTATAAAAATATTTCTGCTAGGACCGAAGCTATGATACGATATTTTCGGGATTTCACCACGGGGCCTGTGATAAGGCTCATTAATAAGAAAAAGAAATGCATGAAAATTTTAAATTAATTTCAAATCCCATAAATTTTGAAGCTTTTTTCAATTTTTTTTAGATACATACCTAATTGAAAATACAAAAATAAAACAATTACCAAATTACCACAAGACAAGACCATGAATTTCAGTAATTATACGATAATTTTATTTAACATGTATGTATGTCAAGCCTTACCTATTTTTATTTTTAGATTTTCAATTAGGAACAAATATAGAAATGGCGACAAGATTCATGGGATTAGGTAAATAATAGAAATTATTAATAATCAATGCATGCTTAAGCTTTCATTTTTCAGATTATTCTGCAATTGCAATCGCGTTCAACGATGAATTCGATGACAAAATCGAGGAAGATATCCCGGTTGCAACGAGCAAAAACATCGACGGCACAATCATCGAAACGAAAACGGCAAAAAAAGTTACATTTTTCGATGATTTTATCGTCGATGTAACCAATAAAATTCTCGACGATGTTTTAGACGATATCGCGGACCTTGAAAAAATTTCTACCCGAAATCTTATGAAAACTTCTTCAGCCAGAGAAAGCTTCTGGCATTCAAAATTTTTTGGTTGGACGCGATTATGTAGATTTTCTTCGGCGTTGATTCCAACTTTTTAAATTTTTTTTATATCTTGATTGTTTTTTTTTTTCTTCAATAGATAATTTTTTTTAATTTGAATGACATATTTTCAAACAAACACTAAATTAAAAAAAAAAAACAAAACAAAACAACTTAATTAAATAAAATTTTCTATTTCATGAGTTTTTTCTAATTCCAATTGTATTTATTTCCTTAGCAAAAATAACTTACATTAATATATACCTTTAAACGTTATTGCTATTGTTATTTTTTTTTATTAGATAAATGGAAGGGTGGTAGGTAGGTACCTGCTGTGTAAGTTTTGGCCAAAATCGAGGTAAGAAAATTGAAAAGAAATAAATTAAATAAGATTATTTTCAGTCATCAGCGTTAACTGTTTTTCTGTTATTTTAATACCATAACTGCCACTAACTCCAAATAGAACATTCAACTCAAGTGAATAAAAACCTGGTTCGAAGATCCGTTCCTTACCAAACTGCTTGGTAACCTGAAGTTTAAAATGCGTTCTTACTTTTAGTAACATGCACCGTATATTGAATCCGATGAATGAGCTGCGGAGGGAAACAAACTCAATTTTGACATTTCGCTTCAGTAAAAATGTCAATATTGAGACTCATTCCCTCCGCAGCCCATCCATCGGATTCTGTAATCGGTGTGATAAGCTATTAATGAACACAGAGAAGCTATAGTTAGGCACTCCAATGGCTTCTTTGTGTCCAGTAATAGGTTATAACTCCATATTTATACTAAATTCTAGATATCAGCGAACACCACCCGATACCATACAGCTCAAAATTCAATACTTCCAATCCTTAGCTTCCCAAAAGATTAACTTAACTTTTTAAATTCTTTTGAAATTAGGAGTTAAATGGAACTTCGAACTTATTTTTAGCCTGCATTTTAAGACCTGTAAATTCTATTTTTAAAATGGTTGACTACTAAATAAACAAATACTGAATACAAGTTTAGGTAAAGATACAAGAGTTAAGACCGGCACAATAAGCAGTTCGTCTTTATTAAAAGACAAACTGTACTGTATATATATATACAACTTACAAAAAGGCATGTTTTCATTCAAAACATTAAATACAAATTCACTAAGACCCTCAGCAACAGCTCACTGTCGCCCATTTTCGAAATTGTCCGCCACAACTGCCAGGGGGCAGTTCGCGGATAGCTCCACATCCTAATTTGTTCATATTATATCTTTGTGTCTATGTGCCAAATTTGGTGCTTATACCAAAAAGTGCATAATAGGTTATCTAATCCGCTATACTAATTACTACTTCAATATTAAAACATTTTATAGAACTGAAACGCAAGTTCGTCGGAACTATTTCTGAACATTAGACGAATGTCTTATACCATATCAGGACGCCAGAATTGTTTAAATGCATCACCTTTCATCACATATAGAGCTTCCAAGGGCCCAGACACGGCTCTATGTAGAGTAAAGGATCATATCCTTGGGCTCTGGGAGTATTATCTCCAATGGGGAATAAAAATCAAGCTGAAGAATTGTCCCTATTGACAAATACATTAACTAAGATGCTGAGAAAGATGCCAACCCATCCCAGCCCTTTTATTAATTTACTTACAGGAAACTCACCCACAGACGACCGATATCGCCAGGTATCCTTGATGGATCTAGCTTTTGGAATAGCTATGGGAGATAGCTTTGGGAACTTCTACGATGCTGCAGGATCGCAGCACAACAGAAGTTGAAGCCACCAAGCAACCAAACCAACCAACAACCTACACGGAGCTAAAAATTTTTCAGCATTATCATCACCACACCCATCAACGAAAGTCAGCACTGCTCAGCCGACCTATATTTAAGTAAAACTTACTCTTAGACTTAAGAAACTTTGCAATACAACAATGTAAAAACTAAATGTAACCAACTTAACCAAGCAGAGCCCCTATTATGTGCTCGCAGATTAAAATAAATAAATAATTGTAAATAGATAGTACCTAACTAGCCAATGTAACAACCTTCTGAGCATAAATCAAAATATGGTATGTATGTTAGATGCACATCTTGATGAAATCACCCCTGTCAAAACTGGAAAGTGAAATCGAGATCAGAAAGGAAAAAGGAATTGAGCCCAGACGACTGTCCGAATTTAGTTCTATTTTTTTAAAACTTCGGAAAGTTACATACATTCACATGTTTATCTTTTTAATTTTCTCGCGCTCCCATACGCATATTAAAAGCTTTCGAAACCAACCCGAAACATTCCGATCTACAATAAAACTTTCGTTTTTGTTGTAGCTTTGCTCTTTGCTAGCGATGTCACATCGCGCCCTCCTCCTGTTAATCGACATGTGAATTATTTTTGGCAGGCAAAACTTTTCCTTGTCGTCCGAATGTTTCGCGTTGGCTTGTTAGAACCTAAATAATTATTGGGGGAAAGAACAATTTTTTGCTGGTTGGTTGAAGGTTGCATTTTCATAGGAATTACATTAATCTGGATGTTTCTTTTTCTTTTCTTTTATTGCGGATCCAACACAACAAAAAATATAGGTTGACTGACAGGTTCAAATACAATTGAAAATAAATTGATAGGTGAAAAAAAAATGTCAATCGAATATTTCACTTTAATTTTGTTTTTTTTTAATTTATTCGTAGTAGCCTTAGAAATTTTATTTTTCTATATAAGCTACGAAAATTAAAAAAAATATTCATTACGAAAAAAAAAATTGAGCGAGAAACATCTCGAGCTGATCAAATAAATTTTTCAAGAAAAAGACATACCAAATAGAACAAAACAAAACCCATAAACACTAACCATAAACTAACATTATTACGTATAGGTAATAAATAAAATATTTAATTTGGTTTAGTTAAGTTATTTTAAGTTAAGATTTAATTCTTTCTTTTAATTATTAAATATTCAGCCTTATTACATGGCTTATCATACAACGAATCCCCAAAAAAAGTATCATAGCTTCCGCCAGCAGAAATTCTATAAAAATATTTCTGCTAGGACCGAAGCTATGATACGATATTTTCGGGAAATTCAGAAATTCTATAAAAATATTTCTGCTAGGACCGAAGCTATGATACGATATTTTCGGGATTTCACCACGGGGCCTGTGATAAGGCTCATTAATAAGAAAAAGAAATGCATGAAAATTTTAAATTAATTTCAAATCCCATAAATTTTGAAGCTTTTTTCAATTTTTTTTAGATACATACCTAATTGAAAATACAAAAATAAAACAATTACCAAATTACCACAAGACAAGACCATGAATTTCAGTAATTATACGATAATTTTATTTAACATGTATGTATGTCAAGCCTTACCTATTTTTATTTTTAGATTTTCAATTAGGAACAAATATAGAAATGGCGACAAGATTCATGGGATTAGGTAAATAATAGAAATTATTAATAATCAATGCATGCTTAAGCTTTCATTTTTCAGATTATTCTGCAATTGCAATCGCGTTCAACGATGAATTCGATGACAAAATCGAGGAAGATATCCCGGTTGCAACGAGCAAAAACATCGACGGCACAATCATCGAAACGAAAACGGCAAAAAAAGTTACATTTTTCGATGATTTTATCGTCGATGTAACCAATAAAATTCTCGACGATGTTTTAGACGATATCGCGGACCTTGAAAAAATTTCTACCCGAAATCTTATGAAAACTTCTTCAGCCAGAGAAAGCTTCTGGCATTCAAAATTTTTTGGTTGGACGCGATTATGTAGATTTTCTTCGGCGTTGATTCCAACTTTTTAAATTTTTTTTATATCTTGATTGTTTTTTTTTTTTTCTTCAATAGATAATTTTTTTTAATTTGAATGACATATTTTCAAAAAAACACTAAATTAAAAAAAAAAACTAACTGACAAAAACAAAACAAAACAACTTAATTAAATAAAATTTTCTATTTCATGAGTTTTTTCTAATTCCAATTGTATTTATTTCCTTAGCAAAAATAACTTACATTAATATATACCTTTAAACGTTATTGCTATTGTTATTTTTTTTATTAGATAAATGGAAGGGTGGTAGGTAGGTACCTGCTGTGTAAGTTTTGGCCAAAATCGAGGTAAGAAAATTGAAAAGAAATAAATTAAATAAGATTATTTTCAGTCATAAGCGTTAACTGTTTTTCTGTTATTTTAATACCATAACTGCCACTAACTCCAAATAGAACATTCAACTCAAGTGAATAAAAACCTGGTTCGAAGATCCGTTCCTTACCAAACTGCTTGGTAACCTGAAGTTTAAAATGCGTTCTTACTTTTAGTAACATGCACCGTATATTGAATCCGATGAATGAGCTGCGGAGGGAAACAAACTCAATTTTGACATTTCGCTTCAGTAAAAATGTCAATATTGAGACTCATTCCCTCCGCAGCCCATCCATCGGATTCTGTAATCGGTGTGATAAGCTATTAATGAACACAGAGAAGCTATAGTTAGGCACTCCAATGGCTTCTTTGTGTCCAGTAATAGGTTATAACTCCATATTTATACTAAATTCTAGATATCAGCGAACACCACCCGATACCATACAGCTCAAAATTCAATACTTCCAATCCTTAGCTTCCCAAAAGATTAACTTAACTTTTTAAATTCTTTTGAAATTAGGAGTTAAATGGAACTTCGAACTTATTTTTAGCCTGCATTTTAAGACCTGTAAATTCTATTTTTAAAATAGTTGACTACTAAATAAACAAATACTGAATACAAGTTTAGGTAAAGATACAAGAGTTAAGACCGGCACAATAAGCAGTTCGTCTTTATTAAAAGACAAACTGTACTGTATATATATATACAACTTACAAAAAGGCATGTTTTCATTCAAAACATTAAATACAAATTCACTAAGACCCTCAGCAACAGCTCACTGTCGCCCATTTTCGAAATTGTCCGCCACAACTGCCAGGGGGCAGTTCGCGGATAGCTCCACATCCTAATTTGTTCATATTATATCTTTGTGTCTATGTGCCAAATTTGGTGCTTATATCAAAAAGTGCATAATAGGTTATCTAATCCGCTATACTAATTACTACTTCAATATTAAAACATTTTATAGAACTGAAACGCAAGTTCGTCGGAACTATTTCTGAACATTAGACGAATGTCTTATACCATATCAGGACGCCAGAATTGTTTAAATGCATCACCTTTCATCACATATAGAGCTTCCAAGGGCCCAGACACGGCTCTATGTAGAGTAAAGGATCATATCCTTGGGCTCTGGGAGTATTATCTCCAATGGGGAATAAAAATCAAGCTGAAGAATTGTCCCTATTGACAAATACATTAACTAAGATGCTGAGAAAGATGCCAACCCATCCCAGCCCTTTTATTAATTTACTTACAGGAAACTCACCCACAGACGACCGATATCGCCAGGTATCCTTGATGGATCTAGCTTTTGGAATAGCTATGGGAGATAGCTTTGGGAACTTCTACGATGCTGCAGGATCGCAGCACAACAGAAGTTGAAGCCACCAAGCAACCAAACCAACCAACAACCGACACGGAGCTAAAAATTTTTCAGCATTATCATCACCACACCCATCAACGAAAGTCAGCACTGCTCAGCCGACCTATATTTAAGTAAAACTTACTCTTAGACTTAAGAAACTTTGCAATACAACAATGTAAAAACTAAATGTAACCAACTTAACCAAGCAGAGCCCCTATTATGTGCTCGCAGATTAAAATAAATAAATAATTGTAAATAGATAGTACCTAACTAGCCAATGTAACAACCTTCTGAGCATAAATCAAAATATGGTATGTATGTTAGATGCACATCTTGATGAAATCACCCCTGTCAAAACTGGAAAGTGAAATCGAGATCAGAAAGGAAAAAGGAATTGAGCCCAGACGACTGTCCGAATTTAGTTCTATTTTTTTAAAACTTCGGAAAGTTACATACATTCACATGTTTATCTTTTTAATTTTCTCGCGCTCCCATACGCATATTAAAAGCTTTCGAAACCAACCCGAAACATTCCGATCCACAATAAAACTTTCGTTTTTGTTGTAGCTTTACTCTTTGCTAGCGATGTCACATCGCGCCCTCCTCCTGTTAATCGACATGTGAATTATTTTTGGCAGGCAAAACTTTTCCTTGTCGTCCGAATGTTTCGCGTTGGCTTGTTAGAACCTAAATAATTATTGGGGGAACCTTAAAAACTTTGGGATGGAAAGAACAATTTTTTGCTGGTTGGTTGAAGGTTGCATTTTCATAGGAATTACATTAATCTGGATGTTTCTTTTTCTTCTCTTTTATTGCGGATCCAACACAACAAAAAATATAGGTTGACTGACAGGTTCAAATACAATTGAAAATAAATTGATAGGTGAAAAAAAAATGTCAATCGAATATTTCACTTTAATTTTGTTTTTTTTAATTTATTCGTAGTAGCCTTAGAAATTTTATTTTTCTATATAAGCTACGAAAATTAAAAAAAATATTCATTACGAAAAAAAAAATTGAGCGAGAAACATCTCGAGCTGATCAAATAAATTTTTCAAGAAAAAGACATACCAAATAGAACAAAACAAAACCCATAAACACTAACCATAAACTAACATTATTACGTATAGGTAATAAATAAAATATTTAATTTGGTTTAGTTAAGTTATTTTAAGTTAAGATTTAATTCTTTCTTTTAATTATTAAATATTCAGCCTTATTACATGGCTTATCATACAACGAATCCCCAAAAAAAGTATCATAGCTTCCGCCGTAGCAGAAATTCTATAAAAATATTTCTGCTAGGACCGAAGCTATGATACGATATTTTCGGGATTTCACCACGGGGCCTGTGATAAGGCTCATTAATAAGAAAAAGAAATGCATGAAAATTTTAAATTAATTTCAAATCCCATAAATTTTGAAGCTTTTTTCAATTTTTTTTAGATACATACCTAATTGAAAATACAAAAATAAAACAATTACCAAATTACCACAAGACAAGACCATGAATTTCAGTAATTATACGATAATTTTATTTAACATGTATGTATGTCAAGCCTTACCTATTTTTATTTTTAGATTTTCAATTAGGAACAAATATAGAAATGGCGACAAGATTCATGGGATTAGGTAAATAATAGAAATTATTAATAATCAATGCATGCTTAAGCTTTCATTTTTCAGATTATTCTGCAATTGCAATCGCGTTCAACGATGAATTCGATGACAAAATCGAGGAAGATATCCCGGTTGCAACGAGCAAAAACATCGACGGCACAATCATCGAAACGAAAACGGCAAAAAAAGTTACATTTTTCGATGATTTTATCGTCGATGTAACCAATAAAATTCTCGACGATGTTTTAGACGATATCGCGGACCTTGAAAAAATTTCTACCCGAAATCTTATGAAAACTTCTTCAGCCAGAGAAAGCTTCTGGCATTCAAAATTTTTTGGTTGGACGCGATTATGTAGATTTTCTTCGGCGTTGATTCCAACTTTTTAAATTTTTTTTATATCTTGATTGTTTTTTTTTTTTTCTTCAATAGATAATTTTTTTTAATTTGAATGACATATTTTCAAACAAACACTAAATTAAAAAAAAAAAAACAAAACAAAACAACTTAATTAAATAAAATTTTCTATTTCATGAGTTTTTTCTAATTCCAATTGTATTTATTTCCTTAGCAAAAATAACTTACATTAATATATACCTTTAAACGTTATTGCTATTGTTATTTTTTTTTATTAGATAAATGGAAGGGTGGTAGGTAGGTACCTGCTGTGTAAGTTTTGGCCAAAATCGAGGTAAGAAAATTGAAAAGAAATAAATTAAATAAGATTATTTTCAGTCATCAGCGTTAACTGTTTTTCTGTTATTTTAATACCATAACTGCCACTAACTCCAAATAGAACATTCAACTCAAGTGAATAAAAACCTGGTTCGAAGATCCGTTCCTTACCAAACTGCTTGGTAACCTGAAGTTTAAAATGCGTTCTTACTTTTAGTAACATGCACCGTATATTGAATCCGATGAATGAGCTGCGGAGGGAAACAAACTCAATTTTGACATTTCGCTTCAGTAAAAATGTCAATATTGAGACTCATTCCCTCCGCAGCCCATCCATCGGATTCTGTAATCGGTGTGATAAGCTATTAATGAACACAGAGAAGCTATAGTTAGGCACTCCAATGGCTTCTTTGTGTCCAGTAATAGGTTATAACTCCATATTTATACTAAATTCTAGATATCAGCGAACACCACCCGATACCATACAGCTCAAAATTCAATACTTCCAATCCTTAGCTTCCCAAAAGATTAACTTAACTTTTTAAATTCTTTTGAAATTAGGAGTTAAATGGAACTTCGAACTTATTTTTAGCCTGCATTTTAAGACCTGTAAATTCTATTTTTAAAATGGTTGACTACTAAATAAACAAATACTGAATACAAGTTTAGGTAAAGATACAAGAGTTAAGACCGGCACAATAAGCAGTTCGTCTTTATTAAAAGACAAACTGTACTGTATATATATATACAACTTACAAAAAGGCATGTTTTCATTCAAAACATTAAATACAAATTCACTAAGACCCTCAGCAACAGCTCACTGTCGCCCATTTTCGAAATTGTCCGCCACAACTGCCAGGGGGCAGTTCGCGGATAGCTCCACATCTTAATTTGTTCATATTATATCTTTGTGTCTATGTGCCAAATTTGGTGCTTATATCAAAAAGTGCATAATAGGTTATCTAATCCGCTATACTAATTACTACTTCAATATTAAAACATTTTATAGAACTGAAACGCAAGTTCGTCGGAACTATTTCTGAACATTAGACGAATGTCTTATACCATATCAGGACGCCAGAATTGTTTAAATGCATCACCTTTCATCACATATAGAGCTTCCAAGGGCCCAGACACGGCTCTATGTAGAGTAAAGGATCATATCCTTGGGCTCTGGGAGTATTATCTCCAATGAGGAATAAAAATCAAGCTGAAGAATTGTCCCTATTGACAAATACATTAACTAAGATGCTGAGAAAGATGCCAACCCATCCCAGCCCTTTTATTAATTTACTTACAGGAAACTCACCCACAGACGACCGATATCGCCAGGTATCCTTGATGGATCTAGCTTTTGGAATAGCTATGGGAGATAGCTTTGGGAACTTCTACGATGCTGCAGGATCGCAGCACAACAGAAGTTGAAGCCACCAAGCAACCAAACCAACCAACAACCGACACGGAGCTAAAAAATTTTCAGCATTATCATCACCACACCCATCAACGAAAGTCAGCACTGCTCAGCCGACCTATATTTAAGTAAAACTTACTCTTAGACTTAAGAAACTTTGCAATACAACAATGTAAAAACTAAATGTAACCAACTTAACCAAGCAGAGCCCCTATTATGTGCTCGCAGATTAAAATAAATAAATAATTGTAAATAGATAGTACCTAACTAGCCAATGTAACAACCTTCTGAGCATAAATCAAAATATGGTATGTATGTTAGATGCACATCTTGATGAAATCACCCCTGTCAAAACTGGAAAGTGAAATCGAGATCAGAAAGGAAAAAGGAATTGAGCCCAGACGACTGTCCGAATTTAGTTCTATTTTTTTAAAACTTCGGAAAGTTACATACATTCACATGTTTATCTTTTTAATTTTCTCGCGCTCCCATACGCATATTAAAAGCTTTCGAAACCAACCCGAAACATTCCGATCTACAATAAAACTTTCGTTTTTGTTGTAGCTTTGCTCTTTGCTAGCGATGTCACATCGCGCCCTCCTCCTGTTAATCGACATGTGAATTATTTTTGGCAGGCAAAACTTTTCCTTGTCGTCCGAATGTTTCGCGTTGGCTTGTTAGAACCTAAATAATTATTGGGGGAACCTTAAAAACTTTGGGATGGAAAGAACAATTTTTTGCTGGTTGGTTGAAGGTTGCATTTTCATAGGAATTACATTAATCTGGATGTTTCTTTTTCTTCTCTTTTATTGCGGATCCAACACAACAAAAAATATAGGTTGACTGACAGGTTCAAATACAATTGAAAATAAATTGATAGGTGAAAAAAAAATGTCAATCGAATATTTCACTTTAATTTTGTTTTTTTTAATTTATTCGTAGTAGCCTTAGAAATTTTATTTTTCTATATAAGCTACGAAAATTAAAAAAAATATTCATTACGAAAAAAAAAAATTGAGCGAGAAACATCTCGAGCTGATCAAATAAATTTTTCAAGAAAAAGACATACCAAAGAGAACAAAACAAAACCCATAAACACTAACCATAAACTAACATTATTACGTATAGGTAATAAATAAAATATTTAATTTGGTTTAGTTAAGTTATTTTAAGTTAAGATTTAATTCTTTCTTTTAATTATTAAATATTCAGCCTTATTACATGGCTTATCATACAACGAATCCCCAAAAAAAGTATCATAGCTTCCGCCGTAGCAGAAATTCTATAAAAATATTTCTGCTAGGACCGAAGCTATGATACGATATTTTCGGGATTTCACCACGGGGCCTGTGATAAGGCTCATTAATAAGAAAAAGAAATGCATGAAAATTTTAAATTAATTTCAAATCCCATAAATTTTGAAGCTTTTTTCAATTTTTTTTAGATACATACCTAATTGAAAATACAAAAATAAAACAATTACCAAATTACCACAAGACAAGACCATGAATTTCAGTAATTATACGATAATTTTATTTAACATGTATCTATGTCAAGCCTTACCTATTTTTATTTTTAGATTTTCAATTAGGAACAAATATAGAAATGGCGACAAGATTCATGGGATTAGGTAAATAATAGAAATTATTAATAATCAATGCATGCTTAAGCTTTCATTTTTCAGATTATTCTGCAATTGCAATCGCGTTCAACGATGAATTCGATGACAAAATCGAGGAAGATATCCCGGTTGCAACGAGCAAAAACATCGACGGCACAATCATCGAAACGAAAACGGCAAAAAAAGTTACATTTTTCGATGATTTTATCGTCGATGTAACCAATAAAATTCTCGACGATGTTTTAGACGAAATCGCCGACCTTGAAAAAATTTCTACCCGAAATCTTATGAAAACTTCTTCAGCCAGAGAAAGCTTCTGGCATTCAAAATTTTTTGGTTGGACGCGATTATGTAGATTTTCTTCGGCGTTGATTCCAATTTTTTAAATTTTTTTTATATCTTGATTGTTTTTTTTTTTCTTCAATAGATAATTTTTTTTAATTTGAATGACATATTTTCAAACAAACACTAAATAAAAAAAAAAAAAACTAACTGACAAAAACAAAACAAAACAACTTAATTAAATAAAATTTTCTATTTCATGAGTTTTTTCTAGTTCCAATTGTATTTATTTCCTTAGCAAAAATAACTTACATTAATATATACCTTTAAACGTTATTGCTATTGTTATTTTTTTTATTAGATAAATGGAAGGGTGGTAGGTAGGTACCTGCTGTGTAAGTTTTGGCCAAAATCGAGGTAAGAAAATTGAAAAGAAATAAATTAAATAAGATTATTTTCAGTCATCAGCGTTAACTGTTTTTCTGTTATTTTAATACCATAGCTGCCACTAACTCCAAATAGAACATTCAACTCAAGTGAATAAAAACCTGGTTCGAAGATCCGTTCCTTACCAAACTGCTTGGTAACCTGAAGTTTAAAATGCGTTCTTACTTTTAGTAACATGCACCGTATATTGAATCCGATGAATGAGCTGCGGAGGGAAACAAACTCAATTTTGACATTTCGCTTCAGTAAAAATGTCAATATTGAGCCTCATTCCCTCCGCAGCCCATCCATCGGATTCTGTAATCGGTGTGATAAGCTATTAATGAACACAGAGAAGCTATAGTTAGGCACTCCAATGGCTTCTTTGTGTCCAGTAATAGGTTATAACTCCATATTTATACTAAATTCTAGATATCAGCGAACACCACCCGATACCATACAGCTCAAAATTCAATACTTCCAATCCTTAGCTTCCCAAAAGATTAACTTAACTTTTTAAATTCTTTTGAAATTAGGAGTTAAATGGAACTTCGAACTTATTTTTAGCCTGCATTTTAAGACCTGTAAATTCTATTTTTAAAATAGTTGACTACTAAATAAACAAATACTGAATACAAGTTTAGGTAAAGATACAAGAGTTAAGACCGGCACAATAAGCAGTTCGTCTTTATTAAAAGACAAACTGTACTGTATATATATATACAACTTACAAAAAGGCATGTTTTCATTCAAAACATTAAATACAAATTCACTAAGACCCTCAGCAACAGCTCACTGTCGCCCATTTTCAAAATTGTCCGCCACAACTGCCAGGGGGCAGTTCGCGGATAGCTCCACATCCTAATTTGTTCATATTATATCTTTGTGTCTATGTGCCAAATTTGGTGCTTATATCAAAAAGTGCATAATAGGTTATCTAATCCGCTATACTAATTACTACTTCAATATTAAAACATTTTATAGAACTGAAACGCAAGTTCGTCGGAACTATTTCTGAACATTAGACGAATGTCTTATACCATATCAGGACGCCAGAATTGTTTAAATGCATCACCTTTCATCACATATAGAGCTTCCAAGGGCCCAGACACGGCTCTATGTAGAGTAAAGGATCATATCCTTGGGCTCTGGGAGTATTATCTCCAATG
Organism: Dasysyrphus tricinctus; assembly: GCA_963921185.1. NCBI lineage: Eukaryota > Metazoa > Arthropoda > Insecta > Diptera > Syrphidae > Dasysyrphus > Dasysyrphus tricinctus. The sequence continues at coordinate 76,217,014 of OY992530.1, read as the reverse complement.
GGGAATAAAAATCAAGCTGAAGAATTGTCCCTATTGACAAATACATTAACTAAGATGCTGAGAAAGATGCCAACCCATCCCAGCCCTTTTATTAATTTACTTACAGGAAACTCACCCACAGACGACCGATATCGCCAGGTATCCTTGATGGATCTAGCTTTTGGAATAGCTATGGGAGATAGCTTTGGGAACTTCTACGATGCTGCAGGATCGCAGCACAACAGAAGTTGAAGCCACCAAGCAACCAAACCAACCAACAACCGACACGGAGCTAAAAATTTTTCAGCATTATCATCACCACACCCATCAACGAAAGTCAGCACTGCTCAGCCGACCTATATTTAAGTAAAACTTACTCTTAGACTTAAGAAACTTTGCAATACAACAATGTAAAAACTAAATGTAACCAACTTAACCAAGCAGAGCCCCTATTATGTGCTCGCAGATTAAAATAAATAAATAATTGTAAATAGATAGTACCTAACTAGCCAATGTAACAACCTTCTGAGCATAAATCAAAATATGGTATGTATGTTAGATGCACATCTTGATGAAATCACCCCTGTCAAAACTGGAAAGTGAAATCGAGATCAGAAAGGAAAAAGGAATTGAGCCCAGACGACTGTCCGAATTTAGTTCTATTTTTTTAAAACTTCGGAAAGTTACATACATTCACATGTTTATCTTTTTAATTTTCTCGCGCTCCCATACGCATATTAAAAGCTTTCGAAACCAACCCGAAACATTCCGATCTACAATAAAACTTTCGTTTTTGTTGTAGCTTTACTCTTTGCTAGCGATGTCACATCGCGCCCTCCTCCCGTTAATCGACATGTGAATTATTTTTGGCAGGCAAAACTTTTCCTTGTCGTCCGAATGTTTCGCGTTGGCTTGTTAGAACCTAAATAATTATTGGGGGAACCTTAAAAACTTTGGGATGGAAAGAAAAATTTTTTGCTGGTTGGTTGAAGGTTGCATTTTCATAGGAATTACATTAATCTGGATGTTTCTTTTTCTTCTCTTTTATTGCGGATCCAACACAACAAAAAATATAGGTTGACTGACAGGTTCAAATACAATTGAAAATAAATTGATAGGTGAAAAAAAAATGTCAATCGAATATTTCACTTTAATTTTGTTTTTTTTAATTTATTCGTAGTAGCCTTAGAAATTTTATTTTTCTATATAAGCTACGAAAATTAAAAAAAATATTCATTACGAAAAAAAAAATTGAGCGAGAAACATCTCGAGCTGATCAAATAAATTTTTCAAGAAAAAGACATACCAAATAGAACAAAACAAAACCCATAAACACTAACCATAAACTAACATTATTACGTATAGGTAATAAATAAAATATTTAATTTGGTTTAGTTAAGTTATTTTAAGTTAAGATTTAATTCTTTCTTTTAATTATTAAATATTCAGCCTTATTACATGGCTTATCATACAACGAATCCCCAAAAAAAGTATCATAGCTTCCGCCGTAGCAGAAATTCTATAAAAATATTTCTGCTAGGACCGAAGCTATGATACGATATTTTCGGGATTTCACCACGGGGCCTGTGATAAGGCTCATTAATAAGAAAAAGAAATGCATGAAAATTTTAAATTAATTTCAAATCCCATAAATTTTGAAGCTTTTTTCAATTTTTTTTAGATACATACCTAATTGAAAATACAAAAATAAAACAATTACCAAATTACCACAAGACAAGACCATGAATTTCAGTAATTATACGATAATTTTATTTAACATGTATGTATGTCAAGCCTTACCTATTTTTATTTTTAGATTTTCAATTAGGAACAAATATAGAAATGGCGACAAGATTCATGGGATTAGGTAAATAATAGAAATTATTAATAATCAATGCATGCTTAAGCTTTCATTTTTCAGATTATTCTGCAATTGCAATCGCGTTCAACGATGAATTCGATGACAAAATCGAGGAAGATATCCCGGTTGCAACGAGCAAAAACATCGACGGCACAATCATCGAAACGAAAACGGCAAAAAAAGTTACATTTTTCGATGATTTTATCGTCGATGTAACCAATAAAATTCTCGACGATGTTTTAGACGATATCGCGGACCTTGAAAAAATTTCTACCCGAAATCTTATGAAAACTTCTTCAGCCAGAGAAAGCTTCTGGCATTCAAAATTTTTTGGTTGGACGCGATTATGTAGATTTTCTTCGGCGTTGATTCCAACTTTTTAAATTTTTTTTATATCTTGATTGTTTTTTTTTTTCGTCAATAGATAATTTTTTTTAATTTGAATGACATATTTTCAAAAAAACACTAAATTAAAAAAAAAAACTAACTGACAAAAACAAAACAAAACAACTTAATTAAATAAAATTTTCTATTTCATGAGTTTTTTCTAATTCCAATTGTATTTATTTCCTTAGCAAAAATAACTTACATTAATATATACCTTTAAACGTTATTGCTATTGTTATTTTTTTTTATTAGATAAATGGAAGGGTGGTAGGTAGGTACCTGCTGTGTAAGTTTTGGCCAAAATCGAGGTAAGAAAATTGAAAAGAAATAAATTAAATAAGATTATTTTCAGTCATCAGCGTTAACTGTTTTTCTGTTATTTTAATACCATAACTGCCACTAACTCCAAATAGAACATTCAACTCAAGTGAATAAAAACCTGGTTCGAAGATCCGTTCCTTACCAAACTGCTTGGTAACCTGAAGTTTAAAATGCGTTCTTACTTTTAGTAACATGCACCGTATATTGAATCCGATGAATGAGCTGCGGAGGGAAACAAACTCAATTTTGACATTTCGCTTCAGTAAAAATGTCAATATTGAGACTCATTCCCTCCGCAGCCCATCTATCGGATTCTGTAATCGGTGTGATAAGCTATTAATGAACACAGAGAAGCTATAGTTAGGCACTCCAATGGCTTCTTTGTGTCCAGTAATAGGTTATAACTCCATATTTATACTAAATTCTAGATATCAGCGAACACCACCCGATACCATACAGCTCAAAATTCAATACTTCCAATCCTTAGCTTTCCAAAAGATTAACTTAACTTTTTAAATTCTTTTGAAATTAGGAGTTAAATGAACTTATTTTTAGCCTGCATTTTAAGACCTGTAAATTCTATTTTTAAAATAGTTGACTACTAAATAAACAAATACTGAATACAAGTTTAGGTAAAGGTACAAGAGTTAAGACCGGCACAATAAGCAGTTCGTCTTTATTAAAAGACAAACTGTACTGTATATATATATACAACTTACAAAAAGGCATGTTTTCATTCAAAACATTAAATACAAATTCACTAAGACCCTCAGCAACAGCTCACTGTCGCCCATTTTCGAAATTGTCCGCCACAACTGCCAGGGGGCAGTTCGCGGATAGCTCCACATCCTAATTTGTTCATATTATATCTTTGTGTCTATGTGCCAAATTTGGTGCTTATACCAAAAAGTGCATAATAGGTTATCTAATCCGCTATACTAATTACTACTTCAATATTAAAACATTTTATAGAACTGAAACGCAAGTTCGTCGGAACTATTTCTGAACATTAGACGAATGTCTTATACCATATCAGGACGCCAGAATTGTTTAAATGCATCACCTTTCATCACATATAGAGCTTCCAAGGGCCCAGACACGGCTCTATGTAGAGTAAAGGATCATATCCTTGGGCTCTGGGAGTATTATCTCCAATGGGGAATAAAAATCAAGCTGAAGAATTGTCCCTATTGACAAATACATTAACTAAGATGCTGAGAAAGATGCCAACCCATCCCAGCCCTTTTATTAATTTACTTACAGGAAACTCACCCACAGACGACCGATATCGCCAGGTATCCTTGATGGATCTAGCTTTTGGAATAGCTATGGGAGATAGCTTTGGGAACTTCTACGATGCTGCAGGATCGCAGCACAACAGAAGTTGAAGCCACCAAGCAACCAAACCAACCAACAACCTACACGGAGCTAAAAATTTTTCAGCATTATCATCACCACACCCATCAACGAAAGTCAGCACTGCTCAGCCGACCTATATTTAAGTAAAACTTACTCTTAGACTTAAGAAACTTTGCAATACAACAATGTAAAAACTAAATGTAACCAACTTAACCAAGCAGAGCCCCTATTATGTGCTCGCAGATTAAAATAAATAAATAATTGTAAATAGATAGTACCTAACTAGCCAATGTAACAACCTTCTGAGCATAAATCAAAATATGGTATGTATGTTAGATGCACATCTTGATGAAATCACCCCTGTCAAAACTGGAAAGTGAAATCGAGATCAGAAAGGAAAAAGGAATTGAGCCCAGACGACTGTCCGAATTTAGTTCTATTTTTTTAAAACTTCGGAAAGTTACATACATTCACATGTTTATCTTTTTAATTTTCTCGCGCTCCCATACGCATATTAAAAGCTTTCGAAACCAACCCGAAACATTCCGATCTACAATAAAACTTTCGTTTTTGTTGTAGCTTTGCTCTTTGCTAGCGATGTCACATCGCGCCCTCCTCCTGTTAATCGACATGTGAATTATTTTTGGCAGGCAAAACTTTTCCTTGTCGTCCGAATGTTTCGCGTTGGCTTGTTAGAACCTAAATAATTATTGGGGGAACCTTAAAAACTTTGGGATGGAAAGAACAATTTTTTGCTGGTTGGTTGAAGGTTGCATTTTCATAGGAATTACATTAATCTGGATGTTTCTTTTTCTTCTCTTTTATTGCGGATCCAACACAACAAAAAATATAGGTTGACTGACAGGTTCAAATACAATTGAAAATAAATTGATAGGTGAAAAAAAAATGTCAATCGAATATTTCACTTTAATTTTGTTTTTTTTAATTTATTCGTAGTAGCCTTAGAAATTTTATTTTTCTATATAAGCTACGAAAATTAAAAAAAATATTCATTACGAAAAAAAAAAATTGAGCGAGAAACATCTCGAGCTGATCAAATAAATTTTTCAAGAAAAAGACATACCAAAGAGAACAAAACAAAACCCATAAACACTAACCATAAACTAACATTATTACGTATAGGTAATAAATAAAATATTTAATTTGGTTTAGTTAAGTTATTTTAAGTTAAGATTTAATTCTTTCTTTTAATTATTAAATATTCAGCCTTATTACATGGCTTATCATACAACGAATCCCCAAAAAAAGTATCATAGCTTCCGCCGTAGCAGAAATTCTATAAAAATATTTCTGCTAGGACCGAAGCTATGATACGATATTTTCGGGATTTCACCACGGGGCCTGTGATAAGGCTCATTAATAAGAAAAAGAAATGCATGAAAATTTTAAATTAATTTCAAATCCCATAAATTTTGAAGCTTTTTTCAATTTTTTTTAGATACATACCTAATTGAAAATACAAAAATAAAACAATTACCAAATTACCACAAGACAAGACCATGAATTTCAGTAATTATACGATAATTTTATTTAACATGTATCTATGTCAAGCCTTACCTATTTTTATTTTTAGATTTTCAATTAGGAACAAATATAGAAATGGCGACAAGATTCATGGGATTAGGTAAATAATAGAAATTATTAATAATCAATGCATGCTTAAGCTTTCATTTTTCAGATTATTCTGCAATTGCAATCGCGTTCAACGATGAATTCGATGACAAAATCGAGGAAGATATCCCGGTTGCAACGAGCAAAAACATCGACGGCACAATCATCGAAACGAAAACGGCAAAAAAAGTTACATTTTTCGATGATTTTATCGTCGATGTAACCAATAAAATTCTCGACGATGTTTTAGACGAAATCGCCGACCTTGAAAAAATTTCTACCCGAAATCTTATGAAAACTTCTTCAGCCAGAGAAAGCTTCTGGCATTCAAAATTTTTTGGTTGGACGCGATTATGTAGATTTTCTTCGGCGTTGATTCCAATTTTTTAAATTTTTTTTATATCTTGATTGTTTTTTTTTTTCTTCAATAGATAATTTTTTTTAATTTGAATGACATATTTTCAAACAAACACTAAATAAAAAAAAAAAAAACTAACTGACAAAAACAAAACAAAACAACTTAATTAAATAAAATTTTCTATTTCATGAGTTTTTTCTAATTCCAATTGTATTTATTTCCTTAGCAAAAATAACTTACATTAATATATACCTTTAAACGTTATTGCTATTGTTATTTTTTTTATTAGATAAATGGAAGGGTGGTAGGTAGGTACCTGCTGTGTAAGTTTTGGCCAAAATCGAGGTAAGAAAATTGAAAAGAAATAAATTAAATAAGATTATTTTCAGTCATCAGCGTTAACTGTTTTTCTGTTATTTTAATACCATAGCTGCCACTAACTCCAAATAGAACATTCAACTCAAGTGAATAAAAACCTGGTTCGAAGATCCGTTCCTTACCAAACTGCTTGGTAACCTGAAGTTTAAAATGCGTTCTTACTTTTAGTAACATGCACCGTATATTGAATCCGATGAATGAGCTGCGGAGGGAAACAAACTCAATTTTGACATTTCGCTTCAGTAAAAATGTCAATATTGAGCCTCATTCCCTCCGCAGCCCATCCATCGGATTCTGTAATCGGTGTGATAAGCTATTAATGAACACAGAGAAGCTATAGTTAGGCACTCCAATGGCTTCTTTGTGTCCAGTAATAGGTTATAACTCCATATTTATACTAAATTCTAGATATCAGCGAACACCACCCGATACCATACAGCTCAAAATTCAATACTTCCAATCCTTAGCTTCCCAAAAGATTAACTTAACTTTTTAAATTCTTTTGAAATTAGGAGTTAAATGGAACTTCGAACTTATTTTTAGCCTGCATTTTAAGACCTGTAAATTCTATTTTTAAAATAGTTGACTACTAAATAAACAAATACTGAATACAAGTTTAGGTAAAGATACAAGAGTTAAGACCGGCACAATAAGCAGTTCGTCTTTATTAAAAGACAAACTGTACTGTATATATATATACAACTTACAAAAAGGCATGTTTTCATTCAAAACATTAAATACAAATTCACTAAGACCCTCAGCAACAGCTCACTGTCGCCCATTTTCAAAATTGTCCGCCACAACTGCCAGGGGGCAGTTCGCGGATAGCTCCACATCCTAATTTGTTCATATTATATCTTTGTGTCTATGTGCCAAATTTGGTGCTTATATCAAAAAGTGCATAATAGGTTATCTAATCCGCTATACTAATTACTACTTCAATATTAAAACATTTTATAGAACTGAAACGCAAGTTCGTCGGAACTATTTCTGAACATTAGACGAATGTCTTATACCATATCAGGACGCCAGAATTGTTTAAATGCATCACCTTTCATCACATATAGAGCTTCCAAGGGCCCAGACACGGCTCTATGTAGAGTAAAGGATCATATCCTTGGGCTCTGGGAGTATTATCTCCAATGGGGAATAAAAATCAAGCTGAAGAATTGTCCCTATTGACAAATACATTAACTAAGATGCTGAGAAAGATGCCAACCCATCCCAGCCCTTTTATTAATTTACTTACAGGAAACTCACCCACAGACGACCGATATCGCCAGGTATCCTTGATGGATCTAGCTTTTGGAATAGCTATGGGAGATAGCTTTGGGAACTTCTACGATGCTGCAGGATCGCAGCACAACAGAAGTTGAAGCCACCAAGCAACCAAACCAACCAACAACCGACACGGAGCTAAAAATTTTTCAGCATTATCATCACCACACCCATCAACGAAAGTCAGCACTGCTCAGCCGACCTATATTTAAGTAAAACTTACTCTTAGACTTAAGAAACTTTGCAATACAACAATGTAAAAACTAAATGTAACCAACTTAACCAAGCAGAGCCCCTATTATGTGCTCGCAGATTAAAATAAATAAATAATTGTAAATAGATAGTACCTAACTAGCCAATGTAACAACCTTCTGAGCATAAATCAAAATATGGTATGTATGTTAGATGCACATCTTGATGAAATCACCCCTGTCAAAACTGGAAAGTGAAATCGAGATCAGAAAGGAAAAAGGAATTGAGCCCAGACGACTGTCCGAATTTAGTTCTATTTTTTTAAAACTTCGGAAAGTTACATACATTCACATGTTTATCTTTTTAATTTTCTCGCGCTCCCATACGCATATTAAAAGCTTTCGAAACCAACCCGAAACATTCCGATCTACAATAAAACTTTCGTTTTTGTTGTAGCTTTACTCTTTGCTAGCGATGTCACATCGCGCCCTCCTCCCGTTAATCGACATGTGAATTATTTTTGGCAGGCAAAACTTTTCCTTGTCGTCCGAATGTTTCGCGTTGGCTTGTTAGAACCTAAATAATTATTGGGGGAACCTTAAAAACTTTGGGATGGAAAGAAAAATTTTTTGCTGGTTGGTTGAAGGTTGCATTTTCATAGGAATTACATTAATCTGGATGTTTCTTTTTCTTCTCTTTTATTGCGGATCCAACACAACAAAAAATATAGGTTGACTGACAGGTTCAAATACAATTGAAAATAAATTGATAGGTGAAAAAAAAATGTCAATCGAATATTTCACTTTAATTTTGTTTTTTTTAATTTATTCGTAGTAGCCTTAGAAATTTTATTTTTCTATATAAGCTACGAAAATTAAAAAAAATATTCATTACGAAAAAAAAAATTGAGCGAGAAACATCTCGAGCTGATCAAATAAATTTTTCAAGAAAAAGACATACCAAATAGAACAAAACAAAACCCATAAACACTAACCATAAACTAACATTATTACGTATAGGTAATAAATAAAATATTTAATTTGGTTTAGTTAAGTTATTTTAAGTTAAGATTTAATTCTTTCTTTTAATTATTAAATATTCAGCCTTATTACATGGCTTATCATACAACGAATCCCCAAAAAAAGTATCATAGCTTCCGCCGTAGCAGAAATTCTATAAAAATATTTCTGCTAGGACCGAAGCTATGATACGATATTTTCGGGATTTCACCACGGGGCCTGTGATAAGGCTCATTAATAAGAAAAAGAAATGCATGAAAATTTTAAATTAATTTCAAATCCCATAAATTTTGAAGCTTTTTTCAATTTTTTTTAGATACATACCTAATTGAAAATACAAAAATAAAACAATTACCAAATTACCACAAGACAAGACCATGAATTTCAGTAATTATACGATAATTTTATTTAACATGTATGTATGTCAAGCCTTACCTATTTTTATTTTTAGATTTTCAATTAGGAACAAATATAGAAATGGCGACAAGATTCATGGGATTAGGTAAATAATAGAAATTATTAATAATCAATGCATGCTTAAGCTTTCATTTTTCAGATTATTCTGCAATTGCAATCGCGTTCAACGATGAATTCGATGACAAAATCGAGGAAGATATCCCGGTTGCAACGAGCAAAAACATCGACGGCACAATCATCGAAACGAAAACGGCAAAAAAAGTTACATTTTTCGATGATTTTATCGTCGATGTAACCAATAAAATTCTCGACGATGTTTTAGACGATATCGCGGACCTTGAAAAAATTTCTACCCGAAATCTTATGAAAACTTCTTCAGCCAGAGAAAGCTTCTGGCATTCAAAATTTTTTGGTTGGACGCGATTATGTAGATTTTCTTCGGCGTTGATTCCAACTTTTTAAATTTTTTTTATATCTTGATTGTTTTTTTTTTTCGTCAATAGATAATTTTTTTTAATTTGAATGACATATTTTCAAAAAAACACTAAATTAAAAAAAAAAACTAACTGACAAAAACAAAACAAAACAACTTAATTAAATAAAATTTTCTATTTCATGAGTTTTTTCTAATTCCAATTGTATTTATTTCCTTAGCAAAAATAACTTACATTAATATATACCTTTAAACGTTATTGCTATTGTTATTTTTTTTTATTAGATAAATGGAAGGGTGGTAGGTAGGTACCTGCTGTGTAAGTTTTGGCCAAAATCGAGGTAAGAAAATTGAAAAGAAATAAATTAAATAAGATTATTTTCAGTCATCAGCGTTAACTGTTTTTCTGTTATTTTAATACCATAACTGCCACTAACTCCAAATAGAACATTCAACTCAAGTGAATAAAAACCTGGTTCGAAGATCCGTTCCTTACCAAACTGCTTGGTAACCTGAAGTTTAAAATGCGTTCTTACTTTTAGTAACATGCACCGTATATTGAATCCGATGAATGAGCTGCGGAGGGAAACAAACTCAATTTTGACATTTCGCTTCAGTAAAAATGTCAATATTGAGACTCATTCCCTCCGCAGCCCATCTATCGGATTCTGTAATCGGTGTGATAAGCTATTAATGAACACAGAGAAGCTATAGTTAGGCACTCCAATGGCTTCTTTGTGTCCAGTAATAGGTTATAACTCCATATTTATACTAAATTCTAGATATCAGCGAACACCACCCGATACCATACAGCTCAAAATTCAATACTTCCAATCCTTAGCTTTCCAAAAGATTAACTTAACTTTTTAAATTCTTTTGAAATTAGGAGTTAAATGAACTTATTTTTAGCCTGCATTTTAAGACCTGTAAATTCTATTTTTAAAATAGTTGACTACTAAATAAACAAATACTGAATACAAGTTTAGGTAAAGGTACAAGAGTTAAGACCGGCACAATAAGCAGTTCGTCTTTATTAAAAGACAAACTGTACTGTATATATATATACAACTTACAAAAAGGCATGTTTTCATTCAAAACATTAAATACAAATTCACTAAGACCCTCAGCAACAGCTCACTGTCGCCCATTTTCGAAATTGTCCGCCACAACTGCCAGGGGGCAGTTCGCGGATAGCTCCACATCCTAGTTTGTTCATATTATATCTTTGTGTCTATGTGCCAAATTTGGTGCTTATATCAAAAAGTGCATAATAGGTTATCTAATCCGCTATACTAATTACTACTTCAATATTAAAACATTTTATAGAACTGAAACGCAAGTTCGTCGGAACTATTTCTGAACATTAGACGAATGTCTTATACCATATCAGGACGCCAGAATTGTTTAAATGCATCACCTTTCATCACATATAGAGCTTCCAAGGGCCCAGACACGGCTCTATGTAGAGTAAAGGATCATATCCTTGGGCTCTGGGAGTATTATCTCCAATGGGGAATAAAAATCAAGCTGAAGAATTGTCCCTATTGACAAATACATTAACTAAGATGCTGAGAAAGATGCCAACCCATCCCAGCCCTTTTATTAATTTACTTACAGGAAACTCACCCACAGACGACCGATATCGCCAGGTATCCTTGATGGATCTAGCTTTTGGAATAGCTATGGGAGATAGCTTTGGGAACTTCTACGATGCTGCAGGATCGCAGCACAACAGAAGTTGAAGCCACCAAGCAACCAAACCAACCAACAACCGACACGGAGCTAAAAATTTTTCAGCATTATCATCACCACACCCATCAACGAAAGTCAGCACTGCTCAGCCGACCTATATTTAAGTAAAACTTACTCTTAGACTTAAGAAACTTTGCAATACAACAATGTAAAAACTAAATGTAACCAACTTAACCAAGCAGAGCCCCTATTATGTGCTCGCAGATTAAAATAAATAAATAATTGTAAATAGATAGTACCTAACTAGCCAATGTAACAACCTTCTGAGCATAAATCAAAATATGGTATGTATGTTAGATGCACATCTTGATGAAATCACCCCTGTCAAAACTGGAAAGTGAAATCGAGATCAGAAAGGAAAAAGGAATTGAGCCCAGACGACTGTCCGAATTTAGTTCTATTTTTTTAAAACTTCGGAAAGTTACATACATTCACATGTTTATCTTTTTAATTTTCTCGCGCTCCCATACGCATATTAAAAGCTTTCGAAACCAACCCGAAACATTCCGATCTACAATAAAACTTTCGTTTTTGTTGTAGCTTTGCTCTTTGCTAGCGATGTCACATCGCGCCCTCCTCCTGTTAATCGACATGTGAATTATTTTTGGCAGGCAAAACTTTTCCTTGTCGTCCGAATGTTTCGCGTTGGCTTGTTAGAACCTAAATAATTATTGGGGGAACCTTAAAAACTTTGGGATGGAAAGAACAATTTTTTGCTGGTTGGTTGAAGGTTGCATTTTCATAGGAATTACATTAATCTGGATGTTTCTTTTTCTTCTCTTTTATTGCGGATCCAACACAACAAAAAATATAGGTTGACTGACAGGTTCAAATACAATTGAAAATAAATTGATAGGTGAAAAAAAAATGTCAATCGAATATTTCACTTTAATTTTGTTTTTTTTTAATTTATTCGTAGTAGCCTTAGAAATTTTATTTTTCTATATAAGCTACGAAAATTAAAAAAAATATTCATTACGAAAAAAAAAATTGAGCGAGAAACATCTCGAGCTGATCAAATAAATTTTTCAAGAAAAAGACATACCAAATAGAACAAAACAAAACCCATAAACACTAACCATAAACTAACATTATTACGTATAGGTAATAAATAAAATATTTAATTTGGTTTAGTTAAGTTATTTTAAGTTAAGATTTAATTCTTTCTTTTAATTATTAAATATTCAGCCTTATTACATGGCTTATCATACAACGAATCCCCAAAAAAAGTATCATAGCTTCCGCCGTAGCAGAAATTCTATAAAAATATTTCTGCTAGGACCGAAGCTATGATACGATATTTTCGGGATTTCACCACGGGGCCTGTGATAAGGCTCATTAATAAGAAAAAGAAATGCATGAAAATTTTAAATTAATTTCAAATCCCATAAATTTTGAAGCTTTTTTCAATTTTTTTTAGATACATACCTAATTGAAAATACAAAAATAAAACAATTACCAAATTACCACAAGACAAGACCATGAATTTCAGTAATTATACGATAATTTTATTTAACATGTATGTATGTCAAGCCTTACCTATTTTTATTTTTAGATTTTCAATTAGGAACAAATATAGAAATGGCGACAAGATTCATGGGATTAGGTAAATAATAGAAATTATTAATAATCAATGCATGCTTAAGCTTTCATTTTTCAGATTATTCTGCAATTGCAATCGCGTTCAACGATGAATTCGATGACAAAATCGAGGAAGATATCCCGGTTGCAACGAGCAAAAACATCGACGGCACAATCATCGAAACGAAAACGGCAAAAAAAGTTACATTTTTCGATGATTTTATCGTCGATGTAACCAATAAAATTCTCGACGATGTTTTAGACGATATCGCGGACCTTGAAAAAATTTCTACCCGAAATCTTATGAAAACTTCTTCAGCCAGAGAAAGCTTCTGGCATTCAAAATTTTTTGGTTGGACGCGATTATGTAGATTTTCTTCGGCGTTGATTCCAACTTTTTAAATTTTTTTTATATCTTGATTGTTTTTTTTTTCTTCAATAGATAATTTTTTTTAATTTGAATGACATATTTTCAAAAAAACACTAAATTAAAAAAAAAACTAACTGACAAAAACAAAACAAAACAACTTAATTAAATAAAATTTTCTATTTCATGAGTTTTTTCTAATTCCAATTGTATTTATTTCCTTAGCAAAAATAACTTACATTAATATATACCTTTAAACGTTATTGCTATTGTTATTTTTTTTATTAGATAAATGGAAGGGTGGTAGGTAGGTACCTGCTGTGTAAGTTTTGGCCAAAATCGAGGTAAGGAAATTGAAAAGAAATAAATTAAATAAGATTATTTTCAGTCATCAGCGTTAACTGTTTTTCTGTTATTTTAATACCATAACTGCCAATAACTCCAAATAGAACATTCAACTCAAGTGAATAAAAACCTGGTTCGAAGATCCGTTCCTTACCAAACTGCTTGGTAACCTGAAGTTTAAAATGCGTTCTTACTTTTAGTAACATGCACCGTATATTGAATCCGATGAATGAGCTGCGGAGGGAAACAAACTCAATTTTGACATTTCGCTTCAGTAAAAATGTCAATATTGAGACTCATTCCCTCCGCAGCCCATCCATCGGATTCTGTAATCGGTGTGATAAGCTATTAATGAACACAGAGAAGCTATAGTTAGGCACTCCAATGGCTTCTTTGTGTCCAGTAATAGGTTATAACTCCATATTTATACTAAATTCTAGATATCAGCGAACACCACCCGATACCATACAGCTCAAAATTCAATACTTCCAATCCTTAGCTTCCCAAAAGATTAACTTAACTTTTTAAATTCTTTTGAAATTAGGAGTTAAATGGAACTTCGAACTTATTTTTAGCCTGCATTTTAAGACCTGTAAATTCTATTTTTAAAATAGTTGACTACTAAATAAACAAATACTGAATACAAGTTTAGGTAAAGGTACAAGAGTTAAGACCGGCACAATAAGCAGTTCGTCTTTATTAAAAGACAAACTGTACTGTATATATATACATATACAACTTACAAAAAGGCATGTTTTCATTCAAAACATTAAATACAAATTCACTAAGACCCTCAGCAACAGCTCACTGTCGCCCATTTTCGAAATTGTCCGCCACAACTGCCAGGGGGCAGTTCGCGGATAGCTCCACATCCTAATTTGTTCATATTATATCTTTGTGTCTATGTGCCAAATTTGGTGCTTATATCAAAAAGTGCATAATAGGTTATCTAATACGCTATACTAATTACTACTTCAATATTAAAACATTTTATAGAACTGAAACGCAAGTTCGTCGGAACTATTTCTGAACATTAGACGAATGTCTTATACCATATCAGGACGCCAGAATTGTTTAAATGCATCACCTTTCATCACATATAGAGCTTCCAAGGGCCCAGACACGGCTCTATGTAGAGTAAAGGATCATATCCTTGGGCTCTGGGAGTATTATCTCCAATGGGGAATAAAAATCAAGCTGAAGAATTGTCCCTATTGACAAATACATTAACTAAGATGCTGAGAAAGATGCCAACCCATCCCAGCCCTTTTATTAATTTACTTACAGGAAACTCACCCACAGACGACCGATATCGCCAGGTATCCTTGATGGATCTAGCTTTTGGAATAGCTATGGGAGATAGCTTTGGGAACTTCTACGATGCTGCAGGATCGCAGCACAACAGAAGTTGAAGCCACCAAGCAACCAAACCAACCAACAACCGACACGGAGCTAAAAATTTTTCAGCATTATCATCACCACACCCATCAACGAAAGTCAGCACTGCTCAGCCGACCTATATTTAAGTAAAACTTACTCTTAGACTTAAGAAACTTTGCAATACAACAATGTAAAAACTAAATGTAACCAACTTAACCAAGCAGAGCCCCTATTATGTGCTCGCAGATTAAAATAAATAAATAATTGTAAATAGATAGTACCTAACTAGCCAATGTAACAACCTTCTGAGCATAAATCAAAATATGGTATGTATGTTAGATGCACATCTTGATGAAATCACCCCTGTCAAAACTGGAAAGTGAAATCGAGATCAGAAAGGAAAAAGGAATTGAGCCCAGACGACTGTCCGAATTTAGTTCTATTTTTTTAAAACTTCGGAAAGTTACATACATTCACATGTTTATCTTTTTAATTTTCTCGCGCTCCCATACGCATATTAAAAGCTTTCGAAACCAACCCGAAACATTCCGATCCACAATAAAACTTTCGTTTTTGTTGTAGCTTTACTCTTTGCTAGCGATGTCACATCGCGCCCTCCTCCTGTTAATCGACATGTGAATTATTTTTGGCAGGCAAAACTTTTCCTTGTCGTCCGAATGTTTCGCGTTGGCTTGTTAGAACCTAAATAATTATTGGGGGAACCTTAAAAACTTTGGGATGGAAAGAACAATTTTTTGCTGGTTGGTTGAAGGTTGCATTTTCATAGGAATTACATTAATCTGGATGTTTCTTTTTCTTCTCTTTTATTGCGGATCCAACACAACAAAAAATATAGGTTGACTGACAGGTTCAAATACAATTGAAAATAAATTGATAGGTGAAAAAAAAATGTCAATCGAATATTTCACTTTAATTTTGTTTTTTTTAATTTATTCGTAGTAGCCTTAGAAATTTTATTTTTCTATATAAGCTACGAAAATTAAAAAAAATATTCATTACGAAAAAAAAAATTGAGCGAGAAACATCTCGAGCTGATCAAATAAATTTTTCAAGAAAAAGACATACCAAATAGAACAAAACAAAACCCATAAACACTAACCATAAACTAACATTATTACGTATAGGTAATAAATAAAATATTTAATTTGGTTTAGTTAAGTTATTTTAAGTTAAGATTTAATTCTTTCTTTTAATTATTAAATATTCAGCCTTATTACATGGCTTATCATACAACGAATCCCCAAAAAAAGTATCATAGCTTCCGCCGTAGCAGAAATTCTATAAAAATATTTCTGCTAGGACCGAAGCTATGATACGATATTTTCGGGATTTCACCACGGGGCCTGTGATAAGGCTCATTAATAAGAAAAAGAAATGCATGAAAATTTTAAATTAATTTCAAATCCCATAAATTTTGAAGCTTTTTTCAATTTTTTTTAGATACATACCTAATTGAAAATACAAAAATAAAACAATTACCAAATTACCACAAGACAAGACCATGAATTTCAGTAATTATACGATAATTTTATTTAACATGTATGTATGTCAAGCCTTACCTATTTTTATTTTTAGATTTTCAATTAGGAACAAATATAGAAATGGCGACAAGATTCATGGGATTAGGTAAATAATAGAAATTATTAATAATCAATGCATGCTTAAGCTTTCATTTTTCAGATTATTCTGCAATTGCAATCGCGTTCAACGATGAATTCGATGACAAAATCGAGGAAGATATCCCGGTTGCAACGAGCAAAAACATCGACGGCACAATCATCGAAACGAAAACGGCAAAAAAAGTTACATTTTTCGATGATTTTATCGTCGATGTAACCAATAAAATTCTCGACGATGTTTTAGACGATATCGCGGACCTTGAAAAAATTTCTACCCGAAATCTTATGAAAACTTCTTCAGCCAGAGAAAGCTTCTGGCATTCAAAATTTTTTGGTTGGACGCGATTATGTAGATTTTCTTCGGCGTTGATTCCAAATTTTTAAATTTTTTTTATATCTTGATTGTTTTTTTTTTCTTCAATAGATAATTTTTTTTAATTTGAATGACATATTTTCAAAAAAACACTAAATTAAAAAAAAAACTAACTGACAAAAACAAAACAAAACAACTTAATTAAATAAAATTTTCTATTTCATGAGTTTTTTCTAATTCCAATTGTATTTATTTCCTTAGCAAAAATAACTTACATTAATATATACCTTTAAACGATATTGCTATTGTTATTTTTTTTATTAGATAAATGGAAGGGTGGTAGGTAGGTACCTGCTGTGTAAGTTTTGGCCAAAATCGAGGTAAGAAAATTGAAAAGAAATAAATTAAATAAGATTATTTTCAGTCATCAGCGTTAACTGTTTTTCTGTTATTTTAATACCATAACTGCCACTAACTCCAAATAGAACATTCAACTCAAGTGAATAAAAACCTGGTTCGAAGATCCGTTCCTTACCAAACTGCTTGGTAACCTGAAGTTTAAAATGCGTTCTTACTTTTAGTAACATGCACCGTATATTGAATCCGATGAATGAGCTGCGGAGGGAAACAAACTCAATTTTGACATTTCGCTTCAGTAAAAATGTCAATATTGAGACTCATTCCCTCCGCAGCCCATCCATCGGATTCTGTAATCGGTGTGATAAGCTATTAATGAACACAGAGAAGCTATAGTTAGGCACTCCAATGGCTTCTTTGTGTCCAGTAATAGGTTATAACTCCATATTTATACTAAATTCTAGATATCAGCGAACACCACCCGATACCATACAGCTCAAAATTCAATACTTCCAATCCTTAGCTTCCCAAAAGATTAACTTAACTTTTTAAATTCTTTTGAAATTAGGAGTTAAATGGAACTTCGAACTTATTTTTAGCCTGCATTTTAAGACCTGTAAATTCTATTTTTAAAATAGTTGACTACTAAATAAACAAATACTGAATACAAGTTTAGGTAAAGGTACAAGAGTTAAGACCGGCACAATAAGCAGTTCGTCTTTATTAAAAGACAAACTGTACTGTATATATATATACAACTTACAAAAAGGCATGTTTTCATTCAAAACATTAAATACAAATTCACTAAGACCCTCAGCAACAGCTCACTGTCGCCCATTTTCGAAATTGTCCGCCACAACTACAACTGCCAGGGGGCAGTTCGCGGATAGCTCCACATCCTAATTTGTTCATATTATATCTTTGTGTCTATGTGCCAAATTTGGTGCTTATATCAAAAAGTGCATAATAGGTTATCTAATCCGCTATACTAATTACTACTTCAATATTAAAACATTTTATAGAACTGAAACGCAAGTTCGTCGGAACTATTTCTGAACATTAGACGAATGTCTTATACCATATCAGGACGCCAGAATTGTTTAAATGCATTACCTTTCATCACATATAGAGCTTCCAAGGGCCCAGACACGGCTCTATGTAGAGTAAAGGATCATATCCTTGGGCTCTGGGAGTATTATCTCCAATGGGGAATAAAAATCAAGCTGAAGAATTGTCCCTATTGACAAATACATTAACTAAGATGCTGAGAAAGATGCCAACCCATCCCAGCCCTTTTATTAATTTACTTACAGGAAACTCACCCACAGACGACCGATATCGCCAGGTATCCTTGATGGATCTAGCTTTTGGAATAGCTATGGGAGATAGCTTTGGGAACTTCTACGATGCTGCAGGATCGCAGCACAACAGAAGTTGAAGCCACCAAGCAACCAAACCAACCAACAACCTACACGGAGCTAAAAATTTTTCAGCATTATCATCACCACACCCATCAACGAAAGTCAGCACTGCTCAGCCGACCTATATTTAAGTAAAACTTACTCTTAGACTTAAGAAACTTTGCAATACAACAATGTAAAAACTAAATGTAACCAACTTAACCAAGCAGAGCCCCTATTATGTGCTCGCAGATTAAAATAAATAAATAATTGTAAATAGATAGTACCTAACTAGCCAATGTAACAACCTTCTGAGCATAAATCAAAATATGGTATGTATGTTAGATGCACATCTTGATGAAATCACCCCTGTCAAAACTGGAAAGTGAAATCGAGATCAGAAAGGAAAAAGGAATTGAGCCCAGACGACTGTCCGAATTTAGTTCTATTTTTTTAAAACTTCGGAAAGTTACATACATTCACATGTTTATCTTTTTAATTTTCTCGCGCTCCCATACGCATATTAAAAGCTTTCGAAACCAACCCGAAACATTCCGATCTACAATAAAACTTTCGTTTTTGTTGTAGCTTTGCTCTTTGCTAGCGATGTCACATCGCGCCCTCCTCCTGTTAATCGACATGTGAATTATTTTTGGCAGGCAAAACTTTTCCTTGTCGTCCGAATGTTTCGCGTTGGCTTGTTAGAACCTAAATAATTATTGGGGGAAAGAACAATTTTTTGCTGGTTGGTTGAAGGTTGCATTTTCATAGGAATTACATTAATCTGGATGTTTCTTTTTCTTCTCTTTTATTGCGGATCCAACACAACAAAAAATATAGGTTGACTGACAGGTTCAAATACAATTGAAAATAAATTGATAGGTGAAAAAAAAATGTCAATCGAATATTTCACTTTAATTTTGTTTTTTTTAATTTATTCGTAGTAGCCTTAGAAATTTTATTTTTCTATATAAGCTACGAAAATTAAAAAAAATATTCATTACGAAAAAAAAAATTGAGCGAGAAACATCTCGAGCTGATCAAATAAATTTTTCAAGAAAAAGACATACCAAATAGAACAAAACAAAACCCATAAACACTAACCATAAACTAACATTATTACGTATAGGTAATAAATAAAATATTTAATTTGGTTTAGTTAAGTTATTTTAAGTTAAGATTTAATTCTTTCTTTTAATTATTAAATATTCAGCCTTATTACATGGCTTATCATACAACGAATCCCCAAAAAAAGTATCATAGCTTCCGCCGTAGCAGAAATTCTATAAAAATATTTCTGCTAGGACCGAAGCTATGATACGATATTTTCGGGATTTCACCACGGGGCCTGTGATAAGGCTCATTAATAAGAAAAAGAAATGCATGAAAATTTTAAATTAATTTCAAATCCCATAAATTTTGAAGCTTTTTTCAATTTTTTTTAGATACATACCTAATTGAAAATACAAAAATAAAACAATTACCAAATTACCACAAGACAAGACCATGAATTTCAGTAATTATACGATAATTTTATTTAACATGTATGTATGTCAAGCCTTACCTATTTTTATTTTTAGATTTTCAATTAGGAACAAATATAGAAATGGCGACAAGATTCATGGGATTAGGTAAATAATAGAAATTATTAATAATCAATGCATGCTTAAGCTTTCATTTTTCAGATTATTCTGCAATTGCAATCGCGTTCAACGATGAATTCGATGACAAAATCGAGGAAGATATCCCGGTTGCAACGAGCAAAAACATCGACGGCACAATCATCGAAACGAAAACGGCAAAAAAAGTTACATTTTTCGATGATTTTATCGTCGATGTAACCAATAAAATTCTCGACGATGTTTTAGACGATATCGCGGACCTTGAAAAAATTTCTACCCGAAATCTTATGAAAACTTCTTCAGCCAGAGAAAGCTTCTGGCATTCAAAATTTTTTGGTTGGACGCGATTATGTAGATTTTCTTCGGCGTTGATTCCAACTTTTTAAATTTTTTTTATATCTTGATTGTTTTTTTTTTCTTCAATAGATAATTTTTTTTAATTTGAATGACATATTTTCAAAAAAACACTAAATTAAAAAAAAAACTAACTGACAAAAACAAAACAAAACAACTTAATTAAATAAAATTTTCTATTTCATGAGTTTTTTCTAATTCCAATTGTATTTATTTCCTTAGCAAAAATAACTTACATTAATATATACCTTTAAACGTTATTGCTATTGTTATTTTTTTTATTAGATAAATGGAAGGGTGGTAGGTAGGTACCTGCTTTGTAAGTTATGGCCAAAATCGAGGTAAGAAAATTGAAAAGAAATAAATTAAATAAGATTATTTTCAGTCATCAGCGTTAACTGTTTTTCTGTTATTTTAATACCATAACTGCCACTAACTCCAAATAGAACATTCAACTCAAGTGAATAAAAACCTGGTTCGAAGATCCGTTCCTTACCAAACTGCTTGGTAACCTGAAGTTTAAAATGCGTTCTTACTTTTAGTAACATGCACCGTATATTGAATCCGATGAATGAGCTGCGGAGGGAAACAAACTCAATTTTGACATTTCGCTTCAGTAAAAATGTCAATATTGAGACTCATTCCCTCCGCAGCCCATCCATCGGATTCTGTAATCGGTGTGATAAGCTATTAATGAACACAGAGAAGCTATAGTTAGGCACTCCAATGGCTTCTTTGTGTCCAGTAATAGGTTATAACTCCATATTTATACTAAATTCTAGATATCAGCGAACACCACCCGATACCATACAGCTCAAAATTCAATACTTCCAATCCTTAGCTTCCCAAAAGATTAACTTAACTTTTTAAATTCTTTTGAAATTAGGAGTTAAATGGAACTTCGAACTTATTTTTAGCCTGCATTTTAAGACCTGTAAATTCTATTTTTTAAAATAGTTGACTACTAAATAAACAAATACTGAATACAAGTTTAGGTAAAGGTACAAGAGTTAAGACCGGCACAATAAGCAGTTCGTCTTTATTAAAAGACAAACTGTACTGTATATATATATACAACTTACAAAAAGGCATGTTTTCATTCAAAACATTAAATACAAATTCACTAAGACCCTCAGCAACAGCTCACTGTCGCCCATTTTCGAAATTGTCCGCCACAACTGCCAGGGGGCAGTTCGCGGATAGCTCCACATCCTAGTTTGTTCATATTATATCTTTGTGTCTATGTGCCAAATTTGGTGCTTATATCAAAAAGTGCATAATAGGTTATCTAATCCGCTATACTAATTACTACTTCAATATTAAAACATTTTATAGAACTGAAACGCAAGTTCGTCGGAACTATTTCTGAACATTAGACGAATGTCTTATACCATATCAGGACGCCAGAATTGTTTAAATGCATTACCTTTCATCACATATAGAGCTTCCAAGGGCCCAGACACGGCTCTATGTAGAGTAAAGGATCATATCCTTGGGCTCTGGGAGTATTATCTCCAATGGGGAATAAAAATCAAGCTGAAGAATTGTCCCTATTGACAAATACATTAACTAAGATGCTGAGAAAGATGCCAACCCATCCCAGCCCTTTTATTAATTTACTTACAGGAAACTCACCCACAGACGACCGATATCGCCAGGTATCCTTGATGGATCTAGCTTTTGGAATAGCTATGGGAGATAGCTTTGGGAACTTCTACGATGCTGCAGGATCGCAGCACAACAGAAGTTGAAGCCACCAAGCAACCAAACCAACCAACAACCTACACGGAGCTAAAAATTTTTCAGCATTATCATCACCACACCCATCAACGAAAGTCAGCACTGCTCAGCCGACCTATATTTAAGTAAAACTTACTCTTAGACTTAAGAAACTTTGCAATACAACAATGTAAAAACTAAATGTAACCAACTTAACCAAGCAGAGCCCCTATTATGTGCTCGCAGATTAAAATAAATAAATAATTGTAAATAGATAGTACCTAACTAGCCAATGTAACAACCTTCTGAGCATAAATCAAAATATGGTATGTATGTTAGATGCACATCTTGATGAAATCACCCCTGTCAAAACTGGAAAGTGAAATCGAGATCAGAAAGGAAAAAGGAATTGAGCCCAGACGACTGTCCGAATTTAGTTCTATTTTTTTAAAACTTCGGAAAGTTACATACATTCACATGTTTATCTTTTTAATTTTCTCGCGCTCCCATACGCATATTAAAAGCTTTCGAAACCAACCCGAAACATTCCGATCTACAATAAAACTTTCGTTTTTGTTGTAGCTTTGCTCTTTGCTAGCGATGTCACATCGCGCCCTCCTCCTGTTAATCGACATGTGAATTATTTTTGGCAGGCAAAACTTTTCCTTGTCGTCCGAATGTTTCGCGTTGGCTTGTTAGAACCTAAATAATTATTGGGGGAAAGAACAATTTTTTGCTGGTTGGTTGAAGGTTGCATTTTCATAGGAATTACATTAATCTGGATGTTTCTTTTTCTTCTCTTTTATTGCGGATCCAACACAACAAAAAATATAGGTTGACTGACAGGTTCAAATACAATTGAAAATAAATTGATAGGTGGAAAAAAAAATGTCAATCGAATATTTCACTTTAATTTTGTTTTTTTTAATTTATTCGTAGTAGCATTAGAAATTTTATTTTTCTATATAAGCTACGAAAATTAAAAAAAATATTCATTACGAAAAAAAAATTGAGCGAGAAACATCTCGAGCTGATCAAATAAATTTTTCAAGAAAAAGACATACCAAATAGAACAAAACAAAACCCATAAACACTAACCATAAACTAACATTATTACGTATAGGTAATAAATAAAATATTTAATTTGGTTTAGTTAAGTTATTTTAAGTTAAGATTTAATTCTTTCTTTTAATTATTAAATATTCAGCCTTATTACATGGCTTATCATACAACGAATCCCCAAAAAAAGTATCATAGCTTCCGCCGTAGCAGAAATTCTATAAAAATATTTCTGCTAGGACCGAAGCTATGATACGATATTTTCGGGATTTCACCACGGGGCCTGTGATAAGGCTCATTAATAAGAAAAAGAAATGCATGAAAATTTTAAATTAATTTCAAATCCCATAAATTTTGAAGCTTTTTTCAATTTTTTTTAGATACATACCTAATTGAAAATACAAAAATAAAACAATTACCAAATTACCACAAGACAAGACCATGAATTTCAGTAATTATACGATAATTTTATTTAACATGTATCTATGTCAAGCCTTACCTATTTTTATTTTTAGATTTTCAATTAGGAACAAATATAGAAATGGCGACAAGATTCATGGGATTAGGTAAATAATAGAAATTATTAATAATCAATGCATGCTTAAGCTTTCATTTTTCAGATTATTCTGCAATTGCAATCGCGTTCAACGATGAATTCGATGACAAAATCGAGGAAGATATCCCGGTTGCAACGAGCAAAAACATCGACGGCACAATCATCGAAACGAAAACGGCAAAAAAAGTTACATTTTTCGATGATTTTATCGTCGATGTAACCAATAAAATTCTCGACGATGTTTTAGACGATATCGCGGACCTTGAAAAAATTTCTACCCGAAATCTTATGAAAACTTCTTCAGCCAGAGAAAGCTTCTGGCATTCAAAATTTTTTGGTTGGACGCGATTATGTAGATTTTCTTCGGCGTTGATTCCAAATTTTTAAATTTTTTTTATATCTTGATTGTTTTTTTTTTCTTCAATAGATAATTTTTTTTAATTTGAATGACATATTTTCAAAAAAACACTAAATTAAAAAAAAAACTAACTGACAAAAACAAAACAAAACAACTTAATTAAATAAAATTTTCTATTTCATGAGTTTTTTCTAATTCCAATTGTATTTATTTCCTTAGCAAAAATAACTTACATTAATATATACCTTTAAACGTTATTGCTATTGTTATTTTTTTTATTAGATAAATGGAAGGGTGGTAGGTAGGTACCTGCTTTGTAAGTTTTGGCCAAAATCGAGGTAAGAAAATTGAAAAGAAATAAATTAAATAAGATTATTTTCAGTCATCAGCGTTAACTGTTTTTCTGTTATTTTAATACCATAACTGCCACTAACTCCAAATAGAACATTCAACTCAAGTGAATAAAAACCTGGTTCGAAGATCCGTTCCTTACCAAACTGCTTGGTAACCTGAAGTTTAAAATGCGTTCTTACTTTTAGTAACATGCACCGTATATTGAATCCGATGAATGAGCTGCGGAGGGAAACAAACTCAATTTTGACATTTCGCTTCAGTAAAAATGTCAATATTGAGACTCATTCCCTCCGCAGCCCATCCATCGGATTCTGTAATCGGTGTGATAAGCTATTAATGAACACAGAGAAGCTATAGTTAGGCACTCCAATGGCTTCTTTGTGTCCAGTAATAGGTTATAACTCCATATTTATACTAAATTCTAGATATCAGCGAACACCACCCGATACCATACAGCTCAAAATTCAATACTTCCAATCCTTAGCTTTCCAAAAGATTAACTTAACTTTTTAAATTCTTTTGAAATTAGGAGTTAAATGAACTTATTTTTAGCCTGCATTTTAAGACCTGTAAATTCTATTTTTAAAATAGTTGACTACTAAATAAACAAATACTGAATACAAGTTTAGGTAAAGGTACAAGAGTTAAGACCGGCACAATAAGCAGTTCGTCTTTATTAAAAGACAAACTGTACTGTATATATATATACAACTTACAAAAAGGCATGTTTTCATTCAAAACATTAAATACAAATTCACTAAGACCCTCAGCAACAGCTCACTGTCGCCCATTTTCGAAATTGTCCGCCACAACTGCCAGGGGGCAGTTCGCGGATAGCTCCACATCCTAGTTTGTTCATATTATATCTTTGTGTCTATGTGCCAAATTTGGTGCTTATATCAAAAAGTGCATAATAGGTTATCTAATCCGCTATACTAATTACTACTTCAATATTAAAACATTTTATAGAACTGAAACGCAAGTTCGTCGGAACTATTTCTGAACATTAGACGAATTTCTTATACCATATCAGGACGCCAGAATTGTTTAAATGCATCACCTTTCATCACATATAGAGCTTCCAAGGGCCCAGACACGGCTCTATGTAGAGTAGTAGTAGAGTAAAGGATCATATCCTTGGGCTCTGGGAGTATTATCTCCAATGGGGAATAAAAATCAAGCTGAAGAATTGTCCCTATTGACAAATACATTAACTAAGATGCTGAGAAAGATGCCAACCCATCCCAGCCCTTTTATTAATTTACTTACAGGAAACTCACCCACAGACGACCGATATCGCCAGGTATCCTTGATGGATCTAGCTTTTGGAATAGCTATGGGAGATAGCTTTGGGAACTTCTACGATGCTGCAGGATCGCAGCACAACAGAAGTTGAAGCCACCAAGCAACCAAACCAACCAACAACCGACACGGAGCTAAAAATTTTTCAGCATTATCATCACCACACCCATCAACGAAAGTCAGCACTGCTCAGCCGACCTATATTTAAGTAAAACTTACTCTTAGACTTAAGAAACTTTGCAATACAACAATGTAAAAACTAAATGTAACCAACTTAACCAAGCAGAGCCCCTATTATGTGCTCGCAGATTAAAATAAATAAATAATTGTAAATAGATAGTACCTAACTAGCCAATGTAACAACCTTCTGAGCATAAATCAAAATATGGTATGTATGTTAGATGCACATCTTGATGAAATCACCCCTGTCAAAACTGGAAAGTGAAATCGAGATCAGAAAGGAAAAAGGAATTGAGCCCAGACGACTGTCCGAATTTAGTTCTATTTTTTTAAAACTTCGGAAAGTTACATACATTCACATGTTTATCTTTTTAATTTTCTCGCGCTCCCATACGCATATTAAAAGCTTTCGAAACCAACCCGAAACATTCCGATCTACAATAAAACTTTCGTTTTTGTTGTAGCTTTGCTCTTTGCTAGCGATGTCACATCGCGCCCTCCTCCTGTTAATCGACATGTGAATTATTTTTGGCAGGCAAAACTTTTCCTTGTCGTCCGAATGTTTCGCGTTGGCTTGTTAGAACCTAAATAATTATTGGGGGAACCTTAAAAACTTTGGGATGGAAAGAACAATTTTTTGCTGGTTGGTTGAAGGTTGCATTTTCATAGGAATTACATTAATCTGGATGTTTCTTTTTCTTCTCTTTTATTGCGGATCCAACACAACAAAAAATATAGGTTGACTGACAGGTTCAAATACAATTGAAAATAAATTGATAGGTGAAAAAAAATGTCAATCGAATATTTCACTTTAATTTTGTTTTTTTTTAATTTATTCGTAGTAGCCTTAGAAATTTTATTTTTCTATATAAGCTACGAAAATTAAAAAAAATATTCATTACGAAAAAAAAAATTGAGCGAGAAACATCTCGAGCTGATCAAATAAATTTTTCAAGAAAAAGACATACCAAATAGAACAAAACAAAACCCATAAACACTAACCATAAACTAACATTATTACGTATAGGTAATAAATAAAATATTTAATTTGGTTTAGTTAAGTTATTTTAAGTTAAGATTTAATTCTTTCTTTTAATTATTAAATATTCAGCCTTATTACATGGCTTATCATACAACGAATCTCCAAAAAAAGTATCATAGCTTCCGCCGTAGCAGAAATTCTATCAAAATATTTCTGCTAGGACCGAAGCTATGATACGATATTTTCGGGATTTCACCACGGGGCCTGTGATAAGGCTCATTAATAAGAAAAAGAAATGCATGAAAATTTTAAATTAATTTCAAATCCCATAAATTTTGAAGCTTTTTTCAATTTTTTTTAGATACATACCTAATTGAAAATACAAAAATAAAACAATTACCAAATTACCACAAGACAAGACCATGAATTTCAGTAATTATACGATAATTTTATTTAACATGTATGTATGTCAAGCCTTACCTATTTTTATTTTTAGATTTTCAATTAGGAACAAATATAGAAATGGCGACAAGATTCATGGGATTAGGTAAATAATAGAAATTATTAATAATCAATGCATGCTTAAGCTTTCATTTTTCAGATTATTCTGCAATTGCAATCGCGTTCAACGATGAATTCGATGACAAAATCGAGGAAGATATCCCGGTTGCAACGAGCAAAAACATCGACGGCACAATCATCGAAACGAAAACGGCAAAAAAAGTTACATTTTTCGATGATTTTATCGTCGATGTAACCAATAAAATTCTCGACGATGTTTTAGACGAAATCGCCGACCTTGAAAAAATTTCTACCCGAAATCTTATGAAAACTTCTTCAGCCAGAGAAAGCTTCTGGCATTCAAAATTTTTTGGTTGGACGCGATTATGTAGATTTTCTTCGGCGTTGATTCCAACTTTTTAAATTTTTTTATATCTTGATTGTTTTTTTTTTTTCTTCAATAGATAATTTTTTTAATTTGAATGACATATTTTCAAACAAACACTAAATTAAAAAAAAAAAAACTAACTGACAAAAACAAAACAAAACAACTTAATTAAATAAAATTTTCTATTTCATGAGTTTTTTCTAATTCCAATTGTATTTATTTCCTTAGCAAAAATAACTTACATTAATATATACCTTTAAACGTTATTGCTATTGTTATTTTTTTTATTAGATAAATGGAAGGGTGGTAGGTAGGTACCTGCTGTGTAAGTTTTGGCCAAAATCGAGGTAAGAAAATTGAAAAGAAATAAATTAAATAAGATTATTTTCAGTCATCAGCGTTAACTGTTTTTCTGTTATTTTAATACCATAACTGCCAATAACTCCAAATAGAACATTCAACTCAAGTGAATAAAAACCTGGTTCGAAGATCCGTTCCTTACCAAACTGCTTGGTAACCTGAAGTTTAAAATGCGTTCTTACTTTTAGTAACATGCACCGTATATTGAATCCGATGAATGAGCTGCGGAGGGAAACAAACTCAATTTTGACATTTCGCTTCAGTAAAAATGTCAATATTGAGACTCATTCCCTCCGCAGCCCATCCATCGGATTCTGTAATCGGTGTGATAAGCTATTAATGAACACAGAGAAGCTATAGTTAGGCACTCCAATGGCTTCTTTGTGTCCAGTAATAGGTTATAACTCCATATTTATACTAAATTCTAGATATCAGCGAACACCACCCGATACCATACAGCTCAAAATTCAATACTTCCAATCCTTAGCTTCCCAAAAGATTAACTTAACTTTTTAAATTCTTTTGAAATTAGGAGATAAATGGAACTTCGAACTTATTTTTAGCCTGCATTTTAAGACCTGTAAATTCTATTTTTAAAATAGTTGACTACTAAATAAACAAATACTGAATACAAGTTTAGGTAAAGGTACAAGAGTTAAGACCGGCACAATAAGCAGTTCGTCTTTATTAAAAGACAAACTGTACTGTATATATATATACAACTTACAAAAAGGCATGTTTTCATTCAAAACATTAAATACAAATTCACTAAGACCCTCAGCAACAGCTCACTGTCGCCCATTTTCGAAATTGTCCGCCACAACTGCCAGGGGGCAGTTCGCGGATAGCTCCACATCTTAATTTGTTCATATTATATCTTTGTGTCTATGTGCCAAATTTGGTGCTTATATCAAAAAGTGCATAATAGGTTATGCACTTTTTGAAGCTGTCGTTGACTACAGACGTTTTTATTTTACCTCCGCATTTGTATTCATTTTATACAAGCTCTACTCCAGCCTTTTTGTTCAAATCGGTGTGAATTTTACTCGCCAAACAGTTTAATACCTTTTTTTTCTTTAAAACATTAATTCAAAAGTGGTGAAGTGCTTCTAAAAGTGAATTTTCTTTAATTAATGATTCTTGAAATCAGATAATAATTTAAAGCAAACGTTTTAATATCGTATAGTTTACATACATACATAATTTTTTACTCTCGCATTGTGAACAAGAGAAAACTTCAACCTCTCTCAAATATATTTCGCCCCCGTTAATTTATTCTCTGTTTCCTTTTCTCCGGGTGAGTGAAACATTTTTAGTATATGATCTGCCTATGAAGCATAATTGGATCTACATTGTATCCCAACTTTTGCCTATCATTTACATATACTGCAACCTACTCAACGACCAACGAGTGTGCCTATTCGATACCTACTGCCAGATACCTATATAAATCAACATCATCGTCGCCTACGCTACCGGTGTCGTCTGAATAGCAAATATCAACCTCATCTTTAAACAACAAAGCCAATCTATTTTTGCTTTCAGACTTACCTTATGGGTGAGTTCTCTTTAGTATAGTTCTGCCAAGCAATTCATATTTGGGTATTACACCTCTCTCTTTGGATTTTGCTTTTTAATTACATACACATACACCAACATCAGCTGCCAATCGATCGTGAGCGTGGACTTTCATCTCCCAACTGAAAAGTAAACAGCGTACTTCGTCTTAGACAGCGATAGCGAACAAAAATTATTCTTGCTCTCAGTCTTGCCTTCTGGGTGAGTACTTTTTTAGTTGTGTTCTGCCAAGCAGTTCTACCTTATGGTATTACCCCATTAATTTCGTTTGGGTGTTTTTATTTACATATTAAAATCTACCGTACCGGCTTTTGTCATCTCCAAAGTCAACATTTACACAACATTACCTACAATTTTGGTTTTTGTACTGGATACCTTAAAGCTAATAACCAAACCATTTGCATTTCCGGTGTGTGCCTCAACTATTGTTTCGCGTTAATGAACACTTGCAACAAAAAATATTGATCTTATAAAACCAAAAAAAAAAAAATAAAAAAAAAAGATTAAATACGAGATAAACTTACAAACTTTAAACTTTAAAAACTTTAAAAAAAAAAAACGTAATCTCTAAAGTTACAAACAATGGAAAATAACCCATGTGATTCCCTGAGTTGTGTTCTCGATAGTAAATATACCGAACGAGTGCCGTGTCGTGGTCTCTGCGGGAAATCATTTCATCCAGTATGCATCGGACTAAGTAAAAGATCTTGCGGATATATAAAAGAATACTTGAACTATTTTGTATACCTTTGTGATGAGTGTAAAAACATCTCCCTCTCTCACATTCTACTAGCCGTCAAATGCCTTAGTGATTCCACGAACTCCATTTTAACTGACAATAATCGTTTCCACAAAAATGTACTCTCACAATTTGAACATTTCGATGAGTTTTCAAAGAGTATAGAAGTTCTTAACAGTTCCATTGAGACCCTTAGCAATCGATGTTTCTCTAACCAATCTTCTATCGACAAGAAACTTTCATCTATTGTGCAGCTTTTAAATCCGCGGTTAGAACACACTCATTGCAAGTTTGAAAATATTAACCGCGAAATACGCTCTACAATTGAATCTGTTCTTAGCTCCCATCCTCTCGATAATTTAACTAATCAAATGCAAATCATTCGTACCGACCTCGATCTCTTTCTACAAGATACCTCGAGTTCAATGTCTTCAGCATCATCTCAACTTACATCGATCCTTCACGGCCTTGCTTCTAGGATTACCGACATCAGTAATGAGCTTACTGAAACGCGCACCTCTTTTAAAGATGTAATTGAGGAAATCAAAATCACTTCCTGCAAAATCGACGAATTACCTTTGAATGTCCAACCAAGCGTACCTAATTACAACTACGATACATCCATTCTCACTGAAATGATTGAATCCACTCAAAGTGCATCTCTCTCCATTACTTTACCTGTTCCATCACCTTCACCAACCATATCAACAATATCAGATAACACTGTCTATGTTGCTCCGTCTGAACCTGTTATCCATCGTTTTGGCACAACTTGGACTGAAAGCGAATGGAATGTCAGAATCAATAAACTTAAAACGGCTTCTGAATTCACGCCTTTCTTCGTTAAAGGAACTCCAATTTATGCAAATGACTCTTGGATTCGCAAGCTTTTTTTGAATAATTTCAAATTCAACCTTGGAGAATGTCAAAAGCTCACTTCATCAAGTTTCAAAGTTTTGATTCCATCAAGATATCAATGGTTACTCGTCTCTACCGCCCATCCTATTTGCTTACTTGGGAAAATTAAAATCTCTTATTGGGTCAATAAAATTTCAAAAAAAACTTCTATGTCTAAACAAAAAAATGTAAACTTTTATAATACTAGTTCTAAGACCAACCCACCCAGTTATAACTCCATAAACAATCCCAATTTTAAAACGCCTATTATCCCAAATGATCCCAAGTTTCCCGAACGCAAACGCGTATCATTTAATACTGACGCTAAATCCTACCCATCTTATAACACTGTATCAAATAAGAGCACTACTTCTAACGTAAATTATAGAAATTTTATCCATTCTCACACCTTAAATCCTACCTCTCAGTCCACCACTCAAAGCCCTACTTCTAATGCTCCAAACCTTTCTAACTGTCCAAACGATTCTCTCGTTTCGCCTACACCTATGTTTCCTCCTCCAATTTTCGACCCAATGTTTCCGCCTTCTGTTAAATTAACTTCTAAATTTGCTAATCCAAAGCCAACAATTGATGATATTGATGGCCGGTATATAATGGCAAGGCTTCGTGACAGTAAACTATATGATAATGTACGTCTTTACCTTGCTTTCTTACACGATAAACCGGACTCTGTTTGTATTGACGGTAAGACCAAAACTAACCTCTTGGTATCGATACAAAAAGAAGGTCTCCCAACCGACCACAGCTCTCTTATCAATATATATATCCGTTTTCATGAAGGTTTTAACATCTCTCGTTCTACAGTATCGAAAGACCTTGCTACTTACGCATCTCATGTTAATTCAAAACTTTCTCCCTTCACTAGATTCAGTAATAAGCCTCATCTTTAATAGTAAACCTATTCTAAATACTTTATCTACTGACGCTGCCCCAACTACGCTATCTCTTTATTACCAAAACGTTAGAGGGCTCCGCACCAAAACCTCTACTACGTTTCTCAACTCCCAAAAACTGCCATTCGATATTTTTGACCTAACAGAAACGAACCTTTGTCCCAGTATTCTCGACAGTGAGCTATTCACATCTGACTTTTTCGTCTTCCGAGCCGATGGTCAAATCATAGATGATGGTCCCTGTGGGCGTGGAGTTCTCTTGGCTGTCCACAACCGACTGAATGCAACCCTTGTCGAAATCTCTAATTCGCCACTCTTTGAATTCGTGTGTATCAAGGTCTCTGTCTATAATCGGTGTTTCTACATTATCTGCTCTTATATTCGCCCTGCACAACCCATCCTCGCATATAAACTAATGGTAGACTCTTTTGATTCGCTTTTTGAGGCTGCGGAATCCAGTGATGACTTCATCATAGTCGGCGATTTCAATTTACCCGATCTTGTTTGGATTCCATCAGAGGATGAATTGCACTTTGTTCCCTGCAATACTATTTCAGAAAAGGAATCTCTTTTCACGGATCGCTTATTTGAAAATGGCCTATTTCAAATAAGTGGGATCTCTAACAACTTGGAGAGGCAGCTTGACCTCATTTTTTCTTCTGACCCTTGCAACTCAATTGTCACCAAAAGTTTCCACCTTCTTTCCACCCTCGATCTATATCACCCTCCTCTATCTCTTCTTTTCACTGTCGATCAAGGTATATCCGTCATTGAAGCAGAAGTCTCATTTCATTTTAATTTCCGGAAAGCCAACTTTAACCAACTCGGGATCCTTTTAAACAATATTGATTTCAGCCTTTTTTTGAACTATAAAACCCCTATTGACATCGCCCTTTCATTCTTCTATACTACAATCTTTGAATGTCTGCTCCTTTGTGTCCCTTACGTGCCTCAAAAGAATAGTTTGTCATCACCCCCCTGGTATACTAAGGAGTTGCGAACTGTTCGAAATACAAGGAATAAGTTATGGAAAACTTATTTAAAATCCCGAACATATTCAGATTATTTAAATTACGAGCAAGCCCTTTCCAATTTCTCCCTCCTCTGCGATTCTCTATACCATGCATATCTTGACAAAATGCAGGCCTGTCTCATCTCTGAACCGAAGCGGTTCTATCAATTCATTAACGCAAAAAGAAAATCTGACGGTCTTCCATCTACCTTCAATTTTAACAACACCTCATCTGCTGATCCCGAGATAATTGTCAACCTCTTTGCTAATTTTTTCAGTCAGTCTTATAGCGGTGATGTTAATAATCCTGATCTAGAATATTTTGAGTACTTGTCAAGCAGTTCGCAAACTTCACTAGTCTCTCTCGATATTTCTCCTTCGTCAGTCAGTGAAAAAATAAAACTACTTAAGGATGACTTTTCTCCTGGTCCTGATGGCATTCCAGCCATTTTTCTTAAAAAATGTGCTAACGTGTTGTGCGAACCTCTCACAATTCTGTTTAAACTCTCTCTTTCGCAAGCAGTTTTCCCCACTTTATGGAAAAACTCATTTATTTTTCCAATTCACAAAAAGGGAAATAAGAACGAAATCTCTAACTATCGTCCGATAGCTAAACTTTCTTCCATACCCAAGCTCTTCGAAAGCATTGTCTATGACGCTCTTTGTTTTCATTGTAAGTCATTAGTCTCGCCACTACAACATGGTTTTATTAAGGGCAGGTCCACTACGACGAACCTCACTCAATTTGTTTCCATGGCACTTTGTGCTCTGGAAAAAGGCTACGATGTTGATGTGATCACTACTGACTTCAGCAAAGCTTTCGATAAGATCTCTCACCAAATTATCTATATTAAGCTAAGAGCCTTTGGGTTTCCTCCGTTGTTCATCCAATGGGTGAGGTCTTACTTGGAAAACCGCCAATATAGTGTTGTTTTAAGATGTTCCGTGTCCGATCCCATCTATGCTTCCTCAGGAGTTCCTCAGGGTAGTCATCTCGGGCCACTTTTATTTGTCCTTTCCATCAATGATGTTGAAAGCATTATTTCTTTCTCTAACCTCTCTATCTATGCCGACGACATGAAAATTATGAAAGTAATATCTAGTCCAATTGATTCTTCCCTGCTTCAAAATGACTTAAATTCTTTTCTTACATGGTGCAACAAAAACTTTCTTGAACTCAACGTCACTAAATGTCAACACATGACTTTTTCTCGTAAACGCCTGTCCCTACCATCTCGTACTTATCATTTTTGCAACGTCCCGGTTCCCACAGTTTCCTCCATTCGCGATCTCGGCATTTTATGTGATAAAGAGCTTAATTTCCGTTCTCACATAGATAATATTATTGCTAAAGCAAACTGTTCCCTTGGTTTTATAAAGCGCTGGTCTAAAGAATTTTCAAACCCATACGTAACAAAATCTCTCTTCATCACATTTGTTAGACCTATTCTTGAGTATGCAAGTCAAGTTTGGTCTCCTTATCAAACCACCCACTCATCTAGAATTGAAGCTGTTCAACGTAGGTTTCTCCGCTTCGCCTTAAGAAATCTTCCATGGTCTGTTCCTCTTTTCCTTCCCCCTTACGAACATCGGTTACAACTGATTGACTTAAACACCCTTGCTAAACGTCGCGCTGTTGCAGACATACTCTTCGTCCACCAAGTCATTACAGGGGCCATCGATTCTCCGCAACTTCTTGAATTAATTTTCTTTAACACCAATCCACGTAGCCTTAGATCTGTTCCCTTCCTTCGCCTTCCTACTCACCGAACCAACTATGCCCATTTTAACCCAATTTCAAGAATGTTACGATTAGCCAATAGTGCACAGCATCTCCTTGATTTTAACCCAAGTGTATCCTCCCTTAGAAAAAACCTTTACTCTAATTATCCCTAACCCCCTTCTCTTTAGTTTTTAGTTAGAATAAGTTGTTATTATATGGTTTAAGTTATATTATTATTATTGTTATTATTATATAAGCTTGAATTAAGCGAAATAAATAAATAAATAAACTAATCCGCTATACTAATTACTACTTCAATATTAAAACATTTTATAGAACTGAAACGCAAGTTCGTCGGAACTATTTCTGAACATTAGACGAATGTCTTATACCATATCAGGACGCCAGAATTGTTTAAATGCATCACCTTTCATCACATATAGCGCTTCCAAGGGCCCAGACACGACTCTATGTAGAGTAAAGGATCATATCCTTGGGCTCTGGGAGTATTATCTCCAATGGGGAATAAAAATCAAGCTGAAGAATTGTCCCTATTGACAAATACATTAACTAAGATGCTGAGAAAGATGCCAACCCATCCCAGCCCTTTTATTAATTTACTTACAGGAAACTCACCCACAGACGACCGATATCGCCAGGTATCCTTGATGGATCCAGCTTTTGGAATAGCTATGGGAGATAGCTTTGGGTACTTCTACGATGCTGCAGGATCGCAGCACAACAGAAGTTGAAGCCACCAAGCAACCAAACCAACCAACAACCGACACGGAACTAAAAATTAAAAATCTTTCAGCATTATCATCACCACACCCATCAACGAAAGTCAGCACTGCTCAGCCGACCTATATTTAAGTAAAACTTACTCTTAGACTTAAGAAACTTTGCAATACAACAATGTAAAAACTAAATGTAACCAACTTAACCAAGCAGAGCCCCTATTATGTGCTCGCAGATTAAAATAAATAAATAATTGTAAATAGATAGTACCTAACTAGCCAATGTAACAACCTTCTGAGCATAAATCAAAATATGGTATGTATGTTAGATGCACATCTTGATGAAATCACCCCTGTCAAAACTGGAAAGTGAAATCGAGATCAGAAAGGAAAAAGGAATTGAGCCCAGACGACTGTCCGAATTTAGTTCTATTTTTTTAAAACTTCGGAAAGTTACATACATTCACATGTTTATCTTTTTAATTTTCTCGCGCTCCCATACGCATATTAAAAGCTTTCGAAACCAACCCGAAACATTCCGATCTACAGTAAAACTTTCGTTTTTGTTGTAGCTTTGCTCTTTGCTAGCGATGTCACATCGCGCCCTCCTCCCAAAAAAAACTTTTCCTTGTCGTCCGAATGTTTCGCGTTGGCTTGTTAGAACCTAAATAATTATTGGGGGAACCTTAAAAACTTTGGGATGGAAAGAACAATTTTTTGCTGGTTGGTTGAAGGTTGCATTTTCATAGGAATTACATTAATCTGGATGTTTCTTTTTCTTCTCTTTTATTGCGGATCCAACACAACAAAAAATATAGGTTGACTGACAGGTTCAAATACAATTGAAAATAAATTGATAGGTGAAAAAAAAATGTCAATCGAATATTTCACTTTAATTTTGTTTTTTTTAATTTATTCGTAGTAGCCTTAGAAATTTTATTTTTCTATATAAGCTACGAAAATTAAAAAAAATATTCATTACGAAAAAAAAAATTGAGCGAGAAACATCTCGAGCTGATCAAATAAATTTTTCAAGAAAAAGACATACCAAATAGAACAAAACAAAACCCATAAACACTAACCATAAACTAACATTATTACGTATAGGTAATAAATAAAATATTTAATTTGGTTTAGTTAAGTTATTTTAAGTTAAGATTTCTTTCTTTTAATTATTAAATATTCAGCCTTATTACATGGCTTATCATACAACGAATCCCCAAAAAAAGTATCATACATAGCTTCCGCCGTAGCAGAAATTCTATCAAAATATTTCTGCTAGGACCGAAGCTATGATACGATATTTTCGGGAATTTACCACGGGGCCTGTGATAAGGCTCATTAATAAGAAAAAGAAATGCATGAAAATTTTAAATTAATTTCAAATCCCATAAATTTTGAAGCTTTTTTCAATTTTTTTTAGATACATACCTAATTGAAAATACAAAAATAAAACAATTACCAAATTACCACAAGACAAGACCATGAATTTCAGTAATTATACGATAATTTTATTTAACATGTATGTATGTCAAGCCTTACCTATTTTTATTTTTAGATTTTCAATTAGGAACAAATATAGAAATGGCGACAAGATTCATGGGATTAGGTAAATAATAGAAATTATTAATAATCAATGCATGCTTAAGCTTTCATTTTTCAGATTATTCTGCAATTGCAATCGCGTTCAACGATGAATTCGATGACAAAATCGAGGAAGATATCCCGGTTGCAACGAGCAAAAACATCGACGGCACAATCATCGAAACGAAAACGGCAAAAAAAGTTACATTTTTCGATGATTTTATCGTCGATGTAACCAATAAAATTCTCGACGATGTTTTAGACGATATCGCGGACCTTGAAAAAATTTCTACCCGAAATCTTATGAAAACTTCTTCAGCCAGAGAAAGCTTCTGGCATTCAAAATTTTTTGGTTGGACGCGATTATGTAGATTTTCTTCGGCGTTGATTCCAACTTTTTAAATTTTTTTTATATCTTGATTGTTTTTTTTTTCTTCAATAGATAATTTTTTTTAATTTGAATGACATATTTTCAAAAAAACACTAAATTAAAAAAAAAACTAACTGACAAAAACAAAACAAAACAACTTAATTAAATAAAATTTTCTATTTCATGAGTTTTTTCTAATTCCAATTGTATTTATTTCCTTAGCAAAAATAACTTACATTAATATATACCTTTAAACGTTATTGCTATTGTTATTTTTTTTATTAGATAAATGGAAGGGTGGTAGGTAGGTACCTGCTGTGTAAGTTTTGGCCAAAATCGAGGTAAGAAAATTGAGAAGAAATAAATTAAATAAGATTATTTTCAGTCATCAGCGTTAACTGTTTTTCTGTTATTTTAATACCATAACTGCCACTAACTCCAAATAGAACATTCAACTCAAGTGAATAAAAACCTGGTTCGAAGATCCGACCCTTACCAAACTGCTTGGTAACCTGAAGTTTAAAATGCGTTCTTACTTTTAGTAACATGCACCGTATATTGAATCCGATGAATGAGCTGCGGAGGGAACCAAACTCAATTTTGACATTTCGCTTCAGTAAAAATGTCAATATTGAGACTCATTCCCTCCGCAGCCCATCCATCGGATTCTGTAATCGGTGTGATAAGCTATTAATGAACACAGAGAAGCTATAGTTAGGCACTCCAATGGCTTCTTTGTGTCCAGTAATAGGTTATAACTCCATATTTATACTAAATTCTAGATATCAGCGAACACCACCCGATACCATACACCTCAAAATTCAATACTTCCAATCCTTCGCTTCCCAAAAGATTAACTAACTTTTTAAATTCTTTTGAAATTAGGAGTTAAATGGAACTTCGAACTTATTTTTAGCCTGCATTTTAAGACCTGTAAATTCTATTTTTAAAATAGTTGACTACTAAATAAACAAATACTGAATACAAGTTTAGGTAAAGGTACAAGAGTTAAGACCGGCACAATAAGCAGTTCGTCTTTATTAAAAGACAAACTGTACTGTATATATATATACAACTTACAAAAAGGCATGTTTTCATTCAAAACATTAAATACAAATTCACTAAGACCCTCAGCAACAGCTCACTGTCGCCCATTTTCGAAATTGTCCGCCACAACTGCCAGGGGGCAGTTCGCGGATAGCTCCACATCTTAATTTGTTCATATTATATCTTTGTGTCTATGTGCCAAATTTGGTGCTTATATCAAAAAGTGCATAATAGGTTATCTAATCCGCTATACTAATTACTACTTCAATATTAAAACATTTTATAGAACTGAAACGCAAGTTCGTCGGAACTATTTCTGAACATTAGACGAATGTCTTATACCATATCAGGACGCCAGAATTGTTTAAATGCATCACCTTTCATCACATATAGCGCTTCCAAGAGCCCAGACACGGCTCTATGTAGAGTAAAGGATCATATCCTTGGGCTCTGGGAGTATTATCTCCAATGGGGAATAAAAATCAAGCTGAAGAATTGTCCCTATTGACAAATACATTAACTAAGATGCTGAGAAAGATGCCAACCCATCCTAGCCCTTTTATTAATTTACTTACAGGAAACTCACCCACAGACGACCGATATCGCCAGGTATCCTTGATGGATCTAGCTTTTGGAATAGCTATGGGAGATAGCTTTGGGAACTTCTACGATGCTGCAGGATCGCAGCACAACAGAAGTTGAAGCCACCAAGCAACCAAACCAACCAACAACCGACACGGAGCTAAAAATTTTTCAGCATTATCATCACCACACCCATCAACGAAAGTCAGCACTGCTCAGCCGACCTATATTTAAGTAAAACTTACTCTTAGACTTAAGAAACTTTGCAATACAACAATGTAAAAACTAAATGTAACCAACTTAACCAAGCAGAGCCCCTATTATGTGCTCGCAGATTAAAATAAATAAATAATTGTAAATAGATAGTACCTAACTAGCCAATGTAACAACCTTCTGAGCATAAATCAAAATATGGTATGTATGTTACATGCACATCTTGATGAAATCACCCCTGTCAAAACTGGAAAGTGAAATCGAGATCAGAAAGGAAAAAGGAATTGAGCCCAGACGACTGTCCGAATTTAGTTCTATTTTTTTAAAACTTCGGAAAGTTACATACATTCACATGTTTATCTTTTTAATTTTCTCGCGCTCCCATACGCATATTAAAAGCTTTCGAAACCAACCCGAAACATTCCGATCTACAGTAAAACTTTCGTTTTTGTTGTAGCTTTGCTCTTTGCTAGCGATGTCACATCGCGCCCTCCTCCCAAAAAAAACTTTTCCTTGTCGTCCGAATGTTTCGCGTTGGCTTGTTAGAACCTAAATAATTATTGGGGGAACCTTAAAAACTTTGGGATGGAAAGAACAATTTTTTGCTGGTTGGTTGAAGGTTGCATTTTCATAGGAATTACATTAATCTGGATGTTTCTTTTTCTTCTCTTTTATTGCGGATCCAACACAACAAAAAATATAGGTTGACTGACAGGTTCAAATACAATTGAAAATAAATTGATAGGTGAAAAAAAAATGTCAATCGAATATTTCACTTTAATTTTGTTTTTTTTAATTTATTCGTAGTAGCCTTAGAAATTTTATTTTTCTATATAAGCTACGAAAATTAAAAAAAATATTAATTACGAAAAAAAAAATTGAGCGAGAAACATCTCGAGCTGATCAAATAAATTTTTCAAGAAAAAGACATACCAAATAGAATAAAACAAAACCCATAAACACTAACCATAAACTAACATTATTACGTATAGGTAATAAATAAAATATTTAATTTGGTTTAGTTAAGTTATTTTAAGTTAAGATTTAATTCTTTCTTTTAATTATTAAATATTCAGCCTTATTACATGGCTTATCATACAACGAATCCCCAAAAAAAGTTTTAGTCCAGGCAATATATGATTTAACATGGGCAAAATTGCAACAGAAGCTTTTTTAATTAATTTATGATCAGTTACCACTACTGAAAGACATATCCAAAATCGGACAAAATCCCTCCATGGGAACACCCCGAAAAACGGTTTTCAAAATGGCAAATTTATTGGTTTGTTGTTTTTGGTTGTTATTTTTAGCACGCTGTGATTTTTCCTTTTAATTATGTTTAATTATCACTGGTGGATCCGCAATGACATTCCCGAGTCATAACCCCCTCCCCCAGTCATGACCCTTCCCCATTTATGACCCCCACTCCCTTCAGAGCCCTAGAGAATATGATAGACGCATCCAATCTTCACGAGTATAGAAAGAAACACTCCCCATTTATGATCCCCCTCATTAGAGACCCCCCCCCCCCCCCGCATACATTTACTAACATATATACCATATATATATACCATAAAAATAATATATTTTATCTTAATATGCGTTAAATCACAAGAGAAAAGAAATGTATTTATTCAGTCCAGACAAACTAAGCTAAAAGTACCGTGAACGTGGGCAAAATAGCAACAGAAGCTTTTTTAATTGATTTTTCATCTGTAACCATTACTAAATAATATATCAAAAATCGGACAAAATCCGACCATGGGAACACTCCGAAAAACGGATTTCAAAAGGTTGGATTTACTGGGGTGTTGTTTTAGGTTGTTATTATTTCCATTGTGTGTTGAAACCAATTGCGGATAGTTGATCGTGAAACACCCCAGTCATGATATCCTCTGTCACGTCAGTTATGACCCCTCTGCCCACAAATCTTAATTTTCCCATAAAAAAAACGGATGACAAAAAGAAAAAAAAAGAAACACTCTATTCACGACCCCCCCAAGCCATGTCCTCCTCCCAGCAAATGATAAACACGACCAAACTTCAGTAATGGTCCTAGAAAATGAGGACATAAATACATAGCTTTTGGCACGCACATAATATTCTAGGGCTTGAGTAATTGAAGTTATTTTGTGCATACGCATACAAGCCCCATTATCTGCCTGAAAAGATTCTGGTTGTGATATCACGGCCCGTGGAAGCAAATAGAAATAGAAGAAAGTTGCAACTTTCATGACCTAATAGAGATTACATTTTAAGGATATTATACACTGATTTTGGAGTTGGTCCACATCTTACTACGATGATTTAGTTTGATCTCATTGTCCTTTGCATGGTAAAAAAGCAAAATCAGCAGATCAATGTCGTCTTCTATTACGGTGGTATGAACACGTTCTGAAGATGACTTGCGGTACAAACAATGTCCACATCAGCATGCCAATTTGCGTTACTTACAGAAGATCCTTGTTTCTTCAGCAATTAACCAAACAAGGCAATTATTAAAGGTTGCTTGGTATTTCGATAGGCTTGAAACTGTTCTATTTGCCGACTAACTTCATGACTAAGTCCGGGATGTGACTGTAAGTTTAGGTACATATCTCATCGTAGCTTTTGAAAAACAGGAAACCGACCGGTATATTTTGTCCAAAA
This sequence comes from Dasysyrphus tricinctus, assembly GCA_963921185.1. Taxonomy (NCBI): domain Eukaryota; kingdom Metazoa; phylum Arthropoda; class Insecta; order Diptera; family Syrphidae; genus Dasysyrphus; species Dasysyrphus tricinctus. The sequence goes on along the minus strand of OY992530.1, from coordinate 76,174,485 downwards.
ATTTACAAAACCATGGATTAGGCTAGCTTTTTCAGTTAGCTTTGGTAAAAAAAAACCCACTTAAAAGGTTAGGTTAGGTTAGAAGGGTGATGATGCGGCAAGCCGTATCACCTCACTCGGATCTCAATAGATCCATTGTGCTTTCCAGGATGTGGATAATGCAGGAATAGGAGGGGTAAGAGCAGCGATTTAATGGAAGTTTTGGCAATGGGGTGCCTCCTTGAACCATCCTGAGCTCTGAATGAAGTTCAGGATGCTCCTTAGTAGAGAGACGTCGCCCAGTTCGTCGAAAAAATATTCTCCGAGGGCTGTTTTCCTTGATCTGGCTAGGCTCGGGCATTCACAGAGGAAGTGAAAAGAGCCCTTCTCCGCCTCTTGGTCCTGGCACCCTCTGCATAAGTAAAAAAAAAAGGTTGCATAAGTATTATTGGGGTACCAAATTAAAGCTAAGACTGTCGGTATACGATATTGATGTTTGGACAGCTTTATTGGTTGTATTGAGTCGAAATACTTTTTTAAAAAAAGGTGTTTTGCTTACACTTTCTGTTCAAAATTTGAAATCTATTAAAAATTAAATGCAAGTGGTAAAGGTCACTTTCTAAGCTACATTTTTGATGTGATTTTACTCAGTTTTACTGTTTTTTTTTGTATAAAAAAGCAACGAAGCAACCTAGACAAGTCTGCCAACAGACGGTTTTTGTAAATAATAAAACTTATGCTATCGGTTACTATTCTGTTTTTCAATAGGTGGCTATCATGAAATGAAATAAAATGAAATGAAATGAAATGAAATGAAATGCCTACTTGATAGGCTCAAATTTAATATCTCTACTGGTCTTTTTGTATCGTGCGTCGTGTCATTCTTGATATACATACGTCCTTGAGGTCCACGTTTAATTGTGATAAAACCCTGCAATTTTAAGAAGCGCTTGGGAACTCATGACTGGTGGAGGAGGGGCTAGTTGACTGCGTCATGACTGTGGTATTTTTCTTCAGTTTGTTGTTGAATATTTTGTCGTGTCTATAATTTTATCTTGGGCTTAATGAGATCATTGTTGAGAGGAGACCATGGCTGGAGGGAGTTTTCAAGGAAGGGGGTTTTGAGAGAGGGGGGGGGTCTTAAATGGAAGGGGCTATCTTTTTTCCTCAGTTTCTTAGACTTAAAGTGAATTGTCGAAGTATCCATTATTTCCTCTGGGGGCCAGATATGGGGGAGGGGTTATGACTAGGGGAGGGGGTGACTGGGAATATCATGACTGGTAAGTTTTATGGCCCTCTCCTAGGATAAGCAACTGATTTCTGCACAGAAAAACAGTAAAAAAAACTATGTAGTAAAAATAACAACCTAAAACAGCTACCAAATCAATCCACCATTTTGAAATCCGTTTTTGAGGGTGGTCCCATGGACGGATTTTGTCCGATTTTGGATATGTTGTTCAGTAATGGATATTGAACAAAAGTCCATCAAAAAAGCTTCTGTTGCAATTTTGCCCATGTTTGGGGTATTTTTAGCTTAGATTGCCTGGACTATATCATAGCTTCCGCCGTAGCAGAAATTCTATCAAAATATTTCTGCTAGGACCGAAGCTATGATACGATATTTTCGGGATTTCACCACGGGGCCTGTGATAAGGCTCATTAATAAGAAAAAGAAATGCATGAAAATTTTAAATTAATTTCAAATCCCATAAATTTTGAAGCTTTTTTCAATTTTTTTTAGATACATACCTAATTGAAAATACAAAAATAAAACAATTACCAAATTACCACAAGACAAGACCATGAATTTCAGTAATTATACGATAATTTTATTTAACATGTATGTATGTCAAGCCTTACCTATTTTTATTTTTAGATTTTCAATTAGGAACAAATATAGAAATGGCGACAAGATTCATGGGATTAGGTAAATAATAGAAATTATTAATAATCAATGCATGCTTAAGCTTTCATTTTTCAGATTATTCTGCAATTGCAATCGCGTTCAACGATGAATTCGATGACAAAATCGAGGAAGATATCCCGGTTGCAACGAGCAAAAACATCGACGGCACAATCATCGAAACGAAAACGGCAAAAAAAGTTACATTTTTCGATGATTTTATCGTCGATGTAACCAATAAAATTCTCGACGATGTTTTAGACGAAATCGCCGACCTTGAAAAAATTTCTACCCGAAATCTTATGAAAACTTCTTCAGCCAGAGAAAGCTTCTGGCATTCAAAATTTTTTGGTTGGACGCGATTATGTAGATTTTCTTCGGCGTTGATTCCAACTTTTTAAATTTTTTTTATATCTTGATTGTTTTTTTTTTTTCTTCAATAGATAATTTTTTTTAATTTGAATGACATATTTTCAAAAAAACACTAAATTAAAAAAAAAAACTAACTGACAAAAACAAAACAAAACAACTTAATTAAATAAAATTTTCTATTTCATGAGTTTTTTCTAATTCCAATTGTATTTATTTCCTTAGCAAAAATAACTTACATAAATATATACCTTTAAACGTTATTGCTATTGTTATTTTTTTTTTAGATAAATGGAAGGGTGGTAGGTAGGTACCTGCTGTGTAAGTTTTGGCCAAAATCGAGGTAAGAAAATTGAAAAGAAATAAATTAAATAAGATTATTTTCAGTCATCAGCGTTAACTGTTTTTCTGTTATTTTAATACCATAACTGCCACTAACTCCAAATAGAACATTCAACTCAAGTGAATAAAAACCTGGTTCGAAGATCCGTTCCTTACCAAACTGCTTGGTAACCTGAAGTTTAAAATGCGTTCTTACTTTTAGTAACATGCACCGTATATTGAATCCGATGAATGAGCTGCGGAGGGAACCAAACTCAATTTTGACATTTCGCTTCAGTAAAAATGTCAATATTGAGACTCATTCCCTCCGCAGCCCATCCATCGGATTCTGTAATCGGTGTGATAAGCTATTAATGAACACAGAGAAGCTATAGTTAGGCACTCCAATGGCTTCTTTGTGTCCAGTAATAGGTTATAACTCCATATTTATACTAAATTCTAGATATCAGCGAACACCACCCGATACCATACAGCTCAAAATTCAATACTTCCAATCCTTAGCTTCCCAAAAGATTAACTTAACTTTTTAAATTCTTTTGAAATTAGGAGTTAAATGGAACTTCGAACTTATTTTTGGCCTGCATTTTAAGACCTGTAAATTCTATTTTTAAAATAGTTGACTACTAAATAAACAAATACTGAATACAAGTTTAGGTAAAGGTACAAGAGTTAAGACCGGCACAATAAGCAGTTCGTCTTTATTAAAAGACAAACTGTACTGTATATATATATACAACTTACAAAAAGGCATGTTTTCATTCAAAACATTAAATACAAATTCACTAAGACCCTCAGCAACAGCTCACTGTCGCCCATTTTCGAAATTGTCCGCCACAACTGCCAGGGGGCAGTTCGCGGATAACTCCACATCTTAATTTGTTCATATTATATCTTTGTGTCTATGTGCCAAATTTGGTGCTTATATCAAAAAGTGCATAATAGGTTATCTAATCCGCTATACTAATTACTACTTCAATATTAAAACATTTTATAGAACTGAAACGCAAGTTCGTCGGAACTATTTCTGAACATTAGACGAATGTCTTATACCATATCAGGACGCCAGAATTGTTTAAATGCATCACCTTTCATCACATATAGCGCTTCCAAGGGCCCAGACACGGCTCTATGTAGAGTAAAGGATCATATCCTTGGGCTCTGGGAGTATTATCTCCAATGGGGAATAAAAATCAAGCTGAAGAATTGTCCCTATTGACAAATACATTAACTAAGATGCTGAGAAAGATACCAACCCATCCCAGCCCTTTTATTAATTTACTTACAGGAAACTCACCCACAGACGACCGATATCGCCAGGTATCCTTGATGGATCTAGCTTTTGGAATAGCTATGGGAGATAGCTTTGGGAACTTCTACGATGCTGCAGGATCGCAGCACAACAGAAGTTGAAGCCACCAAGCAACCAAACCAACCAACAACCGACACGGAGCTAAAAATTTTTCAGCATTATCATCACAACACCCATCAACGAAAGTCAGCACTGCTCAGCCGACCTATATTTAAGTAAAACTTACTCTTAGACTTAAGAAACTTTGCAATACAACAATGTAAAAACTAAATGTAACCAACTTAACCAAGCAGAGCCCCTATTATGTGCTCGCAGATTAAAATAAATAAATAATTGTAAATAGATAGTACCTAACTAGCCAATGTAACAACCTTCTGAGCATAAATCAAAATATGGTATGTATGTTAGATGCACATCTTGATGAAATCACCCCTGTCAAAACTGGAAAGTGAAATCGAGATCAGAAAGGAAAAAGGAATTGAGCCCAGACGACTGTCCGAATTTAGTTCTATTTTTTTAAAACTTCGGAAAGTTACATACATTCACATGTTTATCTTTTTAATTTTCTCGCGCTCCCATACGCATATTAAAAGCTTTCGAAACCAACCCGAAACATTCCGATCTACAATAAAACTTTCGTTTTTGTTGTAGCTTTGCTCTTTGCTAGCGATGTCACATCGCGCCCTCCTCCTGTTAATCGACATGTGAATTATTTTTGGCAGGCAAAACTTTTCCTTGTCGTCCGAATGTTTCGCGTTGGCTTGTTAGAACCTAAATAATTATTGGGGGAACCTTAAAAACTTTGGGATGGAAAGAACAATTTTTTGCTGGTTGGTTGAAGGTTGCATTTTCATAGGAATTACATTAATCTGGATGTTTCTTTTTCTTCTCTTTTATTGCGGATCCAACACAACAAAAAATATAGGTTGACTGACAGGTTCAAATACAATTGAAAATAAATTGATAGGTGAAAAAAAATGTCAATCGAATATTTCACTTTAATTTTGTTTTTTTTTAATTTATTCGTAGTAGCCTTAGAAATTTTATTTTTCTATATAAGCTACGAAAATTAAAAAAAATATTCATTACGAAAAAAAAAATTGAGCGAGAAACATCTCGAGCTGATTAAATAATTTTTTTTCAAGAAAAAGACTTACAAAATAGAACAAAACAAAACCCATAAACACTAACCATAAACTAACATTATTACGTATAGGTAATAAATAAAATATTTAATTTGGTTTAGTTAAGTTATTTTAAGTTAAGATTTAATTCTTTCTTTTTATTATTAAATATCCAGCCTTATTACATGGCCCATCATACAACGAATCCCCAAAAAAAGTATCATAGCTTCCGCCGTAGCAGAAATTCTATCAAAATATTTCTGCTAGGACCGAAGCTATGATACGATATTTTCGGGATTTCACCACGAGGTCTGTGATAAGGCTCATTAATAAGAAAAAGAAATGCATGAAAATTTTAAATTAATTTCAAATCCCATAAATTTTGAAGCTTTTTTCAATTTTTTTTAGATACATAATTGAAAATACAAAAATAAAACAAAGACCACAAGACAAGACCATGAATTTCAGTAATTATACGATTATTTTATTTAACATGTACAGCTGCGGTCAAAATAATAGTAGTACTCCTTAATAAAAAATCAAACTTGAAAAAAAGTTGATCCCTTAGTTTTTAACAAATTAATACCCATGTGATTTTCAAATTGGTGTTTTTAAGCTTTTATTTTCGAAAAAAGAAAAAATTCGAAATATAATATTTTATAAGATATTTTCAAATTTATTGAAGAACTTTTGAAAAACAGCGGTCAAAAAAATAGTAGTGCGCAGATAATACACCTTTGAATATCACAAAAAATCAAATTTAGGGCAAAATTTGTATCATAAGATTTATTTGAGGGTTTGAACCTTAAACTCACAGTTAGTCGCAAGTCCCTTGTTGGAAAAAAACAGCAGCACAACCGCGTTGCATCGAGTTTATCAAGTTTTCACACCTTTCTACGCTTATCGAGCTCCATGAGTGCTGTATAGCTTCCCAAAGGGCTTTATTGTCAGTTGGATGGCAACTAGCAACATATTTATTTGCATCGCACAACAAGTTCTCAATGGGATTTAAGTCCGCAGACTGTGCGGCCAGTCCATCACATCAACTCTATTTGCCTGGAATCATTGCTTCGCAAGTTTACTAGTAGGCTTTGGGTCATTGTCTCACTGAAAGACACGTTTCAGTGGGTTTTTCATCTTCAGCATAGAGTAGCATTACTTCCTGCATGATCTTAATACAGATTTCCAAATCCATGATACCTTCAATTTGGTGTATTGGAAAAACACCATAGAAGGAAAAACATGCCCGAACCATTATGCTGAGTCCTCCGTGTTTAAGTGTTTTTGCTTTGAAACGTGGTTTATATTCTGTGTTTGTTGGCCTTCTTACATATTGATGAGGTCAATTTCCACCATATACAACAATCTTGAACTCGTCTGACCACAGAACATTACTCCGATTTGATGCAGGCCAGTCAAAGTGGTTCCTTTGCGAACTTCAATCATTTTGTTACATTGTTTTTTGTCAACAATGGTACCCCTCCAGGCTGTGGGCGGCTTGAACATGTTCTCGTGACTTTCTACGAACCGTTTTATTGATGGCAATAACATAAAATATGCCTTTAATTTCAGAAGCTGGCGTAACGGGAGTGATTTTTAAATGCCTGATGACTCGTTTCATCAACTTTGGTGGCAAAAGCGGCTTCCGCCCGCCATTTTCTGACTTTGGCAGTTAAATAATGACTTTTCTTACCATTGTTGGTGAGCGTTCAACTTGGCATTGAACCAGCGCATAAGCTTTGCCTTTCGATATCAGTCTTCTAACTAAGACACGCTATTCCGGTGTTCGGTGTTTGCCTCTGCCCATTGCTGGCAAAAATATGACCAATTTTTCAATAAAAACTATGAAGATGTTATGGATAAACAAAAACCAACGTTTTTTTAAATGTTTAATTTAAGAAATTAGGGAGAAAAATAATATTTCTTCACATTAACCGTTGCACTACTATTATTTTGACCGACAGAATTCGTAGCTTTGATTAATAACGGTTGCTTATTTGTCATATTACCGTTGCAAATAAAAATGTATGTGTACCCGCTCATTAAGAAAATGTTATTAAGTCAAAATGCAACAGTTTGTTACTATCAACGCAATATAAATTTACAAAACTTAAGTTACGCAATTCTTTTACTTGTACTACTATTATTTTGACCGCAACTGTATGTATGTCAAGCCCTAACTATTTTTATTTTTAGATTTTCAATTAGGAACAAATATAGAAATGGCGACAAGATTCATGGGATTAGGTAAATAATAGAAATTATTAATAATCAATGCATGCTTAAGCTTTCATTTTTCAGATTATTCTGCAATTGCAATCGCGTTCAACGATGAATTCGAAGACAAAATCGAGGAAGATATCCCGGTTGCAACGAGCAAAAACATCGACGGCACAATCATCGAAACGAAAACGGCAAAAAAAGTTACATTTTTCGATGATTTTATCGTCGATGTAACCAATAAAATTCTCGACGATGTTTTAGACGAAATCACGGACCTTGAAAAAATTTCTACCCGAAATCTTATGAAAACTTCTTCAGCCAGAGAAAGCTTCTGGCATTCAAAATTTTTTGGTTGGACGCGATTATGTAGATTTTCTTCGGCGTTGATTCCAACTTTTTAAATTTTTTTTATATCTTGATTGTTTTTTTTTTTCTTCAATAGATAATTTTTTTTAATTTGAATGACATATTTTCAAAAAAAAACTAACTGACAAAAACAAAACAAAACAACTTAATTAAATAAAATTTTCTATTTCATGAGTTTTTTCTAATTCCAATTGTATTTATTTCCTTAGCAAAAATAACTTACATAAATATATACCTTTAAACGTTATTGCTATTGTTATTTTTTTATTAGATAAATGGAAGGGTGGTAGGTAGGTACCTGCTGTGTAAGTTTTGGCCAAAATCGAGGTAAGAAAATTGAAAAGAAATAAATTAAATAAGATTATTTTCAGTCATCAGCGTTAACTGTTTTTCTGTTATTTTAATACCATAACTGCCACTAACTCTAAATGGAACATTCAACTCAAGTGAATAAAAACCTGGTTCGAAGATCCGACCCTTACCAAACTGCTTGGTAACCTGAAGTTTAAAATGCGTTCTTACTTTTAGTAACATGCACCGTATATTGAATCCGATGAATGAGCTGCGGAGGGAACCAAACTCAATTTTGACATTTCGCTTCAGTAAAAATGTCAATATTGAGACTCATTCCCTCCGCAGCCCATCCATCGGATTCTGTAATCGGTGTGATAAGCTATTAATGAACACAGAGAAGCTATAGTTAGGCACTCCAATGGCTTCTTTGTGTCCAGTAATAGGTTATAACTCCATATTTATACTAAATTCTAGATATCAGCGAACACCACCCGATACCATACAGCTCAAAATTCAATACTTCCAATCCTTAGCTTCCCAAAAGATTAACTTAACTTTTTAAATTCTTTTGAAATTAGGAGTTAAATGGAACTTCGAACTTATTTTTAGCCTGCATTTTAAGACCTGTAAATTCTATTTTTAAAATAGTTGACTACTAAATAAACAAATACTGAATACAAGTTTAGGTAAAGGTACAAGAGTTAAGACCGGCACAATAAGCAGTTCGTCTTTATTAAAAGACAAACTGTACTGTATATATATATACAACTTACAAAAAGGCATGTTTTCATTCAAAACATTAAATACAAATTCACTAAGACCCTCAGCAACAGCTCACTGTCGCCCATTTTCGAAATTGTCCGCCACAACTGCCAGGGGGCAGTTCGCGGATAGCTCCACATCTTAATTTGTTCATATTATATCTTTGTGTCTATGTGCCAAATTTGGTGCTTATATCAAAAAGTGCATAATAGGTTATCTAATCCGCTATACTAATTACTACTTCAATATTAAAACATTTTATAGAACTGAAACGCAAGTTCGTCGGAACTATTTCTGAACATTAGACGAATGTCTTATACCATATCAGGACGCCAGAATTGTTTAAATGCATCACCTTTCATCACATATAGCGCTTCCAAGGGCCCAGACACGGCTCTATGTAGAGTAAAGGATCATATCCTTGGGCTCTGGGAGTATTATCTCCAATGGGGAATAAAAATCAAGCTGAAGAATTGTCCCTATTGACAAATACATTAACTAAGATGCTGAGAAAGATACCAACCCATCCCAGCCCTTTTAGTAATTTACTTACAGGAAACTCACCCACAGACGACCGATATCGCCAGGTATCCTTGATGGATCTAGCTTTTGGAATAGCTATGGGAGATAGCTTTGGGAACTTCTACGATGCTGCAGGATCGCAGCACAACAGAAGTTGAAGCCACCAAGCAACCAAACCAACCAACAACCGACACGGAGCTAAAAAATTTTCAGCATTATCATCACCACACCCATCAACGAAAGTCAGCACTGCTCAGCCGACCTATATTTAAGTAAAACTTACTCTTAGACTTAAGAAACTTTGCAATACAACAATGTAAAAACTAAATGTAACCAACTTAACCAAGCAGAGCCCCTATTATGTGCTCGCAGATTAAAATAAATAAATAATTGTAAATAGATAGTACCTAACTAGCCAATGTAACAACCTTCTGAGCATAAATCAAAATATGGTATGTATGTTAGATGCACATCTTGATGAAATCACCCCTGTCAAAACTGGAAAGTGAAATCGAGATCAGAAAGGAAAAAGGAATTGAGCCCAGACGACTGTCCGAATTTAGTTCTATTTTTTTAAAACTTCGGAAAGTTACATACATTCACATGTTTATCTTTTTAATTTTCTCGCGCTCCCATACGCATATTAAAAGCTTTCGAAACCAACCCGAAACATTCCGATCTACAATAAAACTTTCGTTTTTGTTGTAGCTTTGCTCTTTGCTAGCGATGTCACATCGCGCCCTCCTCCTGTTAATCGACATGTGAATTATTTTTGGCAGGCAAAACTTTTCCTTGTCGTCCGAATGTTTCGCGTTGGCTTGTTAGAACCTAAATAATTATTGGGGGAACCTTAAAAACTTTGGGATGGAAAGAACAATTTTTTGCTGGTTGGTTGAAGGTTGCATTTTCATAGGAATTACATTAATCTGGATGTTTCTTTTTCTTCTCTTTTATTGCGGATCCAACACAACAAAAAATATAGGTTGACTGACAGGTTCAAATACAATTGAAAATAAATTGATAGGTGAAAAAAAATGTCAATCGAATATTTCACTTTAATTTTGTTTTTTTTTAATTTATTCGTAGTAGCCTTAGAAATTTTATTTTTCTATATAAGCTACGAAAATTAAAAAAAATATTCATTACGAAAAAAAAAATTGAGCGAGAAACATCTCGAGCTGATTAAATAATTTTTTTTCAAGAAAAAGACTTACAAAATAGAACAAAACAAAACCCATAAACACTAACCATAAACTAACATTATTACGTATAGGTAATAAATAAAATATTTAATTTGGTTTAGTTAAGTTAATTTAAGTTAAGATTTAATTCTTTCTTTTTATTATTAAATATCCAGCCTTATTACATGGCCCATCATACAACGAGTCCCCAAAAAAAGTATCATAGCTTCCGCCGTAGCAGAAATTCTATCAAAATATTTCTGCTAGGACCGAAGCTATGATACGATATTTTCGGGATTTCACCACGAGGTCTGTGATAAGGCTCATTAATAAGAAAAAGAAATGCATGAAAATTTTAAATTAATTTCAAATCCCATAAATTTTGAAGCTTTTTTCAATTTTTTTAGATACATAATTGAAAATACAAAAATAAAACAAAGACCACAAGACAAGACCATGAATTTCAGTAATTATACGATTATTTTATTTAACATGTATGTATGTCAAGCCTTACCTATTTTTATTTTTAGATTTTCAATTAGGAACAAATATAGAAATGGCGACAAGATTCATGGGATTAGGTAAATAATAGAAATTATTAATAATCAATGCATGCTTAAGCTTTCATTTTTCAGATTATTCTGCAATTGCAATCGCGTTCAACGATGAATTCGAAGACAAAATCGAGGAAGATATCCCGGTTGCAACGAGCAAAAACATCGACGGCACAATCATCGAAACGAAAACGGCAAAAAAAGTTACATTTTTCGATGATTTTATCGTCGATGTAACCAATAAAATTCTCGACGATGTTTTAGACGAAATCACGGACCTTGAAAAAATTTCTACCCGAAATCTTATGAAAACTTCTTCAGCCAGAGAAAGCTTCTGGCATTCAAAATTTTTTGGTTGGACGCGATTATGTAGATTTTCTTTTCTTTTTTCCAAGCACAAACACCACAATATAGAATGTCCGATTAATAGAACTCAAGATATAACCATTTTACGTGAACGTTATCATCCTTTTTTGGAGTCAGGAAGCACACCATATCAAGCAAAACCGATCTCAAGAAAATGCTTTTGGAAGAATAGGAAAAAATCAGTGCTTGAACCACCCAAAAGTTAGTCGAATCTATGGGAAGGTGTATTAAAGGGGTTATCGAACCCAACTAAGTACTGAAAACGAAAAAAAAACCCAAAACTGCACTATAATTACAACCCAAAAGTAGTCACTTCATATTTTGACCCAATAATTTTGTGATTAAAAAACTGTACTTTAGATGGATTTTGTTTTTTGTTAATTTTTAGTACCGAAGAAAATGGTTTTTGTTAAGTTTTTTGTTGTTCCTTTTTGTTTTTTGAATAAATAGTTAATTTTGTTTTATTGATTTTTTTTGTTTTTCTTTCTTAAATTGACATTTAACTACAAAAAATTTCGACTGCCCATCTTATGAAAACTTCTTCAGACAGAGAAAGCTTCTGGCATTCAAAATTTTTTGGTTGGACGCGATTATGTAGATTTTCTTCCGCGTTGATTCCAACTTTTTAAATTTTTTTTATATCTTGATTGTTTTTTTTTCTTCAATAGATATTTTTTTTAAATTTGAATGACATATTTTCAAACAAACACTAAATTTAAAAAAAAAAAAACTAACTGACAAAAACAAAACAAAACAACTTAATTCAATAAAATTTTCTATTTCAAGAGTTTTTTCTAATTCCAATTGTATTTATTTCCTTAGCAAAAATAACTTACACAAATATATACCCTTAAACGTTATTGCTATTATTTTTTTTATTAAATAAATGGAAGGGTGGTAGGTAGGTACCTACTGTGTAAGTTTTGGCCAAAATCGAGGTAAGAAAATTGAAAAGAAATAAATTAAATAAGATTATTTTCAGTCTTGCGTTAACTGTTTTTCTGTTATTTTAATACCATAACTGCCACTAACTCCAAATAGAACATTCAACTCAAGTGAATAAAAACAAGGTTCGAAGATCCGACCCTTACCCAACTCAAGCTCTTGATTCTGCTTGGTAACCTGAAGTGTAAAATGCGTTCTTACTTTTAGTAACATCCAGCGTATATTGAATCCGATGAATGAGCTGCGGAGGGAACCAAACTCAATTTTGACATTTCGCTTCAGTAAAAATGTCAATATTGAGACTCATTCCCTCCGCAGCCCATCCATCGGATTCTGTAATCGGTGTGATAAGCTATTAATGAACTCAGAGAAGCTATAATTAGGCAATCCAATGGCTTCTATGTGTCCAGAAATAGCTTATAACTCCATATTTATATTAGATTCTAGATATCAGAACACCACCCGATAGCATACAGCTCAAAAGTCAATATAAGAACTGAAAAAGGAACCCAGACTACAGAAATAATATGTACGAGGGCTGTTCGATAAGTCACTGACTTTTCTTAAAGGAAGCGCTCGGATCTCATGAATAATTTTTTTGCTGAAATATTTGTTATTTTTTAGGCATAGAAAAAAAAATAAAATAGATCCAACAGCTTCACCCTTCCAAAAAAAAATTATTTTTCAAACTCTGAAAAAATCGCATTTTTTCACGAGCAGTTACGAAACGCTGTAAAAATTTACTTCAGTTGAGGTTCAGGAGACCAAAGCACTGTTATGAAATTTGAAAATAATTTAATTTTTGATAAATTTTTTCAACAAGTGGGGAAGCGTTTTTCCATGTTCAAATGGTTTTGTAGAAAATGAATAAAGCTCTCATTTAAAATGGCTGCAATTTTAGCTATCACTGTAAAGGTGATCCGAACAATTTCCTTGATTTTTTGAGCATTTCTCCCTATATCGCCAACTGATTGCAGGATCCCTATGAATGTACATACCTCAACAGGCCAAGATTAAGATGCCTTGGTTTTTACCGTTTTTTGTGTGAGATCGACCACTAAGAAACTTATCTCATTCGAGAGAGTAGGGTCTTAAGAATATTTTAAAAGCTTTTCTTTATTCTCCTTAATTTTATTACCACCAAAAAAAAAGTGATTTATTAAACCACGAATGTTTTTCCATGCTTAAATGAGGATGCAGAAAAACGAATGGAGCTCTCATTTGAAATGGCTGCAATGTTAGCTATCTTCTAAACCTTGACTCAACGATCGTCCAACACAATTTCGTCGATTTTTTGACCAATTTTCCTAACATGTAAAAATTTGGAGTCCCTGGTTTTCGCCGTTTTGCTAGCTCGCTCGGACCCCACGAAACTTGTGCCTCATCTCATTCGAAAGAATAGAATTTTCGGAATATTTTCAATACTTTCTTTGTTTTATTTAATGGTTTTGCCACTCAAAAAGGAGGTGTTTATCAAAACACGAATTTATTTTTTTCCTCTTAGGTGAAAAAACTAAGACAGTAGAAATACTGATCACTGTAAAATCCAAAATTTATTTGATTTATTTTGTGTGTGGCTAAAACATAACATATATTCCGGGAAAAAAATCATTCATGAGACCCGAGCACTACCTATATGAAAAGTCACTGACTTATCGAACAGCCCTCGTATGATCTTGTGAAATCGTTCTTTTAGAATTGCTGCTCTCACGTGTTCATCTTTTGACTTTGATTTGAAATCGCAATCATCATGCATTTCAAAGCTTCGATAACGCTTGCGCATTCTTATATCTTAGAAGAAGCTGATGAAGAGTATAGAAAGCTTAGAAATAATATTAGAACGGTTGGAAGAAACATGGAAAGATTTTTGTTCGAGTCAAATTGAACTCTTTCAATATTCAGAGGATAAGGGATACAGTGATACCGAAATAGACTTTGAAGCGACGGAAAAGAAATATCTTGATGCGAAAAGTAAATTTATTAAAGCAATTCGTAAAAGCACTCCTTCAATACCTCCGACTCTTCCACCGTGTGTTCAAGCTAATGGCGAGCTAATGAATGAACATCCCAACCAACAGGCCGCTTTATTGGAGACATTTCTAACTAGCTAGTACACAATTTCAGCGGCGAAAGCATCCTCAGAAATCGAGTTACCTAAATTAAAAATGTTCCTTTTGGTGGCGATTATTGTGAATGGCCAGAGTTTGGGGATATGTTCCTAGGTAGCATTGGTTGTTAAGAAAAACCTGCGGGTGCTCGGAAAATGGGTTATTCGAAATTTTTGTTTGTGTGATGACGCTACAAAACTTTTGAACGGTATGGAAAAAGTCGATTGTAATTTTGATCATTTTGATACTCATGTAAAAATGTAGGTAGACAATAGGTAGGAGAAATAGACCCCCTACCGAGGGCCTGAAACCTATTGGGTAAAAGATCAGAAATAAGATCAAATCATAGGAGGAGGTCAAAAATCAAAAATTTGGTTAGAACTTCCAAAGCTAAGGCAGGCCAAAATAATACTTGGAAGCAATAACAATAAAGAGCGATACACATCCCACATGAGTCTGAGCAGAAAAAATACCGATGATGTGCACCAAAAACAGATACTTGAATGTCAACAGATATTAGTATAAAAACATAAAAACCATTTGTGTTTAGAAAAGAACTTTAGTTTTAACTTACCACTATGCAAGTATATGGTTTCTCGCCTGTGTGAAACCTCCTGTGCTTTTTCAAAGCAACCAATGATGGGAAATTTTTATCACGAAGATCACAATCAAACGGCCGCTCTCCAGTATGAGTTCGAATATGAATGCTCCAGAAAGAATAACCAGTTAATTTTAAAAATGTTTGTACAATAAAATTACATACATTCAGTTTACCTATTAAATTGTATTTTTACAAGTCATTTAATTTTGTTAAAAGTTATTGTACTTACTTGAGTGTTGACAGGCTGTAGAAGCATTTTTTGCAACATGGACACATATAATCTGATTTCTTTGCCGATGGACCTTGACCCAAATGGGTTTTTAAATGCGATCTTAAATTGTCCAACCGGGCAAATTCTTTCTTACAAACCTTACACTCAATCGTTTCGGCTTTCTTCCCACCACACAACGAAAAGTTCAAATGCCGTTTCAAATGATAATGTCGGGTAAAGTCTTTGCCACATATTTTACAAGCAAACGGTTTGCCACGTGTCATGTGCTGGTTTATGTGAAGTTTTAATAAGGCTGCCGTTCGAATTTTACCATTGCATACTGGGCAGGGAAAATCATTGTTCTCCGAATGAATTAGAAACATGTGACGTTCAAGGCTTAGTTGAGTTTTGAACGTTTAAGGACAATCAGCACAATTAATATGGCCACCCTGAATAAAAAACATTTTCCCATTGACATGTGTTGTAGCTATCACCACAACAAAAGTAAATATCCTTCTTATGCATATGCATAGATTCCTTTTCAATTTTGTCAATATTTTTTAGCATCTCTTCTTTGCGCGATACTAATTTGTCGCTAAAAACGCAAAAAGGAATATGACGCTTCAGAGCCTGTAATTTTTATTAATATGTAATATAATTTTGTAATTTGAAATGTAATTATGTATTTAGTTTAATAAATTGTTTACCTTAAGTGTTGGAAATGACTTAAAACATTTACCACAAACATGTTCGACGATTTCTTGTGTCCTTACAACCATTGCATCTACCTCATCATCATCATCATCATCTTCGTTCTCATTTATCTCTTCTTCGATTTGAATTTCCTCGGTACATTCGGCCACTGGTCCATTGCTAACATTTAAATTATCCGTTAGTATAAAGTTAATCTCGTTCTCTTGCTCCTCGTCGTCATTTTTGAACTCAGTTAATACATAATGTTCAGTTGGAGCTCCGTTGTCGGTGCGTATAAATTCTACATCTTCGTCTAATTCAACATTTCGAATTGGTTTTTGTTTGTTTAAAAGAAATTTTTTGATTGAAGTTTGATTTTTTGGGGGTTCTTTGAAGGTTTGACTTCTTGTTGATCTTGTAGTCCTGATAAATAATAAGTTTTATTTATGTATATATTATTTGGAAAATTATTTCTAGAGAAGAGCAAGCATTATTATTTCGAAAATAATGAAACTATTTTCTGATATTATAAAAGTGCATAACTTGAAAATATGTGAAAGTTATTTGATCACTACGAACTTATTCAACACTACAGAAGTATGTTTTACTTGCGATATAGGTACTATAGGGAAAGTTTTGGATTCGTGCAAAAAAAAATGATATAACAATCAAACATAACATAACGATGATAGAGAACACGAAAAAACAATTCTGTCTGTCTGTTTGTATCTGGATCTACTTGTACTAAATGTTCGGAGAACTGCATCAACATTAAACATATTACTATCTCGTTATATCCACAGTCAACACATATGCTTAAAAGTAATAATAAGATGCCTCAAAACACATTGAAACAACAAAAACTTCAATGTTCTGCACATTGAAACAATAACAAATGAGCCTCATGAGTGCAGTATTTGTTTTTGGAGTTTATTGGAGTTTACTCCTTAAGAATCGATTTTCATATATAGCCCCCGGTATGAAAAAAATATGAGGAGTTAAATCTGCTGAACGATGAAACGGAAACGCGACACCAGATACCAAATGAAACGAAAAAGCGACACCATATACAGGGTTGCCACTTCTCAGAAAAAATTTCACAGTATATTTGTAAAAAAAAGTGCAATATTTTCTCAGTAAACATTTGATTTGCCTACAAGCTGAAGCGATAAGCGAACAGCTGATGTATTAGATTTGCAAAAGTATTAGCGAAAAGCAGTGAAAAACGCAAACATAGAATCAACTCGTCATTAGACGGTGTTCACATTGGACTAACTCCTCCGACTTTTTTTGACGTCTCTGTACTTTATATCACTCCCACTTGATGGTGAGAAAGAGATGGGAAGGACAGGCATAATATTTTAAATTTTTTGAAAATCTATGGATTTTTTTTTGACGTTTTCTTTTGTGACAACTGCTTTCTCTCCCTGTATTTTGTCAAATACCACACAATTCAATTTTATTTCATTTGAAAATATTTTAAATAAATGTAATTAAAGTTTTGGAATGAACACAAAATTAATTAGTCCCTCAACGAGCTCAGATTTGTCTTTTCTTTAAACGACTTCTCAACTTCAAAGTGAGTCTGTTGGTGTTCGCATTAATTTGTGTCTGAACAAAAGAAGTTGGATGAATGTCAAAATAAGTCGGAGGAGTCAGTCCAATGTGAACAACGTCTTAAGCACAGGTCTTGTTGTTTTGTTGCAATTCACATCATACATACAAAGGATTGGTCTCTTTATTTGATATTCTCTGATTAAGATATGTATACCTACATATATATGTATGTATTACTGTATAAAATATGTAGGTTTAGTAAACCTTTTCTTGCCTATTTAGACAATCAATCTGAAGGAGGAAACTCCAGTCGTGCGTCGGAGCTGACACACACACACTTGTTTTTTTTATGCCTCACAATATCTCTAACCCCCCGCTTTCTCTTGCCCAAAAAGTACAGTGCTAAATGATGATCGAATGAAGACGAAGGTGTAAATACAGCTTTTAGGTTAGAATGCCAATATACACAATACCAAATTTAAAATGCTTTCATCATTTCATTCTCTTCTTTCTGCATGTTCGCATTTCAAATTTGTGTGTTCCGAAAATTTAATTTAACCCCCAATATGAACAAACACAATAAAACCATTTCGATTTAATATGCGTAAAAAAGAGAAGTGTAGACTCCTTATCTCTTTTTTACGAATGTAATATCGTAGAAATGCTTTTCAGCGCAACGACATTTAGACAGGCTCTATGGCTTTGATTGTGTGCTTCCAAAATCAAATTCCAATAACAAAGTGAGCGTTTGAGATGTAGCTCCACAAAAATGGGCCGCCAAAATCTTCGGCTTTACGGATTTAAAATTTGTTTATCTCTAAGCCATTTACAAATGGTCCCCTTTCATTTAAAATAAAAATTATAAAAATCCACCCAGCTGTATTCGAGATATAAGGTCACACACAAAAACTCAACTCATTTTTATATATAGATTTAAGAAAGTGGGTGGATGCCACGCCCCCAGAACAGAAATTCTAAATTTTCTATTTTTATCTTTGAATATTTTTCATGCCCTACCGATCTACCAATTTCCATCGCTCCAGAACAGCCGGAAATGCCGCATATAATTTCTATGAATTTTTGAGAAAGTGGGTGGATGCCAGGCCCACTGAATGGAAAATTGCAGATTTTCAATTTTTTCCTTTATACGCATCCAAACACTTACGGTTGTGCGACATTTCAAGGTTCTTAGGTGTTGGGAAGTGTTTGATGATCGGTCAGTCATTTACGGTTTTAGCGATATTTGAAGTACTATATCTCAGGAATTACAAGATACCTCTTTAGTTATCGTCTAAGCTCTTTTGACAATTATTGACTTACGTAAAGCACAAAAGCAACAAGTCCTTGGGCGTATAATAGAGCCAGTCACCGCCAGGCGTAGAGTTTCAAGCATTAACTGAACATTTTAGTAAATCTGAACATTACGAAAATGTGTTCCATTGATTAAAAATAATGTCTACTTTGTCTATGTCGAGACTCTTCGTTTGCAGAAAGATAAACATAGATAAATTGTGGCCACATGACGACTCCCAAGGATTTGGTGTGCAAAAGGACTTACAAGAATTTTCTTTCCAAACAAAAAGACAACTAATTCATTAGAAATTTTACAATTTGTTCAGTGTTCTAACTAATACCGTACAATAAGCCCCACATATGTTTATGAATCTTAACTATTCGAGCGAAAAGCTCTCCGTCACTGCACCTCCCTTCACTAAAAACCCACCTTCTACCGCTATTATAGCCGCGAAAGGATTTGCGAATCATCAGGAATTGTCCCGATTGACAAATACGGTTACAACCTCAGCACTAAAACGCAGAGAAAAATTCCAATCCCATCCCAGCCCAGCCCTTTTTTTTTTTATTTACTTAAAGGTAACCCAGCCACAGAATTCAATCAGCCTTATCATCACCACACCAGTCAACGAAAGTCAGCACTGCGTAACCCGAAGTAGCCAATGTAACAACCTTCAAAGCATAAATTAAATATTTTATGTATGTTAAATGCGCATCTTGTTGACATCACACCTCTCAAAACTGGAAACTGAAATCGAGATCAGAAAGGAAAAAGGAAATAAGACTGACGCCTTTGCCGAATTTAGTTCTACTTTCTTCAAACTTCTGAAAGTTACATCCATATGTTTATCTTTTGAATATCCTCGCACTCCCATACGCATTTTACAGGCTCTTTGAAACCAACCCCAAAAAATTCCGAACGACAATAAAACCTTCCTTCTTGTTGTTTTGCTAGCGAGGTCGCTTCGCGCTCTCCTCCTTTTTATCGACATGTAAATTATTTTTGACAGGCCAAACCTTTCATTGTCGTAAGAACTTTAATAATTATTAGGGGAACCTTAAGAATTTTGGGAAGGAAAGAACCTTTTCTTTTTTTGCTGGGTGCTTGAAGGTTGCATTTTCATAAGAATAGGTATTTCATACGTGATATTTCAACGGATGCTAAATTGATCTGGATATTTCTTTTTGGTCTCATTCATTGCGGATCCAAAACAAGCAAAAAAAATATAGGTTGAAATATAAATAGAAAAAATTGATATGTCAATCAAATATCTCACTTTAGTTTTGTTTTTTATAATTTATTCGTAGTAGCCTTTGAAATTTTATTTTTCTATATAAGGCTATGAAAATTAAAAAAACATTCATTACGATAAAAATACTGAATGAGAAACAAGCTAGAGCTAAAGAACTAATTTGCAAAGAAAAAAGACCCATTACACCAACTAAATAAATTAGAAAAAAAAACATTTTAACAAACATTATTTCATATAAGCATATGTAGGTAACAAATAAAATATTTTATTTAGTTTAGGTTAGTTAGGTTTAGTTTAGTTCTTTTTCACAATATATTTAACTATTAATTATTAGCCTTATTGTATGCCCCATCATAAGAGATTCGTACAACGAGTCCCCCCAAAAAAAATATCATAGCTCCCGCCGTAGCAGAACAGCTTTCAATTTCGAAGAAAGATTTCTGCTAGGACGGGAGCTATGATATACGTTAAATTGGGGATTCAACCACGGGGCCTGCGATAAGGCTGATTGTTACGAAAATCAAACGCGGGGAAATTTAAACTTCATGAATTTTTTTTCAGATTATTCTGTAATTTAAATGGCGTTCGAGGATGAGATCCATGTACAAATCGAGGATAAGATCACTATTAAAACAAACCCAAAAATCGACGATGAAATCATCAAGGAAAATTCAAAAAAAGTTAAATTTCTTGATGATTTCATCGGCGACGTCATTAATGAAGTCTTCGACGATGTTTTCGACGATATCGGGAATATCGAAAAATCTTGTATTTGCGCTCTAATAACAACGTCTACAATTGAAGAAAGCTTCTGGCTATCGAAATTTTTGGGTTGGACGCGTTTATTTCGGTTTTCCTCCGCGCTAAGTCCACCGGGATAGGTTTTAAAGAATTTTATTTTGTTTTATATTTTGATTGTTTTTTAATAGATTAATTTTTATAATTACAATTTTCAAATAATTAATTACAAAAAAAAAAAAACTGACTGACATATTGGCAAAGCAACTAAATTAAATAAAATTTTAGATTTCGTGAGTTTTTTTCTAATTCACTCTTGTACTTATTTGACTACCAAAAATTCCTTAAATATATACCTACTTTAAAACGTTATTCCTATTTTTAATTTTTATTACATGAGTGGAAGGGTAAAAGGTACTTTAATTTAAGTAGGTAAGTTTTGGCCAAAATTGAGGTAAGAAAATTGAAAATAAATAAATAAAATAAGATTATTTTCAGTCTAATGGTAGCTTTTTTTCAGTTATTTTAATACCATTTCAACTCAAGTGACAAAAAACCTGGTTCGAAAACTCGTCCTTAATTCAACTCGAGCTCTTGATTCTGCTTGTAAGCCTGAAGTGTAGTTCGTTTACATAAAATGAGTTCTATCTTTTAGTAACATCCATTTCATATTGCATCCAATGAATGACCTGCGGAGGGAATCAAACTCAATTCTGACATTTCGCTCCTAGTAAAAATGTCAATATTGAGACTGATTCCCTCCGCAACCCATCCATCGGATTCTGTAATCGGGGTGATAAGCTATTGATGGACACTGAGAAGCTATAATGAGGCAATCCAATGCCTTCTTTGTGTCCAGAAATAGCTCATAGCTCCATATTTATATTAAACTTTAGGTATCAGAGAACAACACCCGATACCATACAGCTCAAGATTTAGTATAAGAGCTGAAAAACGGACCCAGGCTATAGAAATAATATATATGATGATAAGAGCATATTGAATACTAAAGTAGAGTGCGGGAGGCGACCGTAAGATTACCTATCTCAGTCCAAACATATGCAAAACTACTAATAGGACAAGCTTTATGGTGGCAATGGTTAGAGAATGCACACTTCAAGTTCAACATCCTTAAAAGTTTACAAAATATTCGATACATAAAATTTGGCGACATCTGTTGCATCCATATTCGCTAGTCGGACGCGGGGCGTAATAAGTTTATAATTTTATATGCCGGCAGACAATAATGTACCTATACAGTAGGTTAGGTATACCCTATTAGCTTGATTAAGGCCGCTTAAAATTATCATATTTTTTTTAAGCAAAAAAAAAAACTAGTTGCGGGATTTTAATAAACTAAAATTTCGTTCCATGCGAGAAACATCTTTCTAATTGGATATCTTTCCCTACTAAGGGCCTCAATAAATATCTTACGTATTATATTCATTCTCATTTTTCCCTAAATGCAAGCAATAAAAGTGAAAAAAGATTTTCACTATTGATCATGAACAAGTGCAACAAAATAACACAAATTTCAGAAGAAAACTTGTTGCGTATTTTCTTTTTTTTTTATTTATCTAGCTATGCGCCGAAAAAAATATTTGTATAGAAATGTATTTTACCTAGTTTAGATTTTTGATTTGCAGAAACCTGGAATTGCTTTAATCACTGACCCTGGTACGAAATTGGTGCCCGAATTAAATAAAAAGAGCAAATATGTACATACTTACATCAATGTAGGTAGGAATATAACCAAGCATGAAAAACTTAAAATTTTAAAAAAGAAAGTTTTACTCACATTTTGAAACAGCTTTGAGCTTCTTCCTGCTCCTAGAATTATCCGTTTTCGACAAAAGCAAAAAGTGAACACAAGCGAAAATCTTATATTTTTAGGGAAATGCCTAAAAGTGTTCTACATAGGCTGCTTTATTGACAAAAGATTTTCACCTAAAACTCACGACACGACTGCAATTTTTCTGTTTAAATAACTTTACAAATATTATTTCAGCTATTGGTAAAAATTGCAATGAAATAAAGGTTTAAGTTTTTAACTTACTCAAAGTGATTTTATATAGAGTGTTGCAGTTAATTACAAATTTACCTAACGCTATGCACTAAAAAAAAACGAAGTAGGCTGAGAACCTAAAATTCCATCAAATAAAAAAACATAAAAAATTAAAAAAAATATGGCTGAGGATTGTAATAGAATTTTCTTTTCAAGTAAAATGTAGCAGATTAGTAATTACCGACTTAATGGTATACCTCCATCGAGACCAATTCGTTACTTTGAGAAGATATTCCACACAGAGCGAATAGGTGTTTTTTTCCTTCCCCAAATGGTCTTGGACGAAAAAACGACACCGGAGGCATAGAGAACCTATATTATCTAGAGTCGCGACTCGTACCCCTCTTGCCTAAAACACCCGCAAATTTTATTTGAGCTAACTAAGAGAAAACTCTCTTAAATTCCCTGTCCGTGAATACGTGTGAATTGTGGATTAAAATAAAAAATGGCGTCAGTAGCTCAAAAAGTTGACGTTTAGTTTTTTTTTTAATTACTAAAAGTCAAAATGACAGTTCTAATTTGTGTTGTGTTAAATTTGTAAATTTGTTAAACTCTTTTTGTGTAAAAAAACCTCTTCATTATAATTTAAAGTGAAAATATTGGCTTAATTCTCCACATTTAAAAAGAAAGAAGTGAACTTTGTAAAACAACAACAACAAAAAACCATAAACTTCGCGTGAATACAAAATATAATTCAATTTTTCCCCTTATTTTTTGATTCATTTCCCAATCATATTTTGAAAATGAATTAAGGATATATGAATGGTGTTTTCCAAAAAATAAAACGATATAAATAAGTTCTGACAATATCAATGGCTTCTTTTACCTCTTCAAGATAATATTCTTTTCGAAGTGGCTACCGAAAAAAAGTGCGTTCCGAAATAGTTTATCCTTTTTTCAATGAAGATTCCCTTAGTCTTATACCTAGAATCTCTACAGGGCTGGAAGTAAAGATATACGACATGACGGTATCTCTTGGAGTGGTCAAGACATCCCAAGACGAGTTGGTCTTATATGTACATATAAATGGAGCAATTTGTAAGAGTAAAAAAGCCTTTTCTACTATAAATGTGCTAACATTATATTTCTTAGGACTTCTTGTCAGATTCGATTCAAATTGTCCAGTCAATCGATGTTCCCATGTGTGTTGATGTCATAGTAAGCTCAAATGGGAGAACTGGCGGTGCCAGTATACGAAATGAACAATCGTTTGCGATTCCACTTTCGATGTGGGTCATTGGTTAAGCTGTCTCCGAACTGTCGCCGAACTTTCGAGTGGCTAAGGGCCAGTTGTACAAATATTTAACTCGTGGTTCAGCAATTTTAACTCACCGACTTCGGAGAATAGACTGAGGTTCAAAAGATCTTCTACACTCAAGGTGTCTCAACCTTTGCATAACGGATTAGAATCTCTCCGATGAGTATGTGCACAAAAACATCGATAGCAGCGTGAATCGAAGTGAGACACAATTCAATATCAATGCAACGTTCCATGGCTGTTTTTGGAATGGCTTCGGTGATTGCCCTTCAGATGACGCAAAAACGAACCTTGAGAATTGTACTCAAATCCAAAGATATGAATGTTTCAAGTGTAAGTAAAGTCGATTTTTGTTTACATTTTTGGAAACTTTTTTTTATGTTTTGTATTTTTTTGTTTGTATGTTTTAAAGACCTATCGGTCTTAGAATGTTGTAACCAAAATATAGATTGTTGAACGTAATTAAGACTACATTAAGAGTTAGAACTACTTATATTATTGAATTATAGCTAGTGGTTTTTAAATGCAAGCTTTTTACATTAACAACTTATAGGAATTTCATATGAAGTTCCTTATGAAGGTTTTGATACTTGTTCTTCAACACTTTTTTTTTTAATATTTCTTTATACTAAAAACTAGTTTCAGAACCACGAAGGCCGTCTAAATTAAGACTTATTAGGATTTAAATTATTGAAAAATAGTAAGTGGTTTTCAAATGCCAGCATTTCTCATGTTCAAGTTATATGAATTTAATATAACTTCCCTGTGAAGGTTTTGATAGTTGTTCTTCGAGACTTTTTTTTAAATAATTGGTTAAATTAAAAACTGGTTTGAGAACCACGTAGGGTGTCTAAATTAAGACTTATTAGCATTTAAATTATTCAAAAATAGTTAGTGGTTTTCAAATGCCAGCATTTCTCATGTTCAAGTTATATGAATTTCATATAACTTCCCTGTGAAGGTTTTGATAGTTGTTCTTCGAGACTTTTTTTTTAAATAATTGGTTAAACTAAAAACTAGTTTCAGAACCACGAAGGCCGTCTAAATTAAGACTTACTAGCATTTAAATTATTCAATTATGGCTAGTGGTTTTCAAATGCCAGCATTTCTCATGTTCAAGTTATATGAATTTCATATAACTTCCCTGTGAAGGTTTTGATAGTTGTTCTTCGAGACTTTTTTTTTAAATAATTGGTTAAACTAAAAACTAGTTTCAGAACCACGAAGGCCGTCTAAATTAAGACTTACTAGCATTTAAATTATTCAATTATGGCTAGTGGTTTTCAAATGCCAGCATTTCTCATGTTCAAGTTATATGAATTTCATATAACTTCCCTGTGAAGGTTTTGATAGTTGTTCTTCGAGACTTTTTTTTTCAATAATTGGTTAAATTAAAAACTGGTTTAAGAACCACGTAGGGTGTCTAAATTAAGACTTACTAGCATTTAAATTATTGAAAAATAGTTAGTGGTTTTCAAATGCCAGCATTTCTCATGTTCAAGTTATATGAATTTCATATAACTTCCCTGTGAAGGTTTTGATAGTTGTTCTTCGAGACTTTTTTTTTCAATAATTGGTTAAATTAAAAACTGGTTTAAGAACCACGTAGGGTGTCTAAATTAAGACTTACTAGCATTTAAATTATTGAAAAATAGTTAGTGGTTTTCAAATGCCAGCATTTCTCATGTTCAAGTTATATGAATTACATATAACTTCCCTGTGAAGGTTTTGATAGTTGTTCTTCGAGACTTTTTTTTTAAATAATTGGTTAAACTAAAAACTAGTTTCAGAACCACGAAGGCCGTCTAAATTAAGACTTACTAGCATTTAAATTATTCAATTATGGCTAGTGGTTTTCAAATGCCAGCATTTCTCATGTTCAAGTTATATGAATTTCATATAACTTCCCTGTGAAGGTTTTGATAGTTGTTCTTCGAGACTTTTTTTTTCAATAATTGGTTAAATTAAAAACTGGTTTAAGAACCACGTAGGGTGTCTAAATTAAGACTTACTAGCATTTAAATTATTGAAAAATAGTTAGTGGTTTTCAAATGCCAGCATTTCTCATGTTCAAGTTATATGAATTTCATATAACTTCCCTGTGAAGGTTTTGATAGTTGTTCTTCGAGACTTTTTTTTTCAATAATTGGTTAAATTAAAAACTGGTTTAAGAACCACGTAGGGTGTCTAAATTAAGACTTACTAGCATTTAAATTATTGAAAAATAGTTAGTGGTTTTCAAATGCCAGCATTTCTCATGTTCAAGTTATATGAATTACATATAACTTCCCTGTGAAGGTTTTGATAGTTGTTCTTCGAGACTTTTTTTTTAAATAATTGGTTAAACTAAAAACTAGTTTCAGAACCACGAAGGCCGTCTAAATTAAGACTTACTAGCATTTAAATTATTCAATTATGGCTAGTGGTTTTCAAATGCCAGCATTTCTCATGTTCAAGTTATATGAATTTCATATAACTTCCCTGTGAAGGTTTTGATAGTTGTTCTTCGAGACTTTTTTTTTTCAATAATTGGTTAAATTAAAAACTGGTTTAAGAACCACGTAGGGTGTCTAAATTAAGACTTACTAGCATTTAAATTATTTAAAAATAGTTAGTGGTTTTCAAATGCCAGCATTTCTCATGTTCAAGTTATATGAATTTCATATAACTTCCCTGTGAAGGTTTTGATAGTTGTTCTTCGAGACTTTTTTTTTAAATAATTGGTTAAACTAAAAACTAGTTTCAGAACCACGAAGGCCGTCTAAATTAAGACTTACTAGCATTTAAATTATTCAATTATGGCTAGTGGTTTTCAAATGCAAGCGGTTTACATTTACAACCTATAATAATTTCATATGAAGTTCCTTATGAAGGTTTTGATACTTGTTCTTCAAGACATTTTTAAAAATATTTCTTTAAACTAAAAACTAGTTTCAGAACCACGGAGGCCGTCTAAATTAAGACTTACTAACATTTAAATTATTCAATTATAGCTAGTGGTTTTCAAATGCAAGCGGTTTACAATTACAACTTATAGGATTTTCATTAATTTATTCTTTCTTTCTTTTCTGAATATGTCTGTTTGTTTATTTTTATTTTGTCTTTATTTACAGATTACACCCACAGTCCGAGCTGGGCCAGTTATAACCACAGTAGCTAAGAGCAAGAATACATAACTGAAAGATTGTATACAACAGAAATTGAATTACAAGAAATTCCAAACAGCATCCTTCACTCTGATATGATAATGCCATATGTTTTTCGAGTTTCAAATGAAATACCATGAAGCGAAAAAAGTTTCAGCGGAACACGATGAAAACCAGAAGTTGCCATGAACAAATGCCGTGAATATGTTGCTGCTGAATTATAGTTATATTCTTGTCATATTTTTTGACTGTATTAATGTTTTATTCTAATTCAAAATTTGTTAATTGGATGCTTTTATCTATGTTTGTTGAAATTGAATTGAAATTTTAATAAAATACAAAAATTAAATTTTTGCTGATAACTTAAGAATTTTTTTTACTTGCAAAACAAAAAATGAGATATGTCATTACGATGATAGAGAACACAAGTTCAAATAACCATTGCATAATTTTCAAATTTACGATTTTTATCTTTTAGCCAGAAGGAATGTGTTACACGGAATTTGGCTTTCTTCTAGGCCGAGCGAATAGATGTTACACATACAAAAACAGGCAACTACTCTACTAATTTGTCTTTGCTTTAAAAATAACTTAAATTTCGCAACTTTGTACAAAAAAACTCTTTTTTTCAGCTACTGTTTTAGCAGTAAAAAAATGTCTTTAATGATGTTAAATGCTGTTTACATCGATCGATTATAATGGTAGAAGGACTTTCCGTATTGATCAGTTAAAATAAACGATATTATATAATTACTAATACTATTTAAAGAAAAATGTTTGCATTAAATAATTCGTCATCTTCACGCAGAGAGAAATATGTCATTAAATTAAATTAGTTCCGCCGCGTATTATACGTTGTTGCACAATAATTACCAAATATTGCATATATACGTCATAAGAATTCCAGAACAACATCTTATCATTCTTCCTCAGTTGGTGCTTGGAAATTGGTACCAAAAAGACTTTTGTTGCACACAGCAATGGTAACATTCTTACGGTCGATCTTTTTAAGCCGACCTACACCAACAAATTCTCGATCGTCAACAATAAATTTGACAGTTTGAGTGGGGTTAGCAGCATCTCCGTTATTTCCACTGTCTGTATAAGTTAAGCGAGGGCGCATCTAATAAATTATTAAAATTATTCTTTCTTATTTTTGTTTAAGGTAATTTATTAAATTTCTTACTATGCACAAAAGTGTAGCTGGATGCACAATTTCCAGTAAGGTGGAAACTCATTACGACCAACGGGATCCTTTGATGTATTTGTATCAGCATTTTGTTGCGAATTATGTTGTAGTGAACTTAAGTGGAACTCTGACATTGCACACGGAAGCCCTCATTTTCGCAAGCAGTGAATAGTTTATGAAAGCATAGGAAGCAAAATTAACCATTGGTACGTTATCAGTTTCATAACCCTGAAAAAAAGTATGACAAAATTAAGTTTTCAAAGATAACTGAAAGTAGACTTCTATTATTTTAGAATTTTTTCAAAAAAATTTTCAAATACAAATCTTATGATACAATTAGTAGCACTATTAAATAGATAATCTAGAAATCTAAAAACCATCTCTGTGGGTCAAACCGTTTGGAAAACTCATCACAGTCCAATTGCCTTTTTCAGATTTTGTTGAAATTCTAAAAAAAAAGTCAATTGGGCTGTGATCTAGCAATGTTCTTACGAAAGTTACACCCAAGAACAAATGCCAATGTTTTCAAATTCTGACTTAAAAGTACATACACTATGATCAAAAATTCAAATTTCGAACCGCCGACTAGAGTTCAAATTGGTAAACGCCAATTTCAAGAGGATTCGAATACGGACTTAGGGATGCATCAACTATTGTTCTAGGGTAAATACTTTGGGAGATACACCTAAGAACAAATACCATTTTCTTCAAATTCCTACTCAAATGTACGTACCCTCGGACCAAAAGTCAAAATTTGAACCGCTGGCTCAAATTAAAATTGGTAAACGCCAATTTCAAGAGGACTCGAATACGAATTTAGGGATGCATCAACTGTTGTCCTAGGATAAATACTTTGGGAGATACACCCAAGAACTAATACCATTTTCTTCAAATTCCTGCTTAAATGTAGGTACCCTCAGACCAAAAGTCAAATTTCGAACCGCTGGCTCAAATTAAAATTGGTAAACGCCAATTTCAAGAGGATTCCAATACGAACTTAGAATGCATCAACTATTGTCCTAGGATAAATACTTTGGGAGATACACCCAAGAACTAATACCATTTTCTTCAAATTCCTACTTAAATGTAGGTACCCTCAGACCAAAGGTCAAATTTCGAACCGCTGGCTCAAATTAAAATTGGTAAACGCCAATTTCAACAGTATTCAAATACGAATTTAGGGATGCATCAACTATTGTCCTAGGATAAATACTTTGGGAGATACACCCAAGAACTAATACCATATTCTTCAAATTCCTACTTAAATGTAGGTATCCTGGACCAAAAGTCAAATTTTGAACCGCTGGCTCGAATTGAAATTGGTAAACGCCAATTTCAACAGTATTCGAATACGAATTTAGGGATGCATCAACTATTGTCCTAGGTTAAATACTTTGGGAGTTACACCCAAGAACAAATATCATTTTCTTCAAATTCCTACTTAAATGTAGGTACCCTCAGACCAAAAGTCAAATTTCTAACCGCTGGCTCAAATTAAAATTGGTAAACGCCAATTTTAAGAGGACTCGAATACGAATTTAGGGATGCATCAACTATTGTCCTGGTATAAATACTTTGGGAGATACACCCAAGAACAAGAAGAACAAGAAAAACACGGCATTTGTTCTTGGGTGTAACTCCCAAAGAATTTATCCTAAGATAATAGTTGATGCATTCCTTAATTCGTATTCGAATAATGTTGAAATTGGCGTTTACCAATTTAAATTTGAGCCAGCGGTTCGAAATTTGACTTTTGGTCTGAGGGTACCTACATTTAAGTAGGAATTTGAAGAAAATGGTATTAATTCTTGGGTGTATCTCCCAAAGTATTTATCCTAGGACAATAGTTGATGCATCCCTAAATTCGTATTCGAATACTGTTGAAATTGGCGTTTACCAATTTAAATTTGAGCCAGCGGTTCGAAATTTGACTTTTGGTCTGAGGGTACCTACATTTAAGTAGGAATTTGAAGAAAATGGTATTAGTTCTTGGGTGTATCTCCCAAAGTATTTATCCTAGGACAATAGTTGATGCATCCCTAAATTCGTATTGGAATCCTCTTGAAATTGGCGTTTACCAATTTAAATTTGAGCCAGCGGTTCGAAGTTTGACTTTTGGTCTGAGGGTACCTACATTTAAGTAGGAATTTGAAGAAAATGGTATTAGTTCTTGGGTGTATCTCCCAAAGTATTTATCCTAGGACAATAGTTGATGCATCCCTAAATTCGTATTGGAATCCTCTTGAAATTGGCGTTTACCAATTTAAATTTGAGCCAGCGGTTCGAAATTTGACTTTTGGTCTGAGGGTACCTACATTTAAGTAGGAATTTGAAGAAAATGGTATTAGTTCTTGGGTGTAACTCCCAAAGAATTTATCCTAAGATAATAGTTGATGCATTCCTTAATTCGTATTCGAATAATGTTGAAATTGGCGTTTACCAATTTAAATTTGAGCCAGCGGTTCGAAATTTGACTTTTGGTCTGAGGGTACCTACATTTAAGTAGGAATTTGAAGAAAATGGTATTAATTCTTGGGTGTATCTCCCAAAGTATTTATCCTAGGACAATAGTTGATGCATCCCTAAATTCGTATTCGAATACTGTTGAAATTGGCGTTTACCAATTTAAATTTGAGCCAGCGGTTCGAAATTTGACTTTTGGTCTGAGGGTACCTACATTTAAGTAGGAATTTGAAGAAAATGGTATTAGTTCTTGGGTGTATCTCCCAAAGTATTTATCCTAGGACAATAGTTGATGCATCCCTAAATTCGTATTCGAATCCTCTTGAAATTGGCGTTTACCGATTTTAATTTGAGCCAGCGGTTCGAAGTTTGACTTTTGGTCTGAGGGTACCTACATTTAAGTAGGAATTTGAAGAAAATGGTATTAGTTCTTGGGTGTATCTCCCAAAGTATTTATCCTAGGACTATAGTTGATACATTCTAAGTTCGTATTGGAATCCTCTTGAAATTGGCGTTTACCAATTTTAATTTGAGCCAGCGGTTTAAAATTTGACTTTTGGTCAGAGGGTATCTACTTTTAAGTGAGAATTTGAAGAAAATGATATTTGTTCTTGGGTGTAACTCCCAAAGTATTTAACCTAGGACAATAGTTGATGCATCCCTAAATTCGTATTCGAATACTGTTGAAATTGGCGTTTACCAATTTTAATTTGAGCCAGCGGTTCGAAATTTGACCTTTGGTCTGAGGGTACCTACATTTAAGTAGGAATTTGAAGAAAATGGTATTAGTTCTTGGGTGTATCTCCCAAAGTATTTATCCCAGGACAATAGTTGATGCATCCCTAAATTCGTATTCGAGTCCTCTTAAAATTGGCGTTTACCAATTTTAATTTGAGCCAGCGGTTAGAAATTTGACTTTTGGTCTGAGGGTACCTACATTTAAGTAGGAATTTGAAGAAAATGATATTTGTTCTTAGGTGTATCTCCCAAATTATTTATCCTAGGACAATAGTTGATGCATCCCTAAATTCGTATTCGAATCCTCTTGAAATTGGCGTTTACCGATTTTAATTTGAGCCAGCGGTTCGAAGTTTGACTTTTGGTCTGAGGGTACCTACATTTAAGTAGGAATTTGAAGAAAATGGTATTAGTTCTTGGGTGTATCTCCCAAAGTATTTATCCTAGGACTATAGTTGATACATTCTAAGTTCGTATTGGAATCCTCTTGAAATTGGCGTTTACCAATTTCAATTTGAGCCAGCGGTTCAAATTTTGACTTTTGGTCAGAGGGTACGTACATTTGAGTAGGTATTTGAAGAAAACGGCATTCGTTCTTGGGTGTAACTCCCAAAGTATTTATCCTAGGACAATAGTTGATGCATCCCTAAATTCGTATTTGAATACTGTTGAAATTGGCGTTTACCAATTTTAACTCGAGCCAGCGGTTCAAAATTTGACTTTTGGTCAGAGGGTACCTACTTTTAAGTGAGAATTTGAAAACATTGGTATTTGTTCTTGGGTGTAACTCCTAATGTATCTTTCGTAGGAACATTGTTGATACATTGCTAGATCACATCCTAATTGACTTTTTTTTCAGAATTTCAATAAAATCTGAAATAGGCAATTGGACTGTGATGAGATTTTCAAACGGTTTGACCTACCGAGATGGTTTTTACTTTTTGGAACTCTATATTCAATAGAGCTACTATTTGCATTTAAATTTTAAATTTGAAACTAAATTTTAAAAAATTCTATATCCAAAAATAAGTAGGTATCCTTTTAGGTTATCAAGAATAACTGAAAGTAAACTTTGTTTGTTGTAGGATTTTTTTATTTGTTTTAAATACAAATCTTATGATGCAATTAGTAGCACTATTAAATACATAGTCCAAATATATAAAAACCATCTATGGGGGCCAAACCATTTTGAAAAATCATAACAGTCCAATTGCCTTTTTTCAGAATTTGTTGGAATTCTGAAAAAAGTCAATTGGACTGTGGTGCTTTTTCCGAATGGTTAAAAATTCTATAACAAAACAAGTTTCCTTTAAGGTTTTCAACATGAGATTTTTACATATTAGAAGATGAGGTAGTTGAATATTTTCTAGTGTTCATTTATTAAATAAGTTAAGAAAGGGTGAAATGCTGAGGGAACAACAAACCAATCTCATTTTTTTGGTGAAAGCAAATATTTATTTGAACGGTATCCAAACAGGAGCTTTTAGCTCTTAGAGTCCTCAAAGAAATTAGTGTAGGTATAAAGGTTTTTGTCATTTTGGAAATGATTTATGAATAAGCATATTCAGAAAAATGAGATCTCAGAGCCCTCAGCAATGTCTCTTGAACAGGATTACTCTGAAATTTTGCGGTCAAATTACAGAGGAAGGAAAATAATGGATTCGCTTGCTCAGTCTTTGACGTAGAGCCCCCTGAGGATTCATTTTCCTGAACACGCCTAATGATTCATAGCACTGAACAATTTTATCTAGACAAAAAAAACAACTCACGCAGAAGATCGAGTACCTAATTTATTGTCTATCGACCAAAGTTCGATTTAAGCACTTCAGACTAATATCAAAATTTTACATCACCATGATTCTTCAAGAATCGTTGATGATGCTTGAATGTATATTATTTGTGTAAATGCACTGTTTATCAAAAACCACACATGACAAAAAAGCCTCGAGGACCAGATTTGTATTTGCGAAATACTGCCTGATAAAAATAGCAATTATGTGTGATCATCAAGTGCTTTAAAAAATGTACTTACCATGAGCTTGGGTCTTCCTCATTGGAGTGAGGATGCTGGAAAGTTCTTCGCGCTTCCTTTAGGCGCGGATGTGTGTTCCCAATAGTCTCTTTAAGAATTTCAAAGCACGATTATCCTTGGACACTTTCAACAACCCCATGGCTCTCTTCTTGTAAGGAGCATGGCAAATCACTTTCCGAACAAGATCCCTCATGGATGTTCTTTAGACGAGAATCACGTAGTCCCTTGACTTTCCTGTCACCGGTGTATTTAACATTCTTTAATTTGGTTGTTTTATGTCCCCGGTTGAGACGAATACAAAGTTCGTAGCGAACAGTCTTTGTACTCTAGACGACAATGGGTGGAAAGGACATAGTCTCAGGTGTTAAGTATTCGCGCTCTTTGTATTCGCCTCCGTCGTTTTTGTTTAAAAACATGGACGAAAGTTCGTGAACACAAAAAAGAACTTGTTTCATTTATTGTCCTGCATCCAAAAACAAACTAACAAATATTACTTTAAGTTGCTACACTTTGACGGCGGCCACAGAGGACAATTCAAAAAGCTCCAACACTACACCTGGCACTATGTCTGGCCAAAACACTTTTATTTTTAAATCACTCGTCATGAAAACACTTTTCCGCATATTTTATCTTTTATAAAAAGAAACTTACACGTAATATTCTTTTATGCGACCGATCAAGATAAATTTTTCACAATCAACAAACTTTTTTTTATACTTTTTATCATCTGTCAAAATGAGCTACAAGTTACATGATTTCGTAAAAGTAAGGCAGCTACGCATATGGAGTTTTAATGGTGCGCTTCTACTTTTTGGTGCATTTTCTTTAATTTTAATAAAAATATTCATAATTATTGTTTTATTTGTATGCCAGAAGCGAAGAAAATTATATTTGTTATAGTTTTTGTTCAAAAAGAGTTTAAAAAACCCAATTGTATTAAGAAGAAAAAAATATTTTCAATTTTTGAATTCAACGGATTCATATTTTAAATATCTGAGCGCAGGGTAGTCCACAAAATTTGCGCACAGCGCTGTGACCAAATTTTTGTCGCTGTATTGGTGCGGTCTCCATTTAAAATGCACGGGGAAACTAATACATGCTCATAAATTTGGGCAAAATGCTCTCACTTCAGCTTGTAGGGTGAAAGAGAACAAACCCCCGGAGTCGCGACTCTAGATAATATACCTACTCTATGACCGGAGGTAAGAAGTGTACATGTTAAAAGCAACAACAACTACGCTCCTTCGGGCTTAGCTAAGCCCAGATAAAAACTGTGTTACCGGCACGAATTTCATACATGTTATCGATAGTTTGTATGGAAACTCCATTTTTTTCTGTAATGGTGTCGCTAAGCCCCGATGTCGTTTTTTTCGTCCTATTCCCCTGGGGTTGCAAAAAAAACACACCTAGAGTATTGTGAAGAACAATGAAAAACGCACAAGGTGTTAGCCCAGATAAAAACTGTGTTACTGACACGAATTTCATATATGTTATCGATAGTTTGAATGGAAACTCCATTTTTTTTTTTGGTAATGGCGTCGCTAAGCCCCGATGTAGTTTTTTTCGTCCGATTCCCCAAGGCTTGCAAAAAAAAAACACACCTAATGTTAAAAGCAACAACCAACAATTAAGCCCTTTTGGGGCTTAAGGCGCCAGTTAAAGCTATCATTGAAACTCATCATTGAATATTTTAATGATTGATTTTGAGTCGTTTAGGAAGTAAAATCATTTATTATTTTGATGGACAAATAAAGGTTAATGCTACATTTCCACCTGACGCTAATCTGAGATTTAATAAGATTTACCTCAAATCTCCTTCAAATCTCGGAGATTTACCATACAAATTTATTTCGTAAATCTTGAAGATTAGAAATTAATCTTGTTAAATCTTCCTAGGACAAATAGTTTTACAAATCGAACTAACCTTTTCTTAAATGGTGCTGAACGATTCATTCGAGACTCGCATTCAGTTCTTCATTGTTTCACACGAATCAAACATTCTGTCTCATTCGCACTTCATAAGAAAAATTGGAACGCCATTTGCATTTTTGAAGGTGCTGTCAAATTTAATCTCTTTTAAATCTTTTTGTGCGGTGGAAACACCAAAAAGATTTATTAAATCTAATCTGAGATAAGCCTTTGGTGGAAACATAGCATAAGACTTAATTAATATTTATAGTCAAAAAAATTATTCAAATAGGCCCAAATTTCCACATAAAAAGACTTTTCTTATTTCAATGATTATACTACCTTGCCAATGATCATTGAAAAATTAAAAGTCAAGTTTTGTGAAAATTTGGGCCTATTTGAAATTTGTTTTTGACTAGAAATATTAATTAAGTCTTGAGCTTTAATCCTCTATCAAAATAATATTGAATTTGCTTTCTTAAATGTCTCTAAATCTTTGTATATGAAAACCATAGTATTCTCATGAAATTTTTTTTTTATTTGAACGTGGACCCTGTGGGGGCGCCACATTCGACCGTATTCGATTGCGTGGAGAATTGTGGATGCGGGGTACATAAAAAATCGTCATTATGCTCATAAGAAATAAAGGGAGTAAGAGAGATAAGCAAATCAGCTGTTTTTAAAATGTCAAAGAATAGAAAAACGTGAAGAAAATAAGAAAAAAATTGTCGTCTCCTCTTTGAATAGAAGAATATTTGTGTTGGTTTATTTAGGAATGTATTTTGTTTGCAGGCAGAGAAGCAAAGAAATTATATGAAGTGGTGAACGAGTTGATCGTGTCGCTTCTGCTTGCGTCGTCGTCAGTGTCACCCGTCGTTGGTGTCTAGTTCGTAGCAACGAGTAGAAAAATTATTATTTGCAGAGATTTTCTTATTGAGGGTAGGTTTTGTTTTGCTTTTTTTTAAATTGACTTGAAACTTTCTTGCAAAGTTTCGAGGATAGGCTAGGCATATATCTTTTGGTAGATATTTTGGTTGAAATTTTCTTGCATGATTTCGGTGGTAGGTATTTTAGTGTGTAGGTATTTGAATTTTTAGATGCAATCTTTTTTGCGAGGATCGGTCTTTTGGTATTTAGGAAGGTAGGTACATATTTGAATTAAAGTTTTTGTGCAATTACTATAAATTTTTTGCTAGATAGTTTTTTAGTTAATTTTATTACCTACATAGGTAGGTACCTACATATTATAAATTTTTTATGTTATGTTTAATAGGTATTTGTAGGTATTTTAATTAAATTTTGTATGCAAAATTCGGGGGTGGGTTAAGGCATAGATATTTTTGATAGATAGGTATAGGTACCTACATGTATTTTAAATAAAGTTTTTATTGCTAAATTCGGGGGTAAGTTTAGGTATAGGTACCTTCATACCTAGGTAGGTTTATCTTTTAATAGGTAGGGTAGAGTCGCCTAATTTCGAACACTCCCAGTAGTCGAACACTTTGTGAAAATAAGCTTATAATCTGTGTTATTTCTTAAGATTATCAACTTCTATAAACGCAGAATAATTCATGTGTTATTCCTTTAAACCTTGAAGTCCTATCAACTAGTCAAATTTCATCCTAAAGTTTTAAAAAAGGGACTTAAAAAAGAGACTCATAACAGATAACTCATCTTTGATTTAAAAAGAGACTTTAGGAAATCCAGTAATTTTAAGTTTTTGTAAATAAAAAAACTATTGGAAGTGTTCTGGGAAACTGTGATTTTTGGTGTAAAATTAAACTTAATGCCTGTTTTGACGCGTTTTCTTGTTAGATAATAGTTATTTTATTTATGTAACTTAAAGCTTAATAATTTATTAATAAATTGACTGTTCGAACATAAGAAACCAAATTTATAAGAGTTGCCTGTTCGGACACTAGTGTTCGAATATAGGCAACTCCGTCAAAATTGTTTTATCTCGTTCAGGCAATAAATATTATAGAAAATAAATTTTTTTTACGGTTTTGCGTCAAGAACACTGAGAGGAACGTTGGGTCCAGTATTCGAACACCTTTTTCTTCTTTTCTTCCAGTGTTCGATTCAAGGAAACTCATGTAATTGCTAGCTTCCTTTGTTCGAACAGTTTTTGAATTGTGTTCAAACTAGGAATCCGTTAAACTGTTTTTTGTTTTATTTCGTTTTTAAAAGATTTGAATAAAAACAAATTAACAAACACAATTTTTTTAATAAAACTGAGAGAAAATTACTTCTATGATTTTTTTTTGGTGTAAGCTATGTACGAAATCTTGTGTTCGAAATAAGGAAACTTTCTGTTCGGGCTTAGGAAACTAGTGTTCGACAACTGGGGAGTTTGGCTTTTTTCAGCTTTTGATTTTTTATAAAAAAAAGTAGTTAAAGTTACTAGGAAAACCTTAAAAATAAAAAATATTTGAGTTTAAGCTGATAAATAATTTTACATCAAATATTTACTTTGATAGGTTTCCTCACAGTCAACGATTACTTTATTATGAACCACTAAGTGTTCGATTACTGGGGACATGACCCTACCTAGGTATTCTAATTAAAGTTTTTTTTTTTGTTTTGCAAAATTCGAGGGTAGGTATTTCTTTGAGTAGGTAGGTAGGTACCTACTTATTTGACCTGAAATTTCTTCGAATTTTGTAAAAAGATAACCTAATATTAATCACTAGTCTGTAAGTGGGAATCCCTATGCCAGTTCCAAATACTGTCAAACAAATTTAATTTCAAATTTCTTACCAGTGATTTTCAAAAAATACATTCCTGGCTTTATTGGCTCCAACGTCGTAGTTCATTTCGACTCATCGGTAGGTATTTTATTTAAAGGTTTTTGTTGCAAAATTCAAGGGTAGGTAGGTACGTAGGTACCTATTTCTTTGAGTACCTATTTGACCTTGAATTTAAAACTAATTTAATGTATATTAGGTAAGCATAGGTAGGTAGGTATGTATGTACCTAATAAATAAACTTTGTATCTAATGAACTTTTTACAGATTTATTTTGTATAAGTTGGTAGGTACCTACCTATATAGCAACCATTTTTCTGCTTAATAATTTAAAATAAACAATTTAAATATGCATTATTTTGAAGGCGCGTTGAAATATTTCGAGGTAAAATACCTATACAAATTAGGAGATAAAATTTCAATCGCAGTAAGATTTTATTTCTCATATATGTATGTGAAATACAATAAATGTAATAATGCTACTATTAATTGAAGATAAATACTCTTACAAAAAATGTCTTTCATTACTATTATTTTGTAAAATATTTTCTATTAATTTTCATGAAAAGAATCTACAAATTAAATTTCAAGTAGGTAATTAAGTATTATATTATAATACCTTTGTATTATTATAAAATATAATACAGATTTCGTATTCCTTTGTAATATCTGATATTATTAAGTTTTAATATATTTTGAATTAACTTCCAAATTTTAATATTTGCCAAGTATTAAAAATTTCAATATATTTTTGGTGTTGTCATATATGTAACCCAGAAAATATTAAAAAGTACCCCAAAATTTTTAACCGTGCTTAAAGTTCTTCTTTGTAAACTGTGCCAAATAAAATTGTGAATTTTTGTACCTATCAAGTTGATTTTTTTTTCAAAATTTTTGGCAATTAGGTGATATTTTTGTATGTAAAATTCAAAGCCTTTATTATTTTTTAGTCAAGTTCTGAAGCCCGGATGTGAAAAGATTTCTTATAGTTTTTAAGCTATTTAAGAAAAATTAAAGGAACTTTTTTCCATTGCTTGTTTGTTTTATGCTCATGAAGCAAAAAAATTACTAATCATAATTATAACCCTTTATCGGGTTTTTTAGGAAAGTACCTTTAATTTATTAATTTCTCAAAAATTAAGAAAGATTTTTGCATTTGGTTGTCGATTTTTAACTGAAAATTGATGAAAGCATTGGATATCAAGAACAACATGACACTTAACTACGCAAAAGTTGAAATAAATTAACTAAAAAAATATACAATTTTTTTTTTTCAAAAATTTTGACTTTGAAATTTAATTTCTAAAACCATTTTTTTAAACATCTCCATTACAAAAAGAAATAGAATATTGACTTTCAAAATAGCTATAACAGGTTATTGTATGTTTTTTCGTTGACATATTAAAATATTTTTGTTTGCATTTAAAGTCAACTTTTTTGTTGGACCATTATTAAATAAGTTATGAATAATCAACCAAAAAGAGAGCGATTTTTTGAAAACTCGATATCTTTTGAACGGGTCATAAACAGAAATCTCAAAATTTGTCAGAAAGTGTTTATCGATGGATAATAAAAAAAATATCAAAAAATAGAGAAAATCTTATATCGCACATTGAAAACAAAAGTGAAACTATACAAAAATGTTCACTTTCGAGTTAAAGCGACATCTAGGTT
This sequence comes from Dasysyrphus tricinctus, assembly GCA_963921185.1. Taxonomy (NCBI): domain Eukaryota; kingdom Metazoa; phylum Arthropoda; class Insecta; order Diptera; family Syrphidae; genus Dasysyrphus; species Dasysyrphus tricinctus. The sequence continues at coordinate 76,134,572 of OY992530.1, read as the reverse complement.
CCGATATATACCACGCATCTTTTGCGAAGATCCTCGTTCTGATACCTCCTCTAGTTTCCACAAGAAATCGGTAGTGTCACTTTAAAGTCTGACGTAAATCACTCAATCGCTAAAAATAAAATGGCATTTTTTGCATTATGTCGGTTTTCTCCTCAAATTAATAGTGATTTTATGTTTAGTGAAATTAATTAATGCCAGGCACTTTTGGTACCCATTATTTGTTTTGTCATCTTAAAATGCCAATTTATTAAAAGATAGAGAAACTACATACATATATTTTGGGAAAGTAACATAGCATTTAAGGGCCCTATTACGGTTCGCGAACCGAATAAAAAAGCTAGCGAACGAATCAATTTGGTATCACAAAAGTCGAAAATTCGCCAGATGACTCGCCCCAAACATCAAAATTAAGCGAATGGAAAATGTTAGTGACTGGCCGGCGAACAATAACAAAAACACGAATATCTTATTATTTTGTGATAAAAATGAGTTTATTAAAAATTTGCAATCACAAATTAATTAACAAAAAAGCCATTCACAACACAAACCATTAAACAATTAAGTTTTAAAATTAAAACGCCAGGGAAACCAAATTGAGCAAATTTAAAAAGCTGATTCCAGTGTAGTTTTTATCTTTTACGCTGATTTTTCTGCTGCATAAAAGATTAATTTACTACGATAAAATCGCGTAATGACCAATTAAATAATTAAGTCAAGAATAAAATGAAGAAAACTACAAAAATTCCGCACTTTAAGATGTATTTTCCGATTTTTACGTAAGTCGCCCAAAACTTTAAACGGCCGTATTCGAAAACTAGGTTTTTCGTTTAGTGCCACTTTTGTTTTCAATGCGCGATATATTAATATTTTTTAAGACAAAAAAAAAAAATAATAAAATGTATGAATTTAAAAAAATCTATTAAACTTTGTGTATACTTATTATGTAATTTTAACTATTATTATCTTAAACAAAATTCTCATCAAACTATTTTAATTCCTTTAAAAGTTTTATTTAACATCAAAGAAAACAAAAAGCTATTTTGATTAAGTAAATTCAATGGAAGATTTATTTTTGTTATTTTAAATACATAAATTGATTATAATTTTGTAATTTTATTTGTCAGAACGAAATATGGAGATTCGGCTATATTATAATTTTTTAATTTTATTTTGTCAAAACAAAATTTCATAATTTATTGATTCGTTTTCAAACTCATTTTCTGATTTCTTTTTTTTAATAATAAAACAGGTACCTACCCAAAGTGCATATAATTTGTATCCGTGAACTTTTCTGATATTTTAATAGTTATTCTCCTATTTGAGGCAGAGACAAATCCACCATTAAAATTTGTTCAGCCGTTCTTGAGTAAAAACTTATAAATGGTATAACTAACCCGACTTTGTTTTATACATATATTAAGATATCCAACTTTATCATTTTGAGATCTTTAAATAGAAGAGTATTTAAAAGCAGAGTATAGATCATACTTTAAGTGTGGGCTTAAATGCCAAATCCAAAAAGCGATAGCACCAGTGGTTCTTATTTCTTTTCTTTCGTGGGTTATTGCCATTTCAAAATGGAAAATAAATCCGTGGGTATTTTTTCCTTTCATTTTGGGAAATAATGCCCACGGCCGAAGGGGCTTTATTACCGCGGGTGTTATTGCACTGCACCTTTATAAGCATTTTTTTTTGAAAATGGTATTCCACACCAATGTAGCCTTTACTAAAATATATGTATATGTATTAAGGAAAGAAGCAAAAGAAAAGTTTGAAAAGTGCGAAAAGTTTGTATGTACATATGTAAAAATCCTGCACACAAAACACCTACATTTGAGTAGATGAGAACGAAAACTCATCATACCTATCCACTTTTATCAAAAATTGGGATTTTGATCCAGATTTGTTAAGCTGGGCATATTAAGTAGTTTTTAAAGAAAATTTGACAGCCTAACCCCCTAAGCCCCTTTAATATTGATGTCAAACATCGTTATTGTTTCCAGAACTAACGATATCCACAGTGCAATTCACATCAAAACTTTCCATGTCCATCGTAAGCAGTAGGTTTGCTTTGCAAAACTCTTCTTATCCATCATAGGCTATTGATTACACTGGTCAACAAAATTTAATTATTTTTTTGTTACAGAAACCAAAATATACTTTTCCGTAGGTTTTTGGTGTGCTGAACTTGAATCTGAAGTCAGAAAAATTCTATCGGGCTACGTTTTTGAGATATTCCCGTTACAAAATCGAAAAAACCGTTTTTTTGCTGTTTTCAAAGATGTATTGTAACGTGAAGTAAATTGTTTCAACAAAATTTTCAATGGTTTCTGAAAGAACTAATTTTCTTCTTTTAAAATCAGTTTAAATCTTTCCGATACCTCTTTTCTTCTCGGAGAAATCTTCAGTTAATTGAAGGCCTTCCATTTATGACATAAATACAATGTAAAGGAGAATGGGTAAAAATTTATGGGAAATAGTCCATTTCCCAATACGAACGTGTGATATATCGTTGAAAAGGTTATTTTGAGTACATCATTTCACTATATGGCCGTTAAGCTCTAAACCATGGGGCTCACGAGATATTCAGCTAATGTGGATTGGGAACACATTATTGTTCTTTCGGTGCTTTGAAGCCGAATATCTCGCGAGCCCCATGGTTTAGAGCTTAACGGTTATATAGTGAAATGATGTACTCAAAATAACCTTTTCAACGATATATCACACGTTCGTATTGGGAAATGGACTATTTCCCATAAATTTTTACCCATTCTCCTTTACATTGTATTTATGTCATAAATGGAAGGCCTTCAATTAACTGAAGATTTCTCCGAGAAGAAAAGGGGTATCGGAAAGATTTAAACTGATTTTAAAAGAAAAAAATTAGTTCTTTCAGAAACCATTAAAAATTTTGTTGAAACAATTTACTTCACGTTACAATACAACTTTGAAAACAGCATAAAGACGGTTTTTTCGATTTTGTAACGGGAATATCTCAAAAACGTAGCCCGATAGAATTATTCTGACTTCAGATTCGAGTTAAGCACACCCAAAACCTACGGAAAAGTATATTTTTGTTGCTGTAAGAAAAACCTTGTTGACCAGTGTTATATAAGAAGGAACTAAAACGGTCACGGGTTTTTATTGTTAACAATTTTAAATGGGTCATTAAAGATTGGAAAGTAGGGGAGTGTTTTTATATTAGAGGGTGCGATTGTGAGAGGGGGGAATGGTGGGGAAACTGGCCATATCCAATCATTTGCAACAAAACTCTTCATAACTCATAATAACTTTTAAACGGAACTTCCAATATTTGTTTGCCCTCAATCACAATCATAATATGAAAAATTTTCATATACAAAGATTATAGGTACAACATAAAATCTTTTATAACATCTACTATTACACCTTAATTAGTTTTTTTTTTTTTTTCATTTGCATAAATGAAAATTTTGGATATGATGAGTTTAAGTTCTCAACTACCCACTCATCAGTTGTAAAATCTAACCCACATACCTATCTACCTATATTCCAATTTATAACAACTTCTTCCTCTTGCACCATAGAAACCCAAATATATTGAAGACAATACGCCTACAGCTGTGAAAAAGCAAATACACCTTCACATGTATACCTACCCCTTTCTCTTCAACCATAAGCCAAAAAGAATATCCAATATTGTTCTTTTTGTGTCTTTCAGCTTTATCTGCATAATAAAAAAATGTAAACAAAACCGATAACCAAAACAAAATTGAATATTTTCTCCAAAATGCCTTCTACCTGATTCACTCTAACTCTCATAAATTCAGTATACGTCCTTCCTGTGCTTATGCTATTCCACAATTCTCCACGTCAAGGTACCCCTTGGAGACTTGAGATGTCGCCCTCTTCGAGTGCCACCATGATAGTACTATGATTTTCATATACAAAGATCAAATTAAAATTATGCACTTTCTCCACACTGCTGGTTTGTGTCTACACTCTTTAGTATACCAGTGGTCCGTTCCTTTTCTCTAAAATGTTAACATTTGTTGATGTGTCAAAAAACAAATGATGAAATGTCATTGTTAAGAATGTTACACTTTGTAACATTTCATTTAGGAACGATCAATGTTGAAAATATTGTTGATCGGTCAAACGGCAAGGCTGGACAAAAAAAATCGAAATGCATTTAGAATGAATTATCAAGAAAAAACTATTTATTGCATTAAATTCATTGAAAATAAATACATATAACTTGAAAATAGAATTTCTATTAACTTAAACTAAGTATGAGCACAAATTTCTTTAACAAAAATCACAGAATTGATAGAAGCAATGTCGAAAAAAGTAAATTTATCACAAAACAATTAAAAACTCAAAAGCAACAATAAAATCAATTAAATTGAAAACACATATTTGCAAAAATGCAAACAATTCCAAATCCAAACAACGAAAAGTAAACAAAAGATATTCACAAAATGAAAATATTGCAGTTTCAGCTGCTTTTGACAGATCAACACTTTCAATTCATGTCGAGGAGATGAGTTGGAAATTGTTACAAAGTGTAACATTCTGACACTTCAACATTGAGTTTAGGAACGATTTTATGACGTCATAATGTTACACGATGTTACAATTTGAGAATTTAGGAACGATCAGTGTTAACAATTGTTAACAATTGTTAGCATTTTCGAGAAAAGGAACGGACCACAGAAGTGGTTTGTGTTTTTACTAGTATAGCATAAATGGTTTGTGGCTGCACTTAGCAAGTAACAGAAACTAAAATGAGTTAAATAGAGATTGTATAATAATTTTACAAGGTGACTATAACAAAAGCTCCGTCGTCATTTCATAAAAGCAATATTGAGAGATTAAAGAAACATTGGTATATCGCTTCTATCATACTGATGGAATTTGCACCAGAAAATATTTAAGGAATCAGTAATGCTCCAATAAGGTATTTACTTCCCGTCAGACGGTAATAGGAGCGCTATAGAAACAAATAACACTATAATGGCTGAAATGCTAAGCAATTTTGTTAGTTGGGCACCCCTTGAGATTGCGTGTAGTGTTTGAAACGTTAGTAAATGACAAAAGCGAAAATATAGTTCGGAAAATGGGAGGGAAGCTCAGGAATCGATAGCATAGTTCATTCGGCGAGTTCAATAATTGAGAAAAAACGCGAACGCGCAATCCAGTGCGATTCTGGTTAACTCCAGGGGAATTAATATTGCGAATTGACAAATCGGCAAGATTAATTAAGCCTTGAGCTTTAATCGCCCATCAAAATAATAAACGATTTTGCTTTCTAAACGTCTCTAAATCAATCATCAAAGTTTTCAATGATGAGTTTCAATAGCTGTATTTTATTTTCCTCCTGATCTGATCTGGATTGGATTTGCATACGAAAATACATGTATTACAAAAACAACACAAAATCCAACCTTGATTTGGATTTCGATTTACAAATCCATTCTGACCACACACCCTTAGCTTTTTCTTGCAAAAATCAGTTTTTTCTCTGATGTGTACCTAGATAGCTTTTTTGTATTAAAAATAGGAAGAAAATAGAGAATAGAGTAGAGAAAAAATACAGAAGCAAAAGGATAAACAGAGATAGGTATATAGCACTCTCGTCGCACTGGGATCTTGTTTGTTTTATTATTACAATCTAGTCCGGATCAGATTTGGGCGATAATAAGATGCAGCTTATGATAGCTATAACTGGCGCCTAAAACTTTAGCCCAGATAAAACTGTGTTACCGACATGAATTTCACACATGCTATCGATAGTTTGTATGGAAACTCAAGTCGTTTTGTTCGTCCGATTCCCCCACGCTTGCAAAAAAAAAACCCTCCTATAGATTCAACTCGTCATTCAGCATCATTTAGCACAGGTCTTGTTGTTGTTGCATAATTCACATCTATTCTTCGACACGAAATTTATTTCATTTACAACAATGTACACAAAACAGTTTTGGAGGGTGAAACGTACGAAAGATTGACATCTTTATGATGATCTCTGGTGGGGAGGCAGTGCAGTCTAAGGCTAGTCGCGCATATGCAACTTTCAGTTTCGGAACTGTTTGGTTGCAAAAATGGATCCTATTGACTCATATGGGACAGCGCGCACATGCAGAAACTTTTCAGTCGTCGGTTCGAGCAACTTTTCAGTTTTTGTGTTTAGCCACAAACTGGTTATTTGCCCGAAAATGGTTTTTCAATTTGTGTCATAAAGAATACTATCGATACCTTCCCGTAAGAATGTATTAAGGGCTCTGGAGACGCTCGAACATGGTGCGAGTGAACATGATTCGAGTTGATTTTACTTGTCTGCGGGCTGGTTCTTGTACCAATTATTTGGTGTCACTAAACAAAAATTTGGTCTCACCAAAATCAAAAGGAGTTTGATATTTTTCAATGTTCGGGGGCGGGGCTAATCGTTTGTCGTACCAGATTCGACTGTTTGCGGATCGGTTTCGTGTGTTTACTCGAACGTTTCGGTTAAATTTTGAATTTCACTATTAAAAATATAAAAAAAATGTCAAACAACTTGAATAAAAATAAAATAAATGTGACAATGAATATTGTGAATGACATATAATCCGTAAGAATAATGAAGTTCAAGTAGTTTGGTTTCAGTGTCTTCGGAGTTTAGTCGAACTATGTTCACTCGCACCATGTTTGAGCGTCTCCAAGGCCCTTTAAGCGACATTTCAAAAATTTAAAGGCATCGAAAAAAACCTCTGGTCAGAATATTTATTTATGTACTTAAAAAAATAAAAAGATTTGGAACGGGATTTTCACTCAAAATGCCTCTAAATATCTGTTTATTACAACCAAATTCCCAAATAAATAACTGAACAAGAGGTATTTTAAAAACTTAATTTAAAATTTTGAAAATGTCGCTTAATATATTCTTACGGGAAGGTATCGATATGTAACTGCACGCAAGTGCAAACAAATAGCTGCATATATTTACCCACATCGTTGAATTTTGTTTGTGTGTTTGGGTAGAGTCGCCTAATTTCGAACACTTTTTGAAAATAAGCTTATAATCTGTGTTATTTCTTAGATTTTCAACTTCTATAAACGCAGAATAATCCATGTGTTATTCCTTTAAACCTTGAAGTCCTATCAACTAGTCAAATTTCATCCTAAAGTTTTTAAAAAAGCACTTAAAAAAAGAGGCTTTAGGAAATCCAGTAATTTCAAGTTTTTGTAAATAAAAAACTGTTGGAAGTGTTCTGGGAAACTGTGATTTTTGGTGTGAAAGTTAAACTTAATGCCTGATATAACGCGTTTTCTTGTTAGAAAATATGTAGTTATTTTATTTATGTAACTTAAAGTTTTTACTTAAAGCTTAATAATTTATTAATAAATTGACTGTTCGAACATAGGAAACCTAATTCGTTAGAGTTGCCTGTTCGAACACTAGTGTTCGAATATAGGCAACTCCGTCAAAATTGTTTTATTTCCTTCAGGCAATAAATAGGCTAGTTCAGGAAAATGAGATCTCAGAGGGCTCAGTGTCGAAAATTGAGCAAGCGAATCCAATATTTTCTTTCCTCAGTGACTTGACAGCAAAATTTCTGAGAAATCCTGTTCAAGAGACTGAGATTGCTGAGGACTCTGAGATCTCATTTTCAAGAACACGCCTAATATTATGGAAAATTATTTTTTTTTACGGTTTTACGTCAAGAACACTGAGAGGAACATTGGGTCTAGTATTCGAACACCTTTTTTTTCTTTTCTTTCAGTGTTCGATTCAAGGAAACTCATGTAATTGCTAGCTTCATTTTTTCGAACAGTTTTTGAATTGCGTTCAAACTAAGAATCCGTTAAACTGTTTTTTGTTTTATTTCGTTTTCAAAAGAATTGAATAAAAGCAAATTAATAAACAATTTGTTTAATAAAACTGAGAGAAAATTACTTCTATGATTTTTTTTGGTTGAAACTTTGTACAAAATCTTGTGTTCGAAATAAGGAAACTTTCTGTTCGGGCTTAGGAAACTAGTGTTCGACAACTGGGAAATTTGGCTTTTTTCAGCTTTTGATTTTTTATAAAAAAGTAGTTAAAGTTACTAGAAAAACCTTAAAAGTTATAAAAAATATTTGAGTTTAAGCTGATAAATAATTTTACATCAAATATTTACGTTGAATGGTTTCCTGAGTCAACGATTACTTTATTATGAGATAGAAAAATTGAATAAATATTGACACCTGGTAAGTTGCTTTCCACACCACCTGCATTGTTGCGTCCGCCTGGCCAGGGTAATGCTCCTGATCTGAAAATAGAAAAATAAAAGAAATTAAGACAGTCCCAAGTTCAATCTACTTTAATGGACTTACCCACTTGAATGCGTCCACCGATGTGCGTCTCCTTTTTCGGATGATTCCAAAACTGCTAATATATGAATGGAAATGATTAGAAATGTGGTTTAAGTTTATCTCTAAGTAATCCTAAAGAAAAAAAAAGAAACAATTAAAATAAGTGAATAGTTAAATACAAACCTTTTACAATCCAAAATTGAGTTGCTTGTTGCTGTTGATGCTGTCGCTGTGTTTTGGTTTTGGTGGTGGTTGTTTTTTATTTAATCTTAATGGGCCAGCGCACACGAGATGAATTCTTTCGCCAGAACACTAAGTTTTAAGGAGAGGGAAGCGAAGTGTGCGGAACGAAACGGAATAAAAACTCTACCATGTTTTGAGTGGAAGAACGAGGCAGAAAACCAATACACACACAAGTCTCTCATTTTGAGGTCTGTAAAAAATACTAACACAGTAAAAATATGTACATGTATACATTTTTTAGTAAGAAATCAAATTCATCACAAAGCCATTATGGTTGTATTTGAACTTTATAATTTTCAACCTGTTAGTACAAATAACTGTTTTACATTTAATTATAAGAAGGCAGACTTCATTTTGCTTAATAATTATTATAATACTATAAATTGGGAGCAACTATTTGCAGATAAATCCTTGAATCAAATGTATATATATATATCTTCAAAACACTTTTGTTTGAGGGTGTTCAGAAGTTCGTTTCTGTACTTCGAAAGAGATCTTCTTTTAAATCTCCCTGGTTCAATAAAAGACTTAAGAACTTAGAAAATGTAAAAAACAAGGCTTTAAAGAGATGTAAATTAACAGGCAAATCTGAAGATCGAGTTCGTTTTATGCAACTGCGACGGGAGTTTGATTTTTTGAGTAGATTTCTATACTCACTATATATAAGTTCAGTTGAAAGGGATATCAAATGTAACTCTAAATCTTTTTGGGTTTTTTTAAATCACAACAAAAACATTAATGTTAAAAAAGGAGCCAAGTTCTTATGTGCACAAGAAACCTGTGCGTAAAAAGTCAGCCAAAAAAAGTAATGAGATCTAAAATATATGCCAAGTTTTTAGTTCATGAAGTTCAATATCAAATATCTTAAGTAGAGTAATATCGAAACAATTCCAAATCATGACAGACATTTGGTAATTAATGATTACTGATTAAAATTTGGTGGGTTCACTGGTCAAGTTTTCATACATTTTAATTTGAGATTTAGTAAGTATTTAAGAGAAAACTTGCCAAGTAAATCCACCAAATTTTGATCAGTAATCATTAATTACCAAATTTCTGTCATGATTTGGAATTGTTTCGATATTACTCTACTTAAGATATTTGATATTGAACTTCATGAACTAAAAACTTGGCATATATTTTAGATCTCATTACTTTTTTTGGCTGACTTTTTACGCACAGGTTTCTTGTGCACATAAGAACTTGGCTCCTTTTTTAACATTAATGTTTTTGTTGTGATTTCACTCCTTTTTGCAAAGACTTATTTTGCCAGGTGAAAGTCAAGCCCTACCGCTCTACAAAGTTTCATAATTCTATGACAACCGAAAATGCTCTGTACAAATAATAGCAATTCTGATAAAGTGGGTGGATGCACCCCCCCTGAATGGACAATTCCAAATTTTCGATTTTTTCCTTTCTAGGTACTTCAAGTCCTACCGACCTACCAATTTTCATCGTTCTACAACAATCGGAAGTGCTCCATATAATTTATAAGAATTTTAAGGAATGTGGGTGGATGCCACGACCCCTGAATGCAAGATTCCAATTTTTCAATTTTTCTTTCTAAGTACTTTAAGCCATACCGACCTACCAATTTTCATCGTTCTACAACAATCGAAAGTGCTCCATATAATTTATAAGAATTTTTAAGAATGTGGGTGGATACCACGCCCCCTGAATGCCAAATTCCAATTTTTCAATTTTTTCTTTCTAAGTACCTTAAGCCATATCGACCTACTAATTTTCATCGTTCTACAACAATCAGAAGTGCTCCATATAATTTATCAGAATTTTTAAGAATGTGGGTGGATGCCACGCCCCCTGTATGGAAAATTCCTATTTTTCAATTTTTTTCTTTCTAAGTACCTCAAACCCTACCAACTTACCAATTTTCATTGTTCTAGAACAATCGGAAAAGCTCCATATAATTTATAGAATATTTAAGAAAGTGGGTGGATGCCACGCCCCCTGAATAGAAAATTGCAGATTTTCGATTTTTTCCTTTGTATGTACCACAAGGCCTACCGTTGTGCGAAATTTCAAGTTTCTACGATGTCGGGAAGTGCTCCATAATTTTGATGATCTGTCAGTGAGTCAGTGAGTCAGTGAGTCAGTGAGTCAGTGAATCAGTCAGTCAGTTACGGTTTTTGCGATTTTTGAAGTCCTATATCTTGGGAACTACTAATGCTAAAGAGTTGAAATTTGGTGAGCCACCTGTGTTTGATCAGCCTAGCAAATACTGCGAATTTGAAGTTTCTGACTTTATTGGTACTGAAGTTAGAGGGGGGTTGAAAATCGCCTGAGTTTGTTCCTGTAAAAAGGGTGTAGTGCCGCAAACTTGGCTGGGCACTACCGTGCCCTTTGATTCAAAACGCAAGAATTCTGCATTTCCTAGTTCTATGGAGCTTGATGGAGAGACCTCCTATGGTACCGGAGCTACATGCAATCTTTTTGCTAAGTTTTTTCAAGCGAATTATAATATCGACATTATACCTAATAGTGAAAACCTGTATAATGATATTAGTTCTCAAGTTGATTTCAATGTGTTTTCTCTATCAGATCAAGAAGTATTTGAGGGCTTAAATTCTCTTGATTTAAATATAAAAGCTGGAGTAGATTTGATTCCTCCCTTTTTGATATCTAAATGTGCTGTTTCGCTTTGTAAAGTACTTAAAATTATTTTCAATAATTCGCTCCATTCTGGGGTTTTTCTAGAAGAGTGGAAAATATCATCCATTAGCCCTATTTATAAAAGTGGTCTCAAGCATTTAATTAAGAACTATAGACCCGTCTCAAAACTTTCCGCGATTCCAAAACTTTTTGAGAAGTTGGTGTTCAATAGACTTAGTTTCGCGGTGAAAGAAATTATATCTTCTAGACAGCATGGATTTTGTAGTGGTCGCTCCACTACTACAAATTTGTGTCTGTTTACAAGTTTTTGTATATCTTCTTTGGAAAAAAAATGCAGGTCGATGTTTTGTACACGGATTTCGTGAAAGCGTTTGATAGAGTCCATCATAGACTTCTTTTAAGAAAGTTGGAGAGGATGGGGTTCAAGTTTGGTTTTCTTAAATGGTTGGAATCTTATTTGTCAAATCGGAAACAGATTGTTAAAATCGAAGGCAATCAATCTTTTTTTATTGAAGTTTTATCGGGACTGCCTCAGGGAAGTCATTTGGGACCCCTCCTTTTCAATCTTTTTGTCAATGACATTCCGGACTGTTTGCAATTTTCCAATTGTTTGATGTTCGCAGATGATTTGAAACTATATTCTCAAATTTCTTCAATTGAAAATTGTATCAACTTTCAAAAAGATATAGATGCGTTTTTTCATTGGTGTAAATATAATCATCTTGAGCTAAATATCTCTAAATGTAAGATATTTAGAGCTTCTCGCTCAACATCTAAAGTGCTGTTAAGTTACCGTCTCGGTAATGAAAGTCTTTCAACCGTAAGTGTAATAAAGGACCTTGGTGTAATTTTTGACACTAAGTTGTCTTTTTCAGAACATATACATTTTATAATTTCAAAAGCGAATTCGCTGCTAGGTTTCTTAAAACGCAACACGGGGGTATTTAAAGATTGCTATACTCTGAAAACGATTTACATATCTTTAATATTACCCATACTGGAATACTGTAGTGTAATTTGGTCTCCTTTTTATCAAAATTCCTCAGACAGGATCGAAAATATTCAAAGAAAATTCACGCGCTTTGCTTTGAGGAATTTAAACTGGTCAGACGGTTTGCCCAGTTATGGCTCTAGGTGCGCATTGATAGATTTAAAATCTTTAAAAAGCCGTAGAGAAACCCTTGGAGTTCTTTTTATAAAGGACATACTCAATGGTAGAATAAAATCACCGGATTTACTTGCTCTTATTTCTTTTTATGTTCCTGAGAGAAATCTAAGAAATAGGGACGTTCTTTTTTTGATTCCTAGTCACAGGGTGAACTATGGACTTAATGAACCCATAACTCGCTATTTATCTCTTTTTAATTTAATTCATAGTGAAGTCGACCTTCAAATGAATAGGGATATGTTTAAGAGTATTACTTTTAATATTTTAAATGATGTATAATGATAAATTATTATTAATTGTAGTCAACAGATAATGTATCCATTGATGAATAAATAAATAAATAAATAAATTTTTTCTACCAGAATAATTCATCCCGTGTGCGCTTGCAGTATGGTATGAAACCGGTTTTCCACCCGAAATAAATCATCTCGTGTGCGCTGGCCCAATAGGGGGGCTTACATGGACCAACATGCTCGACAACATGGGAGTTGTCGAGCCATGCTCGATCATTTAAACGCGAAAACAACTGCTGCACCAACATGCTCGACGGATTTCAAAATTTTTTGAAAACTTGCTGGCTCGTCCAACCAGCCAACTTGTGTTAACAGATGCTCGACAACATTGGTATTTGTTTTTGCATTATTTAGCCACGGTGACGGGAAAAAATGGCAACAGTAACAGTGCCGACCTGCCTCCCATCGTGTGCACTTGTTTTCTGTGAAAGTCCGTCGTGTTAAAGGACGAAGCTTTCGTCTCGTTGTGTTATATCTGTGTCTTTTGCATTGTTCCACCCATAATCTGATCCGCCCTTTAATAAAATAAATTAATCTTTCTCGTGTTCCTAAATCTAAATCATAAAAAAACAATATACCTACATATAAACCAAAAATCTAAACTCGCGCCGTGATTACCTACAGCAAAACCCATTCCAAAATACAACAACAAATAATAGCTTAAATGAGTGTCAACAAGAAAATTAAAAAAAAAAAGAAAGAATACAGAAAAAAAACAACATAGTGCAACGAGTGGTAAATCCTTCTCTTCCTTTCCCCTTCACTTCACAGTCGCGCTAGCTTGGTTGTTGTAGGCATTGTGTGTGGTGCTCCCCATACAATGCACGCATCGATTAAGCTAGTATGATTTCAGGCAGATAGCTGTTTGTTTTTTTCTAGTTAACCAGGGCCGGATCAGTACAATTTTGTCACTAAGGCATAACACTAGTGACAAATTGTTATTGTGATGTTCAGATTGGGATCTAGAATAAACACTCATCTTAGTTTATTGTCTGTCTTGTGTTTTTTAGCTAGTTTCGAATATTGAAATGATTGGTAAGTTTAGGGTCGACTTTAGCAACATTCGTGGGCTCAGAAAGAATTTCTATGCCGCGTATGTTTATACTGCAAAAAACAGGCCAGCTGTTTTGGCACTGAGTGAAACTCAGATAGGTGAACATTCTGATCATTCGGAATTTAATCTAAATGGGTATAATTTGGTGCCATTATTCTTTCCCCACCATGGTCTAGCCGTATATATTAGAAAAGATGTTGCATACCAACTTCAACCACAATACGGTTTGTGTTCTAACACAAACTTTAATTTCATGTGGTTAAAATTTACGGTAAACAAGCACATCATTCACACATGCTTTCTTTATCGAAGCCCAAATTTGGACAGAAATTCAACTTTTAATGAGTGATGCTCTGTCCGACTCCATTCAAAGAATTGTTGCCCATTATCCTCACACTGAAATCGTCATTGCGGGCGATTTCAATGTACACAATTCTTCGTGGCTTCGCTTTTCTGGCCAGACAACACCCGAAGGAAGGTATGTTGAGATCTTTTCTGAGTTAAACCATCTTACTCAGCTTGTCGACGAGCCAACTCGAATCCCTGACGTTGCAGGTCAAACCGCCAACACCCTAGACTTGTTTCTTACCTCTAATCCTGATAAATACACGGTGAGTGTATTATCGCCTCTAGGCACGTCAGACCATTGTGTCATATCTGCCAATTTCTCGTGCCAACAAAACTCAGTTAAAGAAAAAAACCCTAGGAGAACCGTTTGGCAATACGAGAAAGCCAACTGGGACGGTCTCAACAGTTTCTTCAGGGACTTTAACTGGTCACTATGCTTCCTCGATAGTGACGTAGACTCCAGTGCAGATATGATTACAAATTTAATTCTTTACGGGATGAGAAATTTTATTCCGAATAGGATAAAATCTATCAAACCGAAAGAGAATTCATGGTTTGATTTGAGCTGTAAAGAGGCTATCAGAGTTAGAGAAGTAAGTTTCCGATGTTATAAAGCCAACCCTACTGAGGAAAACCGGATAAAGTTTAAACAAGCTAGAAAGACCTGTAACGGCCACATTCAAAGAACCAAATTTTTGCATGATCAGAAATTAAGGCAAAAAATACTACAATGTCCCAAAGGTAGTAAAAATTTTTGGTCATTTGTAAAAAACATCAAAAATACAACTTCATCCTCGGTTCCAACGCTCGTCTTCAATGACATTCCCTATGTTAGCTCAGAAGAAAAAGCCAATTTGCTTGCAGCACAGTTTGCTGTTAATTCGACGCTGCCAGAGAGTGTCATGACTCCGCCTGTACTTGAGAGCGCCAATGATTTTATGGGACAAATCTTCTTTCGCACTCGTGCAGTAGCAAGAGTTTTAAAAGATCTTGATGTACACAAATCCGCTGGCCCGGATAGTATCCCTCCCATTGTTCTGAAGAGGTGTTCTTCAACGCTGGCAAAGCCACTGCGTAAGCTTTTCCATCTGTCCTATTGTACTGGTCTCTTTCCGAGTGGATGGAAAACAGCATTTGTCCAGCCTGTCCCTAAAAAAGGCGAATCTTCTTCTCCCTCCAACTACCGTCCAATTGCACTTACGTCCCTTCTTTCCAAGGTCATGGAAACGCTGATTAATCATCAGCTCAAGAAATATCTTGAAGAACGGAAGCTTCTTAATGACCGGCAGTACGGCTTTCGTTGCAATAGGTCCACTGGTGATCTGATGGTATATCTCACCGAGCAGTGGAACAAATCTTTACATCGTTTTGGAGAAAGTAAGATTATTGCGCTTGATATTTCAAAAGCGTTTGATAGAGTTTGGCATCAAGCTCTCTTATCGAAAATGCGTGCATTTGGTATCGATGAATCTCTTCTTCGTTGGATTGGAAATTACCTTTCGGACCGTTCAATACAAGTTGTATTGGATGGTTACAAGTCTGATATTCATAAAATAAATGCTGGTGTGCCCCAGGGCTCCGTTTTGTCTCCGACTCTCTTTCTTATTTTCATAAATGATCTCTTGTCTGAAACTTCCAATCCATTAAATTGTTTTGCAGACGACAGTACCCTCAGCTTTTCATATTCGTTTCAAGATTCACTTCCATGTTCTTCGGATGTGGAACTTGAACGGCAGCGTATGATTAGTTCATTAAATTCTGATCTTGACAGCATTGTCCAATGGGGAACAAAAAACCGTGTAGAATTTAATGCTTCGAAAACTCAATGCTGTCTTCTGTCGTTAAAGCGAAACCCACCCTCTATGCCACTATCCATGAGTGGTACTTGCATCGAGGAAACCGAACAGCTTTCAGTCCTGGGTATGTGCATCACAGACCACCTTCTGTGGAATGATCACATATTCGACGTCGCCAAAAATGCTGCGAAATGTCTAGGTTTTCTTCGAAGATGCAAGAAATTTTTCTCCCCTTCTGATCTGGCTGTAATCTATAAAGCCTTCATTCGTCCAAAGCTTGAGTATAACTCGCATATTTGGGCGGGTGCTCCCAAAACACATTTAAGTCTCTTGGATAGAGTTCAAAATAGAGCTTTAAAATTGATAGGTGATAGAGCTTTAACAGAAACATTTGCATCTCTCGAACACCGTCGCAATGTTTCGTGCCTTTCGTTATTTTATCGATATTTTTACAAACAATGTTCTAGTGAAATAGCCAGTTGCATTCCTCCCCTTAAACAATTCCGCCGTAATACTCGTACTTCTAGGAATGCACATCAGTTTACCCTTGAGCCCAATTTCGGACGTACTGTAAAGTATAGAGATTCTTTTCTTAGTCGCACTACCCGAATGTGGAATGCTTTACCTGACTCTGTATTTCCCTCCCATTTCGATATTCAGAACTACAAAACCAATGTGCATCGGCATCTCCTCTTGAATCCTTCCCTTTTTTCCTAACGCTCGCACTGTGTTTAATCATTTTAAGGGTAGTCATAACCCCTTTAGTGCGCGCTTATTATAAAAAAAAAAAAAAAAAAAAATGAGTTCTGGAGACAGTTTTTCGGATTTTAAGAGACTTTACCAGAGGTTTGGGAAATAAAAAGTGAAGCTTATAAAAAAAAATTTGCAAGCCATACTGCGTGCGTTTGTTCCGAAAATTGAAAAATCGACAACATCAGTATCCATGTAAACGCAAAGTTGGGTGTTCAGTTATTTTTTCCATCGAGCCATGTTGTCGAGCATGTTGGTCTATGTAAATCCCCCTAATGTCAACAAACAAGATTATGCATAGATAGTTGAATAAGCCAGAGACTATACATGTAGATAAACTACTCTGCATAGTGAATGGTGGAGTTGAGAGTCCACTCCACAAGTAGCAATATTTCTCTTTCTCGCTCACTCACCACATTGGAAATGTCAACTTGGTGCAACTAGGGAGTTTGACAGATTTCTCCAATTTTGAAGTAAGAACTAAATCTAGATTAATGAAATGACATATAAAACTAAGGTTCCGTAGTAAAAACTGTTTTATTAAAACCAATGGCATGACAAAGCATTACAAGAATTGATCATCCCGATGCTAAATAAAAATACTCTTCTGTGTACGACTTTTTTTTATTGTTTTTGTCTAAAATTTTATCTGTCAGTTTTCACTTGTCACTTTTGACGTTGGATGCGTCTCTAAACGAGTACAGTAGAGTTAACTACTCTTATTTATGTCGTATTTTAGTTTTTGCTTGTAATTCTTTTAACTACTTGTTAGTGATTTGATGGCGTGAGTTTTTTTTACCATCGGTCAGATTAGCAATATTGGTGAATATGATTTTTGACAGCCAGCCCTTACCTGTTAGCAATCTTGAGGATTGAAAATCCCAACTAGGGGCTCCCTGTTTGAGCTCACTGATTTCGGGCACATTCAACGATCATTTGCCGGTTTCATTAATCAGGGATTAAGAAAAATTAGTGAGGAACAAACTCGTTTCTATATGGCTTTTTAGCAAATACTAATATTCATTTCTAAATGTCAAACTCAGGAACTCGGCACAAATGACATTTAGGTAACACCCATTTTCATTTTTATTTCGGAGGAAAATATAGGTACTCCAATTCAACAGAATGAGCACATGGATATTTTCATAGTTGGTCTTTCAATTTTTTTTCAAACTTTGTGCATTGTCCGAGAATAAATATAAACAATAAAAACTATTTAAAAAAAATTGTTTTACTTCCATCCATTAACTTTTATTACCAGTTTCAATATTTGAGCTTATTCGGTTGACACAAAAGACTGCATTTTCCCTTATGGAAAGACTTTGAAGAGTCAAAAGGTTGCCCGTCATTTTGCCACATGTTCATTTGACATTTGAAAAGTAGTGCTTAAATCCGACAACTGGCAAATTTAAAATTTATTTCAATAATTTGTCGAAAATATATTAAAGTATAAATTTCATGAGTTGCGGAGCCACAAAAGTGAAATTAAGTGTTATTCGTCTGTTAAATCGGTGTGTTGTAACAGCAGTATTAATAAAAAACTGGTATCCGCTCCCTAACACACGTGTTAACTGGCACACGGATAGACAACTTGTCCACTTGATAACTTTTTTTATTAAAAAAGATATGATATCTTTGCAGTATTTATCACTTCACCAAATTCACCACTTCGTCAAATTATGGTGGTTTTCTAATATATGTGTCACATGCATGTACTGCCTTACGAAGTGTATACTGGTAGTAGTAAACGGTGTTATCACACGTGTGCGTGTATATGTAAAGAGGTTATCCGTTCACTAAAGTTATCCGTACGTAAACACACGTCACAGACTATTACACATTTGTTAATAAGAATTACAAGTTAACAGATGTATAAATGCTAGCACGTTGTTATCTTCCGTTTATTAATATGGGGGTAAATAATTAAGTTTTAAAAGCTATGTGTTGGTGAACACTCGCTATGACGTTACACAAAACAAAATATGGCAACCCTTCATCTCATATACAACATACCTTGTATTTTTATACCATGTGTCACATGCATGCACTGCCTTACGAAGTGTATACTGGTAGAAATAAACGGTGCTATCATACGCCTGCGTGTATGTGTTAAGAAGTTATCCGTTCATTATACGTGGATTCTGGCTAGTTAAAGTTATCCGTACGTTAACACACGTCACAGACTATTACGCATTTGTTAACAAGAATTACTAGTTAACAGATGTATAAACGCTATAACGTTGTTATCCGCCGTTTATTAATATGGGGGTAAGAATTTTATATTTTTTATTGTGTTTGCTTAATTTTTTTTTTGTTGAAGAAGCTACTTGTTTGAATGCGAACTTCCTTTTATGGTAAAAGTTACAAACGTGAACTATACGTTGATAAAAGCAAGACAAAAATAAATAAAATTGTAAGGTGAGTTCGACAGTATATTTTTTTTTATTGAAAGTATTCCTTGAACGTGATAAGTTATATGCAGGTTACTACTTCACCCCCAATTGGGAATATCAGGCGGACCCCGGTAGCCAGCGGAGCGCTGGGCCACCACGTACCTTTTTTGCTGTAGCTGCTTTTTTGCTGCAGTTGCTTTTTTTTGCTGTAGCTCCTTTTGTTGTAGCTGTTTTTTCTGTTCGTCTTTCCACCAACTGTATCTCCAACTCGATTTGGCTGAGACTTTCTGTTCACTGGAGATGGTGGTGTTTTGTGAACCTGTCCGTCCGTCTAGACGCGTCTGCAACAAAGTATTTAGGAGAAGTTATCCATCAATTTCACAACCGCTACTCAGAATTATTTCTCGAGCTTTCCGGCCTTGTTTCCAGAATCAGCAACCGACTTCAGTCAGGTGAAAACATAATAAACAAAACAAGGAACACAGGTATTACTTTTTGTGAATCATCTATTGAAACAAGAAAAGAAGAACAGAAGAAGAGTGCATCAAAAGGATGAAAATTCAGATTCAGTGATAGGAATTTTGTGCGTGTTTGTCATTTGTTATGTGTTATGTGTCAATTAGGCGTTGAAGTTTATTTTCCATTATTTACATTTTTCATTTATCAAAGGGCACGGTAGTGCCCAGCCAAGTTCGCGGCACTACACCCTTTTTACAGGAACAAACTCAGGCGATTTTCAACCCCCCTCTAACTTCAGTACCAATAAAGTCAGAAACTTCAAATTTGGAGTATTTGCTGAACTGATCAAACACAGGTGGCTCACCAAATTTCAACTCTTTAGCATTAGAAGTTCCCAAGATATAGGACTCCAAAAATCGCAAAAACCGTAACTGACTGACTGATTCACTGACTCACTGACTCACTGACAGATCATCAAAATTATGGAGCACTTCCCGACATCGTAGAAACTTGAAATTTCGCACAACGGTAGGCCTTGTGGTACATACAAAGGAAAAAATCGAAAATCTGCAATTTTCTATTTAGGGGGCGTGGCATCCACCCACTTTCTTAAATATTCTATTAATTATATGGAGCTTTTCCGATTGTTCTAGAACAATGAAAATTGGTAAGTTGGTAGGGTTTGAGGTACTTAGAAAGAAAAAAATTGAAAAATAGGAATTTTCCATACAGGGGGCGTAGCATCCACCCACATTCTTAAAAATTCTTATAAATTATATGGAGCACTTCCGATTGTTGTAGAACGATGAAAATTGGTAGGTCGGTAGGACTTGAAGTACTTAGAAAGGAAAAAAATCGAAAATTTGGAATTGTCTATTCAGGGGGGGTGCCATCCATCAAATTTATCAGAATTGCTATTATTTGTATGGAGCATTTTCGGTTCGGTTATGAAACTTTGTAGACCGGTAGGGCTTGACTTTCACCTGGCAAAATTAGTCTTTGCAAAAAGGAGTGAAATCACAACAAAAACATAAATGTTAAAAAAGGAGCCAAGTTCTTATGTGCACAAGAAACCTGTGCGTAAAAAGTCAGCCAAAAAAAGTAATGAGATCTAAAATATATGCCAAGTTTTAAGTTCATGAAATTTAATATCAAATATCTTAAGAAGAGTATTATCGAAACAATTCCAAATCATGACAGAAATTTGGTAATTAATGATTACTGATTAAAATTTGGTGGATTTACTTGGCAAGTTTTCTCTTAAATACTTACTTAATCACAAATTTAAAATGTATGAAAACTTGACCAGTGAACCCACCAAATTTTAATCAGTAATCATTAATTACCAAATTTATGTCATGATTTGGAATTGTTTCGATAATACTCTTCTTAAGATATTTGATATTAAATTTCATGAACTTAAAACTTGGCATATATTTTAGATCTCATTACTTTTTTTGGCTGACTTTTTACGCACAGGTTTCTTGTGCACATAAGAACTTGGCTCCTTTTTTAACATTTATGTTTTTGTTGTGATATAATTATCTATATAAGTTTAAGATACCATTAATTTACATTCTTTTTAATTTACATAAATCTTTACCATATCTGTAAGTGAAGGGGGTTTTGTTCCTAGGGCCTGTCATTTTGGAGGATTTTTAGTGCCTGTCAATTTTGTGTTTCCTTTCGTTGATTAACCACCTCCATTGAGCTCACTGAGGGTAGGGAATTGTCTCTAGGTCCTGAACGAAAACAAATTTGATTAGTTTTTTTGGTCTTTTATTTTCAATTTGTTTGTTATTTGGTTTATTTTGTATTTTGAAGACATTAAAGTTTTGATAATTTTTTTGGATTGCTAATTAAGTAATTATTCTATTTTCGATACTATTATTAATTCATACGTTATTTTCTGGAAATTTTCTAAATGATTTTTTTTGAATGCTTGCTAATAAAACTTCACAAAACGCCGTTTTATGAAATTCTGATAGTTTGATTTGGTTTCTTAAATAGAAGCTAAGTTTGTTTGAAGACCTTTTCAGGGGGTGCCGATGGTAGCTTTGGTGAAGAAGGTGTGATCTGAACGCGATCATCCACCATCTTTGGGGAAATCTAACAATGGCCGCAGAGGGTTAAGGCCACGCTGCAACGTCACCAGCAGCGCCTTGGTGTGGTGATAGTCCGTCCGATGTCATTTTAGTTTTTTTCTCTGGCCTGATTTGTGTTTTTGTTGCAGGTGAGGTTAAATTTCGGGTGCAAGATCCCCGCCATTCCGGCGAGCTAAGTGCCGAGCCTCTCAGGCAGGCCGCGTCCCCTGGAACTTGATATTCCTTTCCAATTTCCTACCTCTTCCCTTCCAATTTCCTATCCCTTCCTTTTTCTTACCCTACCTCTTTACCGACACTCCTCACTTCCTCCTGCCTTTGCAACAGCATTTCAGCACATGAACCCTATCAGGAGGTTAAATTTTTTTCCAATTGATGTTCAATGTATTTCCCACAAGAGAAAATCAAAAATGAGTGATATTCATGTTACTTTTTCTAATAACTGTTATATAAACGGATACAACTTTTATTATTGCAATATAATAACAAAACATGTGAGTTTACAAATCTAGAAAAAAATAAATCAAAACTGACGCCTCAAATGCTTTAAATTTAAGATGAAAAATGTAAACAAACTACCCCTACGACGAGAAACAACAACACCAATACTCGTTTGAGAAAAAAGCAACACAGGGATGTAGCCAAGATTATTTAAAACATAAACTGTTTTTTTTTGCTTTGTTAATTATGTTTGTATTGAAAATGAAGTTTTTCAAATACATGTCAAAATTCTTGTTTGGAATAAAATTTCTTGCATCTCATCGATATTTACCAATTTAATTACGAAAAAAACTTTTTCAGAATTTTTTTTTTGGAAATATTTAAATATTGTAATATTTTCTCAGGTTCGTTAATAAAACTTAATTACTTTATTCAAAGCTTCCACTTATTTATTTCGCAAAATAAAACACTTTACTGTTCTACTACAAACAAAACGATTTATTATTCACCACTGAATTAATTCACAAACTTTACTTTTCACTTTTATTACAACCAACTTTATTTATTCACGATTAAAAACAAACCCCCATATTAATAAACGGCGGATAACAACGTGCTAGCGTTTATACATCTGTTAACTAGTAATTCTAATTCACAAATGCGTAATAGTCTGTGACGTGTGTTAACGTACGGATAACTTTAACTAGCCAGATTCCACGTATAATGAACGGATAACTTCTTAACACAACACGCAGGCGTATGATAGCACCGTTTACTACTACCAGTATACACTTCGTAAGGCAGTGCATGCATGTGACACATGTATTAGAAAATCACCATAATTTGATGAAGTGGTGAATTTGGTGGAGTGATAAATACTGGAAAGATATCATATCTTTTTTAATAAGAAAAGTTATCAAGCGGACAAGTTGTCTATCCGTGTGCCAGTTAACACGTGTGTTAGGGAGCGGATAACAATTTTTTATTAATACTGCTGAAACTTTGTCACTGCCATTATTATTATTATTTACAATATTTTTATTAATTCTCAAAGGTTTTTACATTGGTTATTATTTACTATTTACAATAATTAATTAATTTCTTAAGTCTAATATTTTTTAATCTGCGAGCACAGAAGGGGCTCTGCTTCGTTAAGTAGGTCATTTTTCATTTTTACATTTTTGTATTACAAAAGTTTCTTACTGTGTCGCTGCCGTTCAAACATGTGCCTTTACTTATTTGACAAACTTTGGAAAGTAATGGAAGTTTCTGGTCTCTGCTTCCATAGCTTTCCATAGGGAAAATTTCCCAATAATTTCCCTTCCAAAAGCTTTTATTTGACAGCTGGTACATCTGCTATAATTCGGCAGATGGCGCTTCTTTCGTTTGAGAGTTGCTATAATTAAGGGTATGTTTGCACTGCAACCGTAAGCTTTATTGTGTTCGTTTGTTTGCTTTTCGGAGTCGTTATAGTTCAAATATGGAAAGTCATTACAATATTTTAAATGCTTCTTCGCTATACCGAATTTACACTTGCTGCCAGTATAATGACAAAAATAATTAATTGGTCCATTCTTCTGTTATTTTTTTGGTCATTATATTGCCAGTTCTCCAATCGTATAAATGCGGCATTAACAAAAGACGCAGGCACGATTGAAGTGTTATTATTTCCTGCTATTTTTAGAGGGTACAAATTTTGAAAATAAAAATTGTAAAAAATTAAATGCAAACATTTATTTATTCAATAAAGGGTGTTATTGACCCATTACTGCAAAGTTTCGGTGATGTAAGCTTTTACTTATAAGAAAATATATGATATAAAAATCTTTATAATTGACTCTTGAGAATTAATCAAACCCCTTCCTTGACTACGTACCAGTGATGTTCAAAACCATGTAAAAAACTATTTTTTACCTTTTCTACGTTTAAGTAGGTAAAAAACGAGTAAATAAGTGTAAAAAACGTAAAAAAACCCGTAAAAAAGGTAAAAAAGAGGTAAACAAAGTAAATTACTGAGAAAAAAGAGAGAAAATGAGAGGCATTGTCATTATCTGTCAAAATGTAAGTAAATAAAGAAAATTTGCAGCCGTGTCTCGTCTCGTGTGTCACGTCACGTGTCTTGAATTTTAGTGCCAAAAATATAGTTAATTTATTTAAACTTTTAGCTTTTTGTATTTTCAAAATAAAACTAACTTAATGTTTAAAAACTTTCTACTTTTCAAGAATATTAAAAATTATAAGGGCTCAATCTAACAAAAAGTGTTTTTTTTTTAGTTATTACATGGTTTAACAAGTACTTTGACATCAGGCAAAATCATTATTTATTGACATCGAAAGAACAAATAAATATTTGAAGAATTTTGTAATGAAAAACTTGGAAGGAAATAAATTAGGAAATGTTTTTATAAACAAGTTGGGTTTTTAAAACATTTCATTGAAAATAAAAACCCAATAGTTTTTTAGATATCAATTCTCATCCTCAGCTTTGAAGCGTTAACCAATTTTGATGATTTTCCGTGTTTTTTTTACTTTTTTACCTTTTTTACGTTTCTTACATAAACATAGTAAAAATAAAGCAGGTAAAAAACCAATGTAAAAAACGTAAAAAAACTATGTAAAAAACGTAAAGTAAAAAAGTCGAACAACACTGCTACGTACATGACACCAATTTTGCTTAAGACATGAATCCATTTTGGAAAGCAACAACAACAATACAGGTTCGGTTAATATAAGAAATATAGGAAGTTATACATAAGTTTTGATACATATTCTTCTTAATTAACTAACTCACATAAATTCGTATTTTATTGCAACTATAAAATCAATACGTGTTCATAGAAAATTAACTAGCAAAAGCAATGTTTTCAGACCATTTTTTGGTTTTCTGTTATGGGAAATACATTGAATGTCAAAATGAAACAAATGTATCCCCCTGATAGAGTTCACGCGCTGACCGCTAGGTGCCGTGACTCCATTCGCCAGTTAGGGGTATTAACCCTGAGGCCACACGTGCAAGTACTTGCAAGCAAGTTGGCTACATACACATTCCCTGTCAAATTCGTAATTTGCATTCCACTTGCCTCCCACTTGCTTTCCACTTGCATTCCACTTGCTTGTCTCCCAACTTGCTTCTCAACTTGCTTCACTACTGGCTTCAAAACTTGCATGCCAGTTGTTCGGGTTATGAACAACTGTATAAATTAAGATCAGTCTAAGCGGTTCTTTTGAAAGAAAAAAAAAGGTCTGTTAGCTAGATAACTGATTAAATAAGAACAGCTTATTTCTTCTACGTTAAAGAAAGGAATGAATCAGCATTTTATTAGAATTCTTGATTGAGCTTATAGAACATTCTATTTTGACATTTCATTTGTTGTAGATGAATGCGTTCCGCCGGTGGTTAGATTTTAGTTCGATGGACGTGTTCGGCAATTTAATTATGAATCGTAAACATTCTCCCCCACCGATGAGCGAAGATCATCAATTTGTCTGCTATCAATAGTCCTTTGCCTCACTGTTGTGTCATCTTCACTGTTCTGGTAGCCAGGTTCAAGTCAAACTCTCAAAATACTTGTCCATGCGTTTTATTACATGAAAAGAGAAGACGGATTATTAATATGATTTTTGATTACATAAAAGCAACTAATAAACAAAACAGTTATGCGATTGAAAAAGGAGATACATAATGTAGATTCTGAAAAGTCATCAGTTAGTCGATCAGCCCATTCTTGTTCGTGAAATAGTTTTATTCAATAGGAAACGATGATGTTCTGATGTCTTCTATTGTCAACAGTTCCAGATTGTGTAAATTCATTTGAATGTTGAATTAAGTGTAGAAAATTGAACTAATTATTTTGATTTTGTATTAATTTATGTAGTGTTTGTGAGGCGCTGTCATGTGTCCCTCGTTGGTGTGCTTGTGACGTTCATGAATGAATGTTTATGAGTAGAAAACAGTGGACTGTATGTTTGTAAAATGTGTGTTGTGCTGGGTTTGCCATGAGTGTGTGCATGAGGGTTTGGGTGTTTTCTATTTTATACTTAAATGACTTCTGTTATGAAAACAGTAGGATGCATGAGTTTTCAAACGATTTTTTTTGTAGAGCTGTTGGGAGAAGCAAATAATTTTGTATTTTTTTTTTTTTTTATTTTGTATAGGTGATTCAATAATTAGCATGTAATTATGTCGATGAAGAATGTACATCGTTGCATGGAAGTGGGCATAATTTTGTGATTGGTCTCCGGAATTCCCCTTGAGATGTTTTAACTTGTACTACTCTTGTTATATTGTCTGCTCCGGGATATGTTGCGACTATGCGGCCTAAGCTCCATTTCGTAGGTGGAAGTCGTTCGTCCCTGATGAGCACTAAATCATCTCTCTTGAGTTGTGGTTGCGGTTTCAACCATTTTGGACGTTGCTGGAGACGGCTCAGATACTCGGTCTGCCACTGGTTCCAAAACGTCTGCAAATGAACTTGAATAGTCTTCCATCTGTCTACTAAATTTTGTTTTCTAAAGGTCAGGTCTCCTTCGGGAACAGTAAATATGTTTTGTCCGATGAGGAAGTGTGCCGGTGTTAACGCCTGGAAGTCCGCTGGATCTTCTGTTAGGGGACAGAGGGGTCTCGAATTGAGGCACGCTTCGACTTGTGTCAAAAGTGTGGTGAGCTCCTCGTAGGTAAGTGTCCCGTTTCCAACAATACGTTTGAGGTGGAATTTTACACTCTTCACACCTGCTTCCCACAATCCTCCAAAGTGGGGAGAAGCAGGGGGAATGAAGTTCCACTGTGTTCCTTCGGTTACTAAGACGTTGGCAATATGATGAAAGTCCTGAATTCCATTCTTCAGTAAACGACGTAGCTCAGAGTCAGCACCAACAAAGTTGGTGCCACAATCACTATAAATTTGGGCGCATACACCCCGCCGGGCAGCGAACCTCCGATAAGCAGCCAGAAATGCCTGAGTTGTTAAATCGCTGACCGCTTCTAGGTGTAGGGCTTTGGTGGCCAAGCAAATAAAAATAGCCAGGTACCCTTTATAGCACTTAGCTCCACGGCCTTTCCAAGATCTTATATTAATGGGGCCCGCATAATCAATACCGGTATGGGTGAAGGGTTTTGATATTGAGACTCGGGGTGCAGGTAGCTTCCCCATCAGTTGGTGAGATTTTTGAGCCCGAAATCTGTAGCATGTGACGCAGTTGTGAACATGCTTTTTTACAGCACTTTTCAGTTTGAAAATCAAAAATTTGTTTCTGAGGTGAGCCATCATGAGTTGAATACCTCCGTGCAGCGTCTTTATATGTGCATCGCGTATAATTAATTGTGAAAGCTTGTTGTTTGGGTCCAATATGTAGGGATGTTGTTGGTCATAAGGGATGTTTGCTTGACTAAGTCTTCCGCCGACTCGGATAACACCATACCCATCTACGAATGGGTTCAAAGATGCCATACCTCTGGTTTTTGTGATGCCGTCTGGAAACATTTGCTGTTGTGCGACCCAAATCACATTCGCTGTGGCTTCATCAAGTTCCTTTGCTGAAAAAGGTATGCCTACGGTGTTGTGCTTTTGAAGGCTTCGTGCGAAATAGCAGAACTTGTTATGGTTTTGACGAGAAATGTTAATGAATTTTTTACAATACGCAACAATTCTTACTAGCTTTTGGAACGATGAAGTTTTGTTGATTAGTAGCAAAATCTGATTGTCTTCAGCTTCCAGTCGGAGACAACGCGTACGTTTCTGTCCTTCTTCGGTCATCAAATTGATGGGCTGGATTGGCAAAATAAAATCCCAAGAGGTGTGCAAGAATTTCGGTCCCTTCCACCATAAATGCTCTTGTATTAGCGCCGAGGGCAAAACACCACGAGAGGCACGATCGGCTGGATTCTGTTCGGTGGGAATATGCTTCCAAATTGATGAATCAGTGAGCCGTTGGATTTCTCCAACTCGATTTGCGACAAAAGTTTCCAGTCGTGATGGCGACGACAGTATCCAGCAAAGAGTAATTGTTGAGTCAGTCCAAGCGTGAATCTTTGCTTCCGTTAAATTGAGAATGTTTGTGGCATGATTTAAAAGCCTGGCTAGCATGACTGCTCCGCAAAGTTCCAGCCGTGGTATACTCACAGGTTTAAGTGGGGCGACGCGAGTTTTGGATAACAAGAGGTTCATGTGGACAGAATCTCGTTCATCTAGTACTCGGATATAAACTGCAGCACCAAAGGCCTTTTCCGATGCGTCTGAGAATCCGTGAATCTCAACTTTCTTGAAATGTTGTCCAGACTGAACCCATCGAGGCAAACGGATCTGGTTTATAGCCTCCAAATCTTCAAAAAATACGTTCCAGTTCCTCCTAAGCTCTTCGTCAACTGGCTCATCCCACGTCAGCTTTTTCGCCCACAGCAACTGCAAAAAACATTTAGCTTTGATAACACACGGAGAAATCCACCCCATGGGATCAAAAAGTTTAGCTATTGTGGATAATATAGATCTTTTGGTTGTTTGTGGATGAGTTGGTGGCACATAGCTGTATAGAAAGCTGTCTAAAGTTGGGTTCCAGTGAATTCCTAGCATCTTCAGTTGTTCCGAGGTGTCTGAAGGGAACGCAAAAGTTGTTTCCCGTTCTTCTACTGGTACTTCCCTTAACAGACTCTTGTTGTTGGATGTCCACTTACGTAGATCCAGTCCAGCTGCTCCCAATGTTTGTTTTACTTCTCTTATTTTTATTTCAGCTTCTTCGATGGTGTCTGCTCCCGAAATAAGATCATCCACGTACATCTCTTCTCGGATCATCCTTGCAGCTCGGGGAAACACAGGTCTTGCCTTCTCTGCCAGCCAGTTGAGGGTTCTTATGGCCAAATACGGAGCAGATGCTGTGCCGAAAGTCACTGTTTTAAGACGGTAGACTTTGATGGGCTCGGATGGATCACTTCGCCACAATATCAATTGGTAATATGAATCGTTTTCACTAACCCAAATTTGGCGGTACATTTGTTTTATGTCAGCCGTAAACGTGTACCTATAAAGCCTCCACCTGAGAATGACATCGATGATATTGTTTTGTAGTGCTGGTCCAGTCATAAGCATATCGTTGAGCAAGGATCCATCAGACGTTTTAAACGAGGCATCGAAAACTACCCTGAGTTTGGTAGATGAGCTGCTCTCTTTTATGACGGCATGGTGAGGCAGGAAGCAATGGGGTGTATCCTCCAACATATGATCATCAACCTCACTCATATGACCCATCCGCAGATAATCTTGAATGCATTCAGAGTACTTTCTATGAAAATCCGGGTTTTTGCTTAAACGTCCTTCAAGCTGCTTAAATCGCTGCAAAGCACCTTCTTTTGAACGTCCGAGTACAGGATAAACGTTGCCTTTGAATGGAAGGGCGACTTTACAACGACCATCTGCTAGACGCTTGACGTTCTTCAAAAAATGTTCTTCACAAGCAACATTCTCAGGAGTTTCGACATTTTGAAACGGTGCCTCTTCTAACTCCCAGAATTGGCGCATGTTATTATCCAGATTGCATGTCTGGTGAAGACTTTGCACAGAATGCAATGCGATTGAGGCGCGTCCGAAGACAATCCATCCGAGTTTTGTGTTTCGGGCTAAAGGCAAATTAGCTTGGTTTGGCCTAGCCAATTCTGGCAAAAGTATGTCAGCTAATACGTCACTACCCAATAACAAATCAACTTTGCCTGGTTTAAAAAAGAATGGGTCGGCTAACTTCAAGCCATCGAGGTGTGTCCAATCCACCACAGGAAAAGTTTGAGCCGGGATATGGCCACATAGTGACTTATAAACGAGGGCTTGGGTGTTAACTGCAAACTCTGAATGGTAGGAACCAATAGATATATCAACAATTTTGTTACATGTGCCGCTATTGACCATACCTAAGCCAGACACCTCCACAAAAGTTGATTTGTGACTCAAACGTAATAACTGAACTGCCGACTCTGTAATGAATGATGCCTCCGACCCAGAGTCTAACAATGCTCGAAGCGAAACAACTTCCCCTGATGTACCGATGACCTTAACAATCGCCGTAGCTAACATCACTCGAGTGTTCGTGTGTGGTACAGAATGATAAGTGTTGATGGATTTACTGGAGCAGGGATGATCTCCATTTGGCACATCACGATGAGTTGGAGCACCTTGATCGATATTGGATGGCCTAAAACTCGGAGCATTTGGATTAATTGAGGTAACATCACCTTTGTTTTGTTCATAAGAGTTTTTATAAGATATGGCCTTTAAAGGAATAGGATTTGACAGATGACTATTTTGTAAAGAAGAATTATGTAACAATGAATGATGGGGCTGCTGACAATAATAACATCTACGTGTACTTGGACAACTATCTGACAAATGACTGTAAGCAAAACAGTTTCTACACAAACCTAGCTTCAAAATGGCTTGACTGCGGTCGTTGATGCTCATTTTCAAAAAGCGATGACATTTGCGGATGGAATGTTGACCTTTATTACACAGTTTACATGTAAACTTGGATGTGGTGGTTTGAGCATGAAAACAATTTCGATTAGGAACCTTTTTGGATGGTTCTAATGATGTTTTTCCCTGCTGATAATTGACAGCTTCTAGAGTGCGAAACCTTGTTTCAAGAAACTGTTTAAATTCTGCAAACGTTGGTAGTTCTTTGGTGTTTTCCTTGGATCCCAGTTTCTCCTCCCAGAGCTGCTGTGTTTTCGGTGGTAGCTTTTGCAATAAGACGTATATTAGCATCACATCACAATGTTCCACAGGCACCTTAAAGCTTTCGAGACTGTGAATTATCTCCGTTGACGTATCAAGCAACTCTTTGATGGCTTCAGATCGCTCCTGGTTTATAGAAGGCTGGTTAAAGAAGCACTTCAACTGTGTGTTGACCAAAAAACGCTGATGGTCATACCTGTCCTGCAAAATAGCCCAAGCTTTAACATAATTGCCATTGGAAATAGATAAATGTGACAATATTTTCTCTGCCTCACCCGAAACACTGGTTTTTAAATAATGCATTTTTTGTATCTCTGACAAAGAGGAATTATGATGAACAAGAGAAACAAACAGATCACGAAAACCCCTCCAAGACTCATAATTGCCTGAAAAAGCTGGCACTGGAATATTTTTTAGCTTAATGTCAGAATTGTGAGTGGATATAGTGATATTTGCACCAGCTTCAGTAACGTTAACCTTGTTTTCTTTGGCTTTAGCCTTGTCCAATGCATCAAGCAAATCCGCACGGTAGTCAAAGTACAATTCACGAATCTTATCATAAACCTCCTCTAATTCAGAACATTTATCATCCTCACCATCTGACAAAGACCCTATGCACCCCTCATAAACACTCTCTGCTGATACCATAGAAGTCTCTAATGACGTTAAGCGACCTGACAAATAATTTGCAGTACGGGTGCTGGACTTCTTCTTTGCAAAATTTGACATGTCTTTCTCTAATTGGGTAAATACTCGTATGAGTTTCGGTTGCTTCATTTTCAAGTTTATTTTATTTTACGATAAACGCACGAAAATAATAAGAATTAAATTACTCACATGTAAATCTCTGCACCTCTCAGTCCAATATGATCAAATTCTTGGTGACGGTGGCACAAAACACACAATAGGGCAGCAGCAACAACAGCAATTAAGTGATTCCTCCAGAAATCGTAGAAAATCTAGCTTACGCAGCAGCAGCACACAAAAGCAACAAAGGCAGGTACAAAAAAAATGCAGAAGCTTTTCCAGACTTCGATAAAAATTCAGAGTTCTCCTTGGTACAATTTGCACACAAAAAACAGCAAATTACAAAAAACAATCAAATACGAAGTTCATACGATGTGCAACTTGGAGATTTGCTTTTTTTTTCTCAAAAGATCTGGCTCATGGACCAAAATGTTCGGGATATGAACAACTGTATAAATTAAGATCAGTTTAAGCGGTTCTTTTGAAAAAAAAAAGGTCTGTTAGCTAGATAACTGATTAAATAAGAACAGCTTATTTCTTCTACGTTAAAGAAAGGAATGAATCAGCATTTTATTAGAATTCTTGATTGAGCTTATAGAACATTCTATTTTGACATTTCATTTGTTGTAGATGAATGCGTTCCGCCGGTGGTTAGATTTTAGTTCGATGGACGTGTTCGGCAATTTAATTATGAATCGTAAACACCAGTTGATAAGCAAGTTGCTTGGGTTTGTTTGTGCTAGTGAACAAATGTGAATGTATTGCAACTTGCTTGCAAGTACTTGCTCGTGTGGCCTCGGGGTAATGCAACTTCGTAAAACACTAGATAAGTTTACAATTTGGTTAAATTTATCTTTCGGTTAATGAACTGTCAACCAAGGATTTTGCTGCGGAAAATTAACCAAATATTAGGTAAAACTTATCCAAACGTCATTGTGACTTTTAGGGCAAGTTTTTCAGTTCAGACCTAGCTCTTAGTTGAATCAGAGTTAGCTAATCCTGAAAATAAATTACCCCGAGTTAACTCAGGAACAGTTTTTCAGTAGAGGACTAACTCTATCTTTCAGTTGCCAAAAATCTAGGGCCAACGATGTGTGATACTGTGGATATCACCCTTCTACGCCTTTCACGCATCGGAATAGAGATGGTGCCACAATGAAATTGCACTGGCATAACTGTTTTTATCGAAATCAAGATGGCGCCACAACTGAAAAGGCCCTCAATTTGGTCCCTGAGTTAACTCAGCAAATTAGACGAGTTAGCTCGGATTTAACTTAGGTTTTCAACTGACTGAAAAACACGTTTATGGAGTTAACTCAGGTTTAACCCCGAGACTAGGATGATCTCGCACTGAAAAACTGGCCCTTACATGCCAGCTCCACTGGGCATGAGCCATGCTTTGACTATGAACATGTCTTGAAAAAAACCAATGGAGTCTCAAAAATCCATGTCTGAGCAGTGACATATCCATACAAATCAGACTGCTGATTGGATTGTGGTTTGTATGTTGGGCATCGCTCATGTCTAGTGGAGCCAGCATGTTATGCCAGATTTACACGATTGGAAAACTGCCAGTATAATGACAAAAGCAACAACAAAAGAATGGACAATTTCGTTCTTTTTGTCATTATACTAGCAGCTTTCCATTCGTGTAAATCCGGCATTAAGGGACCCCCAAACCAACGCGAAACATTCGCCGACGACTGTTTTTTGTTGTTGTTTGGCGTTGTGTATTTGTCATATTTTGTGCTATTGTGAATGATTCGCTGCGAATTCGCGTTGGTTTGGGAGAGCCTTTAAGGTTCCCCCAAACCAACGCGAAACATTCGCTGACGACGCGAAATCATTCACAATAATACAAAACATGAAAGATACACAATGCTAAACAACAACAAAAAGTTGTCTGCGAATGATTCGCTACGAATTCGCGTTGGTTTGGGAGAGCCTTTAAGCGTGGTACAAACCTAAAGCGTGGTACACATTATCAAACCTGAGTGTCAGCCATGTTGGATATCAAACCGAACTGAAAATGTGTACACGCTGAATGATGGTTTGACACTCAGAACTGCCTGCTCACCAAATTTTTTGATACTGCGTGACAACCCTCGGTTTGTTGGGTGGTTGCTCGATGATGTGTACACAATTTCATTCATGAGCCGTCATTCACGGAACAAAACACGAATTTTTGTAGCGAATCAGTGGAAAAAGTGCAAACAAAATAAGAAAAAGCTCGTGTGTGTCATGTAAAAAAGGAATTAACACGATTCGTGGCGGAAATAGCCTTAAAATAAAAAGAAACAATTTTCAGAGAGTAGTGGAATTTCTTTGCCTGACGCCCAACATAACTGATAAGTGTGTACGCGTGACACTCAGGTTTGATAATGTGTACCACGCTTTAAGCGTGGTACACATTATCAAACCTGAGTGTCAGCCATGTTGGATATCAAACCGAACTGACAATGTGTACACGCTGACTGATGGTTTGACACTCAGAACTGCCTGCTCACAAATTTTTTTGATACTGCGTGACAACCCTCGGTTTGTTGGGTGGTTGCTCGATGATGTGTACACAATTTCATTCATGAGCCGTCATTCACGGAACAAAACACGAATTTTTATAGTGAATTAGCGGAAAAAGTGCAAACAAAATAGGAAAAAGCTCGTGGGTGTCATGTAAAAAAAAGAATTAACACGATTCGTGGCGGAAATAGCCTCAAAATAAAAAGAAACAATTTTCTGAGAGTAGTGGAATTTCTTTGCCTGACGCCCAACATAACTGATAAGTGTGTACGCGAAGCTTTTCACGCAGGTTTGATATCCAACATGCGTGACATGCGGTTTGATAATGTGTACCACGCTTAAGAGATTGAATTAGGCGTGTTTGTGACTTTTAGAATTAGGCATGTTTAGAAACATGATATAAATGAGATCTCAGAGAACTAAAAAAGCTCTGAATGTTATCTGTAACTATCGCATTGCCAATAGTTGGCGATAAAAGTTGTGAATTAAAACATATTTTATACAAAAAAAATATAATTAAAACGTCTACATTTACTCAATGATTAAGGCTCTGCCCAACCAACGCGAAATTATAGCGGAGCATTCGCAAAGACAGTTTTTTGTTGTTTTTTATTATTGTGATCTTTCAATGATTCGTTTTGATTTGGCAGAGCCTCTAGGAAAGCTACTTTTCGCAAATTATTAAGGTAGAACTGTAAAGTCTCACCCAAACCAATGGGAATCTTTCGTTGGCGACGATGAAACTACATCAACAACGTAATGTTTTCATTTACAACAACGTATTGTTATTAATGTTTTTGCATTCTTAAAAGTAGGAAGCTGTTAGAAACAGATGTCATTAGAAAATGAAAAGAGTATCTTTCTGAACTGTCAAAATCAGAGCTAAGCCATAATTCACTCTTTCTCTATTTTTCGTTCCTACCTCAACAAATTTCAGTTTCACTTCCGTGAAGTGTACTCGGGGCGCTCTTTTCACTTCCAAAAGCAAAAGTTAACGAAAATTAAGAAAAGGACATGGGCGTGACATATGATTTGTTTGTATTCGCTGATTTTCATCCGACCTTGCGACTATTATAGATCTACCTTACAACGCAATTATTGTCATGTATCTTGGGGTAGAATTATAATTGTCGATGTCTCACTGAAGTGGTCAGTTGAAAATGAGCGAATACATGAAAACCATAGGTACTCATCTCACGGGAGTATAACTGGCATTTGGTGAAGTTGGAAAGAAAAAAAACAGAGAGATGATTTATTTTACTTAAGTAAAATTTTCGTCACTTCTTCTTTAGACTGTTTAGAAAACAACTTTTCATGCTTTTCGTATTTGTCGTTTAACGAACAGCTGATTCAATTACACAGTATTTAACCAAACTAATAAAAAGGTCGTTCATGCAAACTTTTGCGTAAACTTATCATTTTACACAAATTTGTAAACTTACGACCAGTGTTAATTGCTCATCGAGCAATTTCAAGTGTAAACACTTATTAAAATATTGTAATTTCACCCTTAACTAAAATTTAAAACTTCCTTACCGAGCTTCATATCACTGTAAACTATACCTAACTTAACTTACTCAAAAATGCTATATATAGCAATCCTCTTCCTTCATTTCCGCCTTTTTTTACAGACGAATAAAACACGAAATAACCTTATCTAAGAGTTATTATAAATTAATTTGGATTACATACTAATACATACTTTAATTTGAATTATAAGACGAAACTAATGAATTTGTAACTCTTTAACAACCGATAAAAACGTGTTTTAGTTAACAAAAAAGTTTCTGCTGCCGCCAAACTGCGACAACAATTTACAAATTCATTAAAATAACTTGTATTCCCGCAAAGATGTCATCAAATGAAAATAATCCTGCTGCAGCTGGCTTCTCCAAGTCTAGATTAATGACCAGAACACCACCACCAAGTGAAATCCCGCAGCAGCCACCACCAACAGAGGAGTTTAATTGTCGTTCTTGTGCAGCCCCAGATTCTTCAGAGAATATGGTCCAATGCGATCTTTGTGAAGGCTGGAACCACTACTCATGTGCTGGCGTGGATATTTTCATCAGAGAAGAAGCAGAGTTCATCTGTAAAACATGTTGCGCAGGTAAGAATATTTGCTATCCTTGGTTTTCAGAAGTGTTGTCTGCACCTACTGCTAAGCTTGCCAATACCACCACCGAAATTTTAGCTGCTGCTACGACTGTTGCAGCTTCTAACACTGCTCACCCTAACCTGTATGCAGCACCCTTTATACCCTCCGTCACTGGTGCTTTGGCCAATTCAACTCATCTAAATTTGTTGCAAGCACCCTCAACCACAGGTGCTCTGATAACTACAGCTTCTTTTAACGCATCTACCGCAGCTACTAAGATTTCAGCCGTAACCGCCACCGCCACCGCCACCGCCGTGGCCACTTCCACAAATACTTTAACCACAGCTATTCCTTTGCTACCAGCCCTTCCCATTTCCTCTAAAACTGGAGTGCGTACTTCAGGAAGACAACAAAAGGATTCAAATGGTTCCATCTGTTCTAAACTCTCAAAGGCTCATTCCGCAAAGTATCTCCAAATCGAGTTACAAATGTTAGACGAGGAAAGGGCCCTCAAGGAGAAACGCATCAATGAAGTACGAGAACTCCAACAAAAGGAAGATAATGATTACCTATCAAGGAAATACCAGCTTTTGTCACAAATAGCGGATGCCTCATCAGATGATGAACCTAACGGTGGTGATGGAGACTCCTCTATATCAAGGACGAAGGTCAACAATTGGTTATCGAAGAATCCAACTCAAAACTGTCTACAATCGACAACGAAGTTTATGAAGAAATTTAATCTCGCCGACCCTGCACCTAAAAATACAAGTTCGCCTGATCAAGTAGTCAACACCACATGGGTTCAAACATCCGACCAGCATCATCCACTACGTCAGCAACAACATCAAAGGGCAACAACAAACGATGTTCCACACCCCTCACTGAACCACATTCCCTCATGCCAACAACCAACTGCCAATGCAAATATTCCTCGTCAGCCATTGTCCTCGGAGCTACTACATCTACCACATGATACTGCACCTCAAAACGATAACAAAAATATAATGTTATCTAGAAGCCATATCGCAGCTCGACACGTGATGTCCCGAGATCTTCAGACATTTGGTGGAAATCCCGAAGAGTGGCCAATTTTTATATCCAACTATAATCGGACATCGAAATTGTGTGGTTTTAGCGACGAGGAAAATATGATGCGGTTACAGAAGACACTGAAGGGAAAGGCACTCGATACTGTGAAAAGTTTACTGACTCAACCCAATTGTGTCTCTCGTGTTATCTCCACACTAAATGCCTTGTTTGGTAAACCCGTTATGATTATTCAAGCGGTCCAGAAGAAGATTCAAATGACTCCGGCACCAAAGGCAGACAAGTTTGATACGATCATTAATTTTGCCCTCGAGGTCCAAAACTATTGTGCTACAATAGAAGCTTCTGGATTGGTGGCCTACATAAATAATCCAACTCTTCTACAGGAGCTCGAAAATAAACTGCCACATGAGCTTCGTCTGAACTGGGCAATTTATAAGCAGACAATTGGAAACTGTACTCTTTCTAATTTTAGTGAGTGGATGTTTAGAATAGCCGATGCTGTCAATGGCCTTACAGCTCCTTTAGCTTCTACTTCGACTGATTCTACTTAAAGAGGTAACTGGAGTTCAAAAGACAGAGGATACCTAAATATTCATCTTGAGAGTAAAACCGACAAGTGCTGTATCTGTAATGGAAGCTGTATTTCTTTTGCTGATTGTGCAGACTTTCAAAAACTAAACCGAGGTGAGAAGTGGTCAGCTGTTAGAGAGAATAAGCTATGTCGACTTTGTTTAATTAAGCATGATTACAACAAATGCATCTCAAGATCAGTCTGTGGGGTAAACAACTGCACGTTCAAGCATCATACGCTTCTTCACAACAACGAAAAAAAAACAAGGCAGAGCTTCTGCACAACATCACTCAAATATTCATCGTCATAATTCCAACTCTGCTCTGTTTCGTGTTGTTCCTGTCACCCTCTTTGGAAATGGAACTGAATTGCAAACCTTCGCGTTCTTGGACGATGGTTCCTCTATTACACTTTTAGATCAAGAGATCGCTAAGCAACTGAACATAAGAGGAAAGCCAGAACCATTGTGTTTGAAGTGGACTGGGAACACGCGAAGATATGAAAACGCTTCCGAGGTTCTCTCTTTGCATATATCTAGCACAACACCTAATTCTGAAAGGGATGCTTTGACTGATGTGCACACGGTAGAAAGTCTTCAGCTTCCCCATCAAACCATAAGCCCAAAAGCTTTAAAAGAAAAGTTTCAGCACCTGAGGGGGCTGAATATTCAAGGCTATGAAAATGCAGTTCCTCGTCTACTTATAGGTCTCAATAATACCCAACTTGGGCTTCCCATGAAAAGCAAAGAAGGAAGTTTACTTGAGCCCGTAGCAACTAAAACGCGACTTGGGTGGATTGTACATGGTAATTGCTCTGACGATGCTTCCAGAAATAGAATGGTTACTGGGCACCATAGTTCCCAGATTTGTGAATGCAACAATGATGATCTGCAGCAATTAGTTAAAGAGTTCTTTGATACAGAAAGTTTTGGAGTTTCAAACTCCGCAAATGCCACTTTATCAAGCGATGACCAGCGAGCCCTGGAGATTTTGGAAACGCATTCCATCCGAAAAGATGGACATTTCGAAACGGCTTTGCTTTGGAAGTTTGAAGAATTTCAACTCCCAAATAGCTTCACTATGGCTAAGAATCGCCTTATGTGCCTCCACAAGCGCATGCTGAGAGAACCATCAGGCTTGTCTGAAAAAATAAATACACAAATTGAAGATTATGTACGTAAGGGTTATGCTCGCAAGCTTTCAGCAAGGGAAATATCTGAAGGGCACAACAAATCATGGTATCTGCCCATATTTCCTGTGGTTAATCCTAGTAAGACCGAGAAATTGAGGATTGTTTGGGATGCAGCTGCCAAATTTCAAGGAGTTTCACTCAACTCGGTTTTATTAAAAGGTCCAGATCAACTCACATCGCTTATTTCCGTAATCTACAAATTCAGAGAGAACCTTGTGGCTATTTGTGGAGATATCCAGATGTTCCACCAGATACACATCCGTAAAGAAGACCAAAATTACCAAAGATTTCTCTGGAGCAGCAGTGCCGATTTACGTCCCGATATCTACGTCATGACAGTCATGACCTTTGGTGCTACGTGCTCTCCGTGCTGCGCCCAATACATACAAAATAGAAATGCCAATGAATTTGCACAGCAGTACCCAAGAGCGGTACGCTCCATTCGAGAAAACCACTACGTGGACGATCTGATGGACAGTGTTGAGACAGAAAGAGAAGCTGTTAACTTGGCAAAAGAGATTCGACACGTCCATCGGGAAGGAGGCTTCCACATAAGAAACTGGATTTCAAATTCTGCTCGTGTTCTTAAGGCTTTGAGCTGCGAGCCTATCGAACAAATCAACCTAAATATAAACGTGGAACTGGGTACGGAAAAGGTGTTAGGAATGTGGTGGAACACCTCTACAGACTGTTTAGTTTTCAAGCTATGTACCAATTTAAAGCAAGCAGATATTCTAGGATGTACTCGTCGCCCTACCAAACGAGAAGTCTTAAGGATTCTTATGACCATTTTTGACCCTTTGGGTCTCTAGGCACAGTTTCTCATGTATGTGAAAATACTTTTACAGGATATCTGGCATTCTAAGATTGAATGGGACACGCCAGTAAAAGACGCCGAGTATGAAAAATGGGTAAAATGGGTTCGTTAGTTCCCAGAGGTTGAATCACTTAATATTCCTAGATGCTGCATCAGTTCAAATGCCCTTTCTAAGTGTGAACGACAACTCCATATATTCGTCGACGCAAGCGAGAATGAATTTGCCGCTGTTGCGTATGTGAGAGCGTCTAATGATATCTCTATCGAGTGTGCTCTAATTGGTGCCAAAACAAGAGTTGCTTCCCTAAAAAAGCTCTCTATTCCAAGGCTGGAACTGCAGGCTGCCGTTCTTGGGGCTAGGTTGGCAAGGTCTATTTCTGAATCACACTCTTTTAAATTTTCTCAGCAGTTCTTCTGGTCAGATTCAAAAAATGTGTTAAGCTGGCTTCGTTCCGATCATAGGAGATACAGAGAGTTTGTAGCATTTCGTGTAAGTGAGATTTTAGATCTTACAAAAATTTCGGAATGGCACTGGATTCCGACGAAGCTCAACGTTGCTGACGATGGATCTAAGTGGCAAAAGTCACCAGACTTCGGTACGAATAGTCGGTGGTACAAAGGTCCTGAATTTTTGAAGTTAACTCCTGAATACTGGCCTCAGGAAACACATTCTCAACAGTCAACTATCGAGGAAATGAAGA
The DNA here is from genome assembly GCA_963921185.1 of Dasysyrphus tricinctus. Classification (NCBI taxonomy): domain Eukaryota; kingdom Metazoa; phylum Arthropoda; class Insecta; order Diptera; family Syrphidae; genus Dasysyrphus; species Dasysyrphus tricinctus. The sequence goes on along the minus strand of OY992530.1, from coordinate 76,094,172 downwards.
CGCGGTTTATAAATGTTCACATATTGCAGACCTCAAATAAAGTTTTTCGCTTTGATGAAAACTCCAGTTGGAACTTATTGTTGAGAAGTTCAGCCTACGTACTTCGATTTATTAATAACATAAAGTTAAAACAGCAGAAAAGACATAGGGTCGTTGGATTCCTCAAGCAAGACGAGCTTCAGTTAGCTGAGATGGCGTTGATAAGAGAGGCCCAGGCTAAGGCGTATGAAGATGAAATCGCGGAGCTATCAGCAAATCGACCGGTGGATAATTCTAGTCCAATTTTGAGTCTTTGTCCGTATCTAGATGACCACAATGTTGTTAGAGCAAATGGAAGGATAAATAACTGTGCTAAAGTGAGTGAACACCTGAAACGACCCATTATCTTACCCAGAACTCATCAGATTACCTTTTTAATTATCATGGATCTCCATAGACGGTACAATCACCAAAACCACGAGACTGTCATTAACGAGCTCAGACAGAGATACCATATTCCTAGAATCAGGCGCGGATACAGGGGGAGGGCAATGGGTGCAATTGCCCCCCCCTGGGCAAGAACGAACGAAGCAAAGCATATAATATGAATTTAATAAAATGTAATAAAAAAAGGTTATTTTTTAATACGTTTTAAAATTTTTTTTCTTGGTAGCCCAGCGTTGCCGGCTGGCTGACCAGTGCCGAGATTCCGCTAATTCGAAGCTGCAGGGAGTGAGTGAGATGAGTCACTTTTCGTCGAAAATCGATTCAGTTAGCAAAAGGGAGTGAGTGAGCGAATGAAATGAAATGTCAGATTACTCGCCAGATATTTCCGCAGTGACTTGGTGTATGTGTTGGTAAATTTCCAGTTTTGGATAGGTATATGTGCTTTTCTCAAGAATTCTTATTCATGGATAGGAAACGAAATAAAAAACAACAACGTAGATAAAAACAACAACCCTTTTATTGATTCTTTAATTTTATTTTATTATCATATGCACATATATATATTAAATAAATTTATATTCTATTCACTTTCAACACTTAAACTTTTTATTTCTCAAGGGTAAAACTCACATTAAACTTTAATTATGACAAAAAAATAATTGAAATAAAAGATACTCCAAACTCCATTATTAAAGATTCCAATGTTTACATTGTTGTATTTGTTGTTTCATTTCGTTTTGCGTAACGAGTGTGACAAGGAGGTAGAATTTAGCTCTTTTATATTTATTCTTTGTCGCATGTTCGAAACTAAATTCGAACTTGCTCATGTCACTTAAATAGCTGAATCACTTTTGCGAGTGAAGTGAGATGAGTCGGCGAGTAAGGCGAGTCATCTCATCTCACTCGCTGAAATAGCTGAAACTCGGCACAGGTTCAGTTCCGCTATCGCAAATTGCCTTCAAATTGACTGTGTGGAAAGCTTATAACTTCGGTTTTAGATGTCGGATCTTCAAAGTTAAGGTCTTTAATTAAAAGATAGATGTCTGGCTACATTACTGTACCTATAACATTTTATGAGAAAAGTCAATTTACTTCATACTAGGGATCAGATTGAATCCCAAATCGATTTGATTTTCACTTTTCAAAATGCTGTCAATGAAACATTTCACAATTTGAAATATAATGATTTAAAAAGTTATTGACCCACCTCCAACCGTCCTCTACAAACTTATTAGTGGTTTTTATAGTAAAATGTAACGGGAGAGGCAGCAGGGGCACTTATCTAAATTATTAAACTTGAAGTTGATTTTAATTTACAAAAGAAATTAAATCTTAAAATTACGTCGAATTAATTAGCTTTAAAAATTTCAAACATTGCTTCAAATCCTGGGATCTAGAGGATTAAGATATCAAATCAAAGTTAAAAAAATAAACTACATTTGTGTATAAAATTTATTGAGAAATATCAAAAAATTTCATACAAAGGGTGATAGGGTTCTTTTTATGATAAATATTTAAATATGCGTTTCCATTGCGGGAGTACTTTCACAATAGAAAACTCTCGAGAGCGACTCTCGGATATCATTCTTCCCCTCTGGTGAGCTTTTATGCACTATCAGATCTTTGCCGAAGAGAGCTTAGTACAAGCGACATCTTGCGACCAAAGAATTGCCATACACAAATAAGTGTTCATCAGGCTCATCACTTAGTGTAGGTGTAGTGTTAGTAGTTAGTAAGCAACAAACTACTTAAGACATACACTTTACAAAATAAAATAAAATTAAAAAAAAGCTATTTCATGACTGTGTTTGTGTCCACTTTCGTGTTTACTCTCGAGAGCTTCTTCAGAGCTCCTCACCGTCTTTTTACTCTTAAATATATATGCACCTTAAGAGTATGCAAATGCACCTGTGTTTCGAGCTCGAGAAGAGTACGAATCCAACAAAGAAGATTGGAGAGAAACCAGGAACGACTACAGCAGTCGCTGCCGAAGAGACGTTGGATGGAACTTTTACACGTAAGGATAGGTGTTTTTGGCCGCTTTTGAAAACGTCAAGTCAACGTCAATTCGATTGTCAAATTATCGTCATTTTTCGACGCGAATATTGCTATTGTATCGAACTGCATGAGTCTGGCAACTCTGCAAACGATGGTTTGAGATTTTGAAACATTTTTAATGAATCGAGAAGGTCTGACAGAAAGGTTTAATTTAGAGTTGTTTTTTCTTTGTATTTTCCACTATAATCATTGTGTCTTAATTCAATGTCGGAAAGTTTAGTTTTGTATCGATGGACGAAGGCATCTGAGCTTACAATACAGTTCATCTCGGTTTTGATCCTACAATTTTCTTGCAAACGCATTTGATGTTTATGAACACGTTCTCCGGCTTCTCAATATTTTTGTTGCCAACTCGATTTTTTACTGCAGAATTGCACCACACATGATTTTTTCGAACATGTGACTTTAACAAATTGCATTATTGAACACAATGCTTAAGCAGTAAAACTTGTATTTGACTTAAGAACATTTTGCAAAATCCATTTTTGATGCTGATGACGTTCTCGAAAATGGCCTTTTACTGGCAAGGTTAGGTAAGGTTATCCCTGCTAAAGAAGAGGCTGGAAATTATTCAAACTCGAACGTCATTGTGTCTGAATAGGAACATACCACTGTGCCATTATGTTTTCCGATCATAATTGTGGAGTTACGCAGATCCAGATGGAACTCAAAAACGCTTTAAAGACACCATTCTATAGCTACAAACCATGGTATAAAAATACAAGGTATGTTGTATATGAGATGAAGGGTCGCCTTATTTGGTTTTGTGTGACGTCATAGCGAGTGTTCACCAGCACATAGCTTTAAAAAATAAATTATTTATTGTTTTACTTGAAATTTAACAAAACATAACTTCAAAACATAATTAATCTATTGTTTTACTTTGAGTTTTAATAGCAAATAGCTTCAAAACATAAACAATTTCTATTTACTTTTTTTGCCATAAATGGCAAACAATTGAGATCATTCACTCGCAATGACGTCACGACTCAATTGCCTGAACTGTCAAGCATACCTTGTTATTCTTATACCATGGCTACAAACTGCAAAGCTTCATTTCACATAGTTCAAAGTACCCGCTGTTCGAGATACTGTGGCAGTTATGAAAGAGTTAATTGTCTTCAAATTTCAAACTCATCAACTCGCATTGCTTTGTGTAATCACTCAATTTTCTGTAGATCTCATCAAGATTTTGGAAACTTACGAAAGTTGCCCCCCCCTGAGCGAAATCCTGGATCCGCGTCTGCCTAGAATGCGAGCTGCTTTACATTCTGTAAGATTATCTTGCCAAGAGTGCAAAAATAATAGCGCCCAGCCACTCGCACCAATAATAGCCCAGCTTCCCCCTGCGAGACTTGCTTCATTTTCACGGCCTTTCTCCTTTGTAGGGGTCGATTATTTTGGACCAATGAAAGTGACTGTCCACAGAAGAACCGAAAAACGCTAGGAGGTTTTACTCACCTGTCTCACCACCAGGGCAGTCCACATTGAGATTGCCCACACTTTATCTTCGGACTCCTGCATTATGGCTTTGCGTAACTTTGTTGCACGACGTGGAACACCCCAAGAGTATTTCAGTGACAATGGCACAAATTTTGTAGGTGCGGAGAGGGAATTGAGAGAAGCATTGCAGAGCGTTGACAAACATAAATTAATGGTAGCCTTTACCTCGACAAGAACAAAGTGGACTTTCATACCACCTGGATCGCCGCATATGGGTGGTAGCTGGGAGCGGCTAGTGCGTTCCATTAAAACAATTCTATATAAAATAATGCCAACTCGTAATCCTTCGGATGAGCTCCTAAGAAGCATGCTGCTAGAAGCCGAAAATATTGTTAACTCACGTCCGTTAACCTACATCCCGCTCGATGACGAAAGTGATGAGGCCCTTACACCAAATCACTTTCTACTAGGGTCTTCAAATGGAACGAAGCCGATTGCTGTGTTCGACGATAGTGTGAAAGTGGTTAAAAGAAATTGGCATGCTTCGCAGCAATATGCTGATCACTTCTGGAGACGGTGGATAGGTGAGTATCTACCTACTTTGACTAGGCGCACAAAATGGTTTAAGCCCGTAAAACCCATTGAAGTGGGAGATATAGTGCTCATTGTTGATCCAGATAGTTCGAGGAATTGTTGGGCTAAAGGAAAAGTTATCCAAACCAAGCCTTCCAAAGATGGACAAGTGCGGAGCGCATTCGTTCAAACCCAATCTGGGGTGTATGAGAGACCCGTTCTTAAATTAGCGGTCTTAGATGTTCTCTTCAATCAACTTTAAGCTAGAGTGAAAATACAAAGGGGGAGTGTTAATTGCTCATCGAGCAATTTCAAGTGTAAACACTTATTAAAATATTGTAATTTCACCCTTAACTAAAATTTAAAACTTCCTTACCGAGCTTCATATCACTGTAAACTATACCTAACTTAACTTACTCAAAAATGCTATATATAGCCCTCCTCTTCTTTCATTTCCGCCTTTTTTTACAGACGAATAAAACACGATATAACCTTATCTAAGAGTTATTATAAATTAATTTGGATTACATACTAATACATACTTTAATTTGAATTATAAGACGAAACTAATGAATTTGTAACTCTTTAACAACCGATAAAAACGCGTTTGAGTTAACAAAAATGTTTCTGCTGCCGCCAAACTGCGACAACAACCAGAGAATATAAAATAAAGAAGCCAACCCATCGTACATTTCACCCTCCAAAGTCCATTTGTTTACATTGTTGTATTTGTAATTTCATTTCGTGTCGAAGAATAGATGTGAATTGCAACAATAACAAGACCTGTGCTGAATGACTAGTTGATTCTATGTGTGCGTTTTTCACTTCTTTTCGCTAATACTTTGCAAATCTAATCATCACAGCTGTTCTTTTCAGCTTGTAGTCAAATCAAAATGGCAGCTGAGGATTGAATTCATAAAAGTGCTACACTATCCCACAAAGTATTACACATGTCAGAATAAAGTGGGAAGGAGTTTCATACGACTGCCAAATTTGTGTGATTAAAATGATTTTCATATTTTGCTTCCACACTTGCATCAAAACAAATCAGTTTCAGCATAACCTCAAACGCCCCAGTGGGATAGAATGTGTGATAGTTTTAGAACCGATCCTAAATATTTTCAGGTATAAACACAAACAGTTGTATTTATTAGATTTTCTTAGAACACGCTTGGGCAGCTGTCCAGCTAGTCAATGCCCAAATAGTTTAGGCAACTTGTTATTTATAAACGTATTCCAACGATTGCCCAAATATGACCTCATTTATTCAGTGACATGCCAGTATTTATTCATTTTTGAATGAATTTATGAATTTTAGTACGCTTTGGGACACGTTCAAATAGCTTTTTATTCATTTTAAAACGAGAAAATTAGAAAACCAGAAATATTTGCCTACCTTATTCATTAAACGTGTCTTCTTTGAAATAAGATTTGGACAACCAATTTCAGTGGCTAAGTTAGCCAATCGGTGCTAAATGTTTATAATGTCTAAAGTTAGACATTGCTTAGAATGGGTTTATAAATACCACTGAAAGTTCCACAAATCGCTTGCTGAATACTTAAATGTTGTAAGTAAAAAACATTGTTTTGCCAGGTATTTTGTTTAATTTTTTTCATTTTAATCCTATCTGAAAGCCATTAAAATTACGAAAATTTCGATATATAAGTAGTTTCTATGACATACATGTTGAAGGTGATGGAGAAATAAAAACACAAATTAGTAACTTATTAAATTATAAAATAAAAGAATTTGTCGGGGATATCACTTCCGAACAACCAGGGGAGCGTATTAACGAAAGCGAAAAGCAACCAATTGATCCAAACAGAAGGCACTTTGCCGAACACACAACTTTAGTTTATATATAACTCTTTTTTAAAATAATAATAATAAAATAGTTATAAAAATTAAGGTGTACAACAACGCAGCGGATGGTCTAGTCTTGACGAGAGCGAACTAACGATTGCCATTTTTTCCAAGCCCAAAAGGCGACGTGCACCGCCAGCCCATTGCTGAATTTGCAGCGTCACCAAAACTCCCACAAGTGAAGGGAGTCAAGCACTTGGTACCAGGCCCATGCCTTGGATACCCAACGACACACCAGGAAGAATGTGCCGACACCAGCAAAAATGGCCAAGATCCGTGGGAGCGACATGGAATAAACACTTGATTGTTTATTTGTTCTTCCAAGAACTGTAGCTACGGTATTCTAATGCCACTGTATTTATCCAACATAAATACAGGGCAGCGATGATCCATTGGCGACGTGTATCCAGCATACAGACCGATGAGTGGGTGGCGAGACGATTCCAGTCGACCCATATTGTGTGGTGTATCTGCCGTTGGTTCCCTGCCATGGTGATATCTATAACTATAGATACTGTTACGCATTTATGAACTCATCAACTGCTTACTGAACTCACCACGGATGTATCATTTGACGTTTGCCACCATCGACAACCATCTTTAGAGACAGACAGATAAGGACAGGTCATTCTGTGACAGACCGAGTGTGAATAAAGTCATCTTCCACGTAAACCTCGTTTTTCATTTTTCTAATCTTTCGTTTATTCTGCCATCCTTTCATTGAGAACCCTAAAATCCGCGAATACGCAACACTGGTGTCAGAAGTGGGATTCTCAATTCGATATGACGGATATTTCTGCCGAAAATTTTGAAAAATTGATGGAAAAGCTTAACCTCTTGAGCGCTGATGTTGAGCAGCAGAATACTGCCATAACCAAAATTGCACAAGAGCAGCAGCGACAATCAGAGGAACTTAAAACAATGAGTGGGACGACTTTTGCTAATAAAGTCTTTGATTGTTCTACTCCTGAACATCGCACAACAAAGGATAACCCCCAAACTCAACCAGGGAACCCAGTGCAAGACGGCCAAGCACCCTGTCTTGTCAATTTATTTTCTAGTTTTGGTAATCTTCTTCCACCTCCATTTGATAGCAGCACAACACGTTGGCGAGATTATCATCTACAGTTCGACATCATCGCCGAGGCCAACAAATGGTCGTCTCAACAGAAAGCTCGAGCTCTTGCATCATTACTCCGTGGCGAAAGCGTAGCTGTTCTTGCGAATTTGGACTCTGCTGATCGTTCTGATTACGATAAATTGGTTTCCGCTCTACAGCTCAGGTTTGTAAGCCAAGAAAAACACATTTCTCATGCAACGTTTCGTTCTAGGAGGCAGCGGTCTAATGAAGATTTAGGTGCATTCGCAAGTGACATCCAGCGGCTTACTCGAATTGTGTTTGGTGATTGCCCTTCAAGCGCTCAAGAGCGAATCGCTATTATGCAATTTGTTGATGGAATTTTGGATCGCAATATTCAAGAAAATGTTCGGCTCACTGATCCAAAAACATTTACTGAAGCAGTTTCGAGAGCTATTACAGTTGAAAATGCGCGCATTGCAACACACGCCATTCACCAGACACGAACCATTGAAATGAGCAATGAACAAATCACACCATCGAGAAATAGTTATAAACAACCCGAAAAACAACATCGAGAAGACTATGAATTGGCAAATGCGTCGGGAAACGAGCAGCAGTCAGCGGCAAGGGGTCAACGCTGATTACGTCTACCAGACCCCAAATTTGTAACATTTATTCACAGAAATTACATAGTGGCTTTACTGTTCCCATGCAAGTCGGCCAATTGTCTTGTCGAATGTTGGTCGATACTGGTTCATCGGTGACATTGGTGAGTCGATCTGTCATTCCTCCTAATGCGCATCTCCTGCCCAGTGACGTTAGTCTTCAAACTTTATGCGGCAATTCATTTCAAAGCTCTCATTGTTGGCGTACAGAAATTGCACTTGGTCGATTCAAACGTCGTGTTAAACTGCTAGTGTTTGATTTTTCCCTTCCCGCTGGCTGTGACGGCATCCTTGGTGTTGACATACTTCAAGTAACAAAAGGAATTTTGGACTTTTCCTCTCGAAAAATGATTGTTGGTGGAAGGCAAATTCCTCTGACATGTGAGAGTGATGCTGAAGTCCAAACTCTGGCTGGTGTAGCAACGTCGTCGAAAGATTCTGCACGAGTGGCATGTTTGCGAGCTGTTTGTGACTTTGTTATTCCTCCTCGATCAGAAGCCATGATCTCTACAGCAGTTACCCTGAATAATCTCTCGGAAGGTGTCGTTTCTCCAATGGGAATTCAACTGCCAAAGGGACTTTTGATTGGCAAATCTGTAAACAAAAACTGTGATGGATTTGTGTTCGTTCGTGTCATTAACGTGGCGGACCATTCTGTAGTTTTAACTGGTGACACTCCAGTGGCACTTTTTGAGGAAGCTGAATGTTTAGATTTGATGTCATCAAACGATATACAGTTGCCAGAATGTCTATCAGATGTTTTTATTCGGTCGCTGGAACATCTTGAGCCGACACAACAGCTTGCAGCTAAAGACCTTCTTTGGGAGTTTAGAGACATCTTTTCAACGGGCCCAGATGATTTGGGAAGAACAAAAGTTGTACAACACCGGATCGATGTAGGATCATCCAAACCAATTAAGCAACCCCCGCGTCAACTTCCTCTGGCCAAACAGGAAGAATCCAGACAGATCATTGATGACATGCTACGACGAGGTGTCATTGAAGCTAGTTCCAGTCCGTGGGCATCTCCAATAGTCATGGTGAAAAAAAAGGACGGATCAACGAGGTTCTGTGTGGATTATCGTCATTTAAACTCTGCTACCATTAAAGATTCATTTCCTTTGCCAAGGATAGACGACACGTTGGACTCGGTATCAGGTTCCGTATGGTTCAGCACCCTTGATTGCCAATCAGGATACTGGCAGGTAGAAGTGCACCCTGACGACCGAGAGAAAACTGCTTTTGTGACAAGAGATGGTCTGTGGCAGTTTGCAGTGATGAGCTTTGGCTTGACAAATGCTCCAGCCACTTTCGAGCGGCTCATGTCCAACGTGCTAAGAGGACTACCATTAGAAGTTTGCCTTCCGTATTTGGATGACATCCTCGTTCACGGTAAGACTTTCGAACAAATGCTTTTAAATTTGCGTTCCGTTTTCAGCCGTTTGAGAGATTCTGGCCTAAAATTGAATTCTTCAAAGTGCAATCTTTTTCGGAACCAAGTCAAATTCTTGGGTCATGTGCTGAGCAGTAAAGGTCTATCTCCAGATCCAGCCAAGATTGAAGTGGTTCGTAGTTGGCCTACTCCAGCGAATTTGTCAGAGCTACGAAGCTTCGTTGGACTTTGTACATACTACCGACAGTTTGTACCGGAATTCGCCACAATTGCCCGTCCCCTTCATCGACTTACAGAGAAAAACATTCCGTTTATTTGGACTGAGCAGTGTGTAATCGCTTTTAATAAGTTGAAAGAGGCTCTAATTTCCTTTCCTGTATTGGGTCATCTTCAAGTAGAAGGAGGTCTTATACTTGATACCGATGCATGTGATCATGGTTTGGGAGCCGTTCTCTCTCAACAACAGGGTGAAACGGAAAGAGTAATTGCGTATTTCAGTCGGGCTTTGAACAAGTCCGAACGTAATTATTGTACAACCCGTAAGGAACTTCTAGCTTTGGTGAAAGCTATCGAGCACTTCCATGTTTATCTGTACGGTCGAGAATTCTTAGTTCGAACTGACCATGCCGCATTAAATTGGTTGTTGTCTTTTAAGAACCTCGAAGGTCAACTTGCGCGTTGGATGGAACGCTTACAGCAGTATAACTTTCGAGTGCAACATCGAGCCGGAAGAAAACATCTTAATGCCGATGCACTTTCTAGACGACCATGTGCAGATGACGTTTGCAATCATTGCGATGGCAAGGAAAAACGATTGGATTCAGCAGATAACCTTTCAGTTCACGCGATTCGGATGGTGGCAAGTGATGTTGACCTCGAAAAACTTAAGCATGCACAAGAAACAGACTCCATCCTTACACAGGTAATAAATTGGATAAAATCTGGGAGTCGCCCTATCTGGAGTGAGATTTCAAGTGAGTGTAGTGAGCTTAAGGTTTATTGGGCACAATTCGTTAGCCTTAAACTACAGAACGGTATTTTGTCTAAGAAGTGGGTGCCAACAAAGAGACAACAACCGGATCGCTTTCTTCCGATTATTCCTCGATCTTTATTCAAGGAAATAATAAAGTTATACCATGACACCGTATCAGGAGGACATTTTGGGTCCAACAAGACGTTTTCAAAACTAAGATCCCGATTTTACTGGGTAGGTGCAAGAAAAGATGTAGAGCGTTACTGCTTGGAGTGTGATATTTGTGCTGCAAAGCGTGGCCCTCAAAGAAGAACGCAAGGGAATCTACAAGTCTATTTGACCGGTGAACCTTTTCAAAGAGTAGCCATTGACATTCTAGGACCTTTGCCTTCGACAAAAAGAGGAAATAGGTATGTGCTGGTCTTGATGGACTATTTCTCTAAATGGCTTGAAGTCTTTCCGCTCGTTGACCAAACAACAGATTCTGTGGCCAAAACCTTGGTTTATGAAGTCTTTTGTCGTTATGGTGTCCCCATAGAACTACACTCGGATCAAGGACGTAACTTCGAGTCAGAGGTTTTTAAAAGTGTGATGGAAATTATGGGTATACGCAAAACCAGAACAACACCGCTTCACCCTCAGTCGGATGGTCTTGTAGAGCGAATGAATCGGACAATACTTCACTACCTTGCCAAATTCGTCAACGATAAGCAGGATGACTGGGATGATTACCTCCCCCTCTTTGCAATGGCTTATCGATCGGCAACTCAGGAATCTATCAAGGAAACACCATTTGCAATGATGTATGGACGTGACATGCGGCTACCTCAAGACTTATTTCTTGAAACACCACCGGATTCTGATCCCAGGACATACCGAGGATTTGCGCAACAGTTACAAAACCAACTCCGAGAGATTCATGATCGAGCAAGAGTTGAACTTCGACGTTCGGCACAGAAAATGAAGAGTAGGTATGACTTAAAAGCTAACTTTCCTAAATTTCAGGTTGGAAGCTTTGTGTGGTTCCACAACCCTCAGAGAAGAGTTCGAGTTTGCCCAAAACTTCAATCGGATTGGGATGGACCATTTCGGGTTATGGAAATCATATCTGATGTGACTATAAAAATCCAGAAGACACCGCGTTCGAAGTTTAAAGTTGTGCACATTGATAGAGTCACCAGCTACCGAGGTACGAACCTTAACGCTTGGCCTTCCGACAGTAGGCTTTTGATCCAAGAGGCTCCAGTCCAAGAAGGGGGGAGTGTTACGCATTTATGAACTCATCAACTGCTTACTGAACTCACCACGGATGTATCATTTGACGTTTGCCACCATCGACAACCATCTTTAGAGACAGACAGATAAGGACAGGTCATTCTGTGACAGACCGAGTGTGAATAAAGTCATCTTCCACGTAAACCTCGTTTTTCATTTTTCTAATCTTTCGTTTATTCTGCCATCCTTTCATTGAGAACCCTAAAATCCGCGAATACGCAACAATACATACGAAAGTGGCAGCAAAATGTGTCGCAATTCGATGATTCGATGACTGCGCATAGTATTAAGGCAGTATGAACTGGGTGATATGCTGATATGCGACTGGAGATGAGTGCGGAGGGGCACCAAGTGACTGGAATGTGCAAAAAGGTGACGTCGGCGATGACTCTGATGAGTAGGTTGGTTACTAGGGCATAGGTCGATGCCCGAACATCCTGCCCAGTCGAACCTCGGGTTCGAAACGTTGGGGTTGATGGCAGGTTAAGCGAGATGATCAACCAAACGGCTTAGCTTCTGGATAGGTCGTCGGCACTCGCCGGCCTGCGTTTGAAGAGTGGCATTTCGGACAAGACCATCATTGCCCCGGTGAACGGCAATAACTCGACCAAGTCTCCAATGGGTCGGAGGAAGATTTTCATGGCGTACCAGAACGATTTCACCAACTTGAATCTCTGGTTCACGCTTTTCCCATTTACTTCGATTCTGTAGGGTCACCAAGTACTCGTCACTCCATCGGTTCCAGAACTCCTGGTGAATCTTTCGCAGCCATTGGTACTGCTTCAACCGGTTGAGTGGTACATCTCCAACTTGGGCTTCCAGCACGGCGATGAGGGGGGCTCCAATCAGAAAATCGCCCGGGGTGAGCGCCATCTTGTCGTCTAGGTCGTCATGCAGGGGAACTAGTGGGCGTGAGTTTAGACACGCCTCGATGCGGACTGCTAGGGTGTGCAGTTGGTGGTACCAGAGCGACTGGGACCCTACCAGACGGAGCAAGTGGTGTTTGGCGAACTTCACTGCAGCCTCCCATAAACCACCTTGATGGGGCGCACCTGGGGTGATGAAGTGCCATCTCGTACCTGCATGCGCCTAAGCTCGCTGATTATAATGGGACTCAAAATGAGCCAGGTCTTCCTTCATGAGCCGGTTGTCTCCCACAATGGCGGTCCCATTATCGCTGTAGATGTGGGGGCAGGGTCCACGCCTGCCGGTGAAACGGGTGAAAGCATCCAGGAATGCTTGTGAAGAGAGGTCCTCTATGATCTCTAAATGCACAGCCTTGGTAGCCATACACGCAAAAATCGCCAGATATCCCTTTGTAATGGTGCGAGATCGCTTGGTTCCCACACGTAGGGTGAATGGACCACAGTAATCGACGCCAGACGCTAGGAATGGTCTCGCAGCCTTGACTCTATGGCTAGGAAGCGGGCCCATTTGTTGTTTAAGTACTGTACCCCTATGCGGCAGACGACAAATTTGTGAACGAACGTTCGCACGGCTTGACGACCCTGCACCATCCAATATTTGCGGCACAAGGTTTGTAGCATGATCTGCACTCCTCCGTGCATAGTGACCTCATGACTCTGCTGGATTAGTAGCCATACCAAGTGCCAGCTCTTGGGCAGAATTATCGGAAAGCGTTGCTCTTGTGGGAGGGACGCATGAGTAAGGCGTCCGCCAACTCGGAGAAACCTCTTGTATCCAGGTATGGGTTAAGCGATAGCAGCGGACTGGAAGATTGCAATGAGGATCGATTCTTCAGATGTTGAATCTCCTGAGGGAAGCTTAGTAGTCCAGTAAATAGAGCTATAAAAAGGGGGGTTACCCTACAAGAGGTCGGGTAGTTCTAAATTTTTGATATGTTGGTAGATAAAAATTCCAAATTTCCACAACCACTCCCCATCCGCCCCCTTCAAAATCCTGGAAAAACCACAAAAAATCGGCACTATTTCAGTTTTTTGCCTATAAATTATTTTCGGTATATTTTTACGAAAAAAGTAGTATGCAAATTTGTAGACAACAAAATTATTTTATATAGTATTCTTGTACAACCACTACAAACGGCACTATGGAGCTCCCAAAAAAGGCTAAAATTTCGTACTTTGCAAGATTTTCAGATTTCAGTTTTTTCCCTCTTTACAGCACAATAACTCCTTAACCGTCGAGTTATGGGCGAAATTGTTCATAATCAATCTTGTAGATAGTTTAATTGGCTACCAATTTCATGTAACTACAGTCGACTCCCTCTAAGTCAAACTCCCCCTAAGTCGAATTTCCCTCTAACAAGAATTTTTTTTACCATACATACTTGTATACTCCTCTCAAATTTCCATACTGTATTTATTTTTCTCTAAATTGAGTTTTTGCAAAACTCTGTCTAACTCCAAATAATTTTGATATCCCGCGAGAATTCAACTTAGAGGGAGTCACCTGTATTTTCATTTTGTGACAAATACAACGGGAATCGGGTGAGGATTGGTTTTGATGAAATTTATAGACATGATAATCGACGAGATGAAAAACCAATACAGTTAATTTTCACTTTTCTAAAACATATTTTTTTCGGAAAAATTTATAACAATTCGGGTGCTGTTTAGATGGTACAAATATTCCAAGTAAATCGACAGTGCATAGATTTTTACCACGCCCATTAAGTGGTCTTTTTCGCGTTTTTTTTTTTTGTAAATATAGCAAGTTTTTGTTTTAGTTCGAAAACATCTTAACCATTTGAGCAAAATTTTAGACTTCATAACGGACTAAAAAGAATGAAAATTTCCACTCACTGACATATGTCCACATAAGAATGTAACTTTCCATTCTTGTGGAATCTTCTTTTAATATTGTTTCGACCCATGAAGGGCCGAAACCAAAAGTCCTCTGGCGATGACTTACCCTCTAAACCAGAGGTTCGATCATCTTTATTGCCTTCATCTTGAGATTCCAAAATTCAATAGGCTCAAGCATTGTTTCCCATTCGCACAATGTGGCTTAATAAAAGTGACGTTTTGGCCAAGGCTTTTTTCGTGACAGCAGTTAGTTAGACTCGTTTACTTCAAGACCAATATATTTCACCTGTTCTTCAATCACCCATTAAGAACTCTATAAAGACACAATGGAACACAAGATAGGACATTCTGTGTGAACACTTCTCTATGCACTATCTGTTCCAGAAGAAGATTAAAAAAGACTTATGCCATCGCATTTCCTCGCCGAGTGCACTGTACATGCTTTGAACAGTTCGGAGAAGCTATTTTCTAGTTGCACATTGCATTTTGCATATTGCACTTTATGTTTTATAATGTCACGAGATACAGGCGGATAATTTTTCTTGAGATCTCGAGTTGAGTTATTATATCGCCATATAGAGCTATCGACGATGAATATGCTTCCATAAGCGGCCTTGAAGCCAATGCAGAAACTTTATGTCTCGACTTGAAGTTCATTGGTCATTTCCAGAATTTTCTTCAGGGTTAAGATTTTGGGGATCTTTTACTGACATTCGTTTTAATGTCCTTTATCATAACTACCTACAATTTTTATTCCCATGAGAAAAATTGGTGACAATTGCTCCGTTTATAAACAACGTGGACAAAATTTGCATAACCGATTTACTAAAAATCATTGTTAATCATCTAAACATCACTCGAATTTTTAATTTTTTTTTCGAAAATGTAATTTGTTTATTGGATTGGTTTTTCATCTCGTCAATTATCATGCCTTTTAATTTCATCAAAATGAGTTTAGTGGTTTAGCTTTAATAGAATTTTGTGCGCTCCCTCAAATAAAGTGCACTACTGTATGTCCGAAATTTCGGAAAATAGTGACTAAAACACTGGATTTAAAATATCGTGATGTCTACCTAATTTTGTTGACTCTCTTATTAATACTTAAATCGATTCTGGTGGTAAAGCAAATCGGTAATAAAATTTCTATACGGGGCTCCAATACATTGACAGTGGTATTTATAAACCCATTCTAAGTAATGTCTAACTTTAGACACCTGTCCAACTCCAAAATGTTATTTATAAACATTTAGCACCGATTGGCTAACTTAGCCACTGAAATTGGTTGTCTAAATCTTATTCCAAAGAAGACACGTTTAATGAATAAGGTAGGCAAATATTTCTGGTTTTCTAATTTTCTAGTTTTAAAATGAATGAAAAGCTAGTTGAACGTGTCCCAAAGCGTACCAATATTCATTAATTCATTCAAAAATGAATAAATACAGGCATGTCACTGAATAAATGAGGTCACATTTGGGCAATCGTTGGAATACGTTTATAAATAACAAGTTGCCTAAACTATTTGGGCATTGACTAGCTGGACAGCTGTCCAAGCGTGTTCTAAGAAAATCTAATAAATACAACTGCTTGTTTCTTCGTTGTGAACCGGTTACAAATTTGTTATTAACATGGCGGCTCCACTGGGCATGAACAATGGTCGGACTATGAACATGTTTTGAAAAAAAAAACAATGGAGTCTCAAAAATCCATGTTCGTGCAGTGACATATCTATACAAATCAGTTTGCTGATTGGATTGCGGTTTGGATGTTGGACACCGTTCATGTCTAGTGGAGCCGGCATGTAAGACAGCAAAATACTGATTTTATATCTAAGATGGCTGAGTGGGTAGAGTGATGGACTAATACGCAGGAGTTCCGTGTTCGATTCCTAGACAGGCAAGAAAAATTTTTGTGTTTTATAATTATTTCCAATTCATTAATTAAACAAATAATTGAAAACAAATAATAGTTTCAGGTTTAACAAACATTCAATGCGGCAAAAATCACTCCAAGGAAATTGAAAATAAAAAGAAGTACAGTTGTATTTATTAGATTTTCTTAGAACACGCTTGGGCAGCTATCCAGCTAGTCAATGCCCAAATAGTTTAGGCAACTTGTTATTTATAAACGCATTCCAACGATCACCTAAATGTGACCTCATTTATTCAGTGACATGCCTGTATTTATTCATTTTTGAATGAATTTTAGTACGCTTTGGGACACGTTCAACTAACTTTTCAAAACTAGAAAATTAGAAAACCAGAAATATTTGCCTACCTTATTCATTAAACGTGTCTACTTTGAAATAAGATTTGGACAACCAATTTCAGTGGATAAGTTAGTCAATCGGTGCTAAGTATTTATAAATAACATTTTGGAGTTCGACAGGTTTCTAAAGTTAGACATCGCCTGGAATGGGTTTATAAATAGCACTGTTAATCTTTTTTCCCCCAGTTTTCTACAACCGAACCCTGCTCTGGTCACTGTGTTTGGCGTATTTGATTTGTCTCCGCTTTTAATAACTAATTTAAGTGGTTCCTGATTTTATTTAGTGTAAAGTGTTTAATTTTATATTTTTATTCTCGTTTGCCTAACCCTGAGGCCACACGAGCCAGTACTGGCTAGCCAGTTGGCTACACACACTAACTGTCAAATTCCTATCCGTGTATATGCTCTGACGTAGCTGGCATGCCAAACTGGCTTCTCTCCTGGCCAGCGCTCGGATCTTACTCCAAATGGAGTAAATCTACTCCGATTTAAAGGAAAGAACTTTAACTGCTACGATTTTCCACTTTTTCAAGACTGAAGATGGAACCACTTCAATCTATCGTCTGTGTGGTGTGGAGTGGCATTTTATATACTCTGTGCTCACTTATCAACTCTGCCATGTTGCAAACTGTCATTAGCCATTGTTTTTAGTGCATTTTATCTTCGCTTAAGAAAGTAGCATGTTAAATGCAACAACAATTTGGTATAATTCAGTATTGTTGTTAGCCTTGTTAGTACTACATTTTTATGTTCGCTTACAAAAAAAGACGCAGGTAAAATACAACAACAATATGGAATTATACCGGATTGTTATTGTATTTAAAATGCTACTTCTTTTCATATGTAGATAAAAATGCACTAAAAACACACGCCATGCGAGATCACTAGCAATAGCAAAATACAACTGAAGCCAAAGTTTCGCTGTCATTACGAATGTTTTGCGTTGGTTATGGAGAGCCTTATCACAAAACAATATTTATCATAAAAACTCTTGTTTTATTTTTCGTGCGCAGCGGTACAAAATACGAATACGACAGATAAACAATGGTAAACAACAACAAAAAACTGTCGTCGGTGAACGTTTCGCGTCGGTTTGGGAGAGCTTTTAATCAATTCATTCACCAGTTTTTTTTGGCTTTTTTTTTGAACGGAAATAATACCCTACAACAAACCGATGAAATAAGCGTGGTTCCGGCTTTATTCATCTTCAAACATTTTTTAGATCGCTTAGCAAATTTATAAGACTTTGAGTTCTTAAGGACTAGGCATGGAATCCCAGTTTTTATTTTATTAAAATTTTGTGAAAGAAAATGTGAGTAACCTTAAGTTTTAGTCCTATTTTCCCAAATATGCTACGGAATAGTACTACCGAACCCTGTTACTGGCTGCTCTACTGGCTTCCCAACTGGCTATTCAATGCAACAGAAAATTGATCTTCTATCTGACGCTGTTGCCATCATTAATGAGCAACTAAAGACAATAATTTCTGATTCAAAATAGCTTTTTATGGCCTTTAGTCCTACAAATTGGCGTTTCGTTCGGCTTACTCACTTGAACTCATCAGCGACATAGTGAGGGCTTTGTCAGACGCAATTTGTTTGAAGTTCAGTTCAACTTACATGAATTTTTCAACGAAAATCCACTGTAAACTATATCCAACAAGATTAGAATTCCTAATCATTAAGCTGGAAGTTTTTTTGCCCGGGGCCAGGCATAGTTTGTATATAAGAAGGTTTTATAATACAAATTCTATATACTACTGAAATAAATCAGCAAGTAGAAGACTTAGCATTAAGGATTGGACTTGTTGAATTATTGATTCAAAATAGCTTTTTATGGCCTTTAGTCCTACAAATTGGCGTTTCGTTCGGCTTACTCACTTGAACTCATCAGTGACATAGTGAGGGCTTTGTCAGACGCAATTTGTTTGAAGTTCAGTTCAACTTACATGAATTTTTCAACGAAAATCCACTGTAAACTATATCCAACAAGATTAGAATTCCTAATCATTAAGCTGGAAGTTTTTTTGCCCGGGGCCAGGAATAGTTTCTATATAAGAAGGTTTTATAATACAAATTCTATATACTACTGAAATAAATCAGCCAAGTAGAAAGGTCCAAGTCCAATCCTTAATGCTAAGTCTTCTACTTGGCTGATTTATTTCAATAGTATATAGAATTTGTATTATAAAACCTTCTTATATAGAAACTATGCCTGGCCCCGGGAAAAAAAAAACTTCCAGCTTAATGATTAGGAATTCTAATCTTGTTGGATATAGTTTACAGTGGATTTTCGTTGAAAAATTCATGTAAGTTGAACTGAACTTCAAACAAATTGCGTCTGACAAAGCCCTCACTATGTCACTGATGAGTTCAAGTGAGTAAGCCAAACGAAACGCCAATTTGTAGGACTAAAGGCCATAAAATGCTATTTTGAATCAATAATTCAACAAGTCCAATCCTTAATGCTAAGTCTTCTACTTGGCTGATTTATTTCAGTAGTATATAGAATTTGTATTATAAAACCTTCTTATATAGAAACTATTCCTGCCCCCGGGCAAAAAAACTTCCAGCTTAATGATTAGGAATTCTAATCTTGTTGGATATAGTTTACAGTGGATTTTCGTTGAAAAATTCATGTAAGTTGAACTGAACTTCAAACATATTGCGTCTGACAAAGCCCTCACTATGTCACTGATGAGTTCAAGTGAGTAAGCCGAACGAAACGCCAATTTGTAGGACTAGAGGCCATAAAAAGCTATTTTGAATCAATAATTCAACAAGTCCATTCCTTAATGCTAAGTCTTCTACTTGGCTGATTTATTTCAGTAGACAATAATTTCTGTTATAATTCCATCAAGCGAGACATTAAATGCCAAAAAATCAAAAAACATTCCCAGCAATAACACACCAATTAAAAATAATCATATTACGAGATCAGCTTCCTTAAAGAGACCTAATGTAATTCTTTCTCCACTAACACAAAAAAGTAAGAAGCCTGCTGGATCAAAAGAAAAAACATCTTCATCCACATCAATAAATCAATCCTCGTCTAAGTCTTCAGCTGTACCTATTTCATTTTCAACAACATCTTCATCATCTTCAACCTCAATTCTAACTACTACTTCAACTTCTTCATCGTCTTCAACATCATATTCATCATCTTCAACCTCGACTCCAACTACTACTTCATCCTCTTCATCGTCTTCAACATCAACTTTGACTTCAACTCCATCCTCATCATCAAACCTTCCTCTTTCAGCTTTATCCTCATCATCCTTATCCCCATCACCTGTAATTCCAAGTATTTCACCCAAAGCTTCACCACTGCTCATCGTATCAACATCAGTACCCACATCATTATCCAATACATTATCCACATCATTACCCACGTCATCGATATCAACAATTTCAACTGCAGCTTCGATTCCATCACCTTCAACCGAAATTTTACCTCCATTTTCATCACCAAGTATTCCATCTATATCTTCGATCTTACCATCTTCAACGTTATCATCTTCAGTGTCAACTTATACTTCAACTCTATCTTCGTCCTCATCAACAAATCCAGTAACTTCATCTCATAACAGAGTTGTGTGCTATTTATAAACCCATTCCAAGCGTTATCTAACTTTAGACACCTGTTCAACTCCAAAATGCTATTTATAAATACTTAGCACCGATTGACTAGTTTATCCACTGAAATTGGTTGTCCAAATCTTATTTCGAAGTAGACACGTTTAATGAATAAGGTGAGTGTACAAACTCATAAATGTTTGCACACGATAAATTATTGTTATTTTATTGTTATTTTGCTTAAATTGCATTATTGTTAATTTTTCCATTTTTTAGTTCTATTCTTCTTATTTGTAACGAGAGCTCCTGTGTGAACGATTAATTCGAATGGTTCACCAGACGAAATACGAACTTTTGTCATATTAATTAGTTTGCATATTCCCACGGGAATATAAAGAAAATATAACACACAGTAGCTCATCGAATAATATGCTTTGTAGATAATTTAATGTGTAAAATAAATCATTACAATTTCACCTCTCAACCACAGCAGTTGTCTTTTTGATTTAATTGGTATACTCGTTTCATCTTTCTCAAGACAAAGATTTTGTATCGAACATTTTGGCGACCGTGACAGGACTTAATAGACCTAGAGCAGTGTTTTTCAAACTTTTTGAGTAGCGACCCCTTTGTTAGTAAAAATATTCTGGCGACCCCCACATTCTTCAGTTATTTAAAAAGTGACATGAAATGAACCCATCAACATCTACTTTATCAAACAGGGCTCACAGATGGTTGTCAAAAGGAAAGGTATTGACACGAGTTCTTGAATTAAAAGCTGAATAACTGATGTTCGTACAAGATTCAAAATCTGGATAGTGAACCCATTTTTTTTTCTGGTGCCACTTGGTTTTTAAAATTATTATTTCTCGCTAATCTTTTTGACGACTTAAACATCTTGAACGCAAATATTATTACTTCATGAGACAAAATAGTATTTGCAAAAGAAAATGTATGATTCTTCTCCTTGTGTTCAGAAAATTCTTGACAAATGTTAATCAAATGAATCAATGCCATGACAGTTAGCTCTCACATTCCTCTCATGAGAATGTGCATAATTTGGAGAAAAAACTATTTACTGACTTTCCATGATTCCGATTCTGAAGGTGGAAATGGAAAGAGATGGATACTTAATTAGGGCTGGCCACGATACCAGAAAAGTCTCGGTATCGTTTGGTATCGGTATCGGAAACCGAAACAATACCGAGACCAAACCAGCTTCAAAACACCCAAAACGATACCGAGACCAAGCCGAGACCATACCGACCCCTAAGTACCTAAATTTACCGAGACTCTCGGTGGTATTGTTTGGTATCGGTAGAAAAAATGTTTTTTTTTTAAATTTGTATTAATTAATAACTTTTTGTTCTTGGTGTCTCGAAAACGGCTCTAAAGATTTGCATGATATTCTCAAAGTTACTTATTTTTAGCTAGAGGAAGGCTTAAGAAGTGATATTAGTAAAATGTACCCATTGCCACGCCTATTTTTAATTATATCTTGGTTTCTCGGGAACTGCTTTTACGATTGGGATGAAATTTTCATAATTTTCGTAAACGGCTTGTTAGCGATTTGGAAGAAATGTTAGGAGTTAGTTCTTATTGACACTGAATGTGACCGAGACCAAGACCGATACCGATACCAATACCAAACTAAGTCATACGATACCGAGACGAGACTTAGTAATACGAGACCGAGACCAATACCGATACGATACCGACATTTTTCAATTTAAACGATACCGAGACGATACCAAAAAAAAGTCTCGTTTGGTTTGATATCGTGGCCAGCCCTATACTTAATCCTTTTTTATCGGTCCATCTGTACGATTTTCCATCGGTAAAGATGACAGAAAAACTTATAGATTTAGCTGCAGATGGTATTCTTAGAATTCAATTGAAAAACCATTGACAATTTCTGGATAAAGAGAAAAGAAGCGGAAAAAATCGAAAGCTGGTGAAAGAGGCTTTAAGATTTATAAGTGCCATTCACCACTTCATACCTTTGTTTGTGAACTCACGTTCTCTTCTTTCAATAGAAAATGATTTAATTGT
Source organism: Dasysyrphus tricinctus (assembly GCA_963921185.1). Classification (NCBI taxonomy): domain Eukaryota; kingdom Metazoa; phylum Arthropoda; class Insecta; order Diptera; family Syrphidae; genus Dasysyrphus; species Dasysyrphus tricinctus. Next base: position 76,071,743 of record OY992530.1, on the reverse strand, counting down.
TAACGGCTCAAAGTTGCAACCAAGTTTTGAACATTTGCGTATTGAAAAAAAAAATAGTTGCACCCGTCTCACTCCAGAATGTTGTGTTTCAATTTTTGTAGTACCTTACCTAATGGTTTGCAACCACGACCCCCTCTAGTAAATCCTGGCGACCCCCTAGGGGGTCGCGACCCACAGTTTGAAAAACACTGACCTAGAGGATCAAACAATCGTGCGAGGTCTGACAAAACAGTTCTGCCACGGTCGCCAAAATGTTCGATACAAAATCTTTGTCTTGAGAAAGATGAAACGAGTATACCAATTAAATCAAAAAGACAACTGCTGTGGTTGAGAGGTGAAATTGTAATGGCCTTCATTGGAGCGATGCGAGATTTTGAGCAAAGTAACTTACTATAGATGTTGCCTGATTCGTCTATGCATCTGACGTAAACACACGCTCCAAGGGCGGACATACTACTATCCGAAAACCCATGTAGTTCGGTTCTTTTTGGCAATGGGCACATTACAAATCGAGGTATGCTTATATTTTCTAACTCAAAGAATTGATTGACATACCTGTTCCACTTTTCGGTCAGGTCCATAGGAAGCTGGTCATCCCATGAGAACTCCGTCTTCCACAAGTCTTGTAGAAAGAGTTTGCCAAGCATTATGACTGGACTTAATAGACCCAGAGGATCAAACAATCGTGCGAGGTCTGACAAAACAGTTCTGATATTTCTGGTTTTCTAATTTTCTAGTTTTGAAAAGAATGAAAAGCTAGTTGAACGTGCCCCAAAGCGTACTAAAATTCATTAATTCATTCAAAAATGAATAAATACAGGCATGTCAGTGAATAAATGAGGTCACATTTGGGCAATAGTTGGAATGCGTTTATAAATAACAAGTTGCCTAAACTATTTAGGCATTGACTAGCTGGACAACTGCCCAAGCGTGTTCTAAGAAAATCTAATAAATATGACTGCATATGTTTCATCTTCCTTGCCAATCCCTATATTGGCCTCATCTTTACTGCCACAATCTTCAATGTTTGTACCACTGCAGTCTGCTACTGCAATCAATGGTGACATCTTACCTGCAGTTCAACTAAGGGCTGCTGAGAGATTCAAGTGTATATTTCTGTCAAACTTTGAGGCTAACATTACCTGCAATGACATATCCTCATATATTGAATCATGTTTTACTAACATCAAGTTGAAAATTGAGCAGTTACCGACGAAAGGAATAGATTACTCATCCTTCAAATTATTTGTTCCGCGAGAAATATTTACTCGACTATTGGATAAGAGTTTCTGGCCGGAAAACATAATTGTCCACGAGTTTGTTAAACGAAATGCTAATAATACTCCTTTTCGAAAGAATTTGACAAGACAAACAAACCGTCGTCGCAACCAATAGATATACTCTATCAAAATGTAAGAGGCTTACGGACAAAGACTAATAAGGTCTACTTTAATACATCTAGTTGTTCTTACGATGTCATATCTATGACGGAAACATGGCTGTTTGGCGGGATAAATGACTCGGAAATCTTTGATTCTTCGTACAATGTATTCAGACATGATAGGTACTCCGATCCGAATATTAAAACTGTCGGTGGTGGTATAATAATTGCTGTCAAATCTTGTTTTGTGACGTCACTAGTCAACGTTCCTGTTTGTTTGAATGAGGAGTTCTTATGTGTGAAAATGGTTCTTGTTACTATGTATATTGGAGCTCCGTTGATACGTATAATAACGCCTTTTTCTTTTTAAATTTCATCTCGGATCTATTAAACTACTATGATGAAATCATATGCCTTGGCGATTTCAATCTAACCAATGTGACTTGGAGGCGCTGTCCCGAAACATATTCTATGGTGCCTATAGGCAATCTTTCAATAGCTGATTCACAAACTGTTGATAACATAATATCGATTGGACTACGCCAGATAAACAACGTTCAAAATTCAAACTCTAAGATCCTTGACTTAGTTTTCACAACCATCGATGCTGATATCACACTTGGTAGATCAGCTGAGCCTTTGGTCAACGAAGACTCTCACCATCCAGCACTCACGATATCCATTATCCAAAACAGTGAATTAAATCGTAATGCAGATTTTGAAAATTTTTTTAAATTTAACTTCAAAAAAACTGATTTTGCCAAATTGAATAGTTTGTTATCTTTAATTGATTGGTCATGTCTAAGTTCTTGTATTGATATTGATTCAATGGTTTTGAAATTTTATGACAAAATATTTGACTGTTTTTTAATGTCTGTACCATTAATATCTTTAAAATCGAAATCACTCACTCCAAGTTGGTATGATAGTGAGGTGCGGAGGTTAAAAAATTATTTTAACAAACTGTGGTTAAAGTATAAACAAACCGATTTAGAAAATGATTTTAACAATTATTGTGAAGCCAGAGATATGTTCAACCGAGAGTCTAGTCTTAAATATCTAAATTATATACAAAAGATTCAAAGTAATTTAAAAATGAGTCCCAAGTCCTTTTGGAGTTTTATAAATAGTAAACGAAAATCTGGTCCGTATACGTCCGCTTTTGATCATAACAATATCTCACACCATGATCCCCGTACTATAACTCAACTATTTTCAGACTTTTTTCAAAGTGCATATATCTGTGATTCTTCCAACTGTGATAACTTTTCCAACTGTGATAAATTTTCGAACTGTGATACTTCAAACTGTGATAATTTCGACGAAAATGATCAATTATTTGGTCATTTGAAATCATATTCTCACTTGACTGATATAAATTTCAATATAAGTACTGACGATATTATGAAATTTATATCTAACTTAGAAGATAACGACATATCTGGTCCAGATGGGATACCAGCATCTGTTTTGAAAAAGTGTGTCAGTCATTTGTTGACTCCACTTGCTGTTCTTTTTAATTGTTCACTGTCTTCGAGTAAGTTTCCTCATGTGTGGAAACAATCTTTCATAATCCCTTTACATAAAAAAGGAAGGAAAGATAAAATTGATAATTATCGACCTAAACTTTCGGCTATTCCAAAACTTTTTGAAGCAATAGTTTGCAAAACTTTAAGTTTTTATACAAAATCGTTTTTTGTTCCCAACCAGCATGGTTTCTCAAAAGGCCGTTCGGCTGGCACTTTTCTTATAGAGCTAGCGGAGTCTTGTATAAATTCATTTAAAAATAAAAACAGACGGATTGTGTTCTTACCGATTTTAGCAAAGTATTTGATAAACTTTCACATCAAGTTTTGCTACAAAAAATGAACAAGCTTGGTTTTAGCGTTAAATTCATTGCGTGGCTCAAATCTTATTTGCTTGACAGATCGTTTTCTGTTAATTTTCATAGCTGTCACTCAAAAAACTTTATAGTTAATTCTGGGGTTCCCCAAGGGAGTCACTTGGGTCCAATTCTTTTTACTTTATTCATAAATGATCTTCCGTCAGTCTTAAAATACTCGAACTGCCTTATCTATGCCGATGATGTTAACATATTTAAAACTATTTCTAATAATCTTGACTGCGAACAACTTCAAAGTGATTTAAATGCTTTCTATACGTGGTGTATGTGAAATTATTTATTTTTGAATATCGACAAGTGTAAGGTTATAAATTTCACACGTAAAATATGTGTCTTGTCTTTTGATTATAATTTTAATGGCGTTAATCTGTTAAATGTAAATGTGGTATCTCTCCTTGGTGTTTTGTTCGATAAGAAACTTGAATTCACTCAACATATTAATGTTATATGTAACAAGGCCAGTTCAATATTAGGTTGGATTAAAAGAGAATCCCGTCAGTTCTCGGACCCATACCTTTAAGACAACTGTTTATATCATTCGTCAGACCCATCATGGAGTATGCTTGTCAAGTGTGGTCTCCTTATTACAGTTGCCATAAAATAAGAATAGAAAGGATTCAGAAAAGGTTCTTGAAATTCGCTCTAAGAGGTCTAGGTTGGCAGGACCCATTAAATCTTCCTTCATATAATAGCTGACTCAGGCTTATTGATCTACCCAGTCTTGAGAGTAGACGTTCTTATTTCTGTCTCGTTTTTATTGTTAAGCTTATTGATGGTCAAATTGATGCTTTGAACCTTTTGTCTCGCGTTAATTTTAATGTCCCGCAACGCTATTTGAGAGTTATACCTGACCCTTTATACATAACACACTATCGTACCAAATACGAGCGGAGTTCACCTTTAAATAATATGTTGAATTTGTATAACGTAAATCATAATTTATTAATTAATTCTGCTGTATCAAATATTGACTTTAAAAGATCATTTTATAATTTATAATTTTTACTAACTCTAAGTTACAAACTTGTACGCAAGATTAATTAGCTTGATTCAAATAAATAAATAACCTCTGTAAGAGTTGTATTGTCGGCTTCTAATAGGTATTATAATACTATCTATTACACTTGCGTGTTTTCTTTTATAGAAACATTTCATTAATTTCACTAAGATTTCGAATAGCGCTCGTTAAAACTTCTTATGGATCGTACAAGGACTATTATAGAATTTGAAGCTTTTAAAAGATCTGCGTACGGGGCATCCAAGAAGATTTTCCGAAATCATTTTAGAAGTTCTATAATATTCTCCTTTTTATGCTTAACGAAATTTTACAAATGTCTTAAGGAAATCAGAAAGCATATTCAGTTAGACCGAATCGAAGCTGAAATGTTAGTTGGGCACAGCTCCAATCGAGGGATGGTAGTACCCTTCAGAGGAGCAACCTTAGTCCGGGACGTCCGTAATGATACGTGGACTTGATTCTTATCGTCTATTGTCCGTAAGTAGAGGACAGCTGCATAGGCTTTAGAGCTCGCATCAAAAAGCCATGAATTGTGGTGATCCCCTGGTGACTCATGCCTAACCATCTAGGCACTCGAACTCGGTTGAGGTTGAATAGTCCATCACGAAACCCCGTCCATTTATGGTGTAAATCTGGTGGAAGAGGGGTGTCCCAGGTGAGCTCCGCCGACCAGAGAACCCGTAAGATCGAATAACTGCGCTACTTCTCTGAGGACCCTTCGCTTTGTTGGAACAGGTCCAGGTACTTCTAATTCAACCAAGAAGAAGAGCTCGTCAGTTGTGGGGTCCCAACGGAGACCAAGGACTGTGGCGGTCGGGCACTCGAAAACGAGCTCTGTGGAAAGAGAAGAAGAAACAGTATTGTTAGATACCCTACTAATTACCTGTGCGCAATTCGAATTCCATTTGCGCAGCTTGAAATGTCCAGCCAAGAGGACAGTGTTGATGTCAGAGGCCAGCCTGACTGCTTCTGACTGGCTACTACAGCTGGTGAGTAGATCATCGACATAGAAGGCCCTCTCAATAGTCTCTTGGGCTGCCCGGGGGCGAGCTGGATCGCGCACCAAGTGCTGATTGTCTTGTGCATACTGCATCATGGACCTTACGGAGGTGTAAGGACTGGACGCCAACTGCGAGCTGGTCAGATGGGGATTTTCTCCAAAGAATCCGTTGGAAGTCTCGATGTTCGGGTGCCACTAGCACCTGGCAAAACATCTTCTCAACGTCAGCCGTTAGGGCGACACTAAAACGTCTAAAACAGAAGATCACGCTAACCAGTGACTCTTGTATGGTGGGACCGACAAACTGGATGTTATTGAGAGAGACACCCGTTGCGGTCCGAGCACATGCATTGAATACCACCCAGAACTTAGTGGTAACTGCTTGGTGTGGGATATAGTAGCAGCCAGGGTGATCGCCATGTTGACCAACCCTTTCCATATGTCCAAGATCGGAATATTCCCGCATAAATGCCACATATTTATCTCTCAGCTCTGGATTACTGACCAAACGTCTCTGCAAGCAATAGAATTGGCGAAGTGCTGCTCGGTACGACTCACCCAATTCTGGAGCATCACGCCGGAATGGGATTTGAACCATGTATCTCCCATCGGTTGTGCGGGAATGGGTTGACTGATAGTGCCTGCTGCACTCGTCTTCTCTGTTGTCATCAATGGAGACCTCCTCCAGTTTCCAAAAGTTCCTGACCAACTCTTCGAGTGTGTAGTCTTGGGTGATATCTGCAACCCTTTGGCTGTGCAGGGCTCGGACTGGAAGTTGAGGCTGCCTCGGGGTGGCTGGGCCAAATACCACCCATCCCAAGCGCGTCTGTTGCGCATGTGGCTCGTTCGGTCGACCATGTCTAACCGAATCTTGTACCAGGAGGCCCCAGACATCGGCACCCAACAGGATGTCAATCGGTTCAGGAGTGCCAAAATGCTTATCTGCCAGGGGAAGGCCAGATAAATGTGATCAACTGGTGTGTGTGGCAATGAAGACGTGATGGTAGGAATTACTAACGCCTTGATGGAGATCGTCAGCGATGATAGTGTCGAACGGAGTGACAGCGTCACTTGACCGTGAGCGGTTGAATGTTTCGAAGCGCCGATGCCAAGCACAGCCACTTCAAGGCGGGTCATATGAAGGTTGAGCCTGTTTGATAAAGAAAGAGTAACAAAACTTACCTGTGATCCAGGATCGCAGAGGGCTCGGCAAGCTGCTTTTCCTCTGTGGTACCGTATGGGTAGACCATGTGGGCTCGAGAGCGCAAGAACGACAGGAGCGAACCCAAGGTCGCGATCTCCTTTGGTTTCCGGTGCATTCACCAAGCTTGTTTGGTTCTGGGTGGCAAACAACGTGTTACCTGTAGGATGACCCAGGCATCCCAATGTTCCACAGGTAGCTTCAGGACTTTCAACGCCCTCATTGTCTCCTGCACCGTGTCAACGATGCCCAAGATCGCCCTAGTGGACTCTACTGACTCCACCGGTAGGTCCATCAACCGGTTGAGATGAGCTTCCGAAAGAAGGTTCGGATCATCGAATCTTTCGGTCAACTCTTCCCACAAGAACTGCGGTCCGTAGTTTCTGAAGCTTGTAAAATTCCGGCAAGTCCGGTTTAGAGTGCACCAAACTCTCAAAAGACTCCTTGAAAGCCAGCCACTTATGCCAGCTTCCGTCAAAGGATGGGATCACCACGGGATCCAGCTTCATATCAATTCGTGCGGTGGGTGCCGGGGCAGGGGTACTCTCCGCAGGCACCACGAACTTGTTGTTGGCGGCTTCTAGCTCCACGATCCAGCGTTCCAACACGGCACTAGCTTCATGATGCTGCTCCTGCACAATGTGCAGCAGTGCATCGTGTGCCATGTAGTCTGCGCCTACCACATCTACCTCAGCCAGGCAATTGTCATGGGCCGTTTGAAACCTCTCAAACTGTTGGTCCAAGGTGCGCAGTTGCAACCTGAAGCGTATCGCATCCCAAGTGGCCAAGTCACCTCCCAACTAACAATTTAACTTGCTGTAGGTTCAATACAAGCTATTTTCTGGCTTGTATAATAACCTTAACAGTCCTTATACAAATCACTTTGGCGCACATTTGAGAAGCTATTTAACTCCCTTAACATCTGTGGTCACAAGTTCTATGTTATCAAATAGGTTGCGATGAACAGTTTAATAAGTCCTTAGAGAGGTAAATGTTGCTCAACCAAACAAATTATTATAAGGCTTCTATAAAAAGGCCTAAAAAGGGTCATTTAAAAACTTATCATTAAGGTCTTATAATAGCCACGCAATGCAGTTGTATTACAAAAGAAAAATGCTGGCTTTGAGTTATTTTATTTTTAGGCTAATTCCCAATTTAAAAAGAGAATGTAAAAATCTTAATGAGTTGATACTTCACGTATTAACTCTACCCTCTATTCCATGTATATTCTATTCAAATATTTGTTTTTATATAAATTAATATGATAAATATTTCTTTCAGCATTGTTTAGTTAATGTAGCTGTTTGAAAATTAAATTAATTTAATAATGATTTCACACCCCCTACGAGTTGACCTTGTCGTGGTGGGGGTGCTTACGTGGGGTTCTCCAGCAATCCAGCTGCAGAGCCACACAACCAACATAACTCAAACAAAAAACCTCAATGCTAGAAAACTTGAACAAATATGGATACAAGTGAAATAAAAGAACAAAAACGAACGGGGATATACGTTCAAAAGTCGGCAGGTATCGCGACTGCCGGCGAGGGCTTGGCCTCAGGTGAGGATAAGTCGCCAGCGATAAATAAAGTATCCACCAGCAAATGTAAAATGAAGAGCGGTAGGATTGTTGAGCCGTCCATCATCCCAGGCACTCCTAGGAATGATGGAACGACTCGCAATCTAGACGCTATTACTAGTATAGGAGGAGGTGCACCTTCCGCTAGTATTACACACAACCCGCACTCGGTGGGTTTGCCCAGCGTTAGTAGCGCTGAGACTGCGACTGTCAGCCTCACTTCTACTGTCGGTGATCAAATCCCAACGGGTACGGTAGAAAAAACACTTCTTACACAAAACTGTGGGAATATTGCCATGACGCTTGGCTGTATTACCACTCCTTCAAAAAGACCTCTCACGAGTTCGGAGGGGGCTGTTCTGACTAGTAAAATATCTGCGACATGCGATATCACCTCTGGTCAGAGCAGACCCCTTCCGAACACGGTGGAGGGTTCCCTCCCTGATGGCAGACCTGTGACATACAGCTCATCTTCCACCAGCGAGAGAAACAAAAATGCCTCACGCAGCGAGAGACGGGCCGCAGAGAGAATAGTGAAAGTCATTGGAAACATCCCACTGACCGAGCTAGACTCGAAGCAATCCGCTAAACTCGCTTGGGCCAAAAGCACCCTTGCTAAACCAATGACCAGCAAAGGCTTCACGTCAAAGCGACAACGGTCTGTAGAGGGAGCCACTCCGGACCCCAAAAAACCAAAGGTGCATAACACCTCCTACACCAAAAAAGACTTATCCTTTAGTGACGTGCTAAAGGATAAGACTATTGCAGCTGTTATCGACAGAAGTAATGTGGATGGTATGATCTCTTCTGATCAATGGACGACGGTCTCAAATAAATTACAGGAGTCATACTGGACTCTTGTAATGGAGAATCCGGGTGAGCCTGTTGTGTTTGAGGATGCAGGGTGGCACCAGGGTCGGGCCAAGCTCGTCGCCTTTGATGACCAGAGATCATACGATCTATATAAACTTGCTGTTAGCAGATTAGAGGGGCTATGGCCTGGTGCTAAGCTCGAAGTCGTGGCTAAGGAAGACATTCCTTGCAGACCTAGAGCTCGCATCAGAATCCCAGCAAATCTAACCTGCAAGGATACTATTCTGAAGATTAAGAAAAATCCTCTCGTCAAACCCCATAATGCCAAGTGCCCTGAAAACCATCAACGGCTCTTTGACTAACTCTTGTGAGGAATCACTCGACTTGCTATTAGATATTCACTTCCCAGGTAGCTCACTTCCCTAAAAGCTCTCATGTAAATCCGAAAGATTACAGACCTATCAGCCTATCATCATTCCTTCTCAAAACCTTAGAACGACTGATTGATATCCATCTGCGTAGTGCAATAGAACCTAATCTTTTTTCTCCGGCACAACACGCTTACCGCAAGGGGAAATCGGTAGAAACGGCCCTGCATAATTTGGTACGTACTATTGAATATTCCCTTCATCATAGAGAGTATACCCTGGTTACTTTCTTGGATATTGAAGGTGCTTTCAACAACGTCAGCAATGCTGCAATTTTAACCGCGCTTGAGAACTTGAACGTTGATAGCTCACTTAGGAAGCTAATCAGCCTCATGTTGAGAAGTAGAATAATCAACTCAACATTAGGTGACTTCTCTGTTAGAAGATCTGTCAGCAGAGGCACACCGCAAGGTGGAGTCCTATCCCCACTCTTATGGAACATCGTAATTAACGAACTATTAGTTAATTTAGAAGCGGATGGTTTCAAAGTAATTGCATATGCTGATGACGTTGCCATTGCAATATCAGGAAAGCATCTTCAAATCATTATAGAATTAATGCAAACCGCTCTCAACAAACTACTTAAATGGACAGACAAATGTGGACTAGGTGTAAATCCCCACAAAACTGAACTTGTCCTCTTTACAAGGAAATATAAAATTCCGAATATAGACCCTCCATCAATAAATGGTATCCCACTTAACTTTTCAGATGAGGCTAAATATCTAGGTCTGATTTTAGACAAAAAGTTGAGTTGGAAACCAAATATACAAGAAAGAGTCAGAAAGGCCACAGTGGCACTTTTCTCCTGTAAAAAAGCTATTGGAACCAAATGGGGCTTGTCACCATGTATCACCCACTGGCTATACACAGCGGTCATCAGACCGATACTCACTTATGGGGTGGCAGTACGGTGGACTGCTTTAGATAAAATAACTTATCGTGATAAGTTAAGCAAGGTGCAGAGATCGGCTTGCATGTGTATCAGCGGAGCTCTCCGTTCGACACCTTCCGCTGCCTTAGATATACTGCTTAACATTACACCCATCGATATATACACTAAACAAGTGGCAGCGAGCACAGCTATTCGTCTCAGAGCCATCTCTCAATGGTCCAATAACTCTATTGGCCATACTATCATTCTGAACAAATTCGAATCAATCCCTAAACACTCCGACTACACCATCCCTCAGCCGATTTTTGGCAAAAATTTCCAAGTCACAATTCCAACAAGATCCACTTGGGATGATGAGGAATTCTTGAGAGATGAAGCAATTCATTTCTACACGGATGGCTCAAAAACTGAAGAGGGGGTGGGTGGTGGCGTGTACTCAGAACGACTAAACATTAGTCTCTCTTTCCGTCTCCCTGATCATTGTAGCGTGTTCCAAGCGGAAATCCTGGCGATAAAAGAAGTTTTATCTTGGCTCAAAGAAAACGTAATATCTACTTTAAATATCCGTATCTTCTCAGATAGCCAAGCGGCCCTTAAATCACTAGGCTCTGTTTCTACAAACTCCGTAACTGCCCCAAATTGTCGATCGTCTCTAATGGAGATGGCAGAACAGTTCAACATTCACCTTTTCTGGGTGCCGGGACACAGAGATATTCCAGGAAACTGTAAAGCCGATGAACTCGCCAGGAAGGGAACTACTATACCAATATTACCTGACAGGGTGAATATTGGAATACCAATCGCTACTTGTAAACTTATGCTTAAGCAAGATTCCATGTTGATGACAAACAGCAGATGGACAGGTATCACTACTTGTCTGGCGACAAAACGGATCTGGCCAACACTGGATCCGAAGCGATCGAAATGTTTGTTATCTCTTAGTAGATTGCATATTAGCTCCACAATTGGTGTCATAACTGGACACTGCCTCATAGGCAAACACGCCAATAGACTAGGCGTTCTTTCAAATGACTTCTGCAGAAGCTGCATGGACGAGGAGGAGGAAGAAACTATCCCACACCTTCTTTGTTCATGCCCTGCTCTTTCTCAAAGACGTAAAATATACTTAGGAAATTTTTTCTTTGACGATCCCAGTGATTTAAATAAAATCGACATTCACAGTCTCCATCGCTTTATTAAAAGCTCCAATTGGTTTAATTAGCGAGGGTCATCTCGCAGTCTTTATGTGGTATCACAATGGGCCTATTCTGGCCTAAGTGTGTCAGTAGTTTTCCTGGCAGCCACCTTAACCTAACCTAACCTAATAATGATTTCAAATGATGACACGTTGTACTTTCAATCCTATTAAACCACAATTTGAAAAATATTTTTTGTGGGGCTTTATTATAAAGATAAAACTTTAGTTCATAAGATCGTTTGAGGTGATATATTATTTTTTTTCAGCTGTCAGTTGAGAGTAGTATACGAAATGAGCAGCCGTAAATAGCAGCTATTTGATCACTCTTTAGATGGCACATTTGATCATAAAATGGTAAGCTTTTGATTTTCTTATCTGATTTGATATTTCTTTCTAGTATCATTTTTGTAATTAAGTTCCTTTATTGAAATTGACATATACTCGGTCTGAACTTACTGTTTGTTCAGTAATAATATAAGGAGACTTAAAACTGCTCTCTGTCTCTGTTCAGATTTTCAGAATATGCTTTTGCTTGTGAGTACTCATGGCACTCCATTTCTCACCTGAACACTGCCCACCTGCTCGTTATTATCTATTTTAGCTTCATTGCATTATGATGAACATCATGCTAAAGAAATCATTGAGCAGATTAAAGTGAATATACGCTATAATTGTTCTTAAATTTCGGTCTCTTTGCTTAGTCAAGTGTTTGTCTAGTTTCATTTTGCAATAGCAGAACCTGGTTCCTGTCCATAGCTTTTTTGTGAAAGGGATTTTCTATGTATGTGACTGTGTAGTTCATCGTTAATTTTGCTTAAACGTTCATCAGTGAGCAGTGAAATCAGTATTGAAAAGCAATAGCTACTGCTCTCTGTTTAGTGAAATAGCAGAGTGATTAAAAGCAGCTATCACAACAACAGCCGCATCACTACTTATAACATTTTATAGCAGCTTTTAATTTCCTCACGGAAGGCAACAGAACAGCTGTCAAAAAAAAGAGAAATAGCTTACAAAATAGGGCTATAGCTTCAATAAGTTTACTTTTAACATCATATAAAAGTTATTTATTGCCTCACGAAGTCAGCTAACAAAAACAAAACAAAATAGCTCACCAAAAAAGCAATAATTTCATTGACATCGCTTTAAACATTTTATTTTTTCTTTATTAAAAGTATATATGTACCTAAAATAAAAAAAAAAAAAATCCATTGATTGTTATCACTAAATAGAGTTGATTAAATGTTGAATTCCTTATAAAAAAATCAATTTTTGTTGTTGGGACTACGTGTGCTACTTGAGGCAAAAAGGAACAAAGTAATGCGCATACAAATTAGTAACAAATATTCTAAAGTGCATTCAGTTTTCGCGTAGTTTTGAAATTAAAAACAAATATAAACACAAGAAAAGAAGCAAAAATAAACTAAAATAGTTTTGCATCCATTTAAGTTAAAAAAAACAACACAAATTCTATTAAAAAACACGTCACGAGAAACATATCGGCGAGCGCGCGCTTCATATCGTTAATTAACTTTGGGCACTTAACTTTTGATAACTTTTTATGAATTATACACTATTTTTGATGAATTAGAATCTTTTTAATCATATATTTGTTTTCAATCTCTTCAAATGAACGATGAACACTTTAGAATATTTGTTAAACCTACTGCAGAATAACTTAGACTCCAGAGAAATGTCAAATATTGCGTCTGTGTGCAGCAAGTTTCTTTAAACAAGCCGTAAACAAAATGTTTTTACTTACTTCCAGTAAAACAACTTGGGCAGGCATTAAGCAAGGTCATTTATACTTAAGAATGCAAGCCTTGTATATAACTTGCCAATCTTATTTTAAAAGGCATTAAACAGGCTATTATTAAAAAAAATATTAGAAATTGGCTGAATTGTGTTATAAAGCCTTATGAAAGTTCTAAGTGAGCTATAGCTTACGAAATTTTGAAAATTTTACCTAATACAAGTTAAATTGTTAGATGGGCTGTGGTGATGCTCGTATGCAAGCGTTGATGGCCGTGCATGCAGCAAATCGTTTCGACAAATGACTCATAGTCGTATCTCTGGACACAAAAAATGAAGTGAACTAAGCACTGAACCGTTATTTCCCAAGCAATAAGGCCGATATTGCTACGATTATTGTACACCACGTACAGAACACTAACCCAAACAGTAATGTTATGGCCACGCATTGTACACACATTCACCCGCGAAGGTATTGGATTTAATTCCGAAGAAAGGCACGACACGGGACCACGTCCACGGCTTAAAGGTTTTTCCACAAATGTTATATATAGTCCTTACAGAAGGCACCAAAATGTCGGGGAACTCACTTCCGAACAACCAGGGGAGCGAATTAATTAAGGTATCGTATATCCAGCATACAGACCGATGAGTGGGTGGAAAGACGATTCCAGTCGACCCATATTGTGTGGTGTGTTGTGTATCTGCCGTTGGTTCCCTGCCATGGTGATATCATTGTATATCCAATATCCAATTTATATACAATGGTGATATCTGTAACTATAGGTACATACGAGGGTGGCAGCAAAATGTTGTCACCGCAGCACATCCCAAGGCACCTCATACCCACTCAACTAACACCGCGCAAGTGAACCCAAGCCTCAACCCATACCACAAGTCATTCCCGAAGTAAAGTCGCGAAAACTCATCCCCAAAATAATCTTCATACCGGAAACTAAAACTCAACGAAAATAAAAATTCAAGATAGGGTTTGTGCATTCACTCCCTTCAGTTTTGAAAATTTGAATTTGAGAGGGATTTTCGCTAACGAATTTTTGCGGAGGGATGTTTTTTGTTCTGAGACTGGTGTGGAAAAGGTAGTAATGATAAACACTTTTTTAATTAGGTAGGAACTTTCCTAGATTTTTTTTGATGGATTATGATCTGACGAATGAAGCTCTGGAGGTGCGTCTGGAACCTGGACAAAAGAAGATTTTTTTTTGTAAGGAACTTTTATAGATTTGTTGTTGGCGGTGTTTTGATGGTCTAAGTTCTGACGGAAAAGGTTCTGGAGGTGGGTCTGGAACCTGGACAAAGGAAATTTTTTTTAACTTTTTCATAGATTTTTTTGTGGTGTTTCTGATGGAGTAAGGTTTAACGGAGGTGGTTCTGGAGATTGGTCTAGAACCTGGACAAAGGAAAACATTTTTTTTTTTAACTTTTTCATAGATTTTTTTTTTTGTGGTGTTTCTGATGGAGTAAGGTCTAACGGAGGTGGTTCTGGAGGTGGGTCTAGAGCCTGGACAAAGGAAAAAAAAAATTGTTTTTAACTTTTTCATAGATTTTTATGTGGTGTTTCTGATGGAGTAAGGTCTAACGGAGGTGGTTCTGGAGGTGGGTCTAGAACCTGGACAAAGGAAAAAAAATTTGTTTTACTTTTTCATAGATTTTTTTTTGTGGTGTTTCTGATGGAGTTAGGTCTGATGGAGGAGGTTCTGGAGGTGGGTCTGGAACCTGGACAAAGGAAAACATATTTTTTTAACTTTTTCATACATTTTTTTTGTGGTGTTTCTGATGAAGTAAGGTCTGATGGAGGAGGCTCAGGAGGTGGGTCTGGAACCCGGACAAAGGAAAACATTTTTTTTTTAAACTTTTTCATATATTTTTTTTGTGGTGTTTATAAGGAGTAAGGTCTGATGGAGGAGGTTCTGGAGGTGGGTCTGGAGCCTGGACAAAGGAAAACATTTTTTTTAACTTTTTCATAGATTTTTTTTGTGGTGTTTCTGATGAAGTAAGGTCTGATGGAGGAGGTTCTGGAGCGGGGTCTGGAACCTGGACAAAGGAAATTTTTTTTTTAACTTTTTCATAGATTTTTTTGTGGTGTTTCTGATGAAGTAAGGTCTGATGGAAGAGGTCCTGGAGGTGGGTCTGGAACCTGGGCAAAGGAAAACATTTTTTTAACTTTTTCATAGATTTTTTTGTGGTGTTTCTGATGGAGTAGGTTCTGGAAGTGGGTCTGAAACCTGGACAAAGGAAAACATTTTTGATGTGTAAACATCTTAGCGCTCGGTATGGGTAAAATTGAAAATCGGCTGTAACGGATATGGGCTCACGGTTCCGTTTGGAACCATTTTGTTTGTTGTAGGTAAGCAGAACTCTGTAAGCTCGAATAGGTAAGGTAGTTTTCATTTTATACCTAATGGTTTTGGTATTTGCTAAGTGGAGTGAATTCCTTACACCCCGACTCCACAGTAGATAATTTCTCTCAGAATGTTTGTCTTGACATTAAATATCTAATGGAGTCACTCCGTTTCATATCTTGATTGGATGTCAAGATGCAATCATATCTTGACAGAGATATTTGACATACATTTTGCCAGGTGAAGATTTTGTTGCTTTTTTTTCTAGAAATTTAATTTTTTATTTCATTATTTTGTATCCATATGCTGCTTTTGATGTTAATCTCTGCAATCACGGGTGGCAATTTTGGTTTGTGATATTAAGTGTTATTTGCAATTTCTTGATTTGAAATGTCATAACATGATTTGCTAAGTGGCGCATTCTTTTATGTTTCTCTAGTTATCTGTGGTTAATGTGTCAAAAAGAAGTGTTGTAATGTCATATTTAAAAAAGTTACTTTGAGTTACTTTTCATTTAGGAACGACAAAAGCTAAAAATATGGCTGATCTGTCAAATAAATTGGGTGAAAAAAGTCGAAATAGATTTGGAATTAAAAATCAAGAAGAAATTGTTATTTCATTATTGAATAGAACTTTTATCAGCACTACGAAAATGCATAGGTACATTTTTCAAATTAAATTTCATTTAACTTCATTCTAGCACAAAATTAAATATTTAAGCAAAAATATTTCCAATTCTTTTTTATCATTCATTACTTGCACAAATTTCTTTACTACAAATCGATCAAATCAGATAAAAAAATGTCGCAAAACCTGTACAAAATTTCCAAAGTCACTATCGACGGTAAAATCAATAAAAATAAAAATATATTAGCTTTATATTTTCCCCCAGATCTGATCTGGATTGTATATGCATACTTGTATTACAAAAACAACTCAAAATCCGACCTTGCTTTCGGATTTCGATTTGCAAATTAATTCTGACCATACACCTTTGTACTTTTTTGCAAAAATGATTTTTTTCTCTCACAGGTAGATGGCTTTTTGTGTGGAAGATAGGGAGAAAATAGAGAATAGAGTAGAGAGAAAACACAGAAACAAAAGGATAAACGGGGATCGGATAGGTATATAACACTTGTCGCACTGGGATCCTGTTTGTTTTATTATGATAATCTAATCCGGATCAGATCTGGGGGATAATAAAATTAAACTATTACATATTACAAAAATGAGATTAATTCCAAACCGAACGATCGAGAAACAAACAAAAGATAACTCAAAATAAAAACATGTGATTTCAGCTGCTTTTGACGGATTAACCATTCCAACTCAGTATCAAAGAGATGTGTTGGAAAAATGTAGATACTCAAAGTTACTTTTTGAAACTTTAACTTTGAATCCAGGAACAACTTTGTGACGTCATAAAGTTTTCTCGGAAGGTGTTAATTTGTGTCGTGCAACCATTTTGTTTTAGCGCTTGTATTACAGATTCCTAATTTTTGCCATACGTGGTAATGACCCGATCCCTTACCTTCAGGTGAAAACGAATGTTTACACATCTTCCACGCGAGTCCCGGTACTCACACATTTTTTTTTAACTTTTTCATAGATTTTTTTTTGTGGTGTTTCTGATGGAGTAAGGTCTGATGGAGGAGGTTCTGGAGGTGGGTCTGGAACCTGGACAAATGAAAACATTTTTTTTTTAACTTTTTCATAGATTTTTTTTGTGGCGTTTCGGATGGAGTAAGGTCTGATGGAGGAGCTTCTGGAGGTGGGTCTGGACCCTGGACAAAGGAAAACATTTTTTTTTTAACTTTTTCAGATTTTTTTGTGGTGTTTCTGATGGAGTAAGGTCTGATGGAGGAGGTTCTGGAGGTGGGTGTGGAACCTGGACAAAGGAAAACATTTTTTTTTTAACTTTTTCATATATTTTTTTTGTGGTGTTTCTGATGGAGTAAGGTCTGATGGAGGAGGTTCTGGAGTAGGGTCTGGAACCTGGACAGAGGAAACATTTTTTTTATTTTTTCCATAGATTTTTTTGTGGTGTTTCTGATGGAGGAGGTTCTGGAGGTGGGTCTGGAACCTGGACAAAGGAAAATATTTTTTTTTAACTTTTTCATAGATTTTTTTTGTGGTGTTTCTGATGAAGTAAGGTCTGATGGAAGAGGTCCTGGAGGTGGGTCTGGAACCTGGACAAAGGAAAACATTTTTTTTTTTAACTTTTTCATAGATTTTTTTTGTGGTGTTTCTGATGGAGGAGGTTCTGGAGGTGGGTCTGGAACCTGGACAAAGGAAAACATTTTTTTTTAACTTTTTCATAGATTTTTTTTTGTGGTATTTCTGATGGAGTTAGGTCTGAGGGAGGAGGTTCTGGAGGTGGGTCTGGAACCTGGACAAAGGAAAACATTTTTTTTAATTTTTTATAGATTTTTTTTTGTGGTGTTTCTGATGGAGTAAGGTCTGATCGAGGAGGTTCTGGAGTAGGGTCTGGAACCTGGACAAAGGAAAACATTTTTTTAACTTTTTTATTGTTTTTTTTTTTGGGATGTTTCTGATGGAGGAGGGTCCGGAGTTGGGTCTCGAACCTGGACAAAGGAAAACATTTTTTTTTAACTTTTTGAGATTTTTTGTGTGGTTTTCTGATGGAGTAAGGTCTGATGGAGTAAGGTCTGATGGAGTAAGGTCTGATGAAGGAGGTTCTGGAGGTGGGTCTGGAACCTGGACAAAGGAAAACATTTTTTTTTAACTTTTTCATAGATTTTTTTGTGGTGTTTCTGATGGAGTAAGGTCTGATGGAGGAGGTTCTGGAGGTGGGTCTGGAACCTGGACAAAGGAAAACATTTTTTTTTAAACTTTTTCATAGATTTTTTTGTGGTGTTTCTGATGGAGTAAGGTCTAACGGAGGTGGTTCTGGAGGTGGGTCTGGAACCCGGACAAAGGAAAACATTTTTTTTTTAAACTTTTTCATAGATTTTTTTGTGGTGTTTCTGATGGAGTAAGGTCTGATGGAGGAGGTTCTGGAGTAGGGTCTGGAACCTGGACAGAGGAAACATTTTTTTTATTTTTTCCATTGATTTTTTTGTGGTGTTTCTGATGGAGGAGGTTCTGGAGGTGGGTCTGGAACCTGGACAAAGGAAAACATTTTTTTTAATTTTTCATAGATTTTTTTTTGTGGTGTTTCTGATGAAGTAAGGTCTGATGGAAGAGGTCCTGGAGGTGGGTCTGGAACCTGGACAAAGGAAAACATTTTTTTTTTTAACTTTTTCATAGATTTTTTTTGTGGTGTTTCTGATGGAGTAAGGTCTGATGGAGGAGGTTCTGGAGGTGGGTCTGGAACCTGGACAAAGGAAAACATTTTTTTTTAACTTTTTCATAGATTTTTTTTGTGGTATTTCTGATGGAGTTAGGTCTGATGGAGGAGGTTCTGGAGGTGGGTCTGGAACCTGGACAAAGGAAAACATTTTTTTTAATTTTTCATAGATTTTTTTTTGTGGTGTTTCTGATGGAGTAAGGTCTGATCGAGGAGGTTCTGGAGTAGGGTCTGGAACCTGGACAAAGGAAAACATTTTTTTAACTTTTTTATTGTTTTTTTTTTTGGGATGTTTCTGATGGAGGAGGGTCCGGAGTTGGGTCTCGAGCCTGGACAAAGGAAAACATTTTTTTTTAACTTTTTGAGATTTTTTGTGTGGTTTTCTGATGGAGTAAGGTCTGATGGAGTAAGGTCTGGTGGAGTAAGGTCTGATGAAGGAGGTTCTGGAGGTGGGTCTGGAACCTGGACAAAGGAAAACATTTTTTTTTAACTTTTTCATAGATTTTTTTGTGGTGTTTCTGATGGAGTAAGGTCTGATGGAGGAGGTTCTGGAGTTGGGTCTGGAACCTGGACAAAGGAAAACATTTTTTTTTTAAACTTTTTCATAGATTTTTTTGTGGTGTTTCTGATGGAGTAAGGTCTAACGGAGGTGGTTCTGGAGGTGGGTCTGGAACCCGGACAAAGGAAAACATTTTTTTTTTAAACTTTTTCATAGATTTTTTTTGTGGTGTTTATAAGGAGTAAGGTCTGATTGAGGAGGTTCTGGAGGTGGGTCTGGAACCTGGACAAAGGAAACATTTTTTTTAAACTTTTTCATATATTTTTTCGTGGTGTTTCTGAAGGAGTAAGGTCTGATGGAAGAGGTTCTGGAACCTGGACAAAGGAAATTTTTTTTTTAACTTTTTCATAGATTTTTTTTGTGGTGTTTCTGATGGAGTAAGGTCTGATGGAAGAGGTTCTGGAGGTGGGTCTGGAACCTGGACAAAGGAAAATTTTTTTTAAACTTTTTCATATATTTTTTTGTGGTGTTTCTGATGGACTTAGGTCTAACGGAGGTGGTTCTGGGGGTGGGTCTGGAACCCGGACAAAGGAAAACATTTTTTTTTTAAACTTTTTCATAGATTTTTTTTGTGGTGTTTATAAGGAGTAAGGTCTGATTGAGGAGGTTCTGGAGCTGGGTCTGGAACCTGGACAAAGGAAACATTTTTTTTAACTTTTTCATAGATTTTTTATGTGGTGTTTCTGATGGAGTAAGGTCTGATGGAAGAGGTTCTGGAGGTGGGTCTAGAACCTGGACAAAGGAAAACATTTTTTTTTAACTTTTTCATAGATTTTTTTTGTGGTGTTTCTGATGGAGTAAGGTCTGATGGAGGAGGTTCTGGAGGTGGGTCTGGAACCTGGACAAAGGAAAACATTTTTTTTAAAACTTTTTCATAGATTTTTTTTGTGGTGTTTCTGATGGAGTAAGGTCTAACGGAGGTGGTTCTGGAGGTGGGTCTGGAACCTGGACAAAGGAAATTTTTTTTTTTACTTTTTCATAGATTCTTTCGTGGTGTTTCTGAAGGAGTAAGGTCTGATGGAAGAGGTTCTGGAGGAGGGTCTGGAACCTGGACAAAGGAAATTTTTTTTTTAACTTTTTCATAGATTTTTTTCGTGGTGTTTCTGATGGAGTAAGGTCTGATGGAAGAGGTTCTGGAGGTGGGTCTGGAACCTGGACAAAGGAAATTTTTTTTTAAACCTTTTCATATATTTTTTTGTGGTGTTTCTGATGGACTTAGGTCTATCGGAGGTGGTTCTGGGGGTGGGTCTGGAACCCGGACAAAGGAAAACATTTTTTTTTTAAACTTTTTCATAGATTTTTTTTGTGGTGTTTATAAGGAGTAAGGTCTGATTGAGGAGGTTCTGGAGGTGGGTCTGGAACCTGGACAAAGGAAACATTTTTTTTAACTTTTTCATAGATTTTTTTTGTGGTGTTTCTGATGGAGTAAGGTCTGATGGAGGAGGTTCTGGAGGTGGGTCTGGAACCTGAACAAAGGAAAACATTTTTTTTTAACTTTTTCATAGATTTTTTTTGTGGTGTTTCTGATGGAGTAAGGTCTAACGGAGGTAGTTCTGGAGGTGGGTCTGGAACCTGGACAAAGGAAATTTTTTTTTTACTTTTTCATAGATTTTTTTGTAGTGTTTCTGATGGAGTAAGGTCTGATGGAAGAGGTTCTGGAGGAGGGTGTGGAACCTGGACAAAAGAACATTTTTTTTTAACTTTTTCATAGATTTTTTTTGTGGTGTTTCTGATGGAGTAAGGTCTAACGGAGGTGGTTCTGGAGGTGGGTCTGGAACCTGGACAAAGGAACATTTTTTTTAACTTTTTTTTCAACTTTTTCATATATATTTTTGTGGTGTCTGGACCTGGACAAATGAAACAATTTTTTAAACTTTTTCATAGATTTGTTTGTGGTGTTTCTGAATTTCTTAATATGTATGTTTGTGTCTTACATACCAATATAATGCAATTGTAATGTTCAATGAAATTCATACCTACTTCTATCATAAAAAAAGCTAACAAACATTCGAGTTTTATAACTACTATGTTTTAGTAGTTTTCAATTTTCTCAAGAACTGGAAGACCTAGAATCAAGTTTTCAGTTTTTGATTAAGAATTATTTAGAGCAACGAATTTCAGAAAGAAAAATTACATATAATTTTACAGTTTTGAGAAATTACATTGTGAACCTTTTTTATGTTTTTTTTTCCCAAATTGTAATTGTAAGTGTTACCGTTATTTTTGAATCTTTTTTTTTCCATTTTTAGTATTATTTTTTTTATTAAAATGCCCCTCCCGCCCAAACGGAGGGTGATATACACCGTAATGGTTGTGTCACTCTTTGATTTTGGGAGCAGTTCTTTAAAATTAGAATGAAAATAGCTATAAGCTTCATATTTATACTCTTGAAAGTGCCACCTTTCAATAATTGATGCATCGTATTATATGAAAAATCGACTTTTATCTTTAAACGCGATTTGCGGCTAAACTAAACGTCTTAGAGGCATCAAAGTTGGTACCTTTAAGCATGATTTGCGTCTCAACTAAGTGTCCTAGCAACTTATAAAAAGCATATTCGTGATCTAGGAAATGCCAGTTCTAAAATATTAAAAAAAGTTGGCTAAAAAAGTTTTTCCAAAACTTAAAAAAAAACTTTTTTTTTTGAAAACATATTTATACCTACTTTATTTCCTTAAGCTGACACGCAGAGCAAACAAAAATTATTATTTTTTTATCTTCGTTCCACGTGGATCATGACAGCAATGAAACAGCCAATATAATTTTGTTTCACCTGAATCAAAACTAGGCTTTACTCAACTTTTGCATTACAGCTTCATTAATGCGTTAAAGAACAAAATAAAGTGAAATATAAGTTGTGCGTGGATAGTGCGTTGTAGAAAAATATGTGCAGCAATCAAATATAACATATATAAAAGAAGTAAGTAAGTAAGAACGTTGCACTGAATTGTCTAACAATAAAGTTGAAAAATCACTTTTTCTTTTCCGTCTTTGAGAAAAACCAGATATAGCAGAATTGTATTGCTTAAAATTTTATAATACAGAATTTCGAAAAACAGAACTGAAAAAAAGGAGAGTTTTGAAAAAAAAAATGTTCGTGCAAAAACAGAATTTTGAAAAGCAGAATTTTGAAACCAGAATTTTGACCCGCTCCCAATTTTAAGATATGAGCACAGATATTTAATAGAGTTACATAGAATTCGCATCTAGTACAGTAAAAATTACCATTTTCTCAATCGTTTTTATTTGCAAGCTCTTTTTCTTCTTCCCTAAAAAATCGAGTCACTTCTTGGTCGAACTCACAAGTCACAACTTGTAGTTGACGTTTTGTGTCTATGTTTACTTACTTACTTACTTAATTATCCGGCTCCCGATCCATGAAGGTTCTCTGCCTGAGATATTGCGGTCTTCCATCGGTTGCGGTCCCTCGCACGCTCCCTCCAGTCGTCGAGACCCAGCGCTCTTGCGTCTGTGACCGCGTGGTCCCTATAGCGGAGGTTCAGTCTTCCTGGTCGTCTCGAACCTGGGGGCTGGGATTCGAAGATTTTCTTGGCTGGAGCGTTGTTGTCCATTCGCTCGATGTGGCCGAGCCAGTGTAGTCGACGTGTTTTGGCTCTTTGGACTACATCCACATCTTGGTACAGCTCGTACAGTTCACGATTGAATCTTCTCCTCCAATCGCCCTCTTCGCATATAGGACCAAATATCCGCCGAAGAATTTTTCTCTCGAAAGTGCCCAGTATGAATTCCCCTTTTTTACTTATCGTCCAGCACTCGGCGCCGTAGAGTAGAACTGGTAAGATTAGCGTTTTGTATAGCGTGCACTTTGTCTTTCGGGAAAGGAGTTTTGAACCCATTTGTTTGGCCAAACCGAAGTAGCAGCGGTTCGCTAGGGTAATTCTTCGTCGGATTTCCACTAAGGTGTCGTTCGTGGAATTGATGTTTGTTCCGAGGTAGGTGAACTCCTTGACTACCTCGAAATTACTGCTACCAACAGTGACGTTTTGTCCTAGGCGATGGACAGATGAGGCTTTGTTTGTTGATAGCATATACTTTGTTTTGTCCTCATTCACTTCAAGACCAACGCGTTTCGCCTGTTCATCAATAGCTGTGAATGCTTCAAGTACAGCTCTCTTGGAGCGGCCGATGATGTCGATGTCGTCCGCATAGCCAAGCAGTTGCGAAGACCTGTTGAAGATAGTGCCTTCCATGTTAACACCACTCTTGCGCACTATCTGCTCCAGGACTAAGTTGAAGAAATCACATGATAGCGCATCTCCTTGTCTGAACCCTGTACAAGTTTGGAATAACTCGGATGAGCTGTTACCCATTTGCACGTTGCACCGCGTATTTTGTAACGTCATGCGGCATAGCTGGATCAGTTTTTTCGGGATCCCGAGTTCCGACATCGCCAATAGAAGCTCTTGGCGACTTATGCTATCATATGCGGCTTTAAAGTCGATGAATAGGTGGTGGGTCTCGACTTGAAATTCGTTGGTCTTTTCCAGGATTTGCCTCAATGTGAAGATTTGGTCTATCGTTGATCTGCCTCGCCTGAAGCCACACTGGTACGTGCCGATCATAGTGTTGCAGAAAGGTTTAAGACGCTCACATAGTACGTTGGATAGGATCTTGTAGGCAACATTAAGCAGGGATATGCCTCTGTAGTTCTTGCAGGACATAGGATTGCCTTTTTTGTAGATTGGGCATATGGACCTATTTGACCAGTCGTCGGGCATACTTTCTTCCTCCCAAACTTGGTTGATGAGCTGGTGCATGCACCCTACCAGGACATCTCCTCCATACTTAAAGAGTTCCGCAGGTAGGCCATCCGAGCCGGCGGATTTGTTGTTCTTAAGCTTGCGGATGGCTTTCTTAACCTCTTCAGTACTGGGCGCTGGGACTGGATCTTCATTGACTGGTCTTATGCTTCTTTGTTCCTCTATTGCCTCCTCGGACAGTCGGGCTCTGAACTTTGTCACAACAAGAAAGTGGTCAGAGTCCACGTTTGCGCCTCGGAAAGTTCGCACGTCCAAGATGTTCGATGCATACCTTGCGCCAATTAGCACGTGGTCGATTTGGTTGGCGGTTCGACCATCTGGAGATCGCCAGGTTGCTGTGTGTATCCTTCGCCTGGGGAACCTAGTGCTACTTATCACCGTATTACGAGCTGCAGCAAAGTCGATTAGTCGGAAGCCGTTATCTGTTGTCGTTTCGTGGAGGCTGTGCTTTCCAACTAATCCGCCAAAGATGTTTTCCTTTCCGACTTTAGCATTGAAGTCTCCGAGCACGACTTTGACATCGTACTCCGGACAGGCTCCATAGGCTCCGTCCAGGAGGTCGTAAAACTCCTCCTTGTTAGACTCCTCAGCTTCATCGGTAGGGGCGTGTGCACATATTAGGCTGATGTTTTGGAAGGTAGCTTTGATGCGGATCACAGCCAGGCGATCGCTAATCGGCTTAAAATCGATGACTTTCGATCTGAGTCGATTTCCCACGACGAATCCGCATCCTAACATGTGCAGTCTTTGATGGCAGCTGTAATAAATGTCGCAATCTTTTCTTTTCATTAAGGTAAGGTGGGGTAAGTGCGGCCCATAAAATAAAAAGTTCTGCTTCAAACCCATGTCAAAAACACAGTTCTAAAAATCGATACCAACCGATGGTGTTGCCTTGAAGCTTTGTTTATTACGGTTAGTTTAAAAGCTTATTTGTTGTTTTTTTCAAAACCCTATACATTTTTTATAAATAAAAAAATGAAAAATAGACCTATGGTATGCACTTTTCCCCAGATTTGGGGTAAGTGAATATCATAGAGGAAAACTTTTTTGTTTGCTGCATGAATTATTTGCTGTAAAGGATAATAAATAAGGAGTATTTTGCCTATTAAAAACAGTTTACAGTTTGAAGTTTTTTGTATTTATTCAAAAGTTACAACTTTTTAACACGGCCCCAAGCCCTTAAAAATAAAATTAGTAAAAAACAAAAACAGTCTCAACCATGTGTCCTAGTTTTAACTCCTCTATTCCCTTTTACGTGGCAGATAATTGTATTCTTTACAAAATAAAAAAAAATATATTTTAAAATATATTAAGCGTCCGTGTTCATAAATAAAACTTTTTTTTTCAAATTAAACTGTAGCTTTGTTGGGCAGGATATGCACTTACCCCGAATATGCACTTTCCCCACCTTACCTTATACCTGATCCTATCCATCGTATCTCCTGGATCGCGGTAATATCTGCCTTGTACCGCGAGAGGACAGATTCAAGTTTTTAAGTAGCACCTGGTGAATAGAGTGTCCTTACATTCCAGGTGCATACTCGTAGATCATAGTCCATTTTCGTTCCGGGTCTGGTTGCCATTTGAGGGGGATCGTTATCCGGGGCTTCACGCGTCTCTCTCATAACAATTGGCTTTTTTTTACTGTGGTCGGGTCGTTAGCCCAACGTACTAACCTCCAATCTGTAGGGCCATGGGTTTAATGTTGCAATTCTTTCCTTGGTCAACATTCGCACTTACAAGTTTAGCAAGTCAAGGCATAAAGCCAAGACCAGTATCCGGCGGCTACCAACGTGGAGGTATTGTAAGCACTTGATGTGTAGGAAAAGATACAGCTCGAGGCCCCCAGTTCCTACAACATCCAACCATCTATGTTTAGGTGTGTAAAACTATCATTTTAAGCATCATACATAGTATACAGCTCACACAAAATTGATCAACGTGGAACGAAGATAAAAAAGTATTAATTTTTGTTTGCTCTGCGTGTTAGTTTTAGGAAATAAAGTTGGTACAAATATATTTCGAAAACAAAAGTTTTTTCAAAAACTTTTTTTTTTAATTTTTTAGAACTGGCACTTCCTAGATCACGAATATGCTTTTTATAAGTTGCTAGGACACTTTTCCAAAAATGGAAAAAAAGATTCAAAAATAACGGTAACACTTACAATTAAGTATTACGCCTTTTTTTAAAGCCAATCCTCTGTTCTATGAGCTAGTTTTTAAACCAAGTAAAATCTATGCAAAGTTTTTGAAAAAACGGGTTTTAAACTCAAAATTTGGGAAAAAAACATAAAAAAGGTTTAAAATGTAATTTCTCAAAACTGTAAAATTATATACATATAATTTTTCTTTCTGAAATTCGTTGCTCTAACTAATTCTTAATCAAAAACTGAAAACTAAATTCTAGGTCTTCTAGTTCTTTAGAAAATTGAAAACTACTAAAACATAGTAGTTATAAAACTCGAATGTTTGTTAGCTTTTTTTTAGTTATAAAACTCGAATGTTTGTTAGCTTTTTTTTATGATAGAAGTAGGTATGCATTTCATTGAACATTAAAATTGCATTATATTGGTATGTAAGACACAAACATACATATTAAGAAATTCAAAAACACCACAAACAAATCTATGAAAAAGTTTAAAAAAATTGTTTCCTTTGTCCAGGTCCAGACCCACCTCCGTTAGACCTTACTCCATCAGAAACACCACAAAAAAAATCTATGAAAAAGTAAAAAAAAAATTTCTTTGTCCAGGGGGCCTATTCTGAAAAGCGCGGCGGATCACTTTCAATGGCGGATTTGCATTTTCCTATTCTCAAAAGCGATTCGCTTTTCATTCGACCGCATGTGGAAAGCGAAAGCGCTTTCCAACTAAATGTCATTCTGTCAGTACGTTTTGAAAGCGATAGATGTGAAGGTGACGAACTAGTGACGGATCGAAGCAAAATGTAAATAAATACATACAAAAAAGTTTTGTTTCTCAAATAAAAGTGTTCTTTGATTGTTACTGTAATTTTTTAGGGATTCTTTCTAATAAAAGTGTTTTTTGATGTTGTTATTTCTTGTTTGAAAACGATAGGTGTTTAGTGACGGATTGTTGGCGGATTGAAAGAAAATAGAAAAATTTAAATATTTTTCTCCTCATTCTTAGCATAGCATTTAAAAACACACTTATTGAGTCCAACGAAATGTTTTATTTTTTTTAAAACACGCAAAATTATGAATTAAAATACTTTGTGCACAAAATAGAAAAAAAAATATTTGCTGACAAGGTCCTTCTGTCAAATTCTTGGAAACAGATGATATTTTAATGAGAGAGTGGAATTTAAAATGAGAGTGGCCTGGAATTATTTGGAATTTAAATGAGAAAACTGAAATTATTTGAAACTCAAATGAGAAAACTGGAATGATCGTTTTTGTTCATTTTCGCTTTTGGGAATAACCAAAAGCGAAGACGGTCGAAATTGAGGTATCGCTTTCAGTTCGATCCGCCGCGCTTTCTAGAATAAACCCCCAGGTTCCAGACCCACCTACAGAACCACCTCCGTTAGACCTTACTCCATCAGAAACACCACACAAAAAATCTATGAAAAAGTTAAAAAAAAATGTTTTCCTTTGTCCAGGTTCTAGACCCACATCCAGAACCACCTCCATCAGACCTTACTCTATCAGAAACACCAAAAAAAAATCTATGAAAAAGTTAGAAAAAAATGTTCCTTTGTTCAGGTTCCATACCCTCCTCCAGAACCTCTTCCATCAAACCTTACTCCATCAGAAACACCACAAAAAAATCTATGACAAAGTAAAAAAAAATGTTTCTTTTGTCCAGACCCACCTACAGAACCACCTCCGTTAGACCTTACTCCATCAGAAACACCACAAACAAAATCTATGAAAAAGTAAAAAAAAATTTTTTTTTCTTTTGTCCAGGTTCCAAACCCACCTACAGAACCACCTCCGTTAGACCTTACTCCATCAGAAACATCACAAAAAAAATCTATGAAAAAGTTAAAAAAAAAATGTTCCCTTTTTCCAGGTTCCAGACCCATCTCCATCAGAAACACCACAAAAAAAAATCTAAGAATTATTAAAAAAAATCATATTTTATAAATCCAAATCCCACTTTTACTAACCAAAAAATCTCTCATACAAATAAAGGACAATCGGCAAAAATGTATGGAAGGTGGTCTAGGAACCAATAACAACGAGACGTATGTCGTTGGAAAGGTATTTTTATGCGCTACAATAGTCACTATGGCGGCTCATTTCAAATCATTGTGTGCAAAAAGTTATTCGTTAACCAACGTTTTTTTTTGGTACCATTAAGTGTGGAGAAAATGTATACAAACTGGTCTTACCAGTACTAATAAGATGCATGTCGTTGAAAAGGTATTTTTATGAACAATAATAGTTACCATAACAACTTATTTAAAATCACTATGTGGATATAGTTATTCACCGTTTTAGGGAATTTTAGCACAGATAAAACGTATGGAGCATGGGTAACATTTTTGCGGATAACTTTTTTCACACAGTGATTTGAGCTAAGCTGCCATATTGACTTTTGTAGTACATAAAATTTCCTTTCCAACGACATACGTCCCGTTGTTATTGGTTGAACTTGCCATCAAACTTTTCGCCCAAATTAAAAAAAAAACATTTTTTTTGCCACTAAAATGAACCACAATATTTCATTAGTTTACGAATAACTTTTTTCACACAGTGATTTGAACTAAACTAATATGAAAGATATTGTAGGTAATGGAAATACCTAAATGGTTAGACCGGTTTTCATAAATTTTCCCCATACTAAATATACTTTATTCCTACTAGAATGCACCAGAGCACAATCCTATTTAGCGAATAACTTTTTTCACACAGTGATTTGAAGTAAGCCCCCATAGTAACTATTGTAGTACCTAAAAATACCTTTCCGACGACATATGTCTCGTCGTTATTGGTCTTGTAGACCGTTTTGTCCTATTCTCCTTTAACGAACTTATCAAAAACATGAACCATAAGCTTTCCCAGTATTTTATAGTAAGTATAATTTATTTTTGGGCCCAGTTTCAATTCCGGTATGAGTTGTCCCGGTATTAGTTGTACTGGGACCAGCTAGATCATGGGATGAAAGCTGCGGGATGAGGTGTCTTGGGTTGAGTGATCCTGGTATGTGCTATACCCAACCCTTTCAATTATATATATTATGTCCATTTCCGCGATGACGGGACTTTATATGTCACCGGCTCCCTGCCTATTAATAGTACGGTCAAGTTAGATTTCATTATATGGAGCGCTGGGAACTAAATCCGAGGTCAGGTTTGACTTCACGATTAGTTAAGGTATTGGTTCACGAGTCTAAGACCACATTTATCACAACTGCGCCTAGTCATTTGGCCGCCATTTTGTTTCGTATGTTCATTTTGATTTTTGCTTATAACTCGCGCATTTTTGATCTTAGGAAAAAAAATTATACTACAAACTTGTAGAAAATTGAATGTTCTACAAAATATGCTAAACAACTTTTTTCACTAAACACTTGTTGAAAAGTTACAGTCCATTAACAAAAACAAAATTTAAATTTTTTGTTCTAATTGCCATATTTTTTTGATTGGAATAACGGTTCTCGCTTCGGAGCGAATATACGCTCGAGCAATCCGCACAGAATAAGTTTTTTTATTTATTAATTTTTTTTAATTTGAATACCATTCTCGTAATACCGACTCTAATTTATGCTTCGGGTTCCAAAATGGTGTTCAAGTTTTTCTTACCACAAACAGTGTTGCCAGATTTTTTAAGACGAGTGGAGCCCAATTGGAAAAATCTTGGAGCCAAAAACAGCCCCAATCAAAAACGAAGTGCAAAAATTAGTAAATTAAGATTATTTTTTTTTCTTTAATTTTTCTATCAATTATGTATTACCATTTTACCAAAGTTATAAAAATTCGAAATTTTATTGAATATTTTACTTGTGTATCATCCCCTTTAAAAATTCTTTTTGGGGCCGGGTTAACGGTAGAATAATGAGCAAAAACTTCAGTTTTTTTATTTATATATTTTGAATAAATTAGGGGGGTGCGTCATTTAAAATAAAACAAAGACATTTTATAGGACCACCCTTATAGTTTACAAAATTCAATTAAAACTCGAAAACTGCTTCCAAAATGTCTTCCATACTAGAAGATGATTGTTCAGTCATTTTCGAAGTCAAATTTGCATAAATGTTTTTAGATATTTCAAGAACTACGATACTGTCTGGTCCCAACAAATTCAATTTGTTTTGTTAGTGTACAGTGTGCAAACTGAAACAACTGCTTAGAGTTGAGAGTGCAGTTGCAACAAATATTGAAATGTACATAAGGCTCATTCTTACAATACACTGAGTTACAAAAAAAGTGGCGCAGTCATACCTTTGGATGTCTTGTTATAATTTTGATAATATGCCGCTATGTTATAGAGCTTTATTTTTATTCAGTTTTTTTTTTTATTTTAGATGAATAATTACTTATTTTTATGTTAATAAACAAAACTGTATTAAGAAAGCGTGTTTTTTAGATCACACGTGTTTCTTAAATCACTTAAAAATATTACAAAATTTCAAGGTGCGCCACTTTTTTTGTAACTCAGTATAGATTTTTCAAAAGTTTAAAGTTCTCGTCTAGGGAAATAGAAAGTCCGAATAAGTCATTTTGATTATGTAATTGAAAGCCATAGAGCTTCGAAAACATTTGCATTAAAGAGAAACAAGAAAACCAGCCTAACGGTATCCTGAGCGAGTAAGAGCAACAGAGGATCTTTTTTAACGATGAACATGATGACGATGACCACCATAGGAAATTCCAAAAAGAGAAGAAGAATACCGGAGTATTACATTATCTGGAATATTTTAAATGACTTATCTCTTGCAGAAACCACACAAAAAAATAAAGCACCAAGGCTAAAAAACGAATGTGATGCACGTGTCACAACACTCGTTTTTGTGGTAAGAAAAACTAAAACACCATTTTGAAACTCGAAGCATAAATAAGACTCGGTACTACGAGTGTTGTATTAAAATTTAAAAAACAATAATAAATAAAAAACTTATTCCGTGCGGATTGCTCGAGCGTATATTCGCTCCGAAGCGAGAACCGTTATTCCAATTAAGAAACTGTAAATGCAAACAACATAGATAATTAAAAGATCTATTACTTCTTTTATAGTGTTTTTTTTAATTTGAGTTACAAAAAAAAAAAAAAAAAATATGGCAACTAGAAAAAAAATTTTTTTTGCTAATGGACTGTAACTTTTTTACAGGAGTGTTTAGCGAAAAAAATTGTTTAACATATTTTGTAGAAAATTCAATTTTCTACAAGTTTGTTATACAATTTTTTGTCCTTAGATCAAAAATGCGTGAGTTATAAGCAAAAATCCAAATGAACATAAAAAACAAAATGGCGGTCAAATGACTCTCGGTACAGTTGTGAAAAATGTGGTTTTTAACTCGTGAACCAATACCTGAGCGAATAGTGAAGTCAAACCTGACCTCGGATTTAGTTCCCAGTGAAAGTCTAACTTGACCGTACTATAAGTTTTGCTGGAACTTTGTGCTGATTTAACAAAAACAGACGGATGCGAAATAGGTAATCGTCAAGAACAGGTTGGAGAATCAGCATTCCTACCACCATGTTCAAGCTCCACAGATGCGGTAAGTCAAAAGAAGATGCATTTTACAAAATAGATTCAAATATTTTGTTTTTTCATAACGTAGCCTCTACATATAATAAAGCCACTGATACTACTTTATGGTTGGAAAATGTCTGGATCATTACACCAAAGCAGAGACGTTGAGTGCAAAGATGCATGGCGTTGTCCACATTGTCAACAATACCTACCGGTGGTGAAGATCTGGAGTTGTGGTTGTGGAGCAAGTACAGTAACACCCAGCATTTTATTTATATTGGTTACCTTTCCGAATGAGATAATTGAATGAAATACTCTTTGCTGAATTTCAATTGAAACACAAATCGCTCTTATAAGAAATTTTGTTTATTTTACACTTACTAATGAAATAATACACCTGTTATTACTTATAAAATGCATCAAAAAAATTAATCGTTTAATATATGGAAACGTTTCGAGTATGGAAATACCAAATTATCAACTATGGCAAGCCGCATCATCTCACTCGAATCTCCGTGGATTCATTGCGTTCCCCAGGATCAAGGTAGGTAGGTATGAGGAAGGTGGGTGATCGGGGATAGTTTAGGTGTGGGATGCCTCCTTGAACCATCCTGAATTCTGAATGAATTTCAGGATATTCTTTAGTGGCAAGGACGAAATGGGTGACAATTTCGTCGAAAAAATATTCTCCGAGGGCTTCTTTTCTAGTTCTAGCTAGGCTGGGACATTCGCAAAGGAAATGGGATGAGCCCTCTTCAGCCTCTTCATCTTGACACCCTCTACATAAGTCCGATGGGCTAATGCCCATTCTCCTCATGTGGGTTCCCATTGAGTTGTGTCCCGTTAGGTTTCCAACTAGGAGCGATAGTTGAGGTCTGCTTATCTTAAGTAAATATTCAGTTCTTTTCTTCGAAATATTCGGCCATACATTTCTTGAAACCTGTCAATTGATGACCATCTGACATCTGCAGCTTCGAGGAAATTCTGGTGAATTTCACTTTTGACCTGCTCCAGTGGCACAAGTATAGAGGATTCGACCTGGCTCGGATCGAGAGATGATCCGTTTTTGGCCAGTTCATCTGCCATTTCATTCCCCATAATATCACGATGTCAGTGACGTTTATTCGAAGGTGCGCATGTGTTCTCCCCACACCCTACCAAAATCTTAACATAAGCGCTTGTCTTTCTTTTTAATATTTTACCTGCATCTATATCCCATACAAAAGTATGGACACACCCAACTCAAAATAAAATCATTCCACCCACTAAAAGTAAACAAACAAAAACAAAAAACCATGTAAGCAAGCAAATTCACACACAAAAAAATCTAAAACAAAACCAACACGAAGTTTTTTCTCCTATACGTATACCTACCTACCCATATTAATCTATATGACTTGGTTTTCAACTTCATCAAGCGCACATTCGTTCTTTATTCGGCAACTCGAAGCAAATTCATTTCCTCTCAAAGAAACGAAAAATTCACCCATCAGAGTGTTCTCTTAACTTAAGCGCACCGAGGTAAAGCAAATCCACATACAAACATTAAAAAAAACAACACAAAGTTCATTCTTCCTCATAGAAATTTAGATAGCAAGGTGTTCAAGGTGTTCAACTTCATCGAGCGCACCACGGTCCTTCATTCTGCGCTTCGCTATGTAGAGAATTCTGTATCTGTTTCATTTTCGTTGCTTTGCGCTAGTGGTGATGGATGGTGATATTCATATTACAGTGCTGGTAATTCCTTTGCTTGGTAATTTTTACAAAAATTATTAAAAAGGAAGTCTACTGATTTTTTGAAGTATAATTTTTTTAAATATAAAACAGGTGAATACACATTTTTTTTAGAATTATAACAAAGCAAAATAGCCGATAAAGTGGAAAATATCATAATTGCTTTAAAAATATATTGAAATTTATTAAGACTTTTAACACTTTTGATTTCTTTTTTCAATAAATTTGATGTCTATTTCAAGGAATAATGTAGCTTGGTTAACACCTTCACAGATGAATGTATTAAGTTTTCGTTTTCAACAAATTAAAGTAGCCAACATTTTTGAAAATGTATGAGCATAATATTGATGTGATTAAATCTAACACGTAGATTAAATTTTAATTTAACACGTGATTAAATCCAACACGTAGAATTATTTATTGGCCCAAAATGTTAAGAATTATTTAAAACAAAATACTACTGACCAAAAAAATTATTAAAGAGGTTAATAGCTTCAAACATCATTTTATTTTTTGATTTTATTAAATGAAAAAGTCCTCCTCCTATAATAATTGAATTACGGTTCCAAGGTCTTTCATTTTCTTACAAAACAAACTATAAGTTCAAGCATAGGCTTCGTGGTAACCTATTCTCATTGCCGCTGTTGCTCTGTTGTACTTGATCTGACCTTGATAACTTTTTTGAATAAACTAATAGTGAGAAAGTTTTGTAAGCGCTTAGAATTCTTAAATTTGTTGTTTGGAGTATCTCCTTGTTTTTCGCAGCGACTAAGTGTCTGAAAACAGGCTCGCTTTGGAACGCTGGTATTGTGTGCAAAGCTTAAAAAAATATGTTTTCATTGCAAAATAAGCTAGCGCACACCTAACTGATATTACCGCGGCACGTCCCTGCATGATGTCCTGGGACCCATTTTAGGGTAACAGTGTTTGTTGTGCCTAGAGATCTAAGCTCAATCCGACAACGATCCACCAGTTTGGACTTTACAGTGATTGAAGAAATGGCCCTAATGGCCGCCTGGCTATCTATGAAGATGTCGATATTACTATTGACTACTTCATAAGAGATTAGATATTTCGCGGCTTCGCAAACTGCAAGCACCTCCGCTTGGAATACACTGCAAAAGTTTGGAAGCTTAATTGATTTGTTGATAGGTGGGTTTACCGAGTAGATACCTGACCCCACCCCTCGTTTGTTTTGGAACCGTCAGTAAACACCGAAACAAGATTTGCATTAATGACCCTGTTTTCATTCCAGAATTCCCTTGTTGGGGTATCTGTCATGGCCACTGGGTTAAAATCTATGTGTGGTGTGATGTAGTCTGTTTGAGTGTCTATGTCCGTAAAGTTCGTTATTTTATGACCGTAGTGGCCTCTTTCCCAGTTTTTAGACTGTTTAATTCTTAAAGCACTTTTGGCCACCATCTCTTTTGTAAACAGATCGAGTGGGGCTAGTGAAAGGAATGTTTCTAGGGCTGCCGTTGGTGTAGTTCTCATAGCACTGGTTGTGCCGATACACGCTATTCTTTGGATTTTTGTGATGGTCTTAAGATTGGTTTCCTTATCTAAGGCTGGCCACCAGACCATGCATGCGTACGTAAGAATTGACCTTATTATGGCTGTGTACATCCAATGAATGGTTCTGGGGCTGGGACTCCATCTTTTATCAAAAATTCTACTGCAAGTGTAGAAAGCTATTGAGGCTTTTTTCTCTGTTTCTTTAATATTTTCTTTCCAGGTTAGTTTACGATAAAGAACAACGCCAAGATATTTGGCAGTACCCGAAACCTGTAACGGAATTCCGTCAATGGTTGGCGGGACTATGTTCGGAATATTACGTTTCCTCGTAAACAAAACCAGTTCTGTATTTTGTGGTTAACGCTAAGTCCGCAGCTACTGGCCCAATCACTGAGCTTGTTAAGGGCCGTTTGTAGGAGCTCGCACAGGGTAGGGGCAAATTTTCCTGAGGCCATTAACGCAATGTCATCGGCATATGCCACGACCTTGATACCCCTCAGATTTAGTTTTAATAAAATCTGGTTGACAACAAGAAGCCAAAGCAGAGAAGATAAGACTCCACCCTGTGGAGTACCCCTACACGTCCTTACTTTTAACTTTCTATAGCCCATTTAAACATTAATGTCTCGTTTGGAGCATGGAGTCAATCCACTTTATCTGTATCGGATCAATACCGATAGAGTTTAGGGCTTGTCGAATTGCACTGTTTTAGACATTATGTATGCATGCTGGGCCTGCGAGAGCACGCCATCATTCAGTTTAAGGCGAATATAAGACCTTTCCAAGGTCTTGAGAAGAAAAGAGGAGAGGCTTATAGGCCTGAAGTCTTTCGGTTTGGTGTGGGTGGGCTTGCCAGCTTTCGGTATGAAGATGACGTTGACTTCTCTTCAACTAGAGGGAATATAGGTGATGTTAAGACAACCCCTAAATATGTCCACTAGAATTGGAACAATTATGTCTTTAGAGCTTTGGATCATAATTGGAATTATTCCATCAGGCCCTGGAGACTTGTATGCTGAGAAGGAGTCAATGGCCCAAGCCACCTTTCTACTATCTACTATTTGGGTACCTATGTTAGAGATTTCACTTATGTTGGGGCCTCTGTCCACAGAAGGTGTATCGATAGTACATCCTGGGAAGTGAGTGCTCAAAAGTGACTCTAAAGTTTCGGAGCAGGAGTCCGTCTAGGTTTCATCAGGTCTTTTTAAAAAGCCCGGAGGGATGTGAACCTTAGACATTACTTTCCTGAGCCCGGCAGTTTCATTTGTTGACTCAATGTCTGTGCAAAATGATTGCCAGGCTGCTCTTTTTGCATAGGTTGTTCGATTTTTGTACATGTTTTTGCTGATCTTGAAGAGATCCCAGTCAGCTGGTTCATTACTGCGCTTCGCTCTGTTGAAAAGCCTCTTTGAGTTTTTTCTGAGGACTGACAGCTCTTTTGACCACCATACGGGGTTGAGTTTGCCTTTTCCTTTGGTTATGGGGCAAGAACTTTCAAAAGCATTAATAATGGCTGACGTTAGTTCACTAACATGCTTTTCAATCACCGAGTAATTTGTCAGTGGTTGATTTTCATAACGACCCAAAGATGAGGCCAATCTTGTATTGAAGGCTTCCCAGTTTGTTTTTCTAGGATTTCTATAGGGTTTCGGAGTTTCAATTTTATGCTCTATTTGGAATATTATCATTCTATGGTCTGAGCATGTAACATTACTTGCGACCTTCCAGTTACTAACTGCGATCGAGTCGGAGTTAGTAGAAAGTGTCACATCGAGCACCTCTCTTCTGTTTCTAGTAACGAAGGTTGGTTCGTTACCTTTATTTAAAATCAACAAGTTTTCCTTAATGATAAATTCAAAAAGTGACTCACCTCTTTTATTTGTGTCCGTACTCCCCCATTGTAGATGATGAGCATTTGCGTCACAGCCAACTAGGAAGTCCCAGCCGTTCATAACTGTTGTTGTAACGAGGTCATCAAAAGCGGCTGACGGCGCACAGTGGGGAAAACATGGAAAAAATTCAATTTTCAAAAGTATCAATTTTTATGTTTCATTATTCGTTTCTTATAGTAAAATAGTTGTTAAATCAAGAAATGATAACCGTTTGCAGATAAAATATATGTAAGCCCGGAGTTTATCATCCAAAGTTGAAAATGAGGAGAAATAGATTAAATCAGGGGTGGTTTTCGAACGATCCGTTTACACTAAATTCTTAATTTTTTTAATGATTCTTCTATTTATGGGATTAAGATATACCAATAAGTAATACTAATACTTTTATTGAGCGGGAAAAATTATATAAGAAATATTTGAAGAGGAAAACCTCCAAAATTAGCGATTATTTTTATAAAGTTTTAAGTACTAGCGCCATTTGCCGCCAAGGTCCCGTTGCTTTTGGCGGATAGTGTAGAGTGTAAGGAACAATTTCCAGCAAAGAACGCATCCGGAACCGTCCGAATTCAATTTTCAGGGCAATTTGAAGTGCGGGAAAGTCATACACTAAAACAAAAAAATTAAAGTAAAAATTAAGATATTGATATCTTATTGGTAAATATAAAATATTTTGTTTTATATTTTACTACATATTAAGAATCCATTTTTAACAATTTAACGTCAAAATAATAATAAGAAGGGTTTTATATAAGAACAATTTGAAAAGCTACGATGTCACATCGTAGTTTTTATTCAACAATATAATAATGTGTAATATGATTCAAATTAAAAGTTTATGCGACCTTTAGTCCAAATGCGTTTCGCCCAGGTACAACAGTTGGGCTCATCAGTTAGATGCTGTTGTACCCTTCTAAGACGCATTATTTTTAATCGATGTATACCGACAACTAATAAAATATACAGCGCGTAAGCACTGTAAATTATATTTTTCTAGGGGAATTTGTTTAAATTCAGACACCCAGAATATATATGTATATATGGTGTTAAAGCCCGTGGTCTGGCTAGTATAAGAATATGAAGAAAAACGCAAATAATAAAAAATTATTTTTGTTTATGTTTTGTGGACTATTGAATATAATTCAAATTAAAAGTTTATGCGACCTTTAGTCCAAATGCGTTTCGCCCAGGTACAACAGTTGGGCTCATCAGTTAGATGCTGTTGTACCCTTCTAAGACGCATTATTTTTAATCGATGTATACCGACAACTAATAAAATATACAGCGCGTAAGCACTGTAAATTATATTTTTCTAGGGGAATTTGTTTAAATTCAGACACCCAGAATATATATGTATATATATGTATATATGGTGTTAAAGCCCGTGGTCTGGCTAGTATAAGAATATGAAGAAAAACGCAAATAGTAAAAAATTATTTTTGTTTATGTTTTGTGGACTATTGAATATAATTCAAATTAAAAGTTTATGCGACCTTTAGTCCAAATGCGTTTCACCCAGGTACAACAGTTGGGCTCATCAGTTAGATGCTGTTGTACCCTTCTAAGACGCATTATTTTTAATCGATGTATACCGACAACTAATAAAATATACAGCGCGTAAGCACTGTAATTTATATTTTTCTAGGGGAATTTGTTTAAATTCAGACACCCAGAATATATATGTATATATATGTATATATGGTGTTAAAGCCCGTGGTCTGGCTAGTATAAGAATATGAAGAAAAACGCAAATAATAAAAAATTATTTTTGTTTATGTTTTGTGGACTATTGAATATAATTCAAATTAAAAGTTTATGCGACCTTTAGTCCAAATGCGTTTCGCCCAGGTACAACAGTTGGGCTCATCAGTTAGATGCTGTTGTACCCTTCTAAGACGCATTATTTTTAATCGATGTATACCGACAACTAATAAAATATACAGCGCGTAAGCACTGTAAATTATATTTTTCTAGGGGAATTTGTTTAAATTCAGACACCCAGAATATATATGTATATATATGTATATATGGTGTTAAAGCCCGTGGTCTGGCTAGTATAAGAATATGAAGAAAAACGCAAATAATAAAAAATTATTTTTGTTTATGTTTTGTGGACTATTGAATATAATTCAAATTAAAAGTTTATGCGACCTTTAGTCCAAATGCGTTTCGCCCAGGTACAACAGTTGGGCTCATCAGTTAGATGCTGTTGAACCCTTCATATATATACATATATATTCTGGGTGTCTGAATTTAAACAAATTCCCCTAGAAAAATATAATTTACAGTGCTTACGCGCTGTATATTTTATTAGTTGTCGGTATACATCGATTAAAAATAATGCGTCTTAGAAGGATACAACAGCATCTAACTGATGAGCCCAACTGTTGTACCTGGGCGAAACGCATTTGGACTAAAGGTCGCATAAACTTTTAATTTGAATTATATTCAATAGTCCACAAAACATAAACAAAAATAATTTTTTATTATTTGCGTTTTTCTTCATATTCTAATGTGTAATATATGATAACACTGGTCAACACAAATTTTGTTTCTGGGTTCTGCATATGATTTTCTTATTCCTTACATATAACTTATTATATAAAAACTAGTCATGTTTGAAAAAGTTTGCTTTTGTAGCCAGGAGCACATTATTTGAAAATTCATGAAAATGTGCTATGTTAGAATCAATTTAAATAGATATTTTAAGATATAAGACTAAGATACACCAAAACGCTAGAGTGTGTAAGCTGGTTCGAAACAAAAAAAAAACTTATGATAAGGGGTGCCTATGTTCCCCTGTTTAGGCAGGAGGGGTAATTTTCTTTAAAAAGTTACTTAAAGCTAAGTATACAGTTCTTTTGAGTAAAAAAATTCTTCGAGGTGAGAAAAAAAATATTTTCCACAAAGAAAAAATGTCCGTGGTGTAAATTTTTTTTTATCTGCCGTCAGTTTACACTTTCGAAAAAAAAATCTCAATGACGGTGTCCACATTAGGTATGAAAAAGTGGATTTTTAATGACTTTTCAGTATTCACATCTCACTTCAATGAAGGAGTGGGAGCGAGATATGAATACTGAAAAGTCATTAAAAATCCACTTTTTCATACCCAATGTGGACACCGTCAATGAGACTGATCCATGGAAAAACAAACACAAATGCCAAACGCAATTTTTTTTCGGAAAAAGAATGTCAGTGACATTGTTTTGTACGAAAAAAAATCGTGGTGAATATAAAATTTGTTTTCTTTGGGTAGTTCACAGTTCGATAAAAAAAATTTAAACGTCAAAAAAATTTTTTCTCGCAAAAAGCGCTCCCATAAGAAATACATGTAGTTTTTTTTCGTCAAGGAACTGTATACTTAGCTTAAACTAAAAAAAAAAATGTTAAAAAACAACGGCAACACCAAAAAGATTATGGTAAATTTTTTTTAAGTTAGGACTCCATTCTTTAATTAAATTTTTAAATTAAGTCATTTCCATGAATAGTTTTTTTTTAATCAATTTTCAAACTCAGAATATTGAAAAAAAATCTTTGTTTTTTTAAATTAAATTTTTCTTAGTTTTACGTGAAAAGGTTAGTTTTTGTTTTCAATATTCAATGCTAAAACGGTCATTTTTATCAACAAACACACTCATTGTGGAATGTGCTATTCTAAAATTAAACCTATATAATAATTTCCCAACATTGTTTCATTTTATTGACCTTTGTAGACGATTACTTTCGAAGTCTATAAAGTCTAAGTTAAAACGTTTTCCTTTTTCTTCTGAGTATGCTCCCAATGAAGTTTTTAATTTTTACTAAATGACCGTGCAGAATATTCAATCTTAGAGACATCCTGCATGTCTCTTAAGTTTCTTAACATATTTTCAAAAATGATACTAATGTGAATTTTGATAAAATAACCACATCTATAGCAAAATGCATTTGCATCACCTTAGCACATTCTTAATATCATTTTAACGTCCTTAAATTTCAAAATAAAAATGTGTGTAGTTTGTGACACAAATATACTCTAGATATACCAAGTGGGCGTAGGAATTCCCCTCCCCTCTCCTCTTTTAAAGAAAATATTAAAGCAATCATTTATTATTTCTATGAAAACTATGGTAACTGTATTTTGACTACCAACCCTACAAAAGCAAACTTTAGGGGGGGTGTAGGTATTTTTCCATCATTTTGGAGCATGACGAATACAAAAATCATGAAATAAGCCCAGAAACAAAAATAATTTTTTATTTTGTTGAGTTGTGTAATCAGTAATATTTCTTCATTAAAACTCAC
The DNA here is from genome assembly GCA_963921185.1 of Dasysyrphus tricinctus. NCBI lineage: Eukaryota > Metazoa > Arthropoda > Insecta > Diptera > Syrphidae > Dasysyrphus > Dasysyrphus tricinctus. Next base: position 76,030,489 of record OY992530.1, on the reverse strand, counting down.
TGTCAAAATTAAATTTTACAATGTTTGGTAGTTAAAATTACGATATACACATGTATGTAAATATATAAAATAATAAATACCGTTAACCCTTAATAACCCCTAATAACTTGATAATAACTATGTATTTCAAAGGTCAACTTAACTGTCAGTTTCATTCTTCGTTTGTTAGTTACATAGTAACGCTATCAGGTGTTATTTCGATAGCTTATTCAGTTTTAGTGGATTTAATTTTAAAAAAGAAGAGACATTTAAGCGAAAAAAAGCTTCAATATACACTAGTCAACAATATTAAAGGAACAAATTTTTTTTCAATTTTTTTTTAGTGTTTTTTGAAGAGCTATATCTTTGTGACGAGTGGTCGTATTGAGTTGAAATAAAAAGCATTATACAGCTTTATGTTTTTTGTTTCGAGATTTGTTTGCAAAAAAATTTTTTTGAAGTACCGTTATTGCGTTATTGCAAAAAATGAGACGAGTTAACAAAATTATTTTTTTTTTATTTTTTTTGAAGGTCTTCATTTCTATGGGTAAATTTTTTTGAGTCAATTAAATGTCATTATCAGATACCTTGTCTATTCAGCTTCAATTCAATTTTTTTGTTGTTGTCGTACGATTTTTTTTGACATGGTTTATCTGACTTTGAATGAAAAAAAGATACTTTTAGCCTTGATTACCAATATCTCAGCAAATAATGACGTTATAAAAAATTCAAAGACAGTTTTGGAAATTTGAGAAAGCGTTTTACAAGATTTTTTTAAGATTTTGTAGAAATTTTTTTTTTTTTACCGTTCACCGTTAGTTTAAAAAAAGTACTAAAAACCGACGTTTTGTGGTCTTTTCGTAAATTTTCTTTTTCTTTGCAAATATTGATTGCATGGCTTGCAATGGTATGCAAATTTATAGACTTTTAAATCATTAATATTCTTGTAAATTTTCAAATTGATTTATCGATTCGTTTTTCCTCACCAAAACTTCAGTCTTACAAACCAGGTAAAGGAACAAATTGTGTTGTTCCTAAACAATGCGTAGTCGTCATCAAAATGACAAGAAAACCGCAATTCCAGTGGATTTTTTTCACAGTTTTGCATTAGTTAGATACTTTTTTGAATTGAAATGAAATAAAAAATACATTTAAAAAAAAAAAAAGTAAAAAAATTAAGTTTTTTTGTTTGAAAAATTTTTGAAATAAATTTTTTTTTTTGTTTGTTTAATGTACTTTTTATTTCATTTCAATTCAAAAAAGTATCTAACTAATGCAAAACTGTGAAAAAAATCCACTGGAATTGCGGTTTTGTTGTCATTTTGATGACGACTACGCATTGTTTAGGAACAACACAATTTGTTCCTTTACCTGGTTTGTAAGACTTTGAAGTTTTGGTAAGGAAAAATGAATCGATAAATCAATTTGAAAATTTACAAGAATATTAATGATTTAAAAGTCTATAAATTTGCATACCATTGCAAGCCATGCAATCAATATTTGCAAAGAAAAAAAAAATTTACGAAAAGACCACAAAACGTCGGTTTTTAGTACTTTTTTTTTAAACTAACGGTGAACGGTAGAAAAAAAATGATTTCTATAAAACCTTAAAAAAAAATAAACAAACAGCTATAATTAAAAAAAAACCTTTTAAAACTCTTTTAAAACGCTTTCTCAAATTTTCAAAACTGTCTTTGAATTTTTTATAACGTCATTATTTGCTGAGATATTGGTAATCAAGGCTTAAAGTATCTTTTTTCATTCAAAGTCAGATAAACCATGTCAAAAAAAATCGTACGACAACAACAAAAAAATTGAATAGACAAGGTATCTGATAATGACATTTAATTGACTCAAAAAAATTTACCCATAGAAATGAAGACCTTCAAAAAAATAATTTTGTTAACTCGTCTCATTTTTTGCAATAACGCAATAACGGTACTTCAAAAAAAATTTTTTGCAAACAAATCTCGAAACAAAAAACATAAAGCTGTATAATGCTTTTTATTTCAACTCAATACGACCACTCGTCACAAAGATACAGCTCTTCAAAAAACGCTAAAAAAAATTGAAAAAAAATTTGTTCCTTTAATATTGTTGACTATTGTATTTTTAGTGATTACCAAACATTTTTTTATTGAAATTCAATTCGCGATAGGTACCGTGATATTCTTCGTCGTAAGTTCCGTAATTGGTTGAAGGGTACATTCCAAGTGAAACTGGTAAGTAATAATAACATTGACGCTGAGGTATCGTGTACTAGACATAGTGGAAGCCCCGCCAATGACTATGAAGAATGCTGCGATCTCAGCAAGACACTTATTCTATTTTCATTAATTTTCTAACTTTCTCTTCAGAAAGCAATGCACAAAAGGATTCAAAGAGCGAGAACTCCCCAAGGTTGGTTATATAAATTTTTGTGTGGGTGTATCAGGGACTGGAAATTTTCTGTAATAATTCCTTATACTGTTCTTTGTTATGTCTCAGAATTTAATGGAAATGAATAATGTATGTAGTTCAGATTTTATCGAATTAAGACTGGTTCCATACAAAAAAAAGTCGAAAAACGCCCACAAAATGGGTGTTGTAAAAACTTTGCTAGTCCAATTTCCAAAAAATAGTTGTTCAAGGTTTAGTTAACATCCAAATTTGTAACAATTTTAACGAAAAATTACTTTTTTTTAAGTAGGCGTGGCAGTGGGCGGAAATTTATTGTATTGGTTTTTCGTTTTAATAGCTATCATGCCTGAAAATTTCATCAAAATCGGTTTGGTGGTTAAGTTTTTAGGGAATTTTTTCCACTCTCCCATACAAGGTGCCCCACTGTGCGGCGCGCGGTGGCCCCGGTGAATCACCTGGTATGTAGACGGAGGCTAAGATCAGGGGCGGGGCCCCCTTTCTTTCGCACATACATGTCCGATAGTTACCTTCTGTAGGCCCTTTATGAAAGTAGAGGATATAATTCTTGGACCTGAGTCCGCAGATCCTGCCGCTGTTGATCCAGGGCTCCTGAATAAGGGCAATATCAATATCATCTTTTGACAAAAATGAGGCTAAGGTGGCCGAGGCCAACTTACTGTGCTGGATGTTTAATTGTAGCACCTTCATCATTTTTACTTTTGTTTTTGTTATGTAGGTTGGCTGCCGTAAGCGGACGCACCCAAACTCCATCAATTTAAAACCTCTGGATGGAAGCATTGCCATTGTGTCATGATTCAGCATGACAATGGCTTCCTGGCCAGTTTTGGAGGGTGCTTCCATTTCCAGAACCTTCCAATCACCACTAGGGAAGTTCGAGTTCTGACCCCGGAGGAGGTTTTCCAAGAGTTCCTTAGAGATGAGCGGGCCCGGCACGTTAATGCGGACTTTAGGTCTGGTAGGGAGGTTGTTTTTAGAGGCAACTTTTAAAGTTACCCCCTCAAGCAGGTCTTTTATTTCATCTATTTTTGACTGGAACCTTTTAGAGTGGGTTCGTCCCTACATGTTAAAATTTTGAAGCCCTTAACAGTCGATAACGGCCCGAATTTCGGCACAAAACCGGAAGAAGAAAGAATCTCAGTGTTGATAAACTCCAGGATCCTTACTTCCACCTGAGCCCACTGCTCGTTGGTCAAGAGCCATTCGGGGCTCCCCTCGTTTATGACGGCCACCTGAAGGTTTTGTGCAACAATGTCTGCTAGCGTGCCTGCGCCAGCGCTGTGTGTCGACTTGTGCTTCTTATTGGCTGACGGTGGAGGGGGCATTGAGTCATTGTGCCTCATTCTCTTTCCTTGACTGCCAGTTGGCTCGACCCTCGAGTGTTTAGGACCACTAATCGGTCTCACTTTAGGGCTACTGCCAGCCAATTTCGAAGAAGAGGCACCTTTATTGGATTTGTCTTTGGATCTTCTCTTATCGTTCGCAGTGGAATCGACGCTTTTAGTGCCCGCCGATTTTGTTTCGTTTTGTATTGTCACTGGCGACTTAGCTTCTTTCGAAACCAAGCCCTCGCCGGCAGCCGTGACACTTGAACGTATATCCCCGTTCGATTTTTAACTTCTTCACTAACTTTATCCATATTCATAATATGCTGATCGATAGACATCTCTGTTTGGTTTTCTTGGTTGTTCAATCCTGCAACTGGGTTGCTGGAACGTAAGCCCCCCCACCACATCAAGGTGAAAACCATGCAAGTGCTACATGTGTCTTGCTTACTTCATATCTTCCTCAAAATAGTAAAATGTAACCTTTTTGGCCGCCAGCCAGATTGCAAATTTATTTTGCTTCAACCAAAGATATGGGTTTGACCAAACTGGAGACCGATCATGTGTCACCGCAGTGCAATTTCATACGTCCACCCTTGTGAGCTTTTGGGTGGGTTTAGAAATGGGCTAACGCGGGAAGAATTAAAAGTACTGAATGGTTGTATAATGTCATGTATCTCTGCTATAGCAGGAGAAATTAAGCGGGCCATTAACTTGGTGGAAGTTCTGGGTTCGATGAGAGTTCCAGCTTAGCAACCCAAGTTACAGATAACAAAATTACACCTGCTCGGGAAAAATGCCTGCATTAGCTATGGAGCTAAGTATCGAGAGTCGCCTTCCGTTGATTTATGATGATTTGCCTTAAAAACAAAAAAAATAGGTAGAATCAATCAATCAAATCAACTATAACTCACTTGATCCACATCGATCATAAATCCGAAGTAGGCCAACATGCATATTGTGCCATCTTCTCCAATCAGTAGGGTTACATTGTCCAGGTTGATGTCACTTAACTGCTCCCTCATAATTGAAAACGTCTGGTTATGAGTACGGATTTTTCACGCTTAAAAAATGTTCTATTAACATTTGCTCCCAAAATTCATGCCACAGGATCGACAAAATCACGTTCAAGACCATCATAAATACTCACGACTATTATACCATTCCTTAAGAGGATATGAGTCTCTAGAGTTGGGAATGGGCCGATCGATGGAAGTACTCTTTAACAAGTTTGTTTTTCTCACACAACAGATATGTAAATGATTTTGATTCTGTAAGAAAAAAGATTAATACAAATTATTTTGTAATTTCATTTTATCTTTTGTTGATGTTTATTTTTGTCTTGAGGATTTTGTTCTGTCAATTCTTGTCAACGATAGAAGAAACCAACAACAAAATAAGCAAACTTGCTTGCCAACAGGCGCACAGTGGTAAAAACGACCAATCTAGGTGGACATTGCTCATAACTTCTAAATAAAAAGTCGAAATCACCTGAAAATTTGTGTCGTACTACAATTTTTCAACTACTTGTGTAAGCTCTGGTGTGGCGCTTATGCGATGCTACAAATCGCCTGGTGCGACGGTTACAGTGGTTGCGACCACATCGCATACTTACCAAAAATGCGTGTTTGGTATCATTTGTGATGTTCATGTTTTAAGGTATACGCCTAATCAAAAGATCGAAGGAAACTAATATCAGAGTACTTAAATTAATGCTTATGTATATGAGCTGTACATTTTTTGTGGGAAGGGTTCAACGACAAAAATCGAATAAATCGAATATTTTTGAATTTAAATTTAAAATTTGTTTTTATATATTTTCTAGATAAGTATTGCGTTTATTTTAATATTATTTGGTTATACACATTAAAAATATATCTTTAAATCAAAAAAAGGCAGGAAACAAATTGACGTACCAATTCATGTTTCTACTCTTCCATTTCTAGGACTTCAGAAAAGTTACTAGTTCCTCTATAAGATTCAGCTAAAGAAATTTCGTAAAAACATATGTACGTCTATTTTTATTTATGACTTTTCTATTTTCAATTTGATCGTAAAAAGTATCTTAACATAAATTGTAGAAAATTTTATTTTCTTTACAAAAAGTTAAATTTTTCTCGTGTAAAACTAATGGTTTGCAAGATATCGTGGAACCTCTTTTTCACCCCTTTTTTCAAGATGATGGGCGAATGGCGGGGCTTTCAACACCGAAAATCTGGTTTTATACTCATACTGAACTCCCCTACACTTCAAAAGAAAAAAACTTTGTCCAACCCGAAGGTCAAAATACCATTTCAATGAACTAAAACATCACTTTTGAAAGGGGACATTTTCCTGAACAAAATTAGATATCTAAGCCCTATGGGTCTGTATGGGTGTGATTTTTTGCTTAAGTATTTTGTCGATGGTCTTCTTTCAGGACATGCTTTCCGGAAGGCGGAGAAACATGGAGAAAAAAGGTTGTATCATTTCAAAAATTGAGTTTAATGAAAAATTAAAGCGCTTCTTCTCGTTAATCTGTACCAGATAATTTAATACCTTCCCGAATCAGGTAATGGCTTAAAATGTTGTACTAATCACTAATAAGAACATCCAGAAGTCAAAAATTGATTACCTTACTTTTGAAAACTAGCAGAGCAATATTTAACATGGTCTTAATTTTGTACAGAACTGCGAACCACCTGATGTATTACAAAGAGTGACATATTTGAACAAGTGCATCACATCAAACGGAATTCTCAATGCAATTTCTGTCTTGTCAACCATTTCTGGTTATAATATAAAGTCCATTCGCCGATCAGTTGACATGAATTTTTGTCCTAATGTCCAGCTAGATTGGCCATTTTTACCACTGTGAGGCGTGTCGCCTACGTCACAACAAATACTCGAATAGGAATTTGACAGTTAATGTATGTAGCCAACTGGCTAGCCAGTACTGGCTCATGAGGCTGCAGGGTTAGGAAATTTGTTTTTTAACGGAGTAAAAAAAGAAAGACATATCGTCCCCTCGCCACTTTGCTTCTGAGGGGACGATATGTATATTTTTACTTGCGATATAGGTACTATAGGGCAAGTTTTGGATTCGTGCAAAAAAAAATTGAGATAAGAATCAAACTTGACATTTCGATGATAGAGAACACCAAAAAAGTCGGTGGCACAATTCTATCTGTATGTCTGTACCTCAACCTACAGCCTAAGCCACTGAAGCAATTTTCTTCACATTTTGAACTTAAAGGCTCTCCCAAACCAATGCGAAATCATAGCGAATCATTCGCGAACACAATTTTTTGTTGTTGCTTAGCATTGTGTATCTTTCATATTTTGTATTATTGTGAATGTTTTGCGTTGGTTTGCGGGAGACTTTAAGGCTTTTTTGTAACTCCCCAGAGTGGAAATTGAAATCTATTCTTAGCTCCAAAAATAACGGTACTTGCGATACAACCGTTAATAAAAAGCTAATTTATCTCGAAACCGGCTCCAACGATAAAATCGGTAAAAAAAATATTGTGTATATGTAGTGTACTTTTCGGTATGCAAACAAGTTTCCAAAAACTGTTAATAACGGTCATCATCGTGTCCTGTAACCCCGGCTGGGGCATAGGGCGTTAACAAAACGTCTCCATCCTTCACGGTCTGCTGCAAGGTACTTTAGCTGTGGCCACGTCTTTCTCTGGGATTCTGCTTCCGCTAAGACAGTTGATTTCCATGTTGTTCTTGGTCTTCCAACCCGCCGCACATTGGGGATTTTGCGGAAAAAAGTCGAAAATTAAAGTTCTTCGTAGAAAATTGAAATTTTATACCTTAACTCCAGAATAAAAACTGAATCAAAATCAAAAAGAATTAATGAAATCGGACTTATAGTTTTCTTTTAATAGCTTTGTGAAGTTGGTAGTTGTTGAAAGTATGAAAAATAGGGTAAAAATCCTCTTAAATAAAAGTAGTGTATTTTTTTTCGCTTGAGCCGATTTATACATTTATATTTTTCCCTAAAAATACAATATTTTTTTTTATTGTAAATCGAAGGAATAATTACATTTTAAGGTTCTGGTGTTTTTATAGAATTATTTAAAGAAATAAGAAAAAAATATGACATTTTTTTCATATTTTTGTATATATAACTTTAGCTACATCTGCCTACAGTTAGAGACTATTACCATCTTTTTTCTTATGAAATTATCTTTCGATATATACCAAATTTAGGTGCCACCAGGTGCCACTGCAAATTTAATCGACGCTTGAAAACTGTAATTTATAGCAAAAATAATTTTAAATTCCTATTATTAAAAAATAAAACGCGATAAATTAGATTAAAAAAAAATTTGAGCCATAATTTAGACTCAAAATATTTAAATAACATTAATGAAAACCAAAAACTCCAAACAGACACACTTGAAATCCTACGCACTTGTCCGCCATTTTGTTTTTAAGCTTTTTAAGGATTTTCGCTTGTAGCTTGTTCAATTTTTATGATAGAGACAAACAATCTTCAACAAAGTTGTAGAAAATTGTATTTGCTACAAAATATATTAAACAACTTTTTTTTCTAAAATCTATAGTTTAGGAGCTATAGCTGATTTAATGTGCATCATATATTCGTCAATACTTTTTTTCTTAGCACTGAGAAAATTGTACTAGTTATCGTTGTCAGACTACAATACAATAAAACTGTAGTAAAAAAAATGAAAAAAGAAGTCTACAAATTGCAACACTTTTTTTAAAAAATCTACTACAAAAAATTTTCTCTTGATATTCTAACCTTAGCTCAGAAAAAATGAATTAGCCGTTATTTTTTTTTGCGTAAACGTTTTCGTCACCCGCTCAAATTAAAAACGTGTGAAAACGGATATTTCGTCTTCTTAATAAATAAAAATTATTAATTATAATGGGAGTTTTTAGCATTTCATACAAAGATCTAAGCAGAAAGCTTATGGAATGCAACAAAGATAGTGTAATATTTTCTCAGGTTCGTTAATAAAACTTATTCTCTTTATTCAAAACGTCCACTTATTTATTTCGCAAAATAAAACACTTTAATGTTCTTACTACAAACAAAACGAATTATTATTCACCACTGAAATTAATTCACAAACTTTACTTTTCACTTTTATTACAACCAACTTTATTCATTCACGATTAAAAAAAAACTGTGTCGCTGCCGTTCAAACATGTGCCTTTTATACTTGTTTTCCAAACTCTGGAAAGTGGTGGAAGGTTCTCGTCTCTGCTTCCAGAGCTTTCCGTAGGGGAAATTTCCCAATAATTTCCCTTCCAAAAGCTTTTATTTGACAGCTGGTAAATCTGCTATAATCCGGCAGATGGCGCTTCCTTCGTTTGAGAGTTGCTATAATTATAGCTAATAAGGGTATGTTTGCACTGCGACCGTAAGCTTTATTGTGTCCGTTTGTTTGCATTTTGGAGTCGTTATAGTTCAAATATGGAAAGTTATTACAATAGATTAAAATTGAAATTGTTATTGGAAAATACAAATACGTTAACAAGTGAACTAAATATTGATTTAGTTGTGAGTGAAGTGTACAAACGCTTCTATTCTCAATTTAAAAAAAGGTTATATTAATGAATAATGATTATAAACCTAGTGTTATATTGTGTTGTGTTGTGTTGTGATAATTAATTATTTGAAAAAAATATTCAATTTTGTTTGAACTAAACTAAATTTTATTGTCCTTTTTTGAATTATAACATTTATTAGATTCTTAAATTTTTTAATAGTGATGATTTGAAAACTATTTTATCCTCGGGCTGTGGTTTTTTAACTAATTAAAGAAGTACAACTAAAATTTAATTTGTTTTAACAAAAATTTAAATATTTTATTTCCTTATTTTTGTTAATAAAAAAGGTGGTTGGAATCCAAACGAACAAAATCGCGATTTGAAGATAAGAACTCAATTTGGCTCGAGGGAACATTTAACATTGGTTTTGATTGTGATGAGGACGAGAATGCCGTGATACCTTCAACTAGCCTTAAATCTGGTCGACCGCGAAAATCATTTAGCGAGTGTTCTGACCGCGCTAAGCGATATAAAAGGGAAGAAGTGCGTGCTTTGTTTCCCCAAGAGGTTATCAACTTCGCTTCTTCCATTGAATTAAAGTCAGATGAAAAAATTTGTAAAACAAGGACACTTGGTATGTTCACAAAGTTAGAACTTACCAAAGAAAAATATGAATACCTAATGCACTGGCTACAAAATGAAAAGTATGACATTTTTGTTCCATACAAAGTACTCGCGGATGAGAAAGGTAAGACCTATCCAGATGGTATTACCATTACCGAAAGTTCGGCAAGTGTTCCCTTGCAAAATTTATTAGATCATACTGCCAGAAGAATACTAGAGACTAAGTCGGCAGAGGAGCTTAATGAAATTAATGGAGCAAATCTCACATTGTACTCAAAATGGGGATGTGATGGTGCTTCAGGGCAGAGTGAGTACCAACAAAAGTTTTCCTCCAATAATGATGTGTCTGATTCACATCTCTATATGACATCGGTGGTTCCTCTTAAATTATCGTTGAGAGAAAACGTAAGTGAGTCAATGTGGAGCAACGAAAAGTCATCCTCAACTCAATATTGTAGGACATTAAACTTCTCTTTTATTAAAGAGACTGCTGAAGTCATAAGAACGGAAAAAAAAGAGTTGACGATGAAATATCGAGGCTCAAAGAAACCAACGCTTCTTCTTGCTTCATTTGTGGGGCAACAACCTCAAAAATGAATCAAATTTAGGAAGTAAAAGCCAGACCACTTAACGAAGAAGCACTCAAGTTCGGCATGTCACCTCTTCATGCTCGCATAAAGCTAATGGAGTGTCTGTTGCATGTTGCCTACCACATCGAATTCCAACAAGGACGAGTCGACGCAAATACGCGTCCATTAAAAGAAGCAAGGAAAAGGATCATAACGCGGGAGCTCAAAGATAAAATTGGAATACAGGTAAGAGATTTCCAAAAATATCGATAAATCAATATTTTTTCTCCGATAAATCTATATTTTTTAAGTAATATTTAGGTTTTTATGTATTTTTTGAAATTGATAGAACGAGTTTCCTTAAATATATGTACCTATTATTTCTATTACATATTTATCCTGGTTCTGGTATGAAATTTCTAATACAGGTTGATACTGTCAAGCAAGGATCAGGAACAACTAATACAGGGAACACCTCAAGACGATTCTTTGCCAATCCAGCTTTAGTGTCTGAAATCACTGGCTTGGACGAAGACCTAATTAAAAGATTTGCTGTTATTCTAGAGGCAATTACAATTCGCCAGTGGATCCAAGCAAATTTGGGGATTATTGCATGGAGACAGCAAAAAAGTTTGTAACTTTGTATAAGTGGTACAACATGCCACCTACCCTCCACAAAATTCTAATACACGGCAAAAACATAATGGAGAAGTGTATTTTTCCAATTGGAATACTGTCGGAAGAGGCTCAAGAGTGTCGAAATAAAAACTACAAAAAATATAGATTAAGACACTCTCGGAAAATAAGCCGAATCGCAACAAATAAAGACGTGATGAACCGAATGATGTTGACATCTTATCCCTTGGTTTCATATCATACTCCTTCCTTCACTAAGAAGAAACAGAGTCATTTAAGTGAAGAAGTGATGGCTCTCTTGAAAGAATGAACATTTGAAACAATTGTAAAGCTATTTTTTAAATTGAATAAAATGCAATAGAAGTGGTTTTTGAATATTTTTCCACTATAATTTCGGGTTTTTCATTTTAATTAGCCGTGTACCTGATAAAGATATAATAAGTAATTATTTTTTAATTTTTTAAATGTCATTATATAGGAAGGATGGCCTCAATATAATCACAATAAGAGTTCTTTCAAAAAAAATCAAAAAAGCTGATTTTTTAATTATTCATTTTTTTGGTTCTAGGGGGAGGGGGAGTGTCAGTGGGTTGAAATGATTTATAATAACTTGTTATGAGTTAAGCTGTCATCCCTGAAAATTTCATCCAAATCGATTGAGTGGTTCAGTTTTTATTGAATTTTTTCCGCACTCCCATACAAATTTCCCCACTGTGCGCCGTGCACCCTGAGGATTCCATTCAAAGGACTGCTTTGCAATTTCATCGTTTGATTCCTCAGTGTGTGACCAATCCAACGCCATTTACGCTTTCTTATGTCGACGTCTAGCCGCTCTTGACTTGTCCTGCGCCACAATTCCTCATTTGATATTATTTGTGGCCAGCGAATCTTTAGGATGTGGCAAAGACAGCGATTCACAAAAGTCTGCAATTTCTTCGAAATGGTAGATGTGACTTTCCAGGTTTCACAAGCATATAACAGCACGGATTTGACATTGGATTCGAAGAATCTCAACTTAGTGGGTAAGATTTGACTGGATTTCCAAATTGGGGACAGAGTACCGAAGGCAGCACGAGCTTTTTACGTCCAGATCCGTACCACCGTTTGCAGAAACAATACTGCCAAGGTAGTTAAATTGTTCCACTACTTCAACTGGCGTCTAGAATAATACGCTGCTGTGTGGAGCGGCCTGGGAGCATTATTTTTGTCTTTTTGCTGTTTATTCTTAGACCACTCGACTCTCCCTTCACTTGCACTGTTTGGCACATCCCGTTCAGCCCACTGATGTTATTTGCCAGTAGACATATGTCATGAGCCTTTCGAAAGGTCTTTAATTAATAATGGCAACAATGTTTGTGGAATTCCTCTACCAAGCAACGATCTCCATATACATTCTCGGTTAACTCGATCAAAAGCCTTCTCAAAATTCACGAACATGAGCTAAAGCGGTGATTGAAATTCCATCGACTGCTCGAGGACGATACGCAGGGTTGATATGGTCGACACACGATCGAATACTGCGGAAGCCAGCTTGATGCCTCTTGAGTGTAGACTCGATTCTATCCTTTATTCGCTCGAGAATGATGGTTGCCATTAGTTTTGGGAAAACGGACAAAACGGTGATACCGCGCCAATTGTTGCAATTCTTTAAGTTACCTTTCTTTGGCAACTTAACAATCACACCATCCTTCCAGTCCCTGGGATAGCTTTCGTTTTCCCAAATGCTTTGTTTCAGCGGATGTAAAATACTAGCCGCTGCTACGGGATCGGCTTTCAGGAATTCAGCTGGTATTACGTCCAGTCCAGCTGCCTTGTTGTTTTTGAGATTTATTGATGTATGAATTTCCCATTCTGACGGGGGTTTGATGTCAATACCCCTATAGGACCTGCGCATCTCGTTTAGTTGGGTCACTTCAGCACTCTGCTCAACTGAATCCTCATTTAGCAGGGCACAAAAATGGTCCTTCCATCTACGAAGCTGATACTCAATTGATACCAAAAGTTTGCCATCCACATCCATTACAGGATGATTAGTGTTGCTTTTTTTCCCGATAACATCTTTGGCTATTTGGTACAATTCCCGGATATCTCCTCTTCTGGCAGCGATTTCCGCATTATCTGCGAGCCCATCCAACTTGTGATGTGCTTTTTGCTTTCCAGCCAAGGTTATGCTCGCCGGTCTCGTTCTGAAGAAAACACGAAACTTCAGAGGAAAAGGTCTTAGAACCTTATCGCAAAATCTTTATTGAAAACAACTCTTATAATTATAACACACAATATTTCTTATGGATTGCTATGGGTTGCTGGTACTGCGGTTAGTTCTGGTACTGGAAACAATTCACTTGCGTTTCTGGAATCTGGTCTTGCTGGTTTGTATCGGTTACACTGGTTTCTGATGATTCATGCCTACTCCTGGTGTTTGGTCTCGGGTAATGTAGCTTTGAGGGTCGGGCCTTTAAAATAACGTTAGGTTTGGGTATGATGCCTTAGCATCAAATAAACAGCAGGCTAAAACGCTCTGGTACATCAGCAGGTACTACGCCCCTGGTGGCACTTAAAACAGCAGGCTAAAACGCTCTGGTACATCAGCAGGTACTACGCCCCTGGTGGCACTCGAAACAGCAGGCTAGAACGCTCTGGTACATCAGCAGGTACTACGCCCCTGGTGGCACTCAAAACAGCAGGCTAGAACGCTCTGGTACATCAGCAGGTACTACGCCCCTGGTGGCACTCAAAACAGCAGGCTAAAACGCTCTGGTACATCAGCAGGTACTACGCCCCTGGTGGCACTCAAAACAGCAGGCTAAAACGCTCTGGTACATCAGCAGGTACTACGCCCCTGGTGGCACTCGAAACAGCAGGCTAGAACGCTCTGGTACATCAGCAGGTACTATGCCCCTGGTGGCACTCAAAACAGCAGGCTAGAACGCTCTGGTACATCAGCAGGTACTACGCCCCTGGTGGCACTCAAAACAGCAGGCTAAAACGCTCTGGTACATCAGCAGGTACTACGCCCCTGGTGGCACTCAAAACAGCAGACTAAAACGCTCTGGTACATCAGCAGGTACTACGCCCCTGGTGGCACTCAAAACAGCAGGCTAAAACGCTCTGGTACATCAGCAGGTACTACGCCCCTGTTGGCACTCAAAACAGCAGGCTAGAACGCTCTGGTAGATCAGCAGGTACTACGCCCCTGGTGGCACTCAAAACAGCAGGCTAGAACGCTCTGGTACATCAGCAGGTACTACGCCCCTGGTGGCACTCAAAACAGCAGGCTAAAACGCTCTGGTACATCAGCAGGTACTACGCCCCTGGTGGCACTCAAAACAGCAGGCTAAAACGCTCTGGTACATCAGCAGGTACTACGCCCCTGGTGGCACTCAAAACAGCAGGCTAAAATGCTCTGGTACATCAGCAGGTACTACGCCCCTGGTGGCACTCAAAACAGCAGGCTAGAACGCTCTGGTACATCAGCAGGTACTACGCCCCTGGTGGCACTCAAAACAGCAGGCTAAAACGCTCTGGTACATCAGCAGGTACTACGCCCCTGGTGGCACTCAAAACAGCAGGCTAAAACGCTCTGGTACCATCAGCAGGTACTACGCCCCTGGTGGCACTCAAAACAGCAGGCTAAAACGCTCTGGTACATCAGCAGGTACTACGCCCCTGGTGGCACTCAAAACAGCAGGCTAAAACGCTCTGGTACATCAGCAGGTACTACGCCCCTGGTGGCACTCGAAACAGCAGGCTAGAACGCTCTGGTACATCAGCAGGTACTATGCCCCTGGTGGCACTCAAAACAGCAGGCTAGAACGCTCTGGTACATCAGCAGGTACTACGCCCCTGGTGGCACTCAAAACAGCAGGCTAAAACGCTCTGGTACATCAGCAGGTACTACGCCCCTGGTGGCACTCAAAACAGCAGGCTAAAACGCTCTGGTACATCAGCAGGTACTACGCCCCTGGTGGCACTCAAAACAGCAGGCTAAAACGCTCTGGTACATCAGCAGGTACTACGCCCCTGGTGGCACTCAAAACAGCAGGCTAGAACGCTCTGGTAGATCAGCAGGTACTACGCCCCTGGTGGCACTCAAAACAGCAGGCTAGAACGCTCTGGTACATCAGCAGGTACTACGCCCCTGGTGGCACTCAAAACAGCAGGCTAAAACGCTCTGGTACATCAGCAGGTACTACGCCCCTGGTGGCACTCAAAACAGCAGGCTAAAACGCTCTGGTACATCAGCAGGTACTACGCCCCTGGTGGCACTCAAAACAGCAGGCTAAAATGCTCTGGTACATCAGCAGGTACTACGCCCCTGGTGGCACTCAAAACAGCAGGCATAGAGAACCTATATTATCTAGAGTCGCGACTCCGGGGGTTTGTTCTCTTTTACCCTACAAGCGGAAGTGAGAGCATTTTGCCCAAATTTATAAGCATGTATTGGTTTCCCCGTGCATTTTAAATGGAGACCGCACCAATACAGCGACAAAAATTTGGTCACAGCGCTGTGCGCAAATTTTGTGGACTACCCTGCGCTCAGATATTTAAAATATGAATCCGTTAGATTCAAAAATTGAAATTATTTTTTTTCATTTCAATACAATTGAATTTTAAAACTCTTTTTGAACAAAAACTATATCAAATATAGTTTTTGTCGGTTCTGGCATACAAATAAAACAATAATTATGAATATTTTTATTAAAATTAAAGAAAATGCACTAAAAAGTAGAAGTGCACCCTTAAAACTCGATATGCGTAGCTGCCTTACTTTTACCAATAATCATGTACACTTGTAGCTCAATATTTTGACAGATGAAAAAAAGTAAAAAAAAAAGTTTGGAAATGGTCGGTCGCAAAAAGAATATTTTTCTTTTCAGAAAACGTGTAAGTTTCTGTTTATACAAAATAAAATGTGCGAAAAAGTGTTTTCATCGTGAGTGATTTAAAAATAAAAGTGTTTTGGCCAGGCATAGTGCTAGGTGTGGTGTTCGCGCTTATTGAATTGTCCCCTGTAGCCTCCGTGAAAGTGTAGCAAACTTTAGTAATATTTATTGGTTTGTTTTTGGGTTCAGGGCAATTAATACAACAAATTCTATTTTGTGTCCACGAACTTTCGTCCATGTAAACAAAAACGACGGAAGCTATAGAGGCGAATACAAAAAGCGCGAATACTTGCAACACCTGACACTAGTTATGTCCTTTCCACCCATTGTCGTCTAGAGTACAATGGATGTTCGCTACGAACTTTGTATTGGTCTCAACCGGGGACATAAAACAACCAAATTAAAAAATGTTAAATACATCGGTCACAGGAAAGTCAATGGACTACGTGGTTCTCGTCTAAAGAACATCCATGAGGGATCTTGTTCGGAAAGTGGTTTGCCATGCTCCTTACAAGAAGGAAACCATGGGATTGTTGAAACTGTCCAGGGATAATCGTGCTTTAAAATTCTTAAAGAGACTATTGGGAACACACATCCGTGCCGAAAGGAAGCGCAAAGAACATTCCAGCATCCTCACTCAAATAAGGAAGACCCAAGCTCATGGTAAGTACATTTTTTAAAGCATTTGATGATCACAAATAATTGTTATTTTTATCAGGCAGTATTTAGCAAATACAAATTTGGTCCTCGAGGTTTTTTTGTCATGTGTGGTTTTTGATAAACAGTGCATTTGTTCTTGGGTGTAACTCCCAAATTATTTATAATAGGAGAATAGTTGATGCACCCCTAAACGCGTATTCGAATCCTCTCAAAATTGGCGTTTACCAATTTCAATTCGAGCCAGCGGTTCAAAATTTGACTTTTGGTCAGAGGGTACCTACATTTAAGTAGGAATTTGAAGAAAATGGTATTTTTTCTTGGGTGTAACTCCCAAAGTATTTATCCTAGGACAATAGTTGATGCATCCTGTTGAGGAACGCAGCTACTATTTATTTTGTTATTTTTCTTTAAATTAATTAATTTCATTTTAATTCATCTAATTAATATTTGTTTTCATTTAATTCTTAAATTTTTCAAATTATAAATTTTTCTTAAAATTGCCAAACATTTTATGTACTACCCTATGGTTCCTATATATTTCCTATATCGGTTCATTTGTTAATATGTTAAGCTGTAAAAGATCAAAATATGTTTTTCTCATCGCCGCATACACACTTGCTGGGACCGTTGGTCAACAAGAAAAAAATGTACTGCAATATTGTCAATGCAAATCATTGGACATTGGTGACGTGTGCAAATTCAGGCAAGTGGTGTATGCTTCGATGGTAGGTAATTGGGATTAGCAAAGCGATGGATCTTTCTCTTTTCGCAGCAACCACCAACGCAGACGGTCGAACCATAGGGTTATCTTGCCTTGATTAAAGAATTGAATTGCTATCAATAAATTTAATTGTCAAAATTGAAAATTTATTTGAGTTTTTGTTTGAAGCATTCTTTAACAAAGTTGGTCCTTCGCAGCCTTGGATATATTTTGAGAATATTTTGAATCGGTTTTTGTTTTTTCTGCTTGGTGGTTTGCTAAAATTTTGGATTCCTGCACAGATAAGTATCAAGCACAAATCTGAATTTTGTCTGCTGGTCCTTCTTGTTGCTGTCTATGGATGCTTTTTTTTTGGGGCTCTCGATTTGCTGCTGCTGTTAGTTTGTTGGTGCTTAGTTATTGGTGGAATTCAATATAAACTTATTTGTGAAAACTGCATAATTTATGGTGTTAGACTTTTGAACAATTTTGAAATCTCGTGATCGGCAATTGAAAAACGTTGATTATATAATGGAAGCTTTGAAGCAAGCGCGCGGTCATTATAAAGGCTCTATTACCAGGGTTTTTACTTTCGCGCAAAATATTCCCGACGGTGTCCATGTCATGGAGTTAGAAGTGCGGTTAGAAAGGTTAGAGAAGGCATGGAATGATATTTGTGAAAGTCAAACGGCTCTTTTTGACTATCATGCCGAGGAGGGATACGGAGATCCCG
The DNA here is from genome assembly GCA_963921185.1 of Dasysyrphus tricinctus. Taxonomy (NCBI): domain Eukaryota; kingdom Metazoa; phylum Arthropoda; class Insecta; order Diptera; family Syrphidae; genus Dasysyrphus; species Dasysyrphus tricinctus. Next base: position 76,012,451 of record OY992530.1, on the reverse strand, counting down.
AATCCGAGTTTGAGGTCGTTGAAGCGAAATATATAACCGCAAAATGCGTTCTTTTGCAACGAATTAAATCTTCAGCTCCGGTTCGCGATGAAGCTCAAGACACTTCGCTTAAAGATCTAGTTGCTTCTCAGACTGAACTTCTAGGTAAGTTAGGGCAGGTGGCTTCCTCGAACTTAAGTAATAAAGCTGATTCACATATAATGCTTCAGCCTATGCACATTACTCCCTTTTCTGGTGATTACCGAGAATGGCCAAGTTTTCGAGATGTGTTTTTACAAACGGTTGACTGCAATGCTAAACTTTCCGGTGCCCAAAAATTTCGGTACTTGAAATCGGTCTTACGCGAAGATGCTTACAATCTTTTAAACGGTATAAGTGCTTCAGATTCGAATTATCACCTGGCATGGGAGAAGTTAGAACGCCGATATGATAAACCTTTTTACATTATTAATGCGCTTATCGAACAATTTCTAAAATTGCCAAACGTCGGTTCGGGAGATGGTGCGCACTTACGTAAACTTGTGGATAGGGCAGATGAGGTAATTCGTGGGCTAGAAGCGGTTAAAGCTGAAGGTAGGGATCCGTGGCTTGTTTATTTATTAATAAACAAAACAGACTCTGAAAACCCGAAAAGCTTGGGCTCTAGAGAGTAAGATGTCGGAGGACTCCACCATCAAGGATCTTCTCGATTTCTTAGAAGAACGTTCTAGTGCCTTAGAAGCTAGTGATACGAAACCCACTCGTGTAGCAAAGAACCCTCGTGCGTCACATCCTACGAACATAAAAAGCTTAGCCGTTGTAAATGCCTCAAGTCCGAAATGTAAAGGTGAACATTACCTTCCGCAGTGCCCAGACTTCGTTTCCATGTCGGTTGGTTCACGTCGCAGCTTCGTTAGGGATCAGCGGTTATGTTATAATTGCCTTGGTACAAAGCACTCATCGATGCGATGTCGAGTTAAGGCGCGTTGTTCGTTTTGTAATACTCGTCATCATAGCTTAGTACATTTAGATAGCATTAATTCATCTTCTGGTCCCCCTTGCCCTCCAAATGTTGCTGACACTAGTACCACTTGTACGCCAAGTGTCGCTGAACCTAACCAAAGCTCAACGTCGGTGTCGGTCGTGAGCAACCATATAAAAAATGACTCTCGTTCCTCGGTTATTCTACCCACAGCTGTTGTCAAAGTGTTTGATGCCCTTGGAAAGACTCAACTCGTGCGCGTTCTACTAGATAGCGGTTCTCAGGTTTCTTTTGTGACCGATAGCTTGGTGAAAAGGCTGGGCCTTCGTCGTTCCCATGCTCGTTTGCCCATATCAGGAATTTCGTCGGTTGAAGCTGGTGTTACTGAAGGTGCTGTTGATTTAACCATAAAATCTCGTATTTCTTCGCATTCCCTGCAAGTTGAGGCTTATATTCTAAATAAAATAACATCACAAACTCCATCGTTTTCATTTGACGAAAGCAATTTCACTTTCCTCGATGACCTTCTGTTAGCTGACGTAGGATTCAAAAATCCCGGTCCCATTGATGTGCTTTTAGGGGCTGACAAGTCTTGGAGTATTCTGCTAGGTGGTCATCGTTCAGATGAAGAAGGAAAGGTTGTTGCTCATGAGACAGAATTTGGATGGGTTGTTACTGGTTGTATGCCAGATACATCAATAGTTTCGTTGCACGCAGGTTTAGACGTGGATGCCATTTTGAAGTCTTTTTGGGAGATTGAAGAAGTTCCGCATAAATTCTCGTTAACAGTAGGCGAAGATGAAGTAGACGAAAACTTTTCTAAAACCCTTAGTCGTACATCGGATAATAAATACATGGTTGAACTTCCGTTTCGTCAAAACAGTGTTAGGTTTTCTAATACAATATCTGGAGCGTTGTCTCGACTTTTCGCCATGGAACGTCGTTTTTCACGTGATGAAGGCCTAAAAATGGAGTATTATAAGTTTATGAAAACTTATCTGGATTTAGGACACATGGAGCGTATTCCAGATGAAGAAATCGAGCCTACTTCGGGAAGTGTTTTTTATTTGCCCCATCATGCCGTCATCACTCACAAAATACGCGTTGTTTTCGATGGGTCTCATAAGGATACCAAAAATTGTAGCCTCAATGAAATGCTTCATGTAGGAACACCCCTGCAACGAAATTTGGTAAATGTTTGCATACGGTTTCGTATTCATCGGTTCGTTTTCTGTGCTGACATTGTAAAAATGTTTCGGCAAATTTGGGTGCACCCGAAACATCGTGATTTTCAGCGGATTGTATGGAGAGAATCTGCTGATAGCCCAGTTTCACATTTTCGCTTGTCTACTGTGACATATGGTACCTCTCCAGCTCCTTATTTGTCGATGAAAGTTCTCCGCCAAATAGCGTTTGACTACAAACACCAGTTCCCTCTAGCGTCGCATGCTGTTTTGCATGATATGTATGTAGACGACCTTATGACAGGGGCTGATTCGTTGTCGGAGACAATGGAGCTGAGAGATCAGATCATCAAAATGCTGTCCTGTGGAGGTCTTGAGCTCAGCAAGTGGAGCTCTAATTGTTGGGAGATTTTGCGTGAAATCAACTGTAAGGAAGCTATTTCACTTGATTTGGATAGTTCATTGGACTGCACAAAGGTTCTCGGTTTAGTTTGGAACCCGTATTACGACACCTTTACTTACAAAATTAGTTTACCTGAACAATTTATACCTACCAAAAGAAAACTACTTTCTGAGGTTGCAAGGATTTTCGATCCCTTGGGATTTTTGGCTCCTTCCACTATTTTATTGAAGATATTGTTTCAGGAGCTGTGGATCACAAGGATTAAATTGGATTGGGATGATCCTTTGCCCATTGAGATAGCAGATAAATGGAAGCGGTATCGGGAAAATTTGTCCTATTTTGAAAACTTTAGGGTTTCTCGAAGGTTTACCCAAAATTCTAAAAGCTTGAATTAATAGGATTCTCGGATGCTTCGGAAAAGGCTTATTCTGCGGTAGTTTACTGTCGTAGTTGTTCAGATGATGGTGCTATTGTGGTCCAGCTGGTCGCAGCCAAAACTCGCGTTGCTCCAGTAAAACAACTCTCCATTCCACGCCTTGAACTCTGTGGAGCCCTTCTCTTGTGTCGCTTAGTCGAGCTCATTCAGTCATCGTTGGATGCAAAGCCAGTTCGAGTTTCTGTATTTTGTGACTCCCAAATTGTTTTGTCCTGGCTCTCCTCTTCTCCTCGGAGATGGAATACGTTTGTTGCAAATCGTACATCCGAAATACTGTCCTCTTTGCCTCGTTCATCTTGGAACCATGTCTGTTCTTCTGAGAACCCTGCTGATTGTGCTTCGCGGGGTCTTGCCCCTAAGGAGCTTTTGGAGTACACGATGTGGTGGAATGGTCCAAAATGGTTGTCTCAGGACTTTGAAGAGTGGCCACATAATCAGGAAATTTTGATAGACGAGATTCCTGAGGAGAAAAAGAAAAGCGTTGCGGTTCACGTTTCCGTTACGGTTGAGCATTTTCTCGAAAACCTTTCACTGAAAATATCTGGTTGGAGGAAACTCGTGAGAATAGTAGGCTATGTTCGTCGCTTCATATATTTTTGTCGTTTGCCTAAAGGAGATAGAAGATATGGATATCTTTCACTTTTGGAGCTTCGCCTTGCTAAAAGGGTCTGTCTCAAGTGGGCTCAAAATGAGTTCATTGAAGAAATAAGTGCCCTAAAAGCTGATCGTTGTGTTGGCAAGATGTCCAAGTTATTTTCGCTTTCACCTTTTATTGATTGTTACGGTTTGTTGCGTGTCGGTGGCAGAATTTCAAACGCCGAAAATGTTCCTTTTTGTATTAAACATCCTACTATTCTGTCAAAAAATCATCGGATTACCCAAATGATTCTATTGGATGCTCACCGAAACTTTCTGCATATTGGTGTTTCGGGACTTTTTGCGTTGATTCGTCAGGAGTATTGGATTCTCGGGAGCAGAAACCTGATTCGGAAGCTGGTTCAAGATTGCATTACATGTTTTCGCCAGCGAAAAACTACGTCGACGCAGCTTATGGGAAATTTGCCATCGTCTCGTCTAAATCCATCCTTTGCTTTCGCTCACACAGGATGTGACTATGCTGGTCCCATAACTCTTCGCTTGTCGAAAGGAAGAAAACCTAAGCTGGTGAAAGGATACATTTCGTTGTTTATATGTATGACTACCAAGGCGATTCATCTTGAGTTGGTTTCGGACTTGACCACAGATGCCTTTTTGGCAGCCTTAAAAAGATTCTTCGCAAGACGTGGAAAATGCAGCGTTATGTACTCCGACAATGGAACGAACTTCCAAGGAGCAGCTCGAACCCTTTCGGAACTTTATAAATTGGTGCAATCGGAGACGCACAACAAGGAGGTTGCTGAAATGTTAACTGCAGAGAGCATCGATTGGCAATTTATTCCTCCGCACAGCCCTCACTTTGGTGGGCTCTGGGAAGCTGGAGTTAAGTTGGTTAAACAACATCTTCGTCGCGTCGTTGGAAATAATATTCTTACCTTCGAAGAAATGTGTACTTTGTTAGCTCAAATCGAAGCCCTTTTGAATTCTAGGCCCCTTTGCGCTCCTTCTGATCTTGATCTTGACCCATTAACGCCTTCTCATTTTCTTATAGGTAGACCATACACGGCGATACCTGAACCAAGTTATCTGGAGACACCAATTAATCGATTGGGAAGATGGGAATTGCTGCAGAATATGATGCAAGGTTTCTGGCGAAGGTGGCATATTGATTATTTGACATCGCTACAGCACCGTCCAAAATGGAGAGAAGCTAAACGAGATTTTCAAGTAGACGATATGGTTGTCCTCAAAGAACCAAGCCTTCCACCTTCACAATGGTGCCTAGGTAGAATTACCGAAGTTCATACGGGTGAAGATGGACATGTACGAGTGGTTACATTGCGCACCAAAAGTGGAACGTTCAAGCGCCCCATAACCAAACTAGCCATTTTGCCAAATTCCTGAATTCCTTCAGCGGGGCCGGCATGTTGAGGAACGCAGCTACTATTTATTTTGTTATTTTTCTTTAAATTAATTAATTTCATTTTAATTCATCTAATTAATATTTGTTTTCATTTAATTCTTAAATTTTTCAAATTATAAATTTTTCTTAAATTTAATTGTCAAAATTGAAAATTTATTTGAGTTTTTGTTTGAAGCATTCTTTAACACATCCCTAAACGCGTTTTCGAATCCTCTCGAAATTGGCGTTTACCAATTTCAATTCGAGCCAGCGGTTCAAAATTTGACTTTTGGTCAGACTACATTTAAGTAGGAATTTGAAGAAAATGGTATTTGTTCTTGGGTGTAACTCCCAAAGTATTCATCCTAGGACAATAGTTGATGCATCCCTAAACGCGTATTCGAATCCTCTCGAAATTGGCGTTTACCAATTTCAATTCGAGCCAGCGGTTCAAGATTTGACTTTTGGTCAGAGGTTACCTACATTTAAGTAGGAATTTGAAGAAAATGGTATTTGTTCTTGGGTGTAACTCCCAAAGTATTTATCCTAGGACAATAGTTAATGCATCCCTAAACTCGTATTCGAATCCTCTCGAAATTGGCGTTTACCAATTTCAATTCGAACCAGCGGTTCAAAATTTGACTTTTGGTCAGAGGGTACCTACATTTAAGTAGGAATTTGAAGAAAATGGTATTTGTTCTTGGGTGTAACTCCCAAAGTATTTATCCTAGGATTATAGTTGATGCATCCCTGAGCTCAAATTTAAATCCCCTTAAAATTGGCGTTCACGAATTTTAACTGGAGTCAGCGGTTCAAAATTTCACTTTTGGTGAGAGTGTACCTACTTTTGTATGAATTTGAAATACAAAAATGAATTTGTTCTTGCGTATAACTCACAAAGTATCTTTCGTAAGAAAATTGTTGTTACATTCCTAATCACAGTCCAATTGACTTTTTGGCAGAATTTCAGTAAAATCTGAAAAAAGGTAATTGGTTTGTGATGAGATTTTGAAATGGTTTGAACCAAAGAGATGGTTTTGATATTTTTAGATTATGTATTTTATAGTGCTACTAGTTGCATCATAAGATTTGTATTTGAAACATATTCCGAAAAAATCCTTAAAAAAAAGAAATGTATTTTCAGATATATTTGAAAACCTAATTTTTTCATACTTTTTTTTCAGGGTTATGCTTCCTTTGCTTTGCATAAACTATTCACTGCTTGGAAAAATGAGGGCTCCCATGTGCAATGCCAGAGTTCCACTTAAGTGCACCTCAACATAATTGGCAACACAATACTGATACAAATGCATCAAGAAGCCCGTTGGTCGTAATGAGTTTCCACCTAACTGGGGAATTATGCATCCAGCTACACTTTTGTGCATTGTAAGAAATTTAATAAATTCCCTTAAACAAAAGTAAAAAAGAATAATTTAAATAATTTATTAGATGCGCCGTCGCTTGACTTATACAGAATGTGGAGATGCCCCTAACCCCGCTCAAACTGTTCTTATTGTTGACGATCGGGAATTTGTTGATGTGGGTCGGTTTAACCAAATCGTCCGTAAGAATGTTGCCAAGTTGTGTGCAACAACAGTCTTTTTGGTACCAATTTCCAAGCACCAACTGAGGAAGAATGATAAGATGTTGATCTGGAATAATTTACCTTTCCTGAGGTATCAATGCAATATTTGGTAATTACTGTGCAACAACGTATAATATGCGGCGGAAGTAAATTAATTTAATGACATTGTATTTCTATCTGCGGTAAAATGACGAATTATTTAATTATTCTTTAAATATTATTATAGTAATTATATAACATTGTTTATTTGAACTGATCAATACGGAATGTCCTTCTACCATTTTAGTCGATCGATGTAAAAAACATTTAACATAATTAAAGACATTTTTTTTACTGCCAAAACAGTGGCTGAAAAAGAGGTTTTTTTGTACGAAGTTGGGAAATTTAAGTTAATTTTAAAGCAAAGACAAATAAGTAGAGTTGTTGCCTATTTTTATATGTGTAACTTCTATGCGCTCGGCCTAGAAGAAAGCCAATTTCCGTGTAACACATTCCTTCCGGTTAAAAGATAAAAATCGTAAATTTGAAAATTATGCAATGGTTATTTGAACTTATGTAGTATTTGATTTTTATCTTTTCAAAGGGTGGGGCTAGAAGGCTGAAATTTGCACAGGTGATAGAAATTATTGCATACACATTTTGATTACAATCGGTTAGCCGTTAATTTTTGGTGTTCTCTATCATAGTAATGACATGTTTGATTATTATCTCGATTTTTTTACGAATTCAAAACTTCCCCTATATTAATAATATCGCAAGTAAAAAATTCTTATGTTATCAACAAAAATTTAATTTTTGTATTTTATTAAAATTTCATAAGAAAACAGAGATAAAAGCATCCAATTAAAAAATTGTAAATTGGGATAAAAAATGAATACAGTCAAAAAATATTTCTAGTTTTTCATCGTATTCCGATGAGACTTTTTTCCCTTCATGGCTTTGTATTCTTTCTCTTTGCTACTGTAGATTTGACTGACCCAGCTCGGACTGTGAGTTTGACCTGTAAATAAAGAAAAAAAAAAAAAAAAATAAAAAACAGACATATTCAGAAAAGAAAGAAAGAAAGAAAGATCTAGGAAGCCTCAGCAATCTGTATCGTGAACAAGATGCTTCTCTGTCTTAATTTAGACGTCCTACGTGGTTCTCAAACCCGTTTTTGATTTAAACAAATATTAAAAAAAAAGATTGGAGCACAAGTATCAAAACCTTCATAGGGAACTTCATATGAAATTCATATAAGTTGTAGATGTAAAACGCTTGCATTTGAAAACCACTTGCTATAATTGAATAATTTAAATGCTTTTAAGTCTTAATTTAGACGGCCTAACAGGTTCTGAAACCAGTTTTTAGTTTAAACAAATATTTAAAAAAAATTGTCTTGAAGAACAAGTATCAAAACCTTCATAGGGAACTTCATATGAAATTCATATAAGTTGTAGATGTAAAACGCTTGCATTTGAGAACCACTAGCTATAATTGAATAATTTAAGAACTAGTAAGTCTTAATTTAGACGGCCTAAGTGGTTCTGAAACCAGTTTTTGGTTTAAACAAATATTTAAAAAAAAATGTCTTGAAGAACAAGTATCAAAACCTTCATAAGGAACTTCATATGAAATTCATATAAGTTGTAGATGTAAAACGCTTGCATTTGAAAACCACTAGCTATAATTCAATAATTTAAAAGCTAGTAAGTCTTAATTAAGACGGCCTACGTGGTTCTGAAACCAGTTTTTTTAGTTTAAACAAATATTTAAAAAAATGTCTTGAAGAATAAGTATGAAGTATCAAAACCTTCATAAGGAAATTCATATCAAAGTGAAAGAAATTCATATGAAAGTTGTAGATGTAAAACGCTTGCATTTGAAAACCACTAGCTATAATTCAATAATTTAAATGCTACTTAATCTTAATTAGGCGGTCTGTGTGGTTCTCAACCCATCGTTTTTAATTTAAACAGCTATTTAAAAGAACATCTCGAAGAACAACTATCAAAACCTAAAAAAAATTACAAAACCTATAAGAAAAAGAAAGTTTCTAAAAATATACAAAAAATTTAAGGTTTTACACTCAAATGTTTTTGGCCACAACCAATGGGAAAAAATACAATACAAATTTGAATAGATATTGAACTGTTGGTGGTTTCAAAAAGATATTTTACTTACACTTGAAACATTCATATTCTCAAGGCTTTACTTTGTGTCATCTCGGAGCAATCCAATCACCGACTCAAAGCCATTCCAACATTGAATTGGGCCTCACTTCGTGTACATACTCGGAGAGATTCAAGGTCGTGATGCCAATATTGAGACACCTGTGTGTAGACATTTTTTTTATTTAATTTTTTGCAAGAATTTTGTTTTTGAAATACATACATACCTGCAAATAGTGGGTAATGCGAGATGATTTTCAACTCGCCGTCTATAGGTTTGTTTCTGGAACAATGGCATACCATTGTTTCTAAAGCTGCTTCAAACATTTGCCACTGCCTCAACGGCCTGTTGCTTAATACAATTGCATAATTGAATTTAGCTAGGGAATTGGGACGATTTGCAGTTAAGCCACCATTTGAGATGCCAGCATTTTTTTCTTTTGAATCGAATGGAATCCACCGGTGGCTCACTATAGTGTGGTATTTGCTTTTGTTCAGTTACCAGTATCGGGCTGCCGGTCATCATCGAAGTTCCAGATCTAGATGGACAACAAATAAATAAGCGATCTTTGATTGGTGCGGAATAAATTCCTAAACGTATGACATGTTATTCCACTCACAGATTCGATTTCTGGACTCATGATTCAAAATATTTCCACCGCCACAAATCCAACTGGTCTGAAATGACAACTTTTTATGTTGGATGTTGACACAGAGTTCTCGTGGCCCTGCAGCTCGTAAGCGAAACAACCGATTTGTTTTTTGGTGGTGCTTTGGAATTTTGTTTGAAGATCTTGATTGCTTCTTTGCCGTACAATCAAGCAGACTCGACAGGGCAGCTTCAGCGTTATCTTTATATGTTTTTATATACATTCGTATGCAAAGTGCATTGAATTTTTCGCGTTGCACTTTTTGGTGCGATTTAAGACAAATAAATGTACATATTGCAAAGAATAGTTGCAAAAATAAACGAAAATATTTATGCACTCATTGAAGTAAACAAAAAACAAAGTTAATCAAGAAAAAGAAACACAGCAATAGAGGAACATATCATCGGCAAGCGCGAGTTTTATAGGATCAGTCGACTTTGGGCTATTGATATCTAAGTTTTTTTATATTGTTGATCGATTTAATTTAATTATTAACAACTTTTATTTGATTTTTATCGAAAATTTTTACACCATAAAATTTCACTAAACACAAATTTGTAACCGAGAACTGTCATTATGACTTTTCATAATAAAAAAAACAAACGTCACTTTTTTGAGCTACTGACGCCATTTTTAATTTGTATCCACAATTCACACATATTCACGGACAGGGAATTTAAGAGAGTTTTCTCTTAATTAGCTCAAATAAAATTTGCGGGTGTTTCATTCAAGACGGGTACGAGTCGCGACTCTAGATAATATAGGTTCTCTATGACAGCAGGCTAGAACGCTTTGGTAGATCAGCAGGTACCGAAGCCCCTGGTGGCAATTAACTTGGTACTACGCCCCTGGTGGCACTCAAAACAGCAGGCTAGAACGCTCTGGTAGATCAGCAGGTACCGAAGCCCCTGGTGGCAATTAGGACGTTTAACTTCGAACTAAGACCCCTTACCACTGGTGGGGGGAAGCCTTAGTAAGAAATAGTTGGGCAATCTCTCCTACCTAAACTTTCAACGAAACCCCTTACCACTGGTGGGGGGAAGCCTCGAGAAAGCGATAAAGCTAAATGACCAGTTCGTCTCGAATTGTCTTCGACCGGAAGTAATATGATTGGTTAAACCAAATTTACTATTATTGTCGTCTGACTTATCGTATGACCGAAGAGGTGCTTTTCGTTCATCCAAGCAGATCCTCATGTTACTTTTTCACTAAAGACTGAATGTGAATTGAAAAGTGATGAACGAAAAGTGATAATATAGATTTTGCTGTGACGTCACGTATCCATAGTATGTGTGAATTGAAAGCAGTGAAGTACAATTTTCACAAGTAAATAAGATAATACGAAAGTAAAAGTAAAAGAAGTGAAGTAGCATGGAACGCTTCGTTACATACCCCTCCTCCTTTGGAGACGAGAACCTTCTCGTCTTAAAATTCATGTGGGTTGAAAGCCCAAAATTAAATTCAACTATTTTTCTTTCTTTTTTTTTTTTACTCTTATTTTTGTTAACGCTGTGGCTCCATTGGCAATTTTTGAGGCAATTGCAATTGGAATAGGAATGGCAATTTATTGCTTGGGTGGGCATTTTCATTGCCAGGCAATTTCAATTATAAAATGTGTGTATAGAAATATTTGACTGCAAATGCTGTTCAAATCCCCTGTTTTTAATAAAATTTAATTTTAATTCACTATATTTTGTCATGTGCGTTCTCATATTCTACGATTTAATTGAAAAAAAGAATAAAGAATCCATTAACAATTACGGGGAATCCCATTTTTCCTCAATTTATTGCCTTGAAGATGGAAATCAATAATTGCCTCTCATCTTCTAGGCAATATTGCCATTGCCATTGACAAAGCGTCTCCATTTGCATTATTAAAGGCAATAGCAATGAGTGAGGCAATTTATTGCCTCAAATATTGCTAATGGAGCCGCTGGGTAACTTATATTTCATTCAAAAAAAAACTTAAAATCACTTCACAGAAGTAGAATAAACTTAAAAGAAACTACGGGATTTCAAAACGTATATAAAAAACTTAAAATAGGAACTTAAAACATTGACGCATAATTAATGTAAGAAAAAAACTTCATATTTCTCCACGAAAACTTAATTTAAAAAAAAAATATACATCATATTTATGTAGACTTAGGGCAAAAAGGTAACTCTCTTCTTGAGACCTGTCTCGCGATGAGTCAGAATAGCCACTCCTGGCTTAATGATTCTGACGTCTACCCGTCCGTAGCGGCGTATAAACGTGAATCGTTGGCGTCTATATCGAGGGTTGTATGTTGGGTGCTTCCTGATGGAAATTCCCAGAAAAGGATCTTCTGGGTGACGTGGTTTGTTGACTTGTTGGCCAGTTGTAGTGTCTGGTGTGGTTGGCTTATCCGTTCTTACCATGATCGGAAATTTAAGATCCCGTGCGGTCAAATATTTCGATGTTACGGCGGCGGTAGCTGGGGACACTGCGACTGATGCGGGAGCCATGGCAGCGAGAGCGGCGGTGGATGTTGACGGCATTGAATAATACATGTTTAAACTGGATGTGGGCATAAAGTTACTGGCGGCTGATGAAGAAGCAGCGGGCGATGCAAAAGCAGCAACGGCGGCAGCGGAAGTTGACGGTGTGGTGGTTGATGTGGAGGCGGCGGCGGCGGTGATAAGTTTTGTGGCTGGTGATAACACAAGACCATGAGGCTTTCTGGTATCGGCAACTTTCCTAGTAGCTGAAGCGGTGGGGGCAGGTGCCCTCGGCGGTTGATCAGGACGCTTGGTGATAGCAGCTTCGCTCGGCTTACGACTAGAGCGTCGTTGTCTAGCCTTTTTGGAAGTGGTGGCAGCAGCGGGAGTCGGGGAAACTGTGACTGTGGGGGCCTTTGGTGATGGTGTCGGCCTTTTGCGTGGCTCAACCTTTTCTTTTTGGCTTCTCGGCTTGATGCTCACCTTTCGATCTCCCATGGTTTTTGTGTTGGACTGTGGTGGAACGGCTGTAGCGGGCACTGTCGGGATAAAAATAACAGACCTAACTTCTGGTTGTATTTTTGATGGCCGCGTTGGTTGCCTGTTCCATGGCTGGTTGGTATTCTGGTTATCAGACTGCTCCATTTGAGTGGTTGACTGCTCGGTGGTTGTGGACTTACTGATGGCCAGTTTGTCTTCGTCATTTATTTTATTCTCTTGTGCTGAGAATCCTTTGAGGTCTTTTAAGTGAGATCGAACTATACTGCTTCTCTTTCCGTTCTGTCGCTCCAGTTTTCTCAAAACCACGATAACGGGAGAATCAAATCGTATGACCTCATATGGGCCTTCGTAACGGGGTGCTAACTTCTCGGTGAAGTGTTTAGCGGTGGAGGAGAGGGTTTTTACTCTCTTGAATACTTGCTCTCCAATGCTGGGCTTCCAAGCTCGGTGTCGTAGGTTATAACCACGTGCTTGCTTTGGAGCAGCAACTTGCAGGTTAGTTTTTACGAGATTATAAATGGCTTTTAGCCTCTCTTGCCGCACGGAAACTGGTTCTTCGTTATTGTTGCTAGGCAAAAGTGCATGTTGCGGTGTTCTTATTTCTCTCCCAAAATTGAGGAAGGCGGGAGTAAAACCCGTAGAGTCATGTTGACTTGTATTGATAGCAAGGCAGAGTTCGGGGATGTGCTCATCCCAGGACCGGTGATTTGCATTCACATATTGTGCTATCATGGTTTTTAACACTCTATTGACTCGTTCGGTGGGATTTTCCTGGGGTGTGTATGGTGCGGTCAATCTCTGCTGAATACCTATTTCTTTTAGAAAATTTGCAAGGACTGTACTTATAAATTGGCTGCCATTGTCGGACAGGAGGACGCGGGGTACTCCGAAATGAGTTATGATTCTCTCTCTTTATGCCTTAATCACTGCTTGTGACGTAGCTGCCCTCAATGGAACAGCTTCTACCCACTTCGTAAACTTATCCACCATAACTAACATCATGGTGTTCCCTTTCATAGATCTTGGCAACGGTCCCACGAAGTCTATGCACACGGTATCCCAAGGGCTGTCTACTATGTTTGTATGCATCAGCCCACTTGGCTTCTGTTGAGAGGCTTTGAATTCTCTACATACTTGGCACTTACTCACATACTTCGATATGTCTCGGTTCATCCCAGGCCAGTAGTATTGCTGCATAATCCTAGCCGCTGTCTTTGCTATTCCTAAATGACCAGCGGTGGTCACATCGTGATTCTCGTATAAGATTTTGTCTCTCTCTGCTGTAGGGACACATAACTTCCAGTCGGCATCCTGACTCGATAATGGATGAGCTATGAATTTACGAAATAAGCGTCCTTCAATTATACGGTAGTCTGGGTATTTTTCTGGATACTGGAGCACTTGCTTCACGCGTTTTTGCGTCCAGTCCTCTTGGATACTGGTTATAACGGCGATATCACTTTGAGTGAAAGGTAAAGGGTCTCTGGATAGAGCGTCTGCAACTACGTTCATCGTTCCCTTTCGGTACTTAATTTCAAAGTCGTATTGTTGCAGTTCTATAGCCCATCGGGCTAGACGTCCGGACGGATTATCTAAAGAGTGAAGCCACTTCAACGAGTGATGATCCGTAATGACTGTGAAGTTGTATCCTTCAAGGTACGGTCTCATTTTCCTTATGCCGAAAAGGATCGCCAAACACTCCTTTTCCGTGACGGAATACTTCCTTTCTAAATCTGTTAGCGTTCTAATAGCATAAGCGATAACTCTTTCCTGACTATCGTAGTTCTGGCACAGAACTACTCCTAGACCGTATTCACTCGCGTCTGTCTGTTACGTAAAAGGAAGATCGAAGTTTGGACACATTAAAGTCGGTGCCTCTGTCAGTCTCTTCTTAAGCTCTATGAAGGCGGTTTCTTGGTCTACACCCCATGTCCATTGCTCGCCCTTCTTAAATAATTTTGTCAACGGAGTGGCTACTAAAGAAAAATCTTTGATAAATCTACGGTACCATGAAGTGATTCCAATTATACGCCGTAATTCCTTCACGTTACGAGGAGCTTTCAAATCTTGGACTGCTGCGATCTTGTCTGGATCGGTACTTATTCCACGGTCACTTACGACGTGTCCAAGATATTTCAATTCCCTTTTGCAGAATTCGCATTTTTCCTTATTAATCCTCAGGTTCACGGCTTGAAGTTTTTCGAATACTTCCTTCAGGTGTTTGAGGTGCTCCTCAAATGTTTCGCTTATGACAATTATGTCATCTTAATAAGCGAATGCATAGTTGTCCATGTCGGGACCTATGATACTGTCCAGCATGCGCTGGAATGTAGCGGCAGCGGAATTTAGACCACATGGCATAACTTTCCACTGAAAAAGTCCACGTCCGGGTACCGTAAAAGCAGTGGCGGGCCTGGATGAAGGATGCAATGGAATTTGCCAATAGCCCTGTTTAAGGTCTATGGTCGATATGAAATTTGCTCGCTTGAGCTTGTCTAGAATCGCAAAAATCTGAGGCAGTGGATATGCATCCATGACTGAGATTTCATTCAACTGTCTATAGTCAACACAGACTCTCCATGAGCCAGTCTTCTTCTTTACGAGAACAATGGGTGAACTATACGGGCTGTTTGACGGTTCTATTTTGTCATCACGTAATAAATCATTGATTTCGTCATCGATGATCTTTTGCATCGCGGGATTCTTAGGGTAATACCTTTGTTTAAAAGGTTGATCGGTCTTCAATTTGATATGGTGCACTGCAGCGTTAGTGGTTTTAGGTAGACAATCGAATTTTGGGAGTTCGGCATCCAGTAAGTCTTTTAGACGTTCCTCTTGCTGCCATGAAAGAGGTTTTCCCCCTAACATGCAAAGATGATTCCGGTCTTGTTCCGGCTCGCTATCAACAAATGGAATTTCTCTACCACGTATTGTCATTCTGAACTCCGCATTCGATAAAATATCTACCCCTATTACCATATCCTCAGAAAGTTGCTCCATTTACGTTAGTTCACCTTGGATGGGCTGATCATTAATGTACATAGTCAAAGTGTAGTGTTCTCGGCTCGTGACGGGGTCTCCATTTGCAAGGTGTGTCAAATGGTTTCGGTATTGCATCGGTATTTTGTTTCTTCGTAACAATAGGCGGGTCTTTGTATTTATAAACGATTTAGTAGCTCCCGTATCCAGCAAAGCCTTGATGAGTTTGTCGCAAATCCGGACTGGTACGAAACACCTTGGATCTACCCATGGTTTCAACTTCTCAAGTTGTGGCTCTTGCCTTAAGGCTTGAACTTCAGAATTCTGGTCCTGGTTTGGTTCGCCTAGCGGAAGCTCAACATTTTTACTTCTTAAATCGTCTGGCTCTCCTAAAACTGGTGCGGTGTCTCTGGCAGTGTGATCCTCATCTATATCACCGGATGCATCTTGTATTTCTTGTTGTAATGGCAATTCGTTTAAGGGATCGGGTGTATCGTTCAGTATGGATGCTCGATGAGGGTGACAGGTACAATCATCGGTCAGGCGGCCGTCTTCCCCGCAGAAGGAACAAAACAGCCGGAAAGGACGATGGCAGTGGCTCTTCGTGTCTCCACGCTGCTTGCAGTTCCAGCAGTGCGTGGCTCGGTCATACTGAACGGTTGGTATGGCGGGTCGGTTGAAATTATTCTGGTTAAATGATACTCGAGGCGGCGGCGGTGTTTGGGTGCGGTAGTTATTAAAATTCCGTTGTTGAGATGGGGACGTTCTGTTTTGTCCCAAGAGGGGTCGTGATGCTATCTGACGGGAGTTACGGTCTTCATTTTGTATGTATTCATACTCCTCAGCTAATTTCATAAGCTCATCTAGAGTCTCGAAATCCCGTCTCTTGATATACAAATGATATTCTGGACGGAGACTGTCATATATCCGGTCAACGCTTTCCAATATACTCTTGCGGGGGTGGCGATGTATTAGATATTCACCCTTATTACGATAGTCGTTTTACTAAAACGCCAGTAAAACGACACGGCTCTGGAAGCGACATTTGACATTTCAGTAAAACGACTATAGTTAAAATGGTGAGAATGGTGAAGAGCGGAGGGAACACTTAACTTTTATTTTCATTCAAATGCCAACTGTCGTTTCTAGAGCCTTGTCGTTTTTCTGGCGTTTTAGTAAAACGACTATCGTAATAAGGGTGATTGAGTTGCTTGAATGAACTCCTTTGCCTTTTCTCTTGGCCCCTTTCTTCTCCGCATTATCTCGTTCTCTAGTTTGTAGATATAACGAGCTGGTAAGAAATGTTCCAAAAATTACGTATGGAAATTTGGCCACGTCTTGAGTTTTTCACGGTTTATCCGGAACCATTCTAAAGCTGTCCCTCTTAAAATCTCTGGAAGGGCTTTCAGTATGTCATCTGGGCGGATATCGTAGCACTTAGTCAGTTCCTCAACTCTTTCCATAAACTCCAAAGCATTGCCTGAAGAGTCGAACTTTAATCCCCACTTTCTGACCGTGTTCATAACTTCAGCATCGTGGTTGAGTGAAAATCTACCCATAGGTCTACCCGAAAGTTGAGTCTCAGATTGTCGGCTAGGGACGGTAGAATGATTGGATGCGGGTAAGGGAGTCGTCTCCGGTGGCTTTGAAATATTTTGACTTGTGCCTGCAACATTTGAAACTATGCGAGGTGGAACTTGGAAAAATATCTCAGTAAAATTTGGAGACTTTGGGGTTTTGTTATCTTCGGCACTCTTTGTATTATCTTTTTCCCTCTCCATGGCATCTTCCTCTTTATATTCTCTTTCATTTGTAGTTTTAACGATTTCCTCACATAAATTTTGTGTGGATTTTCTTTGTCTGGCTTCTTTAATATAAGCACTAAAGCGGGCTCTTAATACGGTGATAGAACCTTCGGTTTCGATTCCCAGCTGGGTCATCCGCTCAATTAACTCTTGTTTCCTCAAAAGATATATGGCTCCCAGGCTAGCGAAACAATCGAATTCTTCCTCGTTATCGGACATGGTGAACTGGTTATTTACGGCGGCGGTTACTTCTAATAATGAACTGGTTATTTACGGTGGTGGTTATTTGTTATTATGAGTGTTTCAGATTTTGCTCGTTACGGGGTTGGACCTTAAAGTCCCTGCTCGGGCGCCAGTTTGTGATGTGCTTTTTGCTTTCCAGCCGAGGTTATGCTCGCCGGTCTCGCCAGGGTAGTTCTGAAGAAAATACGAAACTTCAGAGGAAAAGGTCTTAGAACCTTATTGCAAAATCTTTATTGAAAACAACTCTTATAATTATAACACACAATATTTCTTATGGATTGCTATGGGTTGCTGGTACTGCGGTTAGTTCTGGTACTGGAAACAATTCACTTGCGTTTCTGGAATCTGGTCTTGCTGGCTTGCATCGGTTACACTGGTTTCTGATGATTCAGTCCTACTCCTGGTGTTTGGTCTCGGGTAATGTAGCTTTGAGGGTCGGGCCTTTAAAATAACGTTAGGTTTGGGTATGATGCCTTAGCATCAAATAAACAGCAGGCTAAAACGCTCTGGTACATCAGCAGGTACTACGCCCCTGGTGGCACTTAAAACAGCAGGCTAAAACGCTCTGGTACATCAGCAGGTACTACGCCCCTGGTGGCACTCGAAACAGCAGGCTAGAACGCTCTGGTACATCAGCAGGTACTACGCCCCTGGTGGCACTCAAAACAGCAGGCTAAAACGCTCTGGTACATCAGCAGGTACTACGCCCCTGGTGGCACTCAAAACAGCAGGCTAAAACGCTCTGGTACATCAGCAGGTACTACGCCCCTGGTGGCACTCAAAACAGCAGGCTAAAACGCTCTGGTACATCAGCAGGTACTACGCCCCTGGTGGCACTCAAAACAGCAGGCTAAAACGCTCTGGTACATCAGCAGGTACTACGCCCCTGGTGGCACTCAAAACAGCAGGCTAAAATTCTCTGGTACATCAGCAGGTACTACGCCCCTGGTGGCACTCAAAACAGCAGGCTAAAACGCTCTGGTACATCAGCAGGTACTACGCCCCTGGTGGCACTCAAAACAGCAGGCTAAAACGCTCTGGTACAACAGCAGGTACTACGCCCCTGGTGGCACTCAAATTAGCAGGCTAGAACGCTCTGGTAGATCAGCAGGTACCGAAGCCCCTGGTGGCAATTTACTTGGTAGGCGCAAAGCGCTTTACCACATCAGCAGGTACTACGCCCCTGGTGGCACTCAAATTAGCAGGCTAGAACGCTCTGGTAGATCAGCAGGTACCGAAGCCCCTGGTGGCAATTAGGACGTTTAACTTCGAACTAAGACCCCTTACCACTGGTGGGGGAAGCCTTAGTAAGAAATAGTTGGGCAATCTCTCCTACCTAAACTTTCAACGAAACCCCTTACCACTGGTGGGGGGAAGCCTCGAGAAAGCGATAAAGCTAAATGACCAGTTCGTCTCGAATTGTCTTCGACCGGAAGTAATATGATTGGTTAAACCAAATTTACTATTATTGTCGTCTGACTTATCGTATGACCGAAGAGGTGCTTTTCGTTCATCCAAGCAGATCCTCATGTTACTTTTTCAGTAAAGACTGAATGTGAATTGAAAAGTGATGAACGAAAAGTGATAATATAGATTTTGCTGTGACGTCACGTATCCATAGTATGTGTGAATTGAAAGCAGTGAAGTACAATTTTCACAAGTAAATAAGAAAATACGAAAGTAAAAGTAAAAGAAGTGAAGTAGCATGGAACGCTTCGTTACAAACCTCACCCTCTTGTCACGTCTCACACAATAATATACCATCTTATGTGCAATGCGGTACTCTCTTCGCAAGTCAGCCTTTCGTTGAATATCTGCTTCGGCATTTATTTGAATTTTCAACGATTTGCGAAGTTCGATCTTATCCCAGGTGTCTTGGGATATCCAAGAGTCTCTACGTCTCGTTCGCTTGGGTACAGTTTCGGATCCAGCCTCCATAAAAACACTTTTAATTTCACCCCACATCTCATCAATTGTTGAATGCTGGATTTCGTTTAATGACGAGGCTCTGTCGTTAAGGGTGGTGACATAGTTTCGCCATATGTTGGGGTCATTTAAAGCATTAGCAAATGAATTTTGAGCTCCTTGCTGCATCCTGCGCTGGTCTTTGTACGGCAGCGGTTCGTAGTTTGAGACTCATTAGAACCAAATGGTGGTCGCTTCCCACATCGGCATTTCTTATACTCCGGACATCACACATCACTTCCTCCATCGCTGCTAAATCATGATATGATCAATTTGGTTTTCGGTTTGACCATCCGGATGCACCAAGGTAATTTTGCTGCACGTCTTATGCTTATACAGTCCCACCTGTCCCACCACCACAAGACGATTGGCGTTGCAAAAGTCGACAAGCAAGTCACCATTTTCATTCCGTGACCCCAAGCCATTTCTTCCCATCACGCGTTCCAGTCCGTAATTGTATGAACCGACATAACGACTATGATGTCGGCTCTCGGAACACTACTGTAAACCGAGTTAAGATGAGTGTTGAACGCGGTTTTGTCTTCCTCGGTCGCTTCATTTGTGGGGGCGTAGCACTAAATAATTGTGAAGTTACGAATTTTTGAACGAAACCTTACTGTCATTAATCTCGCAGAAATGGGCGCCTAAGAGATCAAACTACGCCTCGCTTCTTCGTTTAACATAATTCCGACATAATAACGGTACCTGCTATATAACGTTTTTTTTTTATATGTTTTCTCTTTAACGGCTCAACCTATTTCAATCAATTTTTTTATGCAAAAGCTCCTTTAAAATGTCGATAATCAGTCTGTTCGTGTACTTTCCCAAAACTACGAATTTCTAAATTAAAATATTATTCCAATGAAAATGAACACCTCAAATTCCAATGAAAAAGAATTTTTAAAACAAACACTTCACTTTCCAATCGTATTGGGAAATTAGGTCTGTTCGATATATGAAAATAAAGGTTAGAAAGCACTTGACGTTGACGGAACTACACATCAGTATAAAAATAAGAGATGA
This sequence comes from Dasysyrphus tricinctus, assembly GCA_963921185.1. NCBI lineage: Eukaryota > Metazoa > Arthropoda > Insecta > Diptera > Syrphidae > Dasysyrphus > Dasysyrphus tricinctus. The sequence continues at coordinate 75,992,107 of OY992530.1, read as the reverse complement.
ACAAAAAGTTTTTGTTTATATACATATATTAAGAATTTTAAAATACATATATGTATTTATATGTATGTCGTCGTCGATCAATGAAAACTCCCTTAGTCCATTTTGATTTATTTTGAGATATCTGTACTTTTATCGATTTTTATTGACCAGAATTAGAAAATGTTCGATTTGGGGCAATTTTTCCTTAAGAAATAGGCCAACATAAGATTTAAAGATCTTATACACAACTAAAAGTTCTATGTTTTACTAAATAAATCGTATTTGTGAGAGGTATCTCAGTGCTGAAAAAAATGGAATTAAGAAGTTTTGTTTGAACGGCGACGATATTTTAAAATAACAGAAAAAAATTAATGGCATTTAGGTTTTAATTTCAGTGCAAAGCAATTAAAATTGAATAAACACGAGTATCTATTGAAACTAAATCACATTTGTTCATAATGCATTATCTGTAAAACCAACTCTTTGACCCAGGTTATTCGTCACAAATTTCGATACGACTTCACTCCTCGAGCGTGAATGAGTCGAAACAAGCCCATTTCAAATCTATTCAGGATGAAATCGGCTAAGCTGATAGTCGTTTTGACGATAACTATCTCTCTCATAACTATAGGGAAATATAGAGAGTAGTGGTCAAAGCGACAGTCATTTATTTTCGCGATCGTTTAGGTCTTATGCTATGTTTCCACCAAAGGTTTCTCTCAAATAAGATTAAATAAATCTTTTAGGTGTTTCCACCGCACAAAAAGATTTAAAAAAGATTAAATTTGACAGCACCTTCAAAACTGCAAATGGCGTTTCAATGTTTTTCTATGAAGTGCGAACAGAATGTTTGATTCGTGTAAAAAAATGAAGAACTGAATGCGAGTCTCGAATGAATCGTTCAGCACCATGTAAGAATAGGTTAGTTCGATTTGTAAAACTATTTGTCCTAGGAAGATTTAACAAGATTAATTTCTAATCTTCAAGATTTACGAAATAAATTTGTATGGTAAATCTCCGAGATTTGAAGGAGATTTGAGGTAAATCTTATTAAATCTCACAGCCCTATTCTGCTATTCACGTGAATCGAAGATTCGACGATTTTTTTCAGTTTCACAAAGAAAAGGTGATGACTGGGTTTAACTTTAATGCCAAAATAAAAGTGATGAATCGTCCTCAAATTTATTGTTTCACTCAAAAATTGTAAAAAGAACACAATCCTTGTAACAAATACTTACGAAAAATTAAGTTTTTACCTATATTTTAAGACCAGTGATTAAATTTGCAACGAAAAAGTTCAAATCCGCAACTTTTTATATGCGGATCCGAATTGTATAGAAACCATTTGTTCACGTGAATAGTAGAATACCGCACATACTACCAACTTTACCGACAAGTGAATCAGATTCACTTCGAATAGCAGAATGGCGTTTAGTGAATATTCAAAGAAAATTCCCCCCGATGGATAGCAGAATAGGGCTGTCAGATTAGCGTCAGGTGGAAATGTAGCATAAGGTGGCCGAGGCCAACTTACTGTGCTGGATGTTTAATTGTAGCACCTTCATCATTTTTACTTTTGTTTTTGTTATGTAGGTTGGCTGCCGTAAGCGGACGCACCCAAACCCCATCAATTTAAAACCTCTGGATGGAAGCATTGCCATTGTGTCATGATTCAGCATGAAAATGGCTTCCTGGCCAGTTTTGGAGGGTGCTTCCATTTCCAGAACCTGCCAATCACCACTAGGGAAGTTCGAGTTCTGACCCCGGAGGAGGTTTTCCAAGAGTTCCTTAGAGATGAGCGGGCCCGGCACGTTAATGCGGACTTTAGGTCTGGTAGGGAGGTTGTTTTTAGAGGCAACTTTTAAAGTTACCCCCTCAAGCAGGTCTTTTATTTCATCTATTTTTGACTGGAACCTTTTAGAGTGGGTTCGTCCCTACATGTAAAAATTTTGAAGCCCTTAACAGTCGATAACGGCCCGAATTTCGGCACAAAACCGGAAGAAGAAAGAATCTCAGTGTTGATAAACTCCAGGATCCTTACTTCCACCTGAGCCCACTGCTCGTTGGTCAAGAGCCATTCGGGGCTCCCCTCGTTTATGACGGCCACCTGAAGGTTTTGTGCAACAATGTCTGCTAGCGTGCCTGCGCCAGCGCTGTGTGTCGACTTGTGCTTCTTATTGGCTGACGGTGGAGGGGGCATTGAGTCATTGTGCCTCATTCTCTTTCCTTGACTGCCAGTTGGCTCGACCCTCGAGTGTTTAGGACCACTAATCGGTCTCACTTTAGGGCTACTGCCAGCCAATTTCGAAGAAGAGGCACCTTTATTGGATTTGTCTTTGGATCTTCTCTTATCGTTCGCAGTGGAATCGACGCTTTTAGTGCCCGCCGATTTTGTTTCGTTTTGTATTGTCACTGGCGACTTAGCTTCTTTCGAAACCAAGCCCTCGCCGGCAGCCGTGACACTTGAACGTATATCCCCGTTCGATTTTTAACTTCTTCACTAACTTTATCCATATTCATAATATGCTGATCGATAGACATCTCTGTTTGGTTTTCTTGGTTGTTCAATCCTGCAACTGGGTTGCTGGAGGATCGAACGTAAGCCCCCCCACCACATCAAGGTGAAAACCATGCAAGTGCTACATGTGTCTTGCTTACTTCATATCTTCCTCAAAATAGTAAAATGTAACCTTTTTGGCCGCCAGCCAGATTGCAAATTTATTTTGCTTCAACCAAAGATATGGGTTTGACCAAACTGGAGACCGATCATGTGTCACCGCAGTGCAATTTCATACGTCCACCCTTGTGAGCTTTTGGGTGGGTTTAGAAATGGGCTAACGCGGGAAGTATTAAAAGTACTGAATGGTCGTATAATGTCATGTATCTCTGCTAAAGCAGGAGAAATTGAGCGGGCCATTAACTTGGTGGAAGTTCTAAGTTGGATGAGAGTTCCAGCTTAGCAACCCAAGTTACAGATAACAAAATTACACCTGCTCGGGAAAAATGTCTGCATTAGCTATGGAGTTATGTATCGAGAGTCGCCTTCCGTTGATTTATGATGATTTGCCTGAAAAACAAAAAAATAAGTAGAATCAATTTTAGTAAAAACAAAAGTTCAAGAAAATTTAATCTCCAAACTATAACTCACTTGATCCACATCGATCACAAATCCGAAGTAGGCCAACTTGCATATTATGCCATCTTCTCCAATCAGTAGGGGTACATTGTCCAGGTTGATGTCACTTAACTGCTCCCTCATAATTGAAAACGTCTGGTTATGAGTACGGATTTTTCACGCTTAAAAAATGTTCTATTAACATTTGCTCCCAAAATTCATGCCACAGGATCGACTAAATTACCATATACCATTCCTAAAGAGGATATGAGTCTCTAGAGTTGGGAATTGGCCGATCGATGGAAGTACTCTTTAACAAGTTTGTTTTTCTCATACAACAGATATGTAAATGATTTTGACTCTGTAAGAAAAAAGATTAATACAAATTATTTTGTAATTTCATTTTATCTTTTGTTGATGTTTATTTTTGTCTTGAGGCTTTTGTTCTGTCAATTCTTGTCAACGATAGAAGAAACCAACAACAAAATAAGCAAACATGCTTGCCAACAGGCGTGTCGCCTACGTCACATCAAATACTCGAATAGGAATTTGACAGTTAATGTATGTAGCCAACTGGCTAGCCGGTACTGGCTCATGTTGCTGCAGGGTTAGGAAATTTGTTTTTTGACAGAGTAAAAAAGAAAGACATATCGTCCCCTCGCCACTTTGCTTCTGAGGGGGCGATATGTATATTTTTACTTGCGATATAGGTACTATAGGGCAAGTTTTGGATTCGTGCAAAAAAAAAATTGAGATAAGAATCAAACTTGACATTTCTCTATGAATACCAAAAAAGTCGGTGGCACAATTCTATCTGTCTGTCTGTCTGTACCTCAACCTACAGCCTAAACCACTGAAGCGATTTTCTTCACATTTTGAACTTAAAGGCTCTCCCACACCAATGCAAAATCATAGCGAATCATTCGCACAGTTTTTTGTTGTTGCTTAGCATTGTGTATCTTTCATATTTTGTATTATTGTGAAAGATTTCTCGTCGTCGGCCAATGTTTCACGTTGGTTTGGGGGAGCCTTTAAGGCTTTTTTGTAACTCTCCAGAGGGGAAATTGAAATCTATTCTTAGCTTAAAAAATAACGGTACTTGCGATACAACCGTTGAGAAAAAGCTAATTTATCTCGAAACCGGCGCCAACGATTTCAGCGAAAAAATATTGTGTATATATAGTGTACTTTTCGGTATGCAAACAAGTTTCCAAAAACTGTTAATAACGGTACCTGCCATATAACGTTTTTTTTTTTTATTTTATATTTTCTCTTTAACGGCTCAACCTATTTCAATCAATTTTTTTATGCAAAAGCTCCTTTAAAATGTCGATAATATTGCATATCAAAATTTTGAAAAGAAGTAAATTTTAGATTTTTTAAAAAATATTAAATTTTTTTTTTGAAAATTCAATATTTTGAAAACAGGTTGATGAATTTTTTTGAAAATAATGTTGCAAATGTATATTAATAAATACTCAAAACTGGCATCCCAATATTTTGTTTTAAAAATATGTACAACTAAAATTGTATATATAAAAAAATTGTTTTTAAGAAAACCGCTCCAACGATTTCAATTTTTTTTTTGCATATCATCATATAATATATTTATATATACATATATATTTTATAAATTTTTTTTATATATATTTTATATTATATTATTTCTGTAGTATGTCTCTCTTTATAAGCTCACACACTGAACCGATTTTAATGAATGTGGGGTCAAGAGGTTCGAAATTTCCCGAGGATTAAGCGAATTATATTTTTATTTTAAAAATATTTATAATTTTATCAAAAACTCGATTCAAAATTTAAATATTATTCCAATGAAGATGAACACCTCAAATTCCAATGAAAATGAATTTTTAAAACAAACACTTCACTTTCCAATCGTATTGGGAAATTAGGTCTGTTCGATATATGAAGTGCATGAAAATAAAGGTTAGAAAGCACTTGACGTTGACGGAACTACACATTAGTATAAAAATAAGAGATGAACAAAAAGTTTTTGTTTATACATATATGTACATATATGTATATAGAATTGTAACATACATATATGTAAGTCGTCGTCGTTCAATGAAAACTCCCTTGGTCCATTTTGATTTATTTTGAGATATCTGTACTTTTTATCGATTTTTACTGACCAGAATTTGAAAATGTTCGATTTGGGGTCATTTTTCCTTTAGAAATAGATCAATAAAGCTTTAAAGATCTTTTTCACAACTTAAAGTTCTATGTTTTGCTAAATATACGTATTTACGAGGTATTTCAGTGCTGAAAAAAATGGAGCTAAGGAGTTTTGTTTGAACGGCGACGATATTTTAAAATAACAGAAAAAAATTAATGGCATTTAGGTTTTAATTTCAGTGCAAAGCAATTAAAATTGAATAAACACGAGTATCTATTGAAACTAAATCACATTTGTTCATAATGCATTATCTGTAAAACCAACTCTTTGATCCAGGTTATTCGTCACAAATTTCGATGCGACTTCACTCCTCGAGCGTGATTGAGTCGAAACAAGCCCATTTCAAATCTATTCAGGATGAAATCGGTTAATGCTACATTTCCACCTGACGCTAATCTGAGATTTAATAAGATTTACCTCAAATCTCGGAGATTTACCATACAAATTTATTTCGTAAATCTTGAATATTAGAAATTAATCTTGTTAAATCTTCCTAGGACAAATAGTTTTACAAATCGAACTAACCTTTTCTTAAATGGTGCTGAACGATTCATTCGAGACTCGCATTCAATGCTTCATTGTTTCACACGAATCAAACATTCTGTCTCATTCGCACTTCATAAGAAAAATTGAATTGCCATTTGCATTTTTGAAGATGCTGTCAAATTTAATCTTTTTTAAATCTTCTTGTGCGGTGGAAACACCAAAAAGATTTATTAAATCTAATCTGAGATAAACCTTTGGTGGAAACATAGCGTAAGCTGATAGTCGTTTTGACGATAGCTATATCTCTCATAACTATAGGGAAATATGGAGTAGTGGTCAAAGCGACAGTCATTTATTTTCGCGATCGCTTTGGTCTTACGCAATACAGACCCACGTTTACAAAGAGTCGAGGCGAGCTTCAATCTCACTCCAATACCCTATGTTAACGTAGTTAAAAATGCATGGTTGCTTTGTTTAGATGCGGTAATTTGCAATTTGGAATTTCCCCCGGACGTCAGAATCAAAGAACAAACAAACTTTACAGCACTGTTCACTAAGTTTGCATTTACATTGATCTATTTTTTCAAATACAATCTTTTTATTGTTGTAATAAATTGCTCTACCTCATTTTTAATTCGGTCATATTCCCTCCACACGAAAAATCGTACAAAAATCGTACTGTTATGTACCGACAAACTCTTTTAAAAACGGGAATTGTGAATGAAATAGTTTTAATATCATGACCAGGGATAGGATTTTGCTAACTTTGCCTCTTTTTTGTGCGTTATCGTATGAAAGTATCGACTTTATACAAACACGTTTCATGTCCTCCTGATTCCAAAAATATATAGTTTATTTTGCCTTTTTTTGCCTTTTTCACCCGTTAGTGCCTTTTTTTGCCTTTTTTAGTATTTTGCCTATTTTTCCTTTTTCGCCTTTATTTTCTTCAAAGTATACTGTTTTTCAATATAAAAGTACAAAAAACAGTTAGCTTTGAGTATCTGTGCACGTACTTTTTTTATTCACCAATTTTATTTTATAGTTTTTACTCGGCCAATTTTACTTGTTTCTTCAATTTTTGTGCCAAATTTCAAAAATATTGTTTGTTTTGGACAGATGAGAGTGCTTTCCAGAGAGTACTAAAACATTTCACCTTCCTGATTCTTTGTTCAGGTGTCAGTGGCACAAAAAAGTTAAAAATTCATCTTTGCCACACTGACAATTTTCGTCCAAAAATCTCTGGAACAAGACTACTATTTTCATCAAGGAATATCAATTCCAATTGGGCAAGTGTTCTCGAATTTAAGAATGTCAACAAAAATTAGGTAAAAATGAAGGGCCGACTCCAAATTAGGTTTTGAAAAAACAAAAATTCACTGCTGTTTGGAATACCTACAAATATGGGACTTAAAACTGTTGAGCAAAAAATGCTGTAATGAATGGCGACGTCACTCCCAAACATGTCAAAAATGTTGAAGTGAATGGATGTATGGAGTTTAAAATCGGTTCCACTCGTTTCTTATCCAGGAAAGAGGCCCATTAGGTAGCTATAGGCACGGCAACACGCTTTTAAGAGACTATTTATCGTAGAAAGCAGTAAAGTTAGAATTTTTAAAAGCTGTTGGTAGTTTAATGCTTCTATATGAACGCTTAGTTATGTTAGTATTGTCTTTATTTAATAAATGCCTTTTTTTGCCTTTTTCAGGATTTTATTTTGCCTTTTTTAAGTTTTTTAGGTCAACAAAATCCTATCCCTGTCATATTCCCTCCACACGAAAAATCGTACAAAAACCGTACTGTTATGTACCGACAAACTCTTTTAAAAACGGGAATTAAGAATGAAATAGTTTTAATATCATGACTGTCATCCGACAAAAACTTCCCAAAATCTTATTTAACTATTTATCACTTTTCAAATCCATGACTTCTATCAAAAACAAAGAACATGGTAAAAACCTTTTTTTAACGTTTAGAAATGTTGAGAGTTATACATATTAACATCATTACACTGCATTTGCGAAAACTTTTTCTGATTTTCATCATCGTCAAAACTGTCAAGAAATATTATCGTTTACATTGTATCTATCTCCGTCTTTATTAAAGCAATTTACAATGCATGTGAGTTTTGATATTTTGCACATATACATTTACGCTCAAAATATTTGCAATTAAGGTTTTATGAAGATCAGACATTTATCATTTGCATTTTGTAGTTCATCCAATGTCAAGTGCGGTCTTAGCTTTATTTTCATCTACCTAATCAGGTTAACAGAACAGACCTAAATTCCCATCAAATAGTCCAAAACGATTGGAAAGTGTAAGTGTTTATGTTGACAGTTTATTTTCCATTCCATACTTAGGTCTGTTCATATAAGGTGCTCTAAACGAACACATCAGGCATGTTCAGAAAATGAGATCTCGGAGACCTCAGCAACCTCTCCTCAACAAGATTTTTCAAGCAAGACGACACAAACGAACATGTTCATCTTCATAAGTGCCTCCATAAATGGTTGTTTTTGTGAAAGGCGCATCCAGTGAGAAACGGAGACGTTATGTGTGAAAGAAAGAGAACGAAGATTTCACCTTAAATCCAACGAAGCACCACTTTCAACAATAAATCTTTGGCATGAGCGCCGGGCATGATGAATTTTTTACTGTGCAAGTGACAGGTGTATGTATTGCGTGAGATAGGGAAGGATATTCTGGAACTGAAACACGAATATACTTTTGATGGATTCATTTTTTGGCATTGTGGTTTGTCCAACTCCACTTTTCTTCAAGTCTGCAGATGCAGAAGCATGCAAATTCGCCACCAATCTATGTAAATCAACCATCATCCTCGTGAAAATAAAACGATGTGGGTTAGTGTGAAAACAGTGCTATATATCCATCTCTTTTCATCTTTTGTTTACTTATTTTTCATGTACGGCCTGTCTCTTTTCCTTACACTGCTGACAAATCGGTGACATGAACCCTGTTCCTTGGTTAGTCCCAAACAGTTTCAAACAGTTTCAGACCGCCAGATTTATTATTTTTTATTTACCATACAAATTTATTTCGTAAATTTTGAAGATTAGAAATTAATCTTGTTAAATCTTCCTAGGACAAATAGTTTAACAAATCGAACTAACCTTTTCTTAAATGGTGCTGAACGATTCATTCGAGACTCGCATTCAGTTCTTCATTGTTTTACACGAATCAAACATTCTGTCTTGCATTTTTGAAGGTGCTGTCAAATTTAATCTTTTTTAAATCTTTTTGTGCGGTGGAAACACCAAAAAGATTTATTTAATCTAATCTGAGATAAACCTTTGGTGGAAATATAGCATTATACGCAATACAGGCCCAGATTTACAAAGAGTCAAGGCGAGCTTCAATCTCACTCCACTACTCTTTGTTTACGTAGTTAAAAATGCATGGTTGCTTTGTTTAAATGCGGTAATTTGCAATTTGGAATTTCCCCCGGACGTCAGAATCAAAGAACAAACAAACTTTACAGCTGTTCACTAAGTTGGCATTTACATTGATCTATTTTTCCAAATACAATCTTTTTATTGTTGTAATAAATTGCTCTCCCTCGTTTTGAATTCGGTCATATTCCCTCCACACGAAAAATCGTACAAAAACCGTACTGTTATGTACCGACAAACTCTTTTAAAAACGGGAATTAAGAATGAAATAGTTTTAATATCATGACTGTCATCCGACAAAAACTTCCCAAATTCTTATTTAACTATTTATCACTTTTCAAATCCATGACTTCTATCAAAAACAAAGAACACTTTTCTTCAAGTCTGCAGATGCAGAAGCATGCAAATTCGCCACCAATCTATGTAAATCAACCATCATCCTCGTGAAAATAAAACGATGTGGGTGTGTGAAAACAGTGCTATATATCCATCTCTTTTTATCTTTTGTTTACTTATTTTTCATGTACGTTAAAACAGAGTTGATCTGCTTTAAAAATCCTTCACCTAATAGGGAGTGGATGTATAACCAAAATCGGAATATGATGAATTATAGGTACATGTATGGTGATATCAAATACCAGTCTGGCAGGTTTGGGGGGGGGGGGGGGGGGGGGGGAGGGAGGGTTAAAAAGTGCTAGATTCTCTGTTTTATTTTCAGGGTTATACTTACTTACTTACTTACTTAAGGTGGCGCTACAGTCCGGGGTGGACCAGGGCCTCAACCAACAAGCTTCTTCCAGCCGGCTCGGTTTCTAGCTAGCTGTCTCCAGTTACGCACGCCAAGTTGGTTGAGGTCCTCTTCCACTTGTGTGCGCCACCTTTTACGCTGTCCACCTCTACTGCGTTGTCCCACGGGGTTGGATTCAAAGACTTTCCGGGCTGGAGCATTGGTGTCCATTCGCTCTAGGTGACCCAGCCATCTTAGTCGTTGGCTTTTCACTTTTGTGGCTAGGTCGGTGTCGCTGTATAGCCCATACAGTTCGTGATTGTATATTCTTCTCCATTCCCCATCTATGCAGACGGGACCAAAGATCACCCGGAGAATTTTCCTCTCAAAACAGCCTAACGCGTTCTCATCCACCGTTAGCAGTGTCCATGCCTCTGCACCATAAATCAGGACTGGGATGATAAGCGTCTTATACAGGGACAGTTTAGTTGCTCGAGAGAGGGCTTTGCTTCTCAATTGCCTTCTTAGCCCGAAGAAACAGCGATTGGCAAGAGTTATTCTTCGTTTGATCTCAGCACTGGTGTCGTTCGCTGAGTGTATAGCGGATCCTAGGTAGACAAAGTCTCTGACCACCTCGAAATTATAGCTGTCTATAGTGACGTTCTGTCCTAGACGTCGGTGTTGGGTGTCCTTTCTCGTTGACAGCATATATTTTGTTTTGCTTTCATTCGACGTTAAACCCATCTTCCTGGCTTCCTTCTCAATACTCACAAAAGCACCACTGACATCACGCTTTGTTCGTCCGACTATGTCAATGTCGTCAGCGTATGCGAGTAATTGGACGGACTTTTGAAAGATTGTGCCTCTAGTGTTGACGTGAGAGTTTTGCACTATTCTTTCAAGAACGATGTTGAAGAAGTCGCATGACAGCGCGTCGCCTTGCCTAAAACCTTTTTTTTGACATCAAAGGTGTCGGTGAGGTCTTTGCCGACCTTGATGGAGCAGCGTGCATTCTCCATCGTCATCCTGCACAAACGGACGAGTTTGGCAGGGATGCCAAAACTAGACATTGCTCTATATAGCTCGTCTCTATAGATGCTGTCATACGCGGCCTTGAAATCGATGAAAAGGTGGTGGGTATCGATTTGAAACTCCTGGGTTTTCTCCAAGATCTGCCGTAGTGCGAATATTTGGTCGATGGTGGACTTCCCTGGCCTAAAGCCACACTGATATGGACCTATCAGATTGTTGACGAATGGCTTCAGGCGTTCACAAAGTACGGCAGAGAAGATCTTGTAGGCGATATTAAGAATACTGATGCCTCTGTAGTTGGCGCAGTCCAGAGGATCGCCTTTTTTGAGGATCGGGCAAGCAATGCTGAGGTTCCATTCATCGGGCATGCTTTCCTCCGACCATATTTTACAGATGAGCTGGTGCATACTCCTAACCAATTCATCGCCAGCCGCAAGGCCATCAGCTCCAGCAGCTTTATTGGACCTAAGTTTAGATATGGCTATCCTCACTTCGTCAAGATCGGGTGGACGGAATTGTTGGCCTACGTCGTCCAGGTTGAATGGTGCAATTAGCATGGTAGCGGAATTCGGTTCGTCATCGCCGTGATACAATTTGCAGAAATGATTTTTCCATATCCTCAGCACCGACTGCGATTCCACCACGATGTTCCCCTGATCGTCCTTGCAGGCTTCGGTTCGGGCCTTGTAACCTTGGGAGGTTCTTTTTACTTTTTGGTAAAACTTCCGAACTTCATTCCTGCAGTGGCATCCCTCTAATTCCTCGATCGCTCGCTTCTCATGCTCTTTCTTTTTCCTTCTAAGAAGCTTAGGTTGATGGGCTGACGGTGGATCTTGTTCCCGTCACACTTAGATCAATGTTGATCCATTGTGGTACGCTGATGGATTGGACCATCCCTTTAAAAATATAACCTATGAAATCCTATGGAGCATCGAACCATTTAGAGGCGTTGATGAAGTTCATTAAACTTGAGATGTTATTTCCTGTTGACTTCGAGATTTCTGCTAGATCATTGAAGAAATAGCTACCCAAATATTTTTTCCTTATATTGCATAGTGCCGGACATTGACCTAGGAAGTGAAGGGTGTCTTCCTCTACTTCTACGTCACCGCAACCTCTGCATAGGTCTTCAGTACTTAGTCTCATCTTTTTCTTGTGGTAACCTAAGAGATTATGTCCCGTGATAATTCCTATTAAAAGATTCAGGGATCTCTTTTTCAGGTTTATGACATGGTGCGTTTTTTTCTTATTGTAGCTAGGCCACAAATTCTTTGTAGTGGTACAAGTTGCGAGTGAGTTCCATCTGTCATTGGTAAGTTCCACTATCTTCTTACCAATTGTCTGTTTAATGGCAAAGGATGGAATTTTAACACCGGAGTCCGTTAGGCTTTGATCTAACGATGAACCAGTCCTTGCCAGTTCATCTGCTTTTTCATTTCCCAGAATTCCACAGTGCCCAGGAACATAGCAGAGTCTGATGTTGTGCTGTGTGGCAAGAATCTTTAGCTCTTCGCGACAGCATGAAACCAGCTTGGATTTTATTTCTGTTGCAGAGATAGCTTTAATCGCTGCCTGGCTATCAATGTAAAAGGTGATATCAGCCCGTGGTATCGCCAACATTGAGATCTGTTCAGCAGCCTTAATCACTGCAAGAACCTCCACTTGGAAGACACTGTTATAATCAGGGAGTCTATAAGAGTTCGCTAAATTAAGGGATTCTGAAAAGAAACCAGCACCTACTCTCGTATCCATCTTTGATCCGTCTGTGTAAATTTCTACCATCGGTGTATCTGATTGTTGTAAACCAGCTTCCCATTCTTCTCTTGTGGGGATGGATACAGAAAACGGTTTTTCAAAATTTGTACGGGGTGTTGTGTAGTCTGTGCATACCTACCCCTCCGTAAATTTGTTCATAATTTGTGCATGACCTACAGAGTTCTTTTTCCAGCTATCGGTCTGGCTTAATCTTAGAGCACCATAGGCTGCAGTTTCTTGTACGAATAGATCTAGGGGTCTTAGGTTGAGTATGGCTAAGAAGCTTGTGTTCCTCTCTCCTCTTCTGCTCGTAGAGATCGCGAGCAGCTCTGGTCCTTCTATGCAGCGCCGCTTTGTATGCCTGTTGTTTGGCTGCATGTACTTGCCGACATTCTTCGTCGAACCAGGGGTTTCGCTGTGGTGGTCGTGCGAAGCCCAGCACGTCAGAGGCGGCGTCTCTGATGGCTTCCTGGCAGTTTTTCCACTGGTTCTCGATGTTTGCAGTTGGCGGCAAAGGACTAGTTAAGAGGGCGCGAGAGACTCGATCGGAGAAGGACCTGGCGATTTCTTGCGACTGTAGCCGTCCGAAGTCGAACTTCCTCACAGTATTTCCCTGTTTTGGCTTTGGTCTGGATATCTGTAGCATTACCTTTGCTACAACTAGGTAGTGGTCCGAGTCAACGTTGGCTCCTCGGAACGTTCGGACATCCTTGATACTGGAGGAGTGCCTTGCGTCGATCGCAATGTGGTCAATTTGGTTGGCGGTTGATTGACCAGGAATTCGCCATGTCCCCTTATGAATATCGAGATGCGGGAACTGCGTACTAGCTACCACAACGTTTCGCCCCGCAGCAAAGTCGATTAGCCTGAGTCCGTTATCGGAGGTGGTGTCGTGCAGGCTGTATCTTCCGATTGTGCCACCAAAGACGTCTTCTCTTCCTAGTTTGGCATTAAAATCACCCAAGACAATTTTAATGTCATAGCTAGGGCATTGCTCATATGTCTTGTCCAGGAGCTCGTAGAACTCGTCCTTGGTGTCGTCATCTTTCTCCTCTGTGGGGGCATGCGCGCATATCAGGCTGATGTTGGCGAACTTAGCCTTGATACGAATTGTCGTGAGGCGTTCGTTCACATAATTGAAACTCAAGACTTCTTGCCTAAGTCTGCCTCTAACAACAAATCCGCATCCAAAAAGACGCTGCCCTTGTGGTCGGTAACAGTCACCGTAGTAGATATCGCAGTCTTTCAGTTTTCTTTTGCCCGGCCCATCCCATCGCACTTCTTGGATGGCGGTGATGTCTGCTTTGTAGCAGTCTAGGGCCTCCGCTAAATGTTGGGCTGCACGTGGTCTATAGAGAGACAGAACATTCCACGTGCAGATCCGAAGTTCGTTGTCCTTATTTCGTTTGCTAGGTTCGTCAACAGTAAATCCGTCCGTATCCGAGGCTTGTTGTTGCTTCGCAACTAAATAACTTTACGTGGCCGGGAAGTCACCCCGACGGCACGACCCCCAACCTGGAGGACCAGACCCTATATATATAACTCCAAGGGCGGGGAGCCGGATTAACCGCTCCTTATAGACCTGAGCTCCGAATATGTCGTAGTAGCCCGTATAAGGTGTTCACTAAGTAGTTCAGCCTAACTGGAACTGTAGACGCCACCGTTGATTCCATCTTGAGAATTCTTCCGCTGCCGCCTGGATGAAGGAGAAGTGCCTTAGTGGGAACACTCCTCCCCCCCTCTCTCGTTTGCTGCCCCCTAAAACCGTCCACAGGGATTGGAACCCCATCTTCAGTTAAAGGTACTAGGCACCCGATGTTCACCGCGGGGAGGTGAGAGTAGGAGTTGATAGACAGAGGTTCACTTTGAAAAAAAGCTTGTGGACGCTTGTGTCCTCTTGAATGCACCGTGTCTACCCTTTGAACATCAGGGTTATAACCTCCTTAATAAATTTAAAAAAAATCGGATATAGTTCCCTGTTATTTTTTCTAAGCACAAACACCACAATATTGAATGTCCGATTAATAGAACTCAAGATATAACCATTTTACGTAAACGTTATCATCCTTTTTTTGATTTTCAGCAAAATTAAAAATCAACAAATAAAGGCTCCACAAAAACGCAAATAAGGTTTGCTTAAAACGGTTATGTTATGGGTCCTATTTTTCGGATCACCAAGATAAAGGTCTTGAGACTTAGGGAAAATGACAGAGCATCACGTCCAATTTTTCAAAAGTGCATTGAAGTGTTAATGACCCTACCATATAAAAAGAAAACCAAGCGGGTTTTAACCCCCACCCCCGCCAAAGGCTGAGAAAAAACCTGCCAGACTTTTGTATTCGATATCACGACACATGTACCAATAATCCCTCATACTCCGATTTTGGTTATACCTCCACTCCCAAAATTTGATCTATAATGGCACAGCCACGAGATGCAGGAACCTATACCTGGCTCTTCCCGATAAAGCAGTTAACAAGCCCAAACAAACTGTTGAATACGTCGGAGTTATCTTATTCGAAGGACTCAATGTAACTAACACGCCAAATTCTCTCCTGCGTCCTTTTATGAAATTAAGAGGCGGTCTCCAAGCCAGGACAAAACTTCTGCTTTACAAGCAACTCATTTCCCCAATATTAACATATTGCTTCCTTATATGCTATACAACAATAAGCTCCACGTATATGCAAAAACTGCAATTGTTAGAGCGAAAAGCTCTCCGTCACTGCAAATCTTTTCATTGAAACCCAACTCCAACCGCTAGGTAATATAGCAATGAAAGGGAAAGGCTTTGCGAAGCTCAAGAATTGTCCCGATTGACAAATACATTATCTAAGATTCTGAGAAAGATGCCAACCCATCCCAGCCCTTTTATTAATTTACTTACAGGAAACTCACCCACAGACGACCGATATCGCCAGGTATCCTTGATGGATCCAGCTTTTGGAATAGCTATGGGAGATAGCTTTGGGTACTTCTACGATGCTGCAGGATCGCAGCACAACAGAAGTTGAAGCCACCAAGCAACCAAACCAACCAACAACCGACACGGAACTAAAAATCTTTCAGCATTATCATCACCACACCCATTAACGAAAGTCAGCACTGCTCAAGCCGACCCTATATTTAAGTAAAACTTACTCTTAGACTTAAGAAACTTTGTAATACAACAATGTAAAAACTAAATGTAACCAACTTAACCAAGCAGAGCCCCTATTATGTGCTCGCATATTAAAATAAATAAATAATTGTGAATAGATAGTACCTAACTAGCCAATGTAACAACCTTCTGAGCATAAATAAAAATATGGTATGTATGTTGGATGCACATCTTGATTAAATCACCCCTGTCAAAACTGGAAACTGAAATCGAGATCAGAAAGGAAAAAGGAATTGAGACCAGACGGCTTGCCGAATTTAGTGCTACTTTTTTAAAACTTCGGAAAGTTACATACATTCACATGTTAATCTTTTTAATATCCTCGCGCTCCCATACGCATATTAAAGGCTTTCGAAACCAACCCGAAACATTCCGAACGACAAAAAAACTTTCGTTTTCGTTGTAGCTTTGCTAGCGATTTCGCATTGCGCCCTCCTCCTGTTTATCGACGTGTGAATTATTTTTGACAGGCGAAACTTTTCGTTGTCGTCCGAACGTTTCGCGTTGGCTTGTTAGAACCTAAATAATTATTAAAAACTTTGAGATGGAAAGAACAATTTTTTGCTGGTTGGTTGAAGGTTGCATTTTCATAGGAATTACATTAATTTGGATGTTTCTTTTTCTTCTCTTTTATTGCGGATCCAACACAACAAAAAATATAGGTTGACTGACAGGTTCAAATACAACTGAAAATAAATTGATAGGTGAAAAAAAAATGTCAATCGAATATTTCACTTTAATTTTGTTTTTTATAATTTATTCGTAATAGCCTTAGAAATTTTATTTTTCTATATAAGCTACGAAAATTAAAAAAAATATTCATTACGAAAAAAAAATTGAGCGAGCAACATCGAGAGCTGATTAAGCAAATTTTTTAAGAAAAAGACCTAAATAGAATACAAGCAAAACCCATAAACACATAACATAAACACTAACCATAAACAAACATCATTACGTATAGGTAATAAATAAAATATTTAATTTGGTTTAGTTAAGTTAATTTAAGTTAAGATTTAATTCTTTCTTTTAATTATTAAATATTCAGCCTTATTACATGGCCCATCATACAACGAATCCCCAAAAAAACTATCATAGCTTCCGCCGTAGCAGAAATTCTATCAAAATATTTCTGCTAGGACGGAAGCTATGATACGATATTTTCGGGATTTCACCACGGGGCCTGTGATAAGGCTGATTAATAAGAAAAAGAAATGCATGAACATTTTAAATTAATTTCAAATCCCATAAATTCTGAAGCTTTCTTCAATTTTTTTAGATACATAATTGAAAATACAAAAATAAAAGAATTACAAGACAAGACCATGAATTTCAGTAATTATACGATAATTTTATTTGACATGTATGTATGTCAAGCCTTACCCATTTTTATTTTTAGATTTTCAATTAGGAACAAATGTAAGAATGGCGACGAGATTCATGGGATTAGGTAATTAATAGAAATTATTAATAATCAATGCATGCTTAAGCTTTCATTTTTCAGATTATTCTGCAATTGAAATCGCATTCAACGATGAATACGATGACAAAATCCAGGAAGATATCCTGGTTACAACCACCAAAAACATCGACGGCACAATCATCGAAACGAAAACGGCAAAAAGAGTTACATTTTTCGATGATTTTATCGTCGATGTAACCAATAAACTTCTCGATGATGTTTTAGACGATATCGCGAATCTTGAAAAAATTTCTACTGCAAATCTTATGAAAACTTCTTCAGCCAGAGAAAGCTTCTGGCATTCAAAATTTTTTTGTTGGACGCGATTATTTAGATTTTCTTCCGCGTTGATTCCACATTTTTAATTTTGTTTTATATCTTGATTGTTTTTTTTTTTCTTCAATAGATAATTTTTTTACAATTTGAATGACATATTTTTCAAAAACACTAAATAAAAAAAAAAAAAACTAACTGACAAAAACAAAACAAAACAACTTAATTAAATAAAATTCTCTATTTCATGAGTTTTTTCTAATTCCAATTGTATTTATTTCATTAGCAAAAATAACTTACATAAATGTATATGAACGTTATTGCTGTTGTTATTTTATTTTATTAGATAAATGGAAGGCTGGTAGGTAGATACTGTGTAAGTTTTGGCCAAAATCGAGGTAAGAAAATTGAAAAGAAATAAATTAAATAAGATTATTTTCAGTCTTGCGTTAACTGTTTTTCTGTTATTTTAATACTATAACTACCACTAACTCGAAAAAGAACATTCAACTCAAGTGAATAAAAACCTGGTTCGAAGATCCGACCCTTACCCAACTCAAGCTCTTGATTCTGCTTGGTAACCTGAAGTGTATGCGTTCTTACTTTTAGTAACATCCACCGTATATTGAATCCGATGAATAAGCTGCGGAGGGAACCAAACTCAATTTTGACATTTCGCTTCAGTAAAAATGTCAATATTGAGACTCATTCCCTCCGCAGCCCATCCATCGGATTCTGTAATCGGTGTTTATGAACACAGAGAAGCTATAATTAGGCACTCCAATGGCTTCTTTGTGTCCAGTAATAGGTTATAACTCCATATTTATACTAAAATCTAGATATCAGAGAACACCACCCGATACCATACACCTCAAAATTCAATACTTCCAATCCTAAGCTTCCCAAAAGATTAACTTAACTTTTTACATTCTTTTGAAATTAGGAGTTAAATAGAACTTCGAACTTATTTTTAACCTGCATTTTAAGACCTGTAAATTCTATTTTTAAAATAGAATTTACTACTAAATAAACAAATACGGTATACAAGTTTAGGTAAAGGTACAAGAGTAAAGACCGGAACAATAAGCAGTTCGTCTTTATTAAAAGACAAACTGTACTGTATATATATGTATATACAAATTACAAAAAGGAATGTTTTCATTCAAAACATTAAATACAAATTCACTAAGACCCTCAGCAACAGTTCACTGTCGCCCATTTTGGAAACTGTCCGCCACAACTGCGGACAATTAACCCCCTTAATTAATTTTTAAAAAATCGCATATAATTCCCTGTTATTTTTTCTAAGCACAAACACCACAATATTGAATGTCCGATTAATAGAACTCAAGATATAACCATTTTACGTAAACGTTATCATCCTTTTTTTTTGATTTCCAGCAAAATTAAAAATCAACAAATAAAGGCTCCACAAAAACGCAAATAAGGTTTGCTTAAAACGGTTATGTTATGGGTCCTATTTTTCGGATCACCAAGATAAAAGTCTTGAGACTTAGGGAAAATGACAGAGCCTCACGTCCAATTTTTCAAAAGTGCATTGAAGTGTTAATGACCCTACCATATAAAAAGAAAACCAAGCGGGTTTTAACCCCCACCCCCGCCAAAGGCTGAGAAAAAACCTGCCAGACTTTTGTATTCGATATCACGACACATGTACCAATAATCCCTCATACTCCGATTTTGGTTATACCTCCACTCCCAAAATTTGATCTATAATGGCACAGCCACGAGATGCAGGAACCTATCCCTGGCTCTTCCCGATAAAGCAGTTAACAAGCCCAAATAAACTGTTGAATACGTCGGAGTTATCTTATTCGAAGGACTCAATGTAACTAACACGCCAAATTCTCTCCTGCGTCCTTTTATGAAATTAAGAGGCGGTCTCCAAGCCAGGACAAAACTTCTGCTTTACAAGCAACTCATTTCCCCAATATTAACATATTGCTTCCTTATATGCTATACAACAATAAGCTCCACGTATATGCAAAAACTGCAATTGTTAGAGCGAAAAGCTCTCCGTCACTGCAAATCTTTTCATTGAAACCCAACTCCAACCGCTAGGTAATATAGCAATGAAAGGGAAAGGCTTTGCGAAGCTCAAGAATTGTCCCGATTGACAAATACATTAACTAAGATGCTGAGAAAGATGCCAACCCATCCCAGCCCTTTTATTAATTTACTTACAGGAAACTCACCCACAGACGACCGATATCGCCAGGTATCATTGATGGATCTAGCTTTTGGAATAGCTATGGGAGATAGCTTTGGGAACTTCTACGATGCTGCAGGATCGCAGCACAACAGAAGTTGAAGCCACCAAGCAACCAAACCAACCAACAACCGACACGGAGCTAAAAATTTTTCAGCATTATCATCACCACACCCATCAACGAAAGTCAGCACTGCTCAGCCGACCTATATTTAAGTAAAACTTACTCTTAGACTTAAGAAACTTTGCAATACAACAATGTAAAAACTAAATGTAACCAACTTAACCAAGCAGAGCCCCTATTATGTGCTCGCAGATTAAAATAAATAAATAATTGTAAATAGCTAGTACCTAACTAGCCAATGTAACAACCTTCTGAGCATAAATTAAAATATGGTATGTATGTTAGATGCACATCTTGATGAAATCACCCCTGTCAAAACTGGAAAGTGAAATCGAGATCAGAAAGGAAAAAGGAATTGAGCCCAGACGACTGTCCGAATTTAGTTCTATTTTTTTAAAACTTCGGAAAGTTACATACATTCACATGTTTATCTTTTTAATTTTCTCGCGCTCCCATACGCATATTAAAAGCTTTCGAAACCAACCCGAAACATTCCGATCTACAATAAAACTTTCGTTTTTGTTGTAGCTTTGCTCTTTGCTAGCGATGTCACATCGCGCCCTCTTCCCGTTAATCGACATGTGAATTATTTTTGACAGGCAAAACTTTTCCTTGTCGTCCGAATGTTTCGCGTTGGCTTGTTAGAACCTAAATAATTATTGGGGGAACCTTAAAAACTTTGGGATGGAAAGAACAATTTTTTGCTGGTTGGTTGAAGGTTGCATTTTCATAGGAATTACATTAATCTGGATGTTTCTTTTTCTTCTCTTTTATTGCGGATCCAACACAACAAAAAATATAGGTTGACTGACAGGTTCCAATACAATTGAAAATAAATTGATAGGTGAAAAAAAAAATGTCAATCGAATATTTCACTTTAATTTTGTTTTTTTTAATTTATTCGTAGTAGCCTTAGAAATTTTATTTTTCTATATAAGCTACGAAAATTAAAAAAAATATTCATTACGAAAAAAAAAATTGAGCGAGAAACATCTCGAGCTGATCAAATAAATTTTTCAAGAAAAAGACATACCAAATAGAACAAAACAAAACCCATAAACACTAACCATAAACTAACATTATTACGTATAGGTAATAAATAAAATATTTAATTTGGTTTAGTTAAGTTATTTTAAGTTAAGATTTAATTCTTTCTTTTAATTATTAAATATTCAGCCTTATTACATGGCTTATCATACAACGAATCCCCAAAAAAAGTATCATAGCTTCCGCCGTAGCAGAAATTCTATCAAAATATTTCTGCTAGGACCGAAGCTATGATACGATATTTTCGGGATTTCACCACGGGGCCTGTGATAAGGCTCATTAATAAGAAAAAGAAATGCATGAACATTTTAAATTAATTTCAAATCCCATAAATTTTGAAGCTTTTTTCAATTTTTTTTAGATACATACCTAATTGAAAATACAAAAATAAAACAATTACCAAATTACCACAAGACAAGACCATGAATTTCAGTAATTATACGATAATTTTATTTAACATGTATGTATGTCAAGCCTTACCTATTTTTATTTTTAGATTTTCAATTAGGAACAAATATAGAAATGGCGACAAGATTCATGGGATTAGGTAAATAATAGAAATTATTAATAATCAATGCATGCTTAAGCTTTCATTTTTCAGATTATTCTGCAATTGCAATCGCGTTCAACGATGAATTCGATGACAAAATCGAGGAAGATATCCCGGTTGCAACGAGTAAAAACATCGACGGCACAATCATCGAAACGAAAACGGCAAAAAAAGTTACATTTTTCGATGATTTTATCGTCGATGTAACCAATAAAATTCTCGACGATGTTTTAGACGATATCGCGGACCTTGAAAAAATTTCTACCCGAAATCTTATGAAAACTTCTTCAGCCAGAGAAAGCTTCTGGCATTCAAAATTTTTTGGTTGGACGCGATTATGTAGATTTTCTTCGGCGTTGATTCCAACTTTTTAAATTTTTTTTATATCTTGATTGTTTTTTTTTTTTCTTCAATAGATAATTTTTTTTAATTTGAATGACATATTTTCAAAAAAACACTAAATTAAAAAAAAAAAACTAACTGACAAAAACAAAACAAAACAACTTAATTAAATAAAATTTTCTATTTCATGAGTTTTTTCTAATTCCAATTGTATTTATTTCCTTAGCAAAAATAACTTACATAAATATATACCTTTAAACGTTATTGCTATTGTTATTTTTTTTATTAGATAAATGGAAGGGTGTTAGGTAGGTACCTGCTGTGTAAGTTTTGGCCAAAATCGAGGTAAGAAAATTGAAAAGAAATAAATTAAATAAGATTATTTTCAGTCATCAGCGTTAACTGTTTTTCTGTTATTTTAATACCATAACTGCCACTAACTCCAAATGGAACATTCAACTCAAGTGAATAAAAACCTGGTTCGAAGATCCGACCCTTACCAAACTGCTTGGTAACCTGAAGTT
Organism: Dasysyrphus tricinctus; assembly: GCA_963921185.1. Lineage (NCBI taxonomy): Eukaryota > Metazoa > Arthropoda > Insecta > Diptera > Syrphidae > Dasysyrphus > Dasysyrphus tricinctus. The sequence continues at coordinate 75,969,700 of OY992530.1, read as the reverse complement.
TAAAATGCGTTCTTACTTTTAGTAACATGCACCGTATATTGAATCCGATGAATGAGCTGCGGAGGGAACCAAACTCAATTTTGACATTTCGCTTCAGTAAAAATGTCAATATTGAGACTCATTCCCTCCGCAGCCCATCCATCGGATTCTGTAATCGGTGTGATAAGCTATTAATGAACACAGAGAAGCTATAGTTAGGCACTCCAATGGCTTCTTTGTGTCCAGTAATAGGTTATAACTCCATATTTATACTAAATTCTAGATATCAGCGAACACCACCCGATACCATACAGCTCAAAATTCAATACTTCCAATCCTTAGCTTCCCAAAAGATTAACTTAACTTTTTAAATTCTTTTGAAATTAGGAGTTAAATGGAACTTCGAACTTATTTTTAGCCTGCATTTTAAGACCTGTAAATTCTATTTTTAAAATAGTTGACTACTAAATAAACAAATACTGAATACAAGTTTAGGTAAAGGTACAAGAGTTAAGACCGGCACAATAAGCAGTTCGTCTTTATTAAAAGACAAACTGTACTGTATATATATATACAACTTACAAAAAGGCATGTTTTCATTCAAAACATTAAATACAAATTCACTAAGACCCTCAGCAACAGCTCACTGTCGCCCATTTTCGAAATTGTCCGCCACAACTGCCAGGGGGCAGTTCGCGGATAGCTCCACATCTTAATTTGTTCATATTATATCTTTGTGTCTATGTGCCAAATTTGGTGCTTATATCAAAAAGTGCATAATAGGTTATCTAATCCGCTATACTAATTACTACTTCAATATTAAAACATTTTATAGAACTGAAACGCAAGTTCGTCGGAACTATTTCTGAACATTAGACGAATGTCTTATACCATATCAGGACGCCAGAATTGTTTAAATGCATCACCTTTCATCACATATAGCGCTTCCAAGGGCCCACACACGGCTCTATGTAGAGTAAAGGATCATATCCTTGGGCTCTGGGAGTATTATCTCCAATGGGGAATAAAAATCAAGCTGAAGAATTGTCCCTATTGACAAATACATTAACTAAGATGCTGAGAAAGATGCCAACCCATCCCAGCCCTTTTATTAATTTACTTACAGGAAACTCACCCACAGACGACCGATATCGCCAGGTATCCTTGATGGATCTAGCTTTTGGAATAGCTATGGGAGATAGCTTTGGGAACTTCTACGATGCTGCAGGATCGCAGCACAACAGAAGTTGAAGCCACCAAGTAACCAAACCAACCGACACGGAGCTAAAAAATTTTCAGCATTATCATCACCACACCCATCAACGAAAGTCAGCACTGCTCAGCCGACCTATATTTAAGTAAAACTTACTCTTAGACTTAAGAAACTTTGCAATACAACAATGTAAAAACTAAATGTAACCAACTTAACCAAGCAGAGCCCCTATTATGTGCTCGCAGATTAAAATAAATAAATAATTGTAAATAGATAGTACCTAACTAGCCAATGTAACAACCTTCTGAGCATAAATCAAAATATGGTATGTATGTTAGATGCACATCTTGATGAAATCACCCCTGTCAAAACTGGAAAGTGAAATCGAGATCAGAAAGGAAAAAGGAATTGAGCCCAGACGACTGTCCGAATTTAGTTCTATTTTTTTAAAACTTCGGAAAGTTACATACATTCACATGTTTATCTTTTTAATTTTCTCGCGCTCCCATACGCATATTAAAAGCTTTCGAAACCAACCCGAAACATTCCGATCTACAATAAAACTTTCGTTTTTGTTGTAGCTTTGCTCTTTGCTAGCGATGTCACATCGCGCCCTCCTCCCGTTAATCGACATGTGAATTATTTTTGACAGGCAAAACTTTTCCTTGTCGTCCGAATGTTTCGCGTTGGCTTGTTAGAACCTAAATAATTATTGGGGGAACCTTAAAAACTTTGGGATGGAAAGAACAATTTTTTGCTGGTTGGTTGAAGGTTGCATTTTCATAGGAATCAAAGGGCACGGTAGTGCCCAGCCAAGTTCGCGGCACTACACCCTTTTTACAGGAACAAACTCAGGCGATTTTCAACCCCCCTCTAACTTCAGTACCAATAAAGTCAGAAACTTCAAATTTGGAGTATTTGCTAAACTGATCAAACATAGGTGGCTCACCAAATTTCAACTCTTTAGCATCAGTAGTTCCCAAGATAAAGGACTTCAAAAATCGCAAAAACCGTAACTGACTGACTCACTGACTCACTGACTCACTGACTCACTGATCACTGACTCACTGACAGATCATCAAAATTATGGAGCACTTCCCGACATCGTAGAAACTTGAAATTTCGCACAACGGTAGGCCTTGTGGTACATACAAAGGAAAAAATCGAAAATCTGCAATTCTCTATTCAGGGGGCGTGGCATCCACCCACTTTCTTAAATATTCTATAAATTATATGGAGCCTTTCCGATTGTTGTAGAACAATGAAAATTGGTAAGTCGGAAGGGTTTGATGTACTTAGAAAGAAAAAAAAATTGAAAAATTGGAATGTTCCATACAGGGGGCGTGGCATCCACCCACATTCTTAAAAATTCTTATTAACTATATGAAGCACTTCCGATTGTTGTAGAACGATGAAAATTGGTAGGTCTTAAAGTACTTAGAAAAAAAAATTGAAAATTTGGAATTGTCCATTTGTAGAGCGGTAGGGCTTGACTTTAACCTGGCAAAATTAATCTTTGCAAAAAGGAGTGAAATCACAACAAAAACATAAATGTTAAAAAAGGAGCCAAGTTCTTATGTGTACAAGAAACCTGTGCGTAAAAAGTCAGCCAAAAAAAGTAATGAGATCTAAAATATATGCCAAGTTTTAAGTTCATGAAGTTTAATATCAAATATCTTAACTAGAGTAATATCGAAACAATTCCAAATCATGACAGACATTTGGTAATTAATGATTACTGATTAAAATTTGGTGGATTTACTTGGCAAGTTTTCTCTTAAATACTTACTTTATCACAAATTTAAAATGTATGAAAACTTGACCAGTGAACCCACCAAATTTTAATCAGTAATCATTAATTACCAAATGTCTGTCATGATTTGGAATTGTTTCGATATTACTCTAGTTAAGATATTTGGTATTAAACTTCATGAACTTAAAACTTGGCATATATTTTAGATCTCATTACTTTTTTTGTCTGACTTTTTACGCACAGGTTTCTTGTACACATAAGAACTTGGCTCCTTTTTTAACATTTATGTTTTTGTTGTGATTACATTAATCTGGATGTTTCTTTTTCTTCTCTTTTATTGCGGATCCAACACAACAAAAAATATAGGTTGACTGACAGGTTCAAATACAATTGAAAATAAATTGATAGGTGAAAAAAAAATGTCAATCGAATATTTCACTTTAATTTTGTTTTTTTTAATTTATTCGTAGTAGCCTTAGAAATTTTATTTTTCTATATAAGCTACGAAAATTAAAAAAAATATTCATTACGAAAAAAAAAAAAATTGAGCGAGAAACATCTCGAGCTGATCAAATAAATTTTTCAAGAAAAAGACATACCAAATAGAACAAAACAAAACCCATAAACACTAACCATAAACTAACATTATTACGTATAGGTAATAAATAAAATATTTAATTTGGTTTAGTTAAGTTATTTTAAGTTAAGATTTAATTCTTTCTTTTAATTATTAAATATTCAGCCTTATTACATGGCTTATCATACAACGAATCCCCAAAAAAAGTATCATAGCTTCCGCCGTAGCAGAAATTCTATCAAAATATTTCTGCTAGGACCGAAGCTATGATACGATATTTTCGGGATTTCACCACGGGGCCTGTGATAAGGCTCATTAATAAGAAAAAGAAATGCATGAAAATTTTAAATTAATTTCAAATCCCATAAATTTTGAAGCTTTTTTCAATTTTTTTTAGATACATACCTAATTGAAAATACAAAAATAAAACAATTACCAAATTACCACAAGACAAGACCATGAATTTCAGTAATTATACGATAATTTTATTTAACATGTATGTATGTCAAGCCTTACCTATTTTTATTTTTAGATTTTCAATTAGGAACAAATATAGAAATGGCGACAAGATTCATGGGATTAGGTAAATAATAGAAATTATTAATAATCAATGCATGCTTAAGCTTTCATTTTTCAGATTATTCTGCAATTGCAATCGCGTTCAACGATGAATTCGATGACAAAATCGAGGAAGATATCCCGGTTGCAACGAGTAAAAACATCGACGGCACAATCATCGAAACGAAAACGGCAAAAAAAGTTACATTTTTCGATGATTTTATCGTCGATGTAACCAATAAAATTCTCGACGATGTTTTAGACGATATCGCGGACCTTGAAAAAATTTCTACCCGAAATCTTATGAAAACTTCTTCAGCCAGAGAAAGCTTCTGGCATTCAAAATTTTTTGGTTGGACGCGATTATGTAGATTTTCTTCGGCGTTGATTCCAACTTTTTAAATTTTTTTTATATCTTGATTGTTTTTTTTTTCTTCAATAGATAATTTTTTTTAATTTGAATGACATATTTTCAAAAAAAACACTAAATTAAAAAAAAAACTAACTGACAAAAACAAAACAAAACAACTTAATTAAATAAAATTTTCTATTTCATGAGTTTTTTCTAATTCCAATTGTATTTATTTCCTTAGCAAAAATAACTTACATTAATATATACCTTTAAACGTTATTGCTATTGTTATTTTTTTTATTAGATAAATGGAAGGGTGGTAGGTAGGTACCTGCTGTGTAAGTTTTGGCCAAAATCGAGGTAAGAAAATTGAGAAGAAATAAATTAAATAAGATTATTTTCAGTCATCAGCGTTAACTGTTTTTCTGTTATTTTAATACCATAACTGCCACTAACTCCAAATGGAACATTCAACTCAAGTGAATAAAAACCTGGTTCGAAGATCCGACCCTTACCAAACTGCTTGGTAACCTGAAGTTTAAAATGCGTTCTTACTTTTAGTAACATGCACCGTATATTGAATCCGATGAATGAGCTGCGGAGGGAACCAAACTCAATTTTGACATTTCGCTTCAGTAAAAATGTCAATATTGAGACTCATTCCCTCCGCAGCCCATCCATCGGATTCTGTAATCGGTGTGATAAGCTATTAATGAACAAAGAGAAGCTATAGTTAGGCACTCCAATGGCTTCTTTGTGTCCAGTAATAGGTTATAACTCCATATTTATACTAAATTCTAGATATCAGCGAACACCACCCGATACCATACAGCTCAAAATTCAATACTTCCAATCCTTAGCTTCCCAAAAGATTAACTTAACTTTTTAAATTCTTTTGAAATTAGGAGTTAAATGGAACTTCGAACTTATTTTTAGCCTGCATTTTAAGACCTGTAAATTCTATTTTTAAAATAGTTGACTACTAAATAAACAAATACTGAATACAAGTTTAGGTAAAGGTACAAGAGTTAAGACCGGCACAATAAGCAGTTCGTCTTTATTAAAAGACAAACTGTACTGTATATATATATACAACTTACAAAAAGGCATGTTTTCATTCAAAACATTAAATACAAATTCACTAAGACCCTCAGCAACAGCTCACTGTCGCCCATTTTCGAAATTGTCCGCCACAACTGCCAGGGGGCAGTTCGCGGATAGCTCCACATCTTAATTTGTTCATATTATATCTTTGTGTCTATGTGCCAAATTTGGTGCTTATATCAAAAAGTGCATAATAGGTTATCTAATCCGCTATACTAATTACTACTTCAATATTAAAACATTTTATAGAACTGAAACGCAAGTTCGTCGGAACTATTTCTGAACATTAGACGAATGTCTTATACCATATCAGGACGCCAGAATTGTTTAAATGCATCACCTTTCATCACATATAGCGCTTCCAAGGGCCCAGACACGGCTCTATGTAGAGTAAAGGATCATATCCTTGGGCTCTGGGAGTATTATCTCCAATGGGGAATAAAAATCAAGCTGAAGAATTGTCCCTATTGACAAATACATTAACTAAGATGCTGAGAAAGATGCCAACCCATCCTAGCCCTTTTATTAATTTACTTACAGGAAACTCACCCACAGACGACCGATATCGCCAGGTATCCTTGATGGATCTAGCTTTTGGAATAGCTATGGGAGATAGCTTTGGGAACTTCTACGATGCTGCAGGATCGCAGCACAACAGAAGTTGAAGCCACCAAGTAACCAAACCAACCAACAACCGACACGGAGCTAAAAATTTTTCAGCATTATCATCACCACACCCATCAACGAAAGTCAGCACTGCTCAGCCGACCTATATTTAAGTAAAACTTACTCTTAGACTTAAGAAACTTTGCAATACAACAATGTAAAAACTAAATGTAACCAACTTAACCAAGCAGAGCCCCTATTATGTGCTCGCAGATTAAAATAAATAAATAATTGTAAATAGATAGTACCTAACTAGCCAATGTAACAACCTTCTGAGCATAAATCAAAATATGGTATGTATGTTAGATGCACATCTTGATGAAATCACCCCTGTCAAAACTGGAAAGTGAAATCGAGATCAGAAAGGAAAAAGGAATTGAGCCCAGACGACTGTCCGAATTTAGTTCTATTTTTTTTAAACTTCGGAAAGTTACATACATTCACATGTTTATCTTTTTAATTTTCTCGCGCTCCCATACGCATATTAAAAGCTTTCGAAACCAACCCGAAACATTCCGATCTACAATAAAACTTTCGTTTTTGTTGTAGCTTTGCTCTTTGCTAGCGATGTCACATCGCGCCCTCCTCCTGTTAATCGACATGTGAATTATTTTTGGCAGGCAAAACTTTTCCTTGTCGTCCGAATGTTTCGCGTTGGCTTGTTAGAACCTAAATAATTATTGGGGGAACCTTAAAAACTTTGGGATGGAAAGAACAATTTTTTGCTGGTTGGTTGAAGGTTGCATTTTCATAGGAATTACATTAATCTGGATGTTTCTTTTTCTTCTCTTTTATTGCGGATCCAACACAACAAAAAATATAGGTTGACTGACAGGTTCAAATACAATTGAAAATAAATTGATAGGTGAAAAAAAATGTCAATCGAATATTTCACTTTAATTTTGTTTTTTTTAATTTATTCGTAGTAGCCTTAGAAATTTTATTTTTCTATATAAGCTACGAAAATTAAAAAAAATATTCATTACGAAAAAAAAAATTGAGCGAGAAACATCTCGAGCTGATCAAATAAATTTTTCAAGAAAAAGACATACCAAATAGAACAAAACAAAACCCATAAACACTAACCATAAACTAACATTATTACGTATAGGTAATAAATAAAATATTTAATTTGGTTTAGTTAAGTTATTTTAAGTTAAGATTTAATTCTTTCTTTTAATTATTAAATATTCAGCCTTATTACATGGCTTATCATACAACGAATCCCCAAAAAAAGTATCATAGCTTCCGCCGTAGCAGAAATTCTATCAAAATATTTCTGCTAGGACCGAAGCTATGATACGATATTTTCGGGATTTCACCACGGGGCCTGTGATAAGGCTCATTAATAAGAAAAAGAAATGCATGAAAATTTTAAATTAATTTCAAATCCCATAAATTTTGAAGCTTTTTTCAATTTTTTTTAGATACATACCTAATTGAAAATACAAAAATAAAACAATTACCAAATTACCACAAGACAAGACCATGAATTTCAGTAATTATACGATAATTTTATTTAACATGTATGTATGTCAAGCCTTACCTATTTTTATTTTTAGATTTTCAATTAGGAACAAATATAGAAATGGCGACAAGATTCATGGGATTAGGTAAATAATATAAATTATTAATAATCAATGCATGCTTAAGCTTTCATTTTTCAGATTATTCTGCAATTGCAATCGCGTTCAACGATGAATTCGATGACAAAATCGAGGAAGATATCCCGGTTGCAACGAGCAAAAACATCGACGGCACAATCATCGAAACGAAAACGGCAAAAAAAGTTACATTTTTCGATGATTTTATCGTCGATGTAACCAATAAAATTCTCGACGATGTTTTAGACGATATCGCGGACCTTGAAAAAATTTCTACCCGAAATCTTATGAAAACTTCTTCAGCCAGAGAAAGCTTCTGGCATTCAAAATTTTTTGGTTGGACGCGATTATGTAGATTTTCTTCGGCGTTGATTCCAACTTTTTAAATTTTTTTTATATCTTGATTGTTTTTTTTTCTTCAATAGATAATTTTTTTTAATTTGAATGACATATTTTCAAAAAAACACTAAATTAAAAAAAAAACTAACTGACAAAAACAAAACAAAACAAAACAACTTAATTAAATAAAATTTTCTATTTCATGAGTTTTTTCTAATTCCAATTGTATTTATTTCCTTAGCAAAAATAACTTACATTAATATATACCTTTAAACGTTATTGCTATTGTTATTTTTTTTATTAGATAAATGGAAGGGTGGTAGGTAGGTACCTGCTGTGTAAGTTTTGGCCAAAATCGAGGTAAGAAAATTGAGAAGAAATAAATTAAATAAGATTATTTTCAGTCATCAGCGTTAACTGTTTTTCTGTTATTTTAATACCATAACTGCCACTAACTCCAAATAGAACATTCAACTCAAGTGAATAAAAACCTGGTTCGAAGATCCGTTCCTTACCAAACTGCTTGGTAACCTGAAGTTTAAAATGCGTTCTTACTTTTAGTAACATGCACCGTATATTGAATCCGATGAATGAGCTGCGGAGGGAACCAAACTCAATTTTGACATTTCGCTTCAGTAAAAATGTCAATATTGACTCATTCCCTCCGCAGCCCATCCATCGGATTCTGTAATCGGTGTGATAAGCTATTAATGAACACAGAGAAGCTATAGTTAGGCACTCCAATGGCTTCTTTGTGTCCAGTAATAGGTTATAACTCCATATTTATACTAAATTCTAGATATCAGCGAACACCACCCGATACCATACAGCTCAAAATTCAATACTTCCAATCCTTAGCTTCCCAAAAGATTAACTTAACTTTTTAAATTCTTTTGAAATTAGGAGTTAAATGGAACTTCGAACTTATTTTTAGCCTGCATTTTAAGACCTGTAAATTCTATTTTTAAAATAGTTGACTACTAAATAAACAAATACTGAATACAAGTTTAGGTAAAGGTACAAGAGTTAAGACCGGCACAATAAGCAGTTCGTCTTTATTAAAAGACAAACTGTACTGTATATATATATACAACTTACAAAAAGGCATGTTTTCATTCAAAACATTAAATACAAATTCACTAAGACCCTCAGCAACAGCTCACTGTCGCCCATTTTCGAAATTGTCCGCCACAACTGCCAGGGGGCAGTTCGCGGATAGCTCCACATCTTAATTTGTTCATATTATATCTTTGTGTCTATGTGCCAAATTTGGTGCTTATATCAAAAAGTGCATAATAGGTTATCTAATCCGCTATACTAATTACTACTTCAATATTAAAACATTTTATAGAACTGAAACGCAAGTTCGTCGGAACTATTTCTGAACATTAGACGAATGTCTTATACCATATCAGGACGCCAGAATTGTTTAAATGCATCACCTTTCATCACATATAGCGCTTCCAAGGGCCCAGACACGGCTCTATGTAGAGTAAAGGATCATATCCTTGGGCTCTGGGAGTATTATCTCCAATGGGGAATAAAAATCAAGCTGAAGAATTGTCCCTATTGACAAATACATTAACTAAGATGCTGAGAAAGATGCCAACCCATCCTAGCCCTTTTATTAATTTACTTACAGGAAACTCACCCACAGACGACCGATATCGCCAGGTATCCTTGATGGATCTAGCTTTTGGAATAGCTATGGGAGATAGCTTTGGGAACTTCTACGATGCTGCAGGATCGCAGCACAACAGAAGTTGAAGCCACCAAGCAACCAAACCAACCAACAACCGACACGGAGCTAAAAATTTTTCAGCATTATCATCACCACACCCATCAACGAAAGTCAGCACTGCTCAGCCGACCTATATTTAAGTAAAACTTACTCTTAGACTTAAGAAACTTTGCAATACAACAATGTAAAAACTAAATGTAACCAACTTAACCAAGCAGAGCCCCTATTATGTGCTCGCAGATTAAAATAAATAAATAATTGTAAATAGATAGTACCTAACTAGCCAATGTAACAACCTTCTGAGCATAAATCAAAATATGGTATGTATGTTAGATGCACATCTTGATGAAATCACCCCTGTCAAAACTGGAAAGTGAAATCGAGATCAGAAAGGAAAAAGGAATTGAGCCCAGACGACTGTCCGAATTTAGTTCTATTTTTTTAAAACTTCGGAAAGTTACATACATTCACATGTTTATCTTTTTAATTTTCTCGCGCTCCCATACGCATATTAAAAGCTTTCGAAACCAACCCGAAACATTCCGATCTACAATAAAACTTTCGTTTTTGTTGTAGCTTTGCTCTTTGCTAGCGATGTCACATCGCGCCCTCCTCCCAAAAAAAACTTTTCCTTGTCGTCCGAATGATTCGCGTTGGCTTGTTAGAACCTAAATAATTATTGGGGGAACCTTAAAAACTTTGGGATGGAAAGAACAATTTTTTGCTGGTTGGTTGAAGGTTGCATTTTCATAGGAATTACATTAATCTGGATGTTTCTTTTTCTCTTTTATTGCGGATCCAACACAACAAAAAATATAGGTTGACTGACAGGTTCAAATACAATTGAAAATAAATTGATAGGTGAAAAAAAAATGTCAATCGAATATTTCACTTTAATTTTGTTTTTTCTTAATTTATTCGTAGTAGCCTTAGAAATTTTATTTTTCTATATAAGCTACGAAAATTAAAAAAAATATTCATTACGAAAAAAAAAATTGAGCGAGAAACATCTCGAGCTGATCAAATAAATTTTTCAAGAAAAAGACATACCAAATAGAACAAAACAAAACCCATAAACACTAACCATAAACTAACATTATTACGTATAGGTAATAAATAAAATATTTAATTTGGTTTAGTTAAGTTATTTTAAGTTAAGATTTAATTCTTTCTTTTAATTATTAAATATTCAGCCTTATTACATGGCTTATCATACAACGAATCCCCAAAAAAAGTATCATAGCTTCCGCCGTAGCAGAAATTCTATCAAAATATTTCTGCTAGGACCGAAGCTATGATACGATATTTTCGGGATTTCACCACGGGGCCTGTGATAAGGCTCATTAATAAGAAAAAGAAATGCATGAAAATTTTAAATTAATTTCAAATCCCATAAATTTTGAAGCTTTTTTCAATTTTTTTTTAGATACATACCTAATTGAAAATACAAAAATAAAACAATTACCAAATTACCACAAGACAAGACCATGAATTTCAGTAATTATACGATAATTTTATTTAACATGTATGTATGTCAAGCCTTACCTATTTTTATTTTTAGATTTTCAATTAGGAACAAATATAGAAATGGCGACAAGATTCATGGGATTAGGTAAATAATAGAAATTATTAATAATCAATGCATGCTTAAGCTTTCATTTTTCAGATTATTCTGCAATTGCAATCGCGTTCAACGATGAATTCGATGACAAAATCGAGGAAGATATCCCGGTTGCAACGAGCAAAAACATCGACGGCACAATCATCGAAACGAAAACGGCAAAAAAAGTTACATTTTTCGATGATTTTATCGTCGATGTAACCAATAAAATTCTCGACGATGTTTTAGACGATATCGCGGACCTTGAAAAAATTTCTACCCGAAATCTTATGAAAACTTCTTCAGCCAGAGAAAGCTTCTGGCATTCAAAATTTTTTGGTTGGACGCGATTATGTAGATTTTCTTCGGCGTTGATTCCAACTTTTTAAATTTTTTTTATATCTTGATTGTTTTTTTTTTTTTCTTCAATAGATAATTTTTTTTAATTTGAATGACATATTTTCAAAAAAACACTAAATTAAAAAAAAAACTAACTGACAAAAACAAAACAAAACAACTTAATTAAATAAAATTTTCTATTTCATGAGTTTTTTCTAATTCCAATTGTATTTATTTCCTTAGCAAAAATAACTTACATAAATATATACCTTTAAACGTTATTGCTATTGTTATTTTTTTTATTAGATAAATGGAAGGGTGGTAGGTAGGTACCTGCTGTGTAAGTTTTGGCCAAAATCGAGGTAAGAAAATTGAAAAGAAATAAATTAAATAAGATTATTTTCAGTCATCAGCGTTAACTGTTTTTCTGTTATTTTAATACCATAACTGCCACTAACTCCAAATGGAACATTCAACTCAAGTGAATAAAAACCTGGTTCGAAGATCCGACCCTTACCAAACTGCTTGGTAACCTGAAGTTTAAAATGCGTTCTTACTTTTAGTAACATGCACCGTATATTGAATCCGATGAATGAGCTGCGGAGGGAACCAAACTCAATTTTGACATTTCGCTTCAGTAAAAATGTCAATATTGACTCATTCCCTCCGCAGCCCATCCATCGGATTCTGTAATTAATGAACACAGAGAAGCTATAGTTAGGCACTCCAATGGCTTCTTTGTGTCCAGTAATAGGTTATAACTCCATATTTATACTAAATTCTAGATATCAGCGAACACCACCCGATACCATACAGCTCAAAATTCAATACTTCCAATCCTTAGCTTCCCAAAAGATTAACTTAACTTTTTAAATTCTTTTGAAATTAGGAGTTAAATGGAACTTCGAACTTATTTTTAGCCTGCATTTTCATCATCATCGTGTCCTGTAACCCCGGCTGGGGCATAGGGCGTCAACAAAACGTCTCCATCCTTCACGGTCTGCTGCAAGGTACTTTAGCTGTGGCCACGTCTTTCTCTGGGATTCTGCTTCCGCTAAGACAGTTGATTTCCATGTTGTTCTTGGTCTTCCAACCCGCCGTGCACCCTGAGGATTCCATTCAAAGGACTGCTTTGCAATTTCATTGTTTGGTTTCCTCAGTGTGTGGCCAATCCAACGCCATTTACGCTTTCTTATGTCGACGTCCAGCCGCTCTTGACTTGTCCTGCGCCACAATTCCTCATTTGATATTATTTGTGGCCAGCGAATCTTTAGGATGTGGCGAAGACAGCGATTCACAAAAGCCTGCAATTTCTTCGAAATGATAGACGTGACTTTCCAGGTTTCACAAGCATATAACAGCACGGATTTGACATTGGATTCGAAGAATCTCAACTTAGTGCGTAAGGAGATTTGACTTGATTTCCAGATTGGGGACAGAGTACCGAAGGCAGCACGAGCTTTATTTATTCTACTTTTAACGTCCAGATCCGTACCACCGTTTGCAGAGACAATACTGCCAAGGTAGTTGAACTGTTCCACTACGTCAACTGGCGTCTCCTGTAGAATAATACGCTGCTGTGTGGAGCGGCCTGTGAGCATTATTTTTGTCTTTTTGCTGTTTATTCTTAGACCACTCGACTCTCCCTTCACTTGCAGTGTTTGGCACATCCCGTTCAGCCCACTGATGTTATTTGCCAGTAGACATATGTCATCGGCATAGTCTAAATGACTGAGCCTTTCGAACGGTCTCCATTGAATGCCCTGTCGCTCTGCTGTACCTACACTGGCCGTCAATACGTCGTCCATCGCCAGCAGGAAGAGAATTGGCGATAGAACATCCCCTTGTCTCACACCCTGTTGCACTACAAAGGAGTCGGATAGCTGCCCATTGTGCAAAACAAAACACCTTGCGTTGTTGTAGGACTCTTTAATAATGGCAACTATTTTTGGTGGAATTCCTCTACCAAGCAACGATTTCCATATACATTCTCGGTTAACTCGATCAAAGGCTTTCTCAAAATCCACGAACATGAGGTAAAGCGGTGATTGAAATTCCATCGACTGCTCGAGGACGATACGCAGGGTGTTGATATGGTCGACACACGATCGACCACTGCGGAAGCCAGCTTGATGCCTCTTGAGTGTAGACTCGATTCTATCCTTTATTCGCTCGAGAATGATGGTTGCCATTAGTTTTGGGAAAACGGACAAAACGGTGATACCACGCCAATTGTTGCAATTCTTTAAGTCACCTTTCTTTGGCAACTTAACAATCACACCATCCTTCCAATCCCTGGGATAGCTTTCGTTTTCCCAAATGTTTTTTATCAACAGATGTAAAATACTAGCCGCTGTTACGGGATCGGCTTTCAGGAATTCAGCTGGAATTCCGTCCAGTCCAGCTGCCTTGTTGTTTTTGAGGAGATTTATTGATGCCTGGATTTCCGATTCTGACGGGGGTTCGATGTCAATACCCCTATAGGACCTGCGCATCTCGTTTAGTTGGGGCACTTCAGCACTCTGCTCAACTGAATCCTCATTTAGCAGGGCACAAAAATGGTCCTTCCATCTACGAAGCTGATCCTCAATTGATACCAAAAGTGTGCCATCCACATCCATTACAGGATGATTGGTGTTGCTTTTTTTCCCGATAACATCTTTGGCTATTTGGTACAATTCCCGGATATCTCCTCTTCTGGCAGCGATTTCCGCATTATCTGCGAGTCCATCTACCTTCACCCTCTTGTCACGTCTCACACAGCGATAGACCATCTTATGTGCAATGCGGTACTCTCTTCGCAAGTCAGCCTTTCGTTGAACATCTGCTTCAGCATTTATTTGGATTTTCAACGATTTGCGAAGTTCGATCTTATCCCAGGTGTCTTGGGATATCCAAGAGTCTCTACGTCTCGTTCGCTTGGGTACAGTTTCGGATCCAGCCTCCATAAAAACACTTTTAATTTCACCCCACATCTCATCAATTGTTGAATTCTGGATTCCGTTTAATGACGAGGCTCTGTCGTTAAGGGTGGTGACATAGTTTCGACATATGTTGGGGTCATTTAAAGCATTCGTAATGAATTTTGAGCTCCTTGCTGCATCCTGCGCTGGTTTTTGTACGGCAGCGGTTCGTAGTTTGAGACTCATCAGAACCAAATGGTGGTCGCTTCCCACATCGGCATTTCTTATACTCCGGACATCACACATAGACTTCCTCCATCGCTGCTGAATCATGATATGATCAATTTGGTTTTCGGTTTGACCATCCGGATGCACCCAGGTAATTTTGTTGCACGTCTTATGCTTAAATACAGTCCCACCTATCACAAGACGATTCGCGTTACAAAAGTCGACAAGCAAGTCACCATTTTCATTCCGTGACCCCAAGCCATTTCTTCCCATCACGCGTTCCAGTCCGTAATTGTCTGAACCGACTTGGGCATTGAGGTCTCCCATAACGACTATGATGTCGGCTCTCGGAACACTACTGTAAACCGAGTTAAGATGAGTGTAGAACGCGGTTTTGTCTTCCTCGGTCGCTTCATTTGTGGGGGCGTAGCACTGAATAATTGTGACGTTACGAATTTTTGAACGAAACCTTGCTGTCATTAATCTCGCAGAAATGGGCGCCCAGGAGATCAAACTACGCCTCGCTTCTTCGTTCAACATAATTCCGACACCATGCAGTCTTTGGCCACCCTCTCTTTCATCTTCCCCGGAATACAGCATTCTCGTCTGTCCAGTGTCTGATCTGTATTCAGCTCTTCCTCTCCACTTAGTTTCGCTTATGCCCAGGATACTGATGTTTAGACGAAGCATTTCACGCTCAACCTGCTCGTATCTACCATCGCTGTACAAGGATCGAACGTTCCATGCTCCGATTGTCGTACGTATGCGGTAGCCAAAAGTAACATTTGCGCTTCTTGAAAGACTTCTTCTATTTGTCAACGATTCACTTATTATTATGGCGTCTTGATTGACGCTCGTACATGAAAGATGCCGCACCCCCAAATCCGATGTGCGGTTTACTGCAACCGAAGCTACAGAAGGATTTTCTATAAAAAGATTACCTCTTGGGGACTCATTTCCATTTGTTGTCATAATTCATGTATTTGCTTATATCCTTCCACCATGGTGTTTTCCGAGATATGATTAATAACATACATAAGCTCAGATTTGACAGGCACACCCGCCTTTTGTATGGTCAAACACATAACTGCTCGAGGCCGCCCACTATGGGAAAACAGACGCCTTTTGTAGCCGCCCAATATGGGTTACAGACGCTACCTGCTGCTGCCGTTGGCCTTTTACCAAAAAAGCTCCTCCGCCACCAGACTATCATGCCGTTGACCGCTACCTGCAGTTCATCCGTCTTAAGGGGGCTTTTAACCATCCCAAGGACAAGTTTGTGCCCTGACCAGCAACGCTGGGTTGTCTGCTTATCCCGGCATCCATTCGGTCCCCCTGCACGTTAGCGTTACCCGCCCACTACCACGCGGAGGTGTGCATAGGGATTTTCCTATCATTGAGCCTAGGGCCATATGGCGTCCTAGCACTCTCAAGTACTTTTAGAGGGCTAGCCTGCATTTTAAGACCTGTAAATTCTATTTTTAAAATAGTTGACTACTAAATAAACAAATACTGAATACAAGTTTAGGTAAAGGTACAAGAGTTAAGACCGGCACAATAAGCAGTTCGTCTTTATTAAAAGACAAACTGTACTGTATATATATATACAACTTACAAAAAGGCATGTTTTCATTCAAAACATTAAATACAAATTCACTAAGACCCTCAGCAACAGCTCACTGTCGCCCATTTTCGAAATTGTCCGCCACAACTGCCAGGGGGCAGTTCGCGGATAGCTCCACATCTTAATTTGTTCATATTATATCTTTGTGTCTATGTGCCAAATTTGGTGCTTATATCAAAAAGTGCATAATAGGTTATCTAATCCGCTATACTAATTACTACTTCAATATTAAAACATTTTATAGAACTGAAACGCAAGTTCGTCGGAACTATTTCTGAACATTAGACGAATGTCTTATACCATATCAGGACGCCAGAATTGTTTAAATGCATCACCTTTCATCACATATAGCGCTTCCAAGGGCCCAGACACGGCTCTATGTAGAGTAAAGGATCATATCCTTGGGCTCTGGGAGTATTATCTCCAATGGGGAATAAAAATCAAGCTGAAGAATTGTCCCTATTGACAAATACATTAACTAAGATGCTGAGAAAGATGCCAACCCATCCCAGCCCTTTTATTAATTTACTTACAGGAAACTCACCCACAGACGACCGATATCGCCAGGTATCCTTGATGGATCTAGCTTTTGGAATAGCTATGGGAGATAGCTTTGGGAACTTCTACGATGCTGCAGGATCGCAGCACAACAGAAGTTGAAGCCACCAAGCAACCAAACCAACCAACAACCGACACGGAGCTAAAAATTTTTCAGCATTATCATCACCACACCCATCAACGAAAGTCAGCATTGCTCAGCCGACCTATATTTAAGTAAAACTTACTCTTAGACTTAAGAAACTTTGCAATACAACAATGTAAAAACTAAATGTAACCAACTTTACCAAGCAGAGCCCCTATTATGTGCTCGCAGATTAAAATAAATAAATAATTGTAAATAGAAAGTACCTAACTAGCCCATGTAACAACCTTCTGAGCATAAATCAAAATATGGTATGTATGTTAGATGCACATCTTGATGAAATCACCCCTGTCAAAACTGCAAAGTGAAATCGAGATCAGAAAGGAAAAAGGAATTGAGCCCAGACGACTGTCCGAATTTAGTTCTATTTTTTTAAAACTTCGGAAAGTTACATACATTCACATGTTTATCTTTTTAATTTTCTCGCGCTCCCATACGCATATTAAAAGCTTTCGAAACCAACCCGAAACATTCCGATCTACAATAAAACTTTCGTTTTTGTTGTAGCTTTGCTCTTTGCTAGCGATGTCACATCGCGCCCTCCTCCTGTTAATCGACATGTGAATTATTTTTGGCAGGCAAAACTTTTCCTTGTCGTCCGAATGTTTCGCGTTGGCTTGTTAGAACCTAAATAATTATTGGGGGAACCTTAAAAACTTTGGGATGGAAAGAACAATTTTTTGCTGGTTGGTTGAAGGTTGCATTTTCATAGGAATTACATTAATCTGGATGTTTCTTTTTCTTCTCTTTTATTGCGGATCCAACACAACAAAAAATATAGGTTGACTGACAGGTTCAAATACAATTGAAAATAAATTGATAGGTGAAAAAAAATGTCAATCGAATATTTCACTTTAATTTTGTTTTTTTTAATTTATTCGTAGTAGCCTTAGAAATTTTATTTTTCTATATAAGCTACGAAAATTAAAAAAAATATTCATTACGAAAAAAAAAATTGAGCGAGAAACATCTCGAGCTGATCAAATAAATTTTTCAAGAAAAAGACATACCAAATAGAACAAAACAAAACCCATAAACACTAACCATAAACTAACATTATTACGTATAGGTAATAAATAAAATATTTAATTTGGTTTAGTTAAGTTATTTTAAGTTAAGATTTAATTCTTTCTTTTAATTATTAAATATTCAGCCTTATTACATGGCTTATCATACAACGAATCCCCAAAAAAAGTATCATAGCTTCCGCCGTAGCAGAAATTCTATCAAAATATTTCTGCTAGGACCGAAGCTATGATACGATATTTTCGGGATTTCACCACGGGGCCTGTGATAAGGCTCATTAATAAGAAAAAGAAATGCATGAAAATTTTAAATTAATTTCAAATCCCATAAATTTTGAAGCTTTTTTCAATTTTTTTTAGATACATACCTAATTGAAAATACAAAAATAAAACAATTACCAAATTACCACAAGACAAGACCATGAATTTCAGTAATTATAC
Source organism: Dasysyrphus tricinctus (assembly GCA_963921185.1). Lineage (NCBI taxonomy): Eukaryota > Metazoa > Arthropoda > Insecta > Diptera > Syrphidae > Dasysyrphus > Dasysyrphus tricinctus. Next base: position 75,950,951 of record OY992530.1, on the reverse strand, counting down.
GATAATTTTATTTAACATGTATGTATGTCAAGCCTTACCTATTTTTATTTTTAGATTTTCAATTAGGAACAAATATAGAAATGGCGACAAGATTCATGGGATTAGGTAAATAATAGAAATTATTAATAATCAATGCATGCTTAAGCTTTCATTTTTCAGATTATTCTGCAATTGCAATCGCGTTCAACGATGAATTCGATGACAAAATCGAGGAAGATATCCCGGTTGCAACGAGCAAAAACATCGACGGCACAATCATCGAAACGAAAACGGCAAAAAAAGTTACATTTTTCGATGATTTTATCGTCGATGTAACCAATAAAATTCTCGACGATGTTTTAGACGATATCGCGGACCTTGAAAAAATGTCTACCCGAAATCTTATGAAAACTTCTTCAGCCAGAGAAAGCTTCTGGCATTCAAAATTTTTTGGTTGGACGCGATTATGTAGATTTTCTTCGGCGTTGATTCCAACTTTTTAAATTTTTTTTATATCTTGATTGTTTTTTTTTTTTCTTCAATAGATAATTTTTTTAAATTTAAATGACATATTTTCAAAAAAACACTAAATTAAAAAAAAAAAACTAACTGACAAAAACAAAACAAAACAACTTAATTAAATAAAATTTTCTATTTCATGAGTTTTTTCTAATTCCAATTGTATTTATTTCCTTAGCAAAAATAACTTACATAAATATATACCTTTAAACGTTATTGCTATTGTTATTTTTTTTATTAGATAAATGGAAGGGTGGTAGGTAGGTACCTGCTGTGTAAGTTTTGGCCAAAATCGAGGTAAGAAAATTGAAAAGAAATAAATTAAATAAGATTATTTTCAGTCATCAGCGTTAACTGTTTTTCTGTTATTTTAATACCATAACTGCCACTAACTCCAAATGGAACATTCAACTCAAGTGAATAAAAACCTGGTTCGAAGATCCGACCCTTACCAAACTGCTTGGTAACCTGAAGTTTAAAATGCGTTCTTACTTTTAGTAACATGCACCGTATATTGAATCCGATGAATGAGCTGCGGAGGGAACCAAACTCAATTTTGACATTTCGCTTCAGTAAAAATGTCAATATTGAGACTCATTCCCTCCGCAGCCCATCCATCGGATTCTGTAATCGGTGTGATAAGCTATTAATGAACACAGAGAAGCTATAGTTAGGCACTCCAATGGCTTCTTTGTGTCCAGTAATAGGTTATAACTCCATATTTATACTAAATTCTAGATATCAGCGAACACCACCCGATACCATACAGCTCAAAATTCAATACTTCCAATCCTTAGCTTCCCAAAAGATTAACTTAACTTTTTAAATTCTTTTGAAATTAGGAGTTAAATGGAACTTCGAACTTATTTTTAGCCTGCATTTTAAGACCTGTAAATTCTATTTTTAAAATAGTTGACTACTAAATAAACAAATACTGAATACAAGTTTAGGTAAAGGTACAAGAGTTAAGACCGGCACAATAAGCAGTTCGTCTTTATTAAAAGACAAACTGTACTGTATATATATATACAACTTACAAAAAGGCATGTTTTCATTCAAAACATTAAATACAAATTCACTAAGACCCTCAGCAACAGCTCACTGTCGCCCATTTTCGAAATTGTCCGCCACAACTGCCAGGGGGCAGTTCGCGGATAGCTCCACATCTTAATTTGTTCATATTATATCTTAGTGTCTATGTGCCAAATTTGGTGCTTATATCAAAAAGTGCATAATAGGTTATCTAATCCGCTATACTAATTACTACTTCAATATTAAAACATTTTATAGAACTGAAACGCAAGTTCGTCGGAACTATTTCTGAACATTAGACGAATGTCTTATACCATATCAGGACGCCAGAATTGTTTAAATGCATCACCTTTCATCACATATAGCGCTTCCAAGGGCCCAGACACGGCTCTATGTAGAGTAAAGGATCATATCCTTGGGCTCTGGGAGTATTATCTCCAATGGGGAATAAAAATCAAGCTGAAGAATTGTCCCTATTGACAAATACATTAACTAAGATGCTGAGAAAGATGCCAACCCATCCCAGCCCTTTTATTAATTTACTTACAGGATACTCACCCACAGACGACCGATATCGCCAGGTATCCTTGATGGATCTAGCTTTTGGAATAGCTATGGGAGATAGCTTTGGGAACTTCTACGATGCTGCAGGATCGCAGCACAACAGAAGTTGAAGCCACCAAGCAACCAAACCAACCAACAACCGACACGGAGCTAAAAATTTTTCAGCATTATCATCACCACACCCATCAACGAAAGTCAGCATTGCTCAGCCGACCTATATTTAAGTAAAACTTACTCTTAGACTTAAGAAACTTTGCAATACAACAATGTAAAAACTAAATGTAACCAACTTTACCAAGCAGAGCCCCTATTATGTGCTCGCAGATTAAAATAAATAAATAATTGTAAATAGAAAGTACCTAACTAGCCAATGTAACAACCTTCTGAGCATAAATCAAAATATGGTATGTATGTTAGATGCACATCTTGATGAAATCACCCCTGTCAAAACTGCAAAGTGAAATCGAGATCAGAAAGGAAAAAGGAATTGAGCCCAGACGACTGTCCGAATTTAGTTCTATTTTTTTAAAACTTCGGAAAGTTACATACATTCACATGTTTATCTTTTTAATTTTCTCGCGCTCTCATACGCATATTAAAAGCTTTCGAAACCAACCCGAAACATTCCGATCTACAATAAAACTTTCGTTTTTGTTGTAGCTTTGCTCTTTGCTAGCGATGTCACATCGCGCCCTCCTCCTGTTAATCGACATGTGAATTATTTTTGGCAGGCAAAACTTTTCCTTGTCGTCCGAATGTTTCGCGTTGGCTTGTTAGAACCTAAATAATTATTGGGGGAACCTTAAAAACTTTGGGATGGAAAGAACAATTTTTTGCTGGTTGGTTGAAGGTTGCATTTTCATAGGAATTACATTAATCTGGATGTTTCTTTTTCTTCTCTTTTATTGCGGATCCAACACAACAAAAAATATAGGTTGACTGACAGGTTCAAATACAATTGAAAATAAATTGATAGGTGAAAAAAAAATGTCAATCGAATATTTCACTTTAATTTTGTTTTTTTTAATTTATTCGTAGTAGCCTTAGAAATTTTATTTTTCTATATAAGCTACGAAAATTAAAAAAAATATTCATTACGAAAAAAAAAATTGAGCGAGAAACATCTCGAGCTGATCAAATAAATTTTTCAAGAAAAAGACATACCAAATAGAACAAAACAAAACCCATAAACACTAACCATAAACTAACATTATTACGTATAGGTAATAAATAAAATATTTAATTTGGTTTAGTTAAGTTATTTTAAGTTAAGATTTAATTCTTTCTTTTAATTACTAAATATTCAGCCTTATTACATGGCTTATCATACAACGAATCCCCAAAAAAAGTATCATAGCTTCCGCCGTAGCAGAAATTCTATCAAAATATTTCTGCTAGGACCGAAGCTATGATACGATATTTTCGGGATTTCACCACGGGGCCTGTGATAAGGCTCATTAATAAGAAAAAGAAATGCATGAAAATTTTAAATTAATTTCAAATCCCATAAATTTTGAAGCTTTTTTCAATTGTTTTTAGATACATACCTAATTGAAAATACAAAAATAAAACAATTACCAAATTACCACAAGACAAGACCATGAATTTCAGTAATTATACGATAATTTTATTTAACATGTATGTATGTCAAGCCTTACCTATTTTTATTTTTAGATTTTCAATTAGGAACAAATATAGAAATGGCGACAAGATTCATGGGATTAGGTAAATAATAGAAATTATTAATAATCAATGCATGCTTAAGCTTTCATTTTTCAGATTATTCTGCAATTGCAATCGCGTTCAACGATGAATTCGATGACAAAATCGAGGAAGATATCCCGGTTGCAACGAGCAAAAACATCGACGGCACAATCATCGAAACGAAAACGGCAAAAAAAGTTACATTTTTCGATGATTTTATCGTCGATGTAACCAATAAAATTCTCGACGATGTTTTAGACGATATCGCGGACCTTGAAAAAATGTCTACCCGAAATCTTATGAAAACTTCTTCAGCCAGAGAAAGCTTCTGGCATTCAAAATTTTTTGGTTGGACGCGATTATGTAGATTTTCTTCGGCGTTGATTCCAACTTTTTAAATTTTTTTTATATCTTGATTGTTTTTTTTTTTTCTTCAATAGATAATTTTTTTTAATTTAAATGACATATTTTCAAAAAAACACTAAATTAAAAAAAAAAACTAACTGACAAAAACAAAACAAAACAACTTAATTAAATAAAATTTTCTATTTCATGAGTTTTTTCTAATTCCAATTGTATTTATTTCCTTAGCAAAAATAACTTACATAAATATATACCTTTAAACGTTATTGCTATTGTTATTTTTTTTATTAGATAAATGGAAGGGTGGTAGGTAGGTACCTGCTGTGTAAGTTTTGGCCAAAATCGAGGTAAGAAAATTGAAAAGAAATAAATTAAATAAGATTATTTTCAGTCATCAGCGTTAACTGTTTTTCTGTTATTTTAATACCATAACTGCCACTAACTCCAAATGGAACATTCAACTCAAGTGAATAAAAACCTGGTTCGAAGATCCGACCCTTACCAAACTGCTTGGTAACCTGAAGTTTAAAATGCGTTCTTACTTTTAGTAACATGCACCGTATATTGAATCCGATGAATGAGCTGCGGAGGGAACCAAACTCAATTTTGACATTTCGCTTCAGTAAAAATGTCAATATTGAGACTCATTCCCTCCGCAGCCCATCCATCGGATTCTGTAATCGGTGTGATAAGCTATTAATGAACACAGAGAAGCTATAGTTAGGCACTCCAATGGCTTCTTTGTGTCCAGTAATAGGTTATAACTCCATATTTATACTAAATTCTAGATATCAGCGAACACCACCCGATACCATACAGCTCAAAATTCAATACTTCCAATCCTTAGCTTCCCAAAAGATTAACTTAACTTTTTAAATTCTTTTGAAATTAGGAGTTAAATGGAACTTCGAACTTATTTTTAGCCTGCATTTTAAGACCTGTAAATTCTATTTTTAAAATAGTTGACTACTAAATAAACAAATACTGAATACAAGTTTAGGTAAAGGTACAAGAGTTAAGACCGGCACAATAAGCAGTTCGTCTTTATTAAAAGACAAACTGTACTGTATATATATATACAACTTACAAAAAGGCATGTTTTCATTCAAAACATTAAATACAAATTCACTAAGACCCTCAGCAACAGCTCACTGTCGCCCATTTTCGAAATTGTCCGCCACAACTGCCAGGGGGCAGTTCGCGGATAGCTCCACATCTTAATTTGTTCATATTATATCTTTGTGTCTATGTGCCAAATTTGGTGCTTATATCAAAAAGTGCATAATAGGTTATCTAATCCGCTATACTAATTACTACTTCAATATTAAAACATTTTATAGAACTGAAACGCAAGTTCGTCGGAACTATTTCTGAACATTAGACGAATGTCTTATACCATATCAGGACGCCAGAATTGTTTAAATGCATCACCTTTCATCACATATAGCGCTTCCAAGGGCCCAGACACGGCTCTATGTAGAGTAAAGGATCATATCCTTGGGCTCTGGGAGTATTATCTCCAATGGGGAATAAAAATCAAGCTGAAGAATTGTCCCTATTGACAAATACATTAACTAAGATGCTGAGAAAGATACCAACCCATCCCAGCCCTTTTATTAATTTACTTACAGGAAACTCACCCACAGACGACCGATATCGCCAGGTATCCTTGATGGATCTAGCTTTTGGAATAGCTATGGGAGAGCTTTGGGAACTTCTACGATGCTGCAGGATCGCAGCACAACAGAAGTTGAAGCCACCAAGCAACCAAACCAACCAACAACCGACACGGAGCTAAAAATTTTTCAGCATTATCATCACCACACCCATCAACGAAAGTCAGCACTGCTCAGCCGACCTATATTTAAGTAAAACTTACTCTTAGACTTAAGAAACTTTGCAATACAACAATGTAAAAACTAAATGTAACCAACTTAACCAAGCAGAGCCCCTATTATGTGCTCGCAGATTAAAATAAATAAATAATTGTAAATAGATAGTACCTAACTAGCCAATGTAACAACCTTCTGAGCATAAATCAAAATATGGTATGTATGTTAGATGCACATCTTGATGAAATCACCCCTGTCAAAACTGGAAAGTGAAATCGAGATCAGAAAGGAAAAAGGAATTGAGCCCAGACGACTGTCCGAATTTAGTTCTATTTTTTTAAAACTTCGGAAAGTTACATACATTCACATGTTTATCTTTTTAATTTTCTCGCGCTCCCATACGCATATTAAAAGCTTTCAAAACCAACCCGAAACATTCCGATCTACAATAAAACTTTCGTTTTTGTTGTAGCTTTGCTCTTTGCTAGCGATGTCACATCGCGCCCTCCTCCCGTTAATCGACATGTGAATTATTTTTGACAGGCAAAACTTTTCCTTGTCGTCCGAATGTTTCGCGTTGGCTTGTTAGAACCTAAATAATTATTGGGGGAACCTTAAAAACTTTGGGATGGAAAGAACAATTTTTTGCTGGTTGGTTGAAGGTTGCATTTTCATAGGAATTACATTAATCTGGATGTTTCTTTTTCTTCTCTTTTATTGCGGATCCAACACAACAAAAAATATAGGTTGACTGACAGGTTCAAATACAATTGAAAATAAATTGATAGGTGAAAAAAAAATGTCAATCGAATATTTCACTTTAATTTTGTTTTTTTTTAATTTATTCGTAGTAGCCTTAGAAATTTTATTTTTCTATATAAGCTACGAAAATTAAAAAAAATATTCATTACGAAAAAAAAAATTGAGCGAGAAACATCTCGAGCTGATCAAATAAATTTTTCAAGAAAAAGACATACCAAATAGAACAAAACAAAACCCATAAACACTAACCATAAACTAACATTATTACGTATAGGTAATAAATAAAATATTTAATTTGGTTTAGTTAAGTTATTTTAAGTTAAGATTTAATTCTTTCTTTTAATTATTAAATATTCAGCCTTATTACATGGCTTATCATACAACGAATCCCCAAAAAAAGTATCATAGCTTCCGCCGTAGCAGAAATTCTATCAAAATATTTCTGCTAGGACCGAAGCTATGATACGATATTTTCGGGATTTCACCACGGGGCCTGTGATAAGGCTCATTAATAAGAAAAAGAAATGCATGAAAATTTTAAATTAATTTCAAATCCCATAAATTTTGAAGCTTTTTTCAATTTTTTTTAGATACATACCTAATTGAAAATACAAAAATAAAACAATTACCAAATTACCACAAGACAAGACCATGAATTTCAGTAATTATACGATAATTTTATTTAACATGTATGTATGTCAAGCCTTACCTATTTTTATTTTTAGATTTTCAATTAGGAACAAATATAGAAATGGCGACAAGATTCATGGGATTAGGTAAATAATAGAAATTATTAATAATCAATGCATGCTTAAGCTTTCATTTTTCAGATTATTCTGCAATTGCAATCGCGTTCAACGATGAATTCGATGACAAAATCGAGGAAGATATCCCGGTTGCAACGAGCAAAAACATCGACGGCACAATCATCGAAACGAAAACGGCAAAAAAAGTTACATTTTTCGATGATTTTATCGTCGATGTAACCAATAAAATTCTCGACGATGTTTTAGACGATATCGCGGACCTTGAAAAAATTTCTACCCGAAATCTTATGAAAACTTCTTCAGCCAGAGAAAGCTTCTGGCATTCAAAATTTTTTGGTTGGACGCGATTATGTAGATTTTCTTCGGCGTTGATTCCAACTTTTTAATTTTTTTTTATATCTTGATTGTTTTTTTTTTTCTTCAATAGATAATTTTTTTAAATTTAAATGACATATTTTCAAAAAAACACTAAATTAAAAAAAAAAAACTAACTGACAAAAACAAAACAAAACAACTTAATTAAATAAAATTTTCTATTTCATGAGTTTTTTCTAATTCCAATTGTATTTATTTCCTTAGCAAAAATAACTTACATAAATATATACCTTTAAACGTTATTGCTATTGTTATTTTTTTTATTAGATAAATGGAAGGGTGGTAGGTAGGTACCTGCTGTGTAAGTTTTGGCCAAAATCGAGGTAAGAAAATTGAAAAGAAATAAATTAAATAAGATTATTTTCAGTCATCAGCGTTAACTGTTTTTCTGTTATTTTAATACCATAACTGCCACTAACTCCAAATGGAACATTCAACTCAAGTGAATAAAAACCTGGTTCGAAGATCCGACCCTTACCAAACTGCTTGGTAACCTGAAGTTTAAAATGCGTTCTTACTTTTAGTAACATGCACCGTATATTGAATCCGATGAATGAGCTGCGGAGGGAACCAAACTCAATTTTGACATTTCGCTTCAGTAAAAATGTCCATATTGAGACTCATTCCCTCCGCAGCCCATCCATCGGATTCTGTAATCGGTGTGATAAGCTATTAATGAACACAGAGAAGCTATAGTTAGGCACTCCAATGGCTTCTTTGTGTCCAGTAATAGGTTATAACTCCATATTTATACTAAATTCTAGATATCAGCGAACACCACCCGATACCATACAGCTCAAAATTCAATACTTCCAATCCTTAGCTTCCCAAAAGATTAACTTAACTTTTTAAATTCTTTTGAAATTAGGAGTTAAATGGAACTTCGAACTTATTTTTAGCCTGCATTTTAAGACCTGTAAATTCTATTTTTAAAATAGTTGACTACTAAATAAACAAATACTGAATACAAGTTTAGGTAAAGGTACAAGAGTTAAGACCGGCACAATAAGCAGTTCGTCTTTATTAAAAGACAAACTGTACTGTATATATATATACAACTTACAAAAAGGCATGTTTTCATTCAAAACATTAAATACAAATTCACTAAGACCCTCAGCAACAGCTCACTGTAGCCCATTTTCGAAATTGTCCGCCACAACTGCCAGGGGGCAGTTCGCGGATAGCTCCACATCTTAATTTGTTCATATTATATCTTTGTGTCTATGTGCCAAATTTGGTGCTTATATCAAAAAGTGCATAATAGGTTATCTAATCCGCTATACTAATTACTACTTCAATATTAAAACATTTTATAGGACTGAAACGCAAGTTCGTCGGAACTATTTCTGAACATTAGACGAATGTCTTATACCATATCAGGACGCCAGAATTGTTTAAATGCATCACCTTTCATCACATATAGCGCTTCCAAGGGCCCAGACACGGCTCTATGTAGAGTAAAGGATCATATCCTTGGGCTCTGGGAGTATTATCTCCAATGGGGAATAAAAATCAAGCTGAAGAATTGTCCCTATTGACAAATACATTAACTAAGATGCTGAGAAAGATGCCAACCCATCCCAGCCCTTTTATTAATTTACTTACAGGATACTCACCCACAGACGACCGATATCGCCAGGTATCCTTGATGGATCTAGCTTTTGGAATAGCTATGGGAGATAGCTTTGGGAACTTCTACGATGCTGCAGGATCGCAGCACAACAGAAGTTGAAGCCACCAAGCAACCAAACCAACCAACAACCGACACGGAGCTAAAAATTTTTCAGCATTATCATCACCACACCCATCAACGAAAGTCAGCATTGCTCAGCCGACCTATATTTAAGTAAAACTTACTCTTAGACTTAAGAAACTTTGCAATACAACAATGCAAAAACTAAATGTAACCAACTTTACCAAGCAGAGCCCCTATTATGTGCTCGCAGATTAAAATAAATAAATAATTGTAAATAGAAAGTACCTAACTAGCCCATGTAACAACCTTCTGAGCATAAATCAAAATATGGTATGTATGTTAGATGCACATCTTGATGAAATCACCCCTGTCAAAACTGCAAAGTGAAATCGAGATCAGAAAGGAAAAAGGAATTGAGCCCAGACGACTGTCCGAATTTAGTTCTATTTTTTTAAAACTTCGGAAAGTTACATACATTCACATGTTTATCTTTTTAATTTTCTCGCGCTCCCATACGCATATTAAAAGCTTTCGAAACCAACCCGAAACATTCCGATCTACAATAAAACTTTCGTTTTTGTTGTAGCTTTGCTCTTTGCTAGCGATGTCACATCGCGCCCTCCTCCTGTTAATCGACATGTGAATTATTTTTGGCAGGCAAAACTTTTCCTTGTCGTCCGAATGTTTCGCGTTGGCTTGTTAGAACCTAAATAATTATTGGGGGAACCTTAAAAACTTTGGGATGGAAAGAACAATTTTTTGCTGGTTGGTTGAAGGTTGCATTTTCATAGGAATTACATTAATCTGGATGTTTCTTTTTCTTCTCTTTTATTGCGGATCCAACACAACAAAAAATATAGGTTGACTGACAGGTTCAAATACAATTGAAAATAAATTGATAGGTGAAAAAAAATGTCAATCGAATATTTCACTTTAATTTTGTTTTTTTTAATTTATTCGTAGTAGCCTTAGAAATTTTATTTTTCTATATAAGCTACGAAAATTAAAAAAAATATTCATTACGAAAAAAAAAATTGAGCGAGAAACATCTCGAGCTGATCAAATAAATTTTTCAAGAAAAAGACATACCAAATAGAACAAAACAAAACCCATAAACACTAACCATAAACTAACATTATTACGTATAGGTAATAAATAAAATATTTAATTTGGTTTAGTTAAGTTATTTTAAGTTAAGATTTAATTCTTTCTTTTAATTACTAAATATTCAGCCTTATTACATGGCTTATCATACAACGAATCCCCAAAAAAAGTATCATAGCTTCCGCCGTAGCAGAAATTCTATCAAAATATTTCTGCTAGGACCGAAGCTATGATACGATATTTTCGGGATTTCACCACGGGGCCTGTGATAAGGCTCATTAATAAGAAAAAGAAATGCATGAAAATTTTAAATTAATTTCAAATCCCATAAATTTTGAAGCTTTTTTCAATTGTTTTTAGATACATACCTAATTGAAAATACAAAAATAAAACAATTACCAAATTACCACAAGACAAGACCATGAATTTCAGTAATTATACGATAATTTTATTTAACATGTATGTATGTCAAGCCTTACCTATTTTTATTTTTAGATTTTCAATTAGGAACAAATATAGAAATGGCGACAAGATTCATGGGATTAGGTAAATAATAGAAATTATTAATAATCAATGCATGCTTAAGCTTTCATTTTTCAGATTATTCTGCAATTGCAATCGCGTTCAACGATGAATTCGATGACAAAATCGAGGAAGATATCCCGGTTGCAACGAGCAAAAACATCGACGGCACAATCATCGAAACGAAAACGGCAAAAAAAGTTACATTTTTCGATGATTTTATCGTCGATGTAACCAATAAAATTTTCGACGATGTTTTAGACGATATCGCGGACCTTGAAAAAATGTCTACCCGAAATCTTATGAAAACTTCTTCAGCCAGAGAAAGCTTCTGGCATTCAAAATTTTTTGGTTGGACGCGATTATGTAGATTTTCTTCGGCGTTGATTCCAACTTTTTAAATTTTTTTTATATCTTGATTGTTTTTTTTTTTTCTTCAATAGATAATTTTTTTAAATTTAAATGACATATTTTCAAAAAAACACTAAATTAAAAAAAAAAAACTAACTGACAAAAACAAAACAAAACAACTTAATTAAATAAAATTTTCTATTTCATGAGTTTTTTCTAATTCCAATTGTATTTATTTCCTTAGCAAAAATAACTTACATAAATATATACCTTTAAACGTTATTGCTATTGTTATTTTTTTTATTAGATAAATGGAAGGGTGGTAGGTAGGTACCTGCTGTGTAAGTTTTGGCCAAAATCGAGGTAAGAAAATTGAAAAGAAATAAATTAAATAAGATTATTTTCAGTCATCAGCGTTAACTGTTTTTCTGTTATTTTAATACCATAACTGCCACTAACTCCAAATGGAACATTCAACTCAAGTGAATAAAAACCTGGTTCGAAGATCCGACCCTTACCAAACTGCTTGGTAACCTGAAGTTTAAAATGCGTTCTTACTTTTAGTAACATGCACCGTATATTGAATCCGATGAATGAGCTGCGGAGGGAACCAAACTCAATTTTGACATTTCGCTTCAGTAAAAATGTCAATATTGAGACTCATTCCCTCCGCAGCCCATCCATCGGATTCTGTAATCGGTGTGATAAGCTATTAATGAACACAGAGAAGCTATAGTTAGGCACTCCAATGGCTTCTTTGTGTCCAGTAATAGGTTATAACTCCATATTTATACTAAATTCTAGATATCAGCGAACACCACCCGATACCATACAGCTCAAAATTCAATACTTCCAATCCTTAGCTTCCCAAAAGATTAACTTAACTTTTTAAATTCTTTTGAAATTAGGAGTTAAATGGAACTTCGAACTTATTTTTAGCCTGCATTTTAAGACCTGTAAATTCTATTTTTAAAATAGTTGACTACTAAATAAACAAATACTGAATACAAGTTTAGGTAAAGGTACAAGAGTTAAGACCGGCACAATAAGCAGTTCGTCTTTATTAAAAGACAAACTGTACTGTATATATATATACAACTTACAAAAAGGCATGTTTTCATTCAAAACATTAAATACAAATTCACTAAGACCCTCAGCAACAGCTCACTGTAGCCCATTTTCGAAATTGTCCGCCACAACTGCCAGGGGGCAGTTCGCGGATAGCTCCACATCTTAATTTGTTCATATTATATCTTTGTGTCTATGTGCCAAATTTGGTGCTTATATCAAAAAGTGCATAATAGGTTATCTAATCCGCTATACTAATTACTACTTCAATATTAAAACATTTTATAGGACTGAAACGCAAGTTCGTCGGAACTATTTCTGAACATTAGACGAATGTCTTATACCATATCAGGACGCCAGAATTGTTTAAATGCATCACCTTTCATCACATATAGCGCTTCCAAGGGCCCAGACACGGCTCTATGTAGAGTAAAGGATCATATCCTTGGGCTCTGGGAGTATTATCTCCAATGGGGAATAAAAATCAAGCTGAAGAATTGTCCCTATTGACAAATACATTAACTAAGATGCTGAGAAAGATGCCAACCCATCCCAGCCCTTTTATTAATTTACTTACAGGATACTCACCCACAGACGACCGATATCGCCAGGTATCCTTGATGGATCTAGCTTTTGGAATAGCTATGGGAGATAGCTTTGGGAACTTCTACGATGCTGCAGGATCGCAGCACAACAGAAGTTGAAGCCACCAAGCAACCAAACCAACCAACAACCGACACGGAGCTAAAAATTTTTCAGCATTATCATCACCACACCCATCAACGAAAGTCAGCATTGCTCAGCCGACCTATATTTAAGTAAAACTTACTCTTAGACTTAAGAAACTTTGCAATACAACAATGTAAAAACTAAATGTAACCAACTTTACCAAGCAGAGCCCCTATTATGTGCTCGCAGATTAAAATAAATAAATAATTGTAAATAGAAAGTACCTAACTAGCCCATGTAACAACCTTCTGAGCATAAATCAAAATATGGTATGTATGTTAGATGCACATCTTGATGAAATCACCCCTGTCAAAACTGCAAAGTGAAATCGAGATCAGAAAGGAAAAAGGAATTGAGCCCAGACGACTGTCCGAATTTAGTTCTATTTTTTTAAAACTTCGGAAAGTTACATACATTCACATGTTTATCTTTTTAATTTTCTCGCGCTCCCATACGCATATTAAAAGCTTTCGAAACCAACCCGAAACATTCCGATCTACAATAAAACTTTCGTTTTTGTTGTAGCTTTGCTCTTTGCTAGCGATGTCACATCGCGCCCTCCTCCTGTTAATCGACATGTGAATTATTTTTGGCAGGCAAAACTTTTCCTTGTCGTCCGAATGTTTCGCGTTGGCTTGTTAGAACCTAAATAATTATTGGGGGAACCTTAAAAACTTTGGGATGGAAAGAACAATTTTTTGCTGGTTGGTTGAAGGTTGCATTTTCATAGGAATTACATTAATCTGGATGTTTCTTTTTCTTCTCTTTTATTGCGGATCCAACACAACAAAAAATATAGGTTGACTGACAGGTTCAAATACAATTGAAAATAAATTGATAGGTGAAAAAAAATGTCAATCGAATATTTCACTTTAATTTTGTTTTTTTTTAATTTATTCGTAGTAGCCTTAGAAATTTTATTTTTCTATATAAGCTACGAAAATTAAAAAAAATATTCATTACGAAAAAAAAAATTGAGCGAGAAACATCTCGAGCTGATCAAATAAATTTTTCAAGAAAAAGACATACCAAATAGAACAAAACAAAACCCATAAACACTAACCATAAACTAACATTATTACGTATAGGTAATAAATAAAATATTTAATTTGGTTTAGTTAAGTTATTTTAAGTTAAGATTTAATTCTTTCTTTTAATTATTAAATATTCAGCCTTATTACATGGCTTATCATACAACGAATCCCCAAAAAAAGTATCATAGCTTCCGCCGTAGCAGAAATTCTATCAAAATATTTCTGCTAGGACCGAAGCTATGATACGATATTTTCGGGATTTCACCACGGGGCCTGTGATAAGGCTCATTAATAAGAAAAAGAAATGCATGAAAATTTTAAATTAATTTCAAATCCCATAAATTTTGAAGCTTTTTTCAATTTTTTTTAGATACATACCTAATTGAAAATACAAAAATAAAACAGTTACCAAATTACCACAAGACAAGACCATGAATTTCAGTAATTATACGATAATTTTATTTAACATGTATGTATGTCAAGCCTTACCTATTTTTATTTTTAGATTTTCAATTAGGAACAAATATAGAAATGGCGACAAGATTCATGGGATTAGGTAAATAATAGAAATTATTAATAATCAATGCATGCTTAAGCTTTCATTTTTCAGATTATTCTGCAATTGCAATCGCGTTCAGCGATGAATTCGATGACAAAATCGAGGAAGATATCCCGGTTGCAACGAGCAAAAACATCGACGGCACAATCATCGAAACGAAAACGGCAAAAAAAGTTACATTTTTCGATGATTTTATCGTCGATGTAACCAATAAAATTCTCGACGATGTTTTAGACGATATCGCGGACCTTGAAAAAATGTCTACCCGAAATCTTATGAAAACTTCTTCAGCCAGAGAAAGCTTCTGGCATTCAAAATTTTTTGGTTGGACGCGATTATGTAGATTTTCTTCGGCGTTGATTCCAACTTTTTAAATTTTTTTTATATCTTGATTGTTTTTTTTTTTCTTCAATAGATAATTTTTTTAAATTTAAATGACATATTTTCAAAAAAACACTAAATTTAAAAAAAAAAACTAACTGACAAAAACAAAACAAAACAACTTAATTAAATAAAATTTTCTATTTCATGAGTTTTTTCTAATTCCAATTGTATTTATTTCCTTAGCAAAAATAACTTACATAAATATATACCTTTAAACGTTATTGCTATTGTTATTTTTTTTATTAGATAAATGGAAGGGTGGTAGGTAGGTACCTGCTGTGTAAGTTTTGGCCAAAATCGAGGTAAGAAAATTGAAAAGAAATAAATTAAATAAGATTATTTTCAGTCATCAGCGTTAACTGTTTTTCTGTTATTTTAATACCATAACTGCCACTAACTCCAAATAGAACATTCAACTCAAGTGAATAAAAACCTGGTTCGAAGATCCGACCCTTACCAAACTGCTTGGTAACCTGAAGTTTAAAATGCGTTCTTACTTTTAGTAACATGCACCGTATATTGAATCCGATGAATGAGCTGCGGAGGGAACCAAACTCAATTTTGACATTTCGCTTCAGTAAAAATGTCAATATTGAGACTCATTCCCTCCGCAGCCCATCCATCGGATTCTGTAATCGGTGTGATAAGCTATTAATGAACACAGAGAAGCTATAGTTAGGCACTCCAATGGCTTCTTTGTGTCCAGTAATAGGTTATAACTCCATATTTATACTAAATTCTAGATATCAGCGAACACCACCCGATACCATACAGCTCAAAATTCAATACTTCCAATCCTTAGCTTCCCAAAAGATTAACTTATCTTTTTAAATTCTTTTGAAATTAGGAGTTAAATGGAACTTCGAACTTATTTTTAGCCTGCATTTTAAGACCTGTAAATTCTATTTTTAAAATAGTTGACTACTAAATAAACAAATACTGAATACAAGTTTAGGTAAAGGTACAAGAGTTAAGACCGGCACAATAAGCAGTTCGTCTTTATTAAAAGACAAACTGTACTGTATATATATATACAACTTACAAAAAGGCATGTTTTCATTCAAAACATTAAATACAAATTCACTAAGACCCTCAGCAACAGCTCACTGTCGCCCATTTTCGAAATTGTCCGCCACAACTGCCAGGGGGCAGTTCGCGGATAGCTCCACATCTTAATTTGTTCATATTATATCTTTGTGTCTATGTGCCAAATTTGGTGCTTATATCAAAAAGTGCATAATAGGTTATCTAATCCGCTATACTAATTACTACTTCAATATTAAAACATTTTATAGAACTGAAACGCAAGTTCGTCGGAACTATTTCTGAACATTAGACGAATGTCTTATACCATATCAGGACGCCAGAATTGTTTAAATGCATCACCTTTCATCACATATAGCGCTTCCAAGGGCCCAGACACGGCTCTATGTAGAGTAAAGGATCATATCCTTGGGCTCTGGGAGTATTATCTCCAATGGGGAATAAAAATCAAGCTGAAGAATTGTCCCTATTGACAAATACATTAACTAAGATGCTGAGAAAGATACCAACCCATCCCAGCCCTTTTATTAATTTACTTACAGGAAACTCACCCACAGACGACCGATATCGCCAGGTATCCTTGATGGATCTAGCTTTTGGAATAGCTATGGGAGAGCTTTGGGAACTTCTACGATGCTGCAGGATCGCAGCACAACAGAAGTTGAAGCCACCAAGCAACCAAACCAACCAACAACCGACACGGAGCTAAAAATTTTTCAGCATTATCATCACCACACCCATCAACGAAAGTCAGCACTGCTCAGCCGACCTATATTTAAGTAAAACTTACTCTTAGACTTAAGAAACTTTGCAATACAACAATGTAAAAACTAAATGTAACCAACTTAACCAAGCAGAGCCCCTATTATGTGCTCGCAGATTAAAATAAATAAATAATTGTAAATAGATAGTACCTAACTAGCCAATGTAACAACCTTCTGAGCATAAATCAAAATATGGTATGTATGTTAGATGCACATCTTGATGAAATCACCCCTGTCAAAACTGGAAAGTGAAATCGAGATCAGAAAGGAAAAAGGAATTGAGCCCAGACGACTGTCCGAATTTAGTTCTATTTTTTTAAAACTTCGGAAAGTTACATACATTCACATGTTTATCTTTTTAATTTTCTCGCGCTCCCATACGCATATTAAAAGCTTTCAAAACCAACCCGAAACATTCCGATCTACAATAAAACTTTCGTTTTTGTTGTAGCTTTGCTCTTTGCTAGCGATGTCACATCGCGCCCTCCTCCCGTTAATCGACATGTGAATTATTTTTGACAGGCAAAACTTTTCCTTGTCGTCCGAATGTTTCGCGTTGGCTTGTTAGAACCTAAATAATTATTGGGGGAACCTTAAAAACTTTGGGATGGAAAGAACAATTTTTTGCTGGTTGGTTGAAGGTTGCATTTTCATAGGAATTACATTAATCTGGATGTTTCTTTTTCTTCTCTTTTATTGCGGATCCAACACAACAAAAAATATAGGTTGACTGACAGGTTCAAATACAATTGAAAATAAATTGATAGGTGAAAAAAAAATGTCAATCGAATATTTCACTTTAATTTTGTTTTTTTTTAATTTATTCGTAGTAGCCTTAGAAATTTTATTTTTCTATATAAGCTACGAAAATTAAAAAAAATATTCATTACGAAAAAAAAATTGAGCGAGAAACATCTCGAGCTGATCAAATAAATTTTTCAAGAAAAAGACATACCAAATAGAACAAAACAAAACCCATAAACACTAACCATAAACTAACATTATTACGTATAGGTAATAAATAAAATATTTAATTTGGTTTAGTTAAGTTATTTTAAGTTAAGATTTAATTCTTTCTTTTAATTATTAAATATTCAGCCTTATTACATGGCTTATCATACAACGAATCCCCAAAAAAAGTATCATAGCTTCCGCCGTAGCAGAAATTCTATCAAAATATTTCTGCTAGGACCGAAGCTATGATACGATATTTTCGGGATTTCACCACGGGGCCTGTGATAAGGCTCATTAATAAGAAAAAGAAATGCATGAAAATTTTAAATTAATTTCAAATCCCATAAATTTTGAAGCTTTTTTCATTTTTTTTTAGATACATACCTAATTGAAAATACAAAAATAAAACAATTACCAAATTACCACAAGACAAGACCATGAATTTCAGTAATTATACGATAATTTTATTTAACATGTATGTATGTCAAGCCTTACCTATTTTTATTTTTAGATTTTCAATTAGGAACAAATATAGAAATGGCGACAAGATTCATGGGATTAGGTAAATAATAGAAATTATTAATAATCAATGCATGCTTAAGCTTTCATTTTTCAGATTATTCTGCAATTGCAATCGCGTTCAACGATGAATTCGATGACAAAATCGAGGAAGATATCCCGGTTGCAACGAGCAAAAACATCGA
Source organism: Dasysyrphus tricinctus (assembly GCA_963921185.1). NCBI lineage: Eukaryota > Metazoa > Arthropoda > Insecta > Diptera > Syrphidae > Dasysyrphus > Dasysyrphus tricinctus. The sequence goes on along the minus strand of OY992530.1, from coordinate 75,932,141 downwards.
CGGCACAATCATCGAAACGAAAACGGCAAAAAAAGTTACATTTTTCGATGATTTTATCGTCGATGTAACCAATAAAATTCTCGACGATGTTTTAGACGATATCGCGGACCTTGAAAAAATTTCTACCCGAAATCTTATGAAAACTTCTTCAGCCAGAGAAAGCTTCTGGCATTCAAAATTTTTTGGTTGGACGCGATTATGTAGATTTTCTTCGGCGTTGATTCCAACTTTTTAATTTTTTTTTATATCTTGATTGTTTTTTTTTTTCTTCAATAGATAATTTTTTTAAATTTAAATGACATATTTTCAAAAAAACACTAAATTAAAAAAAAAAAACTAACTGACAAAAACAAAACAAAACAACTTAATTAAATAAAATTTTCTATTTCATGAGTTTTTTCTAATTCCAATTGTATTTATTTCCTTAGCAAAAATAACTTACATAAATATATACCTTTAAACGTTATTGCTATTGTTATTTTTTTTATTAGATAAATGGAAGGGTGGTAGGTAGGTACCTGCTGTGTAAGTTTTGGCCAAAATCGAGGTAAGAAAATTGAAAAGAAATAAATTAAATAAGATTATTTTCAGTCATCAGCGTTAACTGTTTTTCTGTTATTTTAATACCATAACTGCCACTAACTCCAAATGGAACATTCAACTCAAGTGAATAAAAACCTGGTTCGAAGATCCGACCCTTACCAAACTGCTTGGTAACCTGAAGTTTAAAATGCGTTCTTACTTTTAGTAACATGCACCGTATATTGAATCCGATGAATGAGCTGCGGAGGGAACCAAACTCAATTTTGACATTTCGCTTCAGTAAAAATGTCAATATTGAGACTCATTCCCTCCGCAGCCCATCCATCGGATTCTGTAATCGGTGTGATAAGCTATTAATGAACACAGAGAAGCTATAGTTAGGCACTCCAATGGCTTCTTTGTGTCCAGTAATAGGTTATAACTCCATATTTATACTAAATTCTAGATATCAGCGAACACCACCCGATACCATACAGCTCAAAATTCAATACTTCCAATCCTTAGCTTCCCAAAAGATTAACTTAACTTTTTAAATTCTTTTGAAATTAGGAGTTAAATGGAACTTCGAACTTATTTTTAGCCTGCATTTTAAGACCTGTAAATTCTATTTTTAAAATAGTTGACTACTAAATAAACAAATACTGAATACAAGTTTAGGTAAAGGTACAAGAGTTAAGACCGGCACAATAAGCAGTTCGTCTTTATTAAAAGACAAACTGTACTGTATATATATATACAACTTACAAAAAGGCATGTTTTCATTCAAAACATTAAATACAAATTCACTAAGACCCTCAGCAACAGCTCACTGTAGCCCATTTTCGAAATTGTCCGCCACAACTGCCAGGGGGCAGTTCGCGGATAGCTCCACATCTTAATTTGTTCATATTATATCTTTGTGTCTATGTGCCAAATTTGGTGCTTATATCAAAAAGTGCATAATAGGTTATCTAATCCGCTATACTAATTACTACTTCAATATTAAAACATTTTATAGGACTGAAACGCAAGTTCGTCGGAACTATTTCTGAACATTAGACGAATGTCTTATACCATATCAGGACGCCAGAATTGTTTAAATGCATCACCTTTCATCACATATAGCGCTTCCAAGGGCCCAGACACGGCTCTATGTAGAGTAAAGGATCATATCCTTGGGCTCTGGGAGTATTATCTCCAATGGGGAATAAAATTCAAGCTCAAGAATTGTCCCTATTCACAAATACATTAACTAAGATGCTGAGAAAGATGCCAACCCATCCCAGCCCTTTTATTAATTTACTTACAGGAAACTCACCCACAGACGACCGATATCGCCAGGTATCCTTGATGGATCTAGCTTTTGGATAGCTATGGGAGATAGCTTTGGGAACTTCTACGATGCTGCAGGATCGCAGCACAACAGAAGTTGAAGCCACCAAGCAACCAAACCAACCAACAACCGACACGGAGCTAAAAATTTTTCAGCATTATCATCACCACACCCATCAACGAAAGTCAGCACTGCTCAGCCGACCTATATTTAAGTAAAACTTACTCTTAGACTTAAGAAACTTTGCAATACAACAATGTAAAAACTAAATGTAACCAACTTAACCAAGCAGAGCCCCTATTATGTGCTCGCAGATTAAAATAAATAAATAATTGTAAATAGATAGTACCTAACTAGCCAATGTAACAACCTTCTGAGCATAAATCAAAATATGGTATGTATGTTAGATGCACATCTTGATGAAATCACCCCTGTCAAAACTGGAAAGTGAAATCGAGATCAGAAAGGAAAAAGGAATTGAGCCCAGACGACTGTCCGAATTTAGTTCTATTTTTTTAAAACTTCGGAAAGTTACATACATTCACATGTTTATCTTTTTAATTTTCTCGCGCTCCCATACGCATATTAAAAGCTTTCGAAACCAACCCGAAACATTCCGATCTACAATAAAACTTTCGTTTTTGTTGTAGCTTTGCTCTTTGCTAGCGATGTCACATCGCGCCCTCCTCCTGTTAATCGACATGTGAATTATTTTTGGCAGGCAAAACTTTTCCTTGTCGTCCGAATGTTTCGCGTTGGCTTGTTAGAACCTAAATAATTATTGGGGGAACCTTAAAAACTTTGGGATGGAAAGAACAATTTTTTGCTGGTTGGTTGAAGGTTGCATTTTCATAGGAATTACATTAATCTGGATGTTTCTTTTTCTTCTCTTTTATTGCGGATCCAACACAACAAAAAATATAGGTTGACTGACAGGTTCAAATACAATTGAAAATAAATTGATAGGTGAAAAAAAAATGTCAATCGAATATTTCACTTTAATTTTGTTTTTTTTAATTTATTCGTAGTAGCCTTAGAAATTTTATTTTTCTATATAAGCTACGAAAATTAAAAAAAATATTCATTACGAAAAAAAAAATTGAGCGAGAAACATCTCGAGCTGATCAAATAAATTTTTCAAGAAAAAGACATACCAAATAGAACAAAACAAAACCCATAAACACTAACCATAAACTAACATTATTACGTATAGGTAATAAATAAAATATTTAATTTGGTTTAGTTAAGTTAAGATTCAATTCTTTCTTTTAATTATTAAATATTCAGCCTTATTACATGGCTTATCATACAACGAATCCCCAAAAAAAGTATCATAGCTTCCGCCGTAGCAGAAATTCTATCAAAATATTTCTGCTAGGACCGAAGCTATGATACGATATTTTCGGGATTTCACCACGGGGCCTGTGATAAGGCTCATTAATAAGAAAAAGAAATGCATGAAAATTTTAAATTAATTTCAAATCCCATAAATTTTGAAGCTTTTTTCAATTTTTTTTAGATACATACCTAATTGAAAATACAAAAATAAAACAATTACCAAATTACCACAAGACAAGACCATGAATTTCAGTAATTATACGATAATTTTATTTAACATGTATGTATGTCAAGCCTTACCTATTTTTATTTTTAGATTTTCAATTAGGAACAAATATAGAAATGGCGACAAGATTCATGGGATTAGGTAAATAATAGAAATTATTAATAATCAATGCATGCTTAAGCTTTCATTTTTCAGATTATTCTGCAATTGCAATCGCGGTCAACGATGAATTCGATGACAAAATCGAGGAAGATATCCCGGTTGCAACGAGCAAAAACATCGACGGCACAATCATCGAAACGAAAACGGCAAAAAAAGTTACATTTTTCGATGATTTTATCGTCGATGTAACCAATAAAATTCTCGACGATGTTTTAGACGATATCGCGGACCTTGAAAAAATTTCTACCCGAAATCTTATGAAAACTTCTTCAGCCAGAGAAAGCTTCTGGCATTCAAAATTTTTTGGTTGGACGCGATTATGTAGATTTTCTTCGGCGTTGATTCCAACTTTTTAATTTTTTTTTATATCTTGATTGTTTTTTTTTTCTTCAATAGATAATTTTTTTTAATTTGAATGACATATTTTCAAAAAAACACTAAATTAAAAAAAAAAAAACTAACTGACAAAAACAAAACAAAACAACTTAATTAAATAAAATTTTCTATTTCATGAGTTTTTTCTAATTCCAATTGTATTTATTTCCTTAGCAAAAATAACTTACATTAATATATACCTTTAAACGTTATTGCTATTGTTATTTTTTTTATTAGATAAATGGAAGGGTGGTAGGTAGGTACCTGCTGTGTAAGTTTTGGCCAAAATCGAGGTAAGAAAATTGAAAAGAAATAAATTAAATAAGATTATTTTCAGTCATCAGCGTTAACTGTTTTTCTGTTATTTTAATACCATAACTGCCACTAACTCCAAATAGAACATTCAACTCAAGTGAATAAAAACCTGGTTCGAAGATCCGACCCTTACCAAACTGCTTGGTAACCTGAAGTTTAAAATGCGTTCTTACTTTTAGTAACATGCACCGTATATTGAATCCGATGAATGAGCTGCGGAGGGAACCAAACTCAATTTTGACATTTCGCTTCAGTAAAAATGTCAATATTGAGACTCATTCCCTCCGCAGCCCATCCATCGGATTCTGTAATCGGTGTGATAAGCTATTAATGAACACAGAGAAGCTATAGTTAGGCACTCCAATGGCTTCTTTGTGTCCAGTAATAGGTTATAACTCCATATTTATACTAAATTCTAGATATCAGCGAACACCACCCGATACCATACAGCTCAAAATTCAATACTTCCAATCCTTAGCTTCCCAAAAGATTAACTTAACTTTTTAAATTCTTTTGAAATTAGGAGTTAAATGGAACTTCGAACTTATTTTTAGCCTGCATTTTAAGACCTGTAAATTCTATTTTTAAAATAGTTGACTACTAAATAAACAAATACTGAATACAAGTTTAGGTAAAGGTACAAGAGTTAAGACCGGCACAATAAGCAGTTCGTCTTTATTAAAAGACAAACTGTACTGTATATATATATACAACTTACAAAAAGGCATGTTTTCATTCAAAACATTAAATACAAATTCACTAAGACCCTTAGCAACAGCTCACTGTCGCCCATTTTCGAAATTGTCCGCCACAACTGCCAGGGGGCAGTTCGCGGATAGCTCCACATCTTAATTTGTACATATTATATCTTTGTGTCTATGTGCCAAATTTGGTGCTTATATCAAAAAGTGCATAATAGGTTATCTAATCCGCTATACTAATTACTACTTCAATATTAAAACATTTTATAGAACTGAAACGCAAGTTCGTCGGAACTATTTCTGAACATTAGACGAATGTCTTATACCATATCAGGACGCCAGAATTGTTTAAATGCATCACCTTTCATCACATATAGAGCTTCCAAGGGCCCAGACACGGCTCTATGTAGAGTAAAGGATCATATCCTTGGGCTCTGGGAGTATTATCTCCAATGGGGAATAAAAATCAAGCTGAAGAATTGTCCCTATTGACAAATACATTAACTAAGATGCTGAGAAAGATGCCAACCCATCCTAGCCCTTTTATTAATTTACTTACAGGAAACTCACCCACAGACGACCGATATCGCCAGGTATCCTTGATGGATCTAGCTTTTGGAATAGCTATGGGAGATAGCTTTGGGAACTTCTACGATGCTGCAGGATCGCAGCACAACAGAAGTTGAAGCCACCAAGCAACCAAACCAACCAACAACCGACACGGAGCTAAAAATTTTTCAGCATTATCATCACCACACCCATCAACGAAAGTCAGCACTGCTCAGCCGACCTATATTTAAGTAAAACTTACTCTTAGACTTAAGAAACTTTGCAATACAACAATGTAAAAACTAAATGTAACCAACTTAACCAAGCAGAGCCCCTATTATGTGCTCGCAGATTAAAATAAATAAATAATTGTAAATAGATAGTACCTAACTAGCCAATGTAACAACCTTCTGAGCATAAATCAAAATATGGTATATATGTTAGATGCACATCTTGATGAAATCACCCCTGTCAAAACTGGAAAGTGAAATCGAGATCAGAAAGGAAAAAGGAATTGAGCCCAGACGACTGTCCGAATTTAGTTCTATTTTTTTAAAACTTCGGAAAGTTACATACATTCACATGTTTATCTTTTTAATTTTCTCGCGCTCCCATACGCATATTAAAAGCTTTCGAAACCAACCCGAAACATTCCGATCTACAATAAAACTTTCGTTTTTGTTGTAGCTTTGCTCTTTGCTAGCGATGTCACATCGCGCCCTCCTCCTGTTAATCGACATGTGAATTATTTTTGGCAGGCAAAACTTTTCCTTGTCGTCCGAATGTTTCGCGTTGGCTTGTTAGAACCTAAATAATTATTGGGGGAACCTTAAAAAATTTGGGATGGAAAGAACAATTTTTTGCTGGTTGGTTGAAGGTTGCATTTTCATAGGAATTACATTAATCTGGATGTTTCTTTTTCTTCTCTTTTATTGCGGATCCAACACAACAAAAAATATAGGTTGACTGACAGGTTCAAATACAATTGAAAATAAATTGATAGGTGAAAAAAAATGTCAATCGAATATTTCACTTTAATTTTGTTTTTTTTAATTTATTCGTAGTAGCCTTAGAAATTTTATTTTTCTATATAAGCTACGAAAATTAAAAAAAATATTCATTACGAAAAAAAAAATTGAGCGAGAAACATCTCGAGCTGATCAAATAAATTTTTCAAGAAAAAGACATACCAAATAGAACAAAACAAAACCCATAAACTCTAACCATAAACTAACATTATTACGTATAGGTAATAAATAAAATATTTAATTTGGTTTAGTTAAGTTATTTTAAGTTAAGATTCAATTCTTTCTTTTAATTATTAAATATTCAGCCTTATTACATGGCTTATCATACAACGAATCCCCAAAAAAAGTATCATAGCTTCCGCCGTAGCAGAAATTCTATCAAAATATTTCTGCTAGGACCGAAGCTATGATACGATATTTTCGGGATTTCACCACGGGGCCTGTGATAAGGCTCATTAATAAGAAAAAGAAATGCATGAAAATTTTAAATTAATTTCAAATCCCATAAATTTTGAAGCTTTTTTCAATTTTTTTTAGATACATACCTAATTGAAAATACAAAAATAAAACAATTACCAAATTACCACAAGACAAGACCATGAATTTCAGTAATTATACGATAATTTTATTTAACATGTATGTATGTCAAGCCTTACCTATTTTTATTTTTAGATTTTCAATTAGGAACAAATATAGAAATGGCGACAAGATTCATGGGATTAGGTAAATAATAGAAATTATTAATAATCAATGCATGCTTAAGCTTTCATTTTTCAGATTATTCTGCAATTGCAATCGCGTTCAACGATGAATTCGATGACAAAATCGAGGAAGATATCCCGGTTGCAACGAGCAAAAACATCGACGGCACAATCATCGAAACGAAAACGGCAAAAAAAGTTACATTTTTCGATGATTTTATCGTCGATGTAACCAATAAAATTCTCGACGATGTTTTAGACGATATCGCGGACCTTGAAAAAATTTCTACCCGAAATCTTATGAAAACTTCTTCAGCCAGAGAAAGCTTCTGGCATTCAAAATTTTTTGGTTGGACGCGATTATGTAGATTTTCTTCGGCGTTGATTCCAACTTTTTAAATTTTTTTTATATCTTGATTGTTTTTTTTTTTCTTCAATAGATAATTTTTTTAAATTTAAATGACATATTTTCAAAAAAACACTAAATTAAAAAAAAAAAACTAACTGACAAAAACAAAACAAAACAACATAATTCAATAAAATTTTCTATTTCATGAGTTTTTTCTAATTCCAATTGTATTTATTTCCTTAGCAAAAATAACTTACATTAATATATACCTTTTAACGTTATTGCTATTGATATTTTTTTTATTAGATAAATGGAAGGGTGGTAGGTAGGTACCTGCTGTGTAAGTTTTGGCCAAAATCGAGGTAAGAAAATTGAAAAGAAATAAATTAAATAAGATTATTTTCAGTCATCAGCGTTAACTGTTTTTCTGTTATTTTAATACCATAACTGCCACTAACTCCAAATAGAACATTCAACTCAAGTGAATAAAAACCTGGTTCGAAGATCCGACCCTTACCAAACTGCTTAGTAACCTGAAGTTTAAAATGCGTTCTTACTTTTAGTAACATGCACCGTATATTGAATCCGATGAATGAGCTGCGGAGGGAACCAAACTCAATTTTGACATTTCGCTTCAGTAAAAATGTCAATATTGAGACTCATTCCCTCCGCAGCCCATCCATCGGATTCTGTAATCGGTGTGATAAGCTATTAATGAACACAGAGAAGCTATAGTTAGGCACTCCAATGGCTTCTTTGTGTCCAGTAATAGGTTATAACTCCATATTTATACTAAATTCTAGATATCAGCGAACACCACCCGATACAGCTCAAAATTCAATACTTCCAATCCTTAGCTTCCCAAAATATTAACTTAACTTTTTAAATTCTTTTGAAATTAGGAGTTAAATGGAACTTCGAACTTATTTTTAGCCTGCATTTTAAGACCTGTAAATTCTATTTTTAAAATAGTTGACTACTAAATAAACAAATACTGAATACAAGTTTAGGTAAAGGTACAAGAGTTAAGACCGGCACAATAAGCAGTTCGTCTTTATTAAAAGACAAACTGTACTGTATATATATATACAACTTACAAAAAGGCATGTTTTCATTCAAAACATTAAATACAAATTCTCTAAGATCCTCAGCAACAGCTCACTGTCGCCCATTTTCGAAATTGTACGCGACAACTGCCAGGGGGCAGTTCGCGGATAGCTCCACATCTTAATTTGTTCATATTATATCTTTGTGTCTATGTGCCAAATTTGGTGCTTATATCAAAAAGTGCATAATAGGTTATCTAATCCGCTATACTAATTACTACTTCAATATTAAAACATTTTATAGAACTGAAACGCAAGTTCGTCGGAACTATTTCTGAACATTAGACGAATGTCTTATACCATATCAGGACGCCAGAATTGTTTAAATGCATCACCTTTCATCACATATAGCGCTTCCAAGGGCCCAGACACGGCTCTATGTAGAGTAAAGGATCATATCCTTGGGCTCTGGGATATATCCGATATCGCCAGGTATCCTTGATGGATCTAGCTTTTGTAATAGCTATGGGAGATAGCTTTGGGAACTTCTACGATGCTGCAGGATCGCAGCACAACAGAAGTTGAAGCCACCAAGCAACCAAACCAACCAACAACCGACACGGAGCTAAAAATTTTTCAGCATTATCATCACCACACCCATCAACGAAAGTCAGCACTGCTCAGCCGACCTATATTTAAGTAAAACTTACTCTTAGACTTAAGAAACTTTGCAATACAACAATGTAAAAACTAAATGTAACCAACTTAACCAAGCAGAGCCCCTATTATGTGCTCGCAGATTAAAATAAATAAATAATTGTAAATAGATAGTACCTAACTAGCCAATGTAACAACCTTCTGAGCATAAATCAAAATATGGTATGTAGGTATGTTAGATGCACATCTTGATGAAATCACCCCTGTCAAAACTGGAAAGTGAAATCGAGATCAGAAAGGAAAAAGGAATTGAGCCCAGACGACTGTCCGAATTTAGTTCTATTTTTTTAAAACTTCGGAAAGTTACATACATTCACATGTTTATCTTTTTAATTTTCTCGCGCTCCCATACGCATATTAAAAGCTTTCAAAACCAACCCGAAACATTCCGATCTACAATAAAACTTTCGTTTTTGTTGTAGCTTTGCTCTTTGCTAGCGATGTCACATCGCGCCCTCCTCCCGTTAATCGACATGTGAATTATTTTTGACAGGCAAAACTTTTCCTTGTCGTCCGAATGTTTCGCGTTGGCTTGTTAGAACCTAAATAATTATTGGGGGAACCTTAAAAACTTTGGGATGGAAAGAACAATTTTTTGCTGGTTGGTTGAAGGTTGCATTTTCATAGGAATTACATTAATCTGGATGTTTCTTTTTCTTCTCTTTTATTGCGGATCCAACACAACAAAAAATATAGGTTGACTGACAGGTTCAAATACAATTGAAAATAAATTGATAGGTGAAAAAAAAATGTCAATCGAATATTTCACTTTAATTTTGTTTTTTTTTTAATTTATTCGTAGTAGCCTTAGAAATTTTATTTTTCTATATAAGCTACGAAAATTAAAAAAAATATTCATTACGAAAAAAAAAATTGAGCGAGAAACATCTCGAGCTGATTAAATAATTTTTTTCAAGAAAAAGACTTACAAAATAGAACAAAACAAAACCCATAAACACTAACCATAAACTAACATTATTACGTATAGGTAATAAATAAAATATTTAATTTGGTTTAGTTAAGTTAATTTAAGTTAAGATTTAATTCTTTCTTTTTATTATTAAATATCCAGCCTTATTACATGGCCCATCATACAACGAATCCCCAAAAAAAGTATCATAGCTTCCGCCGTAGCAGAAGTTCTATCAAAATATTTCTGCTAGGACCGAAGCTATGATACGATATTTTCGGGATTTCACCACGGGGCCTGTGATAAGGCTCATTAATAAGAAAAAGAAATGCATGAAAATTTTAAATTAATTTCAAATCCCATAAATTTTGAAGCTTTTTTCAATTTTTTTTAGATACATACCTAATTGAAAATACAAAAATAAAACAATTACCAAATTACCACAAGACAAGACCATGAATTTCAGTAATTATACGATAATTTTATTTAACATGTATGTATGTCAAGCCTTACCTATTTTTATTTTTAGATTTTCAATTAGGAACAAATATAGAAATGGCGACAAGATTCATGGGATTAGGTAAATAATAGAAATTATTAATAATCAATGCATGCTTAAGCTTTCATTTTTCAGATTATTCTGCAATTGCAATCGCGTTCAGCGATGAATTCGATGACAAAATCGAGGAAGATATCCCGGTTGCAACGAGCAAAAACATCGACGGCACAATCATCGAAACGAAAACGGCAAAAAAAGTTACATTTTTCGATGATTTTATCGTCGATGTAACCAATAAAATTCTCGACGATGTTTTAGACGATATCGCGGACCTTGAAAAAATGTCTACCCGAAATCTTATGAAAACTTCTTCAGCCAGAGAAAGCTTCTGGCATTCAAAATTTTTTGGTTGGACGCGATTATGTAGATTTTCTTCGGCGTTGATTCCAACTTTTTAAATTTTTTTTATATCTTGATTGTTTTTTTTTTTTCTTCAATAGATAATTTTTTTAAATTTAAATGACATATTTTCAAAAAAACACTAAATTAAAAAAAAAAAACTAACTGACAAAAACAAAACAAAACAACTTAATTAAATAAAATTTTCTATTTCATGAGTTTTTTCTAATTCCAATTGTATTTATTTCCTTAGCAAAAATAACTTACATAAATATATACCTTTAAACGTTATTGCTATTGTTATTTTTTTATTAGATAAATGGAAGGGTGGTAGGTAGGTACCTGCTGTGTAAGTTTTGGCCAAAATCGAGGTAAGAAAATTGAAAAGAAATAAATTAAATAAGATTATTTTCAGTCATCAGCGTTAACTGTTTTTCTGTTATTTTAATACCATAACTGCCACTAACTCCAAATGGAACATTCAACTCAAGTGAATAAAAACCTGGTTCGAAGATCCGACCCTTACCAAACTGCTTGGTAACCTGAAGTTTAAAATGCGTTCTTACTTTTAGTAACATGCACCGTATATTGAATCCGATGAATGAGCTGCGGAGGGAACCAAACTCAATTTTGACATTTCGCTTCAGTAAAAATGTCAATATTGAGACTCATTCCCTCCGCAGCCCATCCATCGGATTCTGTAATCGGTGTGATAAGCTATTAATGAACACAGAGAAGCTATAGTTAGGCACTCCAATGGCTTCTTTGTGTCCAGTAATAGGTTATAACTCCATATTTATACTAAATTCTAGATATCAGCGAACACCACCCGATACCATACAGCTCAAAATTCAATACTTCCAATCCTTAGCTTCCCAAAAGATTAACTTAACTTTTAAAATTCTTTTGAAATTAGGAGTTAAATGGAACTTCGAACTTATTTTTAGCCTGCATTTTAAGACCTGTAAATTCTATTTTTAAAATAGTTGACTACTAAATAAACAAATACTGAATACAAGTTTAGGTAAAGGTACAAGAGTTAAGACCGGCACAATAAGCAGTTCGTCTTTATTAAAAGACAAACTGTACTGTATATATATATACAACTTACAAAAAGGCATGTTTTCATTCAAAACATTAAATACAAATTCACTAAGACCCTCAGCAACAGCTCACTGTCGCCCATTTTCGAAATTGTCCGCCACAACTGCCAGGGGGCAGTTCGCGGATAGCTCCACATCTTAATTTGTTCATATTATATCTTTGTGTCTATGTGCCAAATTTGGTGCTTATATCAAAAAGTGCATAATAGGTTATCTAATCCGCTATACTAATTACTACTTCAATATTAAAACATTTTATAGAACTGAAACGCAAGTTCGTCGGAACTATTTCTGAACATTAGACGAATGTCTTATACCATATCAGGACGCCAGAATTGTTTAAATGCATCACCTTTCATCACATATAGCGCTTCCAAGGGCCCAGACACGGCTCTATGTAGAGTAAAGGATCATATCCTTGGGCTCTGGGAGTATTATCTCCAATGGGGAATAAAAATCAAGCTGAAGAATTGTCCCTATTGACAAATACATTAACTAAGATGCTGAGAAAGATACCAACCCATCCCAGCCCTTTTATTAATTTACTTACAGGAAACTCACCCACAGACGACCGATATCGCCAGGTATCCTTGATGGATCTAGCTTTTGGAATAGCTATGGGAGATAGCTTTGGGAACTTCTACGATGCTGCAGGATCGCAGCACAACAGAAGTTGAAGCCACCAAGCAACCAAACCAACCAACAACCGACACGGAGCTAAAAATTTTTCAGCATTATCATCACCACACCCATCAACGAAAGTCAGCACTGCTCAGCCGACCTATATTTAAGTAAAACTTACTCTTAGACTTAAGAAACTTTGCAATACAACAATGTAAAAACTAAATGTAACCAACTTTACCAAGCAGAGCCCCTATTATGTGCTCGCAGATTAAAATAAATAAATAATTGTAAATAGAAAGTACCTAACTAGCCCATGTAACAACCTTCTGAGCATAAATCAAAATATGGTATGTATGTTAGATGCACATCTTGATGAAATCACCCCTGTCAAAACTGCAAAGTGAAATCGAGATCAGAAAGGAAAAAGGAATTGAGCCCAGACGACTGTCCGAATTTAGTTCTATTTTTTTAAAACTTCGGAAAGTTACATACATTCACATGTTTATCTTTTTAATTTTCTCGCGCTCCCATACGCATATTAAAAGCTTTCGAAACCAACCCGAAACATTCCGATCTACAATAAAACTTTCGTTTTTGTTGTAGCTTTGCTCTTTGCTAGCGATGTCACATCGCGCCCTCCTCCTGTTAATCGACATGTGAATTATTTTTGGCAGGCAAAACTTTTCCTTGTCGTCCGAATGTTTCGCGTTGGCTTGTTAGAACCTAAATAATTATTGGGGGAACCTTAAAAACTTTGGGATGGAAAGAACAATTTTTTGCTGGTTGGTTGAAGGTTGCATTTTCATAGGAATTACATTAATCTGGATGTTTCTTTTTCTTCTCTTTTATTGCGGATCCAACACAACAAAAAATATAGGTTGACTGACAGGTTCAAATACAATTGAAAATAAATTGATAGGTGAAAAAAAATGTCAATCGAATATTTCACTTTAATTTTGTTTTTTTTAATTTATTCGTAGTAGCCTTAGAAATTTTATTTTTCTATATAAGCTACGAAAATTAAAAAAAATATTCATTACGAAAAAAAAAATTGAGCGAGAAACATCTCGAGCTGATTAAATAATTTTTTTCAAGAAAAAGACTTACAAAATAGAACAAAACAAAACCCATAAACACTAACCATAAACTAACATTATTACGTATAGGTAATAAATAAAATATTTAATTTGGTTTAGTTAAGTTATTTTAAGTTAAGATTTAATTCTTTCTTTTAATTATTAAATATTCAGCCTTATTACATGGCTTATCATACAACGAATCCCCAAAAAAAGTATCATAGCTTCCGCCGTAGCAGAAATTCTATCAAAATATTTCTGCTAGGACCGAAGCTATGATACGATATTTTCGGGATTTCACCACGGGGCCTGTGATAAGGCTCATTAATAAGAAAAAGAAATGCATGAAAATTTTAAATTAATTTCAAATCCCATAAATTTTGAAGCTTTTTTCAATTTTTTTTAGATACATACCTAATTGAAAATACAAAAATAAAACAATTACCAAATTACCACAAGACAAGACCATGAATTTCAGTAATTATACGATAATTTTATTTAACATGTATGTATGTCAAGCCTTACCTATTTTTATTTTTAGATTTTCAATTAGGAACAAATATAGAAATGGCGACAAGATTCATGGGATTAGGTAAATAATAGAAATTATTAATAATCGATGCATGCTTAAGCTTTCATTTTTCAGATTATTCTGCAATTGCAATCGCGTTCAACGATGAATTCGATGACAAAATCGAGGAAGATATCCCGGTTGCAACGAGCAAAAACATCGACGGCACAATCATCGAAACGAAAACGGCAAAAAAAGTTACATTTTTCGATGATTTTATCGTCGATGTAACCAATAAAATTCTCGACGATGTTTTAGACGATATCGCGGACCTTGAAAAAATTTCTACCCGAAATCTTATGAAAACTTCTTCAGCCAGAGAAAGCTTCTGGCATTCAAAATTTTTTGGTTGGACGCGATTATGTAGATTTTCTTCGGCGTTGATTCCAACTTTTTAAATTTTTTTTATATCTTGATTGTTTTTTTTTTTTTCTTCAATAGATAATTTTTTTTAATTTGAATGACATATTTTCAAAAAAACACTAAATTAAAAAAAAAAAACTAACTGACAAAAACAAAACAAAACAACTTAATTCAATAAAATTTTCTATTTCATGAGTTTTTTCTAATTCCAATTGTATTTATTTCCTTAGCAAAAATAACTTACATAAATATATACCTTTAAACGTTATTGCTATTGTTATTTTTTTTTTAAATAAATGGAAGGGTGGTAGGTAGGTACCTGCTGTGTAAGTTTTGGCCAAAATCGAGGTAAGAAAATTGAAAAGAAATAAATTAAATAAGATTATTTTCAGTCATCAGCGTTAACTGTTTTTCTGTTATTTTAATACCATAACTGCCACTAACTCCAAATAGAACATTCAACTCAAGTGAATAAAAACCTGGTTCGAAGATCCGACCCTTACCAAACTGCTTGGTAACCTGAAGTTTAAAATGCGTTCTTACTTTTAGTAACATGCACCGTATATTGAATCCGATGAATGAGCTGCGGAGGGAACCAAACTCAATTTTGACATTTCGCTTCAGTAAAAATGTCAATATTGAGACTCATTCCCTCCGCAGCCCATCCATCGGATTCTGTAATCGGTGTGATAAGCTATTAATGAACACAGAGAAGCTATAGTTAGGCACTCCAATGGCTTCTTTGTGTCCAGTAATAGGTTATAACTCCATATTTATACTAAATTCTAGATATCAGCGAACACCACCCGATACCATACAGCTCAAAATTCAATACTTCCAATCCTTAGCTTCCCAAAAGATTAACTTAACTTTTTAAATTCTTTTGAAATTAGGAGTTAAATGGAACTTCGAACTTATTTTTAGCCTGCATTTTAAGACCTGTAAATTCTATTTTTAAAATAGTTGACTACTAAATAAACAAATACTGAATACAAGTTTAGGTAAAGGTACAAGAGTTAAGACCGGCACAATAAGCAGTTCGTCTTTATTAAAAGACAAACTGTACTGTATATATATATACAACTTACAAAAAGGCATGTTTTCATTCAAAACATTAAATACAAATTCACTAAGACCCTCAGCAACAGCTCACTGTCGCCCATTTTCGAAATTGTCCGCCACAACTGCCAGGGGGCAGTTCGCGGATAGCTCCACATCTTAATTTGTTCATATTATATCTTTGTGTCTATGTGCCAAATTTGGTGCTTATATCAAAAAGTGCATAATAGGTTATCTAATCCGCTATACTAATTACTACTTCAATATTAAAACATTTTATAGAACTGAAACGCAAGTTCGTCGGAACTATTTCTGAACATTAGACGAATGTCTTATACCATATCAGGACGCCAGAATTGTTTAAATGCATCACCTTTCATCACATATAGCGCTTCCAAGGGCCCAGACACGGCTCTATGTAGAGTAAAGGATCATATCCTTGGGCTCTGGGAGTATTATCTCCAATGGGGAATAAAAATCAAGCTCAAGAATTGTCCCTATTCACAAATACATTAACTAAGATGCTGAGAAAGATGCCAACCCATCCCAGCCCTTTTATTAATTTACTTACAGGAAACTCACCCACAGACGACCGATATCGCCAGGTATCCTTGATGGATCTAGCTTTTGGAATAGCTATGGGAGATAGCTTTGGGAACTTCTACGATGCTGCAGGATCGCAGCACAACAGAAGTTGAAGCCACCAAGCAACCAAACCAACCAACAACCGACACGGAGCTAAAAATTTTTCAGCATTATCATCACCACACCCATCAACGAAAGTCAGCACTGCTCAGCCGACCTATATTTAAGTAAAACTTACTCTTAGACTTAAGAAACTTTGCAATACAACAATGTAAAAACTAAATGTAACCAACTTAACCAAGCAGAGCCCCTATTATGTGCTCGCAGATTAAAATAAATAAATAATTGTAAATAGATAGTACCTAACTAGCCAATGTAACAACCTTCTGAGCATAAATCAAAATATGGTATGTATGTTAGATGCACATCTTGATGAAATCACCCCTGTCAAAACTGGAAAGTGAAATCGAGATCAGAAAGGAAAAAGGAATTGAGCCCAGACGACTGTCCGAATTTAGTTCTATTTTTTTAAAACTTCGGAAAGTTACATACATTCACATGTTTATCTTTTTAATTTTCTCGCGCTCCCATACGCATATTAAAAGCTTTCGAAACCAACCCGAAACATTCCGATCTACAATAAAACTTTCGTTTTTGTTGTAGCTTTGCTCTTTGCTAGCGATGTCACATCGCGCCCTCCTCCTGTTAATCGACATGTGAATTATTTTTGGCAGGCAAAACTTTTCCTTGTCGTCCGAATGTTTCGCGTTGGCTTGTTAGAACCTAAATAATTATTGGGGGAACCTTAAAAACTTTGGGATGGAAAGAACAATTTTTTGCTGGTTGGTTGAAGGTTGCATTTTCATAGGAATTACATTAATCTGGATGTTTCTTTTTCTTCTCTTTTATTGCGGATCCAACACAACAAAAAATATAGGTTGACTGACAGGTTCAAATACAATTGAAAATAAATTGATAGGTGAAAAAAAATGTCAATCGAATATTTCACTTTAATTTTGTTTTTTTTTAATTTATTCGTAGTAGCCTTAGAAATTTTATTTTTCTATATAAGCTACGAAAATTAAAAAAAATATTCATTACGAAAAAAAAAATTGAGCGAGAAACATCTCGAGCTGATTAAATAATTTTTTTCAAGAAAAAGACTTACAAAATAGAACAAAACAAAACCCATAAACACTAACCATAAACTAACATTATTACGTATAGGTAATAAATAAAATATTTAATTTGGTTTAGTTAAGTTAATTTAAGTTAAGATTTAATTCTTTCTTTTTATTATTAAATATCCAGCCTTATTACATGGCCCATCATACAACGAATCCCCAAAAAAAGTATCATAGCTTCCGCCGTAGCAGAAATTCTATCAAAATATTTCTGCTAGGACCGAAGCTATGATACGATATTTTCGGGATTTCACCACGAGGTCTGTGATAAGGCTCATTAATAAGAAAAAGAAATGCATGAAAATTTTAAATTAATTTCAAATCCCATAAATTTTGAAGCTTTTTTCAATTTTTTTTAGATACATAATTGAAAATACAAAAATAAAACAAAGACCACAAGACAAGACCATGAATTTCAGTAATTATACGATTATTTTATTTAACATGTATGTATGTCAAGCCCTACCTATTTTTATTTTTAGATTTTCAATTAGGAACAAATATAGAAATGGCGACAAGATTCATGGGATTAGGTAAATAATAGAAATTATTAATAATCAATGCATGCTTAAGCTTTCATTTTTCAGATTATTCTGCAATTGCAATCGCGTTCAACGATGAATTCGAAGACAAAATCGAGGAAGATATCCCGGTTGCAACGAGCAAAAACATCGACGGCACAATCATCGAAACGAAAACGGCAAAAAAAGTTACATTTTTCGATGATTTTATCGTCGATGTAACCAATAAAATTCTCGACGATGTTTTAGACGAAATCACGGACCTTGAAAAAATTTCTACCCGAAATCTTATGAAAACTTCTTCAGCCAGAGAAAGCTTCTGGCATTCAAAATTTTTTGGTTGGACGCGATTATGTAGATTTTCTTCGGCGTTGATTCCAACTTTTTAAATTTTTTTTATATCTTGATTGTTTTTTCTTTTCTTCAATAGATAATTTTTTTTAATTTGAATGACATATTTTCAAAAAAACACTAAATTAAAAAAAAAAACTAACTGACAAAAACAAAACAAAACAACTTAATTAAATAAAATTTTCTATTTCATGAGTTTTTTCTAATTCCAATTGTATTTATTTCCTTAGCAAAAATAACTTACATAAATATATACCTTTAAACGTTATTGCTATTGTTATTTTTTTTTTAGATAAATGGAAGGGTGGTAGGTAGGTACCTGCTGTGTAAGTTTTGGCCAAAATCGAGGTAAGAAAATTGAAAAGAAATAAATTAAATAAGATTATTTTCAGTCATCAGCGTTAACTGTTTTTCTGTTATTTTAATACCATAACTGCCACTAACTCCAAATAGAACATTCAACTCAAGTGAATAAAAACCTGGTTCGAAGATCCGACCCTTACCAAACTGCTTGGTAACCTGAAGTTTAAAATGCGTTCTTACTTTTAGTAACATGCACCGTATATTGAATCCGATGAATGAGCTGCGGAGGGAACCAAACTCAATTTTGACATTTCGCTTCAGTAAAAATGTCAATATTGAGACTCATTCCCTCCGCAGCCCATCCATCGGATTCTGTAATCGGTGTGATAAGCTATTAATGAACACAGAGAAGCTATAGTTAGGCACTCCAATGGCTTCTTTGTGTCCAGTAATAGGTTATAACTCCATATTTATACTAAATTCTAGATATCAGCGAACACCACCCGATACCATACAGCTCAAAATTCAATACTTCCAATCCTTAGCTTCCCAAAAGATTAACTTAACTTTTTAAATTCTTTTGAAATTAGGAGTTAAATGGAACTTCGAACTTATTTTTAGCCTGCATTTTAAGACCTGTAAATTCTATTTTTAAAATAGTTGACTACTAAATAAACAAATACTGAATACAAGTTTAGGTAAAGGTACAAGAGTTAAGACCGGCACAATAAGCAGTTCGTCTTTATTAAAAGACAAACTGTACTGTATATATATATACAACTTACAAAAAGGCATGTTTTCATTCAAAACATTAAATACAAATTCACTAAGACCCTCAGCAACAGCTCACTGTCGCCCATTTTCGAAATTGTCCGCCACAACTGCCAGGGGGCAGTTCGCGGATAGCTCCACATCTTAATTTGTTCATATTATATCTTTGTGTCTATGTGCCAAATTTGGTGCTTATATCAAAAAGTGCATAATAGGTTATCTAATCCGCTATACTAATTACTACTTCAATATTAAAACATTTTATAGAACTGAAACGCAAGTTCGTCGGAACTATTTCTGAACATTAGACGAATGTCTTATACCATATCAGGACGCCAGAATTGTTTAAATGCATCACCTTTCATCACATATAGCGCTTCCAAGGGCCCAGACACGGCTCTATGTAGAGTAAAGGATCATATCCTTGGGCTCTGGGAGTATTATCTCCAATGGGGAATAAAAATCAAGCTGAAGAATTGTCCCTATTGACAAATACATTAACTAAGATGCTGAGAAAGATACCAACCCATCCCAGCCCTTTTATTAATTTACTTACAGGAAACTCACCCACAGACGACCGATATCGCCAGGTATCCTTGATGGATCTAGCTTTTGGAATAGCTATGGGAGATAGCTTTGGGAACTTCTACGATGCTGCAGGATCGCAGCACAACAGAAGTTGAAGCCACCAAGCAACCAAACCAACCAACAACCGACACGGAGCTAAAAATTTTTCAGCATTATCATCACCACACCCATCAACGAAAGTCAGCACTGCTCAGCCGACCTATATTTAAGTAAAACTTACTCTTAGACTTAAGAAACTTTGCAATACAACAATGTAAAAACTAAATGTAACCAACTTAACCAAGCAGAGCCCCTATTATGTGCTCGCAGATTAAAATAAATAAATAATTGTAAATAGATAGTACCTAACTAGCCAATGTAACAACCTTCTGAGCATAAATCAAAATATGGTATGTATGTTAGATGCACATCTTGATGAAATCACCCCTGTCAAAACTGGAAAGTGAAATCGAGATCAGAAAGGAAAAAGGAATTGAGCCCAGACGACTGTCCGAATTTAGTTCTATTTTTTTAAAACTTCGGAAAGTTACATACATTCACATGTTTATCTTTTTAATTTTCTCGCGCTCCCATACGCATATTAAAAGCTTTCGAAACCAACCCGAAACATTCCGATCTACAATAAAACTTTCGTTTTTGTTGTAGCTTTGCTCTTTGCTAGCGATGTCACATCGCGCCCTCCTCCTGTTAATCGACATGTGAATTATTTTTGGCAGGCAAAACTTTTCCTTGTCGTCCGAATGTTTCGCGTTGGCTTGTTAGAACCTAAATAATTATTGGGGGAACCTTAAAAACTTTGGGATGGAAAGAACAATTTTTTGCTGGTTGGTTGAAGGTTGCATTTTCATAGGAATTACATTAATCTGGATGTTTCTTTTTCTTCTCTTTTATTGCGGATCCAACACAACAAAAAATATAGGTTGACTGACAGGTTCAAATACAATTGAAAATAAATTGATAGGTGAAAAAAAATGTCAATCGAATATTTCACTTTAATTTTGTTTTTTTTTAATTTATTCGTAGTAGCCTTAGAAATTTTATTTTTCTATATAAGCTACGAAAATTAAAAAAAATATTCATTACGAAAAAAAAAATTGAGCGAGAAACATCTCGAGCTGATTAAATAATTTTTTTCAAGAAAAAGACTTACAAAATAGAACAAAACAAAACCCATAAACACTAACCATAAACTAACATTATTACGTATAGGTAATAAATAAAATATTTAATTTGGTTTAGTTAAGTTAATTTAAGTTAAGATTTAATTCTTTCTTTTTATTATTAAATATCCAGCCTTATTACATGGCCCATCATACAACGAATCCCCAAAAAAAGTATCATAGCTTCCGCCGTAGCAGAAATTCTATCAAAATATTTCTGCTAGGACCGAAGCTATGATACGATATTTTCGGGATTTCACCACGAGGTCTGTGATAAGGCTCATTAATAAGAAAAAGAAATGCATGAAAATTTTAAATTAATTTCAAATCCCATAAATTTTGAAGCTTTTTTCAATTTTTTTTAGATACATAATTGAAAATACAAAAATAAAACAAAGACCACAAGACAAGACCATGAATTTCAGTAATTATACGATTATTTTATTTAACATGTATGTATGTCAAGCCCTACCTATTTTTATTTTTAGATTTTCAATTAGGAACAAATATAGAAATGGCGACAAGATTCATGGGATTAGGTAAATAATAGAAATTATTAATAATCAATGCATGCTTAAGCTTTCATTTTTCAGATTATTCTGCAATTGCAATCGCGTTCAACGATGAATTCGAAGACAAAATCGAGGAAGATATCCCGGTTGCAACGAGCAAAAACATCGACGGCACAATCATCGAAACGAAAACGGCAAAAAAAGTTACATTTTTCGATGATTTTATCGTCGATGTAACCAATAAAATTCTCGACGATGTTTTAGACGAAATCACGGACCTTGAAAAAATTTCTACCCGAAATCTTATGAAAACTTCTTCAGCCAGAGAAAGCTTCTGGCATTCAAAATTTTTTGGTTGGACGCGATTATGTAGATTTTCTTCGGCGTTGATTCCAACTTTTTAAATTTTTTTTATATCTTGATTGTTTTTTTTTTTCTTCAATAGATAATTTTTTTTAATTTGAATGACATATTTTCAAAAAAACACTAAATTAAAAAAAAAAACTAACTGACAAAAACAAAACAAAACAACTTAATTAAATAAAATTTTCTATTTCATGAGTTTTTTCTAATTCCAATTGTATTTATTTCCTTAGCAAAAATAACTTACATAAATATATACCTTTAAACGTTATTGCTATTGTTATTTTTTTTTTAGATAAATGGAAGGGTGGTAGGTAGGTACCTGCTGTGTAAGTTTTGGCCAAAATCGAGGTAAGAAAATTGAAAAGAAATAAATTAAATAAGATTATTTTCAGTCATCAGCGTTAACTGTTTTTCTGTTATTTTAATACCATAACTGCCACTAACTCCAAATAGAACATTCAACTCAAGTGAATAAAAACCTGGTTCGAAGATCCGACCCTTACCAAACTGCTTGGTAACCTGAAGTTTAAAATGCGTTCTTACTTTTAGTAACATGCACCGTATATTGAATCCGATGAATGAGCTGCGGAGGGAACCAAACTCAATTTTGACATTTCGCTTCAGTAAAAATGTCAATATTGAGACTCATTCACTCCGCAGCCCATCCATCGGATTCTGTAATCGGTGTGATAAGCTATTAATGAACACAGAGAAGCTATAGTTAGGCACTCCAATGGCTTCTTTGTGTCCAGTAATAGGTTATAACTCCATATTTATACTAAATTCTAGATATCAGCGAACACCACCCGATACCATACAGCTCAAAATTCAATACTTCCAATCCTTAGCTTCCCAAAAGATTAACTTAACTTTTTAAATTCTTTTGAAATTAGGAGTTAAATGGAACTTCGAACTTATTTTTAGCCTGCATTTTAAGACCTGTAAATTCTATTTTGAAAATAGTTGACTACTAAATAAACAAATACTGAATACAAGTTTAGGTAAAGGTACAAGAGTTAAGACCGGCACAATAAGCAGTTCGTCTTTATTAAAAGACAAACTGTACTGTATATATATATACAACTTACAAAAAGGCATGTTTTCATTCAAAACATTAAATACAAATTCACTAAGACCCTCAGCAACAGCTCACTGTCGCCCATTTTCGAAATTGTCCGCCACAACTGCCAGGGGGCAGTTCGCGGATAGCTCCACATCTTAATTTGTTCATATTATATCTTTGTGTCTATGTGCCAAATTTGGTGCTTATATCAAAAAGTGCATAATAGGTTATCTAATCCGCTATACTAATTACTACTTCAATATTAAAACATTTTATAGAACTGAAACGCAAGTTCGTCGGAACTATTTCTGAACATTAGACGAATGTCTTATACCATATCAGGACGCCAGAATTGTTTAAATGCATCACCTTTCATCACATATAGCGCTTCCAAGGGCCCAGACACGGCTCTATGTAGAGTAAAGGATCATATCCTTGGGCTCTGGGAGTATTATCTCCAATGGGGAATAAAAATCAAGCTGAAGAATTGTCCCTATTGACAAATACATTAACTAAGATGCTGAGAAAGATACCAACCCATCCCAGCCCTTTTATTAATTTACTTACAGGAAACTCACCCACAGACGACCGATATCGCCAGGTATCCTTGATGGATCTAGCTTTTGGAATAGCTATGGGAGATAGCTTTGGGAACTTCTACGATGCTGCAGGATCGCAGCACAACAGAAGTTGAAGCCACCAAGCAACCAAACCAACCAACAACCGACACGGAGCTAAAAATTTTTCAGCATTATCATCACCACACCCATCAACGAAAGTCAGCACTGCTCAGCCGACCTATATTTAAGTAAAACTTACTCTTAGACTTAAGAAACTTTGCAATACAACAATGTAAAAACTAAATGTAACCAACTTAACCAAGCAGAGCCCCTATTATGTGCTCGCAGATTAAAATAAATAAATAATTGTAAATAGATAGTACCTAACTAGCCAATGTAACAACCTTCTGAGCATAAATCAAAATATGGTATGTATGTTAGATGCACATCTTGATGAAATCACCCCTGTCAAAACTGGAAAGTGAAATCGAGATCAGAAAGGAAAAAGGAATTGAGCCCAGACGACTGTCCGAATTTAGTTCTATTTTTTTAAAACTTCGGAAAGTTACATACATTCACATGTTTATCTTTTTAATTTTCTCGCGCTCCCATACGCATATTAAAAGCTTTCGAAACCAACCCGAAACATTCCGATCTACAATAAAACTTTCGTTTTTGTTGTAGCTTTGCTCTTTGCTAGCGATGTCACATCGCGCCCTCCTCCTGTTAATCGACATGTGAATTATTTTTGGCAGGCAAAACTTTTCCTTGTCGTCCGAATGTTTCGCGTTGGCTTGTTAGAACCTAAATAATTATTGGGGGAACCTTAAAAACTTTGGGATGGAAAGAACAATTTTTTGCTGGTTGGTTGAAGGTTGCATTTTCATAGGAATTACATTAATCTGGATGTTTCTTTTTCTTCTCTTTTATTGCGGATCCAACACAACAAAAAATATAGGTTGACTGACAGGTTCAAATACAATTGAAAATAAATTGATAGGTGAAAAAAAATGTCAATCGAATATTTCACTTTAATTTTGTT
The DNA here is from genome assembly GCA_963921185.1 of Dasysyrphus tricinctus. NCBI lineage: Eukaryota > Metazoa > Arthropoda > Insecta > Diptera > Syrphidae > Dasysyrphus > Dasysyrphus tricinctus. The sequence continues at coordinate 75,907,169 of OY992530.1, read as the reverse complement.
TTTTTTAAATTTATTCGTAGTAGCCTTAGAAATTTTATTTTTCTATATAAGCTACGAAAATTAAAAAAAATATTCATTACGAAAAAAAAAATTGAGCGAGAAACATCTCGAGCTGATTAAATAATTTTTTTCAAGAAAAAGACTTACAAAATAGAACAAAACAAAACCCATAAACACTAACCATAAACTAACATTATTACGTATAGGTAATAAGTAAAATATTTAATTTGGTTTAGTTAAGTTTATTTAAGTTAAGATTTAATTCTTTCTTTTTATTATTAAATATCCAGCCTTATTACATGGCCCATCATACAACGAATCCCCAAAAAAAGTATCATAGCTTCCGCCGTAGCAGAAATTCTATCAAAATATTTCTGCTAGGACCGAAGCTATGATACGATATTTTCGGGATTTCACCACGAGGTCTGTGATAAGGCTCATTAATAAGAAAAAGAAATGCATAAAAATTTTAAATTAATTTCAAATCCCATAAATTTTGAAGCTTTTTTCAATTTTTTTTAGATACATAATTGAAAATACAAAAATAAAACAAAGACCACAAGACAAGACCATGAATTTCAGTAATTATACGATTATTTTATTTAACATGTATGTATGTCAAGCCCTAACTATTTTTATTTTTAGATTTTCAATTAGGAACAAATATAGAAATGGCGACAAGATTCATGGGATTAGGTAAATAATAGAAATTATTAATAATCAATGCATGCTTAAGCTTTCATTTTTCAGATTATTCTGCAATTGCAATCGCGTTCAACGATGAATTCGAAGACAAAATCGAGGAAGATATCCCGGTTGCAACGAGCAAAAACATCGACGGCACAATCATCGAAACGAAAACGGCAAAAAAAGTTACATTTTTCGATGATTTTATCGTCGATGTAACCAATAAAATTCTCGACGATGTTTTAGACGAAATCACGGACCTTGAAAAAATTTCTACCCGAAATCTTATGAAAACTTCTTCAGCCAGAGAAAGCTTCTGGCATTCAAAATTTTTTGGTTGGACGCGATTATGTAGATTTTCTTCGGCGTTGATTCCAACTTTTTAAATTTTTTTTATATCTTGATTGTTTTTTTTTTTCTTCAATAGATAATTTTTTTTAATTTGAATGACATATTTTCAAAAAAACACTAAATTAAAAAAAAAAACAAACTGACAAAAACAAAACAAAACAACTTAATTAAATAAAATTTTCTATTTCATGAGTTTTTTCTAATTCCAATTGTATTTATTTCCTTAGCAAAAATAACTTACATAAATATATACCTTTAAACGTTATTGCTATTGTTATTTTTTTTTAGATAAATGGAAGGGTGGTAGGTAGGTACCTGCTGTGTAAGTTTTGGCCAAAATCGAGGTAAGAAAATTGAAAAGAAATAAATTAAATAAGATTATTTTCAGTCATCAGCGTTAACTGTTTTTCTGTTATTTTAATACCATAACTGCCACTAACTCCAAATAGAACATTCAACTCAAGTGAATAAAAACCTGGTTCGAAGATCCGACCCTTACCAAACTGCTTGGTAACCTGAAGTTTAAAATGCGTTCTTACTTTTAGTAACATGCACCGTATATTGAATCCGATGAATGAGCTGCGGAGGGAACCAAACTCAATTTTGACATTTCGCTTCAGTAAAAATGTCAATATTGAGACTCATTCCCTCCGCAGCCCATCCATCGGATTCTGTAATCGGTGTGATAAGCTATTAATGAACACAGAGAAGCTATAGTTAGGCACTCCAATGGCTTCTTTGTGTCCGGTAATAGGTTATAACTCCATATTTATACTAAATTCTAGATATCAGCGAACACCACCCGATACCATACAGCTCAAAATTCAATACTTCCAATCCTTAGCTTCCCAAAAGATTAACTTAACTTTTTAAATTCTTTTGAAATTAGGAGTTAAATGGAACTTCGAACTTATTTTAAGCCTGCATTTTAAGACCTGTAAATTCTATTTTTAAAATAGTTGACTACTAAATAAACAAATACTGTATACAAGTTGAGGTAAAGTTACAAGAGTTAAGACCGGCACAATTAGCAGTTCGTCTTTATTAAAAGATAAACTGTACTGTATATATATATATACAACTTACAAAAAGACATGTTTTCATTCAAAACATTAAATACAAATTCACTAAGACCCTCAGCAACAGCTCACTGTCGCCCATTTTGGAAATTGTCCGCCACAACTGCCCGGGGGCAGTTCGCGGATAGCTCCACATCTTAATTTGTTCATATTATATCTTTGTGTCTATGTACCAAATTTGGTGCTTATATCAAAAAGTGCATAATAGGTTATCTAATCCGCTATACTAATTACTACTTCAATATTAAAACATTTTATAGAACTGAAACGCAAGTTCGTCGGAACTATTTCTGAACATTAGACGAATGTCTTATACCATATCAGGACGCCAGAATTGTTTAAATGCATCACCTTTCATCACATATAGCGCTTCCAAGGGCCCAGACACGGCCCTATGTAGAGTAAAGGATCATATCCTTGGGCTCTGGGAGTATTATCTCCAATGGGGAATAAGAATCAACTCTGTTAAAACAGAGTCTGGCAGGTTTTGTTTTCAGCCTTTGGGAGGGGTGGGGGGGTTAAAAAGTGCTAGATCCTCTGTTTTATTTTCAGGGTTATAACCCCTTTAATTAATTAAAAAAAATCCGATATAATTCCGTCATTTTTTCCAAGCACAAACACCACAATATAGAATGTCCGATTAATAGAACTCAAGATATAACCATTTTACGTGAACGTTATCATCCTTTTTTTGGAGTCAGGAAGCACACCATATCAAGCAAAACCGATCTCAAGAAAATGCTTTTGGAAGAATAGGAAAAAATCAGTGCTTGAACCACCCAAAAGTTAGTCGAATCTATGGGAAGGTGTATTAAAGGGGTTATCGAACAGAAGGGATACCCAACTAAGTACTGAAAACGAAAAAAAAAACCAAAACTGCACTATAATTACAACCCTAAAGTAGTCACTTCATGTTTTGACCCAATAATTTTGTGATTAAAAAACTGTACTTTAGATGGATTTTGTTTTTTGTTAATTTTTAGTACCGAAGAAAATGGTTTTTGTTAAGTTTTTTGTTGTTCCTTTTTGTTTTTTGAATAAATAGTTAATTTTGTTTTATTGATTTTTTTTGTTTTTCTTTCTTAAATTGACATTTAACTACAAAAAATTTCGACTGCCCATCTTATGAAAACTTCTTCAGACAGAGAAAGCTTCTGGCATTCAAAATTTTTTGGTTGGACGCGATTATGTAGATTTTCTTCCGCGTTGATTCCAACTTTTTAAATTTTTTTTATATCTTGATTGTTTTTTTTTTCTTCAATAGATAATTTTTTTAAATTTGAATGACATATTTTCAAACAAACACTAAATTAAAAAAAAAAAAAAACTAACTGACAAAAACAAAACAAAACAACTTAATTCAATAAAATTTTCTATTTCAAGAGTTTTTTCTAATTCCAATTGTATTTATTTCCTTAGCAAAAATAACTTACACAAATATATACCCTTAAACGTTATTGCTATTATTTTTTTTATTAAATAAATGGAAGGGTGGTAGGTAGGTACCTACTGTGTAAGTTTTGGCCAAAATCGAGGTAAGAAAATTGAAAAGAAATAAATTAAATAAGATTATTTTCAGTCTTGCGTTAACTGTTTTACTGTTATTTTAATACCATAACTGCCACTAACTCCAAATAGAACATTCAACTCAAGTGAATAAAAACAAGGTTCCAAGATCCGACCCTTACCCAACTCAAGCTCTTGATTCTGCTTGGTAACCTGAAGTGTAAAATGCGTTCTTACTTTTAGTAACATCCAGCGTATATTGAATCCGATGAATGAGCTGCGGAGGGAACCAAACTCAATTTTGACATTTCGCTTCAGTAAAAATGTCAATATTGAGACTCATTCCCTCCGCAGCCCATCCATCGGATTCTGTAATCGGTGTGATAAGCTATTAATGAACTCAGAGAAGCTATAATTAGGCAATCCAATGGCTTCTATGTGTCCAGAAATAGCTTATAACTCCATATTTATATTAGATTCTAGATATCAGAACACCACCCGATAGCATACAGCTCAAAATTCAATATAAGAACTGAAAAAGGAACCCAGACTACAGAAATAATATGTACGAGGGCTGTTCGATAAGTCACTGACTTTTCTTAAAGGAAGCGCTCGGATCTCATGAATAATTTTTTTGCTGAAATATTTGTTATTTTTTAGGCATAGAAAAAAAAATAAAATAGATCCAACAGCTTCACCCTTCCAAAAAAAAATTATTTTTCAAACTCTGAAAAAATCGCATTTTTTCACGAGCAGTTACGAAACGCTGTAAAAATTTACTTCAGTTGAGGTTCAGGAGACCAAAGCACTGTTATGAAATTTGAAAATAATTTAATTTTTGATAAATTTTTTCAACAAGTGGGGAAGCGTTTTTCCATGTTCAAATGGTCTTGTAGAAAATGAATAAAGCTCTCATTTAAAATGGCTGCAATTTTAGCTATCACTGTAAAGGTGATCCGAACAATTTCCTTGATTTTTTGAGCATTTCTCCCTATATCGCCAACTGATTGCAGGATCCCTATGAATGTACATACCTCAACAGGCCAAGATTAAGATGCCTTGGTTTTTACCGTTTTTTGTGTGAGATCGACCACTAAGAAACTTATCTCATTCGAGAGAGTAGGGTCTTAAGAATATTTTAAAAGCTTTTCTTTATTCTCCTTAATTTTATTACCACCAAAAAAAAAAGTGATTTATTAAACCACGAATGTTTTTCCATGCTTAAATGAGGATGCAGAAAAACGAATGGAGCTCTCATTTGAAATGGCTGCAATGTTAGCTATCTTCTAAACCTTGACTCAACGATCGTCCAACACAATTTCGTCGATTTTTTGACCAATTTTCCTAACATGTAAAAATTTGGAGTCCCTGGTTTTCGCCGTTTTGCTAGCTCGCTCGGACCCCACGAAACTTGTGCCTCATCTCATTCGAAAGAATAGAATTTTCGGAATATTTTCAATACTTTCTTTGTTTTATTTAATGGTTTTGCCACTCAAAAAGGAGGTGTTTATCAAAACACGAATTTATTTTTTTCCTCTTAGGTGAAAAAACTAAGACAGTAGAAATACTGATCACTGTAAAATCAAAAATTTATTTGATTTATTTTGTGTGTGGCTAAAACATAACATATATTCCGGGAAAAAAATCATTCATGAGACCCGAGCACTACCTATATGAAAAGTCACTGACTTATCGAACAGCCCTCGTATGATCTTGTGAAATCGTTCTTTTAGAATTGCTGCTCTCACGTGTTCATCTTTTGACTTTGATTTGAAATCGCAATCATCATGCATTTCAAAGCTTCGATAACGCTTGCGCATTCTTATATCTTAGAAGAAGCTGATGAAGAGTATAGAAAGCTTAGAAATAATATTAGAACGGTTGGAAGAAACATGGAAAGATTTTTGTTCGAGTCAAATTGAACTCTTTCAATATTCAGAGGATAAGGGATACAGTGATACCGAAATAGACTTTGAAGCGACGGAAAAGAAATATCTTGATGCGAAAAGTAAATTTATTAAAGCAATTCGTAAAAGCACTCCTTCAATACCTCCGCCTCTTCCACCGTGTGTTCAAGCTAATGGCGAGCTAATGAATGAACATCCCAACCAACAGGCCGCTTTATTGGAGACATTTCTAACTAGCTAGTACACAATTTCAGCGGCGAAAGCATCCTCAGAAATCGAGTTACCTAAATTAAAAATGTTCTTTTTGGTGGCGATTATTGTGAATGGCCAGAGTTTGGGGATATGTTCCTAGGTAGCATTGGTTGTTAAGAAAAACCTGCGGGTGCTCGGAAAATGGGTTATTCGAAATTTTTGTTTGTGTGATGACGCTACAAAACTTTTGAACGGTATGGAAAAAGTCGATTGTAATTTTGATCATTTTGATACTCATGTAAAAATGTAGGTAGACAATAGGTAGGAGAAATAGACCCCCTACCGAGGGCCTGAAACCTATTGGGTAAAAGATCAGAAATAAGATCAAATCATAGGAGGTCAAAAATCAAAAATTTGGTTAGAACTTCCAAAGCTAAGGCAGGCCAAAATAATACTTGGAAGCAATAACAATAAAGAGCGATACACATCCCACATGAGTCTGAGCAGAAAAAATACCGATGATGTGCACCAAAAACAGATACTTGAATGTCAACAGATATTAGTATAAAAACATAAAAACCATTTGTGTTTAGAAAAGAACTTTAGTTTTAACTTACCACTATGCAAGTATATGGTTTCTCGCCTGTGTGAAACCTCCTGTGCTTTTTCAAAGCAACCAATGATGGGAAATTTTTATCACGAAGATCACAATCAAACGGCCGCTCTCCAGTATGAGTTCGAATATGAATGCTCCAGAAAGAATAACCAGTTAATTTTAAAAATGTTTGTACAATAAAATTACATACATTCAGTTTACCTATTAAATTGTATTTTTACAAGTCATTTAATTTTGTTAAAAGTTATTGTACTTACTTGAGTGTTGACAGGCTGTAGAAGCATTTTTTGCAACATGGACACATATAATCTGATTTCTTTGCCGATGGACCTTGACCCAAATGGGTTTTTAAATGCGATCTTAAATTGTCCAACCGGGCAAATTCTTTCTTACAAACCTTACACTCAATCGTTTCGGCTTTCTTCCCACCACACAACGAAAAGTTCAAATGCCGTTTCAAATGATAATGTCGGGTAAAGTCTTTGCCACATATTTTACAAGCAAACGGTTTGCCACGTGTCATGTGCTGGTTTATGTGAAGTTTTAATAAGGCTGCCGTTCGAATTTTACCATTGCATACTGGGCAGGGAAAATCATTGTTCTCCGAATGAATTAGAAACATGTGACGTTCAAGGCTTAGTTGAGTTTTGAACGTTTTAGGACAATCAGCACAATTAATATGGCCACCCTGAATAAAAAACATTTTCCCATTGACATGTGTTGTAGCTATCACCACAACAAAAGTAAATATCCTTCTTATGCATATGCATAGATTCCTTTTCAATTTTGTCAATATTTTTTAGCATCTCTTCTTTGCGCGATACTAATTTGTCGCTAAAAACGCAAAAAGGAATATGACGCTTCAGAGCCTGTAATTTTTATTAATATGTAATATAATTTTGTAATTTGAAATGTAATTATGTATTGAGTTTAATAAATTGTTTACCTTAAGTGTTCGAAATGACTTAAAACATTTACCACGAACATGTTCGACGATTTCTTGTGTCCTTACAACCATTGCATCTACCTCATCATCATCATCATCATCTTCGTTCTCATTTATCTCTTCTTCGATTTGAATTTCCTCGGTACATTCGGCCACTGGTCCATTGCTAACATTTAAATTATCCGTTAGTATAAAGTTAATCTCGTTCTCTTGCTCCTCGTCGTCATTTTTGAACTCAGTTAATACATAATGTTCAGTTGGAGCTCCGTTGTCGGTGCGTATAAATTCTACATCTTCGTCTAATTCAACATTTCGAATTGGTTTTTGTTTGTTTAAAAGAAATTTTTTGATTGAAGTTTGATTTGTTGGGGGTTCTTTGAAGGTTTGACTTCTTGTTGATCTTGTAGTCCTGATAAATAATAAGTTTTATTTATGTATATATTATTTGGAAAATTATTTCTAGAGAAGAGCAAGCATTATTATTTCGAAAATAATGAAACTATTTTCTGATATTATTAAAGTGCATAACTTGAAAATATGTGAAAGTTATTTGATCACTACGAACTTATTCAACACTACAGAAGTATGTTTTACTTGCGATATAGGTACTATAGGGAAAGTTTTGGATTCGTGCAAAAAAAAATGATATAACAATCAAACATAACATAACGATGATAGAGAACACGAAAAAACAATTCTGTCTGTCTGTTTGTATCTGGATCTACTTGTACTAAATGTTCGGAGAACTGCATCAACATTAAACATATTACTATCTCGTTATATCCACAGTCAACACATATGCTTAAAAGTAATAATAAGATGCCTCAAAACACATTGAAACAACAAAAACTTCAATGTTCTGCACATTGAAACAATAACAAATGAGCCTCATGAGTGCAGTATTTGTTTTTGGAGTTTATTGGAGTTTATTGGAGTTTACTCCTTAAGAATCGATTTTCATATATAGCCCCCGGTATGAAAAAAATATGAGGAGTAAAATCTGCTGAACGATGAAACGGAAACGCGACACCAGATACCAAATGAAACGAAAAAGCGACACCATATACAGGGTTGCCACTTCTCAGAAAAATTTTCACAGTATATTTGTAAAAAAAAGTGCAATATTTTCTCAGTAAACATTTGATTTGCCTACAAGCTGAAGCGATAAGCGAACAGCTGATGTATTAGATTTGCAAAAGTATTAGTGAAAAGCAGTGAAAAACGCAAGATGTTCAAAGGGTAGACATGTGCATTCAAGAGGACACAAGCGTCCACAAGCTTTGTTTCAAAGCGAACCTCTGTCTATCAACTCCTACTCTCACCTCCCCGCGGTGAACATCGGGTGCCTAGTACCTTTAACTGAAGATGGGGTTCCAATCCCTGTGGACGGTTTTAGGGGGCAGCAAACGAGAGAGGGGGGGAGGAGTGTTCCCACTAAGGCACTTCTCCTTCATCCAGGCGGCAGCGGAAGAATTCTCAAGATGGAATCAACGGTGGCGTCTACAGTTCCAGTTAGGCTGAACTACTTAGTGAACACCTTATACGGGCTACTACGACATATTCGGAGCTCAGGCCTATAAGGAGCGGTTAATCCGGCTCCCCGCCCTTGGAGTTATATATATAGGGTCTGGTCCTCCAGGTTGGGGGTCGTGCCGTCGGGGTGACTTCCCGGCCACGTAAAGCTATTTTAGTTGCGAAGCATCAACAAGCCTCGGATACGGACGGATTTACTGTTGACGAACCTAGCAAACGAAATAAGGACAACGAACTTCGGATCTGCACGTGGAATGTTCTGTCTCTCTATAGACCACGTGCAGCCGAACATTTAGCGGAGGCCCTAGACTGCTACAAAGCAGACATCACCGCCATCCAAGAAGTGCGATGGGATGGGCCGGGCAAAAGAAAACTGAAAGACTGCGATGTATACTACGGTGACTGTTACCGACCACAAGGGCAGCGTCTTTTTGGATGTGGATTTGTTGTTAGAGGCAGACTGAGGCAAGAGGTCTTGAGTTTTAATTATGTGAACGAGCGCCTCACGACAATTCGCATCAAGGCTAAATTCGCCAACATCAGCCTGATATGCGCGCATGCCCCCACAGAGGAGAAAGATGACGACACCAAGGACGAGTTCTACGAGCTCCTGGACAAGACATATGAGCAATGCCCTAGCTATGACATTAAAATTGTCTTGGGTGATTTTAATGCCAAACTAGGAAGAGAAGACGTCTTTGGTGGCACAATCGGAAGATACAGCCTGCACGACACCACCTCCGATAACGGACTCAGGCTAATCGACTTTGCTGCGGGGCGAAACGTTGAGGTAGCTAGTACGCAGTTCCCGCATCTCGATATTCATAAGGGGACATGGCGAATTCCTGGTCAATCAACCGCCAACCAAATTGACCACATTGCGATCGACGCAAGGCACTCCTCCAGTATCAAGGATGTCCGAACGTTCCGAGGAGCCAACGTTGACTCGGACCACTACCTCGTTGTAGCAAAGGTAATGCTACGGATATCCAGACCAAAGCCAAAACAGGGAAATACTGTCAGGAAGTTCAACGTCGGACGGCTACAGTCGCAAGAAATCGCCAGGTCCTTTTCCGATCGAGTCTCTCGCGCCCTCTTAACTAGTCCTTTGCCGCCAACTGCAAACATCGAGAACCAGTGGAAAAACTGCCAGGAAGCCATCAGAGATGCCGCCTCTGACGTGCTGGGCTTCGCACGACCACCACAGCGAAACCCCTGGTTCGACGAGGAATGCCGGCAAGTACATGCAGCCAAACAACAGGCATACAAAGCGGCGCTGCATAGAAGGACCAGAGCTGCTCGCGAGCTCTACGAGCAGAAGAGGAAAGAGGAACACAAGCTTCTCAGAAAGAAAAAGAAAGAGCATGAGAAGCGCGCGATCGAGGAATTAGAGGGATGCCACTGCAGGAATGAAGTTCGGAAGTTTTACCAAAAAGTAAAAAGAACCTCCCAAGGTTACAAACCCCGAACCGAAGCCTGCAAGGACGATCAGGGGAACATCGTGGTGGAAACGCAGTCGGTGCTGAGGATATGGAAAAATCATTTCTGCAAATTGTATAACGGCGATGACGAACCGAATTCCGCTACCATGCAAATTGCACCATTCAACCTGGACGACGTAGGCCAAAAATTCCGTCCACCCGATCTTGACGAAGTGAGGATAGCCATATCTAAACTTAAGTCCAATAAAGCTGCTGGAGCTGATGGCCTTGCGGCTGAGCTATTCAAAGCGGCTGGCGATGAATTGGTTAGGAGTATGCACCAGCTCATCTGTAAAATATGGTCGGAAGAAAGCATGCCCGATGAATGGAACCTCAGTATTGTTTGCCCGATCCTCAAGAAAGGCGATCCTCTGGACTGCACCAACTACAGAGGCATCAGTCTTCTTAATATCGCCTACAAGATCGTACTTTGTGAACGCCTGAAGCCATTCGTCAACAACCTGATAGGTCCATATCAGTGTGGCTTTAGGCCAGGGAAGTCCACCATCGACCAAATATTCGCACTACGGCAGATCTTGGAGAAAACCCAGGAGTTCCAAATCGATACCCACCACCTTTTTATCGATTTCAAGGCCGCGTATGACAGCATCTATAGAGACGAGCTATATAGAGCAATGTCTAGTTTTGGCATCCCTGCCAAACTCGTTCGTTTGTGCAGGATGACGATGGAGAATGCACGCTGCTCCATCAAGGTCGGCAAAGACCTCACCGACACCTTTGATGTCAAAAAAGGTTTTAGGCAAGGCGACGCGCTGTCATGCGACTTCTTCAACATCGTTCTTGAAAGAATAGTGCAAAACTCTCACGTCAACACCAGAGGCACAATCTTTCAAAAGTCCGTCCAATTACTCGCTTACGCTGACGACATTGACATAATCGGACGAACAAAGCGTGATGTCAGTGGTGCTTTTGTGAGCATTGAGAAGGAAGCCAAGAAGATGGGTTTAACGGTGAATGAAAGCAAAACAAAATATATGCTGTCCACAAGAAAGGACACCCAACACCGACGTCTCGGACAGAACGTCACTATAGACAGCTATAATTTTGAGGTAGTCAGAGACTTTGTCTACCTAGGATCCGCTATAAACTCAGCGAACGACACCAGCGCTGAGATCAAACGAAGAATTACTCTTGCCAATCGCTGTTTCTTTGGGCTAAGAAGGCAATTGAGAAGCAAAGCCCTCTCTCGAGCAACTAAACTGTCCCTGTATAAGACGCTTATCATCCCGGTCCTGATGTATGGTGCAGAGGCATGGACACTACTAACAGTGGATGAGAACGCGTTAGGCTGTTTTGAGAGGAAAATTCTCCGGGTGATTTTTGGTCCCGTCTGCATAGATGGGGAATGGAGAAGAAGATACAACAACGAACTGTATGGGCTGTACAGCGACACCGACCTAGCCACAAAAGTGAAAAGCCAACGACTGAGATGGCTGGGTCATCTAGAGCGAATGGACACCAATGCTCCGGCCCGGAAAGTCTTTGAATCCAACCCCGTGGGACAACGCAGTAGAGGTGGACAGCGTAAAAGGTGGCGCACGCAAGTGGAAGAGGACCTCAACCAACTTGGCGTGCGAAACTGGAGACAGCTAGCTAGAAACCGAGCCGGCTGGAAGAAGCTTGTTGGTTGAGGCCCTGGTCCACCCCGGACTGTAGCGCCACCTTAAGTAAGTGAAAAACGCAAACATAGAATCAACTCGTCATTAGACGGTGTTCACATTGGACTAACTCCTCCGACTTTTTTTGACGTCTCTGTACTTTATATCACTCCCACTTGATGGTGAGAAAGAGATGGGAAGGACAGGCATAATATTTTAAATTTTTTGAAAATCTATGGATTTTTTTTTGACGTTTTCTTTTGTGACAACTGCTTTCTCTCCCTGTATTTTGTCAAATACCACACAATTCAATTTTATTTCATTTGAAAATATTTTAAATAAATGTAATTAAAGTTTTGGAATGAACACAAAATTAATTAATCCCTCAACGAGCTCAGATTTGTCTTTTCTTTAAACGACTTCTCAACTTCAAAGTGAGTCTGTTGGTGTTCGCATTAATTTGTGTCTGAACAAAAGAAGTTGGATGAATGTCAAAATAAGTCGGAGGAGTCAGTCCAATGTGAACAACGTCTTAAGCACAGGTCTTGTTGTTTTGTTGCAATTCACATCATACATACAAAGGATTGGTCTCTTTATTTGATATTCTCTGATTAAGATATGTATACCTACATATATATGTATGTATTACTGTATAAAATATGTAGGTTTAGTAAACCTTTTCTTGCCTATTTAGACAATCGATCTGAAGGAGGAAACTCCAGTCGTGCGTCGGAGCTGACACACACACACTTGTTTTTTTTATGCCTCACAATATCTCTAACCCCCCGCTTTCTCTTGCCCAAAAAGTACAGTGCTAAATGATGATCGAATGAAGACGAAGGTGTAAATACAGCTTTTAGGTTAGAATGCCAATATACACAATACCAAATTTAAAATGCTTTCATCATTTCATTCTCTTCTTTCTGCATGTTCGCATTTCAAATTTGTGTGTTCCGAAAATTTAATTTAACCCCCAATATGAACAAACACAATAAAACCATTTCGATTTAATATGCGTAAAAAAGAGAAGTGTAGACTCCTTATCTCTTTTTTACGAATGTAATATCGTAGAAATGCTTTTCAGCGCAACGACATTTAGACAGGCTCTATGGCTTTGATTGTGTGCTTCCAAAATCAAATTCCAATAACAAAGTGAGCGTTTGAGATGTAGCTCCACAAAAATGGGCCGCCAAAATCTTCGGCTTTACGGATTTAAAATTTGTTTATCTCTAAGCCATTTACAAATGGTCCCCTTTCATTTAAAATAAAAATTATAAAAATCCACCCAGCCGTATTCGAGATATAAGGTCACACACAAAAACTCAACTCATTTTTATATATAGATTTAAGAAAGTGGGTGGATGCCACGCCCCAGAACAGAAAATTCGAAATTTTCTATTTTTATCTTTGAATATTTTTCATGCCCTACCGATCTACCAATTTCCATCGCTCTAGAACAGCCGGAAATGCCCCATATAATTTCTATGAATTTTTGAGAAAGTGGGTGGATGCCAGGCCCACTGAATGGAAAATTGCAGATTTTCAATTTTTTCCTTTATATGCACCCAAACACTTACGGTTGTGCGACATTTCAAGGTTCTTAGGTGTTGGGAAGTGTTTGATGATCGGTCAGTCATTTACGGTTTTAGCGATATTTGAAGTACTATATCTCAGGAATCACAAGATACCTCTTTAGTTATCGTCTAAGCTCTTTTGACAATTATTGACTTACGTAAAGCACAAAAGCAACAAGTCCTTGGGCGTATAATAGAGCCAGTCACCGCCAGGCGTAGAGTTTCAAGCATTAACTGAACATTTTAGTAAATCTGAACATTACGAAAATGTGTTCCATTGATTAAAAATAATGTCTACTTTGTCTATGTCGAGACTCTTCGTTTGCAGAAAGATAAACATAGATAAATTGTGGCCACATGACGACTCCCAAGGATTTGGTGTGCAAAAGGACTTACAAGAATTTTCTTTCCATACAAAAAGACAACTAATTCATTAGAAATTTTACAATTTGTTCAGTGTTCTAACTAATACCGTACAATAAGCCCCACATATGTTTATGAATCTTAACTATTCGAGCGAAAAGCTCTCCGTCACTGCACCTCCCTTCACTGAAAACCCACCTTCTACCGCTATTATAGCCGCGAAAGGCTTTGCGAATCATCAGGAATTGTCCCGATTGACAAATACGGTTACAACCTCAGCACCAAAACGCAGAGAAAAATTCCAATCCCATCCCAGCCCAGCCCTTTTTTTGATTTACTTAAAGGTAACCCAGCCACAGATGACCGATATCTCCAGGTGCTCTCCATGATGGATCCAGCTTTTGGAATAGCCAGAGGAGATAGCTTTGAGAACTTGTACAATGCTGCAGGATCGCAACACAACTGATTTTGAAGCCACCAAACGACCAAACCAACCAACAACCGAAAAGGACCTAAATTCAATCAGCCTTATCATCACCACACCAGTCAACGACAGTCAGCACTGCGTAACCCGAAGTAGCCAATGTAACAACCTTCAAAGCATAAATTAAATATTTTATGTATGTTAAATGCGCATCTTGATGAAATCACACCTCTCAAAACTGGAAACTGAAATCGAGATCAGAAAGGAAAAAGGAAATAAGACTGACGCCTTTGCCGAATTTAGTTCTACTTTCTTCAAACTTCTGAAAGTTACATCCATATGTTTATCTTTTGAATATCCTCGCACTCCCATACGCATTTTACAGGCTCTTTGAAACCAATCCCAAAATATTCCGAACGACTATAAAACCTTCGTTCTTGTTGTTCTGCTAGCGAGGTCGCTTCGCGCTCTCCTCCTTTTTATCGACATGTAAATTTTTTTGACAGGCCAAACCTTTCATTGTCGTTCAGAATGTATCGCGTTTGCTTGTAAGAACTTGAATAATTATTAGGGGAACCTTAAGAATTTTGGGAAGGAAAGAACCATTTCTTTTTTTGCTGGGTGCTTGAAGGTTGCATTTTCATAAGAATAGGTATTTCATACGTGATTATGTCAAGCAAATATCTCACTTTAGTTTTGTTTTTTATAATTTATTCGTAGTAGCCTTTGAAATTTTATTTTTCTATATAAGGCTATGAAAATTAAAAAAACATTCATTACGATAAAAAATACTGAATGAGAAACAAGCTAGAGCTAGAGAACTAATTTGCAAAGAAAAAAGACCCATTACACCAACTAAATAAATTAGAAAAAAAAACATATTAACAAACATCATTTCCTATAAGCATACATAGGTAACAAATAAAATATTTTATTTGGTTTAGTTTAGTTAGGTTTAGTTTAGTTCTTTTTCACAATATATTTAACTATTAATTATTAGCCTTATTGTATACCCCATTCTAAGAGATTCGTACAACGAGTCCCCAAAAACAAATATCATAGCTCCCGCCGTAGCAGGACAGCTTTCAATTTCGAAGAAAGATTTCTGCTAGGACGGGAGCTATAATATACGTTAAATTGGGGATTCAACCACGGGGCCTGCGATAAGGCTGATTGTTACGAAAATCAAACGCGGGGAAATTTAAACTTCATGAATTTTTTTTCAGATTATTCTGTAATTTAAATGGCGTTCGAGGATGAGATCCATGTACAAATCGAGGATAAGATCACTATTAAAACAAACCCAAAAATCGACGATGAAATCATCAAGGAAAATTCAAAAAAAGTTAAATTTCTTGATGATTTCATCGGCGAGGTCATTAATGAAGTCTTCGACGATGTTTTCGACGATATCGGGAATATCGAAAAATCTTGTATTTGCGCTCTAATGACAACGTCTACAATTGAAGAAAGCTTCTGGCTATCGAAATTTTTTGGTTGGACGCGTTTATTTCGGTTTTCCTCCGCGCTAAGTCCACCGGGATAGGTTTTAAAGAATTTTATTTTGTTTTATATTTTGATTGTTTTTTTAATAGATTAATTTTTATAATTACAATTTTCAAACTTAATTAAAAAAAAAAAAACTGACTGACATATTGGCAGAGCAACTAAATTAAATAAAATTTTAGATTTCGTGAGTTTTTTTCTAATTCACTCTTGTACTTATTTGACTACCAAAAATTCCTTAAATATATACCTACTTTAAAACGTTATTCCATTTTTAATTTTTATTACATGAGTGGAAGGGTAAAAGGTACTTTAAGTTAAGTTTAAGTAGGTAAGTTTTGGCCAAAATTGAGGTAAGAAAATTGAAAATAAATAAATAAAATAAGATTATTTTCAGTCTAATGGTAGCTTTTTTCAGTTATTTTAATACCATTTCAACTCAAGTGACAAAAAACCTGGTTCGAAAACTCGTCCTTAATTCAACTCGAGCTCTTGATTCTGCTTGTAAGCCTGAAGTGTAGTTCGTTTACATAAAATGAGTTCTATCTTTTAGTAACATCCATGTCATATTGCATCCAATGAATGACCTGCGGAGGGAATCAAACTCAATTCTGACATTTCGCCCCTAGTAAAAATGTCAATATTGAGACCGATTCCCTCCGCAACCCATCCATCGGATTCTGTAATCGGGGTGATAAGCTATTGATGGACACTGAGAAGCTATAATGAGGCAATCCAATGCCTTCTTTGTGTCCAGAAATAGCTCATAGCTCCATATTTATATTAAACTTTAGGTATCAGAGAACAACACCCGATACCATACAGCTCAAGATTTAGTATAAGAGCTGAAAAACGGACCCAGGCTACAGAAATAATATATATGATGATAAGAGCATATTGAATACTAAAATAGAGTGCGGGAGGCGACCGTAAGATTACCTATCTCAGTCCAAACATATGCAAAACTACTAATAGGACAAGCTTTATGGTGGCAATGGATAGAGAATGCACACTTCAAGTTCAACATCCTTAAAAGATTACAAAATATTCGATACATAAAATTTGGCGACATCTGTTGCATCCATATTCGCTAGTCGGACGCGGGGCGTAATAAGTTTATAATTTTATATGCCGGCAGACAATAATGTACCTATACAGTAGGTAAGGTAGGTATACCCTATTAGCTTGATTAAGGCCGCTTAAAATTATCATATTTTTTTTTAAGCAAAAAAAAAACTAGTTGCGGGATTTTAATAAACTAAAATTTCGTTCCATGCGAGAAACATCTTTCTAATTGGATATCTTTCCCTACTAAGGGCCTCAATAAATATCTTACGTATTATATTCATTCTCATTTTTCCCTAAATGCAAGCAATAAAAGTGAAAAAAGATTTTCACTATTGATCATGAACAAGTGCAACAAAATAACACAAATTTCAGAAGAAAACTTGTTGCGTATTTTCTTTTTTTTTTATTTATCTAGCTATGCGCCGAAAAAAATATTTGTATAGAAATGTATTTTACCTAGTTTAGTTTTTTGATTTGCAGAAACCTGGAATTGCTTTAATCACTGACCCTGGTACGAAATTGGTGCCCGAATTAAATAAAAAGAGCAAATATGTACATACTTACATCAATGTAGGTAGGAATATAACCAAGCATGAAAAACTTAAAATTTTAAAAAAGAAAGTTTTACTCACATTTTGAAACAGCTTTGAGCTTCTTCCTGCTCCTAGAATTATCCGTTTTCGACAAAAGCAAAAAGTGAACACAAGCGAAAATCTTATATTTTTAGGGAAATGCCTAAAAGTGTTCTACATAGGCTGCTTTATTGACAAAAGATTTTCACTTAAAACTCACGACACGACTGCAATTTTTCTGTTTAAATAACTTTACAAATATTATTTCAGCTATTGGTAAAAATTGCAATGAAATAAAGGTTTAAGTTTTTAACTTACTCAAAGTGATTTTATATAGAGTTTTGCAGTTAATTACAAATTTACCTAACGCTATGCACTAAAAAAAAACGAAGTAGGCTGAGAACCTAAAATTCCATCAAATAAAAAAACATGAAAAATTAAAAAAAATATGGCTGAGGATTGTAATAGAATTTTCTTTTCAAGTAAAATGTAGCAGATTAGTAATTACCGACTTAATGGTATACCTCCATCGAGACCAATTCGTTACTTTGAGAAGATATTCCACACAGAGCGAATAGGTGTTTTTTTCCTTCCCCAAATGGTCTTGGACGAAAAAACGACACCGGAGGTAAGAAGTGTACATGTTAAAAGCAACAACAACTACGCTCCTTCGGGCTTAGCTAAGCCCAGATATAAACTGTGTTACCGGCACGAATTTCATACATGTTATCGATAGTTTGTATGGAAACTCCATTTTTTTCTGTAATGGTGTCGCTAAGCCCCGATGTCGTTTTTTTCGTCCTATTCCCCTGGGCTTGCAAAAAAAACACACCTAGAGTATTGTGAAGAACAATGAAAAACGCACAAGGTGTTAGCCCAGATAAAAACTGTGTTACTGACACGAATTTCATATATGTTATCGATAGTTTGAATGGAAACTCCATTTTTTTTTGGTAATGGCGTCGCTAAGCCCCGATGTAGTTTTTTTCGTCCGATTCCCCAAGGCTTGCAAAAAAAAAACACACCTAATGTTAAAAGCAACAACCAACAATTAAGCCCTTTTGGGGCTTAAGGCGCCAGTTAAAGCTATCATTGAAACTCATCATTGAATATTTTAATGATTGATTTTGAGTCGTTTAGGAAGTAAAATCATTTATTATTTTGATGGACAAATAAAAGTTAATGCTACATTTCAACCTGACGCTAATCTGAGATTTAATAAGATTTACCTCAAATCTCCTTCAAATCTCGGAGATTTACCATACAAATTTATTTCGTAAATCTTGAAGATTAGAAATTAATCTTGTTAAATCTTCCTAGGACAAATAGTTTTACAAATCGAACTAACCTTTTCTTAAATGGTGCTGAACGATTCATTCGAGACTCGCATTCAGTTCTTCATTGTTTCACACGAATCAAACATTCTGTCTCATTCGCACTTCATAAGAAAAATTGAAACGCCATTTGCATTTTTGAAGTTGCTGTCAAATTTAATCTTTTTTAAATCTTTTTGTGCGGTGGAAACACCAAAAAGATTTATTAAATCTAATCTGAGATAAACCTTTGGTGGAAACATAGTATAATGCTACATTTCCACCTGACGCTAATCTGAGATTTAATAAGATTTACCTCAAATCTCCTTCAAATCTCGGAGATTTACCATACAAATTTATTTCGTAAATCTTGAAGATTAGAAATTAATCTTGTTAAATCTTCCTAGGACAAATAGTTTTACAAATCGAACTAACCTTTGTTAGGAGCCAGGTTTCCACGGGGGATTTCTTCGGTGTACTGGAAGAGGCTGCGGCACGCTTGTAGTTGCACGGCTTAACTCGTCGCGTGGAGTGGTTCTTGCCACCTCTCAGTACACCTCCTGCTCGACTAAACATTATTTATATCGTGCCTAAAGGTACTATTCGATGAAAAATGACACAAATCTGAGAACTCTGACGATATCCAAGAGAAAACAGAAAGTTGGTGCTTCGAATTAAGTTTAAAAAAAAATATATTGTAATAAAAAAAAACTAATTTAACTAACCTAAGAAAATACCCTAGAAACCCTTCACCTAAAAAAATAAGAAAAAAAAATAAAGTAAAATCAAGCCCTAATCTAAAACTAATACCGTAACCAAAAAAAAAGTAAAACTTTTCCCTAAAGCACCTCCTTCCTATTCCTCCTAGACATCGTCGCACCGAATCTCAAACGTTCGTCTGGTGTTGATGACGAAGGTCTGGCCACCCACCCAAGTATCTTAAAGATACTTCCTTCGCTATTTCCATGGCCTCTGTTCGTGGAAATAGCCCCTGAAACGACCCATCCAGTCACGGGTTAATCCGTTGAGAAAGTCCGTCTGTCACGTCCTCAAACCAAATCTACATCTGAACGGCCTTACCAAACCTTCACACACCACTAGCTATGAAATTAGCACACCATTTTTATATACTCTAAAAAATCTTCAAATAACAATTTTATTAATTTTCAAATTCATTAAAAAAAATCAAACAAAGAACTTAAGCTCTCCAACTTGTTTCTTTTCTTTGCTTATGCAACTACAAAACAAATCCAGTAAGAAAATTCAACAAGCTAAAAAAAAAATTTTGAATCTCAAGTAAAGAGGATTTGACCTTAATCTTCTTTTAGAGATCTTTTTACCTCGTTAACAAAAAAAATTTAAAAGGTACTCACGGTTGCTCTGGTCCCTCGTCGTTCTGCCGGCAGCACGGTGAAGAACTGGCACATCAGCTCTCTTTGGAGTAATTTTTGTTTTGTCGAATTGAGATTTGAATCGACGATTAAAATCACTTCACTTCTTTATCTTTTTGATTCAAAAAAAAAATTGCAAAAATAAACTAAAACTCAAAAAAAAATAAAAAAAAACCACTTGGAGAACCAAAATTTTACACTTCTTGAAATACTACGTTAAAATTAATAAAAAAAAAAATGACTTTACTTAAACTAAAAAAAAATTTGCTTCTAATGTTCTTTAATGTTCTTCCTTCACTTTTTCCAACTCTTCTCCTTTTCACTTCCTTTTCCTTCTGATTTTCACTTCTATCTATCTTCTTTACTTTCTGCTTCAGTTTTTCTTCATTTGCACTTTTTCTTCTCCTGATCTTCAATTTTTTTTTCTGCTTGACGGAACACCCTTTTTTTCTCCACAAATCCCTTCTGTGTCCCAATGAGATATCTATATATATATATTTCCACTATATGTATAGTACCCTCTTCAACACTGGTTTTGTGCCTCCCAAAAAGCTATGCCCTTTGCTCCTTTGTACAAAGGGA
The DNA here is from genome assembly GCA_963921185.1 of Dasysyrphus tricinctus. Lineage (NCBI taxonomy): Eukaryota > Metazoa > Arthropoda > Insecta > Diptera > Syrphidae > Dasysyrphus > Dasysyrphus tricinctus. Next base: position 75,886,459 of record OY992530.1, on the reverse strand, counting down.
TACTTTTCACCTTCACAGTATTCCTAAGGTCAAGAATCGAAGATATTGAGATGCGAAGACAAAGAAAAGAAAAAAAAAATGGCAGAGGCTTAGGCTTCTGCTGGGGATCTTTCAAGATCTTCCGAAAAATCTGGCCTAAACCTGGTTAAATAAAAGAAATCACACGTCAGACAAACAGAATTTTTATTCTCCATATTAGTTACATACCTCTACTGAAGAATTGCTAAGTATCACAAAAAAATTTCCTTGGAATTAAAGTTCCAGATTTTTCCAACTCATAGGAATATCATCAAATCTATAGGTATATATAAGTAGGCTGATATATAAAAAAAATCTAATTTTTCCTTTGCACTATAATTTTATTTTACCTGATTTATTTCTTTAATCGGTATATTCTTCTTTTATAGTTAAAAGAACTTCTTACTTAAGTAAGGAAAAACTCGATAAATTTTCGATATGAATTTAAACTTTTAAATTTTCAATCAAAAGAAAATGGCCGTTAAAACGTATGGAACACTTCTTCTACTTTCAAGTTATCAAACGAAACAGTGACCATTAAAATCCCTTCGGCTAGTTCCTAGTCATTCTCCTTTTACCTAAGTAAATAGTTACCACTACATCCGAGTGAGATAACCATTTTTCAACCTTCAATCATTTTCCATCCTTATCACAGATAATTAACACCCCCTCATCCACGACCAAGAAATAGTACACACACATAAACACTATTAATACATCCTTATATAACTATCTCAGTCTTTATTCTCTTCTAATAATACACTATCAAATAATTCCTATTATTTATCCTAGCTAATTAATCCAATCTTATTATCTATCTATTAATCCCAATAAACTATCTAAGCTACTAAAAATGTCCTTTTATTTAAATTTCCCTTACATGTATTAACACTTATCATAGATCCCAACCAAAAAAATTCATTAAAGTTCATCCGATGGATGAACTAATCTTAACGAAAGTTTTCTGCGCATGCTCTAGCAATAGTTTTTCTGCCCCCTTTTCCCTTGGGTGAAAAGAGACCAAGCCACTATTCCATGCGCAGAAGAAAACAGACATATATGACTAAAAAAGAATATTCAAATGTCAAAACAAACAATCAACATGGACGAACACGGAGGAGATAAAAACATATTGGTAAGTATTTTTTTATGAAAATAACTAATTTATACTGAAATTAATTCTCTTTCTATTATTCTATTTTCTCCTTTAGATAATGTTGAACATATTAATCAAAAATATAGGTAAGTAGCGTCAGTATAAAGTGTTAAATTTGTGTTGCTAAGACTCGAGTGCAAAACCATTCGAATCCTGGCAAAACAATTTCGTAGATTGGACTTGTAGGTAGTATATTTTGAATTAATTTTATGTTTCCTTTCTTTCAGAATGTCTGAATGGAAAACAAAGAATCAACGGATTACCAAAAGGATAAACAGAAAAACAAAAAACTAAAAAAAAAACATTGATGTTTGGAGGACGGTTGTCGTCGGCGGTGTCGCGCTGCTGCGCTGGCCGGTAAGGTAATTAATTACCTATCCCCGAGTTCGTGAGATAGCAGCAGAAGTGGCACATGAATTTTGTCGTGTTGCCGAACTCCCACATTCACGAACTTGAGCTATATGCCCACGTAACAGGCTCGATGGAAGTGGCTGAGTGGTCGTGAGGTCACTTACATCGTAAAAAAAAAAAAGTGGTCACATAGGTTTGCATCCATCTTTTTCAATTTGAATGGTCTCGTAGTGTGGCTGAGCCCATGCCTGAGATCTCATGCTACTTAATTCAAATGTCGAGCATTTTCTTACAAATCTAATCACACTTTTTCTTCGTAGGATGTATTATTTTTGTATAGACTATCTTTTGATGTTGAAGTATATGACATTTATTATCCTAGGTAGCTACTAACTAAAAGATCTGTCACGGATTCTTAGTAAGCCAATAAAAAAAAACTATCTACTATTATCACAGGTAAAAATCAGTCTTTATCTTAAAGGCTAAACAAAAATCAGGTACTTTACTTAAAACTAATTATCACAACTATAAATAAACTATAAACAAAACTAAAAATCAGGTACTTCAGCTTACTAGCTAACTATCTCAGTCTTACTCAGGTGGTTTTACTAAATTACTAATATCACAGATAAACGCTAAACTAAACTAACTTTTGAAGAAAATAAGGTACTTTGACTAAAAAAAAAATCACAGATAAGCTCAGGTACTTAAACTTAATATCTAATATCACAGTAGAACTTAAAATAAACTATCTTTCAAAGAAAATCAGGTACTTCGACTATATAAAAAAAATCACAGATCAAAGAAAAACTAATCTAATTACCTAAGTTAAAAAAAAAAAAATCACAGATTAAAGAAAAACTAAATAAATAAACTATATAATAAAAAAACTAACAAACTAATAAATAACTATATGAAAATTTAACAAAAAAAAAATTTAACTGAAGTACCTTAGCCTAATATCACAGACTAAGCAACATCATCTGAGTGCGTCATTTTGTTATAGCTCTTTTTTTTTTTTTTTAAACATGGATATCTTTCGCGTGATATACTCCAACTTTTTCACCTTTAAGGTTTCCCACTTCGTAAAGGGAGTTTCCTACCGCTTTTAAAATAATTGATTTTATAAATTTAGCACCTAGTTTTGCATTGTAATTTTCAATTTTGTTGCTTTGTTTAAAATTTCTTCGAAAAACTATTTGACCCGGCTTATACTGAATATCTCTACTTCTTGTATTATAAACCTTTTCACTTTTTTGGTGAGCGAGTTTCAAATTTTCGAAGATTTTGGCTCTAATTAGAGCCAGCCTATCATCCTTATTTAAAATTTCAATTTTAGATTCTTTCACCACGCCTAGTTTACGAAGTAGTTCATAAGTTTTGCCGTTTTGAATCATTGGAGTGCCGAAAATCGCGTAATAAGGTTCAACTACGATTGCGTCCTGTACAACACTACGCAATGAAAACGCCACATTACTTACGTGTTGATCCCAATGTTTTTGATCGCTTCCTAGATAAGATCGAATCTTTGCTAGAACTGACTGATTTACTCTCTCTGAAGCATTCGCTTGAGGAGAATAAATCGCAGTTCTTACCTGTTTGACTCCATAGCGAGTCAGGAAACTTGTGAACAACTCCGAAATGAATTGTTTTCCGTTATCGGAATGAATATATTCGGGAACACCAAACACATGAAAAACATTTTCTTCTAAAAACTTCACTACCTCAGATGATGTTGCTTTCCTTATTGCTTTAAGAAACACATATTTACTAAAATGGTCAAGGACAATAAATATGTGTGTGTTACCATTCCTTGTGCGTGGGTAGGGTCCAAGAAAATCGATAAATAGTCTTTGGAACGGTCGTTCTGTCAGTCTTTGTTGTCCCATCGGCGGTCGAGTCGTAGTGTTTACAGACTTACTACACTTACATGTGTCACATGAACTCACCCAACGCTGTACATCGGTGGCCATCCCAGGCCAAAAATATTTTTGTCTCAATTTTGACAAAGTTTTGTTAATTCCACCGTGTCCTGACGCTGGAGAGTCATGTGCCGCTATCAAAAGGCCCTCACGCAACTCCGCAGGCACCCAAAGCTTCCATGCCCGGTCTTCCTGTATTGCGTCACCTGTTCTTATGTCCGTTCGTTTATATACAAATCCGTCAGATATACAAATATCGGGTAGTTTGTCTTGGTCTTGTTCTATTATTTTCTTTAGCTCAGCATATTCTTCCGAAGAAAAATATGGTGAACTAAAGTCAACTTCGGGCGTTAAGTCTTCGGTCGTGATCTCTTCCATATGGACTCGTGAGAGAGTATCAGGGACCACGTTTTGGACACCCTTCCTATGTTCGATCACGAAGTCGAAACCCTGGAGCTTCAAGCTCCATCTAGCCAAACGTCCAGTTAGATCTTTTTGTGTCATTAGCCATTTCAGACTTGCGTGATCGGTAATGATAGTAAAGGGTAACCCCTCCACATAGGCCCTGAACTTCTTTACCGATAAAACGGCCGCATAGCATTCAAGTTCCGTAACGCTATAATTCCTTTGAGCGGAATTAAGTTTCTGGGACATGAATGCTATCGGTCGTTCCCTTTTCTCTTCATCCATCTGAAAGATCACACTCCCTACACCAGAAGTTGAAGCGTCGCACTGTATGTAAAAATGTTTAGAAAAGTCTGGATTTGTCAGTATGGGTGCTTTAACTAAACTCATTTTGAGTTGTTGAAATGCAGTCGTTGCTTCATCAGTCATTGTAAAAGTCTGTCCTTTCTTTAGGCAGTCAGTCATTGGGGCTGCTATAGAAGCATAGTTCGGTATGAACCGTCTATACCACCCAGTCATGCCTAGGAACCTGCGAAGTTGCTTGGGGGTCTTAGGAATCGGGAAGTCTTCGACCGCCGATACTTTGTCCTTGTCCGTCCGTAAACCACCGTCCCCAACTATGTATCCCAGATACTTTATCTCTTTGAAACAAAATTTACTTTTTTCAACGTTTATTGTCAGACCTGCTGTACGTAACGCAGTTGCTACTTCATCCAGTACCCTAATGTGCGTTTCAAAGTCTGGAGAACAAATCAAGAGGTCATCGAGATAGACAAAGACATTCTGGCGTAACCGACCAGGAATGACTTTGTCCATTAGCTTAGACATTCTCTGGGCGGCGTTACACAACCCAAATGGCATAACCGTGAATTGATATAACGGTCGCCCAGGGACTGTAAAAGCTGTCTTCTCCCTTGATTTGCTCTCCAGAGGAATTTGCCAAAAGGCATCTTTTAGATCGATACTGGAGATGAATTTTGTATCTTGAAGTCTGCTTATTATCCCCTCTATGTGTGGTAGAGGGTAAGCAAACTTCTTCGTCCTTGAGTTTACTTTTCTCGAATCCAGACACAGCCTATTTTTTCCCATTTTTTCTCACCAAAACAACTGGAGAACTCCAAGCACTGTTACTCTCCTCTATCACCCCCATTTCCAGCATTCTGTCCAGCTCAGCGTACATGAGCTTTTGGACTACCGGAGAAATGGGGTAGTGCCTTTGCTTAATGGGAATTTGTTCGTCATCCACTTCAATTACGTGCTCCTCAAGATTGGTTTTACCCAACCCGAGTACGGCAAAGGAGGGAAACCGTAACTTGATGCCCTCCAGCTGCTTGGCTTGATCCAGTGAGAGATCTCTATAGCTAGGCTGCTCTTTCGTCATAACCGGAGCGTTCAGCTCACTTATAATATTTGGAGCTACTTTAAAAGTACTCCAAAAATCCACACCCAGATATAGCGGTTGAGAAAGTCTAGGAACAACCAGGATCTCCAACTCATGTGTTTTACCACCCCAAGAAACATTCGCTCTAAAACATCCTTCTATCCTCTGGTGATTTCCATCAGCTGTTCTGATGTCGTTATTCATTTTTGTAATTTTTATGTTTTTCCTACTTATAAAATCTATTGCACCTTTCCCTAAACACGTAACAGACGCTCCACTATCTAACAGTCCTTCAAAATCCTCTCCTCCTAATTGCACTCTCGCGTATGGCCTATTGTCATTTGTCATTGTCAGTATTGTCGCTTCGATCCTATTTCTAGTCTGTCTTTTTATTGCACTTTTCTCCCTTAGCCTCAAAATTTTTAAATAGTTCCTACTATTCATTTTTTTAAAGTCTAGTTCTTCACCAAAAATTCTCTTCCTAGCATCGTCATACTCCAACATTCTCTGGTGGAGACTTTTCTGATGGTCTGGTGAGTATCTTCAATATTGTTTTGTTCGGTTTTTCTCTTTAAAATTTTTATTACTTTAGGTTCTTCGGAAGATTCTCCGGGAGTGGTTTCGGCGTCGGCGGTTGACTCCCGGATGCACTGCCGACCTTCGGGTTTCCCTGACACGCAGCACATCGGAAGGACACACTACCCTGTCCACAACAGAAACACGTCAAGGTATGAAATGAGGACGGGCAATCACCCGAAGACTTTTGCTCATCCTTCGCTTCATCTCTTTTCCTTTCCTGTTCCTTATACCTATTTAATTTTTCTTTCTCACCAAAACCTCTTCTTTCCGGTTTCTTAGCTTGAAATGCCGCTACGTCAAATTCCTCTTCTTCTAAATCGCTTACTCTATCTCTATTTCTTGAACAATCACTAACATCTATTTCGTGAGTAAAACGTTTCATCTTTAAATCTCTTAAGGCTAAATTTTCTTCTGCTCTTTTGCACTCCTCTCTCAATTGGCGAATATTACTAATAGCGCAAGCAAAAACTAATGTGCTGATTCGTTCCTTCAAATTTTTTCTAACCATAGAAACCAAATCGCTTTCTGTAGGTCTGACTTGCATTTGTAAAGTTAGTCCTCTGATATCCGCATAAAATTCGTCGAACGTTTCTTGAGGTTGCTGTTTTCGATCCATGATTGCCCTTAGGATTTCATGGTCACGCTTGTTGTGTTTGAACTGCCTAAGTAGTTCTGTCTTCAAATCAAAATAATTGAAAAGATCATCATCCTGGTTTTCCTCACAGATATCCCAATACCAACGCTCAGCAGGGCCTGTAACCAGATGGTGGAAATTGGCGAAGAGCTGATTGTCAGTCAGTCCACTTTTCTTCTGTAAAGTCTCCACTCGGAAAATAAAACTTTCAACTGACATGCCTTTTGACGAACCATCAAATTTTACTCCCCATTTATGAACATCAATCCTTCGATTAATATCCCTAAATGAAGAGTTTCCATCTGACGGATGCGATGTCGATTGACTATTTGCCGAGTGGATTGTCTGTCTGGTTCGTCTAGTACTCATGGTATTTTGTTCAGAGTCTTGTTCACGTGTCGTATCCCTCTGAACTGTCAAAGACTGTTCCATACTATTCAACTTTGAATTGACCTCTTTCATATTCTTGTCAAACAACTTGTACATTTCTGACAAGCCATCTGCAAGCATACTCAGAGTTTTAGTCTGGCTTTCCTTGACAGTCAGAGAGGCAACTTTTTGCATTCGTTCTAGTAAGTCTAGTTCTGTCAGTACGTTAACAGCTGGTGTGTTCGTAGTTGTATTCGTACGAGTGCGTTCTCTGTCCTGTCTACTCCGTTCTGTTCTTAATCGTTCATGCTCAAGTTCATGGTTTTGTTTAGTAAGTCTTTCACGTTCTTTTTCGAGTTCTAGGTTTTGTTGAGTAATTCGTTCTTGTTCTAAACGTAAACGATTTTGTTCTTGTTCTATTCGCTGTCGTTCTTGTTCAAATTCTAAATTTCGTTGCGTTAGTCGTTCTTGTTCTAGTCGCAATCGTTCGAGTTCTAAATTTTGTTGTATCAATTGTTCTTGTTCTATTCGTAGACGTTCGTTCTCTTCAATGTCTTCATCTTCGTCAAAACCTCCTGCGGCTTCCTCTTGTCTATTAGTATTTTGTAAGTTGTTGTCGTCCTCGTTCGTCCCAACTATTTCCATCCTGCGAATTATCCTTGTAATTTCACGATATGTCTTGTCCAAGTCGTCACCTTCTGTCACTGTCGGTGGTACAAAAGGAAGTACCGTCTTTTCAGTTTCTTCAATTCCCTCTTCTCCTGTCCCTGCCTGACGCGTGACCCTTCTTTTCCCAGTTCCTTTGGAAACTGTTCCCGTTGCCTTTTTCTTTGCCTCAGGCATATTTACAAATCTTTTTCTCTTTCAGCTATCTTCAAATCTTGAGAATCTACACTTATTGAAATGTTTGAATGCAAAAATAAAAAAATATAAGGAATTACCTAATAAGATAAATTTACCTATGTAAAAAAAAAATAACTGAACCTAAAAAAAAATAAATTGTAAAATAGCAACCAAGAAATTGCAAAAAAAAATAAAAAGAAATGAAATAAATAAAAAACTAATAAAAACAAATTTTTCTGAACGAATTGTGAAAAACCCTATACCTAATATTGTTAAACTAAATAAAAAAATTCAATGTAATGTAAAAACAAAAAAAAAAATGTAAAAAAAAAACGATAAAAAGGGAGAATTCAAAAAAAGGAAATAAGAACAATAAACTTTCTGTATTATAAAAAGTAAATTAATAAAAAAAATAAAAATAAAAAATGCAAAATTTCAATGTAAACAAAATTTAAGAAATTAAATCAAAAAAACAAGAGCAAAATTCAAAAATAAAAAAAAACTAAGAAATGAAAATAAAACAAATTATGTAAATTGTAAAAAAAAAGTATTGTTTGTATATATGTATGTATATGTTTTATAAGTAAACGCTAGGTGTGTGAAGATTGGCAAAGTTTCCTTTCCATCTGCAAATTGGTAGTCTAAAGTTGCGTTCTATCGTACTTATGTCTTGTGACTGGTGCGTTTGAAATTCAGTGGTTGCTTTAGTTCATCTCTATCCCACAACCACTTCATAGTTCCGGGCGTATAGCCTAGTCAGTGGCTGGCTGTGGGTTCAAGATGAACTTCCACACGAACAAGGTTTTCGAATTCCGAATCTCTACCTCACAAAGAATCTAGCTGTGCCGAATTCTATGGACAGCTGAGATCCGAAATTGTACGACCTTGTTCAAACTTTTGATGTTGTCACAGATCTCCAACTACCTCACAAAGAATCTGACTGTGCCTGATTCTATGGACAGCTGTTCTCAATCTGTGACAAGACCAAAAGTTACTAGTCCCCAGATTTGTGTAATAGTAAAAAAAAAATTTATTTAAATTCAAAAACAAAACAAGTCCAAGGCGATGATCTTTTTAAAAAGACCATCTCCCTGGACATGTCTTTGGCTTTATACAAAGATATAAAAACCGTTAGGTCCCGTTGGGCGCCATTGTTAGGAGCCAGGTTTCCACGGGGGATTTCTTCGGTGTACTGGAAGAGGCTGCGGCACGCTTGTGGTTGCACGGCTTAACTCGTCGCGTGGAGTGGTTCTTGCCACCTCTCAGTACACCTCCTGCTCGACTAAACATTATTTATATCGTGCCTAAAGGTACTATTCGATGAAAAATGACACAAATCTGAGAACTCTGACGATATCCAAGAGAAAACAGAAAGTTGGTGCTTCGAATTAAGTTTAAAAAAAAAATATATTGTAATAAAAAAAAACTAATTTAACTAACCTAAGAAAATACCCTAGAAACCCTTCACCTAAAAAAATAAGAAAAAAAAAAAATAAGAAAAAAAAATAAAGTAAAATCAAGCCCTAATCTAAAACTAATACCGTAACCAAAAAAAAAGTAAAACTTTTCCCTAAAGCACCTCCTTCCTATTCCTCCTAGACATCGTCGCACCGAATCTCAAACGTTCGTCTGGTGTTGATGACGAAGGTCTGGCCACCCACCCAAGTATCTTAAAGATACTTCCTTCGCTATTTCCATGGCCTCTGTTCGTGGAAATAGCCCCTGAAACGACCCATCCAGTCACGGGTTAATCCGTTGAGAAAGTCCGTCTGTCACGTCCTCAAACCAAATCTACATCTGAACGGCCTTACCAAACCTTCACACACCACTAGCTATGAAATTAGCACACCATTTTTATATACTCTAAAAAATCTTCAAATAACAATTTTATTAATTTTCAAATTCATTAAAAAAAATCAAACAAAGAACTTAAGCTCTCCAACTTGTTTCTTTTCTTTGCTTATGCAACTACAAAACAAATCCAGTAAGAAAATTCAACAAGCTAAAAAAAAAATTTTGAATCTCAAGTAAAGAGGATTTGACCTTAATCTTCTTTAAGAGATCTTTTTACCTCGTTAACAAAAAAAATTTAAAAGGTACTCACGGTTGCTCTGGTCCCTCGTCGTTCTGCCGGCAGCACGGTGAAGAACTGGCACATCAGCTCTCTTTGGAGTAATTTTTGTTTTGTCGAATTGAGATTTGAATCGACGATTAAAATCACTTCACTTCTTTATCTTTTTGATTCAAAAAAAAAATTGCAAAAATAAACTAAAACTCAAAAAAAAATTAAAAAAAACCACTTGGAGAACCAAAATTTTACACTTCTTGAAATACTACGTTAAAATTAATAAAAAAAAAAATGACTTTACTTAAACTAAAAAAAAATTTGCTTCTAATGTTCTTTAATGTTCTTCCTTCACTTTTTCCAACTCTTCTCCTTTTCACTTCCTTTTCCTTCTGATTTTCACTTCTATCTATCTTCTTTACTTTCTGCTTCAGTTTTTCTTCATTTGCACTTTTTCTTCTCCTGATCTTCAATTTTTTTTTCTGCTTGACGGAACACCCTTTTTTTCTCCACAAATCCCTTCTGTGTCCCAATGAGATATCTATATATATATATTTCCACTATATGTATAGTACCCTCTTCAACACTGGTTTTGTGCCTCCCAAAAAGCTATGCCCTTTGCTCCTTTGTACAAAGGGATACTTTTCACCTTCACAGTATTCCTAAGGTCAAGAATCGAAGATATTGAGATGCGAAGACAAAGAAAAGAAAAAAAAAATGGCAGAGGCTTAGGCTTCTGCTGGGGATCTTTCAAGATCTTCCGAAAAATCTGGCCTAAACCTGGTTAAATAAAAGAAATCACACGTCAGACAAACAGAATTTTTATTCTCCATATTAGTTACATACCTCTACTGAAGAATTGCTAAGTATCACAAAAAAATTTCCTTGGAATTAAAGTTCCAGATTTTTCCAACTCATAGGAATATCATCAAATCTATAGGTATATATAAGTAGGCTGATATATAAAAAAAATCTAATTTTTCCTTTGCACTATAATTTTATTTTACCTGATTTATTTCTTTAATCGGTATATTCTTCTTTTATAGTTAAAAGAACTTCTTACTTAAGTAAGGAAAAACTCGATAAATTTTCGATATGAATTTAAACTTTTAAATTTTCAATCAAAAGAAAATGGCCGTTAAAACGTATGGAACACTTCTTCTACTTTCAAGTTATCAAACGAAACAGTGACCATTAAAATCCCTTCGGCTAGTTCCTAGTCATTCTCCTTTTACCTAAGTAAATAGTTACCACTACATCCGAGTGAGATAACCATTTTTCAACCTTCAATCATTTTCCATCCTTATCACAGATAATTAACACCCCCTCATCCACGACCAAGAAATAGTACACACACATAAACACTATTAATACATCCTTATATAACTATCTCAGTCTTTATTCTCTTCTAATAATACACTATCAAATAATTCCTATTATTTATCCTAGCTAATTAATCCAATCTTATTATCTATCTATTAATCCCAATAAACTATCTAAGCTACTAAAAATGTCCTTTTATTTAAATTTCCCTTACATGTATTAACACTTATCATAGATCCCAACCAAAAAAATTCATTAAAGTTCATCCGATGGATGAACTAATCTTAACGAAAGTTTTCTGCGCATGCTCTAGCAATAGTTTTTCTGCCCCCTTTTCCCTTGGGTGAAAAGAGACCAAGCCACTATTCCATGCGCAGAAGAAAACAGACATATATGACTAAAAAAGAATATTCAAATGTCAAAACAAACAATCAACATGGACGAACACGGAGGAGATAAAAACATATTGGTAAGTATTTTTTTATGAAAATAACTAATTTATACTGAAATTAATTCTCTTTCTATTATTCTATTTTCTCCTTTAGATAATGTTGAACATATTAATCAAAAATATAGGTAAGTAGCGTCAGTATAAAGTGTTAAATTTGTGTTGCTAAGACTCGAGTGCAAAACCATTCGAATCCTGGCAAAACAATTTCGTAGATTGGACTTGTAGGTAGTATATTTTGAATTAATTTTATGTTTCCTTTCTTTCAGAATGTCTGAATGGAAAACAAAGAATCAACGGATTACCAAAAGGATAAACAGAAAAACAAAAAACTAAAAATAAAACATTGATGTTTGGAGGACGGTTGTCGTCCGCGGTGTCGCGCTGCTGCGCTGGCCGGTAAGGTAATTAATTACCTATCCCCGAGTTCGTGAGATAGCAGCAGAAGTGGCACATGAATTTTGTCGTGTTGCCGAACTCCCACATTCACGAACTTGAGCTATATGCCCACGTAACACCTTTTCTTAAATGGTGCTGAACGATTCATTCGAGACTCGCATTCAGTTCTTCATTGTTTCACACGAATCAAACATTCTGTCTCATTCGCACTTCATAAGACAAATTGGAACGCCATTTGCATTTTTGAAGGTGCTGTCAAATTTAATCTCTTTTAAATCTTTTTGTGCGGTGGAAACACCAAAAAGATTTATTAAATCTAATCTGAGATAAGCCTTTGGTGGAAACATAGCATAAAGCGTGGTACACATTATCAAACCTGAGTGTCACGCGTGTTGGATATCAAACCTGCGTGAAAAGCTTCGCGTACACACTTATCAGTTATGTTGGGCGTCAGGCAAGGAAATTCCACTACTCTCAGAAAATTGTTTCTTTTTATTTTGATGCTATTTCCGCAACGAATCGTGTTGATTCCTTTTTTACATAACAAACACGAGCTTTTTCTTATTTTGTTTGAACTTTTTCCACTGATTCGCTATAAAAATTCTTGTTTTGTTCCGTGAATGACGGCTCATGAATGAAATTGTGTACACATCATCGAGCAACCACCCAACAAACCGAGGGTTGTCACGCAGTATCAAAAAATTTTGTGAGCAGGCAGTTCTGAGTGTCAAACCATCATTCAGCGTGTACACATTGTCAGTTCGGTTTGATATCCAACATGGCTGACACTCAGGTTTGATAATGTGTACCACGCTTAAGACTTAATAAATATTTATAGTCAAAAAAATTATTCAAATAGGCCCAAATTTCCACATAAAAAGACTTTTCTTATTTCAATGATTATACTACCTTGCCAATGATCATTGAAAAATTAAAAGTCAAGTTTTGTGAAAATTTGGGCCTATTTGAAATTTGTTTTTGACTAGAAATATTAATTAAGTCTTGAGCTTTAATCCTCTATCAAAATAATATTGAATTTGCTTTCTAAGGGCCAGTTTGTTCACAGCTTGTCAACTTAAATCAATGATTATTCCAGTTGATTATCATTGAATGCGTTTGTTCAGCCAAATTTTAAACAGGGAATCCATGATTTGAGCACTTAATTGCAGAAATCACTAATTCGCCGATTCTGTCTGATTAGCACGATTTAATCAAAGATTTCCTGGAATTTTGTTTGTTCATCATTGGTTATTCCCAAAGCGTAGGTATAAAAAAGAAAAACAAAATCTATACAATTCCTACGAGCAAAGAACATGAATAAACAGAAACCATGTATCGTTCATCTCGCAAAATAAAATAACCAATTTGTAAAGATTTTACTACTAGTTGTAGTTATTTTATTTATTATCCAAAAAGAAGTGCCTAATTATGAAATATGTATAGAAAAATTTCCCATCACTAGATTACACAAAATGCCAGCACTACCTACACACTTCAACTATACATTTGGAACAAAAAATCAAAACAGAAAGCAATATTTAAATAAAAACAAATTTCACGTGGGTAGTTATTTTGTATAGTAATATAACAGGAAATAATGTTAAATTGAGCAAAAAATTAAATTTGAAGACGCTGATTGTTTTTGCACACAAAAATGTTTTTTTTTTAGAAAGCTCACTCACACTAAACTAAGTTAATGGCAGAATACGCCTGACAATTGATTTGACAGATAGACTGGAAACTGGAAAGATTATTGGAAAAACTATGATTTATTAATCAAACAGAAAATTCAGTGAACAAACACTTTCTGATTATCACAGATTCATAACCATGGGTTTAACAGAATCTGTGATAATCTAATTGCTGATTTAACCCACTGTGAACAAACTGGCCCTAAATGTCTCTTAATCTTTGTATATGAAAACCATAGTATTCTCATGAAAATTTTTTTTTATTTGAACGTGGACCCTGTGGGGGCGCCACATTCGACCGTATTCGATTGCGTGGAAATTGTGGATGCGGGGTACATAAAAAATCGTCATTATGCTCATAAGAAATAAAGGGAGTAAGAGAGATAAGCAAATCAGCTGTTTTTAAAATGTCAAAGAATAGAAAAACGTGAAGAAAATAAGAAAAAATTGTCGTCTCCTCTTTGAATAGAAGAATATTTGTGTTGGTTTATTTAGGAATGTATTTTGTTTGCAGGCAGAGAAGCAAAGAAATTATATGAAGTGGTGAACGAGTTGATCGTGTCGCTTCTGCTTGCGTCGTCGTCACCCGTCGTTGGTGTCTAGTTCGTAGCAACGAGTAGAAAAATTATTATTTGCAGAGATTTTCTTATTGAGGGTAGGTTTTGTTTTGCTTTTTTTTAAATTGACTTGAAACTTTCTTGCAAAGTTTCGAGGATAGGCTAGGCATATATCTTTTGGTAGATATTTTGGTTGAAATTTTCTTGCATGATTTCGGTGGTAGGTATTTTAGTGTGTAGGTATTTGAATTTTTAGATGCAATCTTTTTTGCGAGGATCGGTCTTTTGGTATTTAGGAAGGTAGGTACATATTTGAATTAAAGTTTTTGTGCAATTACTATAAATTTGTTGCTAGATAGTTTTTTAGTTAATTTTATTACCTACATAGGTAGGTACCTACATATTATAAATTTTTTCGAGTATTTATGTTTAATAGGTATTTGTAGGTATTTTAATTAAATTTTGAATGCAAAATTCGGGGGTGGGTTAAGGCATAGATATTTTTGATAGATAGGTATAGGTACCTACATGTATTTTAAATAAAGTTTTTATTGCTAAATTCGGGGGTAAGTTTAGGTATAGGTACCTTCATACCTAGGTAGGTTTATCTTTTAATAGGTAGGGTAGAGTCGCCTAATTTCGAACACTCCCAGTAGTCGAACACTTTGTGAAAATAAGCTTATAATCTGTGTTATTTCTTAGATTATCAACTTCTATAAACGCAGAATAATTCATGTGTTTATTCCTTTAAACCTTGAAGTCCTATCAACTAGTCAAATTTCATCCTAAAGTTTTAAAAAAGGGACTTAAAAAAGAGACTCATAACAGATAACTCATCTTTAATTAAAAAAGAGACTTTAGGAAATCCAGTAATTTTAAGTTTTTGTAAATAAAAAAACTATTGGAAGTGTTCTGGGAAACTGTGATTTTTGGTGTAAAATTAAACTTAATGCCTGTTTTGACGCGTTTTCTTGTTAGATAATAGTTATTTTATTTATGTAACTTAAAGTTTAAACTTAAAGCTTAATAATTTATTAATAAATTGACTGTTCGAACATAAGAAACCAAATTTATAAGAGTTGCCTGTTCGGGCACTAGTGTTCGAATATGGGCAACTCCGTCAAAATTGTTTTATCTTGTTCAGGCAATAAATATTATAGAAAATTAATTTTTTTTACGGTTTTGTGTCAAGAACACTGAGAGGAACGTTGGGTCCAGTATTCGAACACCTTTTTCTTCTTTTCTTCCAGTGTTCGATTCAAGGAAACTCATGTAATTGCTAGCTTCCTTTGTTCGAACAGTTTTTGAATTGTGTTCAAACTAGGAATCCGTTAAACTGTTTTTTGTTTTATTTCATTTTTAAAAGATTTGAATAAAAACAAATTAACAAACACAATTTTTTTAATAAAACTGAGAGAAAATTACTTCTATGATTTTTTTTTGGTTGAAACTATGTACGAAATCTTGTGTTCGAAATAAGGAAACTTTCTGTTCGGGCTTAGGAAACTAGTGTTCGACAACTGGGGAGTTTGGCTTTTTTCAGCTTTTGATTTTTTATAAAAAAAAAGTAGTTAAAGTTACTAGGAAAACCTTAAAAGTAATAAAAAATATTTGAGTTTAAGCTGATAAATAACTTTGATAGGTTTCCTCACAGTCAACGATTACTTTATTATGAACCACTAAGTGTTCGATTACTGGGGACATGACCCTACCTAGGTATTCTAATTAAAGTTTTTTTTTTGTTTTGCAAAATTCGAGGGTAGGTATTTCTTTGAGTAGGTAGGTAGGTACCTACTTATTTGACCTGAAATTTCTTCGAATTTTGTAAAAAGATAACCTAATATTAATCACTAGTCTGTAAGTGGGAGTCCCTATGCCAGTTCCAAATACTGTCAAACAAATTTAATTTCAAATTTCTTACCAGTGATTTTCAAAAAATACATTCCTGGCTTTATTGGCTCCAACGTCGAAGTTCATTTCGACTCATCGGTAGGTATTTTATTTAAAGGTTTTTGTTGCAAAATTCAAGGGTAGGTAGGTACGTAGGTACCAAGGGTTTCGATGAGTCGAAATGAACTTCGACGTTGGAGCCAATAAAGCCAGGAATGTATTTTTGAAAATCACTGGTAAGAAATTTGAAATTAAATTTGTTTGACAGTATTTGGAACTGGCATAGGGATTCCCACTTACAGACTAGTGATTAATAATAGGTTTCTTTGAGTACCTATTTGACCTTGAATTTATAACTAATTTTATGTATATTAGGTAAGCATAGGTAGGTAGGTATGTATGTACCTAATAAATAAACTTTGTATCTAATGAACTTTTTACAGATTTATTTTGTATAAGTTGGTAGGTACCTACCTATATAGCAACCATTTTTCTGCTTAATAATTTAAAATAAACAATTTAAATATGCATTATTTTGAAGGCGCGTTGAAATATTTCGAGGTAAAATACCTATACAAATTAGGAGATAAAATTTCAATCGCAGTAAGATTTTATTTCTCATATATGTATGTGAAATACAATAAATATAATAATGCCACTATTAATTGAAGATAAATACTCTTACAAAAAATGTCTTTCATTACTATTATTTTGTAAAATATTTTGTATTAATTTTCATGAAAAGAATCTACAAATTAAATTTCAAGTAGGTAATTAAGTATTATATTATAATACCTTTGTATTATTATAAAATATAATACAGATTTCGTATTCTTTGTAATATCTGATATTATTAAGTTTTAATATATTTTGAATTAACTTCCAAATTTTAATATTTGCCAAGTATTAAAAATTTCAATATATTTTTGGTGTTGTCATATATGTAACCCAGAAAATATTAAAAAGTACCCCAAAATTTTTAACCGTGCTTAAAGTTCTTCTTTGTAAACTGTGCCAAATAAAATTGTGAATTTTTGTACCTATCAAGTTGATTTTTTTTTCAAAATTTTTGGCAATTAGGTGATATTTTTGTATGTAAAATTCAAAGCCTTTATTATTTTTTAGTCAAGTTCTGAAGCCCGGATGTGAAAAGATTTCTTATAGTTTTTAAGCTATTTAAAAAAAATTAAAGGAACTTTTTTCCATTGCTTGTTTGTTTTATGCTCATGAAGCAAAAAAATTACTAATCATAATTATAACCCTTTATCGGGTTTTTTAGGAAAGTACCTTTAATTTATTAATTTCTCAAAAATTAAGAAAGATTTTTGCATTTGGTTGTCGATTTTTAACTGAAAATTGATGAAAGCATTGGATATCAAGAACAACATGACACTTAACTACGCAAAAGTTGAAATAAATTAACTAAAAAAATATACAATTTTTTTTTTCAAAAATTTTGACTTTGAAATTTAATTTCTAAAACCATTTTTTTAAACATCTCCATTACAAAAAAAAAAAGAAATAGAATATTGACTTTCAAAATAGCTATAACAGGTTATTGTATGTTTTTTCGTTGACATATTAAAATATTTTTGTTTGCATTTAAAGTCAACTTTTTTGTTGGACCATTATTAAATAAGTTATGAATAATCAACCAAAAAGAGAGCGATTTTTTGAAAACTCGATATCTTTTGAACGGGTCATAAACAGAAATCTCAAAATTTGTCAGAAAGTGTTTATCGATGGATAATAAAAAAATATCAAAAAATAGAGAAAATCTTATATCGCACATTGAAAACAAAAGTGAAACTATACAAAAATGTTCACTTTCGAGTTAAAGCGACATCTAGGTTCCGATATATACCACGCATCTTTTGCGAAGATCCTCGTTCTGATACCTCCTCTAAATTCCACAAGAAATCGGTAGTGTCACTTTAAAGTCTGACGTAAATCACTCAATCGCTAAAAATAAAATGGCATTTTTTGCATTATGTCGGTTTTCTCCTCAAATTAATAGTGATTTTATGTTTAGTGAAATTAATTAATGCCAGGCACTTTTGGTACCCATTATTTGTTTTGTCATCTTAAAATGCCAATTTATTAAAAGATAGAGAAACTACATACATATATTTTGGGAAAGTAACATAGCATTTAAGGGCCCTATTACGGTTCGCGAACCGAATAAAAAAGCTAGCGAACGAATCAATTTGGTATCACAAAAGTCGAAAATTCGCCAGATGACTCGCCCCAAACATCAAAATTAAGCGAATGGAAAATGTTAGTGACTGGCCGGCGAACAATAACAAAAACACGAATATCTTATTATTTTGTGATAAAAATGAGTTTATTAAAAATTTGCAATCACAAATTAATTAACAAAAAAGCCATTCACAACACAAACCATTAAACAATTAAGTTTTAAAATTAAAACGCCAGGGAAACCAAATTTAGCAAATTTAAAAAGCTGATTCCAGTGTAGTTTTTATCTTTTACGCTGATTTTTCTGCTGCATAAAAGATTAATTTACTACGATAAAATCGCGTAATGACCAATTAAATAATTAAGTCAAGAATAAAATGAAGAAAACTACAAAAATTCCGCACTTTAAGATGTATTTTCCGATTTTTACGTAAGTCGCCCAAAACTTTAAACGGCCGTATTCGAAAACTAGGTTTTTCGTTTAGTGCCACTTTTGTTTTCAATGCGCGATATATATAAAAAAAATAATAAAATGTATGAATTTAAAAAAATCTATTAAACTTTGTGTATACTTATTATGTAATTTTAACTATTATTATTTTAAACAAAAATCTCATCAAACTATTTTAATTCCTTTAAAAGTTTTATTAAACATCAAAGAAAACAAAAAGCTATTTTGATTAAGTAAATTCAATGGAAGATTTATTTTTGTTATTTTAAATACATAAATTGATTATAATTTTGTAATTTTATTTTGTCAGAACGAAATATGGAGATTCGGCTATATTATAATTTTTTAATTTTATTTTGTCAAAACAAAATTTCATAATTTATTGATTCGTTTTCAAACTCATTTTCTGATTTCTTTTTTTTAATAATAAAACAGGTACCTACCCAAAGTGCATATAATTTGTATCCGTGAACTTTTCTGATATTTTAATAGTTATTCTCCTATTTGAGGCAGAGACAAATCCACCATTAAAATTCGTTCAGCCGTTCTTGAGTAAAAACTTATAAATGGTATAACTAACCCGACTTTGTTTTATACATATATTAAGATATCCAACTTTATCATTTTGAGATCTTTAAATAGAAGAGTATTTAAAAGCAGAGTATAGATCATACTTTAAGTGTGGGCTTAAATGCCAAATCCAAAAAGCGATAGCACCAGCGGTTCTTATTTCTTTTCTTTCGTGGGTTATTGCCATTTCAAAATGGAAAATAAATCCGTGGGTATTTTTTCCTTTCATTTTGGGAAATAATGCCCACGTTCGAAGGGGCTTTATTACCGCGGGTGTTATTGCACTGCACCTTTATAAGCATTTTTTTTTGAAAATGGTATTCCACACCAATGTAGCCTTTACTAAAATATATGTATATGTATTAAGGAAAGAAGCAAAAGAAAAGTTTGAAAAGTGCGAAAAGTTTGTATGTACATATGTAAAAATCCTGCACACAAAACACCTACATTTGAGTAGATGAGAACGAAAACTCATCATACCTATCCACTTTTATCAAAAATTGGGATTTTGATCCAGATTTGTTAAGCTGGGCATATTAAGTAGTTTTTAAAGAAAATTTGACAGCCTAACCCCCTAAGCCCCTTTAATATTGATGTCAAACATCGTTATTGTTTCCAGAACTAACGATATCCACAGTGCAATTCACATCAAAACTTTCCATGTCCATCGTAAGCAGTAGGTTTGCTTTCAAAACTCTTCTTATCCATCATAGGCTATTGATTATATAAGAAGGAACTAAAACGGTCACGGGTTTTTTATTGTTAACAATTTTAAATGGGTCATTAAAGATTGGAAAGTAGGGGAGTGTTTTTATATTAGAGGGTGCAATTGTGAGAGGGGGGAATGGTGGGGAAACTGGCCATATCCAATCATTTGCAACAAAACTCTTCATAACTCATAATAACTTTTAAACGGAACTTCCAATATTTGTTTGCTCTCAATCACAATCATAATATGAAAAATTTTCATATACAAAGATTATAGGTACAACATAAAATCTTTTATAACATCTACTATTACACCTTAATTAGTTTTTTTTTTTTTTCATTTGCATAAATGAAAATTTTGGATATGATGAGTTTAAGTTCTCAACTACCCACTCATCAGTTGTAAAATCTAACCCACATACCTATCTACCTATATTCCAATTTATAACAACTTCTTCCTCTTGCACCATAGAAACCCAAATATATTGAAGACAATACGCCTACAGCTGTGAAAAAGCAAATACACCTTCACATGTATACCTACCCCTTTCTCTTCAACCATAAGCCAAAAAGAATATCCAATATTGTTCTTTTTGTGTCTTTCAGCTTTATCTGCATAATAACAAAATGTAAACAAAACCGATAACCAAAACAAAATTGAATATTTTCTCCAAAATGCCTTCTACCTGATTCACTCTAACTCTCATAAATTCAGTATACGTCCTTCCCGTGCTTATGCTATTCTTCACGTCCACACTTCCACTTATTCCACAATTCTCCACGTCAAGGTACCCCTTGGAGACTTGAGATGTCGCCCTCTTCGAGTGCCACCATGATAGTACTATGGTTTTCATATACAAAGTCTAAATCAAATTAAAATTATGCACTTTCTCCACACTGCTGGTTTGTGTCTACACTCTTTAGTATACCAGTGGTCCGTTCCTTTTCTCTAAAATGTTAACAATTGTTGATGTGTCAAAAAACAAATGTTGAAATGTCATTGTTAAGAATGTTACACTTTGTAACATTTCATTTAGGAACGATCAATGTTGAAAATATTGTTGATCGGTCAAACGGCAAGGCTGGACAAAAAAAATCGAAATGCATTTAGAATGAATTATCAAGAAAAAACTATTTATTGCATTAAATTCATTGAAAATAAATACATATAACTTGAAAATAGAATTTCTATTAACTTAAACTAAGTATGAGCACAAATTTCTTTAACAAAAATCACAGAATTGATAGAAGCAATGTCGAAAAAAGTAAATTTATCACAAAACAATTAAAAACTCAAAAGCAACAATAAAATCAATTAAATTGAAAACACATATTTGCAAAAATGCAAACAATTCCAAATCCAAACAACGAAAAGTAAACAAAAGATATTCACAAAATGAAAATATTGCAGTTTCAGCTGCTTTTGACAGATCAACACTTTCAATTCATGTCGAGGAGATGAGTTGGAAATTGTTACAAAGTGTAACATTCTGACACTTCAACATTGAGTTTAGGAACGATTTTATGACGTCATAATGTTACACGATGTTACAATTTGAGAATTTAGGAACGATCAGTGTTAACAATTGTTAACAATTGTTAGCATTTTCGAGAAAAGGAACGGACCACAGAAGTGGTTTGTGTTTTTACTAGTATAGCATAAATGGTTTGTGGCTGCACTTAGCAAGTAACAGAAACTAAAATGAGTTAAATAGAGATTGTATAATAATTTTACAAGGTGACTATAACAAAAGCTCCGTCGTCATTTCATAAAAGCAATATTGAGAGATTAAAGAAACATTGGTATATCGCTTCTATCATACTGATGGAATTTGCACCAGAAAATATTTAAGGAATCAGTAATGCTCCAATAAGGTATTTACTTCCCGTCAGACGGTAATAGGAGCGCTATAGAAACAAATAACACTATAATGGCTGAAATGCTAAGCAATTTTGTTAGTTGGGCACCCCTTGAGATTGCGTGTAGTGTTTGAAACGTTAGTAAATGACAAAAGCAAAAATATAGTTCGGAAAATGGGAGGGAAGCTCAGGAATCGATAGCATAGTTCATTCGGCGAGTTCAATAATTGAGAAAAAACGCGAACGCGCAATCCAGTGCGATTCTGGTTAACTCCAGGGGAATTAATATTGCGAATTGACAAATCGGCAAGATTAATTAAGCCTTGAGCTTTAATCGCCCATCAAAATAATAAACGATTTTGCTTTCTAAACGTCTCTAAATCAATCATCAAAGTTTTCAATGATGAGTTTCAATAGCTGTATTTTATTTTCCTCCTGATCTGATCTGGATTGGATTTGCATACGAAAATACATGTATTACAAAAACAACACAAAATCCAACCTTGATTTGGATTTCGATTTACAAATCCATTCTGACCACACACCCTTAGCTTTTTCTTGCAAAAATCAGTTTTTTCTCTGATGTGTACCTAGATAGCTTTTTTGTATTAAAAATAGGAAGAAAATAGAGAATAGAGTAGAGAAAAAATACAGAAGCAAAAGGATAAACAGAGATAGGTATATAGCACTCTCGTCGCACTGGGATCTTGTTTGTTTTATTATTACAATCTAGTCCGGATCAGATTTGGGCGATAATAAGATGCAGCTTATGATAGCTATAACTGGCGCCTAAAACTTTAGCCCAGATAAAACTGTGTTACCGACATGAATTTCACACATGCTATCGATAGTTTGTATGGAAACTCAATTTTTTGTAATGGTGTCGCTAAGCCCCGAAGTCGTTTTGTTCGTCCGATTCCCCCACGCTTGCAAAAAAAACCCTCCTATAGATTCAACTTGTCATTCAGCATCATTTAGCACAGGTCTTGTTGTTGTTGCATAATTCACATCTATTCTTCGACACGAAATTTATTTCATTTACAACAATGTACACAAAAGAGTTTTGGAGGGTGAAACGTACGAAAGATTGACATCTTTATGATGATCTCTGGTGGGGAGGCAGTGCAGTCTAAGGCTAGTCGCGCACATGCAACTTTCAGTTTCGGAACTGTTTGGTTGCAAAAATGGATCCTATTGACTCATATGGGACAGCGCGCACATGCAGAAACTTTTCAGTCGTCGGTTCGAGCAACTTTTCAGTTTTTGTGTTTAGCCACAAACTGGTTATTTGCCCGAAAATGGTTTTTCAATTTGTGTCATAAAGAATAATATCGATACCTTCCCGTAAGAATGTATTAAGGGCTCTGGAGACGCTCGAACATGGTGCGAGTGAACATGGTTCGAGTTGATTTTACTTGTCTGCGGGTTGGTTCTTGTACCAATTATTTGGTGTCACTAAACAAAAATTTGGTCTCACCAAAATCAAAAGGAGTTTGATATTTTTCAATGTTCGGGGGCGGGGCTAATCGTTTGTCGTACCAGATTCGACTGTTTGCGGATCGGTTTCGTGTGTTTACTCGAACGTTTCGGTTAAATTTTGAATTTCACTATTAAAAATATAAAAAAAAATGTCAAACAACTTGAATAAAAATAAAATAAATGTGACAATGAATATTGTGAATGACATATAATCCGTAAGAATAATGAAGTTCAAGTAGTTTGGTTTCAGTGTCTGCGGAGTTTAGTCGAACTATGTTCACTCGCACCATGTTTGAGCGTCTCCAGGGCCCTTTAAGCGACATTTCAAAAATTTAAAGGCATCGAAAAAAACCTCTGGTCAGAATATTTATTTATGTACTTAAAAAAATAAAAAGATTTGGAACGGGATTTTCACTCAAAATGCCTCTAAATATCTGTTTATTACAACCAAATTCCCAAATAAATAACTGAACAAGAGGTATTTTAAAAACTTAATTTAAAATTTTGAAAATGTCGCTTAATATATTCTTACGGGAAGGTATCGATATGTAACTGCACGCAAGTGCAAACAAATAGCTGCATATATTTACCCACATCGTTGAATTTTGTTTGTGTGTTTGGGTAGAGTCGCCTAATTTCGAACACTTTTTGAAAATAAGCTTATAATCTGTGTTATTTCTTAGATTTTCAACTTCTATAAACGCAGAATAATCCATGTGTTATTCCTTTAAACCTTGAAGTCCTATCAACTAGTCAAATTTCATCCTAAAGTTTTAAAAAAGGGACTTAAAAAAGAGACTAATAACAGATAACTCATCTTTGATTAAAAAAGAGACTTTGGGAATTCCAGTAATTTTAAGTTTTTGTAAATAAAAAAACTATTGGAAGTGTTCTGGGAAACTGTGATTTTTGGTGTAAAATTAAACTTAATGCCTGTTTTGACGCGTTTTCTTGTTAGATAATAGTTATTTTATTTATGTAACTTAAAGTTTTAACTTAAAGCTTAATAATTTATTAATAAATTGACTGTTCGAACATAAGAAACCAAATTTATAAAGGCTCTCCCAAACCAACGCGAAATCATAGCGAATCATTCGCAAAGGCGTTTTTTTGTTGTTGTTTAGCATTGTGTATCTCTCAAATTTTGTATTATTGTGAAGGATTTCGCGTCGTTGGCGAATGTTTTGCGTTGGTTTGGGGGAGCCTTAAGAGTTGCCTGTTCGGGCACTAGTGTTCGAATATAGGCAACTCCGTCAAAATTGTTTTATCTCGTTCAGGCAATAAATATTATAGAAAATTATTTTTTTTTACGGTTTTACGTCAAGAACACTGAGAGGAACGTTGGGTCTAGTATTCGAACACCTTTTTTTTCTTTTCTTTCAGTGTTCGATTCAAGGAAACTCATGTAATTGCTAGCTTCATTTTTTCGAACAGTTTTTGAATTGCGTTCAAACTAAGAATCCGTTAAACTGTTTTTTGTTTTATTTCGTTTTCAAAAGAATTGAATAAAAACAAATTAATAAACAATTTGTTTAATGAAACAGAGAGAAAATTACTTCTATGATTTTTTTTTGGTTGAAACTTTGTACAAAATCTTGTGTTCGAAATAAGTAAACTTTCTGTTCGGGCTTAGGAAACTAGTGTTCGACAACTGGGAAATTTGGCTTTTTTCAGCTTTTGATTTTTTATAAAAAAGTAGTTAAAGTTACTAGAAAAACCTTAAAAGTTATAAAAAATATTTGAGTTTAAGCTGATAAATAATTTTACATCAAATATTTACGTTGAATGGTTTCCTCACAGTCAACGATTACTTTATTATGAACCACTAATGGCCAGTTGCACCGACCTCTTTTAAATATTTATTGCTTCGTTTAATTTTAAAATGACATTTATCGGTTGCACCAACCACTTCTAAATCTAACAGGCCAATAAACGAACCAATAAACTAAAGTTCCATTTTCCTCCAGATAAATTTTAAAAGCAAGTTTAAACGAACATATCTAACTACCTACAAACAAAATAATTCAATTTTATTTGACGGAATATTGTTAATTCCAAATTAAAATAACGAAAACAACAGGTGAAGGCATTTTTTTTCCTATTTATAATTCACTACTTAAATAAATAAATTATTCCAAAAAAATTATAGACTGGTCATCATGTATTCATCTGATAACGAACTAAACCAAGAAATGGCGAGACGTCGAAGAGTTGTTCAGGTTCACAGCGAAATCCATTTTCTGAAATCGATGACGTCGCTTTAAAATATTTGTTCATCTTTTTCAAGAGTGTGTCGAAAAAATATTAGTGTTAGTTGGTATCTATTTCAATAGTTTCATGATTCTCTAAAAAAAAAGAAAATAATAAATAATAATAAAAAACACCAAGATGGCGCATTGGCTGTATCTAATGAGGATACCTTGTTTCTGTTTACTGTGTATTCTTATTTTCCTTATTGCTATCACACTTGCACTGGTTAAATTTTTTCGTTCAGTTTAATGTATGTATGTATGTATGTATCTTTATTGAGACTTTGTTTCTTTTAATTATAATACATCGAATACTTAAATATATATAGCTATTTCTTTTTGTTGTGCTATGACATCGGAGGCTGTAAAGTATAGCCATCCTGTTCTTTTACTTTTAAATCGAATGCCAACATGGCTATTGCTTTATATATTTGATAAAATAATATAACTAGCTCTTGCTCTCGGAGCTATAACATGTTACTTTAGACGTTTGTCTCTTATAATAAAACGAGGGTATATACACTATATACAGATAAATATATACAAACTACAGGTAATTATCACAGATACTTAATAAGTTAGCGAAATGACATATTGTATTTATGTTAGTTGATTTTCTTTTCATTTGAGTTTATCTTTGAGAGATAAGATATTTTTTTTTTTGTTAATTTATAAATTTGTTTTGAATTTTGTTAATAGTTATTGATTTTAAATTTCTCTTGATGTTGACATTGATTTTATTGGTTTAACTTAGATAACAAAGTTTTATTTTCTTAGAAAGTTTTTTTTTATTTTGATATGATTGATAGTAGGTACAGATTGATATGATTGAGCTGATTAATAATTAATGTGAGAGCAAGAGTTTCTTGTGAATTAGTCTTTTCTTTTGTGAACTTAATGCTAAGATACAATTTTGTTTTATTAATGCAAAGCAAACATTACTAGGAAGTTTTGACAAGCCATTTTTAAAATAAATTAATTCGAAGTGATTTTAATGTGATTTTTGTATTTTTCTTTTATTTTTTATGGAGCTTTGATTTTGAATGAGTTTTTAAATGAGACTGAGTTGTCATCCTCTATTCCCACCTATGGCGGCGGTCGAGAAGAAGATTGAGATTCCATCAGGAGTTGATGGAGTGTTGGCATTTAAAATTCCTATTGGAGAAGTATATGGGGAATCGGACCAAGCAATGTTGATTTGGAAATTGTAAACTCCTCTAATTAAATCGTTTTCTGAGAAACTCATCTTCTCTACGGTTTTAGTCATGAGTTCTGACGCGTATTTAGTTAAAGGAGTCAAATTCGCCTCATCGTATATGAAATTATTTGAATGTCTTTTGTTTCTAGAGGCGAAATTTTTATTTACGCAGAGACGCAGAACCTTTCTCTCGAAGACCTCGAGTTCTCTGATGACTGATGGAGATATACTGAACCAAATTGGAAAGGCGTAGATTAAAACTGGCCTTATCAAGGTTTTATAGAATAGAAGTTTAGATTTCTTGCTCAACATGTTGTGCCTCAAGAAAGGCATTAGCATACCTGAGATCTTTCCGGCTTTGATTTTGCTGAGTCGGGCATGAGCATTGAATTTAAAGAGATTATTGAAGTGTACTCCTAGGTATTTAAGGTGGTTTTTGAATTCTATGTTACAATTATCGATTGATAATTTTAAGTTTTTACTATCTTTGACCAAACCAGGTCTGCCTTTACCGCTAGAGTTCCTGAAGCAGATAGCTTCAGTTTTTTCTTAATTGATTTTTATCCCCCATTTTTGTAGTAATCGTTAATTACTTCTAGATGCACTTTGAGGTTAATCAGGGCCTCAGAGGGATATTCTGCGGCTGAGAAGACCAAGGTATCGTCTGCAAACAGGATGCTTTCTGATGCGAGAGTGTTGTTAGTAAAGTGTGTATGTGGGAAGTCGTAGAGGAAGTAATTGTATAAAATTGGGCCTAGGATTGATCCTTGGGGGATGCCCCTATGGGATGGGGACTCACTAGATTTTGTTTGTTGGAGTTGAATAAAAAAAGTTCTGTCGTTAAGGAAGCTGTGAAAGATATTTGTTAGATGTCGTGGGAAATTCAACTGAAGGATTTTGAAAAGTAGGCCGTCCCGCCACACGCTATCAAACGCTTTTTCGATGTCAAGGGCACAAACGGTGGTGCACATTTTTTGGCGAAGATTATTTGTGACCTCGTTATGGAGTTCAAGAAGAGCGTGGACAGTTGAGTGGTTTTTCCTAAAGCCAAACTGGTAATCAGGAATGAACTCAATATTGTTATCTGTGTGTTGTCGTAATTTTTGTAGAAGAATCCTTTCTAGGATTTTGCCGATGTTAGACAGTAGTGAAATTGGTCTGAAATTACTAAGTTGAAAGTTGTTGGGTTTTTTTAAGAGGGCGATAATTTTTGCCGATTTCCAGATTGTTGGAAAATAGCCATTGTTTATACAGTTATTGAAGAGGATTGTTAAAAATTTTATAGCCAGGGGGGAGATTTTTTTAAGTATAAAGTTGGACACTCCGTCTGGGCCGGAGGATTTTTTGGCGTTGATTTGGTTTATTATGCTAGCTACTTCCAGGGGAGAGCTAAATATATAAGAGTTTTGGTTCAAAGCCGAAAAATTTTGAGAGAAATTAAAAATTTTGTTTGGCTTAGATTGTATGAACGATTGAACCACTGTTTGCACCTCAGAGTTAATATTAGGATCAAATGTTGGGATACACTCCTGATATAAGTTTTCATAGAATTCTTTGAAGGCGTTGACCTTTCCCTCCTCATCCGTTATGGATAGATCATTTACCGTGACTTGGTCACAAATAAATCTTTTATTTTTATTGGTCAGTTTGCCACTTCTTTGAAGGCGTTTGGGCCTGGAGTGATTTTGGAAAGCTTTAGACCGACCTGAGCGTTCAGCCACATGCCAACCCTTTCCGATATTATTTTTTTTAGTAAAGCTATTCTGCTAGCTAGCGATTTATACTCGTTACTCACTCTGTTATAGGTTCTATGGTATATGTTCTTCAACTGTCTTTGCCATTGGTGTTTGACTTTATAAAGGTTGTTTATGTGATCTGGGAGATTTTTATATTTTTGAAACTTGTACTCAAATCTTTTAGAGTGAGAGTCGACTGTGTTTGAAAAAGCTTCATTAAAGGAGTTGATTTTTTCGTCTATATCAGAGTTAGAGAGAGAGGTGTTTGAAGAGGGTTGACATGCGTTCAGCGCCAGGTCGAGGTCAAATCTGAAGTTTGTCCAGTTAGTGTTTACGAAAGATTTTTCGGAATGAGGTTCTACTAGGGTGATAATTGCATCAGTAAATGCTATTTTGATTTTTGCTGGGAAGTGGTCGCTGAAAGAAGGCAATGTTAAGATGTCGAGGTTTTGATCAAAGTTGTTGATGAGGTTTGGTGAGATGAGGAAATGGTCAAGGTAAGCTGAACTTCTTGGAAAGGTCGGCTCTGAAGGCGTGATTCTGGTAAGTTGAGGGTTGTGGGTATTAAGCCAGTTTAATAAAACTCTCCCATTTTGGTTGATGTTTGAGTCTTTCCAACTAGTGTGCCTCGCGTTAAGGTCTCCCCCTATTATGGCTCCGTCGAAGGTTTCAGCTAGGGAGTTTATTTTGCATAGTTCTTCTGAGAATTGGGTTGTTTGGCAATTGGTAGGAAAGTAGATCGATCCTAGAAGTATTCTTTTTTTGGTGTTATTGATTGAAATTTGGATAGAGGCAAAAATGCTGAGGAATTTAGGATTTGGGAGTTTAACTCTGCGGTATTCGATGTTATTTTTAATTACAATGGCAACACCCTGATTGAAGGGGTTAGATAATACATTGTAGTTTTCAATATAGGCTTTGTGTCTTGGTGAGAGATGTGTCTCCTGGATGAGGGCGACCGAGATGTTGTCAGCATGGAGAAGTTTTGCAAGTTCTATTCTCCTGCTGTGCAAAATCAAGGACGAAATGTTAAATGTTAGAACGTTAAGTATCATCATGGTGTATTTAAAAGGACTTCGTTAAGAAGATTAAGATAATCCATTCTTTTTTGCTGGATAGAGCCGGAGTTGTGAATGTTCTTAACAAATGTTTCCAGCTTGAGCAACAGCTCGGCCACCCCCATACCAAAGAGGTCGTTCGATAGATCGAGGAATTGCCCAAGAAAATTTTGTTTGGGTCCGCTGGATAGGATTGTGTTTGCTTTGGGTTTTTGTTGGAAGAGGCTCGAGAAGGAGACCTGGGGGACAACTGGATTAGATATGGCTTTTGTTAGAGCTAGACCATTGCTTTTTCTTTGACTAGCTTCTGAAAGTAGATTTTTCTTAGTCTGAAGGTAGACTTTATACTTTCGGCAGCCCCTGTAGTTAGCAGGATGGGAACCCTCACAATTAACACAATGCGCCTTTGAGCCAGGGACCATTTTATTTGGGCACTCCCCTGGGGCATGATTCTCCCTACACTTTACGCACTTGTAATTTTTGCCGCAATTTTTGGCGAGGTGTCCAAAGCTTTGGCAAAGTCTGCATTGGAGAGCACCTGTATTGCCCTTTGGCTTTTCCCACACGATTTTTGTATTAAAAATAAGGCTGATTTTTATGATGTCAGTTAACAAAATGCCCGGTTTTAGCCGAACTAAGAACAGATTAGTGTTAATCTGTTTGCTTCTTGACCTCTCGGTCGTAAAAACTGAGACCTTCTCAACTATACCTGGGATGATTGTTTCCAATTCTTCTTGGATCTCGTTAGGATCAAAGTCACTCGTCAGACCCCTGAGAAAAAGGTTCTGCGTTTTATTTTCTTTAAGAGTGTAAGAGTACCCCTGGATTTCATTACTCTGCCTAATTTTTTCCATCAACTCCTGATGGATCTCAACTTTGTCTACATATAATTTGGAAATGCCGTCTTTGACATTTCTTACGAAAAATTTAAAATCCCCGGAGGATTTCTTAAGGTCACTTATTAAGTCGCGCACGTTAGTGTCAATAAGAATAATGGCTGGGCAAAACTTACCTGATTTAACTGTAGGGTGGGATGGTTCTGAACCTCCTGTTGCCGCTGCTGCTGCCGCTGCTGCTGCCGTTGCTGCTGTCTCTTGATTACTTCGCTGGTCATCGCTTCGTCCATTGGAGATGTTATCTTTGTTTAAAGCTGGGTTTCCTTCTGCTGAGGTCTCTGTAGCGTCTGTTGGCTGATCAGGAATCATCGTGGAGATTTTTTTTACTTGTTTGACTCTTTTATGAAGTCTCAGGTCACTTAGAACTGCAAATTTGTTGCCTTTGGCGGCCTCTTCTGTAGGTTTTTCGTTTGCGTTTGAAAGATTAGATGGCGCCGCTGCACGCCTTTTGATTTCGGTCCAGGGTTGTAAATCCTCTTCTTGGGAGTCGTCATCCTCATGGAAATCCATGTGGTGTTCGTGGTCCGCCATTTTTAAGGTGAAATTGTTTTGGCTGGAGTTCGGCGAATCTCTGTTTTTGAGATCCATGAGTAATTTTGCGGCATGCAGGCTTTGGGGGCTGTTGAGAGCGGTTAGGCTGGTGACATTGCTTGTGGCCCCGGCATCATCTAATTTTCTGATCTTCGATGTGCCCCTCATTGAGGAGCAAAGCGGAGAAGAGGGAGTTGTAAGTGCCTTCAATAGGCTTTTGATTTATCGCACTTTTAGTTGCAAACAATATGCGGCGACAACTGGGTTGGGCTTTGCACGTGGTTCACGAGGTTAGGGTAGCCTCTTGGAAAACTCGTTTTTTTTTTTGCGGTTACGAGTGGAAAAATCAGTACAATATTTATTTTAATAGGGGCTTTAATAAATAAACTATTGGAAAAACTGATTTTATTATAAAATTGTTGGTTGATTACTTTGAAAATTAGAGATTAAAATAACTTGGTCGCTCTTACACGGTGTGTACCTTTTCGAATCTCAATCAACTCTCCTCGTTCAGTTTAATAAACATATGATAAAATCCAGGGGTGGTTCATGAACTGCATTTTAGCTAAAAACGCACGAAAGAGATTGGTGCAACCCAAATAAATTTATCACACCGATAAATTTTAACTCCATTTTAGCAAAAACCGCTTTTAGTGAATTTTGGTGCAACTGGACATAAGTGTTCGATTACTCTGGACATGACCCTACTCTTTTTCTTCAATTTATGAGATAGAAAAATTGAATAAATATTGACACCTGGACCCATGTTCTGTAATTATCGAATCGATAAAAATAGTCGAGAAACGATGAAAATTGGAACGAAACTCATTTTATCCAATCATCGGGTTTCTGTAACTTTGACAGTCGTTAATTTTATCGACTGGAACAATCGGAATAGAAATCCTGGAAAAATTCGATAAAATGGGTTTCTGTATCCTTGAAAGTCGATAAGTTTTTCATTTTAACCGTCAAAACTTATCGCCCACCTAAAAGGTGGCGAGCTAAAAGTAAAAAAAAAGAATTTGAATATTTAAAATACTTAACTAATAATTGTGATCAAACATCGTTTTACATGTTGTTTTTTCATCATTGAATCAAAATCAAAAGTTCAAATAATACAAAAACTTATATTCATTTAAGAATAATTCTTGTTTTTTTTATTATAAAACCGCTTTGCATCTTCAGAAAGTTTGAAAACACGCGTTTTCTTTTTGTTTGGTTTTAAAAATGTTGGAGTTAAACTTCATCACTTACAGATGAACAATCAAGAAATAATTAACTATCTCAAAGAATGCTGCGTTTGTCAAATTTTTCAGCTTCGTTACCTAAAAGCTAGAGGATCTGAATATAAGGACATCAAGGAATTCTTTGAAAAGGTATGTGGTACTTTCAATACGTAAAACAATTAGCCTATTTTTTTTTTAAGCTAAACGTTAAACTTGCAATCGCCAAAAGCGAATTTTTGCCAAAGAAGTAACGTCCAAATCCGTGTTCAACATGCCTTGGCCTCTTCTCCGATGAATTCCAACAGGAAATTATTGAGAAAATCACTAGCTGCAATATTGATCAATTTGCTCTCTCATTGCCAATGCTTTTGCAAATTCGTCAACTTTCAATGTGGTTTGCATTGATAAAAAAGTTTGGACGCGAAATCGACGAAGAAAGATCACCAGATGTTCCCTCAAAAGAAGCCGCCAAACTTATTCTGAATCCGGTTATAAGTGAAAAGGTCAATAAGATATACAATAACAGTGAAGGTATACTGATTAATGTATTTTTAGATCATCCCAACGAGAACGACGACGTAGCCAAACTACTAAAACTGTTTTTGTGGCGAGACGATATCGAAATTTTTCACGAAAACTATCACACTCCCCGTGGGTGCTGCATACAAGAAATCAGCATTCGGACTACAGCTCGAGTCGACGAGGACAAAATTATATTCTCGTCCAGTGGCCGAGAGCATGTCGATGTACGCTGCTTGGGTTGAGGACGTCCCTTCATCTTAGAAGTACCTATAGAAAAATAATTGCAAATATATGTGAAGAAATTGTAAATGAATACACATGATGACTTTTAGTACATATTAAGACTGGCGAAGAGAAAAGAAAAATGTTACCCAATGGATTCGATATCCAACCATCAGATAACAGCGATTAGAGTGTTACATCGCAGACCATTGCATTCTAGACTAAGAACTGTATATAGCACAAAAGCAAAAATTTGGATAGTGAGAAGAACAATCTTTAAATAAAAAATATATTTTGATTTTTAATTGTTTTATTTTTACCAAAAACCAACTTGAATAATCTCAATTTAAAAAAAAGGTCTAAATACAATTCAAATTATGCTGCGTAGCCAATTAAACTTGTGGCAGTAATTTGATCAAGGTTTCGAATGCCATTTTTATCGCCTACCGCAATAATAAATACGGGCAGATTAGCAATCAAACATTTCTGGATCTCAAGGACACATTTCTTCAGGACATCATATGCCTCCTCTTGGGTTATATTTGCGTGGTGGTACCGATCGAAGATACTGGCACAAAACAAACCACCATATTCTTGTCCACTATACTTGACATCCTTGGCATTGGCCAAATAGTCAATGTAGTGAAGTTCAGGGCTATCATTTTCGTCGAAGCCTTGAACGCCACTCATAATTTCCCAGGGTAAGCCGCTTCCATTACCACCGATTCCACCTCCATCAGCATTACTATAATTTTAAATCACAGTTGCGGACACAACCGATATCGAATTAGTTGGTGTCACATGGTAGCATCAGTATTTTTCATATGCATCATATTAAGCAATGATGGAAGATTACGATGCCTTGATAATTTGAAGTCTATTTAGTTCTTTCAGAGCTTTTTTGCACTGCATTTTATGTGCGTACTTTTTTTCATAATTTGATTCGAAATTTGATTCACTTCTAGCTTCGGCCTGAGTTAGTTCCTCTTTCACAGCAATTATTTAACTAAAGTGAAGAAAAATTCGCATCTAATTATTTTGCCAAACTACGGAAAATAAATCTTACACTTCCAGATGCTTTAACCGTTTCTGCATCCTCGCTCCAGAATCACCTTGCCGCAGCAGATCGTTGTCAAGCTGCAGTCGATGATTTCTAACTTCGAGTCGAATATTCTGAGCTTCAATTGTTATGTATTTTTCAATCGCAGAAGTATGTATTGCTGCTTTTCCTTCCTATTTCCATGGCTACAATCTTCTTCTGCTATATCTCTATTCTCGTCTTTAAAGATCTTCAATCATCAGATCGTTGTGATTATTGCCAAGAATTGCATTGCTGGGTTGTTGCACATTGCACTCACTAGTCACTATACCGCCAGTAAAATGTCTCTAGAGTTTTCGATGGAGTATACTTAGTACCTTGAAGATTCGAGCACGATGGGGTAGATACAACATTTCAGAGCATGAGCTAAATAAAATATGTAGATTTAGATGCTTTTCAATGTAAAATGTTGCAAATTATATACTTACTTTCTTTTTGCAATCAGAATATTTTTCTTTTTAAGCGTAACAATCTTAAGCAAAGCTTTGGTGGTCGCCAATTGAAAAAATAATTGTTTTGGTTTTGCAATGTCAATATTGTCAAGGTGACAGTTTTACTTATCGCCTTCCATTGGAAATTCCAGGCAGAACTGTTCGGAAATTTCACTTATCGCGTTCAGTTACAGAAACCCAATTTTTTCCAGAGGCGATAAGATAGGAATGAGTTGTTTCATTATTTAACGATTCGAAAACTTATCGCTTGAGTTACAGAACATGGGTCCTGGTAAGTTGCTTTCCACACCACCTGCATTATTGCGTCCGCCTGGCCTGGGTAATACTCCTGATCTGAAAATAGGAAAATAAAAGAAATTAAAACAGTCCCAAGTTCAATTAACTTTAATGGACTTACCACTTGAATGCGTCCACCGATGTGCGTCTCCTTTTTCGGATGAGTCTAATGGCCAATTTCATAAACAAACACTAAAATTACTTTTATCTAAACTCCTTCTAAATTTTATCAGACATTTAAAATTTTTCAGTTTCACCAATGTAGAAAAGGGATATTTTAGGGATATTTTTATTTGACTGAGTCACTGATCTCTATAAAACACTGGATAGTGTATCGATACAAAAATATTGCTTCCATTTGAAGAATTGTTATATTTTGAAGCTGACCACTTTTTTGTATACCAGTATAACTGTATAACATGTAATACAAAGGAAATCCATTAAACAGACATCAATTCTCTGTTCGTTTCACCCCCCGAGATCTGTTTGCTAACATTTGTTGTGTTCGTAATTTAAATACATTCACTAATTAGTAAATGAAACGGAATAACAAACGTAAAGAGTGTGACAAGGAGGTAAAATCATTTTAAAAAAACGTAGAATATGCAATCGCATCCTCCTCATCATAATTATTCATTAGCAGCAGTATTAATAAAAAACTGGTATCCGCTCCCTAATACACGTGTTAACTGGCACACGGATAGACAACTTGTCCGCTTGATAACTTTTCTTATTAAAAAAGATATAATATCTTTCCAGTATTTATCTCTTCACCAAATTCACCACTTCATCAAATTATGGTGATTTTCTAATACATGTGTCACATGTATGCACTGCCTTACGAAGTGTATACTGGTAGTAGTAAACGGTGCTATCATACGCGTGCGTGTATGTGTTAAAAAGTTATCCGTTCATTATACGTGGAATCTGGCTAGTTAAAGTTATCCGTACGTTAACACACGTCACAGACTATTTCGCATTTGTTAATAAGAATAACTAGTTAACAGATGTTTAAACGCTAGCACGTTGTTATCCGCCGTTTATTAATATGGGGGTAGCTGTTTTGCTCAACTTGTTCGCAAACTGCAATGATTTATCTCATTCCACTATGTAATTATACTAAAAAAAATATACCAAATGCACACAGTGAATAACTTAAAGATAATAAACAATAAAACAAACTTCCACAAAAGTTTATATTTTCATATCATGATCTGTTCCCTTTCTTCATATAGAGATCTGGAAATAGGGATGAGTGATTTTAATCGATATTTGCAAAATATCGATAATAAAGATTTCGATGTTTTGCAACATCGATATTAACATCCAAAACATCGGACTAAAAAACAAACTAAAAGTTAGTACGAAAATGATTGATTCTGCTAGTAAAATCTAGATGGAGTGACTTTCATAGTTTTTAAGTCATCTGTAACATTTGGAATTTTTTGAAAGAGGAAATCATCAAAGGATCTCCCAAACCAAACTTAAAAATTCAGAACCACAACGAAACTTTCGATGTGCAAAAAGGCACAGATATAAGTTTACACATGAAGTGCCTATCAATTTTGCTTCCATCAAATTTTTTCAAAAGAAATATTTTTACATCGATATTCAAGCATTAATATCATCGATGCTCAGCAAGACGCATTTTAAACCACACAAGTTTTTGTACACACTTTTGTAAGCAAAAATATCTTGCAATATCGTTAGATAACAGTGTACACATGAAATACTTGCAATATTGCTTATATAAAATCTGTGGACGATATATTTTGCAAAATTCAAATTTTAGCATCGATTTCCACGCATTGAAATAATAGATGCTCAGAAAGACCCAATTTACACCAATGCAAGTTTTTGCACACAACTTCGTGTTTTGCAATATCGATATATTCCAAAAAGCCACAGAAAACAGTTTACACAAAATTCCTTGAAATATTACTGCAAAATACATATTTAATATCGATTTTCACGAATTTAAATTATCGATGGTCAGAAACACGCAGTTTACACCATGCAAGTTCTTGCGCACACCTTCGTGTGAAACAAGAATTTGAAATATCGGATTTCAAAAAGGGCACACATTACAGCTTAACACCATGAATTGCATTGCAATATTTGTTGATATTCATTGTGCAAAATACATATTTAAACATCGATTTTCACCCATTAAAATCATTGATGTCTAGAAAGATACCACTTACACGCAGTTTTAGCATACAAGCTTCTGTGCATCATTATTTTTTTTTAATATCGATGTTAAAGTTGAAATACCTTGCTTATGACTTCATATTTGTATGAAAACTTAAATCGATTTTAAAAAACTTAAGAAAAAATTGCCGGCACTAGAAATTTTTAAAGCAAAAATACATTAGAGCATAGCATGACGCATTTTTTGCTTTGGTCAAACAAAAAACTTAAACAAAAACACCTGAAAAAACATCGATGTTAAGTAGCATCGATGTTTTCGGTTCGATATTTATTGACATCGATGTTTGGTCTACGATGTTGAAATCGATGTTGTTTCAATACCGCACATCCCTATCTGGAAAATACCTTTTTTTTTGTATAATTCAGACGTCAAATTATGAAGCCGACCACCTAATTGTCATCTTCAAATGGAAGCAAAGAAACTGTTATACATTATAAGGAATACACTATCCAGTGTATTATAGAGATCAGTGGACTGAGTTTACTCACATCCCTGGATTCAAAGAAAGAGGTTGTTTCCCTCGCACATGCGAAGTCTATGAGAAAAAGTGAAAAAGCATCATGGACGAGGGACAATTATTCTGACAGCAAAATATCAGCTGTTGTTGACATGAATGGCTTAACAAAAAAGACTTAAAATTTAATGAGACAAAAACGAGCTTTTAGTTTACAAGGGCATTTAAAATCTTCTTAAATATAAAAGCATTTGGTGAAATCAAAAAACTTCATTTGAAGGCTAAAAGGCTTTTTAAATAATTAAAAGCCAATCGTGAAATCGGCCATAAAACTGCTAAAACCTGGAAAATATGAATGGAAATGATTAGAAATGTGGTTTAAGTTTATCTGTAAGTAATCCTAAAGAAAAAAAAAGAAACAATTAAAATAAGTGAATAGTTAAATACAAACCTTTTATAATCCAAAATTGAGTTGCTTGTTGCTGTTGATGCTGTCGCTGTGTTTTGGTGGTGGTTGTTTTTTATTTGTGCTTGATTACACGTGAAGAACGAAAGTGTTCAGATTTGAAGAAAATAATTCTGCAGATTTTGTTCTCCTCTTTGTGTTTTTCGTATTTTCGTAATGAAAGACATGATTTTATTGGTTGGATTGGATAAGAAAAGCAACACAAAGGAGAATGTCAATTTTCTACACCGAATATTTTCAAATATTTTAAAATATTTCATCCCCTTCCCTCTTCTGCAAGTTACCCCGCTCACCATCACAAATCGCAGAAAATGATTGAATTTCTTCACGTGTGATCAGGGACATTAATCTCAATGGCCACGTTCAAACACCGAACTAAAGCGATCTGGATAGGTTTGTGTTGTTGTAATCCCTTGTTAAAACACAGCTGATGACGAAACAGCTGTTGGCAGAAAAGAGATCCCAAGCTATCCTAAAAATTTTAGGATACAAAGCTATAGGGGATTTTACGAACCTTTCAATTTCAAGAGTGACAACTTCCATTGGGGCGGAAGTGTCAAATCCAAAGTGCAAAGCAAAAAAAAAACAGTTCCAGCAATGCAAATGCAAAAATGTCAATATGACATTTCCGCCCGCATGCTGATTTTGACGTTTCTAAAGGATTGGGTACGATATGTCGACTTTTAAAATATCGACTTCATAAGATCGACTTTTAAAATCTCGACAGAAAAAATCTCGACTGGTTAAAAGACCGACAGATCAAAGTATAGACACAAATTTGACCGACTTTTTAAAATGTCGATTTTTCAAAATGTCGATTCTCAAAATGTCGACAGTGATCGAGATTTTATGAATCGAGATTTCAACAGTCGACATTTTAAAAGTCGACATTTTGAAAGTCGACATTTTGATCAGATCATAGTTTAGGGAATGATGTTTACAAGCGCGCGCTTGTAAACATCATTCCCTAAACTATGATCTGATCATTATTATCTAGTATCGCGTTGTCCTAGTTGAATAAATCGCATTTTTTGTAGTTTAATTTTTGTTGCCTATATATTTTGACGTCTTAATTGCCTATTATTCAGGGTCTGTAATGTATTTTAGTATTAATACAATAATAAAACATTCAGAAAATGAGGCAGTTAAAAGTTGGGGTATAATGGCAACAAAAATGCGTTCTATTGAACTTTCTTGAAGCTAAACAAAAGGTAAGATAAAATTAATTATTTTAAGAATCAAATAAGAGTTTGTGTCTTGAACATAGTCTTAAATTTTCCACAGCATCAAAAAACTGTTAATGTCCTGTTAAAAAATCAGACAAGAATTTATGATTCTTGAGTTTGTAGTTATTCCGTGCAAACATTTAAGGCAGAGTTGTTCTTTCGGTTACTTTCAAATGACCGACAGGCAAAATATCGACAAGTCAAAATGTCGACTGGTTAAAATGTCGACTTTTCTGTATGGGAAAAATTCCGACAAGTCGATATTTTTCTCGACTTCTATCAGGGCAGTCGACTTTTTGTCAAATCGACATTTCAAACTGTCGACATTTTAGTAAGTTGGTAAAAACAAAGTCGGTATTTTAACTTTCAAAAAAGTCGATAAAAGTCGACATTTTAACCAGTCGACATTTTTTTTGTCGGTCATTCGTACGTAACCCGTTTCTAAATGAAAGAGAGAGTGATATATTGCTATTTGTTAAAGAGCTCTATCCTATGAGAAATGTCAACAACAGCTGACTTGCGTTCAAACACATACATGGATACAAAGCTATCCTAGATAGGCTATCTATTCAAACATTGAACGCGCCCAATGTCAACAAACAAGATTATGCATAGATAGAGCCTGATTACACGATTCGTTTTTTCGGACGTTACGTGTTTCGTCTTTTTGACACATTGGGTGAGGGGTGTAGAAACGTAGGGGGAACGGAAAGACGAAAGCACGTATGAAAATTTCAAGACTTTTTCTGGTTGAACTTTGACGTTTATGATTTGACAAACGAGTAGAGGCGGGGGATGCTTAAAAAATTTAAACAGTGAGATTAAAAATTGTTTTTCATAATTAAATAGGTATAAATTTGAACAAGAAGTGATTAAAAAATATTTTTAATTGTTATTACTGCCTATTTTCCAATAATTAAACCTCAAACTTTTTGAACGTCAAAATCACGTATGGATTTTTTTCGTTGTGCGTAATCACGAAGGTACGTACCTGTCAAAAAGACGAAAAACGAAACGAACGAAAAAACGAATCGTGTAATCAGGCTCATAGTCGAATAAGCCAGAGACTTTACATGTAGATAAATTACTCTGCACAGTGAATGACGGTGTTCATACCAGCTTCACGTGAGGCGACTCATTTTGACGTCTCTCTTTTGTATCTCATTCTTATTTATTGAAAAGAAAGAGATGGAGAGGTGAGGCAGAAATTTTCAAAAAAATTAAAAACTTCTGCCTCACGTCGTCATCTCTTTCCTTCCAATAGATAGGAATGAGATAAAAAAGAGAGACGTCAAAATGAGTCGCCTCACGTGAAGCTGGTATGAACACCGTCAATGGTGGAGTTGAGAGTCCACTCCACAAGTAGCAATATCTCTCTTTCTCGCTCACTCACCACATTGGAAATGTCAACTTGGTGCAACTAGGGAGTTTGACAGATTTCTCCAATTTTGAAGTAAGAACTAAATGTAGATAAATGAAATGACATATAAAACTAAGATTGCGTAGTAAAAACTGTTTTATTAAAACCAATGGCGTGACAAAGCATTACAAGAATTGATCATCCCGATGCCAATAGCCATTCCACACTATCCCACTGAGTATTAACACATGTCAAAAAAGTGGGAAGAAATCATGTATAATAGTGTAGAAACAAAATATGAAATTTCATCACACACAAATTGACAGCGCATCCGCTGAGACTAGGCAAAACGTCAACTAGATGATGGAAAGCAGTTTTACCAATACACACACCTTTCACAAAAATATTAAGAAAGAGATAGGAAAAATATGTGAGAGTGTGTACGATCGGATGATCCAAATGTGCCTGCTTACACGTGAAGAACGAAAGTGTTCAGATGTGATGAAAATTATTCTGCAGATTTTGTTCTCCTCTTTGTGTTTTTCGTATTTTCATAAAGAAAGACACGATTTGATTGGTTGGATTGGATAGAAAAATCAACACAAAAGAGAACGTCAATTTTCTACACCGAATATTTTCAAATATTTTAAAATATTTCATCCCCTTCCCTCTTCTGCAAGTTCCCCCGCTCACCATCACAAATCGCAGAAAATGCTTCAATTTCTTCACGTGTGATCAGGGACAATAGAGTGGGAGGAGGATTGGCAACAGAAAAAAACAGCGCGTTCATCAAATATGTTTCAAAAGGTTGCCTGTCATTTTGCCACATGTTCATTTGACATTTGAAAAGTAGTGCTTAAATCCGACAACTGGCAAATTTAAAATTTATTTCAATAATTTGTCGAAAATATATTAAAGTATAAAGTTCATGAGCTGCGGAGCCACAAAAGTGAAATAAAGTGTTATTCGTCTGTTAAATCGGTGTGTTGTAACAGCAGTATTAATAAAAAACTGGTATCCGCTCCCTAACACACGTGTTAACTGGCACACGGATAGACAACTTGTCCGCTTGATAACTTGTTTTATTAAAAAAGAAATGATATCTTTCCAGTATTTATCACTTCACCAAATTCACCACTTCATGAAATTATGGTGATTTTCTAATACATGTGTCACATGCATGCACTGCCTTACGAAGTGTATACTGTTAGAAGTAAACCGGGTGCTATCATACGCGTGCATGTATGTGTTAAGAAGTTATCCGTTCATTATACGTGGAATCTGGCTAGTTAAAGTTATCCGTACGTTAACACACGTCACAGAATATTACGCATTTGTTAATAAGAATTACTAGTTAACAGATGTATAAACGCTATCACGTTGTTATCCGCCGTTTATTAATATGGGGGTAAGAATTTTATATTTTTTATTGTGATTGCTTAATTTTTTTTTTGTTGAAGAAGCTACTTGTTTGAATGCGAACTTCCTTTTATGGTAAAAGTTACAAACGTGAACTATACGTTGATAAAAGCAAGAAAAAAAAAAATAAAATTGTAAGGTGAGTTCGACAGTATAGTTTTTTTATTGAAAGTATTCCTTGAACGTGATAAGTTATATGCAGGTTACTACTTCACCCCCAATTGGGAATATCAGGCGGACCCCGGCAGCCAGCGGAGCGCTGGGCCGCCACGTACTTTTTTTGCTGTAGCTGCTTTTTTGCTGCTGTTGCTTTTTTTTTTGCTGTAGCTGCTTTTGTTGTAGCTGTTTTTTTCTGTTCGTCCTTCAACCAACTGTATCTCCAACTCGATTTGGCGGAGACTTTCTGTTCACTGGAGCTGGTGGTGTTTTGTGAACCTGTCCGTCCGTCTGGAACAAAGTATTTAGGAGAAGTTATCCATCAATTTCACAACCGCTACTCAGAATTATTTCTCGAGCTTTCCGGCCTTGTTTCCAGAATCAGCAACCGACTTGAGTCAGGTGGAAACAAAATAAACAAAACAAGGAACCCAGGTATTACTTTTTGTGAATCATCTATTGAAACAAGAAAAGAAGAACAGAAGAAGAGTGCATCAAAAGGATGAAAATTCAGATTCAGTGATGGGAATTTTGTGCGTGTTTGTCATTTGTTATGTGTCAATTAGGCGTTGAAGTTTATTTTCCATAATTTACATTTTTCATTTATATAATTATCTATATAAGTTTAAGATACCATTAATTTACATTCTTTTTAAATTACATAAATCTTTACCATATCTGCAAGTGAAGGGGGTTTTGTTTCTAGGGCCTGTCATTTTGGGGGATTTTTAGTGCCTGTCAATTTTGTGTTTCGTTTCGTTGATTAACCACCTCCATTGAGCTCACTGAGGGTAGGGAATTGTCTCTAGGTCCTGAACGAAAGCAAATTTGATTAGTTTTTTTTGTCTTTTATTTTCAATTTGTTTGTTATTTGGTTTATTTTGTATTTTGAAGACATTAAAGTTTTGATAATTTGTTTTGATTGTTGATTAAGTAATTATTCTATTTTCGATACTATTATTAATTGATACGTTATTTTCTGGAAATTTTCTAAATGATTTTTTTTGAATGCTTGCTAATAAAACTTCACAAAACGCCGTTTTATGAAATTCTGATAGTTTGATTTGGTTTCTTAAATAGAAGCTAAGTTTGTTTGAAGACCTTTTCAGGGGGTGCCGATGGTAGCTTTGGTGGAGATGGTGTGATCTGAACGCGATCATCCACCATCTTTGGGGAAATCTAACAATGGCCACAAATTTTTAGGTTAGGAGGGCTAAGGCCACGCTGCAACGTCACCAGCAGCGCCTTGGTGTGGTGATAGTCCGTCCGATGTCATTTTAGTTTTTTTCTCTGGCCTGATTTGTGTTTTTGTTGCAGGCGAGGTTAAGTTTCGGGGGCAAGATCCCCGCCATTCTGGCGAGCTAACTGCCGAGGCTCGCAAGCAGGCCGCGTCCCCTGGAACTTGACATTCCTTTCCAATTTCCTACCTCTTCCCTTCCAATTTCCTATCCCTTCTTTTTTCCTACCCTACCTCTTTACCGACACTCCTCACTTCCTCTTGCCTTTGCAACAGCATTTCAGCACATGAACCCTATCAGGAGGTTAAATTTGTTTCCAATTGACTTTCAATGTATTTCCCACAAGAGAAAATCAAAAATGAGTGATATTTATGTTACTTTTTCTAATAACTTTTATATAAACGGATACAACTTTTATTATTGCAGTATAATAATAAAACATGTAAGTTAACAAATCTAGAACAAAATAAATCAAAACTGACGCCTCAAATGCTTTAAATTTAAGATGGAAAATGTAAACAAACTACCCCTACAACGAGAAACAACAACACCAATGCTCGTTTGAGAAAAAAGCAACACAGGGACGTAGCCAAGGTTATTTAAAACATAAACTGTTTTTTTTTGCTTTGTTAATTATGTTTGTATTGAAAATGAAGTTTTTCAAATACATGTCAAAATTCTTGTTTGGAATAAAATTTATTGCATCTCATTGATATTTACCAATTTAATTACAATTTCTTGTTTTGGAAACATGTAAATATTGTAATATATTCTCAGGTTCGTTAATAAAACTTATTTACTTTATTCAAAACGTCTTCTTATTTATTTCGCAAAATAAAACACTTTACAGTTCTACTACAAACAAAACGATTTATTATTAACCACTAAATTGATTCACAAACTTTACTTTTCACTTTTATTACAACCAACTTTATTCATTCACGATTAAAAACAAACTGTGTCGCTGCCATTATTATTATTATTTACAATAAGGGTATTCATACAACAGCGTAAAGTCGTCGTAAACGTTTTAAACTTCGTAATTCTGTTAGAACTTGTATAGAAAATTTGACAGATATACGAAGTTTACAACTTTACGACGATTACGACGACTTTACGCTGTTGCATGAATACCATTAATATTTTTATTAATTCTCAAAGGTTTTTACATTGGTTATTATTTACTATTTACAATAATTAATTAATTTCTTAAGGGCCAGTTGTACAAATATTTAACTCGTGGTTCAGCAATTTTAACTCAAGGACTTTGGCGAATTAACTGAAGTTCAACGATGGTTCTGGCATTAAATTGGCTACTATAACATACTTGAACCTTGAACCATTGCTGAATCCTAGTCATTTCACCGAAATCAGCCATTAAAAATATTTTAACCACGGATTAAAATTTGAACCACTTTTGTACAACGGG
This sequence comes from Dasysyrphus tricinctus, assembly GCA_963921185.1. Lineage (NCBI taxonomy): Eukaryota > Metazoa > Arthropoda > Insecta > Diptera > Syrphidae > Dasysyrphus > Dasysyrphus tricinctus. The sequence continues at coordinate 75,841,736 of OY992530.1, read as the reverse complement.
TCCTAAGTCTAATATTTTTTAATCTGCGAGCACAGAAGGAGCTCTGCTTCGTTAAGTAGGTTATTTTTCATTTTTACATTTGTATTACAAAAGTTTCTTACTGTGTCGCTGCCGTTCAAACATGTGCCTTTTATACTTATTTGACAAACTCTGGAAAGTAATGGAAGTTTCTGGTCTCTGCTACCATAGCTTTCCGTAGGGGAAATTTCCCAATAATTTCCCTTCCAAAAGCTTTTATTTGACAGCTGGTACATGTGCTATAATCCGGCAGATGGCCATTTTTTCGTTTGAGAGTTGTAGCTAATAAGGGTATGTTTGCACTGCAACCGTAAGCTTTATTGTGTCCGTTTGTTTGCTTTTCGGAGTCGTTATAGTTCAAATATGGAGTCATTACACTGCCCCCTCTTAGGATTAATCGTCCCGAGCAAATCCATCACTCCCTTCACCATTATAGCGATGTAAACGGTCGCTGTGAACTACTTTGATTTTGCCTCTTAATCCTCTCTGAATGCGGTAGACACCATCGTTTACTCGTGTTACAACAGTATAAGGGCCTTCCCAATTTTGTTGAAGTGTCAGTGACATTCCCCTCCGACGCTGGGTATTATAAAACCAAACAAGGTCTCCCGCTTGGAACCCCTGTCGTTGTTGCTTTTGTGTCGTTTCGCGTTTTCATCCGACCACTTGATGGCATCATATTTGCCCTTGTTCTTTCATGAACGTCACTCTGCCTTTCTTCTACCTTTCCCTTATCACTCTAATTCATGGGGCGAGTCTGTTGAATTTGCACTATCCTTTCGTTTTTCTTCAATGCCTTCTGCTGAGTTTGGATTGTCAGGATACCGTCCATTGAAACCGTTGAGATGACGTCTTTGGAATCATACCCCTTTGGTAGCTGGTACTTCCGTACAAACTGACGACTTATGTAGCCATGTTCATCTTCACGTTCATGATTACCTTCTACTACCACGCTGTTGCCAACAGTTTTGACCATTAATTCATTTGGCTTGAAATGGCTGACATCTATGCACACTTGAAATCCATCCGTTCCAAATTTGTAGTTTTCTTTGGAATCACGCTTGTCACCCTTTCGCCGAGTAGGAGTTAATTGGAGCGGATATATATCGCTTCCCGAGTCATCTTTTTACACAGTCCTCATTTTCCTTTTACTCCAATCGTGAATGGGATCGGCTCTCAATCGCTGGATGGAAACAACCTCCTTTTCTTTTTCATGCGTGCAATGCTTGTAGTCTGATTTCCATGGTCTTCTAGGTGGCAATCTGCACTGGCGTTGGAGATGTCCAGTCCTGTTGCAATTCCAACATGGAGGTTTTCTACGTTGCAGTCTGCACTGGCGTTGAAGATGTCCGGTCTTGTTACAGTTCCAGCATCTCGCAGGTCCATCTCGCTGGTTCCTTTGGAATGCAGTTCTCCTCAATTTCTAGTTCTCTTACTCGATGAACTGTAGTACCTCGTGGCGTGATGGTTAGTGCGTAGGAATGTCATGCCGAAGGTGTGGGTTCGATTCCCAGCCGTGCCACCTACAAACAGAAATGTTTTATTCGAGGTACTGCCTCTTGCGAGGAACTGACAAATCCTCCAAGAGTATACTTGTCATGAAAAAGTGCTTCTCATTTAGCCGTTCGGACTCGGCAAAAAACTGTAGGTCCCCCTCCATTCCTGCCAACAACACGCACACAGGAATGGTGTGGTGAGTTGTAAGTCACTAGGCCCTGGCTCTCCACGAGCTGTTGCGCCACCCAATTTATTTATTTATTTATTTACTCGATGAACTCCTTGAGAAGCCTGTTCTGCTGCTTCTATAGTCAGGGTGAACGCTAATGCTTCAGGAAATGTGCGTTTCCCTGCCGTTAGAATTGCTCGCTGAAGGTTGATGTCAGATACAGCCCAAACAAAGGCTTCTGTTGCGAATTGGTTGATGATTTCATCTCCTGGAGCTGGATACGCCAGATGCGCCAATCGTTCGATGTCTGCTTGAAGCTGTTGCAGAGTTTCTCCTCTTTTCTGGACTCTGGAATTGAGTTGGACGCGGAAGACTTCTTGCATATGGCCATCTCCAAAGCGTTTGTCAATGGCCTGAACAAGAGCACTGAAGTTGCCATTCTTATCTGCTGGTATGGTTTGCAGCAGTTCAGCAGCAGTTCCTCTGAGGGCAAGCGTCAGAACTATGTATTTGTCTTCCTCGTCCCAGCCATTTGTTGCTGCGGCTGCCTCAAACTGCTTCTTGTAGATCGACCAAGAAGTTTGTCCATCGAAGATTGGTGGATGCATCTCCTTTCTCTTAGGACAGTCCCCAGAACTTTCTCGAACCTTCATTCTCCTTACTTTGTCCAATTCCTTGGTAATGGATTCGATTTTATCTTCCACTTTTTCAAACTTTGATTCTACTGTCGACAATTGCTTATCGACAGTAGACAATTGTTGATCGACAGTTAACAATTGTTTATCGATAGAAGAAAATTGTTTATCGACACGCTCGTCAAGGGCAATAATTCTGTTGTCAAAGGCATCTAACTTACATTCGAGCATATTTGTCCGTTTTTCCAGCAGGCACTTTTGTTCTTGGCTTTGTTGTTCAAGAAGATTCTTTTGCTCTTGGCTTTGTTGCTCGAATCGTTCGAGAAGATTCTTTTGTTCACTGCGTTGTTCTTGGCTCTGTTGTTCGAATCGTTCGAGAAGATTCTTTTCCTGGCTATCAATTTTTGCGAGCAGCTGAGACAGCATATTGGTCATGCTGGAAGTACTTACTTGTTCTTGCTCTTCCTCCATTTCAATGTCAAATATCAAAGTGTCCGGGTTTCCTCCGCGTCTTCTTATACCTTCTTGTATACGAATTATGATATCATTCTTTGTTCAAGCAGTAGGAAGACCTCGCTTGTTCAGTTCTGCCTTAAGTTCGACTAAATTTAAATCATTCAGGCGGGTTTTACCCATTGTCCTTTTTTTCACTTTTCACCGTCAACTATCACTTTTTCGTGATTATTTTCTTTTAACACACAATAAATTAACTGAGTGCACAGATAAAATAAGTTTTATTCCACTTCTAACCAATGTAATATTTTCTCAGGTTCGTTAATAAAACTTATTTACTTTATTCAAAAGGTCCACTTATTTATTTCGCAAAATAAAACACTTTACTGTTCTTACTACAAACAAAACGATTTATTATTAACCACTGAATTAATTCACAAACTTTACAACAACACTTTTATTACAAGCAACTTTATTCATTCACGATTAAAAACAAACTGTGTCGCTGCCGTTCAAACATGTGCCTTTTATACTTATTTGACAAACTCTGGAAATAAATGGAAGTTTCTGGCCTCTGCTTCCAGAGCTTCCCGTAGGGGAAATTTCCCAATAATTTCCCTTCCAGAAGCTTTTATTTGACAGCTGGTACATCTGCTATAATCCGGCAGATGGCCATTTTTTCGTTTGAGAGTTGTAGCTAATAAGGGTATGTTTGCACTGCAACCGTAAGCTTTATTGTGTCCGTTTGTTTGCTTTTCGGAGTCGTTATAGTTCAAATATGGAAAGTCATTACAATATTTTAAATGCCTCTTCGTCTTACCGAATTTACACTTGCTGCCAGTATAATGACAAAAATAATTAATTTGTCCATTCTTCTGTTATTTTTTTGGTCATTATATTGCCAGTTCTCCAATCGTATAAATGCGGCATTAACAAAAGACGCAGGCACGATTGAAGTGTTATTATTTCCTGCTATTTTTGGAGGTTACAAATTTTGAAAATAAGAATTGTAAAAAATTAATTGCAAACATTTATTTATTCAATAAAGGGTGTTATTGACCCATTACTGCAAAGTTTCGGTGATGTAAGCTTTTACTTATAAGAAAATATATGATATAAAAATCTTTATAATTGACTCTTGAGAATTAATCAAACCCCTTCCTAGACTACGCACATGACACCAATTTTGCTTAAGGCATGAATCCATTTTGGAAAGCAACAACAACAATACAGGTTCGGTTAATATAAGAAATATAGGAAGTTATACATTAGTTTTAACTAATTAACTTAATTAACTAACTCACATAAATTCATATTCTATTGCAACTATAAAATCAATACGTGTTCATAGAAAATTAATTAGCAAAAGCAATGTTTTTCAGACCTTTTTGTTGGTTTTCTGTTATGGGAAATACATTGAATGTCAAAATGAAACAAATGTATCCCCCTGATAGAGTTCACGCGCTGACTGCTAGGTGCCGTGACTCCATTCGCCAGTTAGGGGTATTAATACAACTTCGTAAAACACTAGATAAGTTTACAATTTGGTTAAATTTATCTTTCGGTTAATGAACTGTCAACCAAGGATTTTGCTGCGGAAAATTAACCAAATAAAATTAAACTTATCCAAACGTCATTGTGACTTTAAGGGCAAGTTTTTCAGTTCAGACCTAGCTCTGAGTTAAATCAGAGTTAGCTAATCCTGAAAATAAATTATTTCGAGTTAACTCAGGAACAGTTTTTCAGTAGAGGACTAACTCTATCTTTCAGTTGTCAAAAATCTAGAGCCAACGATGTGTGATACTGTGGATATCACCTTTCTACGCCTTTCACGTATCGGAATAGAGAAATGAAATTGCACTGGCATAACTGTTCTTTTCGAAATCGAGATGGCGCCACAACTGAAAAGGCCCTCAATTTGGTCCCTGAGTTAACTCAGCAAATTAGACGAGTTAACTCGAATTTAACTTAGGTTTTCAATTGACTGAAAAACACGTTTATGGAGTTAACTCAGGTTTAACCCCGAGACTAGGATGATCTCGCACTGAAAAACTGGCCCGTACATGCCAGCTCCACTGGGCATGAGCCATGCTTTGACTATGAACATGTCTTGAAAAAAACCAATGGATCCTCAAAAATCCATATCTGAGCAGTGACATATCCACACAAATCAGACTGCTGATTGGATTGTGGTTTGTATGTTGGGCATCGCTCATGTCTAGTGGAGCCAACATGTTATGCCAGATTTACACGATTGGAAAACTGCCAGTATAATGACAAAAGCAACAACAAAAGAATGGACAATTTCATTCTTTTTGTCATTGTACTAGCAGCTTTCCATTCGTGTAAATCCGGCATTAAGGATCCCCCAAACCAACGCGAAACATTCGCCGACGACGCGAAATCATTCACAATAATACAAAATATGAAAGATACACAATGCTTAACAACAACAAAAAATTGTCTGCGAATGATTCGCTACGAATTCGCGTTGGTTTGGGAGAGCCTTTAGAGATTGAATTAGGCGTGTTTGTGACTTTTAGAATTAGGCATGTTTAGAAACATGATATAAATGAGATCTCAGAGAACTAAAAAAGCTCTGAATGTAATATGTAACTATCGCATTGCCAATAGCTGGCGATAAAAGTTGTGAATTAAAACGTATTTTATACAAACAAATATAATTAAAACGTCTACATTTACTCAATGATTAAGGCTCTGCCCAACCAACTCGAAATTATAGCGGAGCATTCGCAAAGACAGTTTTTTGTTGTTTTTTATTATTGTGATCTTTCAATGATTCGTTTTGATTTGGGAGCCTCTAGGAAAGCTACTTTTCGTAAATTATTAAGGTAGAACTGTAAAGTCTCACCCAAACCAATGGGAATCTTTTGTTGACGACGATGAAACTACATCAACAACGTAATGTTTTCATTTACAACAACGTGTTGTTATTAATGTTTTTGCTGTGGTCAACGAATGATTCGCACTGGTTTGGAAGATTCTTAAAAGTAGGAAGCTGTTAGAAACAGATGTCATTAGAAAATGAAAAGAGTATCTTTCTGAACTGTCAAAATCAAAGCTAAGCCATAATTCACTCTTTCTCTATTTTTCGTTCCTACCTCAACAAATTTCAGTTTCACTTCCGTGAAGTGTACTCGGGGCGCTCTTTTCACTTCCAAAAGAAAAAGTTAACGAAAATTAAGAAAAGGACATTATGGGCGTGACATATGATTTGTTTGTATTCGCTGATTTTCATCCGACCTTGCGACTATTATAGATTTACCTTACAACGCAATTATTGTCATGTATCTTGGGGTAGAATTATAATTGTCGATATCTCACTGAAGTGGTCAGTTGAAAATGAGCGAATACATGAAAACCATAGGTACTCATCTCACGGGAGTATAACTGGCATTTGGTGAAGTTGGAACGAAAAAAACAGAGAGATGATTTATTTTACTTAAGTAAAATTTTCCTCACTTCTTCTTTAGACTGTTTAGAAAACAACTTTTCGTGCTTTTCGTATTTGTCGTTTAACGAACAGCTGATTCAATTACACAGTATTTAACCAAATTAATAAAAAGGTCGTTCATGCAAACTTTTGCGTAAACTTATCACTTTACACAAATTTGTAAACTTACGACCAGAGAATATAAAATAAAGAAGCCAACCCTTCGTACTTTTCACCCTCCAAAGCCCATTTGTTTACATTGTTGTATTTGTAATTTCATTTCGTGTCGAAGAATAGATGTGAATTGCAACCATAACAAGACCTGTGCTGAATGATGTGCTGAATGAATAGTTGATTCTATGTGTGCGTTTTTCACTTCTTTTCACTAATACTTTGCAAATCTAATCATCACAGCTGTTCGTTTCAGCTTGTAGTCAAATCAAATTGACAGCTGAGGATTGAATTCATAAAAGTGCTACACTATCCCACAAAGTATTACACATGTCAGAATAAAGTGGGAAGGAGTTTCATACGACTGCCAAATTTGTGTGATTAAAATGATTTTCATATTTTGCTTCCACACTTGCATCAAAACAAATCAGTTTCAGCATAACCTCGAACGCCCCAGTGGGATAGAATGTGTGATAGTTTTAGAACCGATCCTAAATATTTTCAGGTATAAACACAAAGTTCCACAAATCGCTTGCTGAATACTTAAAGGTTGTAAGTAAAAAACATTGTTTTGAGAAAATCGTCCTCAAAGTTTTGAAAAACTGTTTTTGTATTAAACAGTTACGTATCAGTTAAGTTTTTATGCAATCTGATAAAGACCCATCTATAAGCCATAAATCTTTTAAAAAAATTGTTAGTTTAATGACTTTAAAGTGTTTTACAAGCATTTTAATATCATGAAATTGAATATTATTCGGAAAAAGGTTCTATGTTTAATATTTGTGGAATTTCGATCTCTTTTTTGCCTGTAGTGTTGCCAGTTATTTTGTTTAATTTTTTCATTTTAATCCTATCTGAAAGCCATTAAAATTACGAAAATTTCGATATATAAGTAGTTTCTATGACATACATGTTGAAGGTGATGGAGAAATAAAAACACAAATTAGTAACTTATTAAATTATAAAATAAAAGAATTTGTCGGGGATATCACTTCCGAACAACCAGGGGAGCGAATTAACGAAAGCGAAAAGCAACCAATTGATCCAAACAGAAGGCACTTTGCCGAACACACAACTTTAGTTTATATATAACTCTTTTTTAAAATAATAATAATAAAATAGTTATAAAAACTAAGGTGTACAACAACGCAGCGGACGGTCTAGTCTTGACGAGAGCGAACTAACAATTGCCATTTTTTCCAAGTCCAAAAGGGGACGTGCACCTCCAGCCCATTGCTGAATTTGCAGCGTCACCAAAACTCCCACAAGTGAAGGGAGTCAAGCACTTGGTACCAGGCCCATGCCTTGGATACCCAACGACACACCAGGAAGAATGTTCCGACACGAGCAAAAATGGCCAAGATCGGTGGGAGCGACATGGAATAAACACTTGATTGTTTATTTGTTCTTCCAAGAACTGTAGCTACGGTATTCTAATGCCACTGTATTTATCCAACATAAATACAGGGCTGCGATGATCCATTGGCGACGTGTATCCAGCATACAGACCGATGAGTGGGTGGCGAGACGATTCCAGTCGACCCATATTGTGTGGTGTGTTGTGTATCTGCCGTTGGTTCCCTGCCATGGTGATATCTATAACTATAGATACATACTAGCGTGGCAGCAAAATGTGTCGCAATTCGATGATTTGATGACTGCGCATAGTATTAAGGCAGTATGAACTGGGTGATATGCTGATGCGAACATCCTGCCCGGTCAAACCTCGGGTTCGAAACGTTGGGGTTGATGGCAGGTTAAGCGAGATGATCAACCAAACGGCATAGCTTCTGGATAGGTCGTCGGCAATCGCCAGCCTGTGTTTGAAGAGTGGCATTTCGGACAAGACCATCATTGCCCCGGTGAACGGCAATAACTCGACCAAGTCTCCAATGGGTCGGAGGAAGATTTTCATGGCGTACCAGAACGATTTCACCAACTTGAATCTCTGGTTCACGCTTTTCCCATTTACTTCGATTCTGTAGCGTCACCAAGAACTCGTCACTCCATCGGTTCCAGAACTCCTGGTGAATCTTTCGCAGCCATTGGTACTGCTTCAACCGGTTGAGTGGTACATCTCCAACTTGGGCTTCCAGCACGGCGATGAGGGGGGCTCCAATCAGAAAATCGCCCGGGGTGAGCGCCATCTTGTCGTCTAGGTCGTCATGCAGGGGAACTATTGGGTGTGAGTTTAGACACGCCTCGATGCGGACTGCTAGGGTGTGCATTTGGTGGTACCAGAGCGACTGGGACCCTACCAGACGGAGCAAGTGGTGTTTGGCGAACTTCGCTGCAGCCTCCCATAAACCACCTTGATGGGGCGCACCTGGGGTGATGAAGTGCCATCTCGTACCTGCATGCGCCTAAGCTCAGTCAGGTCTTCCTTCATGAGCCGGTTGGCTCCCACAATGGCGGTCCCATTATCGCTGTAGAGGTGGGGGCAGGGTCCACGCCTGCCGGTGAAACGGGTGAAAGCATCCAGGAATGCTTGTGAAGAGAGGTCCTCTATGACCTCTAAATGCACAGCCTTGGTAGCCATACACACAAATATCGCCAGATATCCCTTTGTAATGGTGCGAGATCGCTTGGTTCCCACACGTAGGGTGAATGGACCACAGTAATCGACGCCAGACGCTAGGAATGGTCTCGCAGCATTGACTCTATGGCTAGGAAGCGGGGCCATTTGTTGTTTAGGTACTGTACCCCTATGCGGCAGACGACACATTTGTGAACGAACGTTCGCACGGCTTGACGACCCTGCACCATCCAATATTTGCGGCGCAAGGTTTGTAGCATGATCTGCACTCCTCCGTGCATAGTGACCTCATGACTCTGCTGGATTAGTAGCCATACCAAGTGCCAGCTCTTGGGCAGAATTATCGGAAAGCGTTGCTCTTGTGGGAGGGACGCATGAGTAAGGCGTCCACCAACTCGGAGAAACCTCTTGTATCCAGGTATGGATTAAGCGATAGCAGCGGACTGGAAGATGGCAATGAGGATCGATTCTTCAGCTGTTGAATCTCCTGAGGGAAGCTTAGTAGTCCAGTAAATAGAGCTATAAAAAGGGGGGTTACCCTACAAAAGGTCGGGTAGTTCTAAATTTATGATATGTTGTATGGTATGTTTGGTAGATAAAAATTCCAAATTTCCACAACCACGCCCCCTTCAAAATCCTGGAAAAACCACAAAAAATCGGCACTGTTTTCAGTTTTTTGCCTATAAATTATTTTCGGTATATTTTTACGAAAAAAGTAGTATGCAAATTTGTAGACAACAAAATTTCCCACAAATATGATTCGGTAAGTATTTTTGTACAACCACTACAAACGGCACTATGGAGCTCCCAAAAAAGGCTAAAATTTCGTACTTTGCAAGATTTTCAGTTTTTTCCCTCTTTACAGCACAATAACTCCTTTGATTTGATATTGGAGATTTTCAACGTGTTTTTTCATGAAATAAATGAAAGATATTATTTTGAATAACTTAAAAACACTTATTTTATTTATTTATTTACTTAAATGCATTTCGGAAGCAATGCTTCCATCGTCAGTAAGTTTTATATAAACCGAACCGAACCCTGCTCTGGTCACTGTGTTTGGCGTATTTGATTTGTCTCCGCTTTTAATAATTAATTTAAGTGGTTCCTGATTTTATTTAGTGTAAAGTGTTTAATTTTATATTTTTATTCTCGTTTGCCTAACCCTGAGGCCACACGAGCCAGTACTGGCTAGCCAGTTGGCTACACACACTAACTGTCAAATTCCTATCCGTGTATATGCTCTGACGTAGCTGGCATGCCAAACTGGCTTCTCTCCTGGCCAGCGCTCGGATCTTACTCCAAATGGAGTAAATCTACTCCGATTTTTAGGAAAGAACTTTAACTGCTACAATTTTCCACTTTTTCAAGACTGAAGATGGAACCACTTCAATCTATCGTCTGTGTGGTGTGGAGTGGCATTTTATATACTCTGTGCTCACTTATCAACTCTGCCATGTTGCAAACTGTCATTAGCCATTGTTTTTAGTGCATTTTTCTTCGCTTAAGAAAGTAGCATGTTAAATGCAACAACAATTTGGTATAATTCAGTATTGTTGTTAGCCTTGTTAGTACTACATTTTTATGTTTGCTTACAAAAAAAGACGCAGGTAAAATACAACAACAATATGGAATTATACCGGATTGTTATTGTATTTAACATGCTACTTCTTTTCATGTGTAGATAAAAATGCACTAAAAACACACGCCATGCGAGATCACTAGCAATAGCAAAATACAACTGAAGCCAAAGTTTCGCTGTCATTACGAATGTTTTGCGTTGGTTGGCCTTATCACAAAACAATATTTATCATAAAAACTCTTGTTTTATTTTTCGTGCGCAGCGGTACAAAATACGAATACGACAGATAAACAATGGTAAACAACAACAAAAAACTGTCGTCGGTGAACGTTTCGCGTCGGTTTGGGAGAGCTTTTAATCAATTCATTCACCAGTTTTTTTGGCTTTTTTCTTGAACGGAAATAATACCCTACAACAAACCGATGAAATAAGCGTGGTTCCGGCTTTATTCATCTTCAAACATTTTTTAGATCGCTTAGCAAATTTATAAGACTTTGAGTTCTTAAGGACTAGGCATGGAATCCCAGTTTTTATTTTATTAAAATTTTGTGAAAGAAAATGTGAGTAACCTTTAGTTTTAGTCCTATTTTCCCAAATATGCTACGGAATAGTACTACCGAACCCTGTTACTGGCTGCTCTACTGGCTTCCCAACTGGCTACGAAAAAGGCAAGCCAGTTGACGAGCCAGTTGCTCAGGTTTGTATGTGCTAGTAAAAAAATGTGAGTGTATTGCGACTGGGTAGCCAGTACTGGCTCGTGTGGCCTCAGGGTAAGTGATTGACTATTTTTGCTTGTCATTTGACGTAGCCAGACAAAGTCACAATAATTTAACTTCTGATCTTTCGCTGAATAACTATTGCATACTTTTCGGCAATCTAATTTGTGTGCCCAAATTGACAAAATCGATTGCATACTTCGATTAAGAATAATTTTAATTCTTGGTTTATGTACCAACTAAATCAGGGTTGTCAACTTTAACAATTATTTTTACTATTATTATTATATAAATACTTTATTAGTACAATTTAAACATTTGTAAAGAAAATGGATCAAACCACCTCTGATTCTATTACTTCACTTGTTGTTTCAATGCAACAGAAAATTGATCTTCTATCTGACGCTGTTGCCATCATTAATGAGCAACTAAAGACAATAATTTCTGATTCAAAATAGCTTTTTATGGCCTTTAGTCCTACAAATTAGCGTTTCGTTCGGCTTACTCACTTGAACTCATCAGCGACATAGTGAGGGCTTTGTCAGACGCAATTTGTTTGAAGTTCAGTTCAACTTACATGAATTTTTCAACGAAAATCCACTGTAAACTATATCCAACAAGATTAGAATTCCTAATCATTAAGCTGGAAGTTTTTTTGCCCGGGGCCAGGCATAGTTTCTATATAAGAAGGTTTTATAATACAAATTCTATATACTACTGAAATAAATCAGCCAAGTAGAAGACTTAGCATTAAGGATTGGACTTGTTGAATTATTGATTCAAAATAGCTTTTTATGGCCTTTAGTCCTACAAATTGGCGTTTCGTTCGGCTTACTCACTTGAACTCATCAGTGACATAGTGAGGGCTTTGTCAGACGCAATTTGTTTGAAGTTCAGTTCAACTTACATGAATTTTTCAACGAAAATCCACTGTAAACTATATCCAACAAGATTAGAATTCCTAATCATTAAGCTGGAAGTTTTTTGCCCGGGGCCAGGAACAGTGTTGTTCCTCTACGTGTCGACTTTGATTGTCTACCTTTCTACGTAGACAATTGTGTCAACAATGTAGACAAATGTCGACAATGTAGACAATGTAGACAATGAAGTCGACAATGTAGACAATGAGGATATTTCATTCTGATCTGTCATTCTTGATTGTTCTTTCGCAAGGTTTAATTCTATTTAGAAAAGGTGCGTGTTTGACTTCAATTAAATATCGAAAAATTGAGTTCTTTGATAGTAAAATTATGTCTGGTCGACGCAAAAATAAAGCTTTTGATGAACTGGGTTTCCTTTTAATGAAATCCAACAACAAATATGTAGCATATTGCACAGTGTGCAATAAAAATTTACATAACACTGCAGAAAGCCGTCTGCGAAGCCACAGGTAAATATAGAAACGTATTAGATAAACCATAAAATCATATTATTTATTGACCATATGCTTTAACATTCAATTGGGAAAGGAAACAAATATGCTCTCTCAGCTTATTATTTACACCCTCATTTTGACAATGGGAAGCTGACGGTTAGTCAAAATGAAATCGCGTGCCAGTTTTTGTTTAAGCATCTGAATAGTGATGGAATTGAAGACTGGGACTCTTTTAATAGAAAAATCAACTTTTTTAAAATTCTTTATGAAAAAGATATTAAAAAACCAATTGTTTTCTGGAATATGGCCTCTATAAAACATCCAAATCTGGCAAATTTGGCAAAAAAACTTATTCTTATTCCAGCCTCTTCCGCTCAAATCGAAAGAGTTTTTTCAAGTTGGTCGTATGTTCATTCCATGTCGAGAAACCGCTTGACTTTTGAACGATCGAAGAAACTCCTTCATCTTTATTATTCGCTGAGAATCGAGGATAATCAATATAATTGTTTTGATGAAGACGTCGAAGACGAAAATGAATAAGGCTTCTCATTGTAATTATGAAATACATAAGCATTTACGATTTTTTATTTTTGTTTAAATAAATACAAAATGCAGAGTGAAAGACTCAAATAATAAGAATTTGTTTTTTATATGATTAAGAAGACAAAAAAAAGTTGAAAAATTGAAATAAAATTGATTGTCCACATTGTCTACATTGACATGTAGACAATGATGAATTGTCTACGTTGAATTGTCTACACGTAGACAATCGTGTAGTCTACATTTTTTGTCTACATGGAACAACACTGGCCAGGAATAGTTTCTATATAAGAAGGTTTTATAATACAAATTCTATATACTACTGAAATAAATCAGCCAAGTAGAAAAGTAAAGGCCATAAAAAGCTATTTTGAATCAATAATTCAACAAGTCCAATCCTTAATGCTAAGTCTTCTACTTGGCTGATTTATTTCAATAGTATATAGAATTTGTATTATAAAACCTTCTTATATAGAAACTATGCCTGGCCCCGGGAAAAAAAAACTTCCAGCTTAATGATTAGGAATTCTTATCTTGTTGGATATAGTTTACAGTGGATTTTCGTTGAAAAATTAATGTAAGTTGAACTGAACTTCAAACAAATTGCGTCTGACAAAGCCCTCACTATGTCACTGATGAGTTCAAGTGAGTAAGCCGAACGAAACGCCAATTTGTAGGACTAAAGGCCATAAAAAGCTATTTTGAATCAATAATTCAACAAGTCCAATCCTTAATGCTAAGTCTTCTACTTGGCTGATTTATTTCAGTAGTATATAGAATTTGTATTATAAAACCTTCTTATATAGAAACTATTCCTGGCCCCGGGCAAAAAACTTCCAGCTTAATGATTAGGAATTCTAATCTTGTTGGATATAGTTTACAGTGGATTTTCGTTGAAAAATTCATGTAAGTTGAACTGAACTTCAAACAAATTGCATCTGACAAAGCCCTCACTATGTCACTGATGAGTTCAAGTGAGTAAGCCGAACGAAACGCCAATTTGTAGGACTAAAGGCCATAAAAAGCTATTTTGAATCAATAATTCAACAAGTCCAATCCTTAATGCTAAGTCTTCTACTTGGCTGATTTATTTCAGTAGACAATAATTTCTGTTATAATTCCATCAAGCGAGACATTGAATGCCAAAAAATCAAAAAACATTCCCAGCAATAACACACCAATTAAAAATAATCATATTACGAGATCAGTTTCCTTAAAGAGACCTAATGTAATTCTTTCTCCACTAACACAAAAAAGTAAGAAGCCTGCTGGATCAAAAGAAAAAACATCTTCATCCACATCAATAAATCAATCCTCGTCTTAGTCTTCAGCTGTACCTATTTCATTTTCAACAACATCTTCATCATCTTCATCATCTTCAACCTCAATTCTAACTACTACTTCAACTTCTTCATCGTCTTCAACATCATATTCATCATCTTCAACCTCGACTCCAACTACTACTTCATCTTCTTCATCGTCTTCAACATCAACTTTAACTTCAACTCCATCCTCATCATCAAACCTTCCTCTTTCAGCTTTATCCTCATCATCCTTATCCCCATCACCTGTAATTCCAAGTATTTCACCCAAAGCTTCACCACTGCTCATCGTATCAACATCAGTATCCACATCATTATCCAATACATTATCCACATCATTACATGCTGGCTCCACCTGCCATGAACGATGCCAAGACTATGAACATGTCTAATAAAAATCGAATGGAGCCTGAAAAATCCATGTCTTGTCGACGACATGTCCAAGAAAACCAACTTTTGAACAAGACATGAGGGCTGTTCAAAGCTTGCCATGAGATTTGACGTTTCACGTGCGTGTGAGTTTTTTTCTGGTTTTCCTTGTATCTAGAGGTAGCTGGAGATTAAAAAAGGTCTTTCTACTGTTATCTGGAGTCTAAAGTGCGTTTATTATTGCAAAAAATAGGAGTAGCGGTGAGAGGGAAATGAAACGACATGACATGAATTGCCCAGCGAGAAAAAATCTGCTGATTGTTGATTGGATTGTGATTGTGAAGTTGGGCATCTGTATGCCCTGTGGAGTCGGGGTGTAACCCACGTCATCGACATCAACAATTTCAACTGCAGCTTCGATTCCATCACCTTCAACCGAAATTTTACCTCCATTTTCATCACCAAGTATTCCATCTATATCTTCGATCTTACCATCTTCAACGTTATCATCTTCAGTGTCAACTTATACTTCAACTCTATCTGCGTCCTCATCAACAAATCCAGTAACTTCGTCCTCATCAACAAATCCAGTAACTTCATCTCATAACAGAGGTGTGTGCTATTTATAAACCCATTCCAAGCGTTGTCTAACTTTAGACACCTGTCCAACTCCAAAATGCTATTAACATTAGAAATGTTTAAACGGAGGCATACCTACTAACAATGTGAAAAAATCAACAGAATTCCAAAAATGTGAAACCCCGAGTAGGAAAAGAGGGCGAAACGTCAGGGGTATAGACAAAATTATTGCGTTCAAGCTTCACTGTGTTGTTTGTTCATACTCGTTTGCCGAAACAAAATACGAAGAAGATGATAAAACAGACAACAAAAAAAGGAGAAGTGTTCGTAGACTACCCAGATTTGCATGTGGAGAAAAGAAAATATTAAAATGAATACCGAATATGGAATACATATACGTATAAAGATTTAGGAAAAAAAAAACGCAAAAAGTACCACATAGGGGGAAAAGTGAGGGGACAGATAATATTGGGTTCGATTTCACATTTGCTTTTGTGGTTATTTATGGACTGTCTGCCTTAAGTCTACAACAAAGTTGGACAACATGGTTGGTTTTGCGTTTAAATGATCAAACAGCGATGGTTGTCAAGCAATGTTGGACAACATGTTGGTCCATGTGAACCTAAAAATAATAAATGTAACAAGAAATAAAAGGGACGATTAAATCGCTTGAACTTGCTGTTGTGGTTATGAAGGATGAGTAATAATAACCTAGAGAAAATGATAATTTCCACATTCTTGTTAAAAGCTTTACCGAGTTTCATCTTAATGTTCTTAATGAGTAAGTCGAAAATAATTAAGTACAGTTAATAATAGTTTTTTTTTTTTTATCCAAATGCAGACCATACACAAATATTTGTATAGGTATCTACTAATCTTTAGGGAAAAATAGCCTTTTTCAAAATGGAAATGCCATGGTGCCGTTTTATTTTGGAGCTACAAAGATTAATTTCGTCACTAGGGAATAAACAAAAAATCTTAGGTTCAAAATTTTAGAGAATATGAAGATTTACCTAAAGCAAAAATAAAAAGAAAACAAATTGATACCGATTGGCAATATTTATATTTACTATGCATAGGTAGGTACCTACCAAAACAATAAAATTGTTTTTAGGCAAAGTTTTAAAATACATAAATGCTTTCTTCATTTCTAATGTACCTCAACTATGCTGGAACGGCAAATCGGGTAAATTTTTATAAATACTTAGCACCGATTGACTAACTTATCCACTGAAATTGGTTGTCCAAATCTTATTTCGAAGTTTAATGAATAAGGTGAGTGTACAAACTCATAAATGTTTGCACACGATATATTATTGTTATTTTATTGTTATTTTGCTTAAATTGCATTATTGTTAATTTTTCCATTTTTTAGTTCTATTCTTCTTATTTGTAACGAGAGCTCCTGTGTGAACGATTAATTCGAATGGTTCACCAGACGAAATACGAACTTTTGTCATATTAATTAGTTTGCATATTCCCACGGGAATATAAAGAAAATATAACACACAGTAGCTCATCGAATAATATGCTTTGTAGATAATTTAATGTGTAAAATAAATCATTACAATTTCACCTCTCAACCACAGCAGTTGTCCTTTTGATTTAATTGGTATACTCGTTTCATCTTTCTCAAGACAAAGATTTTGTATCGAACATTTTGGCGACCGTGACAGGACTTAATAGACCTAGAGGATCAAACAATCGTGCGAGGTCTGACAAAACAGTTCTACCACGGTCGCCAAAATGTTCGATACAAAATCTTTGTCTTGAGAAAGATGAAACGAGTATACCAATTAAATCAAAAAGACAACTGCTGTGGTTGAGAGGTGAAATTGTAATGGCCTTCATTGGAGCGATGCGAGATTTTGAGCAAAGTAACTTACTATAGATGTTGCCTGTGGCCTGATTAGGGAATACGAAGCGGGTCGTTTTAGATGGCGAAAATGATGTTTGCTATCATTGCTTTAGCTTTCACCTTTTTCGTTTAACATTCGCCCTATTTTCGAAATCGAAAGCGAATGTGAAATGAGATTTCCGCTAAGTTTTTCTGGGCGGATTGGTGCATCGACGGGCGAAAGTGAATGTTTGTTAATTGATTTCATTAAAATAAATAAAAATGTGATGTAATTGTTATTTTCTTTTATTAAATAAAACTAAAGAAAGAACTAAAATTTATTTTTTTATAATAAACGAAAAACAGCAACACACGAACCAGCAACAACTTTCAGCGCTCATTGAATTTTTGAGGAAATATGAAGCATGAAGGGATAGCCAAAGCAGCACTCAATGCACCTTAATAAAAAAACCTTTTTTTGAAAGCCAAAATAGCTAATTTAATCTATTTTTTTAGAATAAAGCTAATTTATTATGAAAAACACTACACAAAAACACTCACTCGAAGCAAGAGGTAAAGAAGCACTTTTTAATAACTTTCTTGAAAGTTTGAGGAAAATTCTACATCACAAGTTCAGCATATTATATAACCAACATTATGGAGTCTATTTTTAATTTAAATAATATATATTTTAATTTTATTCTAAAGCAAATGACAAAAAATTGTAAATATTTGCTCCTCGCCACATGATTTTAATAAAAAAAAAAAAATATTCTCTGGAAATCTGCTGTAAATTGTCTGGAAATCTTGGAATTATAATTTACGACTCGCTTCGTATTGGATAATTGCTCAAATCGAAGCGAGTCGAAAAGGAGATATCGAATTGAAAACGATTCGCTTCGTATTCCCTAATCAGGCCACTGATTCGTCTATGCATCTGACGTAAACACACGCTCCAAGGGCGGACATACTACTATCCGAAAACCCATGTAGTTCGGTTCCTTTTGGCAATGGGCACATTACAAATCGAGGTATGCTTATATTTTCTAACTCAAAGAATTGATTGACATACCTGTTCCACTTTTCGGTCAGGTCCATAGGAAGCTGGTCATCCCATGAGAGCTCCGTCTTCCACAAGTCTTGTAGAAAGAGTTTGCCAAGCATTATGACTGGACTTAATAGACCTAGAGGATCAAACAATCGTGCGAGGTCTGACAAAACAGTTCTGATATTTCTGGTTTTCTAATTTTCTAGTTTTGAAATGAATGAAAAGCTAGTTGAACGTGCCCCAAAGCGTACTAAAATTCATTAATTCATTCAAAAATGAATAAATACAGGCATGTCAGTGAATAAATGAGGTCACATTTGGGCAATAGTTGGAATGCGTTTATAAATAACAAGTTGCCTAAACTATTTAGGCATTGACTAGCTGAACAACTGCCCAAGCACGTTCCAAGAAAATCTAATAAATATGACTGCATATGTTTCATCTTCCTTGCCAATCCCTATATTGGCCTCATCTTTACTGCCACAATCTTCAATGTTTGTACCACTGCAGTCTGCTACTGCAATCAATGGTGATATCTTACCTGCAGTTCAACTAAGGGCTGCTGAGAGATTCAAGTGTATATTTCTGTCAAACTTTGGGGCTAACATTACCTGCAATGACATATCCTCATATATTGAATCATGTTTTACTAACATCAAGTTGAAAATTGAGCAGTTACCGACGAAAGGAATAGATTACACATCCTTCAAATTATTTGTTCCGCGAGAAATATTTACTCGACTATTGGATAAGAGTTTCTGGCCGGAAAACATAATTGTCCACGAGTTTGTTAAACGAAATGCTAATAATACTCCTTTTCGAAAGAATTTGACAAGACAAACAAACCGTCGTCGCAACCAATAGATATACTCTATCAAACTGTAAGAGGCTTACGGACAAAGACTAATAAGGTCTACTTTAATACATCTAGTTGTTCTTACGATGTCATATCTATGACGGAAACATGGCTGTTTGGCGGGAAAAATGACTCGGAAATCTTTGATTCTTCGTACAATGTATTCAGACATGATAGGTACTCCGATCCGAATATTAAAACTGTCGGTGGTGGTATAATAATTGCTGTCAAATCTTGTTTTGTGACGTCACTAGTCAACGTTCCTGTTTGTTTGAATGAGGAGTTCTTATGTGTGAAAATGGTTCTTGTTACTATGTATATTGGAGCTCCGTTGATACGTATAATAACGCCTTTTTCTTTTTAAATTTCATCTCGGATCTATTAAACTACAAAGATGAAATCATATGCCTTGGCGATTTCAATCTAACCAATGTGACTTGGAGGCGCTGTCCCGAAACATATTCTATGGTGCCTATAGGCAATCTTTCAATAGCTGATTCACAAACTGTTGATAACATAATATCGATTGGACTATGCCAGATAAACAACGTTCAAAATTCAAACTCTAAGATCCTTGACTTAGTTTTCACAACCATCGATGCTGATATCACACTTGGTAGATCAGCTGAGCCTTTGGTCAACGAAGACTCTCACCATCCAGCACTCACGATATCCATTATCCAAAACAGTGAATTAAATCGTAATGCAGATTTTGAAAAAAATTTTAAATTTCACTTCAAAAAAACTGATTTTGCCAAATTGAATAGTTTGCTATCTTTAATTGATTGGTCATGTCTAAGTTCTTGTATTGATATTGATTCAATGGTTTTGAAATTTTATGACAAAATATTTGACTGTTTTTTAATGTCTGTACCATTAATATCTTTAAAATCGAAATCACTCACTCCAAGTTGGTATGATAGTGAGGTGCGGAGGTTAAAAAATTATTTTAACAAACTGTGGTTAAAGTATAAACAAACCGATTTAGAAAATGATTTTAACAATTATTGTGAAGCCAGAGATATGTTCATATGAATATGTTAAATATCTAAATTATATACAAAATATGTTAAATATCTAAATTATATACAAAAGATTCAAAGTAATTTAAAAATGAGTCCCAAGTCCTTTTGGAGTTTTATAAATAGTAAACGAAAATCTGGTCCGTATACGTCCGCTTTTGATCATAACAATATCTCACACCATGATCCCCGTACTATAACTCAACTATTTTCAGACTTTTTTCAAAGTGCATATATCTGTGATTCTTCCAACTGTGATAACTTTTCCAACTGTGATAAATTTTCGAACTGTGATACTTCAAACTGTGATAATTTCGACGAAAATAATCAATTATTTGGTCATTTGAAATCATATTCTCACTTGACTGATATAAATTTCAATATAAGTACTGACGATATTATGAAATTTATATCTAACTTAGAAGATAACGACATATCTGGTCCAGATGGGATACCAGCATCTGTTTTGAAAAAGTGTGTTAGTCATTTGTTGACTCCACTTGCTGTTCTTTTTAATTGTTTACTGTCTTCGAGTAAGTTTCCTCACGTGTGGAAACAATCTTTCATAATCCCTTTACATAAAAAAGGAATGAAAGATAAAATTGATAACTATCGACCTAAACTTTCGGCTATCCCAAAACTTTTTGAAGCAATAGTTTGCAAAACTTTAAGTTTTTATATAAAATCGTTTATTGTTCCTAACCAGCATGGTTTCTCAAAAGGCCGTTCGACTGGCACTTTTCTTATAGAGCTAGCGGAGTCTTGTATAAATTCATTTAAAAATAAAAAACAGACGGATTGTGTTCTTACCGATTTTAGCAAAGTATTTGATAAACTTTCACATCAAGTTTTGCTACAAAAAATGAACAAGCTTGGTTTTAGCGTTAAATTCATTGCGTGGCTCAAATCTTATTTGCTTGACAGATCGTATCCTGTTAATTTTCATAGCTGTCACTCAAAAATTTTTATAGTTAATTCTGGGGTTCCCCAAGGGAGTCACTTGGGTCCAATTCTTTTTACTTTATTCATAAATGATCTTCCGTCAGTCTTAAAATACTCGAACTGCCTTATCTATGCCGATGATGTTAACATATTTAAAACTATTTCTAATAATCTTGACTGCGAATAACTTCAAAGTGATTTAAATGCTTTCTATACGTGGTGTATGTGAAATTATTTATTTTTGAATATCGACAAGTGTAAGGTTATAAATTTCACACGTAAAATATGTGTCTTGTCTTTTGATTATAATTTTAATGGCGTTAATCTGTTAAATGTAAATGAGGTATCTCTCCTTGGTGTTTTGTTCGATAAGAAACTTGAATTCACTCAACATATTAATGTTATATGTAACAAGGCCAGTTCAATATTAGGTTGGATTAAAAGAGAATCCCGTCAGTTCTCTGACCCATACCTTATAAGGCCCAATTCACATAGAACTGGCTTGAGGTTTTGGTGTGGTTCTGGCGTGCTGCATACATATTCCACGTTGTGGAATTCACATGTTCTCTTATGGGACTATACACACACAGATGGCGAGGCGAGGGTATGGTGTCGCATGCCATCGCCACAGCATATTGAAAACTCCAGTGGCCTACGCGTAAACGTCACGCCACAATGAAATCTCTCAGTCAAATGTCAAATTGTCAGGCATTACAAAAAATTAAATGTGATTATGAGTTGAGTTGAGTGATCCCAACATATGTCGTAACTATGTCACCAACTTCAACGACAGAGCTTCGTCATTAAACGGAATACAACGTTCAACAATTGATGAGATGTGGGGTGATATAAAAAGTGTTTTTATGGATGCTGGATCCGAAACTGTACCCAAGCAGTCGAGAGTTAGAGACTCTTGGATATCCCAAGACACCTGGGATAAAATCGAGCTTCGCAAATCGTTGAAGATGCAAATAAATGCCGAAGCGGATGCTCAACGAAAGGCTGAATTGCGAAGAGAGTATCGCTTAGCACATAAGATGGTCTATCGCTGTGTGAGACGAGACAAGAGGGTGAGGTTAGACGGTCTCGCAGAAAATGCGGAAAACGCTGCAAGAAGAGGAGACATGAGGGAATTGTACCAAATATCCAAGGAAGTTGTCGTGAAGAAAACCAACACCAATCATCCTGTAATGGATGTGGATGGTACACTTTTGGTATCAATCGAGGATCAGCTGCGCAGGTGGAAGGAGCACTTTTGTGCCTTGCTTAATGAGGATTCTGTCGAGCAGAGTGCTGAAGTGCCCCAGCTTAACGAGATGCGTAGATCATATAGGGGTATTGACATCGAGCCCCCTACAGTATTGGAAATTCAATCTTCGATAAATCTTCTCAAAAACAACAAAGCAGCTGGACTTGATGGTATACCAGCCGAGTTCCTGAAAGCTGACCCTGTCAGAACGGCTAGTATTCTACACCCGTTGATACAAGCTGTGTGGGAAAACGAAATCTATCCCAGCGACTGGAAGGATGGTGTAATTGTTAAGTTGCCAAAGAAAGGTGATCTTAAGAATTGCAACAATTGGCGAGGTATTACAGTTTTGTCCGTTTTTCCAAAATTAATGGCAACTATCATTCTCGAGCGGATAAAGGTTAGAATCGAGTCTACACTCAAGAGGCATCAAGCTGGTTTCCGCAGTGGGCGGTCTTGTGTCGACCATATCAACACTCTGCGTATCGTTCTTGAGCAGTCTGCGGAGTTTCAATCACCGCTTTACCTCATGTTCGTGGATTTTGAGAAGGCCTTTGACCGAGTCAACCGTGAATGTATATGGAGATCACTTCTTGGTAGAGGAATTCCCCCAAAAATTGTTGCCATTATAAGAGAGTCCTATAACAACGCAAGATGCTTTGTTTTACACAATGGGCAGCTATCCGACTCTTTCGAAGTGCGGCAGGGTGTGAGACAGGGAGATGTTCTATCGCCAATTCTCTTTCTACTGGCGATTTACGATGTCTTGACGGCCAGCGTTGGAACATCAGAGAGGCAGGGCATTCAATGGAGACCGTTTGAAAGGCTTAGCCACTTAGACTATGCCGATGATATATGTCTCTTGGCAAATAACATCAGCGGGCTGAACGGGATGTGTCAAGCTCTGAAGGTAAAAGGAGAGGCGAGTGGTTTTAAAATAAATAGCAAAAAGACAAAAATAATGCTCACAGGCCGCTCCACACATCAGCGTATTTCAATACAGGAGACGCCAGTTGAAGAGGTTGAACAATTTAACTACCTTGGAAGTATTGTTTCAGCAAATGGTGGTACTGATCTGGACGTTCAAAGTAGAATAAATAAAGCTCGCGCAGCCTTCGGTTCTCTCTCCCAAATTTGGAAATCATGTCAAATCTCCATGCGCACAAAGTTGAGATTCTTCGAATCCAATGTCAAATCCGTGCTGTTATATGCTTGCGAAACCTGGAAAGTCACGACTACCATCTCAAAGAAATTGCAGGCTTTTGTGAACCGTTGTCTACGCCATATTCTAAAAATTCGCTGGCCACAAATTATATCAAACGAGGAATTGTGGAGCAGGACAAGCCAAGAGCGGCTGGACGTTGACATAAGAAAGCGTAAATGGCAATGGATTGGTCACACACTGAGGAAACCAAACGATGAAATTGCAAGGCAGTCATTTGAATGGAATCCTCAGGGTGCACGGCGGGTTGGAAGACCAAGAACAACATGGAAATCAACAGTTCTAGCAGAAGCAGACTCCCAGAGAAAGACGTGGCCACAGTTAAAATATCTATCTGCAGACCGAGAAGGATGGAAACGATTTGTTGGCGCCCTATGCCCCAACCGGGGTTACAGGACTTACAGGACTTGATGAGTTCAATAAAATTTATAAAAATTGAATTCTGCAATGAAATGCAAATACATGAAGATTTATGTAATTACGGGAGGACAAAATTACTGCAACAGGAGCGTGCAATACCAAACATGGCAAAAAAAAGCCCAACAATTCAAGGCAATTGTTTTTTTTTATACTTAATTTATTTTCTGTGTAGAAGCCATTTTCTTGTGAAGTGTTCCTCTGTGTTTGTGTGTGTATCTATATTGCTTTTCTGTCAAATAGCCACTCCTTGTCACTTCTGTGTGAACAAAGCTCACCACAACCACACCACGCCCGTAGCAGGCCACAACCACACCAGCACCATAAGCCACTTCTGTGTGAATTGCGCCTAAGACAACTGTTTATATCATTCGTCAGACCCATCATGGAGTATGCTTGTCAAGTGTGGTCTTCTTATTACAGTTGCCATAAAATAAGAATAGAAAGGATTCAGAAAAGGTTCTTGAAATTCGCTCTAAGAGGTCTAGGTTGGCAGGACCCATTAAATCTTCCTTCATATAATAGCCGACTCAGGCTTATTGATCTACCCAGTCTTGAGAGTAGACGTTCTTATTTCTATCTCGTTTTTATTGTTAAGCTTATAGATGGTCAAATTGATGCTTTGAACCTTTTGTCTCGCGTTAATTTTAATGTCCCGCAACGCTATTTGAGAGTTATACCTGACCCTTTATACATAACACACTATCGTACCAAATACGAGCGGAGTTCACCTTTAAATAATATGTTGAATTTGTATAACGTAAATCATAATTTATTAATTAATTCTGCTGTATCAAATATTGACTTTAAAAGATCATTTTATAATTTATAATTTTTACTAACTCTTACTTACAAACTTGTACGCAAGATTAATTAGCTTGATTCAAATAAATAAATAACCTCTGTAAGAGTTGTATTATCGGCTTCTAATAGGTATTATAAGACTATCTATTACACTTGCGTGTTTTCTTTTATAGAAACATTTCATTAATTTCACTAAGATTTCGAATAGCGCTCGTTAAAACTTCTTATAGACCGTACAAGGACTATTATAGAATTTGAAGCTTTTAAAAGATCTGCGTACGGGGCATCCAAGAAGATTTTCCGAAATCATTTTAGAAGTTCTATAATATTCTCCTTTTTATGCTTAACGAAATTTTACAAGTCTTAAGGAAATCAGAAAGCATATTCAGTTAGACCGAATCGAAGCTGAAATGTTAGTTGGGCACAGCTCCAATCGAGGGATGGTAGTACCCTTCAGAGGAGCAACCTTAGTCCGGGACGTCCGTAATGATACGTGGACTTGATTCTTATCGTCTATTGTCCGTAAGTAGAGGACAGCTGCATAGGCTTTAGAGCTCGCATAAAAAAGCCATGAATTGTGGTGATCCCCTGGTGACTCATGCCTAACCATCTAGGCACTCGAACTCGGTTGAGGTTGAATAGTCCATCACGAAACCCCGTCCATTTATGGTGTAAATCTGGTGGAAGAGGGGTGTCCCAGGTGAGCTCCGCCGACCAGAGAACCCGTTAGATCGAATAACTGTGCTACTTCGCTGGGTACTTCTAATTCAACCAAGAAGAAGAGCTCGTCAGTTGTGGGGTCCCAAAGGAGACCAAGGACTGTGGCGGTCGGGCACTCGAAAACGAGCTCTGTGGAAAGAGAAGAAGACACAGTATTGTTAGATACCCTACAAATTACCTGTGCGCAATTCGAATTCCATTTGCGCAGCTTGAAATGTCCAGCCAAGAGGACAGTGTTGATGTCAGAGGCCAGCCTGACTGCTTCTGACTGGCTACTACAGCTGGTGAGTAGATCATCGACATAGAAGGCCCTCTCAATAGTCTCTTGGGCTGCCCGGGGGCGAGCTGGATCGCGCACCAAGTGCTGATTGTCTTGTGCACACTGCATCATGGACCTTACGGAGGTGTAAGGACTGGACGCCAACTGCGAGCTGGTCAGATGGGGATTCTCTCCAAAGAATCCGTTGGAAGTCTCGATGTTCGGGTGCCACTAGCACCTGGCAAAACATCTTCTCAACGTCAGCCGTTAGGGTGACACTAAAACGTCTAAAACAGAAGATCACGCTAACCAGTGACTCTTGTATGGTGGGACCGACCAACTGGATGTCATTGAGAGAGACACCCGTTGTGGTCCGAGCACATGCATTGAATACCACCCAGAACTTAGTGGTAACTGCTTGGTGTGGGATATAGTAGCAGCCAGGGTGATCGCCATGTTGACCAACCCTTTCCATATGTCCAAGATCGGAGTATTCCCGCATAAATGCCACATATTTATCTCTCAGCTCTGGATTACTGACCAAACGTCTCTGCAAGCAATAGAATTGGCGAAGTGCTGCTCGGTACGACTCACCCAATTCTGGAGCATCACGCCGGAATGGGATTTGAACCATGTATCTCCCATCGGTTGTGCGGGAATGGGTTGACTGATAGTGCCTGCTGCACTCGTCTTCTCTGTTGTCATCAATGGAGACCTCCTCCAGTTTCCAAAAGTTCCTGACCAACTCTTCGAGTGTGTAGTCTTGGGTGATATCTGCAACCCTTTGGCTGTGCAGGGCTCGGACTGGAAGTTGAGGCTGCCTCGGGGTGGCTGGGCCAAATACCACCCATCCCAAGCGCGTCTGTTGCGCATGTGGCTCGTTCGGTCGACCATGTCTAACCGAATCTTGTACCAGGAGGCCCCAGACATCGGCACCCAACAGGATGTCAATCGGTTCAGGAGTGCCAAAATGCTTATCTGCCAGGGGAAGGCCAGATAAATGTGATCAACTGGTGTGTGTGGCAATGAAGACGTGATGGTAGGAATTACTAATGCCTTGATGGAGATCGTCAGCGATGATCGTGCCGAACGGAGTGACAGCGTCACTTGACCGTGAGCGGTTGAATGTTTCGAAGCGCCGATGCCAAGCACAGCCACTTCAAGGCGGGTCATCTGAAGGTTGAGCCTGTTTGATAAAGAAAGAGTAACAAAACTTACCTGTGATCCAGGATCGCAGAGGGCTCGGCAAGCTGCTTCTCCTCTGTGGTACCGTATGGGGAGACCATGTGGGCTCGAGAGCGCAAGAACGACAGGAGCGAAACCAAGGTCGCGATCTCCTTTGGTTTCCGGTGCATTCACCAAGCTTGTTTGGTTCTGGGTGGCAAACAACGTGTTACCTGTAGGATGACCCAGGCATCCCAATGTTCCACAGGTAGCTTCAGGACTTTCAACGCCCTCATTGTCTCCTGCACCGTGTCAACGATGCCCAAGATCGCCCTAGTGGACTCTACTGACTCCACCGGTTGGTCCATCAACCGGTTGAGATGAGCTTCCGAAAGAAGGTTCGGATCATCGAATCTTTCGGTCAATTCTTCCCACAACTCTTTGTAGCCGCCGCTGTAGATAGCTCCTACCATTTCCACGTTGCACGGAAGAACTGCGGTCCGTAGTTTCTGAAGCTTGTAAACTTCCGGCAAGTCCGGTTTAGAGAGCACCAAACACTCAAAAGACTCCTTGAAAGCCAGCCACTTATGCCAGCTTCCGTCAAAGGATGGGATCACCACGGGATCCAGCTTCATATCAATTCGTGCGGTGGGTGCCTGGGCAGGGGTACTCTCCGCAGGCACCACGAACTTGTTGTTGGCGGCTTCTAGCTCCACGATCCAGCGTTCCAACACGGCACTAGCTTCATGATGCTGCTCCTGCACAATGTGCAGCAGTGCATCGTGTGCCATGTAGTCTGCGCCTACCACATCTACCTCAGCCAGGCAATTGTCATGGGCCGTTTGAAACCTCTCAAACTGTTGGTCCAAGGTGTGCAGTTGCAACCTGACGCGTATCGCATCCCAAGTGGCCAAGTCACCTGTGGTGATGCTCGTATGCAAGCGTTGATGGCCGTGCAAGCGGCAGATCGTTTCGACAAATGACTCATAGTCGTATCTCTGGACACAAAAAATAAAGTGAACTAAGCACTGAACCGTTATTTCCCAAGCAATAAGGCCGATATTGCTACGATTATTGTACACCACGTACAGAACACTAACCCAAACAGTAATGTTATGGCCACGCATTGTACACACATTCACCCGCGAAGGTATTGGATTTAATTCCGAAGAAAGGCACGACACGGGACCACGTCCACGGCTTAAAGGTTTTTCCACAAATGTTATATATAGTCCTTACAGAAGGCACCAAAATGTCGGGGAACTCACTTCCGAACAACCAGGGGAGCGAATTAATTAAGGTATCGTTTATCCAGCATACAGACCGATGAGTGGGTGGAAAGACGATTCCAGTCGACCCATATTGTGTGGTGTGTTGTGTATCTGCCGTTGGTTCCCTGCCATGGTGATATCATTGTATATCCAATATCCAATTTATATACAATGGTGATATCTATAACTATAGGTACATACGAGGGTGGCGGCAAAATGTTGTCACCGCAGCACATCCCAAGGCACCTCATACCCACTCAACTAATACCGCGCAAGTGAACCCAAGCCTCAACCCATACCACGACAAGTCATACCGGAAGTAAAGTCGCGAAAACTCATCCCCAAAATAATCTTCGTACCGGAAACTAAAACTCAACGAAAATAAAAATTCAAGATAGGGTTTGTGCATTCACTCCCTTCAGTTTTGAAAATTTGAATTTGAGAGGGATTTTCGCTAACGAATTTTTGCGGAGGGATGTTTTTTTGTTCTGAGACTGGTGTGGAAAAGGTAGTAATGATAAACACTTTTTTAATTAGGTAGGAACTTTCCTCGATTTTTTTTGATGGATTATGATCTGACGAATGAAGCTCTGGAGGTGCGTCTGGAACCTGGACAAAAGAAGATTTTTTTTGTAAGGAACTTTTATAGATTTGTTGTTGGCGGTGTTTTGATGGTCTAAGTTCTGACGGAAAAGGTTCTGGAGGTGGGTCTGGAACCTGGACAAAGGAAAACATTTTTTTTTAACTTTTTCATAGATTTTTTTTGTGGTGTTTCTGATGGAGTAAGGTTTAACGGAGGTGGTTCTGGGGGTGGGTCTAGAACCTGGACAAAGGAAAACATTTTTTTTTTTACTTTTTCATAGATTTTTTTTGTGGTATTTCTGATGGAGTAAGGTCTGATGGAGGAGGTTCTGGAGGTGGGTCTGGAACCTGGACAAAGGAAATTTTTTTAAACTTTTTCATAGATTTTTTTTGTGGTGTTTCTGATGGAGTAAGGTTTAACGGAGGTGGTTCTGGAGATTGGTCTAGAACCTGGACAAAGGAAAACATTTTTTTTTAACTTTTTCATAGATTTTTTTTTGTGGTGTTTCTGATGGAGTAAGGTCTAATGGAGGTGGTTCTGGAGGTGGGTCTAAAACCTGGACAAAGGAAAAAAAAAATTGTTTTTAACTTTTTCATAGATTTTTTTGTGGTGTTTCTGATGGAGTAAGGTCTAACGGAGGTGGTTCTGGAGGTGGGTCTAGAACCTGGACAAAGGAAAAAAAATTTGTTTTACTTTTTCATAGATTTTTTTTGTGGTGTTTCTGATGGAGTAACGTCTGATGGAGGAGGTTCTGGAGGTGGGTCTGGAACCTGGACAAAGGAAAACATATCTTTTTAACTTTTTCATACATTTTTTTTGTGGTGTTTCTGATGAAGTAAGGTCTGATGGAGGAGGTTCTGGAGGTGGGTCTGGAACCCGGACAAAGGAGAACATTTTTTTTTAAAACTTTTTCATATATTTTTTTTTGTGGTGTTTATAAGGAGTAAGGTCTGATGGAGGAGGTTCTGGAGGTGGGTCTGGAGCCTGGACAAAGGAAAACATTTTTTTTAACTTTTTCATAGATTTTTTTTGTGGTGTTTCTGATGAAGTAAGGTCTGATGGAGGAGGTTCTGGAGGTGGGTCTGGAACCTGGACAAAGGAAATTTTTTTTTAAACTTTTTCATAGATTTTTTTGTGGTGTTTCTGATGAAGTAAGGTCTGATGGAAGAGGTCCTGGAGGTGGGTCTGGAACCTGGACAAAGGAATACATTTTTTTTTACTTTTTCATAGATTTTTTTGTGGTGTTTCTGATGGAGTAGGTCTGGAGGTGGGTCTGGAACCTGGACAAAGGAAAACATTTTTGATGTGTAAACATCTTAGCGCTCGGTATGGGTAAAATTGAAAATCGGCTGTAACGGATATGGGCTCACGGTTCCGTTTGGAACCATTTTGTTAGTTGTAGGTAAGCAGAACTCTGTAAGCTCGAATAGGTAAGGTAGTTTTCATTTTATACCTAATGGTTTTGGTGGAGTGAATTCCTTACACCCCGACTCCACAGTAGATAATTTCTCTCAGAATGTTTGTCTTGACATTAAATATCTAATGGAGTCACTCCGTTTCATATCTTGATTGGATGTCAAGATGCAATCATATCTTGACAGAGATATTTGACATACATTTTGCCAGGTGAAGATTTTGTTGCTTTTTTTCTAGAAATTTAATTTTTATTTCATTATTTTGTATCCATATGCTGCTTTTGATGTTAATCTCTGCAATCACGGGTGGCAATTTTGGTTTGTGATATTAAGTGTTATTTGCAATTTCTTGATTTGAAATGTCATTACATGATTTGCTAAGTGGCGCATTCTTTTATGTTTCTCTAGTTATCTGTAGTTAATGTGTCAAAAAGAAGTGTTGTAATGTCATATTTAAAAAAGTTACTTTGAGTTACTTTTCATTTAGGAACGACAAAAGCTAAAAATATGGCTGATCTGTCAAATAAATAGGGTGAAAAAAGTCGAAATAGATTTGGAATTAAAAATCAAGAAGAAATTGTTATTTCATTATTGAAAAGAACTTTTATCAGCACTTCGAAAATGCATAGGTACATTTTTCAAATTAAATTTCATTTAACTTCATTCTAGCACAAAATTAAATATTTAAGCAAAAATATTTCCAATTCTTTTTTATCATTCATTACTTGCACAAATTTCTTTACTACAAATCGATCAAATCAGATAAAAAAATGTCGCAAAACCTGTAAAAAATTTCCAAAGTCACTATCGACGGTAAAATCAATAAAAATAAAAATATATTAGCTTTATATTTTCCCCCAGATCTGATCTGGATTGTATATGCATACTTGTATTACAAAAACAACTCAAAATCCGACCTTGCTTTCGGATTTCGATTTGCAAATTAATTCTGACCATACACCTTTGTACTTTTTTGCAAAAATGAGTTTTTTCTCTCACAGGTAGATGGCTTTTTGTGTGGAAGATAGGGAGAAAATAGAGAATAGAGTAGAGAGAAAACACAGAAACAAAAGGATAAACGGGGATCGGATAGGTATATAACACTTGTCGCACTGGGATCCTGTTTGTTTTATTATGATAATCTAATCCGGATCAGATCTGGGGGATAATAAAATTAAACTATTACATATTACAAAAATGAGATTAATTCCAAACCGAACGATCGAGAAACAAACAAAAGATAACTCCAAATAAAAACATGTGATTTCAGCTGCTTTTGACGGATTAACCATTTCAACTCAGTATCAAAGAGATGTGTTGGAAAAATGTACTCAAAATTACTTTTTGAAACTTTAACTTTGAATCCAGGAACAACTTTGTGACGTCATAAAGTTTTCTCGGAAGGTGTTAATTTGTGTCGTGCAACCATTTTGTTTTAGCGCTTGTATTACAGATTCCTAATTTTTGCCATAAGTGGTAATGACCCGATCCCTTACCTTCAGGTGAAAACGAATGTTTACACATCTTCCACGCGAGTCCCGGTACTCACACATTTTTTTTTTAACTTTTTCATAGATTTTTTTTTGTGGTGTTTCTGATGGAGTAAGGTCTGATGGAGGAGGTTCTGGAGGTGGGTCTGGAACCTGGACAAAGGAAAACATTTTTTTTTTAACTTTTTCATAGATTTTTTTTGTGGCGTTTCGGATGGAGTAAGGTCTGATGGAGGAGGTTCTGGAGGTGGGTCTGGACCCTGGACAAAGGAAAATATTTTTTTTTAACTTTTTCAGATTTTTTTTGTGGTGTTTCTGATGGAGTAAGGTCTGATGGAGGAGGTTCTGGAGGTGGGTTTCTAACCTGGACAAGAAAAACACTTTTTTTTAAACTTTTTTATATATTTTTTTTGTGGTGTTTCTGATGGAGTAAGGTCTGATGGAGGAGGTTCTGGAGTAGGGTCTGGAACCTGGACAGAGGAAACATTTTTTTTTTAACTTTTCCATAGATTTTTTTGTGGTGTTTCTGATGGAGTAAGATCTGATGGAGGAGGTTCTGGAGGTGGGTCTGGAACCTGGACAAAGGAAAATATTTTTTTTTAACTTTTTCATAGATTTTTTTTGTGGTGTTTCTGATGAAGTAAGGTCTGATGGAAGAGGTCCTGGAGGTGGGTCTGGAACCTGGACAAAGGAAAACATTTTTTTTTTTAACTTTTTCAGAGAATTTTTTTGTGGTGTTTCTGATGGAGTAAGGTCTGATGGAGGAGGTTCTGGAGGTGGGTCTGGAACCTGGACAAAGGAAAACATTTTTTTTTAACTTTTTCATAGATTTTTTTTGTGGTATTTCTGATGGAGTTAGGTCTGATGGAGGAGGTTCTGGAGGTGGGTCTGGAACCTGGACAAAGGAAAACATTTTTTTTAATTTTTCATAGATTTTTTTTGTGGTGTTTCTGATGGAGTAAGGTCTGATGGAGGAGGTTCTGGAGTAGGGTCTGGAACCTGGACAAAGGAAAACATTTTTTTTGACTTTTTTATTGTTTTTTTTTGGGATGTTTCTGATGGAGGAGGGTCCGGAGTTGGGTCTGGAACCTGGACAAAGGAAAACATTTTTTTTAACTTTTTGAGATTTTTTTTGTGGTGTTTCTGATGGAGTAAGGTCTGATGGAGGAGGTTCTGGAGGTGGGTCTAGAACCTGGACAAAGGAAAACATTTTTTTTTAACTTTTTCATAGATTTTTTTTTGTGGTGTTTCTGATGGAGTAAGGTCTGATGGAGGAGGTTCTGGAGGTGGGTCTGGAACCTGGACAAAGGAAATTTTTTTTTTAACTTTTTCATAGATTTTTTTTGTGGTTTTCTGATGGAGTAAGGTCTGATGGAGGAGGTTCTGGAGGTGGGTCTGGAACCTGGACAAAGGAAAACATTTTTTTTAAACTTTTTCATAGATTTTTTTTGTGGTGTTTCTGCTGGAGTAAGGTCTAACGGAGGTGGTTCTGGAGGTGGGTCTGGAACCTGGACAAGGGAATTTTTTTTTTTACTTTTTCATAGATTTTTTCGTGATGTTTCTGAAGGAGTATGGTCTGATGGAAGAGGTTCTGGAGGAGGGTCTGGAACCTGGACAAAGGAAATTTTTTTTTTAACTTTTTCATAGATTTTTTTTGTGGTGTTTCTGATGGACTAAGGTCTAACGGAGGTGGTTCTATGGGTGGGTCTAGAACCTGGACAAAGGAAAACATTTTTTTTTTTACTTTTTCATAGATTTTTTTGTAGTGTTTCTGATGGAGTAAGGTCTGATGGAGGAGGTTCTGGAGGTGGGTCTGGAACCTGGACAAAGGAAAACATTTTTTTTTAACTTTTTCATAGATTTTTTTTTGTGGTGTTTCTGATGGAGTAAGGTCTGATGGAGGAGGTTCTGGAGGTGGGTCTGGAACCTGGACAAAGGAATTTTTTTTTTTTACTTTTTCATAGATTTTTTTGTAGTGTTTCTGATGGAGTAAGGTCTGATGGAAGAGGTTCTGGAGGAGGGTGTGGAACCTGGACAAAAGAACATTTTTTTTTAACTTTTTCATAGATTTTTTTTCTGGTGTTTCTGGTGGAAGAGGTTCTGGAGGTGGGTCTGGAACCTGGACAAAGGAAAACATTTTTTTTTAACTTTTCGAGGTTTTTTTTGTGGTGTTTCTGATGGAGTAAGGTCTGATGGAGGAGGTTCTGGAGGTGGGTCTAGAACCTGGACAAAGGAAAACATTTTTTTTTAACTTTTTCATAGATTTTTTTTGTGGTGTTTCTGATGGAGTAAGGTCTGATGGAGGAGGTTCTGGAGGTGGGTCTGGAACCTGGACAAAGGAAAACATTTTTTTTTTAACTTTTTCATAGATTTTTTTTGTGGTGTTTCTGATGGAGTAAGGTCTAACGGAGGTGGTTCTGGAGGTGGGTCTGGAACAGAGATTAAAATGAGCGTGTTCGAATCAGTTCGAACAAAATCCAATTTCTGTTTATGATCGTTCATACTCGATCGTTCTGCCTCTATACTCGTAAGTCATTTTATCCACGAGTAAAAATACTCATAAGTCAGGTCAAACAAATTGATCGAACTCATGAGTATCTGATGCCTTCTATATCCACAATCAAAATTACTCATGAACAGTTGCAACAATTTTCGAGTACTCAAAACAAAGCGAGTATACTCGAAAGAAAATGGGTATTCGAAAATATCGTGAACATCATGAATAGCCAAAGGCAATGTGATCGTGGATCGGTCGTTGGTCTTGCATCATAGTTTGTGCACGGGTAGGTAGATCATATATGTATTTATTTTTACCTATTCATTGTTTCTATGGTCGGTGGTTTCAATTTGCAATTTTGCAAGAAGCAAACTTGTTCCTGCTGTTTTTTGTTTGTATCTATTGAATAGATTTATTGGGTCGGTAAGAAGATGCAACACATGATCGTCAATATCTGCGACAAATGTACTTATGTAGATTAGGTATTTATGTAAATAATATAGGTATGCGACCCTAATAAAAATGCGGTATGTATAGTGCTGTATTTTTGGATTTATTTTAAAAAAGGATACCTTACTCTTTTCGTTTTTTGGGTCTAGGTATATTGTCTAGTGTTTTTTTAGGGATGGGTTGAATTATCAGGAAAAAAAACCTGTCTGTTTTTTTGCGAATATGTTAAAAAGATTTATGAATGGGTCGATGTATAGGAAATGCAATTATGTGACACATAATCATCAATATCACGACAAATGCCTTTTTGTAAGTAAGGTATATAATATACCTACACACGAATGCCACATGAAAGTTTGGGATATTGCGGTTTTAAGTCCTTCTTTTAAAAAGGATATTTAGGTAGTTTTGTTTGTACGTTGGAGATTTTTAAACGCCTTCAAAATGAAATATAAAAAAATAGTTTTCATAGCTGCAACATTTTTATATCCTCCATGCATTTTATTGCAAATACTTTCGGAAATCGAGAAAATGGAAATATATGATTATATAAAGTCTATAGTTCCGACAGTGCATTCTACATCTGTTGGCAATGCTGAAGATCAACCATCTACTTCATCTAGTGCCAGAGACCTTTTCTCCGACTTTATGGTTGAAAATTCGACGCGAGTTCCAATTTGAAGATAAATTCTATTTCACTCAACGACGGCAACTTTAGAGGAGCAACAATTTAATAATAAAATAAAAATAATATTCAATAAAGGCTTTTCTAAAATACATTATAATCTTTTTAAACAGATATATCTAAACTATTATTTAAAAAAAGTTTCATAGCTTTTAAGTTTTTTTTAGTTTTGTCTTTGTTTTATTTATTTTTATTCATTTTCTTCTCTTATATCTTTTTTTTTTTCATTTTATTTAGCTTGGATATCATTATACTTTTTTAATTCAGTTAGATAAAACAAGTTAAACAAATTTCATTTCATCTATTTTTATTATTTTGAAAACACATAATCCGAGAAACATCTATTTCTCACTATTAGTCGAAATACTGAAAAAAAAGAAATTGAAATTACATCACAAAAACCAACCACCATCCACCAATCCACACAAAATTGCTAAGCCTTCCCATCGTCACCAACAGACATCGAATACACATCTTCCGCCACGATTCGAGTATGTTTGATCATACTGATCGTGAACAATATGGTCACGAGCACCTGACTCGTTTTGATTCGAAACCATTTGAACTCGGTTACAACATATACTCATTTGTACTCGTTTGATGAGTGTGCTGACTTACGAGTCATCATACTCATGAGCATGAAAACTCGCAAACATTTTGGTGGTGTTGACTTTGTTTGTTTGAACTCGCTTTTTTCGAGTGAGTATTCAATGTTCATGAACATTACTCGACTCATTTTAATCTCTGGTCTGGAACCTGGACAAAGGAAATTTTTTTTTTACTTTTTCATAGATTTTTTCGTGGTGTTTCTGAAGGAGTAAGGTCTGATGGAAGAGGTTCTGGAGGAGGGTCTGGAACCTGGACAAAGGAAATTTTTTTTTTAACTTTTTCATAGATTTTTTTTTGTGGTGTTTCTGATGGAGTAAGGTCTGATGGAAGAGGTTCTGGAGGTGGGTCTGGAACCTGGACAAAGGAAAATTTTTTTTAAACTTTTTCATATATTTTTTTGTGGTGTTTCTGATGGACTAAGGTCTAACGGAGGTGGTTCTGGGGGTGGGTCTGGAACCCGGACAAAGGAAAACATTTTTTTTTTTAAACTTTTTCATAGATTTTTTTTGTGGTGTTTATAAGGAGTAAGGTCTGATTGAGGAGGTTCTGGAACCTGGACAAAGGAAACATTTTTTTTAACTTTTTCATAGATTTTTTTTGTGGTGTTTCTGATGGAGTAAGGTCTGATGGAGGAGGTTCTGGAGGTGGGTCTGGAACCTGAACAAAGGAAAACATTTTTTTTAACTTTTTCATAGATTTTTTTTGTGGTGTTTCTGATGGAGTAAGGTCTAACGGAGGTGGTTCTGGAGGTGGGTCTGGAACCTGGACAAAGAAAATTTTTTTTTTACTTTTTCATAGATTTTTTTGTAGTGTTTCTGATGGAGTAAGGTCTGATGGAAGAGGTTCTGGAGGAGGGTGTGGAACCTGGACAAAAGAACATTTTTTTTTTTAACTTTTTCATAGATTTTTTTGTGGTGTTTCTGATGGAAGAGGTTCTGGAGGTGGGTCTGGAACCTGGACAAAGGAACATTTTTTTTATCTTTTTTTTTCAACTTTTTCATATATATTTTTGTGGTGTCTGGACCTGGACAAAGGAAACAATTTTTTAAACTTTTTCATAGATTTGTTTGTGGTGTTTCTGAATTTCTTAATATGTATGTTTGTGTCTTACATACCAATATAATGCAATTGTAATGTTCAATGAAATGCATACCTACTTCTATCATAAAAAAAGCTAACAAACATTCGAGTTTTATAACTACTATGTTTTAGTAGTTTTCAATTGTCTCAAGAACTGGAAGACCTAGAATCAAGTTTTCAGTTTTTGATTAAGAATTAGTTAGAGCAACGAATTTCAGAAAGAAAAATGATATATAATTTTACAGTTTTGAGAAATTACATTTTAAACCTTTTTTATGTTTTTTTTCCCAAATTTTGAGTTTAAAACCCGTTTTTTCAAAAACTTTGCATAGATTTTACTTGGTTTAAAAACTAGCTCATATAACAGAGGATTGGCTTTAAAAAAAGGCGTAATACTTAGTTGTAAGTGTTACCGTTATTTTTGAATCTTTTTTTTTCCATTTTTAGTATTATTTTTTTTATTAAAATGCCCCTCCCGCCCAAACGGAGGGTGATATACACCGTAATGGTTGTGTCACTCTTTGATTTTGGGAGCAGTTCTTTAAAATTAGAATGAAAATAGCTATAAGCTTCATATTTATACTCTTGAAAGTGCCACCTTTCAATAATTGATGCATCTAATTATATGAAAAATCGACTTTTATCTTTAAACGCGATTTGCGGCTAAACTAAACGTCTTAGAGGCATCAAAGTTGGTACCTTTAAACATGATTTGCGTCTCAACTAAGTGTCCTAGCAACTTATAAAAAGCATATTCGTGATCTAGGAAATGCCAGTTCTAAAATATTAAAAAAAGTTGGCTAAAAAAGTTTTTCCAAAACTTAAAAAAAAACTTTTTTTTTTGAAAACATATTTATACCTACTTTATTTCCTAAAGCTGACACGCAGAGCAAACAAAAATTATTATTTTTTTATCTTCGTTCCACGTGGATCATGACAGCAATGAAACTGTTAACCAACAGCCAATATAATTTTGTTTCACCTGAATCAAAACTAGGCTTTACTCAACTTTTGCATTACAGCTTCATTAATGCGTTAAAGAACAAAATAAAGTGAAATATAAGTTGTGCGTGGATAGTGCGTTGTAGAAAAATATGTGCGGCAATCAAATATAACATTGAAGTAAGTAAGTAAGAACGTTGCACTGAATTGTCTAACAATAAAGTTGAAAAATCACTTTTTCTTTTCCGTCTTTGAGAAAAACCAGATATAGCAGAATTGTATTGCTTAAAATTTTATAATACAGAATTAATTTTTAAAAGC
This sequence comes from Dasysyrphus tricinctus, assembly GCA_963921185.1. Classification (NCBI taxonomy): domain Eukaryota; kingdom Metazoa; phylum Arthropoda; class Insecta; order Diptera; family Syrphidae; genus Dasysyrphus; species Dasysyrphus tricinctus. The sequence goes on along the minus strand of OY992530.1, from coordinate 75,803,437 downwards.
AGAATTTCGAAAAACAGAACTGAAAAAAAGGAGAGTTTTGAAAAAAAAAATGTTCGTGCAAAAACAGAATTTTGAAAAGCAGAATTTTGAAACCAGAATTTTGACCCGCTCCCAATTTTAAGATATGAGCACACATATTTAATAGAGTTACATAGAATTCGCATCTAGTACAGTAAAAATTACCATTTTCTCAATCGTTTTTATTTGCAAGCTCTTTTTCTTCTTCCTCAAAAATCGAGTCACTTCTTGGTCGAACTCACAAGTCACAACTTATAGTTGACGTTTTGTGTCTATGTTTACTTACTTACTTACTTACTTATCCGGCTCCCGATCCATGAAGGGTCTCTGCCTGAGATATTGCGGTCTTCCATCGGTTGCGGTCCCTCGCACGCTCCCTCCAGTCGTCGAGACCCAGCGCTCTTGCGTCTGTGACCGCCTGGTCCCTATAGCGGAGGTTCAGTCTTCCTGGTCGTCTCGAACGTGGGGGCTGGGATTCGAAGATTTTCTTGGCTGGAGCGTTGTTGTCCATTCGCTCGATGTGGCCGAGCCAGTGTAGTCGACGTGTTTTGGCTCTTTGGACTACATCCACATCTTGGTACAGCTCGTACAGTTCACGATTGAATCTTCTCCTCCAATCGCCCTCTTCGCATATAGGACCAAATATCCGCCGAAGAATTTTTCTCTCGAAAGTGCCCAGTATGAATTCCCCTTTTTTACTTATCGTCCAGCACTCGGCGCCGTAGAGTAGAACTGGTAAGATTAGCGTTTTGTATAGCGTGCACTTTGTCTTTCGGGAAAGGAGTTTTGAACCCATTTGTTTGGCCAAACCGAAGTAGCAGCGGTTCGCTAGGGTAATTCTTCGTCGGATTTCCACTAAGGTGTCGTTCGTGGAATTGATGTTTGTTCCGAGGTAGGTGAACTCCTTGACTACCTCGAAATTACTGCTACCAACAGTGACGTTTTGTCCTAGGCGATGGACAGATGAGGCTTTGTTTGTTGATAGCATATACTTTGTTTTGTCCTCATTCACTTCAAGACCAACGCGTTTCGCCTGTTCATCAATAGCTGTGAATGCTTCAAGTACAGCTCTCTTGGAGCGGCCGATGATGTCGATGTCGTCCGCATAGCCAAGCAGTTGCGAAGACCTGTTGAAGATAGTGCCTTCCATGTTAACACCACTCTTGCGCACTATCTGCTCCAGGACTAAGTTGAAGAAATCACATGATAGCGCATCTCCTTGTCTGAACCCTGTACAAGTTTGGAATAACTCGGATGAGCTGTTACCCATTTGCACGTTGCACCGCGTATTTTGTAACGTCATGCGGCATAGCTGGATCAGTTTTTTCGGGATCCCGAGTTCCGACATCGCCAATAGAAGCTCTTGGCGACTTATGCTATCATATGCGGCTTTAAAGTCGATGAATAGGTGGTGGGTCTCGACTTGAAATTCGTTGGTCTTTTCCAGGATTTGCCTCAATGTGAAGATTTGGTCTATCGTTGATCTGCCTGGCCTGAAGCCACACTGGTACGTGCCGATCATAGTGTTGCAGAAAGGTTTAAGACGCTCACATAGTACGTTGGATGGGATCTTGTAGGCAACATTAAGCAGGGATATGCCTCTGTAGTTCTTGCAGGACATAGGATTGCCTTTTTTGTAGATTGGGCATATGGACCTATTTGACCAGTCGTCGGGCATACTTTCCTCCTCCCAAACTTGGTTGATGAGCTGGTGCATGCACCCTACCAGGACATCTCCTCCATACTTAAAGAGTTCCGCAGGTAGGCCATCCGAGCCGGCGGATTTGTTGTTCTTAAGCTTGCGGATGGCTTTCTTAACCTCTTCAGTACTGGGCGCTGGGACTGGATCTTCATTGACTGGTCTTATGCTTCTTTGTTCCTCTATTGCCTCCTCTACATAATGCCCATTAAGCAGCTACTGGAAATGCTACTTAAACACGTCTACAATTCCCTGTGCTTCGGTGACTAGGTTCCCTTCGCTGTTTCGAAGAGCTTGCGTGCCAGTCCTATAACCAGATGCCAGTTGCTTGGCTGTTTTGTAGAACCGGCGGGTGTTGGTGGCTGTGCTAGACTCTTCGAGATACTTGAGCTGAGAGGCTGCGGATGCTCTTTTCTTTCTACGCAGGGTTTTTTTCTCTTTCCTTCTCTTTTCACAGTACTCCTCTCTTGCTGCTCTTGTTTTCCGTTGCAGCATTTGCATTCGTGCATTTTCCGTCTCCTGCTTCAATACCGCGCATTCATCGTCATACCACGGGTTCTTTTTTCTGGGTGGTTGATAGCCTATGGTGGTCTCGGCTGTCTCCTTAATGATGTCGCGATATTGGTTCCACTGGTTGTTGACGCTTGTGGCTGGGTTTACGGCAGAGAGTTTCCCGGTCAATTGCTCACTGTAGTCTCTGGCTTTCTCAGATGCGCTAAGGCATGCAATGTTGAATTTCTTCCTTTGGGCGGTCTTCGTTTTCTTTTCGTTGGACAGTCGGGCTCTGAACTTTGTCACAACAAGAAAGTGGTCAGAGTCCACGTTTGCGCCTCGGAAAGTTCGCACGTCCAAGATGTTCGATGCATACCTTGCGCCAATTAGCACGTGGTCGATTTGGTTGGCGGTTCGACCATCTGGAGATCGCCAGGTTGCTGTGTGTATCCTTCGCCTGGGGAACCTAGTGCTACTTATCACCGTATTACGAGCTGCAGCAAAGTCGATTAGTCGGAAGCCGTTATCTGTTGTCGTTTCGTGGAGGCTGTGCTTTCCAACTAATCCGCCAAAGATGTTTTCCTTTCCGACTTTAGCATTGAAGTCTCCGAGCACGACTTTGACATCGTACTCCGGACAAGCTCCGTAGGCTCCGTCCAGGAGGTCGTAAAACTCCTCCTTGTTAGACTCCTCAGCTTCATCGGTAGGGGCGTGTGCACATATTAGGCTGATGTTTTGGAAGGTAGCTTTGATGCGGATCACAGCCAGGCGATCGCTAATCGGCTTAAAATCGATGACTTTCGATCTGAGTCGATTTCCCACGACGAATCCGCATCCTAACATGCAATCCATTGATGGCAGCTGTAATAAATGTCGCAATCTTTTCTTTTCATTATACCTGATCCTATCCATCGTATCTCCTGGATCGCGGTAATATCTGCCTTGTACCGCGAGAGGACAGATTCAAGTTTTTGAGTAGCACCTGGTGTATAGAGTGTCCTTACATTCCAGGTGCATACTCGTAGGTCATAGTCCATTTTCGTTCCGGGTCTGGTTGCCATTTGAGGGGGGTCGTTATCCGGGGCTTCACGCGTCTCTCTCATAACAATTGGCTTTTTTACTGTGGTCGGGTCGTTAGCCCAACGTACTAACCTCCAATCTGTAGGGCCATGGGTTTAATGTTGCAATTCTTTCCTTGGTCAACATTCGCACTTACAAGTTTAGCAAGTCAAGGCATAAAGCCAAGACCAGTATCCGGCGGCTACCAACGTGGAGGTATTGTAAGCGCTTGATGTGTATTGTCAATGGCGGATTTGCATTTTCCTATTCTCAAAAGCGATTCGCTTTTCATTCGACCGCATGTGGAAAGCGAAAGCGCTTTCCAACTAAATGTCATTCTGTCAGTACGTTTTGAAAGCGATAGATGTGAAGCTGACGAACTAGTGACGGATCGAAGCAAAATGTAAATAAATACATACAAAAAAGTTTTGTTTCTCAAATAAAAGTGTTCTTTGATTGTTACTGTAATTTTTTAGGGATTTTTTCTAATAAAAGTGTTTTTTGATGTTGTTATTTCTTGTTTGAAAACGATAGGTGTTTAGTGACGGATTGTTGGCGGATTGAAAGAAAATAGAAAAATTTAAATATTTTTCTCCTCATTCTTAGCATAGCATTTAAAAACACACTTATTGAGTCCAACGAAATGTTTTATTTTTTTTAACACGCAAAAATACTTTGTGCACAAAATAGAAAAAAAAATATTTGCTGACACGGTCCTTCTGTCAAATTCTTGGAAACAGATGATATTTTAATGAGAGAGTGGAAGTTAAAATGAGAGTGGCCTGGAATTATTTGGAATTTAAATGAGAAAACTGAAATTATTTGAAACTCAAATGAGAAAACTGGAATGATCGTTTTTGTTCATTTTCGCTTTTGGGAATAACCCAAAGCGAAGACGGTCGAAATTGAGGTATCGCTTTCAATTCGATCCGCCGCGCTTTCTAGAATAGACCCCCAGGTTCCAGACCCACCTACAGAACCACCTCCGTTAGACCTTACTCCATCAGAAACACCACACAAAAAATCTATGAAAAAGTTAAAAAAAAATGTTTTCCTTTGTCCAGGTTCTAGACCCACATCCAGAACCACCTCCATCAGACCTTACTCTATCAGAAACACCAAAAAAAAATCTATGAAAAAGTTGGAAAAAATGTTCCTTTGTTCAGGTTCCATACCCTCCTCCAGAACCTCTTCCATCAAACCTTACTCCATCAGAAACACCACAAAAAAATCTATGAAAAAGTAAAAAAAAAATGTTTCTTTTGTCCAGACCCACCTACAGAACCACCTCCGTTAGACCTTACTCCATCAGAAACACCACAAACAAAATCTATGAAAAAGTAAAAAAAATTTTTTTTTTCTTTTGTCCAGGTTCCAAACCCACCTACAGAACCACCTCCGTTAGACCTTACTCCATCAGAAACATCACAAAAAAAAATCTATGAAAAAGTTAAAAAAAAATTGTTCCCTTTTTCCAGGTTCCAGACCCATCTCCAGAACCTTCTCCATCAGAAACACCACAAAAAAAAATCTAAGAATTATTAAAAAAAATCATATTTTATAAATCCAAATCCCACTTTTACTAACCAAAAAATCTCTCATACAAATAAAGGACAATCGGCAAAAATGTATGGAAGGTGGTCTAGGAACCAATAACAACGAGACGTATGTCGTTGGAAAGGTATTTTTATGCGCTACAATAGTCACTATGGCGGCTCATTTCAAATCATTGTGTGAAAAAAGTTATTCGTTAACCAACGTTTTTTTTTGGTACCATTAAGTGTGGAGAAAATGTATACAAACTGGTCTTACCAGTACTAATAAGATGCATGTCGTTGAAAAGGTATTTTTATGAACAATAATAGTTACCATAACAACTTATTTAAAATCACTATGTGGAAATAGTTATTCGCCGTTTTAGGGAATTTTAGCACAGATAAAACGTATGGAGCATGGGTAACATTTTTGCGAATAACTTTTTTCACACAGTGATTTGAGCTAAGCTGCCGTATTGACTTTTGTAGTACATAAAATTTCCTTTCCAACGACATACGTCCCGTTGTTATTGGTTGAACTTGCCATCAAACTTTTCGCCCAAATTAAAAAAAAAACATTTTTTTTTGCCACTAAAATGAACCACAATATTTCATTAGTTTACGAATAACTTTTTTCACACAGTGATTTGAACTAAACTAATATGAAAGATATTGTAGGTAATGGAAATACCTTTCCAATGACATATATATTGTCGTAAATGGTTAGACCGGTTTTCATACATTTTCCCCATACTAAATATACTTTATTCCTACTAGAATGCACCAGAGCACAATCCTATTTAGCGAATAACTTTTTTTACACAGTGATTTGAAGTAAGCCCCCATAGTAACTATTGTAGTACCTAAAAATACCTTTCCGACGACATATGTCTCGTCGTTATTGGTCTTGTAGACCGTTTTGTCCTATTCTCCTTTAACGAACTTATCAAAAACATGAACCATAAGCTTTCCCAGTATTTTATAGTAAGTATAATTTATTTTTGGGCCCAGTTTCAATTCCGGTATGAGTTGTCCCGGTATTAGTTGTACTGGGACCAGCTAGGTCATGGGATGAAAGCTGCGGGATGAGGTGTCTTGGGTTGAGTGATCCTGGTATGTGCTATACCCCCCCAACCCTTTCAATTATATATATTATGTCCATTTCCGCGATGACGGGACTTTATATGTCACCGGCTCCCTGCCTATTAATAGTACGGTCAAGTTAGATTTCATTATATGGAGCGCTGGGAACTTAATCCGAGGTCAGGTTTGACTTCACGATTAGTTAAGGTATTGGTTCACGAGTCTAAGACCACATTTATCACAACTGCGCCTAGTCATTTGGCCGCCATTTTGTTTTGTATGTTCATTTTGATTTTTGCTTATAACTCGCGCATTTTTGATCTTAGGAAAAAAAATTATACTACAAACTTGTAGAAAATTGAATGTTCTACAAAATATGCTAAACAACTTTTTTCACGCTCGAGCAATCCGCACAGAATAAGTTTTTTTATTTATTAATTTTTTTTAATTTGAATACCATACTCGTAATACCGACTCTAATTTATGCTTCGGGTTCCAAAATGGTGTTCAAGTTTTTCTTACCACAAACAGTGTTGCCAGATTTTTTAAGACGAAAGGAGCCCAATTGGAAAAATCTTGGAGCCAAAAACAGCCCCAATCAAAAACGAAGTGCAAAAATTAGTAAATTAAGATTATTTTTTTTTCTTTAATTTTTCTATCAATTATGTATTACCATTTTACCAAAGTTATAAAAATTCGAAATTTTATTGAATATTTTACTTGTGTATCATCCCCTTTAAAAATTCTTTTTGGGGCCGGGTTAACGGTAGAATAATGAGCAAAAACTTTAGTTTAAAATAAAACAAAGACTTTTTATAAGACCACCCTTATAGTTTACAAAATTCAATTAAAACTCGAAAACTGCTTCCAAAATGTCTTCCATACTAGAAGATGATTGTTCAGTCATTTTCGAAGTCAAATTTGCATAAATGTTTTTAGATATTTCAAGAACTACGATATTGTCTGGTCCCAAAAAATTCAATTTGTTTTGTTAGTGTACAGTGTGCAAACTGAAACAACTGCTTAGAGTTGAGAGTGCAGTTGCAAGCAAATATTGAAATGTACATAAGAAGGCTCATTCTTACAATAGATTTTTCAAAAGTTTAAAGTTCTCGTCTAGGGAAATAGAAAGTCCTATGGTGGTCATCATCATCATCATGTTCATCGTTAAAAAAGATCCTCTGTTGCTCTTACTCGCTCCTTACAACGAATTTATAGCACGGACGAATAAGTCATTTTGATTATGTAATTGAAAGCCATAGAGCTTCAAACGTGATGCACGTGTCACAACACTCGTTTTTGTGGTAAGAAAAACAAAAACACCATTTTGAAACTCGAAGCATAAATTAGACTCGGTATTACTAGTATTGTATAAAAATTTAAAAAAAATAATAAATAAAAAACTTATTCCGTGCGGATTGCTCGAGCGTATATTCGCTCCGAAGCGAGAACCGTTATTCCAATTAAGAAACTGTAAATGCAAACAACATAGATAATTAAAAGATCTATTACTTCTGTTATAGTGTTTTTTTTTTTAATTTGAGTAACAAAAAAAAAAATTATGGCAACTAGAAAACAAATTTTTTTTTGTTAATGGACTGTAACTTTTTTACAGGAGTGTTTAGCGAAAAAAAATTGTTTAACATATTCTGTAGAAAATTCAATTTTCTTCAAGTTTGTGATACAATTTTTTGTCCTTAGATCAAAAATGCGTGAGTTATAAGCAAAAATCCAAATGAACATCAAAAACAAAATGGCGGTCAAATGACTCTCGGTACAGTTGTGAAAAATGTGGTTTTTAACTCGTGAACCAATACCTGAGCGAATAGTGAAGTCAAACCTGACCTCGGATTTAGTTCCCAGTGAAAGTCTAACTTGACCGTACTATAAGTTTTGCTGAAACTTTGTGCTGATTTAACAAAAACAGACAGATGCGAAATAGGTAATCGTCAAGTACAGGTTGGAGAATCAGCATTCCTACCGCCATGTTCAAGCTCCGCAGATGGGGTAAGTCAAAAGAATATGCATTTTACAAAATAGATTCAAATATTTTGTTTTTCATAACGTAGCCTCTACATATAATAAAGCCACTGATACTACTTTATGGTTGGAAAATGTCTGGATCATTACACCAAAGCAGAGACGTTGAGTGCCAAAGATGCATGGCGTTGTCCACATTGTCAACAATACCTACCGGTGGTTAAGATCTGGAGTTGTGGTTGTGGAGCAAGTAGAGTAACACCCAGCATTTTATTTATGTTGGTAACCTGTCCGAATGGGACAATTGAATGAAATACTCTTTGCTGAATTTCAATAGAAACACATATCGCTCTTAAAAGAAATTTTGTTTATTTTACACTTACTAATGAAATAATACACCTGTTATTACTTATAAAATGCATCAACAAAATAAATCGTTTAATATATGGAAACGTTTCGAGTATGAAAATACCAAATTATCAACTACATTTTCTGCCGTCTCGTAGGAAATCAGTACAACAACAAAAATATTCTTTTCTTATCTATGGGATTATTTTTGCAAGTGCTACATGTGTCTTGCTTACTATCTTCCTCAAAATAGTAAAATGTAACCTTTTTCTGCCAGCCAGATTGCAAATTTATTTTGCTTCAACCAAAGATACGGTTTTGACCAAACTGGAGACCGATCATGTGTCACCGCAGTGCAATTTCATACGTCCACCCTTGTGAGCTTTTGGGCGGGTTTAGAAATGGGCTAACACGGGAAGTATTAAAAGTACTGAATGGTCGTATAATGTCATGTATCTCTGCTATAGCAGGAGAAATTAAGCGGGCCATTTACTTGGTGGAAGTTCTAGGTTGGATGAGAGTTCCAGCTTAGCAGCCCAAGTTACAGATAACAAAATAACACCTGCTCGGGAAAAATGTCTCCGCATTAGCTATGGAGTTATGTATCGAGAGTCGCCTTCCGTTGATTTATGATGATTTGCCTTAAAAACAAAAAAATAGGTAGAATCACTTTTAGTAAAAATAAAAGTTCAAGAAAATTTAATCTCCAAACTAACACTCACTTAATCCACATCGATCACAAATCCGAAGTAGGCCAACTTGCATACTATGCCATCTTCTCCAATCAGTAGGGGTACATTGTCCAGGTTGATGTGGGATGTCACTTAACTGCTCACTCATAAAGGGTTTTTCAACAGGGACGCTACAAAGGAGAGCGGCAGGGACAGCAAACGACGCCATATTTCTTGCCGCTCTTTTGACATTTCTCTTCAGTAAGGTTTGCATTTTATGATGGAAAGATATACGAGCCAACAACGAGTCGAAATTATTAAAATTTATTACCGAAATTCGGAGTCAGTGGCCTCAACGTTAAGAGCGCTACGTCCAATTTATCATCTTCAGCGATGAGGCTCATTTCTGGCTGAATGGCTTCGTCAATAAACAAAATATGCGGTATTGGTCAGGCAGCAATCCACACGTACTCCATGAGTCATCATTGTATCCCGAAAAAATTACGGTTTGGTGTGGTTTATGGGCCGGCGGCGTCATTGGGCAGTACTTCTTCCGTGATGATCAAGACCGGCACGTTACTGTGAATGGGGATCGCTACCGTTCAATGATAACAGGACGGCGCCACAAGCCACACAGCGAATGTCACAATCAATTTATTGGAAACCAAGTTTGGAGAACGTGTTATCTCAAGTGGTCCAGATGCTTGGCCGCCTCGGTCGTGCGATTTGACGCGTTTATGTTCTATGCCAATAAGCCAGCGACGATTGATGTACTTCGTACGAATATCGAACGTGAAATTGCAGCAGTATCGGCCGATTTATGCTTGAAAACCGTCGAAAATTGGGTTTAGCGTCTGGACTTCTGCAAGCGTGCCCGTGGTGGCCATGCAAAAGAAATCGAGTTCCATACATAATGGCATCGAACGTACTTTCACAGGAATAAAGAATTTCATTGATATCCAAAACAATTTTTGTTTTATTTAAAAAAAACTTTTGTAGCCCTCTTATTGAAAAACCCGATACCTGCAAACGTCTGGTTATGAGTACGGATTTTTCACGCTTAAAAAATGTTCTATTAACATTTGCTCCCAAAATTCATGCCACAGGATCGACAAAATCACGTTCAAGACCATCATAAATACTCACGACTATTATACCATTCCTTAAGAGGATATGAGTCTCTAGAGTTGGGAATGGGCCGATCGATGGAAGTACTCTTTAACAAGTTTGTTTTTCTCATACAACAGATATGTAAATGATTCTGATTCTGTAAGAAAAAAGATTAATACAAATTATTGTGTAATTTCATTTTATCTTTTGTTTATGTTTATTTTTGTCTTGAGGCTTTTGTTCTGTCAATTCTTGTCAAGAAACCAACAACAAAATAAGCAAACTTGCTTGCCAACTGGCGTGCCACCTACGTCACAACAAATACTCGAATAGGAATTTGACAGCTAATGTATGTAGCCAACTGGCTAGCCAGTACTGGCTCATGTGGCTACAGGGTTAGGAAATTTGTTTCTTAACAGAGTAAAAAAGAAAGACATATCGTCCCCTCGCCATTTTGCTTCTGAGGGGACGATATGTATATTTTTACTTGCGATATAGGTACTATAGGGCAAGTTTTAGATTCGTGCAAAAAAAAAATTGAGATAAGAATCAAACTTGACATTTTGATGATAGAGAACACCAAAAAAGTCGGTGGCACAATTCTATCTGTCTGTCTGTCTGTACCTCAACCTACAGCCTAAGCCACTGAAGCGATTTTCTTCACATTTTGAACTTAAAGGCTCTCCCAAACCAATGCAAAATCATAGCGAATCATTCGCACAGTTTTTTGTTGTTGCTTAGCATTGTGTATCTTTCATATTTTGTATTATTGTGAATGATTTCTCGTCGTCGGCCAATGTTTCGCGTTGGTTTGGGGGAGCCTTTAAGGCTTTTTTGTAACTCTCCGGAGGGGAAATTGAAATCTATTCTTAGCTCCAAAAATAACGGTACTTGCAATACAACCGTTAAGAAAAAGCTAATTTATCTCGAAACCGGCTCCAACGATAAAATCGGTAAAAAAAATACTGTGTATATATAGTGTACTTTTCGGTATGCAAACAAGCTTCCAAAAACTGTTAATAACGTTACCTGCCATATAACGTTTTTTTTAATTTTATATTTGCTCCTTAACGGCTCAACCTATTTCAATCAATTTTTTTATGCAAAAGCTCCTTTAAAATGTCAATAATATTGCATATCAAAATTTTGAAAAAAGTAAATTTTAGATTTTTTAAAAAATATTAAATTTTTTTCTGAAAATTCAATATTTTGAAAACAGGTTGATGAATTTTTTTTGAAAATAATGTAAATGTATATTAATAAATACTCAAAACTGGCATCCCAATATTTTGTTTTAAAAATATGTATAGCTAAAATTTTATATATAAAAAAATAGTTTTTAAGAAAACCCCTCCAACGATTTAAATTTTTTTTTTGCATATCATCATATAATATATTTATATATATATATTTTATATATTTTTTTTTATATATATTTTATATTATATTATTTCTGTAGTATGTCTCTCTTTATAAGCTCACACACTGAACCGATTTTAATGAATTAGGGGTCAAGAGGTTCGAAATTTCCCGAGGATTAAGCGAATTATAAATATTTATAATTTTATCAAAAACTCGATTCAAAATTTAAATATTATTCCAATGAAAATGAACACCTCAAATTCCAATGAAAATGAATTTTTAAAACAAACACTTCACTTTCCAATCGTATTGGGAAATTAGGTCTGTTCGATATATGAAGTGCATGAAAATAAAGGTTAGAAAGCACTTGACGTTGACGGAACTACACATTAGTATAAAAATAAGAGATGAACAAAAAGTTTTTGTTTATACATGTATGTACATATATGCATATAGAATTGTAACATACATATATGTATGTCGTCGTCTTTCAATGAAAACTCCATTAGTCCATTTTGATTTATTTCGAGATATCTGTACTTTTTATCGATTTTTACTGACCAGAATTTGAAAATGTTCGATTTGGGATCATTTTTCCTCTAGAAATAGACCAATAAAGCTTTAAAGATCTTTTTCACAACTTAAAGTTCTATGTTTTGCTAAATATACGTATTTACGAGGTATTTCAGTGCTGAAAAAAATGGAGCTAAGGAGTTTTGTTTGAACGGCGACGATATTTTAAAATAACAGAAAAAAATTAATGGCATTTAGGTTTTAATTTCAGTGCAAAGCAATTAAAATTGAATAAACACGAGTATCTATTGAAACTAAATCACATTTGTTCATAATGCATTATCTGTAAAACCAACTCTTTGATCCAGGTTATTCGTCACAAATTTCGATGCGACTTCACTCCTCGAGCGTGATTGAGTCGAAACAAGCCCATTTCAAATCTATTCAGGATGAAATCGGCTAATGCTACATTTCCACCTGACGCTAATCTGAGATTTAATAAGATTTACCTCAAATCTCCTTCAAATCTCGGAGATTTACCATACAAATTTATTTCGTAAATCTTGAATATTAGAAATTAATCTTGTTAAATCTTCCTAGGACAAATAGTTTTACAAATCGAACTAACCTTTTCTTAAATGGTGCTGAACGATTCATTCGAGACTCGCATTCAATGCTTCATTGTTTCACACGAATCAAACATTCTGTCTCATTCGCACTTCATAAGAAAAATTGAAACGCCATTTGCATTTTTGAAGATGCTGTCAAATTTAATCTTTTTTAAATCTTTTTGTGCGGTGGAAACACCAAAAAGATTTATTAAATCTAATCTGAGATAAACCTTTGGTGGAAACATAGCGTAAGCTGATAGTCGTTTTGACGATAGCTATCTCTCTCATAACTATAAATATATATATTATAATAATATAATATAGAGTAGTGGTCAAAGCGACAGTCATTTATTTTCGCGATCGCTTTGGTCTTACGCAATACAGACCCAGGTTTACAAAGAGTCGAGGCGAGCTTCAATCTCACTTCAATACCCTATGTTAACGTAGTTAAAAATGCATGGTTGCTTTGTTTAGATGCGGTAATTTGCAATTTGGAATTTCCCCCGGACGTCAGAATCAAAGAACAAACAAACTTTACAGCACTGTTCACTAAGTTTGCATTTACATTGATCTATTTTTTCAAATACAATCTTTTTATTGTTGTAATAAATTGCTCTCCCTTATTTTTAATTCGGTCATTTTCCCTCCACACGAAAAATCGTACAAAAACCGTACTGTTATGTACCGACAAACTCTTTTAAAAACGGGAATTGTGAATGAAATAGTTTTAATATCATGACTGTCATCCGACAAAAACTTCCCAAAATCTTATTTAACTATTTATCACTTTTCAAATCCATGACTTCTATCAAAACAAAGAACATGGTAAAAACCTTTTTGTAACGTTTAGAAATGTTGAGAGTTATACATATTAACATCATTACACTGCATTTGCGAACACTTTTTCTGATTTTCATCATCGTCAAAACTGTCAAGAAATATTATCGTTTACATTGTATCTATCTCTGTCTTTATTAAAGCAATTTACAATGCATGTGAGTTTTGATATTTTGCACATATACATTTACGCTCAAAATATTTGCAATTAAGGTTTTATGAAGATCAGACATTTATCATTTGCATTTTGTAGTTCATCCAATGTCAAGTGCGGTCCTAGCTTTATTTTCATCTACCTAATCAGGTTAACAGAACAGACCTAAATTCCCATCAAATAGTCCAAAACGATTGGGAAGTGTAAGTGTTTATGTTGACAGTTTATTTTCCATTCCATACTTAGGTCTGTTCATATAAGGTGCTCTAAACGAACACATCAGGCATGTTCAGAAAATGAGATCTCGGAGACCTCAGCAACCTCTCCCCAACAAGATTTTTCAAGCAAGACGACACAAACGAACATGTTCATCTTCATAAGTGCCTCCATAAATGGTTGTTTTTGTGAAAGGCGCATCCAGTGAGAAACGGAGACGTTATGTGTGAAAGAAAGAGAACGAAGATTTCACCTAAAATCCACCGAAGCACCACTTTCAACAATAAATCTTTGGCATGAGCGCCAGGCATGATGAATTTTTTACTGTGCAAGTGACAGGTGTATGTATTGCGTGAGATAGGGAAGGATATTCTGGAACTGAAACACGAATATACTTTTGATGGATTAATTTTTTGTCATTGTGGTTTGTCCAACTCCACTTTTCTTCAAGTCTGCAGATGCAGAAGCATGCAAATTCGCCACCAATCTATGTAAATCAACCATCATCCTCGTGAAAATAAAACGATGTGGGTTAGTGTGAAAACAGTGCTATATATCCATCTCTTTTCATCTTTTGTTTACTTATTTTTCATGTACGGCCTGTCTCTTTTCCTTACACTGCTGACAAATCGGTGACATGAACCCTGTTCCTTGGTTAGTCCCAAACAGTTTCAAACAGTTTCAGACCGCCAGATTTACAATTTTTTGTTTACCATACAAATTTATTTCGTAAATTTTGAGGATTAGAAATTAATCTTGTTAAATCTTCCTAGGACAAATAGTTTTACAAATCGAACTAACCTTTTCTTAAATGGTGCTGAACGATTCATTCGGGACTCGCATTCAGTTCTTCATTGTTTTACACGAATCAAACATTCTGTCTCATTCGCACTTCATAAGGAATATTGAAACGCCATTTGCATTTTTGAAGGTGCTGTCAAATTTAATCTCTTTTAAATCTTTTTGTGCGGTGGAAACACCAAAAAGATTTGTTTAATCTAATCTGAGATAAACCTTTGGTGGAAACATAGCATTATACGCAATACAGGCCCAGATTTACAAAGAGTCAAGGCGAGCTTCAATCTCACTCCACTACCCTTTGTTTACGTAGTTAAAAATGCATGGTTGCTTTGTTTAAATGCGGTAATTTGCAATTTGGAATTTCCCCCGGACGTCAGAATCATAGAACAAACAAACTTTACAGCTGTTCACTAAGTTGGCATTTACATTGATCTATTTTTCCAAATACAATCTTTTTATTGTTGTAATAAATTGCTCTCCCTCATTTTGAATTCGGTCATATTCCCTCCACATGAAAAATCGTACAAAAACCGTACTGTTATGTACCGACAAACTCTTTTAAAAACGGGAATTGTGAATGAAATAGTTTTAATATCATGACTGTCATCCGACAAAAACTTCCCAAATTCTTATTTAACTATTTATCTTTCAAATCCATGACTTCTATCAAAAACAAAGAACACTTTTCTTCAAGTCTGCAGATGCAGAAGCATGCAAATTCGCCACCAATCTATGTAAATCAACCATCATCCTCGTGAAAATAAAACGATGTGGGTTAGTGTGAAAACAGTGCTATATATCCATCTCTTTTCATCTTTTGTTTACTTATTTTTCATGTACGGCCTGTCTCTTTTCCTTACACTGCTGACAAATCGGTGACATGAACCCTGTTCCTTGGTTAGTCCCACACAGTTTCAAACAGTTTCAGACCGCCAGATTTATTATTTTTTATTTACCATACAAATTTATTTCGTTAATTTTGAAGATTAGAAATTAATCTTGTTAAACCTTCCTAGGACAAATAGTTTTACAAATCGAACTAACCTTTTCTTAAATGGTGCTGAACGATTCATTCGAGACTCGCATTCAGTTCTTCATTGTTTTACACGAATCAAACATTCTGTCTCATTCGCACTTCATAAGGAATATTGAAACGCCATTTGCATTTTTGAAGGTGCTGTCAAATTTAATCTCTTTTAAACCTTTTTGTGCGGTGGAAACACCAAAAAGATTTATTTAATCTAATCTGAGATAAACCTTTGGTGGAAACATAGCATTATACGCAATACAGGCCCAGATTTACAAAGAGTCAAGGCGAGCTTCAATCTCACTCCACTACCCTTTGTTTACGTAGTTAAAAATGCATGGTTGCTTTGTTTAAATGCGGTAATTTGCAATTTGGAATTTCCCCCGGACGTCAGAATCATAGAACAAACAAACTTTACAGCTGTTCACTAAGTTGGCATTTACATTGATCTATTTTTCCAAATACAATCTTTTTATTGTTGTAATAAATTGCTCTCCCTCATTTTGAATTCGGTCATATTCCCTCCACATGAAAAATCGTACAAAAACCGTACTGTTATGTACCGACAAACTCTTTTAAAAACGGGAATTGTGAATGAAATAGTTTTAATATCATGACTGTCATCCGACAAAAACTTCCCAAATTCTTATTTAACTATTTATCTTTCAAATCCATGACTTCTATCAAAAACAAAGAACACTTTTCTTCAAGTCTGCAGATGCAGAAGCATGCAAATTCGCCACCAATCTATGTAAATCAACCATCATCCTCGTGAAAATAAAACGATGTGGGTTAGTGTGAAAACAGTGCTATATATCCATCTCTTTTCATCTTTTGTTTACTTATTTTTCATGTACGGCCTGTCTCTTTTCCTTACACTGCTGACAAATCGGTGACATGAACCCTGTTCCTTGGTTAGTCCCACACAGTTTCAAACAGTTTCAGACCGCCAGATTTATTATTTTTTATTTACCATACAAATTTATTTCGTTAATTTTGAAGATTAGAAATTAATCTTGTTAAACCTTCCTAGGACAAATAGTTTTACAAATCGAACTAACCTTTTCTTAAATGGTGCTGAACGATTCATTCGAGACTCGCATTCAGTTCTTCATTGTTTTACACGAATCAAACATTCTGTCTCATTCGCACTTCATAAGGAACATTGAAACGCCATTTGCATTTTTGAAGGTGCTGTCAAATTTAATCTTTTTTAAATCTTTTTGTGCGATTCCGATTGTGTCGCTTGCTGAGTGCAGACGTGTTTAGCCTACCTAGTGAAACAAAAACAAAGTACAGTCGCTTCAAAAATCTATACATATAAATAAAATTGGAGTGTCTGTCGTTAATATTGAAATAATTTCAAGTTTTTGAACTTAGGTGTTTGTTTAATTGCTAAGAAACATAACTGCATCATTTAAAATTTTTTTGTCTGTCTGTCTGTTTGTCCGCGGTAACCTTCAAAACGGCAGAACAGGTTATGGCGGGACTTTTCATACATGTAGTGGACAACTCAGGGAGTAATCTAGGCTACTTTTAACTGCAAATATGTTAACGGTTTCTTTGAAATACTAGAAAAACAATCATATTAAGGGAAAATTGTGTCGAAACAAAAAATTAATATAGGAAATGATTATAAACAAGTAGGAATAATCGATTTTTAAAGTGTCAGACAATAAAATTAGAATAATAAATTATATAGTCTTAGAGGTGGTGAAAGCTTTTCCCGAAATGTTGTCGACGTACTGTTTGGATCTGTGCAAACTACATGCCACCAACAAGGCATCGATGCCACGGCTTCTTTGACCACCACAATGTATTTTCAAGAATTGCTTGACCTATTTGGATGATTCTTTTCAGGAAATCTTTGGTATTGGAAGGGATTTTGTCAAGTTTGGGTAAATTCGGTCTTGCGTTTTACCAAAAAGGTGCAGAAGCACACTTTGGGTACCTGTTTTATACAAAAAAATCAATTGAGTTTGAAAATAAATCAATCAAATCATGAAATTTGGTTCTGATAAAATTAAAAAAAATACAGTCGAGTCTCGATTATCCGGGATTCGATTAATCGAGGACACATTATTAAAATTTTGTTTTTTTTTTCATTTGTTATCGAAATTTGTGTCTACCCGGGCGGAGCCAGGGCGGGCCAGCTAGTTAAGAATAAAAATCAAAAAAATATTAATATTCCCAAAAAAGGGAAAAAACTAAAAGTGCAGTGTAGCCTTAAAAGTAGTAATTCTTTAACCAAAAAGAAGCTAATGGCAAACGCCCATAAAAACTATAACGAAAACGGGTGGAAAATGAAACCGCCCGATAATCCGTTAGGTGTTGTAAGTGCCGGGGGAACAATTCCCTAAATAAATAGTGAAGGAAAAGTGGAGGTGGCTCCGTTCACACTTCTTAAGAATGGAGACATTGATAACATATATATGGAAGTAGAGCGAAACTACCCCAAAGATATTGAAGGGGGTACAGCCAACGACGCCCCAATACCGGACCGAGACGAGGCAACAAAAATGCCGCCATTAACACAGACACAACCAATACAACCACAACCGATACAGACGACAGCAGCTGCTACACCGAGTACCAGCAAAGAAAAAATGATGCCAAATTGCTCAGACTTAAACCTGCGAAGACTTTTAGCAAATGATGTGAATTTGCTCAACAAAATTAAAAACAGGAAAAGATTTTCACCGTTGGATCGTGAGGACCCAAAAAGGAGAACTACTCAACAAGCGAATAAAAACAACAACAACCTAATCAACCGAAGTAAATAATAAATAAATAAATTGGGTGGCGCAACAGCTCGTGGAGAACCAGGGCCTAGTGACTGTGTGCGTGTTGTTGGCAGGAATGGAGGGGGACCTACAGTTTTTTGCCGAGTCCGAACGGCAAAAAGTGCTAAAGCACTTTTTCATGACAAGTATACTCTTGGAGGATTTGTCAGTTCCTCGCAAGAGGCAGTACCTCGAATAAAACATTTCTGTTTTAGGTGGCACGGCTGGGAATCGAACCCAAACCTTCGGCATGACAGTCCTACGCACTAACCATTACGCCACGAGGTACTACAATCAACCGAAGTAACAGGTATGAGATTTACAACTCAATTGAAGAAACATCACCAGCGGTAGCTGATATTAGTATTAATCATAAGAATATTGTAGAAACTAACGTAAATGAAGCTGATAGGGTGCCCGACTGGTGCCCTCCAATTTTCATTAAAGGGGTACAGTCGAGTACCCTCTTAACTTTCATGAGGGAAAATTTCCCCGATAAATTAAAACTAGTAAGATTCCAGAACAGAGGATTTGGGAGGAATAAATTAATGGTAGCAGACCTAGAACTACATAATCTTTTTATGAACAATTTTAAATTAGCTCAGGTTGAAGCATTCTCCTTCAAACCAAAGGTTCTGAAGAAGGAGGCTATCCTATTGAAAGGTCTTTCAGGGGGGCTTAATTGTGATGAGGTGAGGGGGGACATCCTTGGGATAGATCCCTCTATACAAGTAGAGGAAGTGAAGGAGTTTACGACAGGTTGGTCACGGAAAAGTAAACTGAGTTTGGATACATACACTGTTATTCTGAAGGATAAGGAAAGCCTGAGTAAGCTACGGGGTATTAAATACTTACTCCACCATAAAATTAGGTGGGAAAAATTTGAGAGAAGGGGACCTCTCCAGTGTTACAGGTGCCAACGTTTCGGCCACTCGAGCACTTATTGTGCATACGCAGTAAGATGCGTGAAGTGCTGCGAGGTCCATGAGGAAGGTAAATGCAGAATTACAGAAGACATGGGTAAAGAAAATTTGAATTGCGTAAATTGCGGTGGGGTCGGCCATCCAGCCAGCTTCTCGGGCTGCCCAAAAAGGGCAAGTTATTTCAATAAAAAAAGTATTCGAAGCCACACTGAAATTCAAGTGTCATCCAAAATTTCTTTTGCGGAAATCACTCGGGGTGATAGTACGAAAAACAGCACGCAAAATGCGCAAATCAATAAAAACCTGAACAGAAATGAATTCTCTGAATTCTTAAATGAATCCATTAACCTCTTCGGGATACCAATCACCGAATTGCTGACCAAAGTCAAAAATTTCTGGCCAACGTATACTAAATTAAAGAAAGAAGACAAGCCCTTAGCTTACTTGGGCTTCATAGCCTCCTTATCTCCAAAATATGAACATGAACATCATCTCTTCAAACATCAACTCTCTTATAGGACATGACAAAGTGGTTGAACTTAGTTCTTTTCTTCTCGACCTTCAACCACACTTTCTTTTATTACAAGAAACTTCACAAACAGTCACTTTCTCGACTATAGTATCCTAGCAATAGACGCACCTACTTACCCTAGGTCATCGTCATTCATTGACTTCTTCATTATATCATCGAACCATACCAACCCCCCCCAATCTTCCAGATAACTTTGCATGCGTTACACTAGACCTCATATCAGACAATCATCCAGTGTTTCTAACAATGAACTTTTCAGAACTCACATTCTTACCAGCGACACTCATTCTTACTAAATCTTTCAAAAATACAAACTGGAGCGAGCTCAACGCAGAGCTATCAACAACCATACTTAGTATAAACATTCCAGCAGACACAAATTTATCAAACAGTGAAATAGACCAATATATTTCCTCTTTAAACACCACCATAAACGACTGTGTTAACTCACATACATCACAAACCAATACAAGACAATACGCCGTTCAAATCTCAACACACACTCTTAATCTCTTCAAGACCAGAAAAGTATGGAAGTCTCGCCCAAAACGCATATTTCACAGAGCAGGTAACAAAAAAAATCAAGATTATTTAGCCTTGTCTTCAAGAATTGCATGTCTCAGCACAATTATAAGAGACGCAGTCCGGTTAGATTTGAACGAAAATTTCAAAAACAGATTAGCTAAACTTAAACCTTCTAGTAACGTTTTCAAAGAAATAAATTGCCTTACGGGTAGAAGAAATAATAAACAGATCAGATCCTTTGAACCAATTATACACCAAGGTATCCCATATCACACCGACGAAGAAAAACTTACAACCTTAGCTGACTTCTACTCAACAGTTTATTCTCCAAAATCATCCATAAACAATCTATCAACGTTAAATGTCAATACAATAAACAGCTCTTTCTTCGCGTGGCACTCAAACAATACAATTTGTCAATTTTCGGCCATACACCCTGCCTCCAGGGCTTTCAGAGATGAATTTACATCTACAGCTTCAATCACAAACGTGATACAAACCTTAAACAGCAAAAAATCAGCCGGGCCTGATGACATCTCAAACTTTATAATCAACAAAATTACCCCGTCACTAGCACCTGTCCTTACAATTATATTAAATAATTGTATCAATAATAGCTACTTCCCCACAACGCGGAAAACGGCTTAATTGATACTTTTGAAAAAACATAAGTCCGCTACTAACATAGAAGACCTAAGGCCAATATCCTTCCTTTCAAACCTAGGAAAAATCCTAGAAAAAACCCTACTGGAAAAAATCACAGACTTTGTGGAAGATAATAATATCATTCCATACTCACACTTTGGATTCAGAAAGGGTCACTCCACTGAACACGCTTTAATGTTCATTGAAGATACGATTCTAAAAAAATTAAGAAATAGAGAATGCACGGTTTCATGTTCACTGGACCTCAAAAAGGCCTTTGATTCAGTGTGGCATAAAGGCCTTATCGCGAAACTTATTCTACTTAACTTCCCTCATAGTTTCATCAACATGATCAAAAGCTTTTAACAGATCGAAAACTTAAAGTTCTTCTAAATAATTCAACATCACGAGAAATTAACGTAGAAGCCGGAGTTCCCCAAGGCTTGATTATGGGCCCGTTTCTTTTTAATGTCTATCTTCATGATTTTCCCACAACCATTGCAGACAATTCGCTCTCCATACACAACGCAGATGACACTATGATTTTGGCTAATCATGAGAGACCTTTCGAAGCCTTAGCAAAGCTAAACGCTCATTTACAACTAGCACTTAGTTACTTTAAAGACTGGGCAATAGAATTGAACTACAATAAGTGCGAAATCATCTGTTTTCGAAATGCCTCACCGAAAGGTCATCACTTAGCAGTAAGAGAGAGCAAACAATTAACATTTTCAATCGAAGGGACACCGATCCCATTAAAAAAAGACATTAAATATCTAGGGGTAATGCTCAATGAAAAACTAAAAGCAAATAAGCATGCCAGACAAGCTCTACGAAAGGGCAAAGCTGCAGCGGCATTACTTAAAAGGCTTTTAAGCTCCGCCGATTTTCATATGAAAACTAAACTCTTGATGTACAAAACCTTAATTAGACCAGTGATGGCATATGGCTTTCTGTCTTGGTTTCATATATCCCCGACTGTAGCAGAAGAGCTTCAAAGATTTGAAAGAGTAATAATTAGAAAGCGCACCTCAAAATACAGACGCCCTTCTGGAAAATGGCATTATAACGCAACATTGTATATCAACTCAAAAAAAACACCACTTCTCACGTACTTACTAAATCTTGCGACGAATAGACTGCCGAGGCTTGAATTTCACGACGAACCTCTTATGAAAAATATTTATTACGAGAATAAAAATTTTTCAATACAAGAAAGATACTAGGGGTATTCATGCAACTGCGTAAAACACTAGATAAGTTTACGATTTGGTTAATTTTATCTTTTGGTTAATGAACTGTCAAATTTTGTATGGGAAATGGTTTACACAATTTGGTTAATTTTATCCAAGGATTTAGCTGCGGAAAATTAACCAAATATTTGGTTAAACTTATCCAAACGTCATTGTGACTTTTAGAGATTGAATTAGGCGTGTTTGTGACTTTAAGAATCAGGCATGTTTAGAAACATGATATAAATGATAATACCTCGGAGAACTAAAAAAGTTCTGAATGTGTTCTGTAATTATTGCATTGCAATTAGTCGGTGATAAAAGTTGTGAATTAAAACGTAGTTTACACAAAAAAAAATAATTTGAAGGTCCACATTTACTCAACGATTAAAGCGAAGCATTCACAAAGACAGTTTTTTGTTGTTTTTTAGTATTGAGATCATTCACTTTAATTTCGTGTTGGTTTGGGATAGCCTTTAGGAAAGCTACTTTTCGTAAATTATTAAGGTAGAACTATAAATTCCTACCCATACCAATGCGAATCTTTCGTTGACGACGACGAATGTGTTATTTTCATTTACAACAACGTGTTGTTATTAATAAGGGTATTCATTCAACAGCGTAAACTCGTCGTAATCGTTGTAAAGTTTTAAACTTCGTAAATCTGTCAAATTTTCCATACAAATTGTGACAGAATTACGAAGTTTTAAACTTTACAACGATTACGACGAGTTTACGCCGATGTATGAATACCCATAATGTTTTTGTTGTGGTCAACGAATGATTCGCACTGGTTTGGAAGATTCTGAATAATCGGAAGCTGTTAGAAACAGATGTCATTAGCCAATGCAAAGTATCTTTCTAAACTCTCAAAATCAGAACTAAGCCATAATTCACTTTTTTTCTTTTTTTCGTTCCTACCTCAACAAATTTCTGTTTCACTTTCGTGAAGTGTACTCGGGGGTGCTCTATTCACTTCCGAAAGCAAAAGTTAACGAAAATGAATAAAAGTACATTATGGGCGTGACATATGATTTGTTTGTATTCGCTGATTTTCGTCTGACTACTGCCGTGAGCTTGCGACTAATATATTTCTAACTTACAACGCGACTATTGTCATGTATATTAAGGTAGAACTATAATAATTGTTGATAGTTTACTGAAGTGGTCGGTTGAAAATGAGCGAATACATGAAAACCATACTCATCTCACGGGAATAAAACTGACATTTGTTGAAGTTGGAACGAGAAAAAGAGAGGGATGATTCATTTTACTTAAGTGGAATATTTTTCACTTCTTCTTTTGACTGTTTGGAAAGCAACTTTTCGTGGGTTTTAATCCAGGTTTTTTGTCACTTGAGTTGAGTTGAAATGGTATTGAGATTCCAGCAAAAAGAATTGATGTATTTATTCCAATGCAAAACAAATATAATTGAATTAACAGGACTACTTACTACACGTATCTATTAAAACAAATATATTTTGTACAGGTAGACACACATGCAAATAAACAGACCATAATGCATTATCTGTAAAACCAACTCCTCGACCCAAGCCGAACGCGCCCAAATATTTGACGTTTAACGAACAGCTGATTCAATTACACAGCATATAACCAAATTAATAAAAAGGTCGTTCATGCAAACTTTTTCGTAAACTTATCATTTTACACAATTTGTAAACTTACGACGTTGCATGAATACCCTTACTATCTTTCCCCAGTTAGCATTATTAATCATGTTTCCAGGGACCTTTTTATCCTCAATAATGATGAACCCTCTCACCTCCCACGCTTTTATGCCAAGGCTGATACGGGAAACCTGAGAGGATAGACTTTCTTCATCCTCCGTTTTGATTAGAGAATATACTTAAATCTCAACCACAATGCACAAAAAATATTAAGATGTAAATTAAAAAAAAAAAGTAAATACAAAAACAAAAAAAAAAAATATAAAAAAATGTATAAAACTTTTTAAAAAAAATATATATATCTCTAAAACCACCTAATGAAATTCTATAAGAAGAAAATACAAAAAAAAAAAACAAAATATAAATATTATTAAGTCATATTTGCATAAAACAATATTGAATTTTAAAATATTGGCTCACACACTATAAATGTCTAATAAAGAAAAAAAAAAATTATATGTAATGAATTAAAAACCTGACTGTAATCCAAGATTCAAAAGTTGAAAAAATAATTTCATTAAAAACTGATTCGTAGTCTAAGTTCCAAAACTTTAAAAAAATTAATTTTAAAAACATTCTGGCAGCACTTTTGCGAAGAGGGTACAGCTGTCTCATGAAGATAGCTACCCTCTCTCTTGTTACCTGTTTTTTAGTTTTAAGTTCTCAACCATCAATGTAATTGCCTTGTGTCTTATTTAACTATTTATCACTTTTCAAATCCATGACTTCTCTCAAAAACAAAGAACACTTTTCTTCAAGTCTGCAGATGCAGAAGCATGCAAATTCGCCACCAATCTATGTAAATTGTTATATACTCAAGAAAACAGGTCTTTATTTTACAAGCTAACAATTTAATTTAATTTTCATATTCATATTCTCAAATACATTTTTTATCAAAAGCTACTTGATTGATTTGAATATAAAAGATATGAGTATTTGTTGACAAGTGTTTTTCTATGTTGCTAACACCTCCCCCTTTTATTTAAAATATGTTGAAATCTCTAAACCAAGCAGGAGGACGAACGGCTCTTGCACTTCGTCTAACTTCGTTTTCTGGAATTCTAGGAACTGTATCATTACTAGATTCAAGAATTGGGCTGGAACTTGAAGTTGGTAAATTTTGTGGTTGAATAGAATCTTCTACTATTTCGACAGGCTCAACAGCTAATGGCGATGTTTCTAGTTCTTCAACAGAAGGTTGATTTGCATCATTTGTTATAGATGGTAACATATCGAATTCATAAAGAATATCATTTAAGTTGTTTGAAAACTTCTTTTTAATGGTATTGGTATTATCTAGAGCATAGCGAGTTCTTAACTGATTTCCGTGTGAACGGATAAGTCTGGAACGATTTGAAAATACATTATAATTAACATTACCTATGCGTTCGATAACGGTGCCAGGAATCCAATAGCTCTTATTTCTTTTGTAGAACTTAGCATATACAAGATCGCCCGGACTATACTCTCGTTTCTTACAGCCATGTTTTGTATTAAAGCGTTGATTTTGTTTGTTTGATTCGGTTGATAAATAATCTTGATGTTTATACGTCATCAGGTCCAAAGTAGTTTTTATCTTTCTACCAAGAAAGAGTTCTGCCGGTGATTTGCTGTTTATAACTTTGTTTGGTGTTGATCTATATGTTTGCAGAAATGTTTCGAGGTTCTCTTGACTCGTCCCCTCGTGATGAAGCTTCTTCAAGGCTCTTTTGAACGTATCAACAAAACGTTCAGCTTGACCATTTGATTGTGGATGATATGGGGCTGTACGAGTATGTTGTATACCTCTTGATTGTAGAAACTGTTGGAATTCTGCGCTTGTAAACTGTGTTCCATTGTCAGATACAATTTGTTTGCAATCTCCAAATTGGGAAAACATTTTACTGAGCTTTCGTATGATTGTTGATGATGAAATGCTTTGAACTTGGAAAATTTCAGGCCATTTTGAGAATGCGTCTACTATGATAAAATAGTATTTGTCATCGCATGGACCTGCTATGTCTATGTGAAGTCGTTCCATTGGTGCTAGGGGTCTTGGCCATGATGATAAAGTTGTCTTGATTGGCGATTTTGCAGCAGTTGCACAACTTTGACACTGTCGGACATATCCTGTAATGTCATCATCAATGTTGGGCCAATACACGTAACTTCTCGATTGCCTTCATCCTTTCGATTCCTGGATGGCCACGATGAAGCTGCTTCAAAACACGTTTATGGAAACATGATGGAATGATGATTCTGTCATTGAAAAGTAGACATTCGTCCACCACTGAAAGTGCATCTCTTCGATCGAAAAATTGTTTACATTCTGCAGGAATTGATGTCTTGTCTGGCCATTTGAATCTCATGAAGTTGATGACCGTCTGGAGAATTTTACTTTTGGAAGTTGCCTGTTGAATCATTTTATACGTCAGTGGTAAAATTCGTAGTTGTTGATTCAAATTCTGTGAAATTTCGTTTTCTAAAACTGTACATGCGACCACATATTCTTCTTCAGGCTTTGATTGGGATTCAATAAGACGAGATAGGACATCTACACAGCCAAATTCTTTTGTCGATATGTATTGAATCTCAAAATCGTACATCATCAGTGTTAGAGCCCACCTTTGGAGTCTATTTGCGGTATAAACTGGTATACCTTTCTGCCTTCCAAAAATTGCCAAAAGAGGTTTATGATCAGTCTGCAAATGAAATCTGCGTCCATAAATCATTCTATGGAATTTGGTCACTGCAAATATAAGACCCAAGGCCTCTTTTTCGATCTGACTGTACTTCTTTTCAGATGGAGTCAAGGCTCTTGCTGCGTGCATTACTACTTTTTCCGTTCCATCTGGGAAAATGTGCGCAATAAATGCCCCTATGCCTTCACCTGAAGCATCAGCTGCGACTTTAATTGGTAATTCTGGGTTGTAATGAGTAAGAAGTAAGTCTGATGAAAGTATTTTCTTGAATTTGTCAAATGATTCTTGACATGAATTTGACCATTTGAATTCTACTTCGGCTTGCAAAAGTTTATCTAGAGGTGAACGGATTTGACGCATTTCCTTGACAAATTTACCGTAGTAGTTGACAGCGCCAAGGAATGATCGAAGTTGCGTTAAGTTCTGCGGTGCTGGCATATTCTGAATTTTGTTTATTTTAGCTTGATCTGGTCGTAATCCGTTCTTGTCGATTATGTGTCCAAGATACTTTATTTGTGATGCAAAAAATGAACATTTTTGAATTTTTACTCGAAATCCATAGTCAAAAAGGCGCTTCAGTACCTCGTGAAGACTTTGCAGATGTTCTTCTCAGCAGGAGCCACTTATGATTATATCATCCAAGTAAGCTGCAACACCTTTCAACCCTGCCAGTAAAGTATCAATAAGCTGTTGGAATGCTCCTGGTGCAGACTTCACTCCGGGTGCTAAGCGATTGACATTGTACAACCCTTTGTGAGTGTTTATAGTCAGAAATTTTCGTGACTCTGTTGAAACTGGTATCTGGAAATAAGCGTCTGTTAAATCGATATGACTGAAAATATTCTTGTTGCTGAGTGTTGCAAATATATCGTCCGGAACTGGTAGTGGATACTGATGGGGTTCTAGAGCATTGTTGAGGCCTGAAGAATAATCTCCGCAAATTCTGATGCTACCGTTTTGTTTTTTGACTGCTACAATTGGTGCTGCCCATTCGGAAAAGTCTACTGGCGTTATGATGTCAAGATCTTCAAGACGTTTCAGTTCTTTTTCAATCAATGGTATGACAGAATATGCCACAGGTCTCTTTGCTCTGAAAACAGGAATTACTCCTGGCTTGAGATGAAGCTGAACGTCGACTTTAACGCATGCTGGTTCATCACTGAATAAACCCCTGTACTCTTGACGAATACTTGCAATGGCTGCGTCACGATTGTGTGGAGTGTGACTGATCTGGCAGCATACATTGCTAAGAGGTTTATCCCAAAGGTTGAAACTGTGACATAAGTCAATCCCGAATAAATTCAGGTCGATGTCTGTTACGTAAAATTTTCCTTGACTTACCTCTCCAGAACGAAGACGAATGCTACAGGTGAAATTAGCAATTAATTTGATGTTGTGACGGGTTGCACTTTTTGCTTTTTCACTTAGACTTGACCCTGGATTGCCTAATTTATTCCACACTGATTGACTTATGATGCTGATGTCGGATGCTGTGTCTATTTGGAGTTTAATAGGTGTATCCTTAATGTGTTTAGCATTAGGTACATCATTGATTTGAACTGTGATGAATTTTCGCTTGCTTGAATGTTCAATACAATTCACAGCAGTTTGAATTGCATTGCTCTGAAAAGATCGTTTCCTGAAAAACTGTTTTTTATTACCTTTAAAATTCGACTTCTTTTGCTGAACACCTTCTTGATTTGATGATGAATTCGATTTGTTGAAGCAGGAGCAATAACCCTCTTTGTGTCCTATCTTTTTGCACTGAGTACATTTATGCTGTGAATACGTACAATCCCGAGAGAAATGCATAGCTCCACACTACCAACAAGGTGTTTTTGGTGTCTTGGTTGTATCAGATCTTTGTTGGAACGATCCGCTGCGCTCGTGTTGATTGAATTTTTGACTTGATGATACTGCATTGACAACTGAAGATGGTTGAGTTGTTTGTTCAATCATTGCTGTATCCTTTTTGAGATTGATGTATCGATGAGCTTCAGAAATTAATTTGTCGAGTGTAATGGTTTTAGCTTTTTCTTCATCTTCCAGCGATGCTAATAGTCTTGTTCGAATTTCCGAATCTTCTGCGGCTTGGAGTCCAGTTACAAATAAGAGACATTTGAATTGATCGACGGAAAGGTCGCCCAACTTGAATTCTTCGCAATTTTTGTTTACCAATGATGCGTAGGTAACCAAATCGTCTGTCTTCCGTTTGAATGTTTGAAGACAGCTGAAACGAACATTGAATAGGGTACCTTTACGACCAAACATACCTTTGAGTTTTAGTATTGTCTCTTCAAAACTTATATCCTTAACTTTCTTCGGTAAAATGAGATTGGCATATTTCTCATGAGCAATTGAGTTTATTTTTCTCATGAGAAGACGAACCTTTGCTGAATCATCAAGAGACGCCCCATCGACAATGAATACGTCTTCGAAACGGTTGTACCAAGATTCAAAAGTCAATCCATTTGCAGGATCATAGACAAATTCTTGAATGTTGTTTGCCAATGAGTCCATTGTGAATTCTTGACCTCGGCGTTCGTCTTTTTCCTTTACAATTGATTGTAAAAGTTTGCTCTGCAATTCGAGAAGTTCTAGAATCTTCGGATCAGTCGCCATTGCTGTAAGATGAATATTGGTTAAAATGAAGTAATTAATAGAGTTCTTTAGTAATCTTCGTCGCCAAATTGTTATATACTCAAGAAAACAGGTCTTTATTTTACAAGCTAACAATTTAATTTAATTTTCATATTCATATTCTCAAATACATTTTTTATCAAAAGCTACTTGATTGATTTGAATATAAAAGATATAAGTATTTGTTGACAAGTGTTTTTCTATGTTGCTAACATAAATCAACCATCATCCTCGTGAAAATAAAACGATGTGGGTTAGTGTGAAAACAGTGCTATATATCCATCTCTTTTTATCTTTTGTTCACTTATTTTTCATGTACGTTAAAACAGAGTTAATCTGCTTTAAAAATCCTTCACCTAATAGGGAGTGGAGGTATAACCAAAATCGGAATATGATGGATTATAGGTACATGTATGGTGATATCAAATACCAAAGTCTGGCAGGTTTGGGGGGGGGGGGGGGGGGGTTTAAAAAGTGCTAGATCCTCTGTTTTATTTTCAGGGTTATACTTACTTACTTACTTACTTAAGGTGGCGCTACAGTCCGGGGTGGACCAGGGCCTCAACCAACAAGCTTCTTCCAGCCGGCTCGGTTTCTAGCTAGCTGTCTCCAGTTACGCACGCCAAGTTGGTTGAGGTCCTCTTCCACTTGTGTGTGCCACCTTTTACGCTGTCCACCTCCACTGCGTTGTCCCACGGGGTTGGATTCAAAGACTTTCCGGGCTGGAGCATTGGTGTCCATTCGCTCTAGGTGACCCAGCCATCTTAGTCGTTGGCTTTTCACTTTTGTGGCTAGGTCGGTGTCGCTGTACAGCCCATACAGTTCGTGATTGTATATTCTTCTCCATTCCCCATCTATGCAGACGGGACCAAAGATCACCCGGAGAATTTTCCTCTCAAAACAGCCTAACGCGTTCTCATCCACCGTTAGCAGTGTCCATGCCTCTGCACCATAAATCAGGACTGGGATGATAAGCGTCTTATACAGGGACAGTTTAGTTGCTCGAGAGAGGGCTTTGCTTCTCAATTGCCTTCTTAGCCCGAAGAAACAGCGATTGGCAAGAGTTATTCTTCGTTTGATCTCAGCACTGGTGTCGTTCGCTGAGTTTATAGCGGATCCTAGGTAGACAAAGTCTCTGACCACCTCGAAATTATAGCTGTCTATAGTGACGTTTTGTCCTAGACGTCGGTGTTGGGTGTCCTTTCTCGTTGACAGCATATATTTTGTTTTGCTTTCATTCGACGTTAAACCCATCTTCCTGGCTTCCTTCTCAATACTCACAAAAGCACCACTGACATCACGCTTTGTTCGTCCGACTATGTCAATGTCGTCAGCGTATGCGAGTAATTGGACGGACTTTTGAAAGATTGTGCCTCTAGTGTTGACGTGAGAGTTTTGCACTATTCTTTCAAGAACGATGTTGAAGAAGTCGGATGACAGCGCGTCGCCTTGCCTAAAACCTTTTTTTTTGACATCAAAGGTGTCGGTGAGGTCTTTGCCGACCTTGATGGAGCAGCGTGCATTCTCCATCGTCATCCTGCACAAACGGACGAGTTTGGCAGGGATGCCAAAACTAGACATTGCTCTATATAGCTCGTCTCTATAGATGCTGTCATACGCGGCCTTGAAATCGATGAAAAGGTGGTGGGTATCGATTTGAAACTCCTGGGTTTTCTCCAAGATCTGCCGTAGTGCGAATATTTGGTCGATGGTGGACTTCCCTGGCCTAAAGCCACACTGATATGGACCTATCAGATTGTTGACGAATGGCTTCAGGCGTTCACAAAGTACGGCAGAGAAGATCTTGTAGGCGATATTAAGAAGACTGATGCCTCTGTAGTTGGTGCAGTCCAGAGGATCGCCTTTCTTGAGGATCGGGCAAACAATGCTGAGGTTCCATTCATCGGGCATGCTTTCCTCCGACCATATTTTACAGATGAGCTGGTGCATACTCCTAACCAATTCATCGCCAGCCGCAAGGCCATCAGCTCCAGCAGCTTTATTGGACTTAAGTTTAGATATGGCTATCCTCACTACGTCAAGATCGGGTGGACGAAATTGTTGGCCTACGTCGTCCAGGTTGAATGGTGCAATTTGCATGGTAGCGGAATTCGGTTCGTCATCGCCGTTATATAATTTGCAGAAATGATTTTTCCATATCCTCAGCACCGACTGCGATTCCACCACGATGTTCCCCTGATCGTCCTTGCAGGCTTCGGTTCGGGCCTTGTAACCTTGGGAGGTTCTTTTTACTTTTTGGTAAAACTTCCGAACTTCATTCCTGCAGTGGCATCCCTCTAATTCCTCGATCGCTCGCTTCTCATGCTCTTTCTTTTTCCTTCTAAGAAGCTTGTGTTCCTCTCTCCTCTTCTGCTCGTAGAGCTCGCGAGCAGCTCTGGTCCTTCTATGCAGCGCCGCTTTGTATGCCTGTTGTTTGGCTGCATGTACTTGCCGACATTCTTCGTCGAACCAGGGGTTTCGCTGTGGTGGTCGTGCGAAGCCCAGCACGTCAGAGGCGGCGTCTCTGATGGCTTCCTGGCAGTTTTTCCACTGGTTCTCGATGTTTGCAGTTGGCGGCAAAGGACTAGTTAAGAGGGCGCGAGAGACTCGATCGGAAAAAGACCTGGCGATTTCTTGCGGCTGTAGCCGTCCGACGTCGAACTTCCTCACAGTATTTCCCTGTTTTGGCTTTGGTCTGGATATCCGTAGCATTACCTTTGCTACAACTAGGTAGTGGTCCGAGTCAACGTTGGCTCCTCGGAACGTTCGGACATCTTTGATACTGGAGGAGTGCCTTGCGTCTATCGCAATGTGGTCAATTTGTTTGGCGGTTGATTGACCAGGAATTCGCCATGTCCCCTTATGAATATCGAGATGCGGGAACTGCGTACTAGCTACCACAACGTTTCGCCCCGCAGCAAAGTCGATTAGCCTGAGTCCGTTATCGGAGGTGGTGTCGTGCAGGCTGTATCTTCCGATTGTGCCACCAAAGACGTCTTCTCTTCCTAGTTTGGCATTAAAATCACCCAAGACAATTTTAATGTCATAGCTAGGGCATTGCTCATATGTCTTGTCCAGGAGCTCGTAGAACTCGTCCTTGGTGTCGTCATCTTTCTCCTCTGTGGGGGCATGCGCGCATATCAGGCTGATGTTGGCGAACTTAGCCTTGATACGAATTGTCGTGAGGCGTTCGTTCACATAATTGAAACTCAAGACTTCTTGCCTAAGTCTGCCTCTAACAACAAATCCGCATCCAAAAAGACGCTGCCCTTGTGGTCGGTAACAGTCACCGTAGTAGATATCGCAGTCTTTCAGTTTTCTTTTGCCCGGCCCATCCCATCGCACTTCTTGGATGGCGGTGATGTCTGCTTTGTAGCAGTCTAGGGCCTCCGCTAAATGTTCGGCTGCACGTGGTCTATAGAGAGAAAGAATATTCCACGTGCAGATCCGAAGTTCGTTGTCCTTATTTCGTTTGCTAGGTTCGTCAACAGTAAATCCGTCCGTATCCGAGGCTTGTTGTTGCTTCGCAACTAAATAACTTTACGTGGCCGGGAAGTAACCCCGACGGCACGACCCCCAACCTGGAGGACCAGACCCTATATATATAACTCCAAGGGCGGGGAGCCGGATTAACGGCTCCTTATAGACCTGAGCTCCGAATATGTCGTAGTAGCCCGTATAAGGTGTTCACTAAGTAGTTCAGCCTAACTGGAACTGTAGACGCCACCGTTGATTCCATCTTGAGAATTCTTCCGCTGCCGCCTGGATGAAGGAGAAGTGCCTTAGTGGGAACACTCCTCCCCCCCTCTCTCGTTTGCTGCCCCCTAAAACCGTCCACAGGGATTGGAACCCCATCTTCAGTTAAAAGTACTAGGCACCCGATGTTCACCGCGGGGAGGTGAGAGTAGGAGTTGATAGACAGAGGTTCGCTTTGAAAAAAAGCTTGTGGACGCTTGTGTCCTCTTGAATGCACCGTGTCTACCCTTTGAACATCAGGGTTATAACCTCCTTAATTAATTAAGAAAAAATCGGATATAGTTCCCTGTTATTTTTTCTAAGCACAAACACCACAATATTGAATGTCCGATTAATAGAACTCAAGATATAACCATTTTACGTTAACGTTATCATCCTTTTTTGATTTTCAGCAAAATAAAAAATCAACAAATAAAGTCTCCACAAAAACGCAAATAAGGTTTGCTTAAAACGGTTATGTTATGGGTCCTATTTTTCGGATCACCAAGATAAAAGTCTTGAGACTTAGGGAAAATGACCTAGCATCACGTCCAATTTTTCAAAAGTGCATTGAAGTGTTAATGACCCTACCATATAAAAGGAAAACCAAGCGGGTTTTAACCCCCACCCCCGCCAAAGGCTGAGAAAAAACCTGCCAGACTTTTGTATTCGATATCACGACACATGTACCAATAATCCCTCATACTCCGATTTTGGTTATACCTCCACTCCCAAAATCTGATCTATAATGGCACAGCCACGAGATGCAGGAACCTATAACTGGCTCTTCCCGATAAAGCAGTTAACAAGCCCAAATAAACTGTTGAATACGTCGGAGTTATCTTATTCGAAGGATTCAATGTAACTAACACGCCAAATTCTCTCCTGCGTCCTTTTATGAAATTAAGAGGCGGTCTCCAAGCCAGGACAAAACTTCTGCTTTACAAGCAACTCATTTCCCCAATATTAACATATTGCTTCCTTATATGCTATACAACAATAAGCTCCACGTATATGCAAAAACTGCAATTGTTAGAGCGAAAAGCTCTCCGTCACTGCAAATTTTTTCATTGAAACCCAACTCCAACCGCTAGGTAATATAGCAATGAAAGGGAAAGGCTTTGCGAAGCTCAAGAATTGTCCCGATTGACAAATACATTATCTAAGATTCTGAGAAAGATGCCAACCCATCCCAGCCCTTTTATTAATTTACTTACAGACGACCGATATCGCCAGGTATCCTTGATGGATCCAGCTTTTGGAATAGCTATGGGAGATAGCTTTGGGTACTTCTACGATGCTGCAGGATCGCAGCACAACAGAAGTTGAAGCCACCAAGCAACCAAACCAACCAACAACCGACACGGAACTAAAAATCTTTCAGCATTATCATCACCACACCCATCAACGAAAGTCAGCACTGCTCAAGCCGACCCTATATTTAAGTAAAACTTACTCTTAGACTTAAGAAACTTTGTAATACAACAATGTAAAAACTAAATGTAACCAACTTAACCAAGCAGAGCCCCTATTATGTGCTCGCATATTAAAATAAATAAATAATTGTAAATAGATAGTACCTAACTAGCCAATGTAACAACCTTCTGAGCATAAATAAAAATATGGTATGTATGTTGGATGCACATCTTGATTAAATCACCCCTGTCAAAACTGGAAACTGAAATCGAGATCAGAAAGGAAAAAGGAATTGAGACCAGACGGCTTGCCGAATTTAGTTCTACTTTTTTAAAACTTCGGAAAGTTACATACATTCACATGTTAATCTTTTTAATATCCTCGCGCTCCCATACGCATATTAAAGGCTTTCGAAACCAACCCGAAACATTCCGAACGACAACAAAACTTTCGTTTTCGTTGTAGCTTTGCTAGCGATTTCGCATTGCGCCCTCCTCCTGTTTATCGACGTGTGAATTATTTTTGACAGGCGAAACTTTTCGTTGTCGTCCGAACGTTTCGCGTTGGCTTGTTAGAACCTAAATAATTATTAAAAACTTTGAGATGGAAAGAACAATTTTTTGCTGGTTGGTTGAAGGTTGCATTTTCATAGGAATTACATTAATTTGGATGTTTCTTTTTCTTCTCTTTTATTGCGGATCCAACACAACAAAAAATATAGGTTGACTGACAGGTTCAAATACAACTGAAAATAAATTGATAGGTGAAAAAAAAATGTCAATCGAATATTTCACTTTAATTTTGTTTTTTATAATTTATTCGTAGTAGCCTTAGAAATTTTATTTTTCTATATAAGCTACGAAAATAAAAAAAAATATTCATTACGAAAAAAAAAATTGAGCGAGCAACATCGAGAGCTGATTAAGCAAATTTTTTAAGAAAAAGACCTAAATAAAATACAAGCAAATCCCATAAACACATAAAATAAACACTAACCATAAACAAACATCATTACGTATAGGTAATAAATAAAATATTTAATTTGGTTTAGTTAAGTTAATTTAAGTTAAGATTTAATTCTTTCTTTTAATTATTAAATATTCAGCCTTATTACATGGCCCATCATACAACGAATCCCCAAAAAAAACTATCATAGCTTCCGCCGTAGCAGAAATTCTATCAAAATATTTCTGCTAGGACCGAAGCTATGATACGATATTTTCGGGATTTCACCACGGGGCCTGTGATAAGGCTGATTAATAAGAAAAAGAAATGCATGAACATTTTAAATTAATTTCAAATCCCATAAATTCTGAAGCTTTTTTCAATTTTTTTAGATACATAATTGAAAATACAAAAATAAAAGAATTACAAGACCAGACCATGAATTTCAGTAATTATACGATAATTTTATTTAACATGTATGTATGTCAAGCCTTACCCATTTTTATTTTTAGATTTTCAATTAGGAACAAATGTAAGAATGGCGACGAGATTCATGGGATTAGGTAAATAATAGAAATTATTAATAATCAATGCATGCTCAAGCTTTCATTTTTCAGATTATTCTGCAATTGAAATCGCATTCAACGATGAATACGATGACAAAATCCAGGAAGATATCCTGGTTACAACCACCAAAAACATCGACGGCACAATCATCGAAACGAAAACGGCAAAAAGAGTTACATTTTTCGATGATTTTATCGTCGATGTAACCAATAAACTTCTCGACGATGTTTTAGACGATATCGCGAATCTTGAAAAAATTTCTACTGCAAATCTCATGAAAACTTCTTCAGCCAGAGAAAGCTTCTGGCATTCAAAATTTTTTTGTTGGACGCGATTATTTAGATTTTCTTCCGCGTTGATTCCACATTTTTAATTTTGTTTTATATCTTGATTGTTTTTTTTTTCTTCAATAGATAATTTTCTTACAATTTGAATGACATATTTTTCAAAAACACTAAATTAAAAAAAAAAAACTAACTGACAAAAACAAAACAAAACAACTTAATTAAATAAAATTCTCTATTTCATGAGTTTTTTCTAATTCCAATTGTATTTATTTCATTAGCAAAAATAACTTACATAAATATATATGTACCTTAAAACGTTATTGCTGTTGTTATTTTATTTTATTAGATAAATGGAAGGGTGGTAGGTACTGTGTAAGTTTTAGCCAAAATCGAGGTAAGAAAATTGAAAAGAAATAAATTAAATAAGATTATTTTCAATCTTGCGTTAACTGTTTTTCTGTTATTTTAATACTATAACTACCACTAACTCGAAAAAGAACATTCAACTCAAGTGAATAAAAACCTGGTTCGAAGATCCGACCCTTACCCAACTCAAGCTCTTGATTCTGCTCGGTAACCTGAAGTGTATTTCCGTTTACGTAAAATGCGTTCTTACTTTGAGTAACATCCACCGTATGTTGAATCCGATGAATAAGCTGCGGAGGGAACCAAACTCAATTTTGACATTTCGGTTCAGTAAAAATGTCAATATTGAGACTCATTCCCTCCGCAGCCCATCCATCGGATTCTGTAATCGGTGTTTATGAACACAGAGAAGCTATAATTGGGTACTCCAATGGCTTCTTTGTGTCCAGTAATAGGTTATAACTCCATATTTATACTAAAATCTAGATATCAGAGAACACCACCCGATACCATACACCTCAAAATTCAATACTTCCAATCCTAAGCTTCCCAAAAGATTAACTTAACTTTTTACATTCTTTTGAAATTAGGAGTTAAATAGAACTTCGAACTTATTTTTAACCTGCATTTTAAGACCTGTAAATTCTATTTTTAAAATAGAATTTACTACTAAATAAACAAATACTGTATACAAGTTTAGGTAAAGGTACAAGAGTAAAGACCGGCACAATAAGCAGTTCGTCTTTATTAAAAGACAAACTGTACTGTATATATATATACAACTTACAAAAAGGAATGTTTTCATTCAAAACATTAAATACAAATTCACTAAGACCCTCAGCAACAGCTCACTGTCGCCCATTTTGGAAACTGTCCGCCACAACTGCGGACAATTAACCCCCTTAAGTAATTTTTAAAAAATCGGATATAATTTCCTGTTATTTTTTCTAAGCACAAACACCACAATATTGAATGTCCGATTAATAGAACTCAAGATATAACCATTTTACGTAAATGTTATCATCCTTTTTTTGATTTTCAGCAAAATTAAAAATCAACAAATAAAGGCTCCACAAAAACGCAAATAAGGTTTGCTTAAAACGGTTATGTTATGGGTCCTATTTTTCGGATCACCAAGATAAAAGTCTTGAGACTTAGGGAAAATGACAGAGCATCACGTCCAATTTTTCAAAAGTGCATTGAAGTGTTAATGACCCTACCATATAAAAAGAAAACCAAGCGGGTTTTAACCCCCACCCCCGCCAAAGGCTGAGAAAAAACCTGCCAGACTTTTGTATTCGATATCACGACACATGTACCAATAATCCTTCATACTCCGATTTTGGTTATACCTCCACTCCCAAAATTTGATCTATAATGGCACAGCCACGAGATGCAGGAACCTATACCTGGCTCTTCCCGATAAAGCAGTTAACAAGCCCAAATAAACTGTTGAATACGTCGGAGTTATCTTATTCGAAGGATTCAATGTAACTAACACGCCAAATTCTCTCCTGCGTCCTTTTATGAAATTAAGAGGCGGTCTCCAAGCCAGGACAAAACTTATGCTTTACAAGCAACTCATTTCCCCAATATTAACATATTGCTTCCTTATATGCTATACAACAATAAGCTCCACGTATATGCAAAAACTGCAATTGTTAGAGCGAAAAGCTCTCCGTCACTGCAAATTTTTTCATTGAAACCCAACTCCAACCGCTAGGTAATATAGCAATGAAAGGGAAAGGCTTTGCGAAGCTCAAGAATTGTCCCGATTGACAAATACATTATCTAAGATTCTGAGAAAGATGCCAACCCATCCCAGCCCTTTTATTAATTTACTTACAGACGACCGATATCGCCAGGTATCCTTGATGGATCCAGCTTTTGGAATAGCTATGGGAGATAGCTTTGGGTACTTCTACGATGCTGCAGGATCGCAGCACAACAGAAGTTGAAGCCACCAAGCAACCAAACCAACCAACAACCGACACGGAACTAAAAATCTTTCAGCATTATCATCACCACACCCATCAACGAAAGTCAGCACTGCTCAAGCCGACCCTATATTTAAGTAAAACTTACTCTTAGACTTAAGAAACTTTGTAATACAACAATGTAAAAACTAAATGTAACCAACTTAACCAAGCAGAGCCCCTATTATGTGCTCGCATATTAAAATAAATAAATAATTGTAAATAGATAGTACCTAACTAGCCAATGTAACAACCTTCTGAGCATAAATAAAAATATGGTATGTATGTTGGATGCACATCTTGATTAAATCACCCCTGTCAAAACTGGAAACTGAAATCGAGATCAGAAAGGAAAAAGGAATTGAGACCAGACGGCTTGCCGAATTTAGTTCTACTTTTTTAAAACTTCGGAAAGTTACATACATTCACATGTTAATCTTTTTAATATCCTCGCGCTCCCATACGCATATTAAAGGCTTTCGAAACCAACCCGAAACATTCCGAACGACAACAAAACTTTCGTTTTCGTTGTAGCTTTGCTAGCGATTTCGCATTGCGCCCTCCTCCTGTTTATCGACGTGTGAATTATTTTTGACAGGCGAAACTTTTCGTTGTCGTCCGAACGTTTCGTGTTGGCTTGTTAGAACCTAAATAATTATTAAAAACTTTGAGATGGAAAGAACAATTTTTTGCTGGTTGGTTGAAGGTTGCATTTTCATAGGAATTACATTAATTTGGATGTTTCTTTTTCTTCTCTTTTATTGCGGATCCAACACAACAAAAAATATAGGTTGACTGACAGGTTCAAATACAACTGAAAATAAATTGATAGGTGAAAAAAAAATGTCAATCGAATATTTCACTTTAATTTTGTTTTTTATAATTTATTCGTAGTAGCCTTAGAAATTTTATTTTTCTATATAAGCTACGAAAATTAAAAAAAATATTCATTACGAAAAAAAAAATTGAGCGAGCAACATCGAGAGCTGATTAAGCAAATTTTTTAAGAAAAAGACCTAAATAAAATACAAGCGAATCCCATAAACACATAACATAAACACTAACCATAAACAAACATCATTACGTATAGGTAATAAATAAAATATTTAATTTGGTTTAGTTAAGTTAATTTAAGTTAAGATTTAATTCTTTCTTTTAATTATTAAATATTCAGCCTTATTACATGGCCCATCATACAACGAATCCCCAAAAAAAACTATCATAGCTTCCGCCGTAGCAGAAATTCTATCAAAATATTTCTGCTAGGACCGAAGCTATGATACGATATTTTCGGGATTTCACCACGGGGCCTGTGATAAGGCTGATTAATAAGAAAAAGAAATGCATGAACATTTTAAATTAATTTCAAATCCCATAAATTCTGAAGCTTTTTTCAATTTTTTTAGATACATAATTGAAAATACAAAAATAAAAGAATTACAAGACAAGACCATGAATTTCAGTAATTATACGATAATTTTATTTAACATGTATGTATGTCAAGCCTTACCCATTTTTATTTTTAGATTTTCAATTAGGAACAAATGTAAGAATGGCGACGAGATTCATGGGATTAGGTAAATAATAGAAATTATTAATAATCAATGCATGCTCAAGCTTTCATTTTTCAGATTATTCTGCAATTGAAATCGCATTCAACGATGAATACGATGACAAAATCCAGGAAGATATCCTGGTTACAACCACCAAAAACATCGACGGCACAATCATCGAAACGAAAACGGCAAAAAGAGTTACATTTTTCGATGATTTTATCGTCGATGTAACCAATAAACTTCTCGACGATGTTTTAGACGATATCGCGAATCTTGAAAAAATTTCTACTGCAAATCTCATGAAAACTTCTTCAGCCAGAGAAAGCTTCTGGCATTCAAAATTTTTTTGTTGGACGCGATTATTTAGATTTTCTTCCGCGTTGATTCCACATTTTTAATTTTGTTTTATATCTTGATTGTTTTTTTTTTCTTCAATAGATAATTTTCTTACAATTTGAATGACATATTTTTCAAAAACACTAAATTAAAAAAAAAAAACTAACTGACAAAAACAAAACAACTTAATTAAATAAAATTCTCTATTTCATGAGTTTTTTCTAATTCCAATTGTATTTATTTCATTAGCAAAAATAACTTACATAAATATATATGTACCTTAAAACGTTATTGCTGTTGTTATTTTATTTTATTAGATAAATGGAAGGGTGGTAGGTACTGTGTAAGTTTTAGCCAAAATCGAGGTAAGAAAATTGAAAAGAAATAAATTAAATAAGATTATTTTCAATCTTGCGTTAACTGTTTTTCTGTTATTTTAATACTATAACTACCACTAACTCGAAAAAGAACATTCAACTCAAGTGAATAAAAACCTGGTTCGAAGATCCGACCCTTACCCAACTCAAGCTCTTGATTCTGCTCGGTAACCTGAAGTGTATTTCCGTTTACGTAAAATGCGTTCTTACTTTGAGTAACATCCACCGTATATTGAATCCGATGAATAAGCTGCGGAGGGAACCAAACTCAATTTTGACATTTCGCTTCAGTAAAAATGTCAATATTGAGACTCATTCCCTCCGCAGCCCATCCATCGGATTCTGTAATCGGTGTTTATGAACACAGAGAAGCTATAATTAGGCACTCCAATGGCTTCTTTGTGTCCAGTAATAGGTTATAACTCCATATTTATACTAAAATCTAGATATCAGAGAACACCACCCGATACCATACACCTCAAAATTCAATACTTCCAATCCTAAGCTTCCCAAAAGATTAACTTAACTTTTTACATTCTTTTGAAATTAGGAGTTAAATAGAACTTCGAACTTATTTTTAACCTGCATTTTAAGACCTGTAAATTCTATTTTTAAAATAGAATTTACTACTAAATAAACAAATACTGTATACAAGTTTAGGTAAAGGTACAAGAGTAAAGACCGGCACAATAAGCAGTTCGTCTTTATTAAAAGACAAACTGTACTGTATATATATATACAACTTACAAAAAGGAATGTTTTCATTCAAAACATTAAATACAAATTCACTAAGACCCTCAGCAACAGCTCACTGTCGCCCATTTTGGAAACTGTCCGCCACAACTGCGGACAATTAACCCCCTTAATAAATTTTTTAAAAATCGGATATAATTTCCTGTTATTTTTTCTAAGCACAAACACCACAATATTGAATGTCCGATTAATAGAACTCAAGATATAACCATTTTACGTAAACGTTATCATCCTTTTTTTGATTTTCAGCAAAATTAAAAATCAACAAATAAAGGCTCCACAAAAACGCAAATAAGGTTTGCTTAAAACGGTTATGTTATGGGTCCTATTTTTCGGATTACCAAGATAAAAGTCTTGAGACTTAGGGAAAATGACAGAGCATCACGTCCAATTTTTCAAAAGTGCATTGAAGTGTTAATGACCCTACCATATAAAAAGAAAACCAAGCGGGTTTTAACCCCCACCCCCGCCAAAGGCTGAGAAAAAACCTGCCAGACTTTTGTATTCGATATCACGACACATGTACCAATAATCCTTCATACTCCGATTTTGGTTATACCTCCACTCCCAAAATTTGATCTATAATGGCACAGCCACGAGATGCAGGAACCTATACCTGGCTCTTCCCGATAAAGCAGTTAACAAGCCCAAATAAACTGTTGAATACGTCGGAGTTATCTTATTCGAAGGATTCAATGTAACTAACACGCCAAATTCTCTCCTGCGTCCTTTTATGAAATTAAGAGGCGGTCTCCAAGCCAGGACAAAACTTCTGCTTTACAAGCAACTCATTTCCCCAATATTAACATATTGCTTCCTTATATGCTATACAACAATAAGCTCCACGTATATGCAAAAACTGCAATTGTTAGAGCGAAAAGCTCTCCGTCACTGCAAATCTTTTCATTGAAACCCAACTCCAACCGCTAGGTAATATAGCAATGAAAGGGAAAGGCTTTGCGAAGCTCAAGAATTGTCCCGATTGACAAATACATTATCTAAGATTCTGAGAAAGATGCCAACCCATCCCAGCCCTTTTATTAATTTACTTACAGACGACCGATATCGCCAGGTATCCTTGATGGATCCAGCTTTTGGAATAGCTATGGGAGATAGCTTTGGGTACTTCTACGATGCTGCAGGATCGAAGCACAACAGAAGTTGAAGCCACCAAGCAACCAAACCAACCAACAACCGACACGGAACTAAAAATCTTTCAGCATTATCATCACCACACCCATCAACGAAAGTCAGCACTGCTCAAGCCGACCCTATATTTAAGTAAAACTTACTCTTAGACTTAAGAAACTTTGTAATACAACAATGTAAAAACTAAATGTAACCAACTTAACCAAGCAGAGCCCCTATTATGTGCTCGCATATTAAAATAGCCAATGTAACAACCTTCTGAGCATAAATAAAAATATGGTATGTATGTTGGATGCACATCTTGATTAAATCACCCCTGTCAAAACTGGAAACTGAAATCGAGATCAGAAAGGAAAAAGGAATTGAGACCAGACGGCTTGCCGAATTTAGTTCTACTTTTTTAAAACTTCGGAAAGTTACATACATTCACATGTTAATCTTTTTAATATCCTCGCGCTCCCATACGCATATTAAAGGCTTTCGAAACCAACCCGAAACATTCCGAACGACAACAAAACTTTCGTTTTCGTTGTAGCTTTGCTAGCGATTTCGCATTGCGCCCTCCTCCTGTTTATCGACGTGTGAATTATTTTTGACAGGCGAAACTTTTCGTTGTCGTCCGAACGTTTCGTGTTGGCTTGTTAGAACCTAAATAATTATTAAAAACTTTGAGATGGAAAGAACAATTTTTTGCTGGTTGGTTGAAGGTTGCATTTTCATAGGAATTACATTAATTTGGATGTTTCTTTTTCTTCTCTTTTATTGCGGATCCAACACAACAAAAAATATAGGTTGACTGACAGGTTCAAATACAACTGAAAATAAATTGATAGGTGAAAAAAAAATGTCAATCGAATATTTCACTTTAATTTTGTTTTTTATAATTTATTCGTAGTAGCCTTAGAAATTTTATTTTTCTATATAAGCTACGAAAATTAAAAAAAATATTCATTACGAAAAAAAAAATTGAGCGAGCAACATCGAGAGCTGATTAAGCAAATTTTTTAAGAAAAAGACCTAAATAAAATACAAGCAAATCCCATAAACACATAACATAAACACTAACCATAAACAAACATCATTACGTATAGGTAATAAATAAAATATTTAATTTGGTTTAGTTAAGTTATTTTAAGTTAAGATTTAATTCTTTCTTTTAATTATTAAATATTCAGCCTTATTACATGGCCCATCATACAACGAATCCCCAAAAAAAACTATCATAGCTTCCGCCGTAGCAGAAATTCTATCAAAATATTTCTGCTAGGACCGAAGCTATGATACGATATTTTCGGGATTTCACCACGGGGCCTGTGATAAGGCTGATTAATAAGAAAAAGAAATGCATGAACATTTTAAATTAATTTCAAATCCCATAAATTCTGAAGCTTTTTTCAATTTTTTTAGATACATAATTGAAAATACAAAAATAAAAGAATTACAAGACAAGACCATGAATTTCAG
This sequence comes from Dasysyrphus tricinctus, assembly GCA_963921185.1. NCBI lineage: Eukaryota > Metazoa > Arthropoda > Insecta > Diptera > Syrphidae > Dasysyrphus > Dasysyrphus tricinctus. Next base: position 75,759,345 of record OY992530.1, on the reverse strand, counting down.
TAATTATACGATAATTTTATTTAACATGTATGTATGTCAAGCCTTACCCATTTTTATTTTTAGATTTTCAATTAGGAACAAATGTAAGAATGGCGACGAGATTCATGGGATTAGGTAAATAATAGAAATTATTAATAATCAATGCATGCTCAAGCTTTCATTTTTCAGATTATTCTGCAATTGAAATCGCATTCAACGATGAATACGATGACAAAATCCAGGAAGATATCCTGGTTACAACCACCAAAAACATCGACGGCACAATCATCGAAACGAAAACGGCAAAAAGAGTTACATTTTTCGATGATTTTATCGTCGATGTAACCAATAAACTTCTCGACGATGTTTTAGACGATATCTCGAATCTTGAAAAAATTTCTACTGCAAATCTCATGAAAACTTCTTCAGCCAGAGAAAGCTTCTGGCATTCAAAATTTTTTTGTTGGACGCGATTATTTAGATTTTCTTCCGCGTTGATTCCACATTTTTAATTTTGTTTTATATCTTGATTGTTTTTTTTTTCTTCAATAGATAATTTTTTTACAATTTGAATGACATATTTTTCAAAAACACTAAATTAAAAAAAAAAAAACTAACTGACAAAAACAAAACAAAACAACTTAATTAAATAAAATTCTCTATTTCATGAGTTTTTTCTAATTCCAATTGTATTTATTTCATTAGCAAAAATAACTTACATAAATATATATGTACCTTAAAACGTTATTGCTGTTGTTATTTTATTTTATTAGATAAATGGAAGGGTGGTAGGTACTGTGTAAGTTTTAGCCAAAATCGAGGTAAGAAAATTGAAAAGAAATAAATTAAATAAGATTATTTTCAATCTTGCGTTAACTGTTTTTCTGTTATTTTAATACTATAACTACCACTAACTCGAAAAAGAACATTCAACTCAAGTGAATAAAAACCTGGTTCGAAGATCCGACCCTTACCCAACTCAAGCTCTTGATTCTGCTCGGTAACCTGAAGTGTATTTCCGTTTACGTAAAATGCGTTCTTACTTTGAGTAACATCCACCGTATATTGAATCCGATGAATAAGCTGCGGAGGGAACCAAACTCAATTTTGACATTTCGCTTCAGTAAAAATGTCAATATTGAGACTCATTCCCTCCGCAGCCCATCCATCGGATTCTGTAATCGGTGTTTATGAACACAGAGAAGCTATAATTAGGCACTCCAATGGCTTCTTTGTGTCCAGTAATAGGTTATAACTCCATATTTATACTAAAATCTAGATATCAGAGAACACCACCCGATACCATACACCTCAAAATTCAATACTTCCAATCCTAAGCTTCCCAAAAGATTAACTTAACTTTTTACATTCTTTTGAAATTAGGAGTTAAATAGAACTTCGAACTTATTTTTAACCTGCATTTTAAGACCTGTAAATTCTATTTTTAAAATAGAATTTACTACTAAATAAACAAATACTGTATACAAGTTTAGGTAAAGGTACAAGAGTAAAGACCGGCACAATAAGCAGTTCGTCTTTATTAAAAGACAAACTGTACTGTATATATATATACAACTTACAAAAAGGAATGTTTTCATTCAAAACATTAAATACAAATTCACTAAGACCCTCAGCAACAGCTCACTGTCGCCCATTTTGGAAACTGTCCGCCACAACTGCGGACAATTAACCCCCTTAATTAATTTTTAAAAAATCGGATATAATTTCCTGTTATTTTTTCTAAGCACAAACACCACAATATTGAATGTCCGATTAATAGAACTCAAGATATAACCATTTTACGTAAACGTTATCATCCTTTTTTTGATTTTCAGCAAAATTAAAAATCAACAAATAAAGGCTCCACAAAAACGCAAATAAGGTTTGCTTAAAACGGTTATGTTATGGGTCCTATTTTTCGGATCACCAAGATAAAAGTCTTGAGACTTAGGGAAAATGACAGAGCATCACGTCCAATTTTTCAAAAGTGCATTGAAGTGTTAATGACCCTACCATATAAAAAGAAAACCAAGCGGGTTTTAACCCCCACCCCCGCCAAAGGCTGAGAAAAAACCTGCCAGACTTTTGTATTCGATATCACGACACATGTACCAATAATCCTTCATACTCCGATTTTGGTTATACCTCCACTCCCAAAATTTGATCTATAATGGCACAGCCACGAGATGCAGGAACCTATACCTGGCTCTTCCCGATAAAGCAGTTAACAAGCCCAAATAAACTGTTGAATACGTCGGAGTTATCTTATTCGAAGGATTCAATGTAACTAACACGCCAAATTCTCTCCTGCGTCCTTTTATGAAATTAAGAGGCGGTCTCCAAGCCAGGACAAAACTTCTGCTTTACAAGCAACTCATTTCCCCAATATTAACATATTGCTTCCTTATATGCTATACAACAATAAGCTCCACGTATATGCAAAAACTGCAATTGTTAGAGCGAAAAGCTCTCCGTCACTGCAAATCTTTTCATTGAAACCCAACTCCAACCGCTAGGTAATATAGCAATGAAAGGGAAAGGCTTTGCGAAGCTCAAGAATTGTCCCGATTGACAAATACATTATCTAAGATTCTGAGAAAGATGCCAACCCATCCCAGCCCTTTTATTAATTTACTTACAGACGACCGATATCGCCAGGTATCCTTGATGGATCCAGCTTTTGGAATAGCTATGGGAGATAGCTTTGGGTACTTCTACGATGCTGCAGGATCGAAGCACAACAGAAGTGGAAGCCACCAAGCAACCAAACCAACCAACAACCGACACGGAACTAAAAATCTTTCAGCATTATCATCACCACACCCATCAACGAAAGTCAGCACTGCTCAAGCCGACCCTATATTTAAGTAAAACTTACTCTTAGACTTAAGAAACTTTGTAATACAACAATGTAAAAACTAAATGTAACCAACTTAACCAAGCAGAGCCCCTATTATGTGCTCGCATATTAAAATAGCCAATGTAACAACCTTCTGAGCATAAATAAAAATATGGTATGTATGTTGGATGCACATCTTGATTAAATCACCCCTGTCAAAACTGGAAACTGAAATCGAGATCAGAAAGGAAAAAGGAATTGAGACCAGACGGCTTGCCGAATTTAGTTCTACTTTTTTAAAACTTCGGAAAGTTACATACATTCACATGTTAATCTTTTTAATATCCTCGCGCTCCCATACGCATATTAAAGGCTTTCGAAACCAACCCGAAACATTCCGAACGACAACAAAACTTTCGTTTTCGTTGTAGCTTTGCTAGCGATTTCGCATTGCGCCCTCCTCCTGTTTATCGACGTGTGAATTATTTTTGACAGGCGAAACTTTTCGTTGTCGTCCGAACGTTTCGTGTTGGCTTGTTAGAACCTAAATAATTATTAAAAACTTTGAGATGGAAAGAACAATTTTTTGCTGGTTGGTTGAAGGTTGCATTTTCATAGGAATTACATTAATTTGGATGTTTCTTTTTCTTCTCTTTTATTGCGGATCCAACACAACAAAAAATATAGGTTGACTGACAGGTTCAAATACAACTGCAAATAAATTGATAGGTGAAAAAAAAATGTCAATCGAATATTTCACTTTAATTTTGTTTTTTATAATTTATTCGTAGTAGCCTTAGAAATTTTATTTTTCTATATAAGCTACGAAAATTAAAAAAAATATTCATTACGAAAAAAAAATTGAGCGAGCAACATCGAGAGCTGATTAAGCAAATTTCTTAAGAAAAAGACCTAAATAAAATACAAGCAAATCCCATAAACACATAACATAAACACTAACCATAAACAAACATCATTACGTATAGGTAATAAATAAAATATTTAATTTGGTTTAGTTAAGTTAATTTAAGTTAAGATTTAATTCTTTCTTTTAATTATTAAATATTCAGCCTTATTACATGGCCCATCATACAACGAATCCCCAAAAAAAACTATCATAGCTTCCGCCGTAGCAGAAATTCTATCAAAATATTTCTGCTAGGACCGAAGCTATGATACGATATTTTCGGGATTTCACCACGGGGCCTGTGATAAGGCTGATTAATAAGAAAAAGAAATGCATGAACATTTTAAATTAATTTCAAATCCCATAAATTCTGAAGCTTTTTTCAATTTTTTTAGATACATAATTGAAAATACAAAAATAAAAGAATTACAAGACAAGACCATGAATTTCAGTAATTATACGATAATTTTATTTAACATGTACATATGTATGTCAAGCCTTACCCATTTTTATTTTTAGATTTTCAATTAGGAACAAATGTAAGAATGGCGACGAGATTCATGGGATTAGGTAAATAATAGAAATTATTAATAATCAATGCATGCTCAAGCTTTCATTTTTCAGATTATTCTGCAATTGAAATCGCATTCAACGATGAATACGATGACAAAATCCAGGAAGATATCCTGGTTACAACCACCAAAAACATCGACGGCACAATCATCGAAACGAAAACGGCAAAAAGAGTTACATTTTTCGATGATTTTATCGTCGATGTAACCAATAAACTTCTCGACGATGTTTTAGACGATATCGCGAATCTTGAAAAAATTTCTACTGCAAATCTCATGAAAACTTCTTCAGCCAGAGAAAGCTTCTGGCATTCAAAATTTTTTTGTTGGACGCGATTATTTAGATTTTCTTCCGCGTTGATTCCACATTTTTAATTTTGTTTTATATCTTGATTGTTTTTTTTTTTCTTCAATAGATATTTTTTTTACAATTTGAATGACATATTTTTCAAAAACACTACATTAAAAAAAAAAACTAACTGACAAAAACAAAACAAAACAACTTAATTAAATAAAATTCTCTATTTCATGAGTTTTTTCTAATTCCAATTGTATTTATTTCATTAGCAAAAATAACTTACATAAATATATATGTACCTTAAAACGTTATTGCTGTTGTTATTTTATTTTATTAGATAAATGGAAGGGTGGTAGGTACTGTGTAAGTTTTAGCCAAAATCGAGGTAAGAAAATTGAAAAGAAATAAATTAAATAAGATTATTTTCAATCCTGCGTTAACTGTTTTTCTGTTATTTTAATACTATAACTACCACTAACTCGAAAAAGAACATTCAACTCAAGTGAATAAAAACCTGGTTCGAAGATCCGACCCTTACCCAACTCAAGCTCTTGATTCTGCTCGGTAACCTGAAGTGTATTTCCGTTTACGTAAAATGCGTTCTTACTTTGAGTAACATCCACCGTATATTGAATCCGATGAATAAGCTGCGGAGGGAACCAAACTCAATTTTGACATTTCGCTTCAGTAAAAATGTCAATATTGAGACTCATTCCCTCCGCAGCCCATCCATCGGATTCTGTAATCGGTGTTTATGAACACAGAGAAGCTATAATTAGGCACTCCAATGGCTTCTTTGTGTCCAGTAATAGGTTATAACTCCATATTTATACTAAAATCTAGATATCAGAGAACACCACCCGATACCATACACCTCAAAATTCAATACTTCCAATCCTAAGCTTCCCAAAAGATTAACTTAACTTTTTACATTCTTTTGAAATTAGGAGTTAAATAGAACTTCGAACTTATTTTTAACCTGCATTTTAAGACCTGTAAATTCTATTTTTAAAATAGAATTTACTACTAAATAAACAAATACTGTATACAAGTTTAGGTAAAGGTACAAGAGTAAAGACCGGCACAATAAGCAGTTCGTCTTTATTAAAAGACAAACTGTACTGTATATATATATACAACTTACAAAAAGGAATGTTTTCATTCAAAACATTAAATACAAATTCACTAAGACCCTCAGCAACAGCTCACTGTCGCCCATTTTGGAAACTGTCCGCCACAACTGCGGACAATTAACCCCCTTAATTAATTTTTAAAAAATCGGATATAATTTCCTGTTATTTTTTCTAAGCACAAACACCACAATATTGAATGTCCGATTAATAGAACTCAAGATATAACCATTTTACGTAAACGTTATCATCCTTTTTTTGATTTTCAGCAAAATTAAAAATCAACAAATAAAGGCTCCACAAAAACGCAAATAAGGTTTGCTTAAAACGGTTATGTTATGGGTCCTATTTTTCGGATCACCAAGATAAAAGTCTTGAGACTTAGGGAAAATGACAGAGCATCACGTCCAATTTTTCAAAAGTGCATTGAAGTGTTAATGACCCTACCATATAAAAAGAAAACCAAGCGGGTTTTAACCCCCACCCCCGCCAAAGGCTGAGAAAAAACCTGCCAGACTTTTGTATTCGATATCACGACACATGTACCAATAATCCTTCATACTCCGATTTTGGTTATACCTCACTCCCAAAATTTGATCTATAATGGCACAGCCACGAGATGCAGGAACCTATACCTGGCTCTTCCCGATAAAGCAGTTAACAAGCCCAAATAAACTGTTGAATACGTCGGAGTTATCTTATTCGAAGGATTCAATGTAACTAACACGCCAAATTCTCTCCTGCGTCCTTTTATGAAATTAAGAGGCGGTCTCCAAGCCAGGACAAAACTTCTGCTTTACAAGCAACTCATTTCCCCAATATTAACATATTGCTTCCTTATATGCTATACAACAATAAGCTCCACGTATATGCAAAAACTGCAATTGTTAGAGCGAAAAGCTCTCCGTCACTGCAAATCTTTTCATTGAAACCCAACTCCAACCGCTAGGTAATATAGCAATGAAAGGGAAAGGCTTTGCGAAGCTCAAGAATTGTCCCGATTGACAAATACATTATCTAAGATTCTGAGAAAGATGCCAACCCATCCCAGCCCTTTTATTAATTTACTTACAGACGACCGATATCGCCAGGTATCCTTGATGGATCCAGCTTTTGGAATAGCTATGGGAGATAGCTTTGGGTACTTCTACGATGCTGCAGGATCGCAGCACAACAGAAGTTGAAGCCACCAAGCAACCAAACCAACCAACAACCGACATGGAACTAAAAATCTTTCAGCATTATCATCACCACACCCATCAACGAAAGTCAGCAATGCTCAAGCCGACCCTATATTTAAGTAAAACTTACTCTTAGACTTAAGAAACTTTGTAATACAACAATGTAAAAACTAAATGTAACCAACTTAACCAAGCAGAGCCCCTATTATGTGCTCGCATATTAAAATAAATAAATAATTGTAAATAGATAGTACCTAACTAGCCAATGTAACAACCTTCTGAGCATAAATAAAAATATGGTATGTATGTTGGATGCACATCTTGATTAAATCACCCCTGTCAAAACTGGAAACTGAAATCGAGATCAGAAAGGAAAAAGGAATTGAGACCAGACGGCTTGCCGAATTTAGTTCTACTTTTTTAAAACTTCGGAAAGTTACATACATTCACATGTTAATCTTTTTAATATCCTCGCGCTCCCATACGCATATTAAAGGCTTTCGAAACCAACCCGAAACATTCCGAACGACAACAAAACTTTCGTTTTCGTTGTAGCTTTGCTAGCGATTTCGCATTGCGCCCTCCTCCTGTTTATCGACGTGTGAATTATTTTTGACAGGCGAAACTTTTCGTTGTCGTCCGAACGTTTCGTGTTGGCTTGTTAGAACCTAAATAATTATTAAAAACTTTGAGATGGAAAGAACAATTTTTTGCTGGTTGGTTGAAGGTTGCATTTTCATAGGAATTACATTAATTTGGATGTTTCTTTTTCTTCTCTTTTATTGCGGATCCAACACAACAAAAAATATAGGTTGACTGACAGGTTCAAATACAACTGAAAATAAATTGATAGGTGAAAAAAAAATGTCAATCGAATATTTCACTTTAATTTTGTTTTTTATAATTTATTCGTAGTAGCCTTAGAAATTTTATTTTTCTATATAAGCTACGAAAATTAAAAAAAATATTCATTACGAAAAAAAAAATTGAGCGAGCAACATCGAGAGCTGATTAAGCAAATTTTTTAAGAAAAAGACCTAAATAAAATACAAGCAAATCCCATAAACACATAACATAAACACTAACCATAAACAAACATCATTACGTATAGGTAATAAATAAAATATTTAATTTGGTTTAGTTAAGTTATTTTAAGTTAAGATTTAATTCTTTCTTTTAATTATTAAATATTCAGCCTTATTACATGGCCCATCATACAACGAATCCCCAAAAAAAACTATCATAGCTTCCGCCGTAGCAGAAATTCTATCAAAATATTTCTGCTAGGACCGAAGCTATGATACGATATTTTCGGGATTTCACCACGGGGCCTGTGATAAGGCTGATTAATAAGAAAAAGAAATGCATGAACATTTTAAATTAATTTCAAATCCCATAAATTCTGAAGCTTTTTTCAATTTTTTTAGATACATAATTGAAAATACAAAAATAAAAGAATTACAAGACAAGACCATGAATTTCAGTAATTATACGATAATTTTATTTAACATGTATGTATGTCAAGCCTTACCCATTTTTATTTTTAGATTTTCAATTAGGAACAAATGTAAGAATGGCGACGAGATTCATGGGATTAGGTAAATAATAGAAATTATTAATAATCAATGCATGCTCAAGCTTTCATTTTTCAGATTATTCTGCAATTGAAATCGCATTCAACGATGAATACGATGACAAAATCCAGGAAGATATCCTGGTTACAACCACCAAAAACATCGACGGCACAATCATCGAAACGAAAACGGCAAAAAGAGTTACATTTTTCGATGATTTTATCGTCGATGTAACCAATAAACTTCTCGACGATGTTTTAGACGATATCTCGAATCTTGAAAAAATTTCTACTGCAAATCTCATGAAAACTTCTTCAGCCAGAGAAAGCTTCTGGCATTCAAAATTTTTTTGTTGGACGCGATTATTTAGATTTTCTTCCGCGTTGATTCCACATTTTTAATTTTGTTTTATATCTTGATTGTTTTTTTTTTCTTCAATAGATAATTTTTTTACAATTTGAATGACATATTTTTCAAAAACACTAAATTAAAAAAAAAAACTAACTGACAAAAACAAAACAAAACAACTTAATTAAATAAAATTCTCTATTTCATGAGTTTTTTCTAATTCCAATTGTATTTATTTCATTAGCAAAAATAACTTACATAAATATATATGTACCTTAAAACGTTATTGCTGTTGTTATTTTATTTTATTAGATAAATGGAAGGGTGGTAGGTACTGTGTAAGTTTTAGCCAAAATCGAGGTAAGAAAATTGAAAAGAAATAAATTAAATAAGATTATTTTCAATCTTGCGTTAACTGTTTTTCTGTTATTTTAATACTATAACTACCACTAACTCGAAAAAGAACATTCAACTCAAGTGAATAAAAACCTGGTTCGAAGATCCGACCCTTACCCAACTCAAGCTCTTGATTCTGCTCGGTAACCTGAAGTGTATTTCCGTTTACGTAAAATGCGTTCTTACTTTGAGTAACATCCACCGTATATTGAATCCGATGAATAAGCTGCGGAGGGAACCAAACTCAATTTTGACATTTCGCTTCAGTAAAAATGTCAATATTGAGACTCATTCCCTCCGCAGCCCATCCATCGGATTCTGTAATCGGTGTTTATGAACACAGAGAAGCTATAATTAGGCACTCCAATGGCTTCTTTGTGTCCAGTAATAGGTTATAACTCCATATTTATACTAAAATCTAGATATCAGAGAACACCACCCGATACCATACACCTCAAAATTCAATACTTCCAATCCTAAGCTTCCCAAAAGATTAACTTAACTTTTTACATTCTTTTGAAATTAGGAGTTAAATAGAACTTCGAACTTATTTTTAACCTGCATTTTAAGACCTGTAAATTCTATTTTTAAAATAGAATTTACTACTAAATAAACAAATACTGTATACAAGTTTAGGTAAAGGTACAAGAGTAAAGACCGGCACAATAAGCAGTTCGTCTTTATTAAAAGACAAACTGTACTGTATATATATATACAACTTACAAAAAGGAATGTTTTCATTCAAAACATTAAATACGAATTCACTAAGACCCTCAGCAACAGCTCACTGTCGCCCATTTTGGAAACTGTCCGCCACAACTGCGGACAATTAACCCCCTTAATTAATTTTTAAAAAATCGGATATAATTTCCTGTTATTTTTTCTAAGCACAAACACCACAATATTGAATGTCCGATTAATAGAACTCAAGATATAACCATTTTACGTAAACGTTATCATCCTTTTTTTGATTTTCAGCAAAATTAAAAATCAACAAATAAAGGCTCCACAAAAACGCAAATAAGGTTTGCTTAAAACGGTTATGTTATGGGTCCTATTTTTCGGATCACCAAGATAAAAGTCTTGAGACTTAGGGAAAATGACAGAGCATCACGTCCAATTTTTCAAAAGTGCATTGAAGTGTTAATGACCCTACCATATAAAAAGAAAACCAAGCGGGTTTTAACCCCCACCCCCGCCAAAGGCTGAGAAAAAACCTGCCAGACTTTTGTATTCGATATCACGACACATGTACCAATAATCCTTCATACTCCGATTTTGGTTATACCTCCACTACCAAAATTTGATCTATAATGGCACAGCCACGAGATGCAGGAACCTATACCTGGCTCTTCCCGATAAAGCAGTTAACAAGCCCAAATAAACTGTTGAATACGTCGGAGTTATCTTATTCGAAGGATTCAATGTAACTAACACGCCAAATTCTCTCCTGCGTCCTTTTATGAAATTAAGAGGCAGTCTCCAAGCCAGGACAAAACTTCTGCTTTACAAGCAACTCATTTCCCCAATATTAACATATTGCTTCCTTATATGCTATACAACAATAAGCTCCACGTATATGCAAAAACTGCAATTGTTAGAGCGAAAAGCTCTCCGTCACTGCAAATCTTTTCATTGAAACCCAACTCCAACCGCTAGGTAATATAGCAATGAAAGGGAAAGGCTTTGCGAAGCTCAAGAATTGTCCCGATTGACAAATACATTATCTAAGATTCTGAGAAAGATGCCAACCCATCCCAGCCCTTTTATTAATTTACTTACAGACGACCGATATCGCCAGGTATCCTTGATGGATCCAGCTTTTGGAATAGCTATGGGAGATAGCTTTGGGTACTTCTACGATGCTGCAGGATCGAAGCACAACAGAAGTGGAAGCCACCAAGCAACCAAACCAACCAACAACCGACACGGAACTAAAAATCTTTCAGCATTATCATCACCACACCCATCAACGAAAGTCAGCACTGCTCAAGCCGACCCTATATTTAAGTAAAACTTACTCTTAGACTTAAGAAACTTTGTAATACAACAATGTAAAAACTAAATGTAACCAACTTAACCAAGCAGAGCCCCTATTATGTGCTCGCATATTAAAATAGCCAATGTAACAACCTTCTGAGCATAAATAAAAATATGGTATGTATGTTGGATGCACATCTTGATTAAATCACCCCTGTCAAAACTGGAAACTGAAATCGAGATCAGAAAGGAAAAAGGAATTGAGACCAGACGGCTTGCCGAATTTAGTTCTACTTTTTTAAAACTTCGGAAAGTTACATACATTCACATGTTAATCTTTTTAATATCCTCGCGCTCCCATACGCATATTAAAGGCTTTCGAAACCAACCCGAAACATTCCGAACGACAACAAAACTTTCGTTTTCGTTGTAGCTTTGCTAGCGATTTCGCATTGCGCCCTCCTCCTGTTTATCGACGTGTGAATTATTTTTGACAGGCGAAACTTTTCGTTGTCGTCCGAACGTTTCGTGTTGGCTTGTTAGAACCTAAATAATTATTAAAAACTTTGAGATGGAAAGAACAATTTTTTGCTGGTTGGTTGAAGGTTGCATTTTCATAGGAATTACATTAATTTGGATGTTTCTTTTTCTTCTCTTTTATTGCGGATCCAACACAACAAAAAATATAGGTTGACTGACAGGTTCAAATACAACTGCAAATAAATTGATAGGTGAAAAAAAAATGTCAATCGAATATTTCACTTTAATTTTGTTTTTTATAATTTATTCGTAGTAGCCTTAGAAATTTTATTTTTCTATATAAGCTACGAAAATTAAAAAAAATATTCATTACGAAAAAAAAATTGAGCGAGCAACATCGAGAGCTGATTAAGCAAATTTCTTAAGAAAAAGACCTAAATAAAATACAAGCAAATCCCATAAACACATAACATAAACACTAACCATAAACAAACATCATTACGTATAGGTAATAAATAAAATATTTAATTTGGTTTAGTTAAGTTAATTTAAGTTAAGATTTAATTCTTTCTTTTAATTATTAAATATTCAGCCTTATTACATGGCCCATCATACAACGAATCCCCAAAAAAAACTATCATAGCTTCCGCCGTAGCAGAAATTCTATCAAAATATTTCTGCTAGGACCGAAGCTATGATACGATATTTTCGGGATTTCACCACGGGGCCTGTGATAAGGCTGATTAATAAGAAAAAGAAATGCATGAACATTTTAAATTAATTTCAAATCCCATAAATTCTGAAGCTTTTTTCAATTTTTTTAGATACATAATTGAAAATACAAAAATAAAAGAATTACAAGACAAGACCATGAATTTCAGTAATTATACGATAATTTTATTTAACATGTATGTATGTCAAGCCTTACCCATTTTTATTTTTAGATTTTCAATTAGGAACAAATGTAAGAATGGCGACGAGATTCATGGGATTAGGTAAATAATAGAAATTATTAATAATCAATGCATGCTCAAGCTTTCATTTTTCAGATTATTCTGCAATTGAAATCGCATTCAACGATGAATACGATGACAAAATCCAGGAAGATATCCTGGTTACAACCACCAAAAACATCGACGGCACAATCATCGAAACGAAAACGGCAAAAAGAGTTACATTTTTCGATGATTTTATCGTCGATGTAACCAATAAACTTCTCGACGATGTTTTAGACGATATCGCGAATCTTGAAAAAATTTCTACTGCAAATCTCATGAAAACTTCTTCAGCCAGAGAAAGCTTCTGGCATTCAAAATTTTTTTGTTGGACGCGATTATTTAGATTTTCTTCCGCGTTGATTCCACATTTTTAATTTTGTTTTATATCTTGATTGTTTTTTTTTTCTTCAATAGATAATTTTTTTACAATTTGAATGACATATTTTTCAAAAACACTAAATTAAAAAAAAAAACTAACTGACAAAAACAAAACAAAACAACTTAATTAAATAAAATTCTCTATTTCATGAGTTTTTTCTAATTCCAATTGTATTTATTTCATTAGCAAAAATAACTTACATAAATATATATGTACCTTAAAACGTTATTGCTGTTGTTATTTTATTTTATTAGATAAATGGAAGGGTGGTAGGTACTGTGTAAGTTTTAGCCAAAATCGAGGTAAGAAAATTGAAAAGAAATAAATTAAATAAGATTATTTTTAATCTTGCGTTAACTGTTTTTCTGTTATTTTAATACTATAACTACCACTAACTCGAAAAAGAACATTCAACTCAAGTGAATAAAAACCTGGTTCGAAGATCCGACCCTTACCCAACTCAAGCTCTTGATTCTGCTCGGTAACCTGAAGTGTATTTCCGTTTACGTAAAATGCGTTCTTACTTTGAGTAACATCCACCGTATATTGAATCCGATGAATAAGCTGCGGAGGGAACCAAACTCAATTTTGACATTTCGCTTCAGTAAAAATGTCAATATTGAGACTCATTCCCTCCGCAGCCCATCCATCAGATTCTGTAATCGGTGTTTATGAACACAGAGAAGCTATAATTAGGCACTCCAATGGCTTCTTTGTGTCCAGTAATAGGTTATAACTCCATATTTATACTAAAATCTAGATATCAGAGAACACCACCCGATACCATACACCTCAAAATTCAATACTTCCAATCCTAAGCTTCCCAAAAGATTAACTTAACTTTTTACATTCTTTTGAAATTAGGAGTTAAATAGAACTTCGAACTTATTTTTAACCTGCATTTTAAGACCTGTAAATTCTATTTTTAAAATAGAATTTACTACTAAATAAACAAATACTGTATACAAGTTTAGGTAAAGGTACAAGAGTAAAGACCGGCACAATAAGCAGTTCGTCTTTATTAAAAGACAAACTGTACTGTATATATATATACAACTTACAAAAAGGAATGTTTTCATTCAAAACATTAAATACAAATTCACTAAGACCCTCAGCAACAGCTCACTGTCGCCCATTTTGGAAACTGTCCGCCACAACTGCGGACAATTAACCCCCTTAATTAATTTTTAAAAAATCGGATATAATTTCCTGTTATTTTTTCTAAGCACAAACACCACAATATTGAATGTCCGATTAATAGAACTCAAGATATAACCATTTTACGTAAACGTTATCATCCTTTTTTTGATTTTCAGCAAAATTAAAAATCAACAAATAAAGGCTCCACAAAAACGCAAATAAGGTTTGCTTAAAACGGTTATGTTATGGGTCCTATTTTTCGGATCACCAAGATAAAAGTCTTGAGACTTAGGGAAAATGACAGAGCATCACGTCCAATTTTTCAAAAGTGCATTGAAGTGTTAATGACCCTACCATATAAAAAGAAAACCAAGCGGGTTTTAACCCCCACCCCCGCCAAAGGCTGAGAAAAAACCTGCCAGACTTTTGTATTCGATATCACGACACATGTACCAATAATCCTTCATACTCCGATTTTGGTTATACCTCCACTCCCAAAATTTGATCTATAATGGCACAGCCACGAGATGCAGGAACCTATACCTGGCTCTTCCCGATAAAGCAGTTAACAAGCCCAAATAAACTGTTGAATACGTCGGAGTTATCTTATTCGAAGGATTCAATGTAACTAACACGCCAAATTCTCTCCTGCGTCCTTTTATGAAATTAAGAGGCGGTCTCCAAGCCAGGACAAAACTTCTGCTTTACAAGCAACTCATTTCCCCAATATTAACATATTGCTTCCTTATATGCTATACAACAATAAGCTCCACGTATATGCAAAAACTGCAATTGTTAGAGCGAAAAGCTCTCCGTCACTGCAAATCTTTTCATTGAAACCCAACTCCAACCGCTAGGTAATATAGCAATGAAAGGGAAAGGCTTTGCGAAGCTCAAGAATTGTCCCGATTGACAAATACATTATCTAAGATTCTGAGAAAGATGCCAACCCATCCCAGCCCTTTTATTAATTTACTTACAGACGACCGATATCGCCAGGTATCCTTGATGGATCCAGCTTTTGGAATAGCTATGGGAGATAGCTTTGGGTACTTCTACGATGCTGCAGGATCGAAGCACAACAGAAGTGGAAGCCACCAAGCAACCAAACCAACCAACAACCGACACGGAACTAAAAATCTTTCAGCATTATCATCACCACACCCATCAACGAAAGTCAGCACTGCTCAAGCCGACCCTATATTTAAGTAAAACTTACTCTTAGACTTAAGAAACTTTGTAATACAACAATGTAAAAACTAAATGTAACCAACTTAACCAAGCAGAGCCCCTATTATGTGCTCGCATATTAAAATAGCCAATGTAACAACCTTCTGAGCATAAATAAAAATATGGTATGTATGTTGGATGCACATCTTGATTAAATCACCCCTGTCAAAACTGGAAACTGAAATCGAGATCAGAAAGGAAAAAGGAATTGAGACCAGACGGCTTGCCGAATTTAGTTCTACTTTTTTAAAACTTCGGAAAGTTACATACATTCACATGTTAATCTTTTTAATATCCTCGCGCTCCCATACGCATATTAAAGGCTTTCGAAACCAACCCGAAACATTCCGAACGACAACAAAACTTTCGTTTTCGTTGTAGCTTTGCTAGCGATTTCGCATTGCGCCCTCCTCCTGTTTATCGACGTGTGAATTATTTTTGACAGGCGAAACTTTTCGTTGTCGTCCGAACGTTTCGTGTTGGCTTGTTAGAACCTAAATAATTATTAAAAACTTTGAGATGGAAAGAACAATTTTTTGCTGGTTGGTTGAAGGTTGCATTTTCATAGGAATTACATTAATTTGGATGTTTCTTTTTCTTCTCTTTTATTGCGGATCCAACACAACAAAAAATATAGGTTGACTGACAGGTTCAAATACAACTGCAAATAAATTGATAGGTGAAAAAAAAATGTCAATCGAATATTTCACTTTAATTTTGTTTTTTATAATTTATTCGTAGTAGCCTTAGAAATTTTATTTTTCTATATAAGCTACGAAAATTAAAAAAAATATTCATTACGAAAAAAAAATTGAGCGAGCAACATCGAGAGCTGATTAAGCAAATTTCTTAAGAAAAAGACCTAAATAAAATACAAGCAAATCCCATAAACACATAACATAAACACTAACCATAAACAAACATCATTACGTATAGGTAATAAATAAAATATTTAATTTGGTTTAGTTAAGTTAATTTAAGTTAAGATTTAATTCTTTCTTTTAATTATTAAATATTCAGCCTTATTACATGGCCCATCATACAACGAATCCCCAAAAAAAACTATCATAGCTTCCGCCGTAGCAGAAATTCTATCAAAATATTTCTGCTAGGACCGAAGCTATGATACGATATTTTCGGGATTTCACCACGGGGCCTGTGATAAGGCTGATTAATAAGAAAAAGAAATGCATGAACATTTTAAATTAATTTCAAATCCCATAAATTCTGAAGCTTTTTTCAATTTTTTTAGATACATAATTGAAAATACAAAAATAAAAGAATTACAAGACAAGACCATGAATTTCAGTAATTATACGATAATTTTATTTAACATGTATGTATGTCAAGCCTTACCCATTTTTATTTTTAGATTTTCAATTAGGAACAAATGTAAGAATGGCGACGAGATTCATGGGATTAGGTAAATAATAGAAATTATTAATAATCAATGCATGCTCAAGCTTTCATTTTTCAGATTATTCTGCAATTGAAATCGCATTCAACGATGAATACGATGACAAAATCCAGGAAGATATCCTGGTTACAACCACCAAAAACATCGACGGCACAATCATCGAAACGAAAACGGCAAAAAGAGTTACATTTTTCGATGATTTTATCGTCGATGTAACCAATAAACTTCTCGACGATGTTTTAGACGATATCTCGAATCTTGAAAAAATTTCTACTGCAAATCTCATGAAAACTTCTTCAGCCAGAGAAAGCTTCTGGCATTCAAAATTTTTTTGTTGGACGCGATTATTTAGATTTTCTTCCGCGTTGATTCCACATTTTTAATTTTGTTTTATGTATATCTTGATTGTTTTTTTTTTTCTTCAATAGATAATTTTTTTACAATTTGAATGACATATTTTTCAAAAACACTAAATTAAAAAAAAAACTAACTGACAAAAACAAAACAAAACAACTTAATTAAATAAAATTCTCTATTTCATGAGTTTTTTCTAATTCCAATTGTATTTATTTCATTAGCAAAAATAACTTACATAAATATATATGTACCTTAAAACGTTATTGCTGTTGTTATTTTATTTTATTAGATAAATGGAAGGGTGGTAGGTACTGTGTAAGTTTTAGCCAAAATCGAGGTAAGAAAATTGAAAAGAAATAAATTAAATAAGATTATTTTTAATCTTGCGTTAACTGTTTTTCTGTTATTTTAATACTATAACTACCACTAACTCGAAAAAGAACATTCAACTCAAGTGAATAAAAACCTGGTTCGAAGATCCGACCCTTACCCAACTCAAGCTCTTGATTCTGCTCGGTAACCTGAAGTGTATTTCCGTTTACGTAAAATGCGTTCTTACTTTGAGTAACATCCACCGTATATTGAATCCGATGAATAAGCTGCGGAGGGAACCAAACTCAATTTTGACATTTCGCTTCAGTAAAAATGTCAATATTGAGACTCATTCCCTCCGCAGCCCATCCATCAGATTCTGTAATCGGTGTTTATGAACACAGAGAAGCTATAATTAGGCACTCCAATGGCTTCTTTGTGTCCAGTAATAGGTTATAACTCCATATTTATACTAAAATCTAGATATCAGAGAACACCACCCGATACCATACACCTCAAAATTCAATACTTCCAATCCTAAGCTTCCCAAAAGATTAACTTAACTTTTTACATTCTTTTGAAATTAGGAGTTAAATAGAACTTCGAACTTATTTTTAACCTGCATTTTAAGACCTGTAAATTCTATTTTTAAAATAGAATTTACTACTAAATAAACAAATACTGTATACAAGTTTAGGTAAAGGTACAAGAGTAAAGACCGGCACAATAAGCAGTTCGTCTTTATTAAAAGACAAACTGTACTGTATATATATATACAACTTACAAAAAGGAATGTTTTCATTCAAAACATTAAATACAAATTCACTAAGACCCTCAGCAACAGCTCACTGTCGCCCATTTTGGAAACTGTCCGCCACAACTGCGGACAATTAACCCCCTTAATAAATTTTTAAAAAATCGGATATAATTTCCTGTTATTTTTTCTAAGCACAAACACCACAATATTGAATGTCCGATTAATAGAACTCAAGATATAACCATTTTACGTAAACGTTATCATCCTTTTTTTGATTTTCAGCAAAATTAAAAATCAACAAATAAAGGCTCCACAAAAACGCAAATAAGGTTTGCTTAAAACGGTTATGTTATGGGTCCTATTTTTCGGATCACCAAGATAAAAGTCTTGAGACTTAGGGAAAATGACAGAGCATCACGTCCAATTTTTCAAAAGTGCATTGAAGTGTTAATGACCCTACCATATAAAAAGAAAACCAAGCGGGTTTTAACCCCCACCCCCGCCAAAGGCTGAGAAAAAACCTGCCAGACTTTTGTATTCGATATCACGACACATGTACCAATAATCCTTCATACTCCGATTTTGGTTATACCTCCACTCCCAAAATTTGATCTATAATGGCACAGCCACGAGATGCAGGAACCTATACCTGGCTCTTCCCGATAAAGCAGTTAACAAGCCCAAATAAACTGTTGAATACGTCGGAGTTATCTTATTCGAAGGATTCAATGTAACTAACACGCCAAATTCTCTCCTGCGTCCTTTTATGAAATTAAGAGGCGGTCTCCAAGCCAGGACAAAACTTCTGCTTTACAAGCAACTCATTTCCCCAATATTAACATATTGCTTCCTTATATGCTATACAACAATAAGCTCCACGTATATGCAAAAACTGCAATTGTTAGAGCGAAAAGCTCTCCGTCACTGCAAATCTTTTCATTGAAACCCAACTCCAACCGCTAGGTAATATAGCAATGAAAGGGAAAGGCTTTGCGAAGCTCAAGAATTGTCCCGATTGACAAATACATTATCTAAGATTCTGAGAAAGATGCCAACCCATCCCAGCCCTTTTATTAATTTACTTACAGACGACCGATATCGCCAGGTATCCTTGATGGATCCAGCTTTTGGAATAGCTATGGGAGATAGCTTTGGGTACTTCTACGATGCTGCAGGATCGAAGCACAACAGAAGTGGAAGCCACCAAGCAACCAAACCAACCAACAACCGACACGGAACTAAAAATCTTTCAGCATTATCATCACCACACCCATCAACGAAAGTCAGCAATGCTCAAGCCGACCCTATATTTAAGTAAAACTTACTCTTAGACTTAAGAAACTTTGTAATACAACAATGTAAAAACTAAATGTAACCAACTTAACCAAGCAGAGCCCCTATTATGTGCTCGCATATTAAAATAAATAAATAATTGTAAATAGATAGTACCTAACTAGCCAATGTAACAACCTTCTGAGCATAAATAAAAATATGGTATGTATGTTGGATGCACATCTTGATTAAATCACCCCTGTCAAAACTGGAAACTGAAATCGAGATCAGAAAGGAAAAAGGAATTGAGACCAGACGGCTTGCCGAATTTAGTTCTACTTTTTTAAAACTTCGGAAAGTTACATACATTCACATGTTAATCTTTTTAATATCCTCGCGCTCCCATACGCATATTAAAGGCTTTCGAAACCAACCCGAAACATTCCGAACGACAACAAAACTTTCGTTTTCGTTGTAGCTTTGCTAGCGATTTCGCATTGCGCCCTCCTCCTGTTTATCGACGTGTGAATTATTTTTGACAGGCGAAACTTTTCGTTGTCGTCCGAACGTTTCGTGTTGGCTTGTTAGAACCTAAATAATTATTAAAAACTTTGAGATGGAAAGAACAATTTTTTGCTGGTTGGTTGAAGGTTGCATTTTCATAGGAATTACATTAATTTGGATGTTTCTTTTTCTTCTCTTTTATTGCGGATCCAACACAACAAAAAATATAGGTTGACTGACAGGTTCAAATACAACTGAAAATAAATTGATAGGTGAAAAAAAAATGTCAATCGAATATTTCACTTTAATTTTGTTTTTTATAATTTATTCGTAGTAGCCTTAGAAATTTTATTTTTCTATATAAGCTACGAAAATTAAAAAAAATATTCATTACGAAAAAAAAAATTGAGCGAGCAACATCGAGAGCTGATTAAGCAAATTTTTTAAGAAAAAGACCTAAATAAAATACAAGCAAATCCCATAAACACATAACATAAACACTAACCATAAACAAACATCATTACGTATAGGTAATAAATAAAATATTTAATTTGGTTTAGTTAAGTTATTTTAAGTTAAGATTTAATTCTTTCTTTTAATTATTAAATATTCAGCCTTATTACATGGCCCATCATACAACGAATCCCCAAAAAAAACTATCATAGCTTCCGCCGTAGCAGAAATTCTATCAAAATATTTCTGCTAGGACCGAAGCTATGATACGATATTTTCGGGATTTCACCACGGGGCCTGTGATAAGGCTGATTAATAAGAAAAAGAAATGCATGAACATTTTAAATTAATTTCAAATCCCATAAATTCTGAAGCTTTTTTCAATTTTTTTAGATACATAATTGAAAATACAAAAATAAAAGAATTACAAGACAAGACCATGAATTTCAGTAATTATACGATAATTTTATTTAACATGTATGTATGTCAAGCCTTACCCATTTTTATTTTTAGATTTTCAATTAGGAACAAATGTAAGAATGGCGACGAGATTCATGGGATTAGGTAAATAATAGAAATTATTAATAATCAATGCATGCTCAAGCTTTCATTTTTCAGATTATTCTGCAATTGAAATCGCATTCAACGATGAATACGATGACAAAATCCAGGAAGATATCCTGGTTACAACCACCAAAAACATCGACGGCACAATCATCGAAACGAAAACGGCAAAAAGAGTTACATTTTTCGATGATTTTATCGTCGATGTAACCAATAAACTTCTCGACGATGTTTTAGACGATATCTCGAATCTTGAAAAAATTTCTACTGCAAATCTCATGAAAACTTCTTCAGCCAGAGAAAGCTTCTGGCATTCAAAATTTTTTTGTTGGACGCGATTATTTAGATTTTCTTCCGCGTTGATTCCACATTTTTAATTTTGTTTTATATCTTGATTGTTTTTTTTTTCTTCAATAGATAATTTTTTTACAATTTGAATGACATATTTTTCAAAAACACTAAATTAAAAAAAAAAACTAACTGACAAAAACAAAACAAAACAACTTAATTAAATAAAATTCTCTATTTCATGAGTTTTTTCTAATTCCAATTGTATTTATTTCATTAGCAAAAATAACTTACATAAATATATATGTACCTTAAAACGTTATTGCTGTTGTTATTTTATTTTATTAGATAAATGGAAGGGTGGTAGGTACTGTGTAAGTTTTAGCCAAAATCGAGGTAAGAAAATTGAAAAGAAATAAATTAAATAAGATTATTTTCAATCTTGCGTTAACTGTTTTTCTGTTATTTTAATACTATAACTACCACTAACTCGAAAAAGAACATTCAACTCAAGTGAATAAAAACCTGGTTCGAAGATCCGACCCTTACCCAACTCAAGCTCTTGATTCTGCTCGGTAACCTGAAGTGTATTTCCGTTTACGTAAAATGCGTTCTTACTTTGAGTAACATCCACCGTATATTGAATCCGATGAATAAGCTGCGGAGGGAACCAAACTCAATTTTGACATTTCGCTTCAGTAAAAATGTCAATATTGAGACTCATTCCCTCCGCAGCCCATCCATCGGATTCTGTAATCGGTGTTTATGAACACAGAGAAGCTATAATTAGGCACTCCAATGGCTTCTTTGTGTCCAGTAATAGGTTATAACTCCATATTTATACTAAAATCTAGATATCAGAGAACACCACCCGATACCATACACCTCAAAATTCAATACTTCCAATCCTAAGCTTCCCAAAAGATTAACTTAACTTTTTACATTCTTTTGAAATTAGGAGTTAAATAGAACTTCGAACTTATTTTTAACCTGCATTTTAAGACCTGTAAATTCTATTTTTAAAATAGAATTTACTACTAAATAAACAAATACTGTATACAAGTTTAGGTAAAGGTACAAGAGTAAAGACCGGCACAATAAGCAGTTCGTCTTTATTAAAAGACAAACTGTACTGTATATATATATACAACTTACAAAAAGGAATGTTTTCATTCAAAACATTAAATACGAATTCACTAAGACCCTCAGCAACAGCTCACTGTCGCCCATTTTGGAAACTGTCCGCCACAACTGCGGACAATTAACCCCCTTAATTAATTTTTAAAAAATCGGATATAATTTCCTGTTATTTTTTCTAAGCACAAACACCACAATATTGAATGTCCGATTAATAGAACTCAAGATATAACCATTTTACGTAAACGTTATCATCCTTTTTTTGATTTTCAGCAAAATTAAAAATCAACAAATAAAGGCTCCACAAAAACGCAAATAAGGTTTGCTTAAAACGGTTATGTTATGGGTCCTATTTTTCGGATCACCAAGATAAAAGTCTTGAGACTTAGGGAAAATGACAGAGCATCACGTCCAATTTTTCAAAAGTGCATTGAAGTGTTAATGACCCTACCATATAAAAAGAAAACCAAGCGGGTTTTAACCCCCACCCCCGCCAAAGGCTGAGAAAAAACCTGCCAGACTTTTGTATTCGATATCACGACACATGTACCAATAATCCTTCATACTCCGATTTTGGTTATACCTCCACTCCCAAAATTTGATCTATAATGGCACAGCCACGAGATGCAGGAACCTATACCTGGCTCTTCCCGATAAAGCAGTTAACAAGCCCAAATAAACTGTTGAATACGTCGGAGTTATCTTATTCGAAGGATTCAATGTAACTAACACGCCAAATTCTCTCCTGCGTCCTTTTATGAAATTAAGAGGCGGTCTCCAAGCCAGGACAAAACTTCTGCTTTACAAGCAACTCATTTCCCCAATATTAACATATTGCTTCCTTATATGCTATACAACAATAAGCTCCACGTATATGCAAAAACTGCAATTGTTAGAGCGAAAAGCTCTCCGTCACTGCAAATCTTTTCATTGAAACCCAACTCCAACCGCTAGGTAATATAGCAATGAAAGGGAAAGGCTTTGCGAAGCTCAAGAATTGTCCCGATTGACAAATACATTATCTAAGATTCTGAGAAAGATGCCAACCCATCCCAGCCCTTTTATTAATTTACTTACAGACGACCGATATCGCCAGGTATCCTTGATGGATCCAGCTTTTGGAATAGCTATGGGAGATAGCTTTGGGTACTTCTACGATGCTGCAGGATCGAAGCACAACAGAAGTGGAAGCCACCAAGCAACCAAACCAACCAACAACCGACACGGAACTAAAAATCTTTCAGCATTATCATCACCACACCCATCAACGAAAGTCAGCACTGCTCAAGCCGACCCTATATTTAAGTAAAACTTACTCTTAGACTTAAGAAACTTTGTAATACAACAATGTAAAAACTAAATGTAACCAACTTAACCAAGCAGAGCCCCTATTATGTGCTCGCATATTAAAATAGCCAATGTAACAACCTTCTGAGCATAAATAAAAATATGGTATGTATGTTGGATGCACATCTTGATTAAATCACCCCTGTCAAAACTGGAAACTGAAATCGAGATCAGAAAGGAAAAAGGAATTGAGACCAGACGGCTTGCCGAATTTAGTTCTACTTTTTTAAAACTTCGGAAAGTTACATACATTCACATGTTAATCTTTTTAATATCCTCGCGCTCCCATACGCATATTAAAGGCTTTCGAAACCAACCCGAAACATTCCGAACGACAACAAAACTTTCGTTTTCGTTGTAGCTTTGCTAGCGATTTCGCATTGCGCCCTCCTCCTGTTTATCGACGTGTGAATTATTTTTGACAGGCGAAACTTTTCGTTGTCGTCCGAACGTTTCGTGTTGGCTTGTTAGAACCTAAATAATTATTAAAAACTTTGAGATGGAAAGAACAATTTTTTGCTGGTTGGTTGAAGGTTGCATTTTCATAGGAATTACATTAATTTGGATGTTTCTTTTTCTTCTCTTTTATTGCGGATCCAACACAACAAAAAATATAGGTTGACTGACAGGTTCAAATACAACTGCAAATAAATTGATAGGTGAAAAAAAAATGTCAATCGAATATTTCACTTTAATTTTGTTTTTTATAATTTATTCGTAGTAGCCTTAGAAATTTTATTTTTCTATATAAGCTACGAAAATTAAAAAAAATATTCATTACGAAAAAAAAATTGAGCGAGCAACATCGAGAGCTGATTAAGCAAATTTCTTAAGAAAAAGACCTAAATAAAATACAAGCAAATCCCATAAACACATAACATAAACACTAACCATAAACAAACATCATTACGTATAGGTAATAAATAAAATATTTAATTTGGTTTAGTTAAGTTAATTTAAGTTAAGATTTAATTCTTTCTTTTAATTATTAAATATTCAGCCTTATTACATGGCCCATCATACAACGAATCCCCAAAAAAAACTATCATAGCTTCCGCCGTAGCAGAAATTCTATCAAAATATTTCTGCTAGGACCGAAGCTATGATACGATATTTTCGGGATTTCACCACGGGGCCTGTGATAAGGCTGATTAATAAGAAAAAGAAATGCATGAACATTTTAAATTAATTTCAAATCCCATAAATTCTGAAGCTTTTTTCAATTTTTTTTAGATACATAATTGAAAATACAAAAATAAAAGAATTACAAGACAAGACCATGAATTTCAGTAATTATACGATAATTTTATTTAACATGTATGTATGTCAAGCCTTACCCATTTTTATTTTTAGATTTTCAATTAGGAACAAATGTAAGAATGGCGACGAGATTCATGGGATTAGGTAAATAATAGAAATTATTAATAATCAATGCATGCTCAAGCTTTCATTTTTCAGATTATTCTGCAATTGAAATCGCATTCAACGATGAATACGATGACAAAATCCAGGAAGATATCCTGGTTACAACCACCAAAAACATCGACGGCACAATCATCGAAACGAAAACGGCAAAAAGAGTTACATTTTTCGATGATTTTATCGTCGATGTAACCAATAAACTTCTCGACGATGTTTTAGACGATATCTCGAATCTTGAAAAAATTTCTACTGCAAATCTCATGAAAACTTCTTCAGCCAGAGAAAGCTTCTGGCATTCAAAATTTTTTTGTTGGACGCGATTATTTAGATTTTCTTCCGCGTTGATTCCACATTTTTAATTTTGTTTTATATCTTGATTGTTTTTTTTTTCTTCAATAGATAATTTTTTTACAATTTGAATGACATATTTTTCAAAAACACTAAATTAAAAAAAAAAACTAACTGACAAAAACAAAACAAAACAACTTAATTAAATAAAATTCTCTATTTCATGAGTTTTTTCTAATTCCAATTGTATTTATTTCATTAGCAAAAATAACTTACATAAATATATATGTACCTTAAAACGTTATTGCTGTTGTTATTTTATTTTATTAGATAAATGGAAGGGTGGTAGGTACTGTGTAAGTTTTAGCCAAAATCGAGGTAAGAAAATTGAAAAGAAATAAATTAAATAAGATTATTTTCAATCTTGCGTTAACTGTTTTTCTGTTATTTTAATACTATAACTACCACTAACTCGAAAAAGAACATTCAACTCAAGTGAATAAAAACCTGGTTCGAAGATCCGACCCTTACCCAACTCAAGCTCTTGATTCTGCTCGGTAACCTGAAGTGTATTTCCGTTTACGTAAAATGCGTTCTTACTTTGAGTAACATCCACCGTATATTGAATCCGATGAATAAGCTGCGGAGGGAACCAAACTCAATTTTGACATTTCGCTTCAGTAAAAATGTCAATATTGAGACTCATTCCCTCCGCAGCCCATCCATCGGATTCTGTAATCGGTGTTTATGAACACAGAGAAGCTATAATTAGGCACTCCAATGGCTTCTTTGTGTCCAGTAATAGGTTATAACTCCATATTTATACTAAAATCTAGATATCAGAGAACACCACCCGATACCATACACCTCAAAATTCAATACTTCCAATCCTAAGCTTCCCAAAAGATTAACTTAACTTTTTACATTCTTTTGAAATTAGGAGTTAAATAGAACTTCGAACTTATTTTTAACCTGCATTTTAAGACCTGTAAATTCTATTTTTAAAATAGAATTTACTACTAAATAAACAAATACTGTATACAAGTTTAGGTAAAGGTACAAGAGTAAAGACCGGCACAATAAGCAGTTCGTCTTTATTAAAAGACAAACTGTACTGTATATATATATACAACTTACAAAAAGGAATGTTTTCATTCAAAACATTAAATACGAATTCACTAAGACCCTCAGCAACAGCTCACTGTCGCCCATTTTGGAAACTGTCCGCCACAACTGCGGACAATTAACCCCCTTAATTAATTTTTAAAAAATCGGATATAATTTCCTGTTATTTTTTCTAAGCACAAACACCACAATATTGAATGTCCGATTAATAGAACTCAAGATATAACCATTTTACGTAAACGTTATCATCCTTTTTTTGATTTTCAGCAAAATTAAAAATCAACAAATAAAGGCTCCACAAAAACGCAAATAAGGTTTGCTTAAAACGGTTATGTTATGGGTCCTATTTTTCGGATCACCAAGATAAAAGTCTTGAGACTTAGGGAAAATGACAGAGCATCACGTCCAATTTTTCAAAAGTGCATTGAAGTGTTAATGACCCTACCATATAAAAAGAAAACCAAGCGGGTTTTAACCCCCACCCCCGCCAAAGGCTGAGAAAAAACCTGCCAGACTTTTGTATTCGATATCACGACACATGTACCAATAATCCTTCATACTCCGATTTTGGTTATACCTCCACTCCCAAAATTTGATCTATAATGGCACAGCCACGAGATGCAGGAACCTATACCTGGCTCTTCCCGATAAAGCAGTTAACAAGCCCAAATAAACTGTTGAATACGTCGGAGTTATCTTATTCGAAGGATTCAATGTAACTAACACGCCAAATTCTCTCCTGCGTCCTTTTATGAAATTAAGAGGCGGTCTCCAAGCCAGGACAAAACTTCTGCTTTACAAGCAACTCATTTCCCCAATATTAACATATTGCTTCCTTATATGCTATACAACAATAAGCTCCACGTATATGCAAAAACTGCAATTGTTAGAGCGAAAAGCTCTCCGTCACTGCAAATCTTTTCATTGAAACCCAACTCCAACCGCTAGGTAATATAGCAATGAAAGGGAAAGGCTTTGCGAAGCTCAAGAATTGTCCCGATTGACAAATACATTATCTAAGATTCTGAGAAAGATGCCAACCCATCCCAGCCCTTTTATTAATTTACTTACAGACGACCGATATCGCCAGGTATCCTTGATGGATCCAGCTTTTGGAATAGCTATGGGAGATAGCTTTGGGTACTTCTACGATGCTGCAGGATCGAAGCACAACAGAAGTGGAAGCCACCAAGCAACCAAACCAACCAACAACCGACACGGAACTAAAAATCTTTCAGCATTATCATCACCACACCCATCAACGAAAGTCAGCACTGCTCAAGCCGACCCTATATTTAAGTAAAACTTACTCTTAGACTTAAGAAACTTTGTAATACAACAATGTAAAAACTAAATGTAACCAACTTAACCAAGCAGAGCCCCTATTATGTGCTCGCATATTAAAATAGCCAATGTAACAACCTTCTGAGCATAAATAAAAATATGGTATGTATGTTGGATGCACATCTTGATTAAATCACCCCTGTCAAAACTGGAAACTGAAATCGAGATCAGAAAGGAAAAAGGAATTGAGACCAGACGGCTTGCCGAATTTAGTTCTACTTTTTTAAAACTTCGGAAAGTTACATACATTCACATGTTAATCTTTTTAATATCCTCGCGCTCCCATACGCATATTAAAGGCTTTCGAAACCAACCCGAAACATTCCGAACGACAACAAAACTTTCGTTTTCGTTGTAGCTTTGCTAGCGATTTCGCATTGCGCCCTCCTCCTGTTTATCGACGTGTGAATTATTTTTGACAGGCGAAACTTTTCGTTGTCGTCCGAACGTTTCGTGTTGGCTTGTTAGAACCTAAATAATTATTAAAAACTTTGAGATGGAAAGAACAATTTTTTGCTGGTTGGTTGAAGGTTGCATTTTCATAGGAATTACATTAATTTGGATGTTTCTTTTTCTTCTCTTTTATTGCGGATCCAACACAACAAAAAATATAGGTTGACTGACAGGTTCAAATACAACTGCAAATAAATTGATAGGTGAAAAAAAAATGTCAATCGAATATTTCACTTTAATTTTGTTTTTTATAATTTATTCGTAGTAGCCTTAGAAATTTTATTTTTCTATATAAGCTACGAAAATTAAAAAAAATATTCATTACGAAAAAAAAATTGAGCGAGCAACATCGAGAGCTGATTAAGCAAATTTCTTAAGAAAAAGACCTAAATAAAATACAAGCAAATCCCATAAACACATAACATAAACACTAACCATAAACAAACATCATTACGTATAGGTAATAAATAAAATATTTAATTTGGTTTAGTTAAGTTAATTTAAGTTAAGATTTAATTCTTTCTTTTAATTATTAAATATTCAGCCTTATTACATGGCCCATCATACAACGAATCCCCAAAAAAAACTATCATAGCTTCCGCCGTAGCAGAAATTCTATCAAAATATTTCTGCTAGGACCGAAGCTATGATACGATATTTTCGGGATTTCACCACGGGGCCTGTGATAAGGCTGATTAATAAGAAAAAGAAATGCATGAACATTTTAAATTAATTTCAAATCCCATAAATTCTGAAGCTTTTTTCAATTTTTTTAGATACATAATTGAAAATACAAAAATAAAAGAATTACAAGACAAGACCATGAATTTCAGTAATTATACGATAATTTTATTTAACATGTATGTATGTCAAGCCTTACCCATTTTTATTTTTAGATTTTCAATTAGGAACAAATGTAAGAATGGCGACGAGATTCATGGGATTAGGTAAATAATAGAAATTATTAATAATCAATGCATGCTCAAGCTTTCATTTTTCAGATTATTCTGCAATTGAAATCGCATTCAACGATGAATACGATGACAAAATCCAGGAAGATATCCTGGTTACAACCACCAAAAACATCGACGGCACAATCATCGAAACGAAAACGGCAAAAAGAGTTACATTTTTCGATGATTTTATCGTCGATGTAACCAATAAACTTCTCGACGATGTTTTAGACGATATCTCGAATCTTGAAAAAATTTCTACTGCAAATCTCATGAAAACTTCTTCAGCCAGAGAAAGCTTCTGGCATTCAAAATTTTTTTGTTGGACGCGATTATTTAGATTTTCTTCCGCGTTGATTCCACATTTTTAATTTTGTTTTATATCTTGATTGTTTTTTTTTTTCTTCAATAGATAATTTTTTTACAATTTGAATGACATATGTAACGAGTTTGTTCTTCTTAGAGGATTAGCTGGCACCAAAATAAGATTCCCAAGCTAGCTCATACAATGGGTCCTTTATCCTCCTCGTTAGCAAAATTATTAAATGCCAGTCTTTATCATCCCGATGTTGTTGATGCGCGAGATATTATTTCACTTTCCCACCCTACCTGGTTGCTCTCTCGCTGAACAACCCCTTTAAAAAAAACAACGTTCCTTTCCCTCAGCCCCTACATCCCGGTTTCCTCATCTCCTCATCTCCCCTTTTCAAAAAAATCTAGCGATTCATGTTTTCAATTCTAATTAACATAATTTATTTTAAATGTACTGTTGACTACAGTTGATAGATACATTTTACATTTTAAATTTAATTAAGATTATGTTTTATGATTTAAAACTTTAATTTCAAAATTTAAATGTTTATTTAAAGTACGAAAAATATGTTAAAACAGAACTGAATCAAAAAAACCGTGGTATAAAATTTTAGTTTAGCAACGATTATATGTTTTTGTGCCGATACTGGGCAGTACTTATAATAAATTTTGTGTCAATAGGACATATATACAACACGAAATAACTCACCCCAAAATAATCGACGCAGTGGCCACTCCCTCGATGAATCTTGGTTAGATGCGGCGATCTTTATTACGCCTTTTTTTGTATTTGATAAACGATGGAAAACACTTATAAATATTACCACTTTTCAACTCCAAAAAAAATATAATTTATGCTATTACATATGTTATATATATATACATATATGTATATGTAAATATATATATATCATATTTATATATACCTCTTTAGTTTTTAGATTTTAGTTTTAGCTTTGAATTTACTATTTTTTCTTTTTAAAATAAAAAAAATCAATTTTTAGTACTTTAGAACTTGCGAATAAAAAAAAGATTGATCGATACAAAAAAAAATTAATGATTGAAACTTTGGATTTAAATTAATAAAAAAAATACACTCATATATAAAATTTGATTAAGATTTGGTTTCCTTTTGTCCTTTTTTTTTTATCCCTTTTTCTTTTAACAGTTTAGGCGATTATGATGATCTAGATTTAGATTGTGATGATAGTTGTGTGGTTTCGTTTTATTTGATTTTGCTCCCGTGGGAGTTTGCAGGACGATTTTCAGATTTCGGGATTCTTTGTCCTGTTACTGACTCTTGGTCACTTCACTTCCCTAAAAAAATCGAGGCCGTCAAAAACAATTTTGATCGGCCTAATCACACCAAAAAAAATCGTTTTTTCATTATTTATTTTCCATCGAAAACCTTTTAACCGAGAATTACCTGATTGCGTATATAGATAATATATATATATATATATATATGTATATATATATTTCGATCTTGGATGATCTTGCTTGGTTTTCTATATATATATATTGACCATGCGAACCCTGCGCTGACGGATATTTTGCTGGCTTTTTGCAATTTATTTTTCTCTCTGATCTTTCGATTTTCTAAGAACTATATAAAAAAAATACTAAAATACTAATTTGCACTTGACTTGAAACTACTTACATTTTGAAATACTAGGTTTCTTTTAGCGGTCGGCCGGTGGCACTTTTTTTACTTTTTTTTTTTGTAATTACGTTTTCTTGTGCAGGCTTCTGTGGTCTAGGGTGGATCTTATTGAAAAGAAAGTAACTGCCGACGGCTTTTACCAAAGAACCCTAACTCTACCTATCGTTTACTCAGATATACAAACTTTCCAGCCTTTGTCTTTTAAAATCTCATTTCACACAAACATAATTCGCATTATAAAAATTAATCTTATCATAGCGCGTTAATCGTTTTATGTGGGTGTGAACATTTGTGGGTGTAATTTACGCACTTGTTGCAAACAACTTCGGGTGCAAATCGGATTCATAAATGTCATGACACACGATTGCATCCAAATTGTCTCATGCGACAGAGGTACACTTCCCCAACCATCGCAACATTCCCCCTTGACATATAGGCAAAGCGCTGACCATGCAGAAATTATGGCTAACTGCTGACAATCACTCAATTTGTGATTAGGTGTCATAATTTCTCTCCTCCTAATAAAAAAGGAAGACCCTACCTTCTTGTCGCTCAATTGTATAGGTAGGAACGAGATAATCATAATCTTGAACAGATTGTTTACAAATTGTCAACAAAACAAATTATCCTAATGCAGTTGAGTTGTCGTCGTCGTCGTCGGTTGCGTCCTCGTTAATGGTGGGTAGTTTGGAATATTTTTCTTTTAAAATATTTTAAATAAAACCCATTCGGTTACAGGGCTTCGCGTTTTTCAGATAAAACATATCTGGAATATGCGAAACGAACCCACATTTTCTTTCGTGCGGCCGGGTAGTGCATTGTGATCAGTGATGAGAGAAGTAAACAAATGGTGAAAATTCAAAATTGCTGGAAAAGATTTCAGCTCATACAAAATTGTTTACTTCAAGTGTTTGTGATAAAAAAAATCATTATTGTGAGAAAAAGGTGAAATATTAGTGAATAGTGCAAAAAGTATCAACGCAAACAAAAAAAATTTAGATTCTGAACGTAAATGCCGGCCGTTTTGAATATTGTGCGACGAGGACAGCCATAATAAACGCGAGTGAGATACACGATAAAAATCCACTACATTAAGCAAAACATAAACAGTGCATTTACCTAGAAGTTAAAGCTAGAAGCTATAAAAAAAAACAGAGGTCGTTCACCTCAATTACATAATAATGGTATTCGTGGCAAAAAAAAAATGAATTTCGTTGATCGATGCGTTTCGCCGACGGGGTTTCGGATTTTGTTATGTTTTCTTTTGCAAGAAATCGTTCGTGAGTTTTTTGAATTTGGAAACTTATATTTATGTCGGGTCGGGTTAGCGTTGTAATTTTCGATCTCCTTTTGTGTGCCAGCTGTTATACCAGACGTGGGGCGCGAACCCATTTACCAGAACGAGGAGATAACGTCAGATAAGTTTTAAAATTTTATTAATTTGTTGAAAGCGATACTTTGTGTTCTTTTCTTTTTTTTTTTTTTTTATTTCAGTCATCTGGTTATTGACGAATGTCTTTGGCATGGAAAATGCCAAGAGGTTTACCAGACCTGGATTCCAATTCGTACATGCAGTTGCCAACTACTCTTTTTACGCGGGATTTTAGGAATTTTGGAAGCAACTTGGCGTTAATTCCTTGGGCAAAATTGCTCTGGGCGAAGTTCCTATGGAATACCTCCTGACCTTCACGGTAAGTGACATTCTTAGATCTTCTATTATAAGCGTTTTTCGACTTAACGTATGCCCTGTCCAAATTCTCCGACAACTTCTGCCTGGCCAAGGTCAATTTGAGTGCGCGAGGTGTGACCAACATTTCGGGGTCGTGTAGCGCGTTTATTTTACGTAATATCGTGTAAGTTGAACCGTGATTTATCATGTTTTGTCCGAACAAAGCATAATAAGGTTGACAATTTAGAGAATCGTGTATGTCGGAACGCAACGCACATGCTATACTGGACAGATGAAGATCCCAGTCGTTTTGTTGTTTAGAAATTAGGATTCTCAACTTGCTCAGTAGACTACGATTTACCCGCTCCGAAATGTTGGCCTGAGGCGAATACACCGCCGTTCGCACATGTTTAACGCCGTAATTGTCCAGAAAGGTTTTGAAGTCTTTGGACACAAATTGACGACCGTTGTCGGAGTGGATTTGTTCAGGGGTCCCGAAAGTGTGGAAAATTTCTGATTCGAGATATTGAATCACACGATTTGAAGTAGCTTTTGGTAAAGCTTTGAAAAACATAAACTTCGAGAAATGGTCAACCACGATAAAAACGTATATGTTTCCTCGCTTTGTGCGCGGATACGGACCTAAAAAATCAACGTAGAGTCGTTGCATGGGCCTTTCGGTTTTTATTTGGTTGACCATCGGTGGACGAAGAATTTCATTCGGAGCCTTGACCATCTTACAGGCTTCGCAGTTTTTCACGAAAATCTTAATATCCTTTATCATTTTTGGCCAATAATATTTCGATCGTACGCGAGCATAAGTTTTATCAAAACCACTATGGCAACTTAGCTTGGTGTTGTGGCACATTTCAATGCATTTTTGAGTAAGATTATCGGGAAGCCATAAGCGCCAAAGAGAATCTTCTTCGTCTACGCTTCCGGTTCTAAATCTCACTCTTCGGTAAACGTATTTCTCGGAAACGACAAGGTCTGGAAGAGTTGCCTGGTTTTGGGCAATGTTCTCTCTCAAGCGGGTATATTGTTCCGAATCAAACTCAGCCGAATCTAAATCGATATCATCGCATATCAGTATCGAAGAATCTCCACAAATCCCACTATCCACAACAATTCCGCCTGAAGCGATTTCCTCCATGTTCATCCTAGATAGGCAATCCGGCACAACGTTTAGGGACCCTTTTCGATGTTCAATCGAGAAGTCATACCCTTGGAGTTCTAGGCTCCATCTAGCTAGTCTACCTGATAATTCCTTCATCGACATAAGCCATTTGAGGCTGGAATGGTCGGTAATGATTTTAAAAGGCAATCCATCGACGTAAGGACGAAACTTTCGCACGCTTAGCACTGCTGCGAGACATTCTTGTTCCGTGACGGTATAATTCTTCTGGGATTTGTTGAGCTTCCTCGACATGAATGCAATGGGCTTCTCATTACTGTTCTCATCCACTTGAAAGAGAACACCACCCACTCCTTCAGACGAAGCATCACATTGGATAACGAAAGGTTTTGCAAAGTTAGGTTCAGCTAAGACTGGAGCTGACGAAAGAGCTGATTTAAGTCTTTCGAAAGCTTCGAGTGCTTCGGAAGTGAATTCGAATTTAGCCTTCTTTTGAAGGCAGTTGGTTAAAGGAGCAGCTACATCGGCATAATTTCGGATAAATCTCCTGTACCAACCAGTCATGCCCAAAAACCTTCTAACTTGCCTAACGGTAGTTGGAACTGGAAAATCAACCATGGCTTCTATTTTATCCGGGTTGGTTTTCAGATTTCCCTGACCTACAATAAAACCTAGAAATTTTATCTCTTTCATACAAAATCTGCTTTTCTCGAGATTGATTGTTAGATTTGCTCGACGAAGACAGGCTGCCACTTCCTTAAGGATGCGTAAATGCGACTCAAAATCTGAAGTACAAATCAGTAAGTCGTCTAAATAGACAAACACATTATCTCGGAGATGACTAGGAATTACTTGGTCCATTACTCTACAAAGCGTTTGTCCAGCATTACTCAAACCGAATGGCATTACCTTAAATTGGTAGAGAGGCCTACCAGGTACGGTGAAAGCTGTTTTTTCTCGAGATTTTTCGTGCAAGGGAATTTGCCAATAAGCGTCCTTTAAGTCTATCCCCGAGATAAAGTGAGTGTCCTTTATCCGACTTAACAAACCTTCAACATGAGGCAACGGATACGCATCCTTAATCGTGACAGCGTTGACCTTTCGGAAATCTAAACAAAGACGGACTTTACCAGGTTTCCTCACTAGCACTACAGGACAACTCCAGGGAGAGTTACTGACTTCAATGACTCCTAGTTCCAACATGCGATCTAACTCCTTGTAAACCTCGCCTTGCCGAACTGGCGATAACGGGTAATGTCTAGACTTTATAGGGGCAGCATTTCCTGTGTCGACGATATGACAACCGAGGTCAGTTTTTCCTAAACCCAGGACAACAAAGTTCGGAAATTGTCTTTTAATATTTTCTAATTGAAAAGACTCTTCAGCTGAAAGTTTCATTAGCTCAGCTTCATCTTTAAAATCTTCTTCTTTGTCGCCTGCGTTGAGATCTACTTCCAACTCACTTATCTGAGGTAACAACTTGAAGCTACGCCAAAAATTCATGCCCAGATACAATTTTTGTGTCAAATTTGGTATAATATAAAATGTTATGTTTTTCGAAATGCCGTTGTATTTAGTTTCTATCTCGCAATATCCAACAATATTATGAGATTTACCGTCTGCCGTACGTACTACATTATTGTAGGGTAGTATTTCAATCCCTAGTTTTCGGACTAATTCCCAACACCCATCACCTAACACCGAGATAGATGCTCCGCTGTCAAGAAGTCCAAACACAGACTCATTGTTTAAAAAGACATTAGCGTACATACGGCCATCCGTATCCGATGATATAATCGTCTCAATTATTTGTTTTCGAAACTTTTTCCGATTTTGAAAACGACGACGAGCTTTTTGAATTTTTGGGCTGATTGGTTTAATGTCGGTTCCAAAAATTCGAGATCGAACCTTTTCATAATTAAGTTTTCTCTCGTGAAGAGATTTAAGATTATGTGATTCCATCGGATGAAACTGATCAACTTCAACTTTGGACTTTTCCTTCTTTAAAATTTTAGTCGGGATTGAATCGTTGTCCGCTTCACCGATGGAATTCATTAAGTTGGTAGTTTTTAATTTTGAGAGTGGTTCGTCGGATTCCTTGAGGAACGAACCTCCCCACTCCTCGTTTCGTCCCTCGGGAAGTTTCCCGCTTGGTGTTTACCACATTGAATTGTATTGACACCCTTTGCTCCGCACAGGAAACAAAATAAGTTTCTGACAGCTGATGGACAAAAGTGATACGCGTGTCCTTTCTGATCACAATTCCAACATATGTAATTCGCGGTTGAAACCGGCTTTCTGGAAGAAAACATAGCCGCGACTTCATGGTTCTCCGATTCAACATCGGAAGAATCGTTTTCGACCGCGATCTCACTTACGGATCGATGGCCAACGGCTCTCTTGTTCAAAAACCGTTCTGCCTCACGAGCTTTTTGTCGAAGCTGCTCTAAATTCTTCACCTCCGCCGACAGCAAAATCTCACCTAGCTTTTCTTTCGTATTACCCCTTATAATTTCGATCAGCTTTTTGTCATTGAACGGTTCCTTCAGACGGTCGTTCAAACTTGACACCGAAACATAAAAATCGTCGAAGGATTCTTTCGGACCCTGCTTTCGACACATAAGTTTCATACATATGTCGATTTCCGACTCCATTTTACCAAACTCTTTTTTCATGGCTTCTTTTATTGAAGATAAATCCGCATTCGGATTTTTCTTCACAAAACGCCAGAACCACTTGTTTGGTCTACCGTCAAGCAAAATATGGAAATTTGCTGCGATTTGCTCATCGCAATAAGATGACGACGACTGCATCCTTCCTATCTTCAAAAGAAAATCGGATACATTTTCGGAACCATCATATTTGATGTTCCAACGATCTAACCTACATGGACCAGAAGCACTAAACGTAGTGGAAGCACTTAAGCCCCTTGGTGGTACGGCTTGGGTCATTGCTGAGCTAAGCCTTTCGACTTGAGGAGGGTTGATCGCTTGTTGCGAAGGTAAACGCAAATCTTCCAACTTTTGCAGCACGTTTCCCATAAATACGTCCATTTGCTGGAAAATCCTGATTTGGTTCTGAACCATACTTCTTTCTATCCTAGAAAGCAACTCTTCATTTCGACCAACCTCATTTTCAACACGATCTGTTGGCTCCCTATCATCGCCCCCAGCTACATTTCCCGGATTATTTTCCAAATCCTGCGAACCTTCTTGATCCGCCATGATGGATGTCGAATTGGAAATAACCGATTCTAATTCTTCTGAGAAACTGAACGAATGGTCTAAGTTAAACCTATTTACTGTGTTACGGAACCTTTGGAAAAACTCTTCAAATGTGGCTTCGTTGTGAGCGTTTATAACGTCTATATCGTCAAAAATTGAAACACGACGACTCCTGCTCATACTTGGTTCGAATGAACCAACCTACCAATTTCTATCACCTATCCGAAAGCTTCAAAAAAAGTCTCGACAGGAAAAACAAAAAAAATATTTTCCAATAACGATTGAGTTTGAGGATTACTTTTGCAACTTGAAATCTATTTTTTTTTTTTTTGACACTAACAAAAATGTTGGGATTTGCAAATTTAAATGTCGGCCAAAACCAATATTTTAGGAACGCAAAAGAAATCCAAATCAAATAATATATATAATTAATTTTGAAACTGCGATTCAAAATAAAGTTAAAAAAGATAATAAAAGAAATGTTTTTATAAAATCGATAAAATATAATGTAATAAAAAAAAAATATATGATTTAATAAAAAGTTTATATGAAAATAAAAAGCGAAACTGTATTTCAAAATTTTATGATTTAAAAAAAAATATCTTATTCAATGTGCTGAAATCCTTAAACTTCAAAAAAAAATGTCTGAGTTGTAATTTATCATAAAAATCAAAAAGGGAAGACGAGGTATGAATCCGGAAGCGAGGTATAACTGCCGAAGATTAAAAAGGAACGTTATGTGAGTCTAAAAAAAATATGTGTATATCAATAAAAAAAAATAAAATAAACTAGTGTTTGC
This sequence comes from Dasysyrphus tricinctus, assembly GCA_963921185.1. Classification (NCBI taxonomy): domain Eukaryota; kingdom Metazoa; phylum Arthropoda; class Insecta; order Diptera; family Syrphidae; genus Dasysyrphus; species Dasysyrphus tricinctus. The sequence goes on along the minus strand of OY992530.1, from coordinate 75,721,119 downwards.
TATTGTTTTTGTATGAAATTTAAGTTATAGTTTCCGAAATTTCCAGGACAATACTTGACGATCATCATCAATGAAGACTCTGGAGAATATCAAAAAAAACTACAAATTGAAAATTACGAAAGTAGTAAAATGTTTAAAGGACCATCCAAGACAGCTTCTGTATCAAGAGGTCTCTTTAAATTGTGGTTGTAGATAAAAAGCATACCATATCCACCTGCAATTTGGGTGTCTTTTCTTCAGATGCCCAAAGACTAAGTTTTTATGGTTCTTTTGTTTGATGCTTAGAAATCAATTTCAACCTTTTTGTTGCAACGCGGTACCGGGTAACCGACCTTAGTAACCGGGACTCACAAAAATGTTGAAAACGAAATTTGTTAAGCAAAAATTTGAAAAAGAAAAAAAACTAAAAAAAAATGTTAAATGTTTTGAAAATAAAAAAAATAATTTTGGACTCATAAATTAAACAAAACATTGTTAGCCTCACCATCTTCCGATAGTGAAACAACACGTTGGGCGCCATTTTTGTAACGAGTTTGTTCTTCTTAGAGGATTAGCTGGCACCAAAATAAGATTCCCAAGCTAGCTCATACAATGGGTCCTTTATCCTCCTCGTTAGCAAAATTATTAAATGCCAGTCTTTATCATCCCGATGTTGTTGATGCGCGAGATATTATTTCACTTTCCCACCCTACCTGGTTGCTCTCTCGCTGAACAACCCCTTTAAAAAAAAACAACGTTCCTTTCCCTCAGCCCCTACATCCCGGTTTCCTCATCTCCTCATCTCCCCTTTTCAAAAAAATCTAGCGATTCATGTTTTCAATTCTAATTAACATAATTTATTTTAAATGTACTGTTGACTACAGTTGATAGATACATTTTACATTTTAAATTTAATTAAGATTATGTTTTATGATTTAAAACTTTAATTTCAAAATTTAAATGTTTATTTAAAGTACGAAAAATATGTTAAAACAGAACTGAATCAAAAAAACCGTGGTATAAAATTTTAGTTTAGCAACGATTATATGTTTTTGTGCCGATACTGGGCAGTACTTATAATAAATTTTGTGTCAATAGGACATATATACAACACGAAATAACTCACCCCAAAATAATCGACGCAGTGGCCACTCCCTCGATGAATCTTGGTTAGATGCGGCGATCTTTATTACGCCTTTTTTTGTATTTGATAAACGATGGAAAACACTTATAAATATTACCACTTTTCAACTCCAAAAAAAATATAATTTATGCTATTACATATGTTATATATATATACATATATGTATATGTAAATATATATATATCATATTTATATATACCTCTTTAGTTTTTAGATTTTAGTTTTAGCTTTGAATTTACTATTTTTTCTTTTTAAAATAAAAAAAATCAATTTTTAGTACTTTAGAACTTGCGAATAAAAAAAAGATTGATCGATACAAAAAAAAATTAATGATTGAAACTTTGGATTTAAATTAATAAAAAAAATACACTCATATATAAAATTTGATTAAGATTTGGTTTCCTTTTGTCCTTTTTTTTTTATCCCTTTTTCTTTTAACAGTTTAGGCGATTATGATGATCTAGATTTAGATTGTGATGATAGTTGTGTGGTTTCGTTTTATTTGATTTTGCTCCCGTGGGAGTTTGCAGGACGATTTTCAGATTTCGGGATTCTTTGTCCTGTTACTGACTCTTGGTCACTTCACTTCCCTAAAAAAATCGAGGCCGTCAAAAACAATTTTGATCGGCCTAATCACACCAAAAAAAATCGTTTTTTCATTATTTATTTTCCATCGAAAACCTTTTAACCGAGAATTACCTGATTGCGTATATAGATAATATATATATATATATATATATGTATATATATATTTCGATCTTGGATGATCTTGCTTGGTTTTCTATATATATATATTGACCATGCGAACCCTGCGCTGACGGATATTTTGCTGGCTTTTTGCAATTTATTTTTCTCTCTGATCTTTCGATTTTCTAAGAACTATATAAAAAAAATACTAAAATACTAATTTGCACTTGACTTGAAACTACTTACATTTTGAAATACTAGGTTTCTTTTAGCGGTCGGCCGGTGGCACTTTTTTTACTTTTTTTTTTTGTAATTACGTTTTCTTGTGCAGGCTTCTGTGGTCTAGGGTGGATCTTATTGAAAAGAAAGTAACTGCCGACGGCTTTTACCAAAGAACCCTAACTCTACCTATCGTTTACTCAGATATACAAACTTTCCAGCCTTTGTCTTTTAAAATCTCATTTCACACAAACATAATTCGCATTATAAAAATTAATCTTATCATAGCGCGTTAATCGTTTTATGTGGGTGTGAACATTTGTGGGTGTAATTTACGCACTTGTTGCAAACAACTTCGGGTGCAAATCGGATTCATAAATGTCATGACACACGATTGCATCCAAATTGTCTCATGCGACAGAGGTACACTTCCCCAACCATCGCAACATTCCCCCTTGACATATAGGCAAAGCGCTGACCATGCAGAAATTATGGCTAACTGCTGACAATCACTCAATTTGTGATTAGGTGTCATAATTTCTCTCCTCCTAATAAAAAAGGAAGACCCTACCTTCTTGTCGCTCAATTGTATAGGTAGGAACGAGATAATCATAATCTTGAACAGATTGTTTACAAATTGTCAACAAAACAAATTATCCTAATGCAGTTGAGTTGTCGTCGTCGTCGTCGGTTGCGTCCTCGTTAATGGTGGGTAGTTTGGAATATTTTTCTTTTAAAATATTTTAAATAAAACCCATTCGGTTACACATATTTTTCAAAAACACTAAATTAAAAAAAAAACTAACTGACAAAAACAAAACAAAACAACTTAATTAAATAAAATTCTCTATTTCATGAGTTTTTTCTAATTCCAATTGTATTTATTTCATTAGCAAAAATAACTTACATAAATATATATGTACCTTAAAACGTTATTGCTGTTGTTATTTTATTTTATTAGATAAATGGAAGGGTGGTAGGTACTGTGTAAGTTTTAGCCAAAATCGAGGTAAGAAAATTGAAAAGAAATAAATTAAATAAGATTATTTTTAATCTTGCGTTAACTGTTTTTCTGTTATTTTAATACTATAACTACCACTAACTCGAAAAAGAACATTCAACTCAAGTGAATAAAAACCTGGTTCGAAGATCCGACCCTTACCCAACTCAAGCTCTTGATTCTGCTCGGTAACCTGAAGTGTATTTCCGTTTACGTAAAATGCGTTCTTACTTTGAGTAACATCCACCGTATATTGAATCCGATGAATAAGCTGCGGAGGGAACCAAACTCAATTTTGACATTTCGCTTCAGTAAAAATGTCAATATTGAGACTCATTCCCTCCGCAGCCCATCCATCAGATTCTGTAATCGGTGTTTATGAACACAGAGAAGCTATAATTAGGCACTCCAATGGCTTCTTTGTGTCCAGTAATAGGTTATAACTCCATATTTATACTAAAATCTAGATATCAGAGAACACCACCCGATACCATACACCTCAAAATTCAATACTTCCAATCCTAAGCTTCCCAAAAGATTAACTTAACTTTTTACATTCTTTTGAAATTAGGAGTTAAATAGAACTTCGAACTTATTTTTAACCTGCATTTTAAGACCTGTAAATTCTATTTTTAAAATAGAATTTACTACTAAATAAACAAATACTGTATACAAGTTTAGGTAAAGGTACAAGAGTAAAGACCGGCACAATAAGCAGTTCGTCTTTATTAAAAGACAAACTGTACTGTATATATATATACAACTTACAAAAAGGAATGTTTTCATTCAAAACATTAAATACAAATTCACTAAGACCCTCAGCAACAGCTCACTGTCGCCCATTTTGGAAACTGTCCGCCACAACTGCGGACAATTAACCCCCTTAATTAATTTTTAAAAAATCGGATATAATTTCCTGTTATTTTTTCTAAGCACAAACACCACAATATTGAATGTCCGATTAATAGAACTCAAGATATAACCATTTTACGTAAACGTTATCATCCTTTTTTTGATTTTCAGCAAAATTAAAAATCAACAAATAAAGGCTCCACAAAAACGCAAATAAGGTTTGCTTAAAACGGTTATGTTATGGGTCCTATTTTTCGGATCACCAAGATAAAAGTCTTGAGACTTAGGGAAAATGACAGAGCATCACGTCCAATTTTTCAAAAGTGCATTGAAGTGTTAATGACCCTACCATATAAAAAGAAAACCAAGCGGGTTTTAACCCCCACCCCCGCCAAAGGCTGAGAAAAAACCTGCCAGACTTTTGTATTCGATATCACGACACATGTACCAATAATCCTTCATACTCCGATTTTGGTTATACCTCCACTCCCAAAATTTGATCTATAATGGCACAGCCACGAGATGCAGGAACCTATACCTGGCTCTTCCCGATAAAGCAGTTAACAAGCCCAAATAAACTGTTGAATACGTCGGAGTTATCTTATTCGAAGGATTCAATGTAACTAACACGCCAAATTCTCTCCTGCGTCCTTTTATGAAATTAAGAGGCGGTCTCCAAGCCAGGACAAAACTTCTGCTTTACAAGCAACTCATTTCCCCAATATTAACATATTGCTTCCTTATATGCTATACAACAATAAGCTCCACGTATATGCAAAAACTGCAATTGTTAGAGCGAAAAGCTCTCCGTCACTGCAAATCTTTTCATTGAAACCCAACTCCAACCGCTAGGTAATATAGCAATGAAAGGGAAAGGCTTTGCGAAGCTCAAGAATTGTCCCGATTGACAAATACATTATCTAAGATTCTGAGAAAGATGCCAACCCATCCCAGCCCTTTTATTAATTTACTTACAGACGACCGATATCGCCAGGTATCCTTGATGGATCCAGCTTTTGGAATAGCTATGGGAGATAGCTTTGGGTACTTCTACGATGCTGCAGGATCGAAGCACAACAGAAGTGGAAGCCACCAAGCAACCAAACCAACCAACAACCGACACGGAACTAAAAATCTTTCAGCATTATCATCACCACACCCATCAACGAAAGTCAGCACTGCTCAAGCCGACCCTATATTTAAGTAAAACTTACTCTTAGACTTAAGAAACTTTGTAATACAACAATGTAAAAACTAAATGTAACCAACTTAACCAAGCAGAGCCCCTATTATGTGCTCGCATATTAAAATAGCCAATGTAACAACCTTCTGAGCATAAATAAAAATATGGTATGTATGTTGGATGCACATCTTGATTAAATCACCCCTGTCAAAACTGGAAACTGAAATCGAGATCAGAAAGGAAAAAGGAATTGAGACCAGACGGCTTGCCGAATTTAGTTCTACTTTTTTAAAACTTCGGAAAGTTACATACATTCACATGTTAATCTTTTTAATATCCTCGCGCTCCCATACGCATATTAAAGGCTTTCGAAACCAACCCGAAACATTCCGAACGACAACAAAACTTTCGTTTTCGTTGTAGCTTTGCTAGCGATTTCGCATTGCGCCCTCCTCCTGTTTATCGACGTGTGAATTATTTTTGACAGGCGAAACTTTTCGTTGTCGTCCGAACGTTTCGTGTTGGCTTGTTAGAACCTAAATAATTATTAAAAACTTTGAGATGGAAAGAACAATTTTTTGCTGGTTGGTTGAAGGTTGCATTTTCATAGGAATTACATTAATTTGGATGTTTCTTTTTCTTCTCTTTTATTGCGGATCCAACACAACAAAAAATATAGGTTGACTGACAGGTTCAAATACAACTGAAAATAAATTGATAGGTGAAAAAAAAATGTCAATCGAATATTTCACTTTAATTTTGTTTTTTATAATTTATTCGTAGTAGCCTTAGAAATTTTATTTTTCTATATAAGCTACGAAAATTAAAAAAAATATTCATTACGAAAAAAAAAATTGAGCGAGCAACATCGAGAGCTGATTAAGCAAATTTTTTAAGAAAAAGACCTAAATAAAATACAAGCAAATCCCATAAACACATAACATAAACACTAACCATAAACAAACATCATTACGTATAGGTAATAAATAAAATATTTAATTTGGTTTAGTTAAGTTAATTTAAGTTAAGATTTAATTCTTTCTTTTAATTATTAAATATTCAGCCTTATTACATGGCCCATCATACAACGAATCCCCAAAAAAAACTATCATAGCTTCCGCCGTAGCAGAAATTCTATCAAAATATTTCTGCTAGGACCGAAGCTATGATACGATATTTTCGGGATTTCACCACGGGGCCTGTGATAAGGCTGATTAATAAGAAAAAGAAATGCATGAACATTTTAAATTAATTTCAAATCCCATAAATTCTGAAGCTTTTTTCAATTTTTTTAGATACATAATTGAAAATACAAAAATAAAAGAATTACAAGACAAGACCATGAATTTCAGTAATTATACGATAATTTTATTTAACATGTATGTATGTCAAGCCTTACCCATTTTTATTTTTAGATTTTCAATTAGGAACAAATGTAAGAATGGCGACGAGATTCATGGGATTAGGTAAATAATAGAAATTATTAATAATCAATGCATGCTCAAACTTTCATTTTTCAGATTATTCTGCAATTGAAATCGCATTCAACGATGAATACGATGACAAAATCCAGGAAGATATCCTGGTTACAACCACCAAAAACATCGACGGCACAATCATCGAAACGAAAACGGCAAAAAGAGTTACATTTTTCGATGATTTTATCGTCGATGTAACCAATAAACTTCTCGACGATGTTTTAGACGATATCGCGAATCTTGAAAAAATTTCTACTGCAAATCTCATGAAAACTTCTTCAGCCAGAGAAAGCTTCTGGCATTCAAAATTTTTTTGTTGGACGCGATTATTTAGATTTTCTTCCGCGTTGATTCCACATTTTTAATTTTGTTTTATATCTTGATTGTTTTTTTTTTCTTCAATAGATAATTTTCTTACAATTTGAATGACATATTTTTCAAAAACACTAAATTAAAAAAAAAAAACTAACTGACAAAAACAAAACAAAACAACTTAATTAAATAAAATTCTCTATTTCATGAGTTTTTTCTAATTCCAATTGTATTTATTTCATTAGCAAAAATAACTTACATAAATATATATGTACCTTAAAACGTTATTGCTGTTGTTATTTTATTTTATTAGATAAATGGAAGGGTGGTAGGTACTGTGTAAGTTTTAGCCAAAATCGAGGTAAGAAAATTGAAAAGAAATAAATTAAATAAGATTATTTTCAATCTTGCGTTAACTGTTTTTCTGTTATTTTAATACTATAACTACCACTAACTCGAAAAAGAACATTCAACTCAAGTGAATAAAAACCTGGTTCGAAGATCCGACCCTTACCCAACTCAAGCTCTTGATTCTGCTCGGTAACCTGAAGTGTATTTCCGTTTACGTAAAATGCGTTCTTACTTTGAGTAACATCCACCGTATATTGAATCCGATGAATAAGCTGCGGAGGGAACCAAACTCAATTTTGACATTTCGCTTCAGTAAAAATGTCAATATTGAGACTCATTCCCTCCGCAGCCCATCCATCGGATTCTGTAATCGGTGTTTATGAACACAGAGAAGCTATAATTAGGCACTCCAATGGCTTCTTTGTGTCCAGTAATAGGTTATAACTCCATATTTATACTAAAATCTAGATATCAGAGAACACCACCCGATACCATACACCTCAAAATTCAATACTTCCAATCCTAAGCTTCCCAAAAGATTAACTTAACTTTTTACATTCTTTTGAAATTAGGAGTTAAATAGAACTTCGAACTTATTTTTAACCTGCATTTTAAGACCTGTAAATTCTATTTTTAAAATAGAATTTACTACTAAATAAACAAATACTGTATACAAGTTTAGGTAAAGGTACAAGAGTAAAGACCGGCACAATAAGCAGTTCGTCTTTATTAAAAGACAAACTGTACTGTATATATATATACAACTTACAAAAAGGAATGTTTTCATTCAAAACATTAAATACAAATTCACTAAGACCCTCAGCAACAGCTCACTGTCGCCCATTTTGGAAACTGTCCGCCACAACTGCGGACAATTAACCCCCTTAATTAATTTTTAAAAAATCGGATATAATTTCCTGTTATTTTTTCTAAGCACAAACACCACAATATTGAATGTCCGATTAATAGAACTCAAGATATAACCATTTTACGTAAACGTTATCATCCTTTTTTTGATTTTCAGCAAAATTAAAAATCAACAAATAAAGGCTCCACAAAAACGCAAATAAGGTTTGCTTAAAACGGTTATGTTATGGGTCCTATTTTTCGGATCACCAAGATAAAAGTCTTGAGACTTAGGGAAAATGACAGAGCATCACGTCCAATTTTTCAAAAGTGCATTGAAGTGTTAATGACCCTACCATATAAAAAGAAAACCAAGCGGGTTTTAACCCCCACCCCCGCCAAAGGCTGAGAAAAAACCTGCCAGACTTTTGTATTCGATATCACGACACATGTACCAATAATCCTTCATACTCCGATTTTGGTTATACCTCCACTCCCAAAATTTGATCTATAATGGCACAGCCACGAGATGCAGGAACCTATACCTGGCTCTTCCCGATAAAGCAGTTAACAAGCCCAAATAAACTGTTGAATACGTCGGAGTTATCTTATTCGAAGGATTCAATGTAACTAACACGCCAAATTCTCTCCTGCGTCCTTTTATGAAATTAAGAGGCGGTCTCCAAGCCAGGACAAAACTTCTGCTTTACAAGCAACTCATTTCCCCAATATTAACATATTGCTTCCTTATATGCTATACAACAATAAGCTCCACGTATATGCAAAAACTGCAATTGTTAGAGCGAAAAGCTCTCCGTCACTGCAAATCTTTTCATTGAAACCCAACTCCAACCGCTAGGTAATATAGCAATGAAAGGGAAAGGCTTTGCGAAGCTCAAGAATTGTCCCGATTGACAAATACATTATCTAAGATTCTGAGAAAGATGCCAACCCATCCCAGCCCTTTTATTAATTTACTTACAGACGACCGATATCGCCAGGTATCCTTGATGGATCCAGCTTTTGGAATAGCTATGGGAGATAGCTTTGGGTACTTCTACGATGCTGCAGGATCGAAGCACAACAGAAGTGGAAGCCACCAAGCAACCAAACCAACCAACAACCGACACGGAACTAAAAATCTTTCAGCATTATCATCACCACACCCATCAACGAAAGTCAGCACTGCTCAAGCCGACCCTATATTTAAGTAAAACTTACTCTTAGACTTAAGAAACTTTGTAATACAACAATGTAAAAACTAAATGTAACCAACTTAACCAAGCAGAGCCCCTATTATGTGCTCGCATATTAAAATAGCCAATGTAACAACCTTCTGAGCATAAATAAAAATATGGTATGTATGTTGGATGCACATCTTGATTAAATCACCCCTGTCAAAACTGGAAACTGAAATCGAGATCAGAAAGGAAAAAGGAATTGAGACCAGACGGCTTGCCGAATTTAGTTCTACTTTTTTAAAACTTCGGAAAGTTACATACATTCACATGTTAATCTTTTTAATATCCTCGCGCTCCCATACGCATATTAAAGGCTTTCGAAACCAACCCGAAACATTCCGAACGACAACAAAACTTTCGTTTTCGTTGTAGCTTTGCTAGCGATTTCGCATTGCGCCCTCCTCTTGTTTATCGACGTGTGAATTATTTTTGACAGGCGAAACTTTTCGTTGTCGTCCGAACGTTTCGTGTTGGCTTGTTAGAACCTAAATAATTATTAAAAACTTTGAGATGGAAAGAACAATTTTTTGCTGGTTGGTTGAAGGTTGCATTTTCATAGGAATTACATTAATTTGGATGTTTCTTTTTCTTCTCTTTTATTGCGGATCCAACACAACAAAAAATATAGGTTGACTGACAGGTTCAAATACAACTGAAAATAAATTGATAGGTGAAAAAAAAATGTCAATCGAATATTTCACTTTAATTTTGTTTTTTATAATTTATTCGTAGTAGCCTTAGAAATTTTATTTTTCTATATAAGCTACGAAAATTAAAAAAAATATTCATTACGAAAAAAAAAATTGAGCGAGCAACATCGAGAGCTGATTAAGCAAATTTTTTAAGAAAAAGACCTAAATAAAATACAAGCAAATCCCATAAACACATAACATAAACACTAACCATAAACAAACATCATTACGTATAGGTAATAAATAAAATATTTAATTTGGTTTAGTTAAGTTAATTTAAGTTAAGATTTAATTCTTTCTTTTAATTATTAAATATTCAGCCTTATTACATGGCCCATCATACAACGAATCCCCAAAAAAAACTATCATAGCTTCCGCCGTAGCAGAAATTCTATCAAAATATTTCTGCTAGGACCGAAGCTATGATACGATATTTTCGGGATTTCACCACGGGGCCTGTGATAAGGCTGATTAATAAGAAAAAGAAATGCATGAACATTTTAAATTAATTTCAAATCCCATAAATTCTGAAGCTTTTTTCAATTTTTTTAGATACATAATTGAAAATACAAAAATAAAAGAATTACAAGACAAGACCATGAATTTCAGTAATTATACGATAATTTTATTTAACATGTATGTATGTCAAGCCTTACCCATTTTTATTTTTAGATTTTCAATTAGGAACAAATGTAAGAATGGCGACGAGATTCATGGGATTAGGTAAATAATAGAAATTATTAATAATCAATGCATGCTCAAGCTTTCATTTTTCAGATTATTCTGCAATTGAAATCGCATTCAACGATGAATACGATGACAAAATCCAGGAAGATATCCTGGTTACAACCACCAAAAACATCGACGGCACAATCATCGAAACGAAAACGGCAAAAAGAGTTACATTTTTCGATGATTTTATCGTCGATGTAACCAATAAACTTCTCGACGATGTTTTAGACGATATCGCGAATCTTGAAAAAATTTCTACTGCAAATCTCATGAAAACTTCTTCAGCCAGAGAAAGCTTCTGGCATTCAAAATTTTTTTGTTGGACGCGATTATTTAGATTTTCTTCCGCGTTGATTCCACATTTTTAATTTTGTTTTATATCTTGATTGTTTTTTTTTTCTTCAATAGATAATTTTCTTACAATTTGAATGACATATTTTTCAAAAACACTAAATTAAAAAAAAAAACTAACTGACAAAAACAAAACAAAACAACTTAATTAAATAAAATTCTCTATTTCATGAGTTTTTTCTAATTCCAATTGTATTTATTTCATTAGCAAAAATAACTTACATAAATATATATGTACCTTAAAACGTTATTGCTGTTGTTATTTTATTTTATTAGATAAATGGAAGGGTGGTAGGTACTGTGTAAGTTTTAGCCAAAATCGAGGTAAGAAAATTGAAAAGAAATAAATTAAATAAGATTATTTTCAATCTTGCGTTAACTGTTTTTCTGTTATTTTAATACTATAACTACCACTAACTCGAAAAAGAACATTCAACTCAAGTGAATAAAAACCTGGTTCGAAGATCCGACCCTTACCCAACTCAAGCTCTTGATTCTGCTCGGTAACCTGAAGTGTATTTCCGTTTACGTAAAATGCGTTCTTACTTTGAGTAACATCCACCGTATATTGAATCCGATGAATAAGCTGCGGAGGGAACCAAACTCAATTTTGACATTTCGCTTCAGTAAAAATGTCAATATTGAGACTCATTCCCTCCGCAGCCCATCCATCGGATTCTGTAATCGGTGTTTATGAACACAGAGAAGCTATAATTAGGCACTCCAATGGCTTCTTTGTGTCCAGTAATAGGTTATAACTCCATATTTATACTAAAATCTAGATATCAGAGAACACCACCCGATACCATACACCTCAAAATTCAATACTTCCAATCCTAAGCTTCCCAAAAGATTAACTTAACTTTTTACATTCTTTTGAAATTAGGAGTTAAATAGAACTTCGAACTTATTTTTAACCTGCATTTTAAGACCTGTAAATTCTATTTTTAAAATAGAATTTACTACTAAATAAACAAATACTGTATACAAGTTTAGGTAAAGGTACAAGAGTAAAGACCGGCACAATAAGCAGTTCGTCTTTATTAAAAGACAAACTGTACTGTATATATATATACAACTTACAAAAAGGAATGTTTTCATTCAAAACATTAAATACAAATTCACTAAGACCCTCAGCAACAGCTCACTGTCGCCCATTTTGGAAACTGTCCGCCACAACTGCGGACAATTAACCCCCTTAAGTAATTTTTAAAAAATCGGATATAATTTCCTGTTATTTTTTCTAAGCACAAACACCACAATATTGAATGTCCGATTAATAGAACTCAAGATATAACCATTTTACGTAAATGTTATCATCCTTTTTTTGATTTTCAGCAAAATTAAAAATCAACAAATAAAGGCTCCACAAAAACGCAAATAAGGTTTGCTTAAAACGGTTATGTTATGGGTCCTATTTTTCGGATCACCAAGATAAAAGTCTTGAGACTTAGGGAAAATGACAGAGCATCACGTCCAATTTTTCAAAAGTGCATTGAAGTGTTAATGACCCTACCATATAAAAAGAAAACCAAGCGGGTTTTAACCCCCACCCCCGCCAAAGGCTGAGAAAAAACCTGCCAGACTTTTGTATTCGATATCACGACACATGTACCAATAATCCTTCATACTCCGATTTTGGTTATACCTCACTCCCAAAATTTGATCTATAATGGCACAGCCACGAGATGCAGGAACCTATACCTGGCTCTTCCCGATAAAGCAGTTAACAAGCCCAAATAAACTGTTGAATACGTCGGAGTTATCTTATTCGAAGGATTCAATGTAACTAACACGCCAAATTCTCTCCTGCGTCCTTTTATGAAATTAAGAGGCGGTCTCCAAGCCAGGACAAAACTTCTGCTTTACAAGCAACTCATTTCCCCAATATTAACATATTGCTTCCTTATATGCTATACAACAATAAGCTCCACGTATATGCAAAAACTGCAATTGTTAGAGCGAAAAGCTCTCCGTCACTGCAAATCTTTTCATTGAAACCCAACTCCAACCGCTAGGTAATATAGCAATGAAAGGGAAAGGCTTTGCGAAGCTCAAGAATTGTCCCGATTGACAAATACATTATCTAAGATTCTGAGAAAGATGCCAACCCATCCCAGCCCTTTTATTAATTTACTTACAGACGACCGATATCGCCAGGTATCCTTGATGGATCCAGCTTTTGGAATAGCTATGGGAGATAGCTTTGGGTACTTCTACGATGCTGCAGGATCGCAGCACAACAGAAGTTGAAGCCACCAAGCAACCAAACCAACCAACAACCGACATGGAACTAAAAATCTTTCAGCATTATCATCACCACACCCATCAACGAAAGTCAGCAATGCTCAAGCCGACCCTATATTTAAGTAAAACTTACTCTTAGACTTAAGAAACTTTGTAATACAACAATGTAAAAACTAAATGTAACCAACTTAACCAAGCAGAGCCCCTATTATGTGCTCGCATATTAAAATAAATAAATAATTGTAAATAGATAGTACCTAACTAGCCAATGTAACAACCTTCTGAGCATAAATAAAAATATGGTATGTATGTTGGATGCACATCTTGATTAAATCACCCCTGTCAAAACTGGAAACTGAAATCGAGATCAGAAAGGAAAAAGGAATTGAGACCAGACGGCTTGCCGAATTTAGTTCTACTTTTTTAAAACTTCGGAAAGTTACATACATTCACATGTTAATCTTTTTAATATCCTCGCGCTCCCATACGCATATTAAAGGCTTTCGAAACCAACCCGAAACATTCCGAACGACAACAAAACTTTCGTTTTCGTTGTAGCTTTGCTAGCGATTTCGCATTGCGCCCTCCTCCTGTTTATCGACGTGTGAATTATTTTTGACAGGCGAAACTTTTCGTTGTCGTCCGAACGTTTCGTGTTGGCTTGTTAGAACCTAAATAATTATTAAAAACTTTGAGATGGAAAGAACAATTTTTTGCTGGTTGGTTGAAGGTTGCATTTTCATAGGAATTACATTAATTTGGATGTTTCTTTTTCTTCTCTTTTATTGCGGATCCAACACAACAAAAAATATAGGTTGACTGACAGGTTCAAATACAACTGAAAATAAATTGATAGGTGAAAAAAAAATGTCAATCGAATATTTCACTTTAATTTTGTTTTTTATAATTTATTCGTAGTAGCCTTAGAAATTTTATTTTTCTATATAAGCTACGAAAATTAAAAAAAATATTCATTACGAAAAAAAAAATTGAGCGAGCAACATCGAGAGCTGATTAAGCAAATTTTTTAAGAAAAAGACCTAAATAAAATACAAGCAAATCCCATAAACACATAACATAAACACTAACCATAAACAAACATCATTACGTATAGGTAATAAATAAAATATTTAATTTGGTTTAGTTAAGTTAATTTAAGTTAAGATTTAATTCTTTCTTTTAATTATTAAATATTCAGCCTTATTACATGGCCCATCATACAACGAATCCCCAAAAAAAACTATCATAGCTTCCGCCGTAGCAGAAATTCTATCAAAATATTTCTGCTAGGACCGAAGCTATGATACGATATTTTCGGGATTTCACCACGGGGCCTGTGATAAGGCTGATTAATAAGAAAAAGAAATGCATGAACATTTTAAATTAATTTCAAATCCCATAAATTCTGAAGCTTTTTTCAATTTTTTTAGATACATAATTGAAAATACAAAAATAAAAGAATTACAAGACAAGACCATGAATTTCAGTAATTATACGATAATTTTATTTAACATGTATGTATGTCAAGCCTTACCCATTTTTATTTTTAGATTTTCAATTAGGAACAAATGTAAGAATGGCGACGAGATTCATGGGATTAGGTAAATAATAGAAATTATTAATAATCAATGCATGCTCAAGCTTTCATTTTTCAGATTATTCTGCAATTGAAATCGCATTCAACGATGAATACGATGACAAAATCCAGGAAGATATCCTGGTTACAACCACCAAAAACATCGACGGCACAATCATCGAAACGAAAACGGCAAAAAGAGTTACATTTTTCGATGATTTTATCGTCGATGTAACCAATAAACTTCTCGACGATGTTTTAGACGATATCGCGAATCTTGAAAAAATTTCTACTGCAAATCTCATGAAAACTTCTTCAGCCAGAGAAAGCTTCTGGCATTCAAAATTTTTTTGTTGGACGCGATTATTTAGATTTTCTTCCGCGTTGATTCCACATTTTTAATTTTGTTTTATATCTTGATTGTTTTTTTTTTCTTCAATAGATAATTTTCTTACAATTTGAATGACATATTTTTCAAAAACACTAAATTAAAAAAAAAAAACTAACTGACAAAAACAAAACAAAACAACTTAATTAAATAAAATTCTCTATTTCATGAGTTTTTTCTAATTCCAATTGTATTTATTTCATTAGCAAAAATAACTTACATAAATATATATGTACCTTAAAACGTTATTGCTGTTGTTATTTTATTTTATTAGATAAATGGAAGGGTGGTAGGTACTGTGTAAGTTTTAGCCAAAATCGAGGTAAGAAAATTGAAAAGAAATAAATTAAATAAGATTATTTTCAATCTTGCGTTAACTGTTTTTCTGTTATTTTAATACTATAACTACCACTAACTCGAAAAAGAACATTCAACTCAAGTGAATAAAAACCTGGTTCGAAGATCCGACCCTTACCCAACTCAAGCTCTTGATTCTGCTCGGTAACCTGAAGTGTATTTCCGTTTACGTAAAATGCGTTCTTACTTTGAGTAACATCCACCGTATATTGAATCCGATGAATAAGCTGCGGAGGGAACCAAACTCAATTTTGACATTTCGCTTCAGTAAAAATGTCAATATTGAGACTCATTCCCTCCGCAGCCCATCCATCGGATTCTGTAATCGGTGTTTATGAACACAGAGAAGCTATAATTAGGCACTCCAATGGCTTCTTTGTGTCCAGTAATAGGTTATAACTCCATATTTATACTAAAATCTAGATATCAGAGAACACCACCCGATACCATACACCTCAAAATTCAATACTTCCAATCCTTAGCTTCCCAAAAGATTAACTTAACTTTTTACATTCTTTTGAAATTAGGAGTTAAATAGAACTTCGAACTTATTTTTAACCTGCATTTTAAGACCTGTAAATTCTATTTTTAAAATAGAATTTACTACTAAATAAACAAATACTGTATACAAGTTTAGGTAAAGGTACAAGAGTAAAGACCGGCACAATAAGCAGTTCGTCTTTATTAAAAGACAAACTGTACTGTATATATATATACAACTTACAAAAAGGAATGTTTTCATTCAAAACATTAAATACAAATTCACTAAGACCCTCAGCAACAGCTCACTGTCGCCCATTTTGGAAACTGTCCGCCACAACTGCGGACAATTAACCCCCTTAATAAATTTTTAAAAAATCGGATATAATTTCCTGTTATTTTTTCTAAGCACAAACACCACAATATTGAATGTCCGATTAATAGAACTCAAGATATAACCATTTTACGTAAACGTTATCATCCTTTTTTTGATTTTCAGCAAAATTAAAAATCAACAAATAAAGGCTCCACAAAAACGCAAATAAGGTTTGCTTAAAACGGTTATGTTATGGGTCCTATTTTTCGGATCACCAAGATAAAAGTCTTGAGACTTAGGGAAAATGACAGAGCATCACGTCCAATTTTTCAAAAGTGCATTGAAGTGTTAATGACCCTACCATATAAAAAGAAAACCAAGCGGGTTTTAACCCCCACCCCCGCCAAAGGCTGAGAAAAAACCTGCCAGACTTTTGTATTCGATATCACGACACATGTACCAATAATCCTTCATACTCCGATTTTGGTTATACCTCCACTCCCAAAATTTGATCTATAATGGCACAGCCACGAGATGCAGGAACCTATACCTGGCTCTTCCCGATAAAGCAGTTAACAAGCCCAAATAAACTGTTGAATACGTCGGAGTTATCTTATTCGAAGGATTCAATGTAACTAACACGCCAAATTCTCTCCTGCGTCCTTTTATGAAATTAAGAGGCGGTCTCCAAGCCAGGACAAAACTTCTGCTTTACAAGCAACTCATTTCCCCAATATTAACATATTGCTTCCTTATATGCTATACAACAATAAGCTCCACGTATATGCAAAAACTGCAATTGTTAGAGCGAAAAGCTCTCCGTCACTGCAAATCTTTTCATTGAAACCCAACTCCAACCGCTAGGTAATATAGCAATGAAAGGGAAAGGCTTTGCGAAGCTCAAGAATTGTCCCGATTGACAAATACATTATCTAAGATTCTGAGAAAGATGCCAACCCATCCCAGCCCTTTTATTAATTTACTTACAGACGACCGATATCGCCAGGTATCCTTGATGGATCCAGCTTTTGGAATAGCTATGGGAGATAGCTTTGGGTACTTCTACGATGCTGCAGGATCGCAGCACAACAGAAGTTGAAGCCACCAAGCAACCAAACCAACCAACAACCTACATGGAACTAAAAATCTTTCAGCATTATCATCACCACACCCATCAACGAAAGTCAGCAATGCTCAAGCCGACCCTATATTTAAGTAAAACTTACTCTTAGACTTAAGAAACTTTGTAATACAACAATGTAAAAACTAAATGTAACCAACTTAACCAAGCAGAGCCCCTATTATGTGCTCGCATATTAAAATAAATAAATAATTGTAAATAGATAGTACCTAACTAGCCAATGTAACAACCTTCTGAGCATAAATAAAAATATGGTATGTATGTTGGATGCACATCTTGATTAAATCACCCCTGTCAAAACTGGAAACTGAAATCGAGATCAGAAAGGAAAAAGGAATTGAGACCAGACGGCTTGCCGAATTTAGTTCTACTTTTTTAAAACTTCGGAAAGTTACATACATTCACATGTTAATCTTTTTAATATCCTCGCGCTCCCATACGCATATTAAAGGCTTTCGAAACCAACCCGAAACATTCCGAACGACAACAAAACTTTCGTTTTCGTTGTAGCTTTGCTAGCGATTTCGCATTGCGCCCTCCTCCTGTTTATCGATGTGTGAATTATTTTTGACAGGCGAAACTTTTCGTTGTCGTCCGAACGTTTCGTGTTGGCTTGTTAGAACCTAAATAATTATTAAAAACTTTGAGATGGAAAGAACAATTTTTTGCTGGTTGGTTGAAGGTTGCATTTTCATAGGAATTACATTAATTTGGATGTTTCTTTTTCTTCTCTTTTATTGCGGATCCAACACAACAAAAAATATAGGTTGACTGACAGGTTCAAATACAACTGAAAATAAATTGATAGGTGAAAAAAAAATGTCAATCGAATATTTCACTTTAATTTTGTTTTTTATAATTTATTCGTAGTAGCCTTAGAAATTTTATTTTTCTATATAAGCTACGAAAATTAAAAAAAATATTCATTACGAAAAAAAAAATTGAGCGAGCAACATCGAGAGCTGATTAAGCAAATTTTTTAAGAAAAAGACCTAAATAAAATACAAGCAAATCCCATAAACACATAACATAAACACTAACCATAAACAAACATCATTACGTATAGGTAATAAATAAAATATTTAATTTGGTTTAGTTAAGTTATTTTAAGTTAAGATTTAATTCTTTCTTTTAATTATTAAATATTCAGCCTTATTACATGGCCCATCATACAACGAATCCCCAAAAAAAACTATCATAGCTTCCGCCGTAGCAGAAATTCTATCAAAATATTTCTGCTAGGACCGAAGCTATGATACGATATTTTCGGGATTTCACCACGGGGCCTGTGATAAGGCTGATTAATAAGAAAAAGAAATGCATGAACATTTTAAATTAATTTCAAATCCCATAAATTCTGAAGCTTTTTTCAATTTTTTTAGATACATAATTGAAAATACAAAAATAAAAGAATTACAAGACAAGACCATGAATTTCAGTAATTATACGATAATTTTATTTAACATGTATGTATGTCAAGCCTTACCCATTTTTATTTTTAGATTTTCAATTAGGAACAAATGTAAGAATGGCGACGAGATTCATGGGATTAGGTAAATAATAGAAATTATTAATAATCAATGCATGCTCAAGCTTTCATTTTTCAGATTATTCTGCAATTGAAATCGCATTCAACGATGAATACGATGACAAAATCCAGGAAGATATCCTGGTTACAACCACCAAAAACATCGACGGCACAATCATCGAAACGAAAACGGCAAAAAGAGTTACATTTTTCGATGATTTTATCGTCGATGTAACCAATAAACTTCTCGACGATGTTTTAGACGATATCTCGAATCTTGAAAAAATTTCTACTGCAAATCTCATGAAAACTTCTTCAGCCAGAGAAAGCTTCTGGCATTCAAAATTTTTTTGTTGGACGCGATTATTTAGATTTTCTTCCGCGTTGATTCCACATTTTTAATTTTGTTTTATATCTTGATTGTTTTTTTTTTCTTCAATAGATAATTTTTTTACAATTTGAATGACATATTTTTCAAAAACACTAAATTAAAAAAAAAAGCTAACTGACAAAAACAAAACAAAACAACTTAATTAAATAAAATTCTCTATTTCATGAGTTTTTTCTAATTCCAATTGTATTTATTTCATTAGCAAAAATAACTTACATAAATATATATGTACCTTAAAACGTTATTGCTGTTGTTATTTTATTTTATTAGATAAATGGAAGGGTGGTAGGTACTGTGTAAGTTTTAGCCAAAATCGAGGTAAGAAAATTGAAAAGAAATAAATTAAATAAGATTATTTTCAATCTTGCGTTAACTGTTTTTCTGTTATTTTAATACTATAACTACCACTAACTCGAAAAAGAACATTCAACTCAAGTGAATAAAAACCTTTTATGAAATTAAGAGGCGGTCTCCAAGCCAGGACAAAACTTCTGCTTTACAAGCAACTCATTTCCCCAATATTAACATATTGCTTCCTTATATGCTATACAACAATAAGCTCCACGTATATGCAAAAACTGCAATTGTTAGAGCGAAAAGCTCTCCGTCACTGCAAATCTTTTCATTGAAACCCAACTCCAACCGCTAGGTAATATAGCAATGAAAGGGAAAGGCTTTGCGAAGCTCAAGAATTGTCCCGATTGACAAATACATTATCTAAGATTCTGAGAAAGATGCCAACCCATCCCAGCCCTTTTATTAATTTACTTACAGACGACCGATATCGCCAGGTATCCTTGATGGATCCAGCTTTTGGAATAGCTATGGGAGATAGCTTTGGGTACTTCTACGATGCTGCAGGATCGCAGCACAACAGAAGTTGAAGCCACCAAGCAACCAAACCAACCAACAACCTACATGGAACTAAAAATCTTTCAGCATTATCATCACCACACCCATCAACGAAAGTCAGCAATGCTCAAGCCGACCCTATATTTAAGTAAAACTTACTCTTAGACTTAAGAAACTTTGTAATACAACAATGTAAAAACTAAATGTAACCAACTTAACCAAGCAGAGCCCCTATTATGTGCTCGCATATTAAAATAAATAAATAATTGTAAATAGATAGTACCTAACTAGCCAATGTAACAACCTTCTGAGCATAAATAAAAATATGGTATGTATGTTGGATGCACATCTTGATTAAATCACCCCTGTCAAAACTGGAAACTGAAATCGAGATCAGAAAGGAAAAAGGAATTGAGACCAGACGGCTTGCCGAATTTAGTTCTACTTTTTTAAAACTTCGGAAAGTTACATACATTCACATGTTAATCTTTTTAATATCCTCGCGCTCCCATACGCATATTAAAGGCTTTCGAAACCAACCCGAAACATTCCGAACGACAACAAAACTTTCGTTTTCGTTGTAGCTTTGCTAGCGATTTCGCATTGCGCCCTCCTCCTGTTTATCGATGTGTGAATTATTTTTGACAGGCGAAACTTTTCGTTGTCGTCCGAACGTTTCGTGTTGGCTTGTTAGAACCTAAATAATTATTAAAAACTTTGAGATGGAAAGAACAATTTTTTGCTGGTTGGTTGAAGGTTGCATTTTCATAGGAATTACATTAATTTGGATGTTTCTTTTTCTTCTCTTTTATTGCGGATCCAACACAACAAAAAATATAGGTTGACTGACAGGTTCAAATACAACTGAAAATAAATTGATAGGTGAAAAAAAAATGTCAATCGAATATTTCACTTTAATTTTGTTTTTTATAATTTATTCGTAGTAGCCTTAGAAATTTTATTTTTCTATATAAGCTACGAAAATTAAAAAAAATATTCATTACGAAAAAAAAAATTGAGCGAGCAACATCGAGAGCTGATTAAGCAAATTTTTTAAGAAAAAGACCTAAATAAAATACAAGCAAATCCCATAAACACATAACATAAACACTAACCATAAACAAACATCATTACGTATAGGTAATAAATAAAATATTTAATTTGGTTTAGTTAAGTTATTTTAAGTTAAGATTTAATTCTTTCTTTTAATTATTAAATATTCAGCCTTATTACATGGCCCATCATACAACGAATCCCCAAAAAAAACTATCATAGCTTCCGCCGTAGCAGAAATTCTATCAAAATATTTCTGCTAGGACCGAAGCTATGATACGATATTTTCGGGATTTCACCACGGGGCCTGTGATAAGGCTGATTAATAAGAAAAAGAAATGCATGAACATTTTAAATTAATTTCAAATCCCATAAATTCTGAAGCTTTTTTCAATTTTTTTAGATACATAATTGAAAATACAAAAATAAAAGAATTACAAGACAAGACCATGAATTTCAGTAATTATACGATAATTTTATTTAACATGTATGTATGTCAAGCCTTACCCATTTTTATTTTTAGATTTTCAATTAGGAACAAATGTAAGAATGGCGACGAGATTCATGGGATTAGGTAAATAATAGAAATTATTAATAATCAATGCATGCTCAAGCTTTCATTTTTCAGATTATTCTGCAATTGAAATCGCATTCAACGATGAATACGATGACAAAATCCAGGAAGATATCCTGGTTACAACCACCAAAAACATCGACGGCACAATCATCGAAACGAAAACGGCAAAAAGAGTTACATTTTTCGATGATTTTATCGTCGATGTAACCAATAAACTTCTCGACGATGTTTTAGACGATATCTCGAATCTTGAAAAAATTTCTACTGCAAATCTCATGAAAACTTCTTCAGCCAGAGAAAGCTTCTGGCATTCAAAATTTTTTTGTTGGACGCGATTATTTAGATTTTCTTCCGCGTTGATTCCACATTTTTAATTTTGTTTTATATCTTGATTGTTTTTTTTTTCTTCAATAGATAATTTTTTTACAATTTGAATGACATATTTTTCAAAAACACTAAATTAAAAAAAAAGCTAACTGACAAAAACAAAACAAAACAACTTAATTAAATAAAATTCTCTATTTCATGAGTTTTTTCTAATTCCAATTGTATTTATTTCATTAGCAAAAATAACTTACATAAATATATATGTACCTTAAAACGTTATTGCTGTTGTTATTTTATTTTATTAGATAAATGGAAGGGTGGTAGGTACTGTGTAAGTTTTAGCCAAAATCGAGGTAAGAAAATTGAAAAGAAATAAATTAAATAAGATTATTTTCAATCTTGCGTTAACTGTTTTTCTGTTATTTTAATACTATAACTACCACTAACTCGAAAAAGAACATTCAACTCAAGTGAATAAAAACCTGGTTCGAAGATCCGACCCTTACCCAACTCAAGCTCTTGATTCTGCTCGGTAACCTGAAGTGTATTTCCGTTTACGTAAAATGCGTTCTTACTTTGAGTAACATCCACCGTATATTGAATCCGATGAATAAGCTGCGGAGGGAACCAAACTCAATTTTGACATTTCGCTTCAGTAAAAATGTCAATATTGAGACTCATTCCCTCCGCAGCCCATCCATCGGATTCTGTAATCGGTGTTTATGAACACAGAGAAGCTATAATTAGGCACTCCAATGGCTTCTTTGTGTCCAGTAATAGGTTATAACTCCATATTTATACTAAAATCTAGATATCAGAGAACACCACCCGATACCATACACCTCAAAATTCAATACTTCCAATCCTAAGCTTCCCAAAAGATTAACTTAACTTTTTACATTCTTTTGAAATTAGGAGTTAAATAGAACTTCGAACTTATTTTTAACCTGCATTTTAAGACCTGTAAATTCTATTTTTAAAATAGAATTTACTACTAAATAAACAAATACTGTATACAAGTTTAGGTAAAGGTACAAGAGTAAAGACCGGCACAATAAGCAGTTCGTCTTTATTAAAAGACAAACTGTACTGTATATATATATACAACTTACAAAAAGGAATGTTTTCATTCAAAACATTAAATACAAATTCACTAAGACCCTCAGCAACAGCTCACTGTCGCCCATTTTGGAAACTGTCCGCCACAACTGCGGACAATTAACCCCCTTAATTAATTTTTAAAAAATCGGATATAATTTCCTGTTATTTTTTCTAAGCACAAACACCACAATATTGAATGTCCGATTAATAGAACTCAAGATATAACCATTTTACGTAAACGTTATCATCCTTTTTTTGATTTTCAGCAAAATTAAAAATCAACAAATAAAGGCTCCACAAAAACGCAAATAAGGTTTGCTTAAAACGGTTATGTTATGGGTCCTATTTTTCGGATCACCAAGATAAAAGTCTTGAGACTTAGGGAAAATGACAGAGCATCACGTCCAATTTTTCAAAAGTGCATTGAAGTGTTAATGACCCTACCATATAAAAAGAAAACCAAGCGGGTTTTAACCCCCACCCCCGCCAAAGGCTGAGAAAAAACCTGCCAGACTTTTGTATTCGATATCACGACACATGTACCAATAATCCTTCATACTCCGATTTTGGTTATACCTCACTCCCAAAATTTGATCTATAATGGCACAGCCACGAGATGCAGGAACCTATACCTGGCTCTTCCCGATAAAGCAGTTAACAAGCCCAAATAAACTGTTGAATACGTCGGAGTTATCTTATTCGAAGGATTCAATGTAACTAACACGCCAAATTCTCTCCTGCGTCCTTTTATGAAATTAAGAGGCGGTCTCCAAGCCAGGACAAAACTTCTGCTTTACAAGCAACTCATTTCCCCAATATTAACATATTGCTTCCTTATATGCTATACAACAATAAGCTCCACGTATATGCAAAAACTGCAATTGTTAGAGCGAAAAGCTCTCCGTCACTGCAAATCTTTTCATTGAAACCCAACTCCAACCGCTAGGTAATATAGCAATGAAAGGGAAAGGCTTTGCGAAGCTCAAGAATTGTCCCGATTGACAAATACATTATCTAAGATTCTGAGAAAGATGCCAACCCATCCCAGCCCTTTTATTAATTTACTTACAGACGACCGATATCGCCAGGTATCCTTGATGGATCCAGCTTTTGGAATAGCTATGGGAGATAGCTTTGGGTACTTCTACGATGCTGCAGGATCGCAGCACAACAGAAGTTGAAGCCACCAAGCAACCAAACCAACCAACAACCGACATGGAACTAAAAATCTTTCAGCATTATCATCACCACACCCATCAACGAAAGTCAGCAATGCTCAAGCCGACCCTATATTTAAGTAAAACTTACTCTTAGACTTAAGAAACTTTGTAATACAACAATGTAAAAACTAAATGTAACCAACTTAACCAAGCAGAGCCCCTATTATGTGCTCGCATATTAAAATAAATAAATAATTGTAAATAGATAGTACCTAACTAGCCAATGTAACAACCTTCTGAGCATAAATAAAAATATGGTATGTATGTTGGATGCACATCTTGATTAAATCACCCCTGTCAAAACTGGAAACTGAAATCGAGATCAGAAAGGAAAAAGGAATTGAGACCAGACGGCTTGCCGAATTTAGTTCTACTTTTTTAAAACTTCGGAAAGTTACATACATTCACATGTTAATCTTTTTAATATCCTCGCGCTCCCATACGCATATTAAAGGCTTTCGAAACCAACCCGAAACATTCCGAACGACAACAAAACTTTCGTTTTCGTTGTAGCTTTGCTAGCGATTTCGCATTGCGCCCTCCTCCTGTTTATCGACGTGTGAATTATTTTTGACAGGCGAAACTTTTCGTTGTCGTCCGAACGTTTCGTGTTGGCTTGTTAGAACCTAAATAATTATTAAAAACTTTGAGATGGAAAGAACAATTTTTTGCTGGTTGGTTGAAGGTTGCATTTTCATAGGAATTACATTAATTTGGATGTTTCTTTTTCTTCTCTTTTATTGCGGATCCAACACAACAAAAAATATAGGTTGACTGACAGGTTCAAATACAACTGAAAATAAATTGATAGGTGAAAAAAAAATGTCAATCGAATATTTCACTTTAATTTTGTTTTTTATAATTTATTCGTAGTAGCCTTAGAAATTTTATTTTTCTATATAAGCTACGAAAATTAAAAAAAATATTCATTACGAAAAAAAAAATTGAGCGAGCAACATCGAGAGCTGATTAAGCAAATTTTTTAAGAAAAAGACCTAAATAAAATACAAGCAAATCCCATAAACACATAACATAAACACTAACCATAAACAAACATCATTACGTATAGGTAATAAATAAAATATTTAATTTGGTTTAGTTAAGTTAATTTAAGTTAAGATTTAATTCTTTCTTTTAATTATTAAATATTCAGCCTTATTACATGGCCCATCATACAACGAATCCCCAAAAAAAACTATCATAGCTTCCGCCGTAGCAGAAATTCTATCAAAATATTTCTGCTAGGACCGAAGCTATGATACGATATTTTCGGGATTTCACCACGGGGCCTGTGATAAGGCTGATTAATAAGAAAAAGAAATGCATGAACATTTTAAATTAATTTCAAATCCCATAAATTCTGAAGCTTTTTTCAATTTTTTTAGATACATAATTGAAAATACAAAAATAAAAGAATTACAAGACAAGACCATGAATTTCAGTAATTATACGATAATTTTATTTAACATGTATGTATGTCAAGCCTTACCCATTTTTATTTTTAGATTTTCAATTAGGAACAAATGTAAGAATGGCGACGAGATTCATGGGATTAGGTAAATAATAGAAATTATTAATAATCAATGCATGCTCAAGCTTTCATTTTTCAGATTATTCTGCAATTGAAATCGCATTCAACGATGAATACGATGACAAAATCCAGGAAGATATCCTGGTTACAACCACCAAAAACATCGACGGCACAATCATCGAAACGAAAACGGCAAAAAGAGTTACATTTTTCGATGATTTTATCGTCGATGTAACCAATAAACTTCTCGACGATGTTTTAGACGATATCTCGAATCTTGAAAAAATTTCTACTGCAAATCTCATGAAAACTTCTTCAGCCAGAGAAAGCTTCTGGCATTCAAAATTTTTTTGTTGGACGCGATTATTTAGATTTTCTTCCGCGTTGATTCCACATTTTTAATTTTGTTTTATATCTTGATTGTTTTTTTTTTTCTTCAATAGATAATTTTTTTACAATTTGAATGACATATTTTTCAAAAACACTAAATTAAAAAAAAAAACTAACTGACAAAAACAAAACAAAACAACTTAATTAAATAAAATTCTCTATTTCATGAGTTTTTTCTAGTTCCAATTGTATTTATTTCATTAGCAAAAATAACTTACATAAATATATATGTACCTTAAAACGTTATTGCTGTTGTTATTTTATTTTATTAGATAAATGGAAGGGTGGTAGGTACTGTGTAAGTTTTAGCCAAAATCGAGGTAAGAAAATTGAAAAGAAATAAATTAAATAAGATTATTTTCAATCTTGCGTTAACTGTTTTTCTGTTATTTTAATACTATAACTACCACTAACTCGAAAAAGAACATTCAACTCAAGTGAATAAAAACCTGGTTCGAAGATCCGACCCTTACCCAACTCAAGCTCTTGATTCTGCTCGGTAACCTGAAGTGTATTTCCGTTTACGTAAAATGCGTTCTTACTTTGAGTAACATCCACCGTATATTGAATCCGATGAATAAGCTGCGGAGGGAACCAAACTCAATTTTGACATTTCGCTTCAGTAAAAATGTCAATATTGAGACTCATTCCCTCCGCAGCCCATCCATCGGATTCTGTAATCGGTGTTTATGAACACAGAGAAGCTATAATTAGGCACTCCAATGGCTTCTTTGTGTCCAGTAATAGGTTATAACTCCATATTTATACTAAAATCTAGATATCAGAGAACACCACCCGATACCATACACCTCAAAATTCAATACTTCCAATCCTAAGCTTCCCAAAAGATTAACTTAACTTTTTACATTCTTTTGAAATTAGGAGTTAAATAGAACTTCGAACTTATTTTTAACCTGCATTTTAAGACCTGTAAATTCTATTTTTAAAATAGAATTTACTACTAAATAAACAAATACTGTATACAAGTTTAGGTAAAGGTACAAGAGTAAAGACCGGCACAATAAGCAGTTCGTCTTTATTAAAAGACAAACTGTACTGTATATATATATACAACTTACAAAAAGGAATGTTTTCATTCAAAACATTAAATACAAATTCACTAAGACCCTCAGCAACAGCTCACTGTCGCCCATTTTGGAAACTGTCCGCCACAACTGCGGACAATTAACCCCCTTAATTAATTTTTAAAAAATCGGATATAATTTCCTGTTATTTTTTCTAAGCACAAACACCACAATATTGAATGTCCGATTAATAGAACTCAAGATATAACCATTTTACGTAAACGTTATCATCCTTTTTTTGATTTTCAGCAAAATTAAAAATCAACAAATAAAGGCTCCACAAAAACGCAAATAAGGTTTGCTTAAAACGGTTATGTTATGGGTCCTATTTTTCGGATCACCAAGATAAAAGTCTTGAGACTTAGGGAAAATGACAGAGCATCACGTCCAATTTTTCAAAAGTGCATTGAAGTGTTAATGACCCTACCATATAAAAAGAAAACCAAGCGGGTTTTAACCCCCACCCCCGCCAAAGGCTGAGAAAAAACCTGCCAGACTTTTGTATTCGATATCACGACACATGTACCAATAATCCTTCATACTCCGATTTTGGTTATACCTCCACTCCCAAAATTTGATCTATAATGGCACAGCCACGAGATGCAGGAACCTATACCTGGCTCTTCCCGATAAAGCAGTTAACAAGCCCAAATAAACTGTTGAATACGTCGGAGTTATCTTATTCGAAGGATTCAATGTAACTAACACGCCAAATTCTCTCCTGCGTCCTTTTATGAAATTAAGAGGCGGTCTCCAAGCCAGGACAAAACTTCTGCTTTACAAGCAACTCATTTCCCCAATATTAACATATTGCTTCCTTATATGCTATACAACAATAAGCTCCACGTATATGCAAAAACTGCAATTGTTAGAGCGAAAAGCTCTCCGTCACTGCAAATCTTTTCATTGAAACCCAACTCCAACCGCTAGGTAATATAGCAATGAAAGGGAAAGGCTTTGCGAAGCTCAAGAATTGTCCCGATTGACAAATACATTATCTAAGATTCTGAGAAAGATGCCAACCCATCCCACCCCTTTTATTAATTTACTTACAGACGACCGATATCGCCAGGTATCCTTGATGGATCCAGCTTTTGGAATAGCTATGGGAGATAGCTTTGGGTACTTCTACGATGCTGCAGGATCGAAGCACAACAGAAGTTGAAGCCACCAAGCAACCAAACCAACCAACAACCGACACGGAACTAAAAATCTTTCAGCATTATCATCACCACACCCATCAACGAAAGTCAGCACTGCTCAAGCCGACCCTATATTTAAGTAAAACTTACTCTTAGACTTAAGAAACTTTGTAATACAACAATGTAAAAACTAAATGTAACCAACTTAACCAAGCAGAGCCCCTATTATGTGCTCGCATATTAAAATAGCCAATGTAACAACCTTCTGAGCATAAATAAAAATATGGTATGTATGTTGGATGCACATCTTGATTAAATCACCCCTGTCAAAACTGGAAACTGAAATCGAGATCAGAAAGGAAAAAGGAATTGAGACCAGACGGCTTGCCGAATTTAGTTCTACTTTTTTAAAACTTCGGAAAGTTACATACATTCACATGTTAATCTTTTTAATATCCTCGCGCTCCCATACGCATATTAAAGGCTTTCGAAACCAACCCGAAACATTCCGAACGACAACAAAACTTTCGTTTTCGTTGTAGCTTTGCTAGCGATTTCGCATTGCGCCCTCCTCCTGTTTATCGACGTGTGAATTATTTTTGACAGGCGAAACTTTTCGTTGTCGTCCGAACGTTTCGTGTTGGCTTGTTAGAACCTAAATAATTATTAAAAACTTTGAGATGGAAAGAACAATTTTTTGCTGGTTGGTTGAAGGTTGCATTTTCATAGGAATTACATTAATTTGGATGTTTCTTTTTCTTCTCTTTTATTGCGGATCCAACACAACAAAAAATATAGGTTGACTGACAGGTTCAAATACAACTGCAAATAAATTGATAGGTGAAAAAAAAATGTCAATCGAATATTTCACTTTAATTTTGTTTTTTATAATTTATTCGTAGTAGCCTTAGAAATTTTATTTTTCTATATAAGCTACGAAAATTAAAAAAAATATTCATTACGAAAAAAAAATTGAGCGAGCAACATCGAGAGCTGATTAAGCAAATTTTTTAAGAAAAAGACCTAAATAAAATACAAGCAAATCCCATAAACACATAACATAAACACTAACCATAAACAAACATCATTACGTATAGGTAATAAATAAAATATTTAATTTGGTTTAGTTAAGTTAATTTAAGTTAAGATTTAATTCTTTCTTTTAATTATTAAATATTCAGCCTTATTACATGGCCCATCATACAACGAATCCCCAAAAAAAACTATCATAGCTTCCGCCGTAGCAGAAATTCTATCAAAATATTTCTGCTAGGACCGAAGCTATGATACGATATTTTCGGGATTTCACCACGGGGCCTGTGATAAGGCTGATTAATAAGAAAAAGAAATGCATGAACATTTTAAATTAATTTCAAATCCCATAAATTCTGAAGCTTTTTTCAATTTTTTTAGATACATAATTGAAAATACAAAAATAAAAGAATTACAAGACAAGACCATGAATTTCAGTAATTATACGATAATTTTATTTAACATGTATGTATGTCAAGCCTTACCCATTTTTATTTTTAGATTTTCAATTAGGAACAAATGTAAGAATGGCGACGAGATTCATGGGATTAGGTAAATAATAGAAATTATTAATAATCAATGCATGCTCAAGCTTTCATTTTTCAGATTATTCTGCAATTGAAATCGCATTCAACGATGAATACGATGACAAAATCCAGGAAGATATCCTGGTTACAACCACCAAAAACATCGACGGCACAATCATCGAAACGAAAACGGCAAAAAGAGTTACATTTTTCGATGATTTTATCGTCGATGTAACCAATAAACTTCTCGACGATGTTTTAAGGGCCCTGGAGACGCTCGAACATGGTGCGAGTGAACATAGTTCGACTAAACTCCGCAGACACTGAAACCAAAGTACTCGAACTTCATTATTCTTAAGACTTACAGTAGGGAGCACAAATGAGTACATGTTTGTAGTTCGCGCACATATTGATGCATAAGAACAGAAATAATAAAGCAAATTGAAAAATTTTTTTTGCTCTGTATTTTATGCTCAATTCTCAAGAAAACGGTATATAATACATAACGGAAAGGAGTAAGTTCTAAGAAAAAAACAAATAAAACAAAAATAAGTCGCATGTACTCAATTTTGCACCAAGCGTTAATTAGCAAAAATATCGAAATTTGCTGTTAGATTTGCAAGTTTTTGGTTTGTTTATGACTTCCTTTATCTTTTGTAGTTTGAGATAATGTTTAATTGCGTATGGTAAGAACTTTCACCAGCGTATTTTAATAAATGAAATATATAATTATAAAAATTTCATTGCTCTTTAAGATTATGAGGAAACTATCACGACAGTTTGAGGACAGTATTGTTGTCATGACAAAGAGTGGCTTCTCGACACAAATGATAGCTAATAAGCTTAGAGAAGGCAATCGGTGGTCATTAAAGTCCAGAAAAGGCGAGCCATTGTTCCTAGAGCACAAGTCAAAGGCCGCACAAAAATTTTGACGGATGCGGACGCACCTCGCAGGATATTAGAAATGAAAGGGATCAAGTGTTTAACACCAAATCATGCTTCTTTAGCAATAAATAAGCCCGTTAGCCGAGAAACTGCAAGAAGAACCCTCAACGACATTGGTTATATCTCAGCGGTTAAAAAAACAAAAGCCTGCATTGTCAGTAAAAATGCTAAGGTGTGGTTAAAGTTCATCAGAAATCACAGAAATTGGACAGTAGGTAATTGGAAACGTGTAGTGTGGTCAGATGTCCTATTTCTGTGTTCTCTATCGAACTTTGACCACACCTTAGCATTTTTTCCGACAATGCAGGCTTTTGTTCTTTTAACCGCTGAGATATAACCAATGTCGTTGAGGGTTCTTCTTGCAGTTTCTCGGCTAACGGGCTTATTTATTGCTAAAGAAGCATGATTTGGTGTTAAACACTTGTTCCCTTTCATTTCTAATATCCTGCGAGGTGCGTCCGCATCCGTCAAAATTTTTGTGCGGCCTTTGACTTGTGCTCTAGAAACAATGGCTCGCCTTTTCTGGACTTTTATGACCACCGATTGCCTTCTCTAAGTTTATTAGCTATCATTTGTGTCAAGAAGCCACTCTTTGTCATGACAACAATACTGTCCTCAAACTGTCGTGATAGTTTCCTCATAATCTTAAAGAGCAATGAAATTTTTATAATTATATATTTCATTTATTAAAATACGCTGGTGAAAGTTCTAACCATACGCAATTAAACATTATCTCAAACTACAAAAGATAAAGGAAGTCATAAACAAACCAAAAACTTGCAAATCTAACAGCAAATTTCGATATTTTTGCTAATTAACGCTTGGTGCAAAATTGAGTACATGCGACTTATTTTTGTTTTATTTGTTTTTTTCTTAGAACTTGCTCCTTTCCGTTATGTATTATATACCGTTTTCTTGAGAATTGAACATAAAATACAGAGCAACAAAAATTTTTCTATTTGCTTTATTATTTCTGTTCTTATGCATCAATAAGTGCGCGAACTACAAACATGTACTCATTTGTGCTCCCTACTGTATATGTCATTCATAATTTTCACTGTCACATTATTTTATTTTTATTCCGGTTTTTTGACTTCTTTCTTTATATTTTTAATGTTGAAATTCAAAATTAAACCGAAATGTTCGAGTAATAATATAATTTTCACTGTCACATTATTTTATTTTTATTCCGGTTTTTTGACTTCTTTCTTTATATTTTTAATGTTGAAATTCAAAATTAAACCGAAATGTTCGAGTAAACACACGAAACCGGTCCGCAAACGGTCGAATCTGGTACGACAAACGATTAGACCCGCCCTCGAACATCGACAAATATCAAACTCCTTTTGATTTTGGTGAGACCAAATTTTTGTTTAGTGACACCAAACATTTAGTACTCGAGCCAGCCCGCAGACAAGTAAAATCAACTCGAACCTAGTACTCAAACCATGTTCACTCGCACCATGTTCGAGCGTCTCCAGGGCCCTTTAGACGATATCGCGAATCTTGAAAAAATTTCTACTGCAAATCTCATGAAAACTTCTTCAGCCAGAGAAAGCTTCTGGCATTCAAAATTTTTTTGTTGGACGCGATTATTTAGATTTTCTTCCGCGTTGATTCCACATTTTTAATTTTGTTTTATATCTTGATTGTTTTTTTTTTTCTTCAATAGATAATTTTTTTACAATTTGAATGACATATTTTTCAAAAACACTAAATTAAAAAAAAAAACTAACTGACAAAAACAAAACAAAACAACTTAATTAAATAAAATTCTCTATTTCATGAGTTTTTTCTAATTCCAATTGTATTTATTTCATTAGCAAAAATAACTTACATAAATATATATGTATGTACCTTAAAACGTTATTGCTGTTGTTATTTTATTTTATTAGATAAATGGAAGGCTGGTAGGTAGATACTGTGTAAGTTTTGGCCAAAATCGAGGTAAGAAAATTGAAAAGAAATAAATTAAATAAGATTATTTTCAGTCTTGCGTTAACTGTTTTTCTGTTATTTTAATACTATAACTACCACTAACTCGAAAAAGAACATTCAACTCAAGTGAATAAAAACCTGGTTCGAAGATCCGACCCTTACCCAACTCAAGCTCTTGATTCTGCTTGGTAACCTGAAGTGTATTTCCGTTTACGTAAAATGCGTTCTTACTTTTAGTAACATCCACCGTATATTGAATCCGATGAATAAGCTGCGGAGGGAACCAAACTCAATTTTGACATTTCGCTTCAGTAAAAATGTCAATATTGAGACTCATTCCCTCCGCAGCCCATCCATCGGATTCTGTAATCGGTGTTTATGAACACAGAGAAGCTATAATTAGGCACTCCAATGGCTTCTTTGTGTCCAGTAATAGGTTATAACTCCATATTTATACTAAAATCTAGATATCAGAGAACACCACCCGATACCATACACCTCAAAATTCCCAAAAGATTAACTTAACTTTTTACATTCTTTTGAAATTAGGAGTTAAATAGAACTTCGAACTTATTTTTAACCTGCATTTTAAGACCTGTAAATTCTATTTTTAAAATAGAATTTACTACTAAATAAACAAATACTGTATACAAGTTTAGGTAAAGGTACAAGAGTAAAGACCGGCACAATAAGCAGTTCGTCTTTATTAAAAGACAAACTGTACTGTATATATATGTATATACAAATTACAAAAAGGAATGTTTTCATTCAAAACATTAAATACAAATTCACTAAGACCCTCAGCAACAGCTCACTGTCGCCCATTTTGGAAACTGTCCGCCACAACTGCGGACAATTAACCCCCTTAATTAATTTTTAAAAAATCGCATATAATTCCCTGTTATTTTTTCTAAGCACAAACACCACAATATTGAATGTCCGATTAATAGAACTCAAGATATAACCATTTTACGTAAACGTTATCATCCTTTTTTTGATTTTCAGCAAAATTAAAAATCAACAAATAAAGGCTCCACAAAAACGCAAATAAGGTTTGCTTAAAACGGTTATGTTATGGGTCCTATTTTTCGGATCACCAAGATAAAAGTCTTGAGACTTAGGGAAAATGACAGAGCATCACGTCCAATTTTTCAAAAGTGCATTGAAGTGTTAATGACCCTACCATATAAAAAGAAAACCAAGCGGGTTTTAACCCCCACCCCCGCCAAAGGCTGAGAAAAAACCTGCCAGACTTTTGTATTCGATATCACGACACATGTACCAATAATCCCTCATACTCCGATTTTGGTTATACCTCCACTCCCAAAATTTGATCTATAATGGCACAGCCACGAGATGCAGGAACCTATACCCGGCTCTTCCCGATAAAGCAGTTAACAAGCCCAAATAAACTGTTGAATACGTCGGAGTTATCTTATTCGAAGGATTCAATGTAACTAACACGCCAAATTCTCTCCTGCGTCCTTTTATGAAATTAAGAGGCGGTCTCCAAGCCAGGACAAAACTTCTGCTTTACAAGCAACTCATTTCCCCAATATTAACATATTGCTTCCTTATATGCTATACAACAATAAGCTCCACGTATATGCAAAAACTGCAATTGTTAGAGCGAAAAGCTCTCCGTCACTGCAAATCTTTTCATTGAAACCCAACTCCAACCGCTAGGTAATATAGCAATGAAAGGGAAAGGCTTAAAAAATTGTATGCAGAAGCAAACGGAGTATATAAGAAATTATGCCTTTCAAAAAAGATAGCTTTTGAGCAAAAGAAAATTATTACTATAAGCTCCGCTAATACTTCATCGGAATTTTGGAAAGCAGTAAAGCAATTAAATGGAACCAAACTTGTCATCGCTCCAAATCTACAAGCTCAGCAGCTAAGAGACCATTTTAGAAACCTTCTCAATAATGAACAAACATCTTTAACGCATCAATACGCAGCACCTTTTATTTTAGATGAGGTACTAGATGCTCCGTTCACATTAGAGGAAGTGCAAAACGTCATAAGAAATTCAAAAGTTAATAAGGCCCCAGGAGAAGATAGAATTCCGTTCGAGTTTTATAAAAACTGCACAATAGAATTTGCGAAAGCTTTAACGGAGGAATTTAACAGAATTTACGAAAGTGGGAATATACCAACGAGTTTTAGAAAATCCATTATATTTCCTCTACACAAGAAAGGAGATTATAACGACCCTCAAAACTACAGAGGAATATCTTTTCTGAATACGTCATCGAAACTGTTTGGTGCATTACTTTTCAACAGGCTTACCAATTGGGTGAAGGAAAAAAGGATTATTCATGAATTTCAGGCTGGATTTCGTGGAGGCTATTCAACGATAGATCAAATATTTTCGCTAGTGAACATTGCTGAGATATACATGAAAAGGAATAAAAAGTTGTATACTCTGTTTGTTGACTTCCGTGCCGCTTTTGACTCCGTACCACGTGAAGCCCTGATCTACAAACTGTTTACGATCGGAATATCAAGCAAAATGATTAGAATTTTAAGAGCTTTGTATGACAATAACTTCGCGATGGTGTGGGATGGAAAATATGTTTCGGAAGAATTTTCAACAACGATGGGCGTTAAACAGGGATGCATCCTGAGTTCATTGCTATTCATTTTATTTATTAATGATATAACGGAAAATATTGGAGGTGGTATCACAATAAATTCAACACACATTCCTGCACTAATGTACGCAGATGATTTTGCCATCTTTGCTGAGACCGTCAACAGTATGCAGTTAATGATAAATAGACTGGCAAATTATTGTAGAAAATGGAACTTATCTGTGAATTTGGGGAAGACGAAAATGATGATTTTCAGAAACGGTGGCGGGAGATACTCTAGGAACGAACAGTGGAATTTTGAAGGCGATCCCATAGAAGTCGTAAAAGAATATAAATATTTGGGCGTTATCATCACTGCCAACCTCAATATGAAAAAACATTTTGAATCTAAGTTATCGGAGGCAAAACGTGCAATCGGCTCAGTTTGGGGAAAATGTATCGATAACAAATATTTAAACCACTGTTCAAAGCAAAAAATCATTCGTGCAACAGCAACATCTATCATGTTATATGGAGCCCAAGTATGGGGATATCGCCTGTATGGTCCCGTTGAAATTTTTAATCGATACTGTGTCAAAAGAGTTTTCAAACTTCCAAATTGCACTCCCAATTACATGATCCATTTAGAGACTGGGATGCCACCCCTCTTTTTGGATTCACTTA
Source organism: Dasysyrphus tricinctus (assembly GCA_963921185.1). Lineage (NCBI taxonomy): Eukaryota > Metazoa > Arthropoda > Insecta > Diptera > Syrphidae > Dasysyrphus > Dasysyrphus tricinctus. Next base: position 75,684,648 of record OY992530.1, on the reverse strand, counting down.
AACTACACTTCGATTATATGAATAAAGTTATGATGATGGATGAGCATAGGCTGCCAAAAATAATACTCTCCTACCTAGTGTTGACAAAAAGTAACTGTGTGCAAGAATGGGAAGTCCTAGCTCGCAATGGTGGATTGAGTGAAAACTTTGAAAATATAGAACAAATCTCAAACTATAAATGTAGATTCTATGAAATACTAGAAAAAACAGGCAACTGTCTATATGAATCATATGTCGAGGAAGCGCAGTCATCGCAATATAGAATGTACTATAGTAAACTCAACTACAACCTTCGAGAAAAAACATATTTCGTGAACACAAATTCATCGGAAAAAATTAATACTATATTCAAAATACGAGGTGAACTATCCAACTTAAATTATATACCACATCGATCTGATCTTCCAATTGAATGTGACCTCTGCAACCTTAAAGAGAGAGAAGATGTATACCATTTTATCGCAAAATGCCCTGTTTTGTGCGAGTTACGTAGGATATACTTTGGAGCAAACCAACTGGAGGTGGAGGACGTGTTGTTAATTTTGAATGGAGGCCGCGGATGGGACGTGTTATACAAATATGCTATACTTGCACTACGTTACAGAACACGTATCATTGAAGGCGATTTTTAAACATCAAACTATTTTTCTATATACAATTCGAAACTAACTTTTTACTATGTAAAAACAAATATACATGTATGTCAATCTGGTAGACGGCAATATGCCAAAACCAATTAGGCTTAAAGTTAATTATTTAAAATGAAATTATGTACAAAACTGAATATTATTTTAGTCAATAAAAACTAACTAGCTAATACATTATCTAAGATTCTGAGAAAGATGCCAACCCATCCCAGCCCTTTTATTAATTAACTTACAGACGACCGATATCGCCAGGTATCCTTGATGGATCCAGCTTTTGGAATAGCTATGGGAGATAGCTTTGGGTACTTCTACGATGCTGCAGGATCGCAGCACAACAGAAGTTGAAGCCACCAAGCAACCAAACCAACCAACAACCGACACGGAACTAAAAATCTTTCAGCATTATCATCACCACACCCATCAACGAAAGTCAGCACTGCTCAAGCCGACCCTATATTTAAGTAAAACTTACTCTTAGACTTAAGAAACTTTGTAATACAACAATGTAAAAACTAAATGTAACCAACTTAACCAAGCAGAGCCCCTATTATGTGCTCGCATATTAAAATAGCCAATGTAACAACCTTCTGAGCATAAATAAAAATATGGTATGTATGTTGGATGCACATCTTGATTAAATCACCCCTGTCAAAACTGGAAACTGAAATCGAGATCAGAAAGGAAAAAGGAATTGGGACCAGACGGCTTGCCGAATTTAGTTCTACTTTTTTAAAACTTCGGAAAGTTACATACATTCACATGTTAATCTTTTTAATATCCTCGCGATCCCATACGCATATTAAAGGCTTTCGAAACCAACCCGAAACATTCCGAACGACAACAAAACTTTCGTTTTCGTTGTAGCTTTGCTAGCGATTTCGCATTGCGCCCTCCTCCTGTTTATCGACGTGTGAATTATTTTTGACAGGCGAAACTTTTCGTTGTCGTCCGAACGTTTCGTGTTGGCTTGTTAGAACCTAAATAATTATTAAAAACTTTGAGATGGAAAGAACAATTTTTTGCTGGTTGGTTGAAGGTTGCATTTTCATAGGAATTACATTAATTTGGATGTTTCTTTTTCTTCTCTTTTATTGCGGATCCAACACAACAAAAAATATAGGTTGACTGACAGGTTCAAATACAACTGCAAATAAATTGATAGGTGAAAAAAAAATGTCAATCGAATATTTCACTTTAATTTTGTTTTTTATAATTTATTCGTAGTAGCCTTAGAAATTTTATTTTTCTATATAAGCTACGAAAATTAAAAAAAATATTCATTACGAAAAAAAAATTGAGCGAGCAACATCGAGAGCTGATTAAGCAAATTTTTTAAGAAAAAGACCTAAATAAAATACAAGCAAATCCCATAAACACATAACATAAACACTAACACTAGCACATTAATCGCTAAATGGCTAGTGAACGAAATGCATACACTACCGATGTTTGAAAGTTGCTCTGTAAAGAACTCAATTGAGCTTTCAAAATTACTAAAATCAATCACTTTAGCTGAAGATGAAGTCATGGTGTCTTTCGACGTCGAATCTTTGTTTCCTTCGATCCCATTGAAACACGCTTTATCAGCACTAAAAGCCCATCTCGTCAAACACAACGTCCCAACAGAAAAAAGAAACGTCTACATGCAAGCAGCCGAAATGTGTATGAACATGAACTACTTTGAATATAAAAAGCGCTTTTTCAAGATCGAGTCGGGAACCAGTATGGGAAACCCCCTCTCCCCCTTAATTGCCGAAGCCTTCATGTCACAATTTGAAACAGACCTAAAAAACAAAAATCTACTGCCTATCTTCTGGAAACGATATGTTGATGACGTATTTACCATCATAAAACGTTCTGAAATAGACAATTTGCTTTCAGTTTTGAACCAACAATATGATGAGATCAATTTCACATGCGAAATCGAAGAAAACAACAAAATAACATTTCTCGACTTAGAACTTCATCGATCGAACAACAAAATTGACATCAACATACATCATAAAGACACTAACACCTTACGTTTCATCCCAAGTGACTCATATACCCCCATACAACACAAACTAGCAGCCTTCAACTCTTTGGCCCACCGCCTAGTTAGCTTACCACTATCAGCAACGAACTACACTAAAGAATACAACTACATAAAAAACGCAGCTAGAGTCAATGGCTACAGCCAAATAATCATCGACAAGATAATCCACCGACACTCGATGAAAAGACAAAGACACAACTTGACAACGTTTTTTACACAAAACAAAAGACTTGAAAAAGAAAAACAAAGAGTGGTTATAACATTCTCTCCAGAAATAACAAACACCTTAAAAACGTCATATAATAAGAATGGTATGCAGCTTGTCTATTCTAACCCCTTTAAGCTTAGAAGTATCCTACTCTCTACGAAAGACAAAAAGGAACAACTTGACAAAGCTGGGATCTATGTAATCTCTTGCAATGAATGCGACAAAAAATATTACGGGCAGACTAAACGCAGTGTAAAAACAAGGTTCAAAGAGCACAGCAATAACATCAAGAACAATGAACCAAGGAAATCGGCCTTTGCACTGCACGCATTACAAGAACATCATCTAACAACAACAATCGATAATGTTAAGCTTTTGAAATGCGTGAGTGAGAGCCGTAGACTTGATGCGTACGAGAGCCTCTACATACATAGAGATGATTCAGCGTTGAATGCAGATTTGGGGAATATAGAGTCTTATTTGTTTACTTTGTAAAGTTTATTGAAAAATACTTTCTTTCTTCTTCTTTTTTGTTCTCTTTTTTCGAAATTTCTCTTTCCTTAAAAAGCTTTTTGTAAAAAAAAAAAAAAAAAAAAAAAAAAAAAAAAAAAAAAAAAAAAAAAAAAAAAAAAAATCATTTAAATGTATTGTTTCTTTTATTATTTTTGACATTTATGTTTGTTCAATTTAATTTTGTAACAGCTTTCCCCTCAGTCGTGTTGCTGATGATGGCTAGTAGACTAGCCGAAATGCATTCAATAAAGCTCAATTCACAATAAATTATTTTTAAAATAAATTAAAAATATTTTTGTTTTTTTAAATAAAAAAGTGTTTGTTTTAAATAAAGACATTGTTGAATTAAAACTTGTAATTTCAATATAATGGTGTTTCCACTTATCGCATAAAGATTATATTTGAGAGATTACGAAAATATATTCCAAAAAACTAAAAACAAAAATAAACACTAACCATAAACAAACATCATTACGTACCTATAGGTAATAAATAAAATATTTAATTTGGTTTAGTTAAGTTAATTTAAGTTAAGATTTAATTCTTTCTTTTAATTATTAAATATTCAGCCTTATTACATGGCCCATCATACAACGAATCCCCAAAAAAAACTATCATAGCTTCCGCCGTAGCAGAAATTCTATCAAAATATTTCTGCTAGGACCGAAGCTATGATACGATATTTTCGGGATTTCACCACGGGGCCTGCGATAAGGCTGATTAATAAGAAAAAGAAATGCATGAACATTTTAAATTAATTTCAAATCCCATAAATTCTGAAGCTTTTTTCAATTTTTTTAGATACATAATTGAAAATACAAAAATAAAAGAATTACAAGACAAGACCATGAATTTCAGTAATTATACGATAATTTTATTTAACATGTATGTATGTCAAGCCTTACCCATTTTTATTTTTAGATTTTCAATTAGGAACAAATGTAAGAATGGCGACGAGATTCATGGGATTAGGTAAATAATAGAAATTATTAATAATCAATGCATGCTCAAGCTTTCATTTTTCAGATTATTCTGCAATTGAAATCGCATTCAACGATGAATACGATGACAAAATCCAGGAAGATATCCTGGTTACAACCACCAAAAACATCGACGGCACAATCATCGAAACGAAAACGGCAAAAAGAGTTACATTTTTCGATGATTTTATCGTCGATGTAACCAATAAACTTCTCGACGATGTTTTAGACGATATTGCGAATCTTGAAAAAATTTCTACTGCAAATCTCATGAAAACTTCTTCAGCCAGAGAAAGCTTCTGGCATTCAAAATTTTTTTGTTGGACGCGATTATTTAGATTTTCTTCCGCGTTGATTCCACATTTTTAATTTTGTTTTATATCTTGATTGTTTTTTTTTTCTTCAATAGATAATTTTTTTACAATTTGAATGACATATTTTTCAAAAACACTAAATTAAAAAAAAAACTAACTGACAAAAACAAAACAAAACAACTTAATTAAATAAAATTCTCTATTTCATGAGTTTTTTCTAATTCCAATTGTATTTATTTCATTAGCAAAAATAACTTACATAAATATATATGTACCTTAAAACGTTATTGCTGTTGTTATTTTATTTTATTAGATAAATGGAAGGGTGGTAGGTACTGTGTAAGTTTTAGCCAAAATCGAGGTAAGAAAATTGAAAAGAAATAAATTAAATAAGATTATTTTCAATCTTGCGTTAACTGTTTTTCTGTTATTTTAATACTATAACTACCACTAACTCGAAAAAGAACATTCAACTCAAGTGAATAAAAACCTGGTTCGAAGATCCGACCCTTACCCAACTCAAGCTCTTGATTCTGCTCGGTAACCTGAAGTGTATTTCCGTTTACGTAAAATGCGTTCTTACTTTGAGTAACATCCACCGTATATTGAATCCGATGAATAAGCTGCGGAGGGAACCAAACTCAATTTTGACATTTCGCTTCAGTAAAAATGTCAATATTGAGACTCATTCCCTCCGCAGCCCATCCATCGGATTCTGTAATCGGTGTTTATGAACACAGAGAAGCTATAATTAGGCACTCCAATGGCTTCTTTGTGTCCAGTAATAGGTTATAACTCCATATTTATACTAAAATCTAGATATCAGAGAACACCACCCGATACCATACACCTCAAAATTCCCAAAAGATTAACTTAACCTTTTACATTCTTTTGAAATTAGGAGTTAAATAGAACTTCGAACTTATTTTTAACCTGCATTTTAAGACCTGTAAATTCTATTTTTAAAATAGAATTTACTACTAAATAAACAAATACTGTATACAAGTTTAGGTAAAGGTACAAGAGTAAAGACCGGCACAATAAGCAGTTCGTCTTTATTAAAAGACAAACTGTACTGTATATACATATATGTATATACAAATTACAAAAAGGAATGTTTTCATTCAAAACATTAAATACAAATTCACTAAGACCCTCAGCAACAGCTCACTGTCGCCCATTTTGGAAACTGTCCGCCACAACTGCGGACAATTAACCCCCTTAATTAATTTTTAAAAAATCGGATATAATTCCCTGTTATTTTTTCTAAGCACAAACACCACAATATTGAATGTCCGATTAATAGAACTCAAGATATAACCATTTTACGTAAACGTTATCATCCTTTTTTTGATTTTCAGCAAAATTAAAAATCAACAAATAAAGGCTCCACAAAAACGCAAATAAGGTTTGCTTAAAACGGTTATGTTATGGGTCCTATTTTTCGGATCACCAAGATAAAAGTCTTGAGACTTAGGGAAAATGACAGAGCATCACGTCCAATTTTTCAAAAGTGCATTGAAGTGTTAATGACCCTACCATATAAAAAGAAAACCAAGCGGGTTTTAACCCCCACCCCCGCCAAAGGCTGAGAAAAAACCTGCCAGACTTTTGTATTCGATATCACGACACATGTACCAATAATCCCTCATACTCCGATTTTGGTTATACCTCCACTCCCAAAATTTGATCTATAATGGCACAGCCACGAGATGCAGGAACCTGTACCCGGCTCTTCCCGATAAAGCAGTTAACAAGCCCAAATAAACTGTTGAATACGTCGGAGTTATCTTATTCGAAGGATTCAATGTAACTAACACGCCAAATTCTCTCCTGCGCCCTTTTATGAAATTAAGAGGCGGTCTCCAAGCCAGGACAAAACTTCTGCTTTACAAGCAACTCATTTCCCCAATATTAACATATTGCTTCCTTATATGCTATACAACAATAAGCTACACGTATATGCAAAAACTGCAATTGTTAGAGCGAAAAGCTCTCCGTCACTGCAAATCTTTTCATTGAAACCCAACTCCAACCGCTAGGTAATATAGCAATGAAAGGGAAAGGCTTTGCGAAGCTCAAGAACTGTCCCGATTGACAAATGCATTATCTAAGATTCTGAGAAAGATGCCAACCCATCCCAGCCCTTTTATTAATTAACTTACAGACGACCGATATCGCCAGGTATCCTTGATGGATCCAGCTTTTGGAATAGCTATGGGAGATAGCTTTGGGTACTTCTACGATGCTGCAGGATCGCAGCACAACAGAAGTTGAAGCCACCAAGCAACCAAACCAACCAACAACCGACACGGAACTAAAAATCTTTCAGCATTATCATCACCACACCCATCAACGAAAGTCAGCACTGCTCAAGCCGACCCTATATTTAAGTAAAACTTACTCTTAGACTTAAGAAACTTTGTAATACAACAATGTAAAAACTAAATGTAACCAACTTAACCAAGCAGAGCCCCTATTATGTGCTCGCATATTAAAATAGCCAATGTAACAACCTTCTGAGCATAAATAAAAATATGGTATGTATGTTGGATGCACATCTTGATTAAATCACCCCTGTCAAAACTGGAAACTGAAATCGAGATCAGAAAGGAAAAAGGAATTGAGACCAGACGGCTTGCCGAATTTAGTTCTACTTTTTTAAAACTTCGGAAAGTTACATACATTCACATGTTAATCTTTTTAATATCCTCTCGCTCCCATACGCATATTAAAGGCTTTCGAAACCAACCCGAAACATTCCGAACGACAACAAAACTTTCGTTTTCGTTGTAGCTTTGCTAGCGATTTCGCATTGCGCCCTCCTCCTGTTTATCGACGTGTGAATTATTTTTGACAGGCGAAACTTTTCGTTGTCGTCCGAACGTTTCGCGTTGGCTTGTTAGAACCTAAATAATTATTAAAAACTTTGAGATGGAAAGAACAATTTTTTGCTGGTTGGTTGAAGGTTGCATTTTCATAGGAATTACATTAATTTGGATGTTTCTTTTTCTTCTCTTTTATTGCGGATCCAACACAACAAAAAATATAGGTTGACTGACAGGTTCAAATACAACTGAAAATAAATTGATAGGTGAAAATAAAATGTCAATCGAATATTTCACTTTAATTTTGTTTTTTATAATTTATTCGTAGTAGCCTTAGAAATTTTATTTTTCTATATAAGCTACGAAAATTAAAAAAAATATTCATTACGAAAAAAAAATTGAGCGAGCAACATCGAGAGCTGATTAAGCAAATTTTTTAAGAAAAAGACCTAAATAGAATACAAGCAAAACCCATAAACACATAACATAAATATCTAAATATCTAAATAAACACTAACCATAAACAAACATCATTACGTATAGGTAATAAATAAAATATTTAATTTGGTTTAGTTAAGTTAATTTAAGTTAAGATTTAATTCTTTCTTTTAATTATTAAATATTCAGCCTTATTACATGGCCCATCATACAACGAATCCCCAAAAAAACTATCATAGCTTCCGCCGTAGCAGGAATTCTATCAAAATATTTCTGCTAGGACCGAAGCTATGATACGATATTTTCGGGATTTCACCACGGGGCCTGTGATAAGGCTGATTAATAAGAAAAAGAAATGCATGAACATTTTAAATTAATTTCAAATCCCATAAATTCTGAAGCTTTCTTCAATTTTTTAGATACATAATTGAAAATACAAAAATAAAAGAATTACAAGACAAGACCATGAATTTCAGTAATTATACGATAATTTTATTTGACATGTATGTATGTCAAGCCTTACCCATTTTTATTTTTAGATTTTCAATTAGGAACAAATGTAAGAATGGCGACGAGATTCATGGGATTAGGTAATTAATAGAAATTATTAATAATCAATGCATGCTTAAGCTTTCATTTTTCAGATTATTCTGCAATTGAAATCGCATTCAACGATGAATACGATGACAAAATCCAGGAAGATATCCTGGTTACAACCACCAAAAACATCGACGGCACAATCATCGAAACGAAAACGGCAAAAAGAGTTACATTTTTCGATGATTTTATCGTCGATGTAACCAATAAACTTCTCGACGATGTTTTAGACGATATCGCGAATCTTGAAAAAATTTCTACTGCAAATCTTATGAAAACTTCTTCAGCCAGAGAAAGCTTCTGGCATTCAAAATTTTTTTGTTGGACGCGATTATTTAGATTTTCTTCCGCGTTGATTCCACATTTTTAATTTTGTTTTATATCTTGATTGTTTTTTTTTTTCTTCAATAGATAATTTTTTTACAATTTGAATGACATATTTTTCAAAAACACTAAATTAAAAAAAAAAACTAACTGACAAAAACAAAACAAAACAACTTAATTAAATAAAATTCTCTATTTCATGAGTTTTTTCTAATTCCAATTGTATTTATTTCATTAGCAAAAATAACTTACATAAATATATATGTATGTACCTTAAAACGTTATTGCTGTTGTTATTTTATTTTATTAGATAAATGGAAGGCTGGTAGGTAGATACTGTGTAAGTTTTGGCCAAAATCGAGGTAAGAAAATTGAAAAGAAATAAATTAAATAAGATTATTTTCAGTCTTGCGTTAACTGTTTTTCTGTTATTTTAATACTATAACTACCACTAACTCGAAAAAGAACATTCAACTCAAGTGAATAAAAACCTGGTTCGAAGATCCGACCCTTACCCAACTCAAGCTCTTGATTCTGCTTGGTAACCTGAAGTGTATTTCCGTTTACGTAAAATGCGTTCTTACTTTTAGTAACATCCACCGTATATTGAATCCGATGAATAAGCTGCGGAGGGAACCAAACTCAATTTTGACATTTCGCTTCAGTAAAAATGTCAATATTGAGACTCATTCCCTCCGCAGCCCATCCATCGGATTCTGTAATCGGTGTTTATGAACACAGAGAAGCTATAATTAGGCACTCCAATGGCTTCTTTGTGTCCAGTAATAGGTTATAACTCCATATTTATACTAAAATCTAGATATCAGAGAACACCACCCGATACCATACACCTCAAAATTCCCAAAAGATTAACTTAACTTTTTACATTCTTTTGAAATTAGGAGTTAAATAGAACTTCGAACTTATTTTTAACCTGCATTTTAAGACCTGTAAATTCTATTTTTAAAATAGAATTTACTACTAAATAAACAAATACTGTATACAAGTTTAGGTAAAGGTACAAGAGTAAAGACCGGCACAATAAGCAGTTCGTCTTTATTAAAAGACAAACTGTACTGTATATATATGTATATACAAATTACAAAAAGGAATGTTTTCATTCAAAACATTAAATACAAATTCACTAAGACCCTCAGCAACAGCTCACTGTCGCCCATTTTGGAAACTGTCCGCCACAACTGCGGACAATTAACCCCCTTAATTAATTTTTAAAAAATCGCATATAATTCCCTGTTATTTTTTCTAAGCACAAACACCACAATATTGAATGTCCGATTAATAGAACTCAAGATATAACCATTTTACGTAAACGTTATCATCCTTTTTTTGATTTTCAGCAAAATTAAAAATCAACAAATAAAGGCTCCACAAAAACGCAAATAAGGTTTGCTTAAAACGGTTATGTTATGGGTCCTATTTTTCGGATCACCAAGATAAAAGTCTTGAGACTTAGGGAAAATGACAGAGCATCACGTCCAATTTTTCAAAAGTGCATTGAAGTGTTAATGACCCTACCATATAAAAAGAAAACCAAGCGGGTTTTAACCCCCACCCCCGCCAAAGGCTGAGAAAAAACCTGCCAGACTTTTGTATTCGATATCACGACACATGTACCAATAATCCCTCATACTCCGATTTTGGTTATACCTCCACTCCCAAAATTTGATCTATAATGGCACAGCCACGAGATGCAGGAACCTATACCCGGCTCTTCCCGATAAAGCAGTTAACAAGCCCAAATAAACTGTTGAATACGTCGGAGTTATCTTATTCGAAGGATTCAATGTAACTAACACGCCAAATTCTCTCCTGCGTCCTTTTATGAAATTAAGAGGCGGTCTCCAAGCCAGGACAAAACTTCTGCTTTACAAGCAACTCATTTCCCCAATATTAACATATTGCTTCCTTATATGCTATACAACAATAAGCTCCACGTATATGCAAAAACTGCAATTGTTAGAGCGAAAAGCTCTCCGTCACTGCAAATCTTTTCATTGAAACCCAACTCCAACCGCTAGGTAATATAGCAATGAAAGGGAAAGGCTTTGCGAAGCTCAAGAATTGTCCCGATTTACAAATACATTATCTAAGATTCTGAGAAAGATGCCAACCCATCCCAGCCCTTTTATTAATTAACTTACAGACGACCGATATCGCCAGGTATCCTTGATGGATCCAGCTTTTGGAATAGCTATGGGAGATAGCTTTGGGTACTTCTACGATGCTGCAGGATCGCAGCACAACAGAAGTTGAAGCCACCAAGCAACCAAACCAACCAACAACCGACACGGAACTAAAAATCTTTCAGCATTATCATCACCACACCCATCAACGAGAGTCAGCACTGCTCAAGCCGACCCTATATTTAAGTAAAACTTACTCTTAGACTTAAGAAACTTTGTAATACAACAATGTAAAAACTAAATGTAACCAACTTAACCAAGCAGAGCCCCTATTATGTGCTCGCATATTAAAATAGCCAATGTAACAACCTTCTGAGCATAAATAAAAATATGGTATGTATGTTGGATGCACATCTTGATTAAATCACCCCTGTCAAAACTGGAAACTGAAATCGAGATCAGAAAGGAAAAAGGAATTGAGACCAGACGGCTTGCCGAATTTAGTTCTACTTTTTTAAAACTTCGGAAAGTTACATACATTCACATGTTAATCTTTTTAATATCCTCGCGCTCCCATACGCATATTAAAGGCTTTCGAAACCAACCCGAAACATTCCGAACGACAACAAAACTTTCGTTTTCGTTGTAGCTTTGCTAGCGATTTCGCATTGCGCCCTCCTCCTGTTTATCGACGTGTGAATTATTTTTGACAGGCGAAACTTTTCGTTGTCGTCCGAACGTTTCGCGTTGGCTTGTTAGAACCTAAATAATTATTAAAAACTTTGAGATGGAAAGAACAATTTTTTGCTGGTTGGTTGAAGGTTGCATTTTCATAGGAATTACATTAATTTGGATGTTTCTTTTTCTTCTCTTTTATTGCGGATCCAACACAACAAAAAATATAGGTTGACTGACAGGTTCAAATACAACTGAAAATAAATTGATAGGTGAAAAAAAAATGTCAATCGAATATTTCACTTTAATTTTGTTTTTTATAATTTATTCGTAGTAGCCTTAGAAATTTTATTTTTCTATATAAGCTACGAAAATTAAAAAAAATATTCATTACGAAAAAAAAATTGAGCGAGCAACATCGAGAGCTGATTAAGCAAATTTTTTAAGAAAAAGACCTAAATAGAATACAAGCAAAACCCATAAACACATAACATAAATATCTAAATATCTAAATAAACACTAACCATAAACAAACATCATTACGTATAGGTAATAAATAAAATATTTAATTTGGTTTAGTTAAGTTAATTTAAGTTAAGATTTAATTCTTTCTTTTAATTATTAAATATTCAGCCTTATTACATGGCCCATCATACAACGAATCCCCAAAAAAACTATCATAGCTTCCGCCGTAGCAGAAATTCTATCAAAATATTTCTGCTAGGACCGAAGCTATGATACGATATTTTCGGGATTTCACCACGGGGCCTGTGATAAGGCTGATTAATAAGAAAAAGAAATGCATGAACATTTTAAATTAATTTCAAATCCCATAAATTCTGAAGCTTTCTTCAATTTTTTTAGATACATAATTGAAAATACAAAACTAAAAGAATTACAAGACAAGACCATGAATTTCAGTAATTATACGATAATTTTATTTGACATGTATGTATGTCAAGCCTTACCCATTTTTATTTTTAGATTTTCAATTAGGAACAAATGTAAGAATGGCGACGAGATTCATGGGATTAGGTAATTAATAGAAATTATTAATAATCAATGCATGCTCAAGCTTTCATTTTTCAGATTATTCTGCAATTGAAATCGCATTCAACGATGAATACGATGACAAAATCCAGGAAGATATCCTGGTTACAACCACCAAAAACATCGACGGCACAATCATCGAAACGAAAACGGCAAAAAGAGTTACATTTTTCGATGATTTTATCGTCGATGTAACCAATAAACTTCTCGACGATGTTTTAGACGATATCGCGAATCTTGAAAAAATTTCTACTGCAAATCTTATGAAAACTTCTTCAGCCAGAGAAAGCTTCTGGCATTCAAAATTTTTTTGTTGGACGCGATTATTTAGATTTTCTTCCGCGTTGATTCCACATTTTTAATTTTGTTTTATATCTTGATTGTTTTTTTTTTCTTCAATAGATAATTTTTTTACAATTTGAATGACATATTTTTCAAAAACACTAAATTAAAAAAAAAACTAACTGACAAAAACAAAACAAAACAACTTAATTAAATAAAATTCTCTATTTCATGAGTTTTTTCTAATTCCAATTGTATTTATTTCATTAGCAAAAATAACTTACATAAATATATATGTATGTACCTTAAAACGTTATTGCTGTTGTTATTTTATTTTATTAGATAAATGGAAGGCTGGTAGGTAGATACTGTGTAAGTTTTGGCCAAAATCGAGGTAAGAAAATTGAAAAGAAATAAATTAAATAAGATTATTTTCAGTCTTGCGTTAACTGTTTTTCTGTTATTTTAATACTATAACTACCACTAACTCGAAAAAGAACATTCAACTCAAGTGAATAAAAACCTGGTTCGAAGATCCGACCCTTACCCAACTCAAGCTCTTGATTCTGCTTGGTAACCTGAAGTGTATTTCCGTTTACGTAAAATGCGTTCTTACTTTTAGTAACATCCACCGTATATTGAATCCGATGAATAAGCTGCGGAGGGAACCAAACTCAATTTTGACATTTCGCTTCAGTAAAAATGTCAATATTGAGACTCATTCCCTCCGCAGCCCATCCATCGGATTCTGTAATCGGTGTTTATGAACACAGAGAAGCTATAATTTGGCACTCCAATGGCTTCTTTGTGTCCAGTAATAGGTTATAACTCCATATTTATACTAAAATCTAGATATCAGAGAACACCACCCGATACCATACACCTCAAAATTCAATACTTCCAATCCTAAGCTTCCCAAAAGATTAACTTAACTTTTTACATTCTTTTGAAATTAGGAGTTAAATAGAACTTCGAACTTATTTTTAACCTGCATTTTAAGACCTGTAAATTCTATTTTTAAAATAGAATTTACTACTAAATAAACAAATACTGTATACAAGTTTAGGTAAAGGTACAAGAGTAAAGACCGGCACAATAAGCAGTTCGTCTTTATTAAAAGACAAACTGTACTGTATATATATGTATATACAAATTACAAAAAGGAATGTTTTCATTCAAAACATTAAATACAAATTCACTAAGACCCTCAGCAACAGCTCACTGTCGCCCATTTTGGAAACTGTCCGCCACAACTGCGGACAATTAACCCCCTTAATTAATTTTTAAAAAATCGCATATAATTCCCTGTTATTTTTTCTAAGCACAAACACCACAATATTGAATGTCCGATTAATAGAACTCAAGATATAACCATTTTACGTAAACGTTATCATCCTTTTTTTGATTTTCAGCAAAATTAAAAATCAACAAATAAAGGCTCCACAAAAACGCAAATAAGGTTTGCTTAAAACGGTTATGTTATGGGTCCTATTTTTCGGATCACCAAGATAAAAGTCTTGAGACTTAGGGAAAATGACAGAGCATCACGTCCAATTTTTCAAAAGTGCATTGAAGTGTTAATGACCCTACCATATAAAAAGAAAACCAAGCGGGTTTTAACCCCCACCCCCGCCAAAGGCTGAGAAAAAACCTGCCAGACTTTTGTATTCGATATCACGACACATGTACCAATAATCCCTCATACTCCGATTTTGGTTATACCTCCACTCCCAAAATTTGATCTATAATGGCACAGCCACGAGATGCAGGAACCTATACCCGGCTCTTCCCGATAAAGCAGTTAACAAGCCCAAATAAACTGTTGAATACGTCGGAGTTATCTTATTCGAAGGATTCAATGTAACTAACACGCCAAATTCTCTCCTGCGTCCTTTTATGAAATTAAGAGGCGGTCTCCAAGCCAGGACAAAACTTCTGCTTTACAAGCAACTCATTTCCCCAATATTAACATATTGCTTCCTTATATGCTATACAACAATAAGCTCCACGTATATGCAAAAACTGCAATTGTTAGAGCGAAAAGCTCTCCGTCACTGCAAATCTTTTCATTGAAACCCAACTCCAACCGCTAGGTAATATAGCAATGAAAGGGAAAGGCTTTGCGAAGCTCAAGAATTGTCCCGATTTACAAATACATTATCTAAGATTCTGAGAAAGATGCCAACCCATCCCAGCCCTTTTATTAATTAACTTACAGACGACCGATATCGCCAGGTATCCTTGATGGATCCAGCTTTTGGAATAGCTATGGGAGATAGCTTTGGGTACTTCTACGATGCTGCAGGATCGCAGCACAACAGAAGTTGAAGCCACCAAGCAACCAAACCAACCAACAACC
Source organism: Dasysyrphus tricinctus (assembly GCA_963921185.1). Taxonomy (NCBI): domain Eukaryota; kingdom Metazoa; phylum Arthropoda; class Insecta; order Diptera; family Syrphidae; genus Dasysyrphus; species Dasysyrphus tricinctus. Next base: position 75,669,254 of record OY992530.1, on the reverse strand, counting down.
GACACGGAACTAAAAATCTTTCAGCATTATCATCACCACACCCATCAACGAGAGTCAGCACTGCTCAAGCCGACCCTATATTTAAGTAAAACTTACTCTTAGACTTAAGAAACTTTGTAATACAACAATGTAAAAACTAAATGTAACCAACTTAACCAAGCAGAGCCCCTATTATGTGCTCGCATATTAAAATAGCCAATGTAACAACCTTCTGAGCATAAATAAAAATATGGTATGTATGTTGGATGCACATCTTGATTAAATCACCCCTGTCAAAACTGGAAACTGAAATCGAGATCAGAAAGGAAAAAGGAATTGAGACCAGACGGCTTGCCGAATTTAGTTCTACTTTTTTAAAACTTCGGAAAGTTACATACATTCACATGTTAATCTTTTTAATATCCTCGCGCTCCCATACGCATATTAAAGGCTTTCGAAACCAACCCGAAACATTCCGAACGACAACAAAACTTTCGTTTTCGTTGTAGCTTTGCTAGCGATTTCGCATTGCGCCCTCCTCCTGTTTATCGACGTGTGAATTATTTTTGACAGGCGAAACTTTTCGTTGTCGTCCGAACGTTTCGCGTTGGCTTGTTAGAACCTAAATAATTATTAAAAACTTTGAGATGGAAAGAACAATTTTTTGCTGGTTGGTTGAAGGTTGCATTTTCATAGGAATTACATTAATTTGGATGTTTCTTTTTCTTCTCTTTTATTGCGGATCCAACACAACAAAAAATATAGGTTGACTGACAGGTTCAAATACAACTGAAAATAAATTGATAGGTGAAAAAAAAATGTCAATCGAATATTTCACTTTAATTTTGTTTTTTATAATTTATTCGTAGTAGCCTTAGAAATTTTATTTTTCTATATAAGCTACGAAAATTAAAAAAAATATTCATTACGAAAAAAAAATTGAGCGAGCAACATCGAGAGCTGATTAAGCAAATTTTTTAAGAAAAAGACCTAAATAGAATACAAGCAAAACCCATAAACACATAACATAAATATCTAAATATCTAAATAAACACTAACCATAAACAAACATCATTACGTATAGGTAATAAATAAAATATTTAATTTGGTTTAGTTAAGTTAATTTAAGTTAAGATTTAATTCTTTCTTTTAATTATTAAATATTCAGCCTTATTACATGGCCCATCATACAACGAATCCCCAAAAAAACTATCATAGCTTCCGCCGTAGCAGAAATTCTATCAAAATATTTCTGCTAGGACCGAAGCTATGATACGATATTTTCGGGATTTCACCACGGGGCCTGTGATAAGGCTGATTAATAAGAAAAAGAAATGCATGAACATTTTAAATTAATTTCAAATCCCATAAATTCTGAAGCTTTCTTCAATTTTTTTAGATACATAATTGAAAATACAAAACTAAAAGAATTACAAGACAAGACCATGAATTTCAGTAATTATACGATAATTTTATTTGACATGTATGTATGTCAAGCCTTACCCATTTTTATTTTTAGATTTTCAATTAGGAACAAATGTAAGAATGGCGACGAGATTCATGGGATTAGGTAATTAATAGAAATTATTAATAATCAATGCATGCTCAAGCTTTCATTTTTCAGATTATTCTGCAATTGAAATCGCATTCAACGATGAATACGATGACAAAATCCAGGAAGATATCCTGGTTACAACCACCAAAAACATCGACGGCACAATCATCGAAACGAAAACGGCAAAAAGAGTTACATTTTTCGATGATTTTATCGTCGATGTAACCAATAAACTTCTCGACGATGTTTTAGACGATATCGCGAATCTTGAAAAAATTTCTACTGCAAATCTTATGAAAACTTCTTCAGCCAGAGAAAGCTTCTGGCATTCAAAATTTTTTTGTTGGACGCGATTATTTAGATTTTCTTCCGCGTTGATTCCACATTTTTAATTTTGTTTTATATCTTGATTGTTTTTTTTTTCTTCAATAGATAATTTTTTTACAATTTGAATGACATATTTTTCAAAAACACTAAATTAAAAAAAAAACTAACTGACAAAAACAAAACAAAACAACTTAATTAAATAAAATTCTCTATTTCATGAGTTTTTTCTAATTCCAATTGTATTTATTTCATTAGCAAAAATAACTTACATAAATATATATGTATGTACCTTAAAACGTTATTGCTGTTGTTATTTTATTTTATTAGATAAATGGAAGGCTGGTAGGTAGATACTGTGTAAGTTTTGGCCAAAATCGAGGTAAGAAAATTGAAAAGAAATAAATTAAATAAGATTATTTTCAGTCTTGCGTTAACTGTTTTTCTGTTATTTTAATACTATAACTACCACTAACTCGAAAAAGAACATTCAACTCAAGTGAATAAAAACCTGGTTCGAAGATCCGACCCTTACCCAACTCAAGCTCTTGATTCTGCTTGGTAACCTGAAGTGTATTTCCGTTTACGTAAAATGCGTTCTTACTTTTAGTAACATCCACCGTATATTGAATCCGATGAATAAGCTGCGGAGGGAACCAAACTCAATTTTGACATTTCGCTTCAGTAAAAATGTCAATATTGAGACTCATTCCCTCCGCAGCCCATCCATCGGATTCTGTAATCGGTGTTTATGAACACAGAGAAGCTATAATTTGGCACTCCAATGGCTTCTTTGTGTCCAGTAATAGGTTATAACTCCATATTTATACTAAAATCTAGATATCAGAGAACACCACCCGATACCATACACCTCAAAATTCAATACTTCCAATCCTAAGCTTCCCAAAAGATTAACTTAACTTTTTACATTCTTTTGAAATTAGGAGTTAAATAGAACTTCGAACTTATTTTTAACCTGCATTTTAAGACCTGTAAATTCTATTTTTAAAATAGAATTTACTACTAAATAAACAAATACTGTATACAAGTTTAGGTAAAGGTACAAGAGTAAAGACCGGCACAATAAGCAGTTCGTCTTTATTAAAAGACAAACTGTACTGTATATATATGTATATACAAATTACAAAAAGGAATGTTTTCATTCAAAACATTAAATACAAATTCACTAAGACCCTCAGCAACAGCTCACTGTCGCCCATTTTGGAAACTGTCCGCCACAACTGCGGACAATTAACCCCCTTAATTAATTTTTAAAAAATCGCATATAATTCCCTGTTATTTTTTCTAAGCACAAACACCACAATATTGAATGTCCGATTAATAGAACTCAAGATATAACCATTTTACGTAAACGTTATCATCCTTTTTTTGATTTTCAGCAAAATTAAAAATCAACAAATAAAGGCTCCACAAAAACGCAAATAAGGTTTGCTTAAAACGGTTATGTTATGGGTCCTATTTTTCGGATCACCAAGATAAAAGTCTTGAGACTTAGGGAAAATGACAGAGCATCACGTCCAATTTTTCAAAAGTGCATTGAAGTGTTAATGACCCTACCATATAAAAAGAAAACCAAGCGGGTTTTAACCCCCACCCCCGCCAAAGGCTGAGAAAAAACCTGCCAGACTTTTGTATTCGATATCACGACACATGTACCAATAATCCCTCATACTCCGATTTTGGTTATACCTCCACTCCCAAAATTTGATCTATAATGGCACAGCCACGAGATGCAGGAACCTATACCCGGCTCTTCCCGATAAAGCAGTTAACAAGCCCAAATAAACTGTTGAATACGTCGGAGTTATCTTATTCGAAGGATTCAATGTAACTAACACGCCAAATTCTCTCCTGCGTCCTTTTATGAAATTAAGAGGCGGTCTCCAAGCCAGGACAAAACTTCTGCTTTACAAGCAACTCATTTCCCCAATATTAACATATTGCTTCCTTATATGCTATACAACAATAAGCTCCACGTATATGCAAAAACTGCAATTGTTAGAGCGAAAAGCTCTCCGTCACTGCAAATCTTTTCATTGAAACCCAACTCCAACCGCTAGGTAATATAGCAATGAAAGGGAAAGGCTTTGCGAAGCTCAAGAATTGTCCCGATTTACAAATACATTATCTAAGATTCTGAGAAAGATGCCAACCCATCCCAGCCCTTTTATTAATTAACTTACAGACGACCGATATCGCCAGGTATCCTTGATGGATCCAGCTTTTGGAATAGCTATGGGAGATAGCTTTGGGTACTTCTACGATGCTGCAGGATCGCAGCACAACAGAAGTTGAAGCCACCAAGCAACCAAACCAACCAACAACCGACACGGAACTAAAAATCTTTCAGCATTATCATCACCACACCCATCAACGAGAGTCAGCACTGCTCAAGCCGACCCTATATTTAAGTAAAACTTACTCTTAGACTTAAGAAACTTTGTAATACAACAATGTAAAAACTAAATGTAACCAACTTAACCAAGCAGAGCCCCTATTATGTGCTCGCATATTAAAATAGCCAATGTAACAACCTTCTGAGCATAAATAAAAATATGGTATGTATGTTGGATGCACATCTTGATTAAATCACCCCTGTCAAAACTGGAAACTGAAATCGAGATCAGAAAGGAAAAAGGAATTGAGACCAGACGGCTTGCCGAATTTAGTTCTACTTTTTTAAAACTTCGGAAAGTTACATACATTCACATGTTAATCTTTTTAATATCCTCGCGCTCCCATACGCATATTAAAGGCTTTCGAAACCAACCCGAAACATTCCGAACGACAACAAAACTTTCGTTTTCGTTGTAGCTTTGCTAGCGATTTCGCATTGCGCCCTCCTCCTGTTTATCGACGTGTGAATTATTTTTGACAGGCGAAACTTTTCGTTGTCGTCCGAACGTTTCGCGTTGGCTTGTTAGAACCTAAATAATTATTAAAAACTTTGAGATGGAAAGAACAATTTTTTGCTGGTTGGTTGAAGGTTGCATTTTCATAGGAATTACATTAATTTGGATGTTTCTTTTTCTTCTCTTTTATTGCGGATCCAACACAACAAAAAATATAGGTTGACTGACAGGTTCAAATACAACTGAAAATAAATTGATAGGTGAAAAAAAAATGTCAATCGAATATTTCACTTTAATTTTGTTTTTTATAATTTATTCGTAGTAGCCTTAGAAATTTTATTTTTCTATATAAGCTACGAAAATTAAAAAAAATATTCATTACGAAAAAAAAATTGAGCGAGCAACATCGAGAGCTGATTAAGCAAATTTTTTAAGAAAAAGACCTAAATAGAATACAAGCAAAACCCATAAACACATAACATAAATATCTAAATATCTAAATAAACACTAACCATAAACAAACATCATTACGTATAGGTAATAAATAAAATATTTAATTTGGTTTAGTTAAGTTAATTTAAGTTAAGATTTAATTCTTTCTTTTAATTATTAAATATTCAGCCTTATTACATGGCCCATCATACAACGAATCCCCAAAAAAACTATCATAGCTTCCGCCGTAGCAGAAATTCTATCAAAATATTTCTGCTAGGACCGAAGCTATGATACGATATTTTCGGGATTTCACCACGGGGCCTGTGATAAGGCTGATTAATAAGAAAAAGAAATGCATGAACATTTTAAATTAATTTCAAATCCCATAAATTCTGAAGCTTTCTTCAATTTTTTTAGATACATAATTGAAAATACAAAACTAAAAGAATTACAAGACAAGACCATGAATTTCAGTAATTATACGATAATTTTATTTGACATGTATGTATGTCAAGCCTTACCCATTTTTATTTTTAGATTTTCAATTAGGAACAAATGTAAGAATGGCGACGAGATTCATGGGATTAGGTAATTAATAGAAATTATTAATAATCAATGCATGCTCAAGCTTTCATTTTTCAGATTATTCTGCAATTGAAATCGCATTCAACGATGAATACGATGACAAAATCCAGGAAGATATCCTGGTTACAACCACCAAAAACATCGACGGCACAATCATCGAAACGAAAACGGCAAAAAGAGTTACATTTTTCGATGATTTTATCGTCGATGTAACCAATAAACTTCTCGACGATGTTTTAGACGATATCGCGAATCTTGAAAAAATTTCTACTGCAAATCTTATGAAAACTTCTTCAGCCAGAGAAAGCTTCTGGCATTCAAAATTTTTTTGTTGGACGCGATTATTTAGATTTTCTTCCGCGTTGATTCCACATTTTTAATTTTGTTTTATATCTTGATTGTTTTTTTTTTCTTCAATAGATAATTTTTTTACAATTTGAATGACATATTTTTCAAAAACACTAAATTAAAAAAAAAACTAACTGACAAAAACAAAACAAAACAACTTAATTAAATAAAATTCTCTATTTCATGAGTTTTTTCTAATTCCAATTGTATTTATTTCATTAGCAAAAATAACTTACATAAATATATATGTATGTACCTTAAAACGTTATTGCTGTTGTTATTTTATTTTATTAGATAAATGGAAGGCTGGTAGGTAGATACTGTGTAAGTTTTGGCCAAAATCGAGGTAAGAAAATTGAAAAGAAATAAATTAAATAAGATTATTTTCAGTCATCAGCGTTAACTGTTTTTCTGTTATTTTAATACCATAACTGCCACTAACTCCAAATGGAACATTCAACTCAAGTGAATAAAAACCTGGTTCGAAGATCCGTTCCTTACCAAACTGCTTGGTAACCTGAAGTTTAAAATGCGTTCTTACTTTTAGTAACATGCACCGTATATTGAATCCGATGAATGAGCTGCGGAGGGAACCAAACTCAATTTTGACATTTCGCTTCAGTAAAAATGTCAATATTGAGACTCATTCCCTCCGCAGCCCATCCATCGGATTCTGTAATCGGTGTGATAAGCTATTAATGAACACAGAGAAGCTATAGTTAGGCACTCCAATGGCTTCTTTGTGTCCAGTAATAGGTTATAACTCCATATTTATACTAAATTCTAGATATCAGCGAACACCACCCGATACCATACAGCTCAAAATTCAATACTTCCAATCCTTAGCTTCCCAAAAGATTAACTTAACTTTTTAAATTCTTTTGAAATTAGGAGTTAAATGGAACTTCGAACTTATTTTTAGCCTGCATTTTAAGACCTGTAAATTCTATTTTTAAAATAGTTGACTACTAAATAAACAAATACTGAATACAAGTTTAGGTAAAGGTACAAGAGTTAAGACCGGCACAATAAGCAGTTCGTCTTTATTAAAAGACAAACTGTACTGTATATATATATACAACTTACAAAAAGGCATGTTTTCATTCAAAACATTAAATACAAATTCACTAAGACCCTCAGCAACAGCTCACTGTCGCCCATTTTCGAAATTGTCCGCCACAACTGCCAGGGGGCAGTTCGCGGATAGCTCCACATCTTAATTTGTTCATATTATATCTTTGTGTCTATGTGCCAAATTTGGTGCTTATATCAAAAAGTGCATAATAGGTTATCTAATCCGCTATACTAATTACTACTTCAATATTAAAACATTTTATAGAACTGAAACGCAAGTTCGTCGGAACTATTTCTGAACATTAGACGAATGTCTTATACCATATCAGGACGCCAGAATTGTTTAAATGCATCACCTTTCATCACATATAGCGCTTCCAAGGGCCCAGACACGGCTCTATGTAGAGTAAAGGATCATATCCTTGGGCTCTGGGAGTATTATCTCCAATGGGGAATAAAAATCAAGCTCAAGAATTGTCCCTATTCACAAATACATTAACTAAGATGCTGAGAAAGATGCCAACCCATCCCAGCCCTTTTATTAATTTACTTACAGGAAACTCACCCACAGACGACCGATATCGCCAGGTATCCTTGATGGATCTAGCTTTTGGAATAGCTATGGGAGATAGCTTTGGGAACTTCTACGATGCTGCAGGATCGCAGCACAACAGAAGTTGAAGCCACCAAGCAACCAAACCAACCAACAACCGACACGGAGCTAAAAATTTTTCAGCATTATCATCACCACACCCATCAACGAAAGTCAGCACTGCTCAGCCGACCTATATTTAAGTAAAACTTACTCTTAGACTTAAGAAACTTTGCAATACAACAATGTAAAAACTAAATGTAACCAACTTAACCAAGCAGAGCCCCTATTATGTGCTCGCAGATTAAAATAAATAAATAATTGTAAATAGATAGTACCTAACTAGCCAATGTAACAACCTTCTGAGCATAAATCAAAATATGGTATGTATGTTAGATGCACATCTTGATGAAATCACCCCTGTCAAAACTGCAAAGTGAAATCGAGATCAGAAAGGAAAAAGGAATTGAGCCCAGACGACTGTCCGAATTTAGTTCTATTTTTTTAAAACTTCGGAAAGTTACATACATTCACATGTTTATCTTTTTAATTTTCTCGCGCTCCCATACACATATTAAAAGCTTTCGAAACCAACCCGAAACATTCCGATCTACAATAAAACTTTCGTTTTTGTTGTAGCTTTGCTCTTTGCTAGCGATGTCACATCGCGCCCTCCTCCTGTTAATCGACATGTGAATTATTTTTGGCAGGCAAAACTTTTCCTTGTCGTCCGAATGTTTCGCGTTGGCTTGTTAGAACCTAAATAATTATTGGGGGAACCTTAAAAACTTTGGGATGGAAAGAACAATTTTTTGCTGGTTGGTTGAAGGTTGCATTTTCATAGGAATTACATTAATCTGGATGTTTCTTTTTCTTCTCTTTTATTGCGGATCCAACACAACAAAAAATATAGGTTGACTGACAGGTTCAAATACAATTGAAAATAAATTGATAGGTGAAAAAAAATGTCAATCGAATATTTCACTTTAATTTTGTTTTTTTTAATTTATTCGTAGTAGCCTTAGAAATTTTATTTTTCTATATAAGCTACGAAAATTAAAAAAAATATTCATTACGAAAAAAAAAATTGAGCGAGAAACATCTCGAGCTGATTAAATAATTTTTTTCAAGAAAAAGACTTACAAAATAGAACAAAACAAAACCCATAAACACTAACCATAAACTAACATTATTACGTATAGGTAATAAATAAAATATTTAATTTGGTTTAGTTAAGTTATTTTAAGTTAAGATTTAATTCTTTCTTTTAATTATTAAATATTCAGCCTTATTACATGGCTTATCATACAACGAATCCCCAAAAAAAGTATCATAGCTTCCGCCGTAGCAGAAATTCTATCAAAATATTTCTGCTAGGACCGAAGCTATGATACGATATTTTCGGGATTTCACCACGGGGCCTGTGATAAGGCTCATTAATAAGAAAAAGAAATGCATGAAAATTTTAAATTAATTTCAAATCCCATAAATTTTGAAGCTTTTTTCAATTTTTTTTAGATACATACCTAATTGAAAATACAAAAATAAAACAATTACCAAATTACCACAAGACAAGACCATGAATTTCAGTAATTATACGATAATTTTATTTAACATGTATGTATGTCAAGCCTTACCTATTTTTATTTTTAGATTTTCAATTAGGAACAAATATAGAAATGGCGACAAGATTCATGGGATTAGGTAAATAATAGAAATTATTAATAATCAATGCATGCTTAAGCTTTCATTTTTCAGATTATTCTGCAATTGCAATCGCGTTCAACGATGAATTCGATGACAAAATCGAGGAAGATATCCCGGTTGCAACGAGCAAAAACATCGACGGCACAATCATCGAAACGAAAACGGCAAAAAAAGTTACATTTTTCGATGATTTTATCGTCGATGTAACCAATAAAATTCTCGACGATGTTTTAGACGATATCGCGGACCTTGAAAAAATTTCTACCCGAAATCTTATGAAAACTTCTTCAGCCAGAGAAAGCTTCTGGCATTCAAAATTTTTTGGTTGGACGCGATTATGTAGATTTTCTTCGGCGTTGATTCCAACTTTTTAAATTTTTTTAATATCTTGATTGTTTTTTTTTTTTCTTCAATAGATAATTTTTTTTAATTTGAATGACATATTTTCAAAAAAACACTAAATTAAAAAAAAAAAACTAACTGACAAAAACAAAACAAAACAACTTAATTCAATAAAATTTTCTATTTCATGAGTTTTTTCTAATTCCAATTGTATTTATTTCCTTAGCAAAAATAACTTACATAAATATATACCTTTAAACGTTATTGCTATTGTTATTTTTTTTTTAGATAAATGGAAGGGTGGTAGGTAGGTACCTGCTGTGTAAGTTTTGGCCAAAATCGAGGTAAGAAAATTGAAAAGAAATAAATTAAATAAGATTATTTTCAGTCATCAGCGTTAACTGTTTTTCTGTTATTTTAATACCATAACTGCCACTAACTCCAAATAGAACATTCAACTCAAGTGAATAAAAACCTGGTTCGAAGATCCGACCCTTACCAAACTGCTTGGTAACCTGAAGTTTAAAATGCGTTCTTACTTTTAGTAACATGCACCGTATATTGAATCCGATGAATGAGCTGCGGAGGGAACCAAACTCAATTTTGACATTTCGCTTCAGTAAAAATGTCAATATTGAGACTCATTCCCTCCGCAGCCCATCCATCGGATTCTGTAATCGGTGTGATAAGCTATTAATGAACACAGAGAAGCTATAGTTAGGCACTCCAATGGCTTCTTTGTGTCCAGTAATAGGTTATAACTCCATATTTATACTAAATTCTAGATATCAGCGAACACCACCCGATACCATACAGCTCAAAATTCAATACTTCCAATCCTTAGCTTCCCAAAAGATTAACTTAACTTTTTAAATTCTTTTGAAATTAGGAGTTAAATGGAACTTCGAACTTATTTTTAGCCTGCATTTTAAGACCTGTAAATTCTATTTTTAAAATAGTTGACTACTAAATAAACAAATACTGAATACAAGTTTAGGTAAAGGTACAAGAGTTAAGACCGGCACAATAAGCAGTTCGTCTTTATTAAAAGACAAACTGTACTGTATATATATATACAACTTACAAAAAGGCATGTTTTCATTCAAAACATTAAATACAAATTCACTACCCTCAGCAACAGCTCACTGTCGCCCATTTTCGAAATTGTCCGCCACAACTGCCAGGGGGCAGTTCGCGGATAGCTCCACATCTTAATTTGTTCATATTATATTTTTGTGTCTATGTGCCAAATTTGGTGCTTATATCAAAAAGTGCATAATAGGTTATCTAATCCGCTATACTAATTACTACTTCAATATTAAAACATTTTATAGAACTGAAACGCAAGTTCGTCGGAACTATTTCTGAACATTAGACGAATGTCTTATACCATATCAGGACGCCAGAATTGTTTAAATGCATCACCTTTCATCACATATAGAGCTTCCAAGGGCCCAGACACGGCTCTATGTAGAGTAAAGGATCATATCCTTGGGCTCTGGGAGTATTATCTCCAATGGGGAATAAAAATCAAGCTGAAGAATTGTCCCTATTGACAAATACATTAACTAAGATGCTGAGAAAGATGCCAACCCATCCTAGCCCTTTTATTAATTTACTTACAGGAAACTCACCCACAGACGACCGATATCGCCAGGTATCCTTGATGGATCTAGCTTTTGGAATAGCTATGGGAGATAGCTTTGGGAACTTCTACGATGCTGCAGGATCGCAGCACAACAGAAGTTGAAGCCACCAAGCAACCAAACCAACCAACAACCGACACGGAGCTAAAAATTTTTCAGCATTATCATCACCACACCCATCAACGAAAGTCAGCACTGCTCAGCCGACCTATATTTAAGTAAAACTTACTCTTAGACTTAAGAAACTTTGCAATACAACAATGTAAAAACTAAATGTAACCAACTTAACCAAGCAGAGCCCCTATTATGTGCTCGCAGATTAAAATAAATAAATAATTGTAAATAGATAGTACCTAACTAGCCAATGTAACAACCTTCTGAGCATAAATCAAAATATGGTATGTATGTTAGATGCACATCTTGATGAAATCACCCCTGTCAAAACTGCAAAGTGAAATCGAGATCAGAAAGGAAAAAGGAATTGAGCCCAGACGACTGTCCGAATTTAGTTCTATTTTTTTAAAACTTCGGAAAGTTACATACATTCACATGTTTATCTTTTTAATTTTCTCGCGCTCCCATACGCATATTAAAAGCTTTCGAAACCAACCCGAAACATTCCGATCTACAATAAAACTTTCGTTTTTGTTGTAGCTTTGCTCTTTGCTAGCGATGTCACATCGCGCCCTCCTCCTGTTAATCGACATGTGAATTATTTTTGGCAGGCAAAACTTTTCCTTGTCGTCCGAATGTTTCGCGTTGGCTTGTTAGAACCTAAATAATTATTGGGGGAACCTTAAAAACTTTGGGATGGAAAGAACAATTTTTTGCTGGTTGGTTGAAGGTTGCATTTTCATAGGAATTACATTAATCTGGATGTTTCTTTTTCTTCTCTTTTATTGCGGATCCAACACAACAAAAAATATAGGTTGACTGACAGGTTCAAATACAATTGAAAATAAATTGATAGGTGAAAAAAAATGTCAATCGAATATGTTCACTTTAATTTTGTTTTTTTTTAATTTATTCGTAGTAGCCTTAGAAATTTTATTTTTCTATATAAGCTACGAAAATTAAAAAAAATATTCATTACGAAAAAAAAAATTGAGCGAGAAACATCTCGAGCTGATTAAATAATTTTTTTCAAGAAAAAGACTTACAAAATAGAACAAAACAAAACCCATAAACACTAACCATAAACTAACATTATTACGTATAGGTAATAAATAAAATATTTAATTTGGTTTAGTTAAGTTAATTTAAGTTAAGATTTAATTCTTTCTTTTTATTATTAAATATCCAGCCTTATTACATGGCCCATCATACAACGAATCCCCAAAAAAAGTATCATAGCTTCCGCCGTAGCAGAAATTCTATCAAAATATTTCTGCTAGGACCGAAGCTATGATACGATATTTTCGGGATTTCACCACGAGGTCTGTGATAAGGCTCATTAATAAGAAAAAGAAATGCATGAAAATTTTAAATTAATTTCAAATCCCATAAATTTTGAAGCTTTTTTCAATTTTGTTTAGATACATAATTGAAAATACAAAAATAAAACAAAGACCACAAGACAAGACCATGAATTTCAGTAATTATACGATTATTTTATTTAACATGTATGTATGTCAAGCCCTACCTATTTTTATTTTTAGATTTTCAATTAGGAACAAATATAGAAATGGCGACAAGATTCATGGGATTAGGTAAATAATAGAAATTATTAATAATCAATGCATGCTTAAGCTTTCATTTTTCAGATTATTCTGCAATTGCAATCGCGTTCAACGATGAATTCGAAGACAAAATCGAGGAAGATATCCCGGTTGCAACGAGCAAAAACATCGACGGCACAATCATCGAAACGAAAACGGCAAAAAAAGTTACATTTTTCGATGATTTTATCGTCGATGTAACCAATAAAATTCTCGACGATGTTTTAGACGAAATCACGGACCTTGAAAAAATTTCTACCCGAAATCTTATGAAAACTTCTTCAGCCAGAGAAAGCTTCTGGCATTCAAAATTTTTTGGTTGGACGCGATTATGTAGATTTTCTTCGGCGTTGATTCCAACTTTTTAAATTTTTTTTATATCTTGATTGTTTTTTTTTTTTCTTCAATAGATAATTTTTTTTAATTTGAATGACATATTTTCAAAAAAACACTAAATTAAAAAAAAAAACAAACTGACAAAAACAAAACAAAACAACTTAATTAAATAAAATTTTCTATTTCATGAGTTTTTTCTAATTCCAATTGTATTTATTTCCTTAGCAAAAATAACTTACATAAATATATACCTTTAAACGTTATTGCTATTATAATCTTTATGCGATAAGTGGAAACACCATTATATTGAAATTACAAGTTTTAATTCAACAATGTCTTTATTTAAAACAAACACTTTTTTATTTAAAAAACAAAAATATTTTTTTAATTTATTTTAAAAACAATTTATTGTGAATTGAGCTTTATTGAATGCATTTCGGCTAGTCTACTAGCCATCATCAGCAACACGACTGAGGGGAAAGCTGTTACAAAATTGAATTGAACAAACATTTATTGTTATTTTTTTTTTAGATAAATGGAAGGGTGGTAGGTAGGTACCTGCTGTGTAAGTTTTGGCCAAAATCGAGGTAAGAAAATTGAAAAGAAATAAATTAAATAAGATTATTTTCAGTCATCAGCGTTAACTGTTTTTCTGTTATTTTAATACCATAACTGCCACTAACTCCAAATAGAACATTCAACTCAAGTGAATAAAAACCTGGTTCGAAGATCCGACCCTTACCAAACTGCTTGGTAACCTGAAGTTTAAAATGCGTTCTTACTTTTAGTAACATGCACCGTATATTGAATCCGATGAATGAGCTGCGGAGGGAACCAAACTCAATTTGGACATTTCGCTTCAGTAAAAATGTCAATATTGAGACTCATTCCCTCCGCAGCCCATCCATCGGATTCTGTAATCGGTGTGATAAGCTATTAATGAACACAGAGAAGCTATAGTTAGGCACTCCAATGGCTTCTTTGTGTCCAGTAATAGGTTATAACTCCATATTTATACTAAATTCTAGATATCAGCGAACACCACCCGATACCATACAGCTCAAAATTCAATACTTCCAATCCTTAGCTTCCCAAAAGATTAACTTAACTTTTTAAATTCTTTTGAAATTAGGAGTTAAATGGAACTTCGAACTTATTTTTAGCCTGCATTTTAAGACCTGTAAATTCTATTTTTAAAATAGTTGACTACTAAATAAACAAATACTGAATACAAGTTTAGGTAAAGGTACAAGAGTTAAGACCGGCACAATAAGCAGTTCGTCTTTATTAAAAGACAAACTGTACTGTATATATATATACAACTTACAAAAAGGCATGTTTTCATTCAAAACATTAAATACAAATTCACTACCCTCAGCAACAGCTCACTGTCGCCCATTTTCGAAATTGTCCGCCACAACTGCCAGGGGGCAGTTCGCGGATAGCTCCACATCTTAATTTGTTCATATTATATTTTTGTGTCTATGTGCCAAATTTGGTGCTTATATCAAAAAGTGCATAATAGGTTATCTAATCCGCTATACTAATTACTACTTCAATATTAAAACATTTTATAGAACTGAAACGCAAGTTCGTCGGAACTATTTCTGAACATTAGACGAATGTCTTATACCATATCAGGACGCCAGAATTGTTTAAATGCATCACCTTTCATCACATATAGAGCTTCCAAGGGCCCAGACACGGCTCTATGTAGAGTAAAGGATCATATCCTTGGGCTCTGGGAGTATTATCTCCAATGGGGAATAAAAATCAAGCTGAAGAATTGTCCCTATTGACAAATACATTAACTAAGATGCTGAGAAAGATGCCAACCCATCCTAGCCCTTTTATTAATTTACTTACAGGAAACTCACCCACAGACGACCGATATCGCCAGGTATCCTTGATGGATCTAGCTTTTGGAATAGCTATGGGAGATAGCTTTGGGAACTTCTACGATGCTGCAGGATCGCAGCACAACAGAAGTTGAAGCCACCAAGCAACCAAACCAACCAACAACCGACACGGAGCTAAAAATTTTTCAGCATTATCATCACCACACCCATCAACGAAAGTCGGCACTGCTCAGCCGACCTATATTTAAGTAAAACTTACTCTTAGACTTAAGAAACTTTGCAATACAACAATGTAAAAACTAAATGTAACCAACTTAACCAAGCAGAGCCCCTATTATGTGCTCGCAGATTAAAATAAATAAATAATTGTAAATAGATAGTACCTAACTAGCCAATGTAACAACCTTCTGAGCATAAATCAAAATATGGTATGTATGTTAGATGCACATCTTGATGAAATCACCCCTGTCAAAACTGGAAAGTGAAATCGAGATCAGAAAGGAAAAAGGAATTGAGCCCAGACGACTGTCCGAATTTAGTTCTATTTTTTTAAAACTTCGGAAAGTTACATACATTCACATGTTTATCTTTTTAATTTTCTCGCGCTCCCATACGCATATTAAAAGCTTTCGAAACCAACCCGAAACATTCCGATCTACAATAAAACTTTCGTTTTTGTTGTAGCTTTGCTCTTTGCTAGCGATGTCACATCGCGCCCTCCTCCTGTTAATCGACATGTGAATTATTTTTGGCAGGCAAAACTTTTCCTTGTCGTCCGAATGTTTCGCGTTGGCTTGTTAGAACCTAAATAATTATTGGGGGAACCTTAAAAACTTTGGGATGGAAAGAACAATTTTTTGCTGGTTGGTTGAAGGTTGCATTTTCATAGGAATTACATTAATCTGGATGTTTCTTTTTCTTCTCTTTTATTGCGGATCCAACACAACAAAAAATATAGGTTGACTGACAGGTTCAAATACAATTGAAAATAAATTGATAGGTGAAAAAAAATGTCAATCGAATATTTCACTTTAATTTTGTTTTTTTTTAATTTATTCGTAGTAGCCTTAGAAATTTTATTTTTCTATATAAGCTACGAAAATTAAAAAAAATATTCATTACGAAAAAAAAAATTGAGCGAGAAACATCTCGAGCTGATTAAATAATTTTTTTCAAGAAAAAGACTTACAAAATAGAACAAAACAAAACCCATAAACACTAACCATAAACTAACATTATTACGTATAGGTAATAAATAAAATATTTAATTTGGTTTAGTTAAGTTAATTTAAGTTAAGATTTAATTCTTTCTTTTTATTATTAAATATCCAGCCTTATTACATGGCCCATCATACAACGAATCCCCAAAAAAAGTATCATAGCTTCCGCCGTAGCAGAAATTCTATCAAAATATTTCTGCTAGGACCGAAGCTATGATACGATATTTTCGGGATTTCACCACGAGGTCTGTGATAAGGCTCATTAATAAGAAAAAGAAATGCATGAAAATTTTAAATTAATTTCAAATCCCATAAATTTTGAAGCTTTTTTCAATTTTGTTTAGATACATAATTGAAAATACAAAAATAAAACAAAGACCACAAGACAAGACCATGAATTTCAGTAATTATACGATTATTTTATTTAACATGTATGTATGTCAAGCCCTACCTATTTTTATTTTTAGATTTTCAATTAGGAACAAATATAGAAATGGCGACAAGATTCATGGGATTAGGTAAATAATAGAAATTATTAATAATCAATGCATGCTTAAGCTTTCATTTTTCAGATTATTCTGCAATTGCAATCGCGTTCAACGATGAATTCGAAGACAAAATCGAGGAAGATATCCCGGTTGCAACGAGCAAAAACATCGACGGCACAATCATCGAAACGAAAACGGCAAAAAAAGTTACATTTTTCGATGATTTTATCGTCGATGTAACCAATAAAATTCTCGACGATGTTTTAGACGAAATCACGGACCTTGAAAAAATTTCTACCCGAAATCTTATGAAAACTTCTTCAGCCAGAGAAAGCTTCTGGCATTCAAAATTTTTTGGTTGGACGCGATTATGTAGATTTTCTTCGGCGTTGATTCCAACTTTTTAAATTTTTTTTATATCTTGATTGTTTTTTTTTTTTCTTCAATAGATAATTTTTTTTAATTTGAATGACATATTTTCAAAAAAACACTAAATTAAAAAAAAAAACAAACTGACAAAAACAAAACAAAACAACTTAATTAAATAAAATTTTCTATTTCATGAGTTTTTTCTAATTCCAATTGTATTTATTTCCTTAGCAAAAATAACTTACATAAATATATACCTTTAAACGTTATTGCTATTGTTATTTTTTTTTTAGATAAATGGAAGGGTGGTAGGTAGGTACCTGCTGTGTAAGTTTTGGCCAAAATCGAGGTAAGAAAATTGAAAAGAAATAAATTAAATAAGATTATTTTCAGTCATCAGCGTTAACTGTTTTTCTGTTATTTTAATACCATAACTGCCACTAACTCCAAATAGAACATTCAACTCAAGTGAATAAAAACCTGGTTCGAAGATCCGACCCTTACCAAACTGCTTGGTAACCTGAAGTTTAAAATGCGTTCTTACTTTTAGTAACATGCACCGTATATTGAATCCGATGAATGAGCTGCGGAGGGAACCAAACTCAATTTTGACATTTCGCTTCAGTAAAAATGTCAATATTGAGACTCATTCCCTCCGCAGCCCATCCATCGGATTCTGTAATCGGTGTGATAAGCTATTAATGAACACAGAGAAGCTATAGTTAGGCACTCCAATGGCTTCTTTGTGTCCAGTAATAGGTTATAACTCCATATTTATACTAAATTCTAGATATCAGCGAACACCACCCGATACCATACAGCTCAAAATTCAATACTTCCAATCCTTAGCTTCCCAAAAGATTAACTTAACTTTTTAAATTCTTTTGAAATTAGGAGTTAAATGGAACTTCGAACTTATTTTTAGCCTGCATTTTAAGACCTGTAAATTCTATTTTTAAAATAGTTGACTACTAAATAAACAAATACTGAATACAAGTTTAGGTAAAGGTACAAGAGTTAAGACCGGCACAATAAGCAGTTCGTCTTTATTAAAAGACAAACTGTACTGTATATATATATACAACTTACAAAAAGGCATGTTTTCATTCAAAACATTAAATACAAATTCACTAAGACCCTCAGCAACAGCTCACTGTCGCCCATTTTCGAAATTGTCCGCCACAACTGCCAGGGGGCAGTTCGCGGATAGCTCCACATCTTAATTTGTTCATATTATATCTTTGTGTCTATGTGCCAAATTTGGTGCTTATATCAAAAAGTGCATAATAGGTTATCTAATCCGCTATACTAATTACTACTTCAATATTAAAACATTTTATAGAACTGAAACGCAAGTTCGTCGGAACTATTTCTGAACATTAGACGAATGTCTTATACCATATCAGGACGCCAGAATTGTTTAAATGCATCACCTTTCATCACATATAGCGCTTCCAAGGGCCCAGACACGGCTCTATGTAGAGTAAAGGATCATATCCTTGGGCTCTGGGAGTATTATCTCCAATGGGGAATAAAAATCAAGCTCAAGAATTGTCCCTATTCACAAATACATTAACTAAGATGCTGAGAAAGATGCCAACCCATCCCAGCCCTTTTATTAATTTACTTACAGGAAACTCACCCACAGACGACCGATATCGCCAGGTATCCTTGATGGATCTAGCTTTTGGAATAGCTATGGGAGATAGCTTTGGGAACTTCTACGATGCTGCAGGATCGCAGCACAACAGAAGTTGAAGCCACCAAGCAACCAAACCAACCAACAACCGACACGGAGCTAAAAATTTTTCAGCATTATCATCACCACACCCATCAACGAAAGTCAGCACTGCTCAGCCGACCTATATTTAAGTAAAACTTACTCTTAGACTTAAGAAACTTTGCAATACAACAATGTAAAAACTAAATGTAACCAACTTAACCAAGCAGAGCCCCTATTATGTGCTCGCAGATTAAAATAAATAAATAATTGTAAATAGATAGTACCTAACTAGCCAATGTAACAACCTTCTGAGCATAAATCAAAATATGGTATGTATGTTGGATGCACATCTTGATTAAATCACCCCTGTCAAAACTGGAAACTGAAATCGAGATCAGAAAGGAAAAAGGAATTGAGACCAGACGGCTTGCCGAATTTAGTGCTACTTTTTTAAAACTTCGGAAAGTTACATACATTCACATGTTAATCTTTTTAATATCCTCGCGCTCCCATACGCATATTAAAGGCTTTCGAAACCAACCCGAAACATTCCGAACGACAAAAAAACTTTCGTTTTCGTTGTAGCTTTGCTAGCGATTTCGCATTGCGCCCTCCTCCTGTTTATCGACGTGTGAATTATTTTTGACAGGCGAAACTTTTCGTTGTCGTCCGAACGTTTCGCGTTGGCTTGTTAGAACCTAAATAATTATTAAAAACTTTGAGATGGAAAGAACAATTTTTTGCTGGTTGGTTGAAGGTTGCATTTTCATAGGAATTACATTAATTTGGATGTTTCTTTTTCTTCTCTTTTATTGCGGATCCAACACAACAAAAAATATAGGTTGACTGACAGGTTCAAATACAATTGAAAATAAATTGATAGGTGAAAAAAAATGTCAATCGAATATTTCACTTTAATTTTGTTTTTTTTTAATTTATTCGTAGTAGCCTTAGAAATTTTATTTTTCTATATAAGCTACGAAAATTAAAAAAAATATTCATTACGAAAAAAAAAATTGAGCGAGAAACATCTCGAGCTGATTAAATAATTTTTTTCAAGAAAAAGACTTACAAAATAGAACAAAACAAAACCCATAAACACTAACCATAAACTAACATTATTACGTATAGGTAATAAATAAAATATTTAATTTGGTTTAGTTAAGTTAATTTAAGTTAAGATTCAATTCTTTCTTTTTATTATTAAATATCCAGCCTTATTACATGGCCCATCATACAACGAATCCCCAAAAAAAGTATCATAGCTTCCGCCGTAGCAGAAATTCTATCAAAATATTTCTGCTAGGACCGAAGCTATGATACGATATTTTCGGGATTTCACCACGAGGTCTGTGATAAGGCTCATTAATAAGAAAAAGAAATGCATGAAAATTTTAAATTAATTTCAAATCCCATAAATTTTGAAGCTTTTTTCAATTTTTTTTAGATACATAATTGAAAATACAAAAATAAAACAAAGACCACAAGACAAGACCATGAATTTCAGTAATTATACGATTATTTTATTTAACATGTATGTATGTCAAGCCCTACCTATTTTTATTTTTAGATTTTCAATTAGGAACAAATATAGAAATGGCGACAAGATTCATGGGATTAGGTAAATAATAGAAATTATTAATAATCAATGCATGCTTAAGCTTTCATTTTTCAGATTATTCTGCAATTGCAATCGCGTTCAACGATGAATTCGAAGACAAAATCGAGGAAGATATCCCGGTTGCAACGAGCAAAAACATCGACGGCACAATCATCGAAACGAAAACGGCAAAAAAAGTTACATTTTTCGATGATTTTATCGTCGATGTAACCAATAAAATTCTCGACGATGTTTTAGACGAAATCACGGACCTTGAAAAAATTTCTACCCGAAATCTTATGAAAACTTCTTCAGCCAGAGAAAGCTTCTAGCATTCAAAATTTTTTGGTTGGACGCGATTATGTAGATTTTCTTCGGCGTTGATTCCAACTTTTTAAATTTTTTTTATATCTTGATTGTTTTTTTTTTTTCTTCAATAGATAATTTTTTTTAATTTGAATGACATATTTTCAAAAAAACACTAAATTAAAAAAAAAAACTAACTGACAAAAACAAAACAAAACAACTTAATTAAATAAAATTTTCTATTTCATGAGTTTTTTCTAATTCCAATTGTATTTATTTCCTTAGCAAAAATAACTTACATAAATATATACCTTTAAACGTTATTGCTATTGTTATTTTTTTTTTAGATAAATGGAAGGGTGGTAGGTAGGTACCTGCTGTGTAAGTTTTGGCCAAAATCGAGGTAAGAAAATTGAAAAGAAATAAATTAAATAAGATTATTTTCAGTCATCAGCGTTAACTGTTTTTCTGTTATTTTAATACCATAACTGCCACTAACTCCAAATAGAACATTCAACTCAAGTGAATAAAAACCTGGTTCGAAGATCCGACCCTTACCAAACTGCTTGGTAACCTGAAGTTTAAAATGCGTTCTTACTTTTAGTAACATGCACCGTATATTGAATCCGATGAATGAGCTGCGGAGGGAACCAAACTCAATTTTGACATTTCGCTTCAGTAAAAATGTCAATATTGAGACTCATTCCCTCCGCAGCCCATCCATCGGATTCTGTAATCGGTGTGATAAGCTATTAATGAACACAGAGAAGCTATAGTTAGGCACTCCAATGGCTTCTTTGTGTCCAGTAATAGGTTATAACTCCATATTTATACTAAATTCTAGATATCAGCTCAAAATTCAATACTTCCAATCCTTAGCTTCCCAAAAGATTAACTTAACTTTTTAAATTCTTTTGAAATTAGGAGTTAAATGGAACTTCGAACTTATTTTTAGCCTGCATTTTAAGACCTGTAAATTCTATTTTTAAAATAGTTGACTACTAAATAAACAAATACTGAATACAAGTTTAGGTAAAGGTACAAGAGTTAAGACCGGCACAATAAGCAGTTCGTCTTTATTAAAAGACAAACTGTACTGTATATATATATACAACTTACAAAAAGGCATGTTTTCATTCAAAACATTAAATACAAATTCACTACCCTCAGCAACAGCTCACTGTCGCCCATTTTCGAAATTGTCCGCCACAACTGCCAGGGGGCAGTTCGCGGATAGCTCCACATCTTAATTTGTTCATATTATATCTTTGTGTCTATGTGCCAAATTTGGTGCTTATATCAAAAAGTGCATAATAGGTTATCTAATCCGCTATACTAATTACTACTTCAATATTAAAACATTTTATAGAACTGAAACGCAAGTTCGTCGGAACTATTTCTGAACATTAGACGAATGTCTTATACCATATCAGGACGCCAGAATTGTTTAAATGCATCACCTTTCATCACATATAGCGCTTCCAAGGGCCCAGACACGGCTCTATGTAGAGTAAAGGATCATATCCTTGGGCTCTGGGAGTATTATCTCCAATGGGGAATAAAAATCAAGCTCAAGAATTGTCCCTATTCACAAATACATTAACTAAGATGCTGAGAAAGATACCAACCCATCCCAGCCCTTTTATTAATTTACTTACAGGAAACTCACCCACAGACGACCGATATCGCCAGGTATCCTTGATGGATCTAGCTTTTGGAATAGCTATGGGAGATAGCTTTGGGAACTTCTACGATGCTGCAGGATCGCAGCACAACAGAAGTTGAAGCCACCAAGCAACCAAACCAACCAACAACCGACACGGAGCTAAAAATTTTTCAGCATTATCATCACCACACCCATCAACGAAAGTCAGCACTGCTCAGCCGACCTATATTTAAGTAAAACTTACTCTTAGACTTAAGAAACTTTGCAATACAACAATGTAAAAACTAAATGTAACCAACTTAACCAAGCAGAGCCCCTATTATGTGCTCGCAGATTAAAATAAATAAATAATTGTAAATAGATAGTACCTAACTAGCCAATGTAACAACCTTCTGAGCATAAATCAAAATATGGTATGTATGTTAGATGCACATCTTGATGAAATCACCCCTGTCAAAACTGCAAAGTGAAATCGAGATCAGAAAGGAAAAAGGAATTGAGCCCAGACGACTGTCCGAATTTAGTTCTATTTTTTTAAAACTTCGGAAAGTTACATACATTCACATGTTTATCTTTTTAATTTTCTCGCGCTCCCATACGCATATTAAAAGCTTTCGAAACCAACCCGAAACATTCCGATCTACAATAAAACTTTCGTTTTTGTTGTAGCTTTGCTCTTTGCTAGCGATGTCACATCGCGCCCTCCTCCTGTTAATCGACATGTGAATTATTTTTGGCAGGCAAAACTTTTCCTTGTCGTCCGAATGTTTCGCGTTGGCTTGTTAGAACCTAAATAATTATTGGGGGAACCTTAAAAACTTTGGGATGGAAAGAACAATTTTTTGCTGGTTGGTTGAAGGTTGCATTTTCATAGGAATTACATTAATCTGGATGTTTCTTTTTCTTCTCTTTTATTGCGGATCCAACACAACAAAAAATATAGGTTGACTGACAGGTTCAAATACAATTGAAAATAAATTGATAGGTGAAAAAAAATGTCAATCGAATATTTCACTTTAATTTTTTTTTTTTTTAATTTATTCGTAGTAGCCTTAGAAATTTTATTTTTCTATATAAGCTACGAAAATTAAAAAAAATATTCATTACGAAAAAAAAAATTGAGCGAGAAACATCTCGAGCTGATTAAATAATTTTTTTCAAGAAAAAGACTTACAAAATAGAACAAAACAAAACCCATAAACACTAACCATAAACTAACATTATTACGTATAGGTAATAAATAAAATATTTAATTTGGTTTAGTTAAGTTATTTTAAGTTAAGATTTAATTCTTTCTTTTTATTATTAAATATCCAGCCTTATTACATGGCCCATCATACAACGAATCCCCAAAAAAAGTATCATAGCTTCCGCCGTAGCAGAAATTCTATCAAAATATTTCTGCTAGGACCGAAGCTATGATACGATATTTTCGGGATTTCACCCCGAGGTCTGTGATAAGGCTCATTAATAAGAAAAAGAAATGCATGAAAATTTTAAATTAATTTCAAATCCCATAAATTTTGAAGCTTTTTTCAATTTTTTTTAGATACATAATTGAAAATACAAAAATAAAACAAAGACCACAAGACAAGACCATGAATTTCAGTAATTATACGATTATTTTATTTAACATGTATGTACAGTGGTGGCAAACTAATTAGAAACGATGAAAAAAAAAAATTAAATTTTTTGTCTCGTCTCATTTAATAATATTAAACCAATAAAAATGCAATGGCGAAATACCCTGCCAGAGAGCATTGTTATAGTTCTATTAATTTCTTGTTTATTGGTCAATGTTAAATGCATAGAAACGGAAAATTTCAAAAAAATTGAGCGTGCATTGAGATCGAAAGTGAATTTGATTGGAAATATAATTAGAAACGATCGTAAATTTATTTAAAAAATGCATATTCGGTAGCAAATTGTCTTGGGAATATATTGTTTATGTTTCAATTTGTAGTTGGTTTTATTTAATGTCTCAGAAAAATGGTAACATATAAGATCTGTGCACCCGAAATGCGAAAAATAATTGCACAGATGAGCTGCAATCAGGAATTCTCAATGGTAGCAATTGGAGAGGAGCTAATATTCTCTTTGAAGATGGTACATGGTGCTATCAGAGTGAACACACAGATTGTGAGCTTTGAAAACCCTGAAAGAAAATAAAAGATCCAAAAAACAACACCAAAGATGTTCCTCTCACTTTCCGTCAGAGTAAGGCTAATCCTTTTGCCGCCATTAAGGTATCCATGCATCCATTTTATACCAATTGCATTAGGAATTTACAGCTGGGAAGGTAAGAAATCGAATTTTAGAAGCAGGCTTGCGGGCATGCATTGCTAGCAAAAAACCATGCCTGACAAAAAAATTCGAATGTTGTTCGTGAGATTGCATCTGCAAAGACCGCTATCATTTTTGGCAAAAGGTGTTCTAGAGTGACGAATCCTGGTTTATCTTCTTTGGATCGGATGGCAAACTTGGATTTGTCGCTCTTGAACACCTTTCGCCAATGTGAGAGCGGTATTTTCACAAGCAATCTCGCAAACGGCGTTAAAGACTTTTGCTTGAAAGGCATGTTTTTTGCGAGCAATGCATACTAGCAAACCTGCTTTTAGAATTCGATTTCTTTACTTCCCAGCTGTACATTCCTAGTAAAATTGAGATGAAATGGCTGCATGGATATCTTTAATGGCGGCAAAAGAGTTAGCCTTACTCTGACGGAAAGTGAGAGGAACATCTTTGGTGTTGTTTTTTGGATCTTTTATTTTCTTTCAGGGTTTTCAAAGCTCACAATCTGTGTGTTCACTCTGATAGCACCATGTACCATCTTCAAAGAGAATATTAGCTCCTCTCCAATTGCTACCATTGAGAATTCCTGATTGCAGCTCATCTGTGCAATTATTTTTCGCATTTCGGGTGCACAGATCTTATATGTTACCATTTTTCTGAGACATTAAATAAAACCAACTACAAATTGAAACATAAACAATATATTCCCAAGACAATTTGCTACCGAATATGCATTTTTTAAATAAATTTACGATCGTTTCTAATTATATTTCCAATCAAATTCACTTTCGATCTCAATGCACGCTCAATTTTTTTGAAATTTTCCGTTTCTATGCATTTAACATTGACCAATAAACAAGAAATTAATAGAACTATAACAATGCTCTCTGGCAGGGTATTTCGCCATTGCATTTTTATTGGTTTAATATTATTAAATGAGACGAGACAAAAAATTTAATATTTTTTTTTCATCGTTTCTAATTAGTTTGCCACCACTGTATGTCAAGCCCTACCTATTTTTATTTTTAGATTTTCAATTAGGAACAAATATAGAAATGGCGACAAGATTCATGGGATTAGGTAAATAATAGAAATTATTAATAATCAATGCATGCTTAAGCTTTCATTTTTCAGATTATTCTGCAATTGCAATCGCGTTCAACGATGAATTCGAAGACAAAATCGAGGAAGATATCCCGGTTGCAACGAGCAAAAACATCGACGGCACAATCATCGAAACGAAAACGGCAAAAAAAGTTACATTTTTCGATGATTTTATCGTCGATGTAACCAATAAAATTCTCGACGATGTTTTAGACGAAATCACGGACCTTGAAAAAATTTCTACCCGAAATCTTATGAAAACTTCTTCAGCCAGAGAAAGCTTCTGGCATTCAAAATTTTTTGGTTGGACGCGATTATGTAGATTTTCTTCGGCGTTGATTCCAACTTTTTAAATTTTTTTTATATCTTGATTGTTTTTTTTTTTCTTCAATAGATAATTTTTTTTAATTTGAATGACATACATATTTTCAAAAAAACACTAAATTAAAAAAAAAAACTAACTGACAAAAACAAAACAAAACAACTTAATTAAATAAAATTTTCTATTTCATGAGTTTTTTCTAATTCCAATTGTATTTATTTCCTTAGCAAAAATAACTTACATAAATATATACCTTTAAACGTTATTGCTATTGTTATTTTTTTTTTAGATAAATGGAAGGGTGGTAGGTAGGTACCTGCTGTGTAAGTTTTGGCCAAAATCGAGGTAAGAAAATTGAAAAGAAATAAATTAAATAAGATTATTTTCAGTCATCAGCGTTAAATGTTTTTCTGTTATTTTAATACCATAACTGCCACTAACTCCAAATAGAACATTCAACTCAAGTGAATAAAAACCTGGTTCGAAGATCCGACCCTTACCAAACTGCTTGGTAACCTGAAGTTTAAAATGCGTTCTTACTTTTAGTAACATGCACCGTATATTGAATCCGATGAATGAGCTGCGGAGGGAACCAAACTCAATTTTGACATTTCGCTTCAGTAAAAATGTCAATATTGAGACTCATTCCCTCCGCAGCCCATCCATCGGATTCTGTAATCGGTGTGATAAGCTATTAATGAACACAGAGAAGCTATAGTTAGGCACTCCAATGGCTTCTTTGTGTCCAGTAATAGGTTATAACTCCATATTTATACTAAATTCTAGATATCAGCGAACACCACCCGATACCATACAGCTCAAAATTCAATACTTCCAATCCTTAGCTTCCCAAAAGATTAACTTAACTTTTTAAATTCTTTTGAAATTAGGAGTTAAATGGAACTTCGAACTTATTTTTAGCCTGCATTTTAAGACCTGTAAATTCTATTTTTAAAATAGTTGACTACTAAATAAACAAATACTGAATACAAGTTTAGGTAAAGGTACAAGAGTTAAGACCGGCACAATAAGCAGTTCGTCTTTATTAAAAGACAAACTGTACTGTATATATATATACAACTTACAAAAAGGCATGTTTTCATTCAAAACATTAAATACAAATTCACTAAGACCCTCAGCAACAGCTCACTGTCGCCCATTTTCGAAATTGTCCGCCACAACTGCCAGGGGGCAGTTCGCGGATAGCTCCACATCTTAATTTGTTCATATTATATCTTTGTGTCTATGTGCCAAATTTGGTGCTTATATCAAAAAGTGCATAATAGGTTATCTAATCCGCTATACTAATTACTACTTCAATATTAAAACATTTTATAGAACTGAAACGCAAGTTCGTCGGAACTATTTCTGAACATTAGACGAATGTCTTATACCATATCAGGACGCCAGAATTGTTTAAATGCATCACCTTTCATCACATATAGCGCTTCCAAGGGCCCAGACACGGCTCTATGTAGAGTAAAGGATCATATCCTTGGGCTCTGGGAGTATTATCTCCAATGGGGAATAAAAATCAAGCTCAAGAATTGTCCCTATTCACAAATACATTAACTAAGATGCTGAGAAAGATGCCAACCCATCCCAGCCCTTTTATTAATTTACTTACAGGAAACTCACCCACAGACGACCGATATCGCCAGGTATCCTTGATGGATCTAGCTTTTGGAATAGCTATGGGAGATAGCTTTGGGAACTTCTACGATGCTGCAGGATCGCAGCACAACAGAAGTTGAAGCCACCAAGCAACCAAACCAACCAACAACCGACACGGAGCTAAAAATTTTTCAGCATTATCATCACCACACCCATCAACGAAAGTCAGCACTGCTCAGCCGACCTATATTTAAGTAAAACTTACTCTTAGACTTAAGAAACTTTGCAATACAACAATGTAAAAACTAAATGTAACCAACTTAACCAAGCAGAGCCCCTATTATGTGCTCGCAGATTAAAATAAATAAATAATTGTAAATAGATAGTACCTAACTAGCCAATGTAACAACCTTCTGAGCATAAATCAAAATATGGTATGTATGTTAGATGCACATCTTGATGAAATCACCCCTGTCAAAACTGCAAAGTGAAATCGAGATCAGAAAGGAAAAAGGAATTGAGCCCAGACGACTGTCCGAATTTAGTTCTATTTTTTTAAAACTTCGGAAAGTTACATACATTCACATGTTTATCTTTTTAATTTTCTCGCGCTCCCATACGCATATTAAAAGCTTTCGAAACCAACCCGAAACATTCCGATCTACAATAAAACTTTCGTTTTTGTTGTAGCTTTGCTCTTTGCTAGCGATGTCACATCGCGCCCTCCTCCTGTTAATCGACATGTGAATTATTTTTGGCAGGCAAAACTTTTCCTTGTCGTCCGAATGTTTCGCGTTGGCTTGTTAGAACCTAAATAATTATTGGGGGAACCTTAAAAACTTTGGGATGGAAAGAACAATTTTTTGCTGGTTGGTTGAAGGTTGCATTTTCATAGGAATTACATTAATCTGGATGTTTCTTTTTCTTCTCTTTTATTGCGGATCCAACACAACAAAAAATATAGGTTGACTGACAGGTTCAAATACAATTGAAAATAAATTGATAGGTGAAAAAAAATGTCAATCGAATATTTCACTTTAATTTTTTTTTTTTTTAATTTATTCGTAGTAGCCTTAGAAATTTTATTTTTCTATATAAGCTACGAAAATTAAAAAAAATATTCATTACGAAAAAAAAAATTGAGCGAGAAACATCTCGAGCTGATTAAATAATTTTTTTCAAGAAAAAGACTTACAAAATAGAACAAAACAAAACCCATAAACACTAACCATAAACTAACATTATTACGTATAGGTAATAAATAAAATATTTAATTTGGTTTAGTTAAGTAAATTTAAGTTAAGATTTAATTCTTTCTTTTTATTATTAAATATCCAGCCTTATTACATGGCCCATCATACAACGAATCCCCAAAAAAAGTATCATAGCTTCCGCCGTAGCAGAAATTCTATCAAAATATTTCTGCTAGGACCGAAGCTATGATACGATATTTTCGGGATTTCACCACGAGGTCTGTGATAAGGCTCATTAATAAGAAAAAGAAATGCATGAAAATTTTAAATTAATTTCAAATCCCATAAATTTTGAAGCTTTTTTCAATTTTTTTTAGATACATAATTGAAAATACAAAAATAAAACAAAGACCACAAGACAAGACCATGAATTTCAGTAATTATACGATTATTTTATTTAATATGTATGTATGTCAAGCCCTACCTATTTTTATTTTTAGATTTTCAATTAGGAACAAATATAGAAATGGCGACAAGATTCATGGGATTAGGTAAATAATAGAAATTATTAATAATCAATGCATGCTTAAGCTTTCATTTTTCAGATTATTCTGCAATTGCAATCGCGTTCAACGATGAATTCGAAGACAAAATCGAGGAAGATATCCCGGTTGCAACGAGCAAAAACATCGACGGCACAATCATCGAAACGAAAACGGCAAAAAAAGTTACATTTTTCGATGATTTTATCGTCGATGTAACCAATAAAATTCTCGACGATGTTTTAGACGAAATCACGGACCTTGAAAAAATTTCTACCCGAAATCTTATGAAAACTTCTTCAGCCAGAGAAAGCTTCTGGCATTCAAAATTTTTTGGTTGGACGCGATTATGTAGATTTTCTTCGGCGTTGATTCCAACTTTTTAAATTTTTTTTATATCTTGATTGTTTTTTTTTTTCTTCAATAGATAATTTTTTTTAATTTGAATGACATACATATTTTCAAAAAAACACTAAATTAAAAAAAAAAACTAACTGACAAAAACAAAACAAAACAACTTAATTAAATAAAATTTTCTATTTCATGAGTTTTTTCTAATTCCAATTGTATTTATTTCCTTAGCAAAAATAACTTACATAAATATATACCTTTAAACGTTATTGCTATTGTTATTTTTTTTTTAGATAAATGGAAGGGTGGTAGGTAGGTACCTGCTGTGTAAGTTTTGGCCAAAATCGAGGTAAGAAAATTGAAAAGAAATAAATTAAATAAGATTATTTTCAGTCATCAGCGTTAACTGTTTTTCTGTTATTTTAATACCATAACTGCCACTAACTCCAAATAGAACATTCAACTCAAGTGAATAAAAACCTGGTTTGAAGATCCGACCCTTACCAAACTGCTTGGTAACCTGAAGTTTAAAATGCGTTCTTACTTTTAGTAACATGCACCGTATATTGAATCCGATGAATGAGCTGCGGAGGGAACCAAACTCAATTTTGACATTTCGCTTCAGTAAAAATGTCAATATTGAGACTCATTCCCTCCGCAGCCCATCCATCGGATTCTGTAATCGGTGTGATAAGCTATTAATGAACACAGAGAAGCTATAGTTAGGCACTCCAATGGCTTCTTTGTGTCCGGTAATAGGTTATAACTCCATATTTATACTAAATTCTAGATATCAGCGAACACCACCCGATACCATACAGCTCAAAATTCAATACTTCCAATCCTTAACTTTTTACATTCTTTTGAAATAAGGAGTTAAATGGAACTTCGAACTTATTTTTAACCTGCATTTTAAGACCTATAAATTCTATTTTTAAAATAGTTGACTACTAAATAAACAAATACTGTATACAAGTTGAGGTAAAGTTACAAGAGTTAAGACCGGCACAATTAGCAGTTCGTCTTTATTAAAAGATAAACTGTACTGTATATATATATATACAACTTACAAAAAGACATGTTTTCATTCAAAACATTAAATACAAATTCACTAAGACCCTCAGCAACAGCTCACTGTCGCCCATTTTGGAAATTGTCCGCCACAACTGCCAGGGGGCAGTTCGCGGATAGCTCCACATCTTAATTTGTTCATATTATATCTTTGTGTCTATGTACCAAATTTGGTGCTTATATCAAAAAGTGCATAATAGGTTATCTAATCCGCTATACTAATTACTACTTCAATATTAAAACATTTTATAGAACTGAAACGCAAGTTCGTCGGAACTATTTCTGAACATTAGACGAATGTCTTATACCATATCAGGACGCCAGAATTGTTTAAATGCATCACCTTTCATCACATATAGCGCTTCCAAGGGCCCAGACACGGCCCTATGTAGAGTAAAGGATCATATCCTTGGGCTCTGGGAGTATTATCTCCAATGGGGAATAAGAATCAACTCTGTTAAAACAGAGTCTGGCAGGTTTTGTTTTCAGCCTTTGGGAGGGGTGGGGGGGTTAAAAAGTGCTAGATCCTCTGTTTTATTTTCAGGGTTATAACCCCTTTAATTAATTAAAAAAAATCCGATATAATTCCGTCATTTTTTCCAAGCACAAACACCACAATATAGAATGTCTGATTAATAGAACTCAAGATATAACCATTTTACGTGAACGTTATCATCCTTTTTTTGGAGTCAGGAAGCACACCATATCAAGCAAAACCGATCTCAAGAAAATGCTTTTGGAAGAATAGGAAAAAATCAGTGCTTGAACCACCCAAAAGTTAGTCGAATCTATGGGAAGGTGTATTAAAGGGGTTATCGAACAGAAGGGATACCCAACTAAGTACTGAAAACGAAAAAAAAAACCAAAACTGCACTATAATTACAACCCTAAAGTAGTCACTTCATATTTTGACCCAATAATTTTGTGATTAAAAAACTGTACTTTAGATGGATTTTGTTTTTTGTTAATTTTTAGTACCGAAGAAAATGGTTTTTGTTAAGTTTTTTGTTGTTCATTTTTGTTTTTTGAATAAATAGTTAATTTTGTTTTATTGATTTTTTTTTGTTTTTCTTTCTTAAATTGACATTTAACTACAAAAAATTTCGACTGCCCATCTTATGAAAACTTCTTCAGACAGAGAAAGCTTCTGGCATTCAAAATTTTTTGGTTGGACGCGATTATGTAGATTTTCTTCCGCGTTGATTCCAACTTTTTAAATTTTTTTTATATCTTGATTGTTTTTTTTTCTTCAATAGATAATTTTTTTAAATTTGAATGACATATTTTCAAACAAACACTAAATTAAAAAAAAAAAAAACTAACTGACAAAAACAAAACAAAACAACTTAATTCAATAAAATTTTCTATTTCAAGAGTTTTTTCTAATTCCAATTGTATTTATTTCCTTAGCAAAAATAACTTACATAAATATATACCCTTAAACGTTATTGCTATTATTTTTTTTATTAAATAAATGGAAGGGTGGTAGGTAGGTACCTACTGTGTAAGTTTTGGCCAAAATCGAGGTAAGAAAATTGAAAAGAAATAAATTAAATAAGATTATTTTCAGTCTTGCGTTAACTGTTTTACTGTTATTTTAATACCATAACTGCCACTAACTCCAAATAGAACATTCAACTCAAGTGAATAAAAACAAGGTTCCAAGATCCGACCCTTACCCAACTCAAGCTCTTGATTCTGCTTGGTAACCTGAAGTGTAAAATGCGTTCTTACTTTTAGTAACATCCAGCGTATATTGAATCCGATGAATGAGCTGCGGAGGGAACCAAACTCAATTTTGACATTTCGCTTCAGTAAAAATGTCAATATTGAGACTCATTCCCTCCGCAGCCCATCCATCGGATTCTGTAATCGGTGTGATAAGCTATTAATGAACTCAGAGAAGCTATAATTAGGCAATCCAATGGCTTCTATGTGTCCAGAAATAGCTTATAACTCCATATTTATATTAGATTCTAGATATCAGAACACCACCCGATAGCATACAGCTCAAAATTCAATATAAGAACTGAAAAAGGAACCCAGACTACAGAAATAATATGTACGAGGGCTGTTCGATAAGTCACTGACTTTTCTTAAAGGAAGCGCTCGGATCTCATGAATAATTTTTTTGCTGAAATATTTGTTATTTTTTAGGCATAGAAAAAAAAATAAAATAGATCCAACAGCTTCACCCTTCCAAAAAAAAAATTATTTTTCAAACTCTGAAAAAATCGCATTTTTTCACGAGCAGTTACGAAACGCTGTAAAAATTTACTTCAGTTGAGGTTCAGGAGACCAAAGCACTGTTATGAAATTTGAAAATAATTTAATTTTTGATAAATTTTTTCAACAAGTGGGGAAGCGTTTTTCCATGTTCAAATGGTCTTGTAGAAAATGAATAAAGCTCTCATTTAAAATGGCTGCAATTTTAGCTATCACTGTAAAGGTGATCCGAACAATTTCCTTGATTTTTTGAGCATTTCTCCCTATATCGCCAACTGATTGCAGGATCCCTATGAATGTACATACCTCAACAGGCCAAGATTAAGATGCCTTGGTTTTTACCGTTTTTTGTGTGAGATCGACCACTAAGAAACTTATCTCATTCGAGAGAGTAGGGTCTTAAGAATATTTTAAAAGCTTTTCTTTATTCTCCTTAATTTTATTACCACCAAAAAAAAAGTGATTTATTAAACCACGAATGTTTTTCCATGCTTAAATGAGGATGCAGAAAAACGAATGGAGCTCTCATTTGAAATGGCTGCAATGTTAGCTATCTTCTAAACCTTGACTCAACGATCGTCCAACACAATTTCGTCGATTTTTTGACCAATTTTCCTAACATGTAAAAATTTGGAGTCCCTGGTTTTCGCCGTTTTGCTAGCTCGCTCGGACCCCACGAAACTTGTGCCTCATCTCATTCGAAAGAATAGAATTTTCGGAATATTTTCAATACTTTCTTTGTTTTATTTAATGGTTTTGCCACTCAAAAAGGAGGTGTTTATCAAAACACGAATTTATTTTTTTCCTCTTAGGTGAAAAAACTAAGACAGTAGAAATACTGATCACTGTAAAATCAAAAATTTATTTGATTTATTTTGTGTGTGGCTAAAACATAACATATATTCCGGGAAAAAAATCATTCATGAGACCCGAGCACTACCTATATGAAAAGTCACTGACTTATCGAACAGCCCTCGTATGATCTTGTGAAATCGTTCTTTTAGAATTGCTGCTCTCACGTGTTCATCTTTTGACTTTGATTTGAAATCGCAATCATCATGCATTTCAAAGCTTCGATAACGCTTGCGCATTCTTATATCTTAGAAGAAGCTGATGAAGAGTATAGAAAGCTTAGAAATAATATTAGAACGGTTGGAAGAAACATGGAAAGATTTTTGTTCGAGTCAAATTGAACTCTTTCAATATTCAGAGGATAAGGGATACAGTGATACCGAAATAGACTTTGAAGCGACGGAAAAGAAATATCTTGATGCGAAAAGTAAATTTATTAAAGCAATTCGTAAAAGCACTCCTTCAATACCTCCGCCTCTTCCACCGTGTGTTCAAGCTAATGGCGAGCTAATGAATGAACATCCCAACCAACAGGCCGCTTTATTGGAGACATTTCTAACTAGCTAGTACACAATTTCAGCGGCGAAAGCATCCTCAGAAATCGAGTTACCTAAATTAAAAATGTTCCTTTTGGTGGCGATTATTGTGAATGGCCAGAGTTTGGGGATATGTTCCTAGGTAGCATTGGTTGTTAAGAAAAACCTGCGGGTGCTCGGAAAATGGGTTATTCGAAATTTTTGTTTGTGTGATGACGCTACAAAACTTTTGAACGGTATGGAAAAAGTCGATTGTAATTTTGATCATTTTGATACTCATGTAAAAATGTAGGTAGACAATAGGTAGGAGAAATAGACCCCCTACCGAGGGCCTGAAACCTATTGGGTAAAAGATCAGAAATAAGATCAAATCATAGGAGGAGGTCAAAAATCAAAAATTTGGTTAGAACTTCCAAAGCTAAGGCAGGCCAAAATAATACTTGGAAGCAATAACAATAAAGAGCGATACACATCCCACATGAGTCTGAGCAGAAAAAATACCGATGATGTGCACCAAAAACAGATACTTGAATGTCAACAGATATTAGTATAAAAACATAAAAACCATTTGTGTTTAGAAAAGAACTTTAGTTTTAACTTACCACTATGCAAGTATATGGTTTCTCGCCTGTGTGAAACCTCCTGTGCTTTTTCAAAGCAACCAATGATGGGAAATTTTTATCACGAAGATCACAATCAAACGGCCGCTCTCCAGTATGAGTTCGAATATGAATGCTACAAAAAAATAATAACC
This sequence comes from Dasysyrphus tricinctus, assembly GCA_963921185.1. Classification (NCBI taxonomy): domain Eukaryota; kingdom Metazoa; phylum Arthropoda; class Insecta; order Diptera; family Syrphidae; genus Dasysyrphus; species Dasysyrphus tricinctus. The sequence goes on along the minus strand of OY992530.1, from coordinate 75,633,652 downwards.
AGTTAATTTTAAAAATGTTTGTACAATAAAATTACATACATTCAGTTTACCTATTAAATTGTATTTTTACAAGTCATTTAATTTTGTTAAAAGTTATTGTACTTACTTGAGTGTTGACAGGCTGTAGAAGCATTTTTTGCAACATGGACACATATAATCTGATTTCTTTGCCGATGGACCTTGACCCAAATGGGTTTTTAAATGCGATCTTAAATTGTCCAACCGGGCAAATTCTTTCTTACAAACCTTACACTCAATCGTTTCGGCTTTCTTCCCACCACACAACGAAAAGTTCAAATGCCGTTTCAAATGATAATGTCGGGTAAAGTCTTTGCCACATATTTTACAAGCAAACGGTTTGCCACGTGTCATGTGCTGGTTTATGTGAAGTTTTAATAAGGCTGCCGTTCGAATTTTACCATTGCATACTGGGCAGGGAAAATCATTGTTCTCCGAATGAATTAGAAACATGTGACGTTCAAGGCTTAGTTGAGTTTTGAACGTTTTAGGACAATCAGCACAATTAATATGGCCACCCTGAATAAAAAACATTTTCCCATTGACATGTGTTGTAGCTATCACCACAACAAAAGTAAATATCCTTCTTATGCATATGCATAGATTCCTTTTCAATTTTGTCAATATTTTTTAGCATCTCTTCTTTGCGCGATACTAATTTGTCGCTAAAAACGCAAAAAGGAATATGACGCTTCAGAGCCTGTAATTTTTATTAATATGTAATATAATTTTGTAATTTGAAATGTAATTATGTATTTAGTTTAATAAACTGTTTACCTTAAGTGTTCGAAATGACTTAAAACATTTACCACAAACATGTTCGACGATTTCTTGTGTCCTTACAACCATTGCATCTACCTCATCATCATCATCATCATCTTCGTTCTCATTTATCTCTTCTTCGATTTGAATTTCCTCGGTACATTCGGCCACTGGTCCATTGCTAACATTTAAATTATCCGTTAGTATAAAGTTAATGTCGTTCTCTTGCTCCTCGTCGTCATTTTTGAACTCAGTTAATACATAATGTTCAGTTGGAGCTCCGTTGTCGGTGCGTATAAATTCTACATCTTCGTCTAATTCAACATTTCGAATTGGTTTTTGTTTGTTTAAAAGAAATTTTTTGATTGAAGTTTGATTTGTTGGGGGTTCTTTGAAGGTTTGACTTCTTGTTGATCTTGTAGTCCTGATAAATAATAAGTTTTATTTATGTATATATTATTTGGAAAATTATTTCTAGAGAAGAGCAAGCATTATTATTTCGAAAATAATGAAACTATTTTCTGATATTATTAAAGTGCATAACTTGAAAATATGTGAAAGTTATTTGATCACTACGAACTTATTCAACACTACAGAAGTATGTTTTACTTGCGATATAGGTACTATAGGGAAAGTTTTGGATTCGTGCAAAAAAAAATGATATAACAATCAAACATAACATAACGATGATAGAGAACACGAAAAAACAATTCTGTCTGTCTGTTTGTATCTGGATCTACTTGTACTAAATGTTCGGAGAACTGCATCAACATTAAACATATTACTATCTCGTTATATCCACAGTCAACACATATGCTTAAAAGTAATAATAAGATGCCTCAAAACACATTGAAACAACAAAAACTTCAATGTTCTGCACATTGAAACAATAACAAATGAGCCTCATGAGTGCAGTATTTGTTTTTGGAGTTTACTCCTTAAGAATCGATTTTCATATATAGCCCCCGGTATGAAAAAAATATGAGGAGTAAAATCTGCTGAACGATGAAACGGAAACGCGACACCAGATACCAAATGAAACGAAAAAGCGACACCATATACAGGGTTGCCACTTCTCAGAAAATTTTTCACAGTATATTTGTAAAAAAAAGTGCAAGTAGATTCAATATTTTCTCAGTAAACATTTGATTTGCCTACAAGCTGAAGCGATAAGCGAACAGCTGATGTATTAGATTTGCAAAAGTATTAGTGAAAAGCAGTGAAAAACGCAAACATAGAATCAACTCGTCATTACACGGTGTTCACATTGGACTAACTCCTCCGACTTTTTTTGACGTCTCTGTACTTTATATCACTCCCACTTGATGGTGAGAAAGCGATGGGAAGGACAGGCATAATATTTTAAATTTTTTGAAAATCTATGGATTTTTTTTGACGTTTTCTTTTGTGACAACTGCTTTCTCTCCCTGTATTTTGTCAAATACCACACAATTCAATTTTATTTCATTTGAAAATATTTTAAATAAATGTAATTAAAGTTTTGGAATGAACACAAAATTAATTAATCCCTCAACGAGCTCAGATTTGTCTTTTCTTTAAACGACTTCTCAACTTCAAAGTGAGTCTGTTGGTGTTCGCATTAATTTGTGTCTGAACAAAAGAAGTTGGATGAATGTCAAAATAAGTCGGAGGAGCCAGTCCAATGTGAACAACGTCTTAAGCACAGGTCTTGTTGTTTTGTTGCAATTCACATCATACATACAAAGGATTGGTCTCTTTATTTGATATTCTATGATTAAGATATGTATACCTACATATATATGTATGTATTACTGTATAAAATATGTAGGTTTAGTAAACCTTTTCTTGCCTATTTAGACAATCGATCTGAAGGAGGAAACTCCAGTCGTGCGTCGGAGCTGACACACACACACTTGTTTTTTTTATGCCTCACAATATCTCTAACCCCCCGCTTTCTCTTGCCCAAAAAGTACAGTGCTAAATGATGATCGAATGAAGACGAAGGTGTAAATACAGCTTTTAGGTTAGAATGCCAATATACACAATACCAAATTTAAAATGCTTTCATCATTTCATTCTCTTCTTTCTGCATGTTCGCATTTCAAATTTGTGTGTTCCGAAAATTTAATTTAACCCCCAATATGAACAAACACAATAAAACCATTTCGATTTAATATGCGTAAAAAAGAGAAGTGTAGACTCCTTATCTCTTTTTTACGAATGTAATATCGTAGAAATGCTTTTCAGCGCAACGACATTTAGACAGGCTCTATGGCTTTGATTGTGTGCTTCCAAAATCAAATTCCAATAACAAAGTGAGCGTTTGAGATGTAGCTCCACAAAAATGGGCCGCCAAAATCTTCGGCTTTACGGATTTAAAATTTGTTTATCTCTAAGCCATTTACAAATGGTCCCCTTTCATTTAAAATAAAAATTATAAAAATCCACCCAGCCGTATTCGAGATATAAGGTCACACACAAAAACTCAACTCATTTTTATATATAGATTTAAGAAAGTGGGTGGATGCCACGCCCCAGAACAGAAAATTCGAAATTTTCTATTTTTATCTTTGAATATTTTTCATGCCCTACCGATCTACCAATTTCCATCGCTCTAGAACAGCCGGAAATGCCCCATATAATTTCTATGAATTTTTGAGAAAGTGGGTGGATGCCAGGCCCACTGAATGGAAAATTGCAGATTTTCAATTTTTTCCTTTATATGCACCCAAACACTTACGGTTGTGCGACATTTCAAGGTTCTTAGGTGTTGGGAAGTGTTTGATGATCGGTCAGTCATTTACGGTTTTAGCGATATTTGAAGTACTATATCTCAGGAATTACAAGATACCTCTTTAGTTATCGTCTAAGCTCTTTTGACAATTATTGACTTACGTAAAGCACAAAAGCAACAAGTCCTTGGGCGTATAATAGAGCCAGTCACCGCCAGGCGTAGAGTTTCAAGCATTAACTGAACATTTTAGTAAATCTGAACATTACGAAAATGTGTTCCATTGATTAAAAATAATGTCTACTTTGTCTATGTCGAGACTCTTCGTTTGCAGAAAGATAAACATAGATAAATTGTGGCCACATGACGACTCCCAAGGATTTGGTGTGCAAAAGGACTTACAAGAATTTTCTTTCCATACAAAAAGACAACTAATTCATTAGAAATTTTACAATTTGTTCAGTGTTCTAACTAATACCGTACAATAAGCCCCACATATGTTTATGAATCTTAACTATTCGAGCGAAAAGCTCTCCGTCACTGCACCTCCCTTCACTGAAAACCCACCTTCTACCGCTATTATAGCCGCGAAAGGCTTTGCGAATCATCAGGAATTGTCCCGATTGACAAATACGGTTACAACCTCAGCACCAAAACGCAGAGAAAAATTCCAATCCCATCCCAGCCCAGCCCTTTTTTTGATTTACTTAAAGGTAACCCAGCCACAGATGACCGATATCTCCAGGTGCTCTCCATGATGGATCCAGCTTTTGGAATAGCCAGAGGAGATAGCTTTGAGAACTTGTACAATGCTGCAGGGTCGCAACACAACTGATTTTGAAGCCACCAAACGACCAAACCAACCAACAACCGAAAAGGACCTAAATTCTATCAGCCTTATCATCACCACACCAGTCAACGACAGTCAGCACTGCGTAACCCGAAGTAGCCAATGTAACAACCTTCAAAGCATAAATTAAATATTTTATGTATGTTAAATGCGCATCTTGATGAAATCACACCTCTCAAAACTGGAAACTGAAATCGAGATCAGAAAGGAAAAAGGAAATAAGACGCCTTTGCCGAATTTAGTTCTACTTTCTTCAAACTTCTGAAAGTTACATCCATATGTTTATCTTTTGAATATCCTCGCACTCCCATACGCATTTTACAGGCTCTTTGAAACCAACCCCAAAATATTCCGAACGACTATAAAACCTTCGTTCTTGTTGTTCTGCTAGCGAGGTCGCTTCGCGCTCTCCTCCTTTTTATCGACATGTAAATTTTTTTGACAGGCCAAACCTTTCATTGTCGTTCAGAATGTATCGCGTTTGCTTGTAAGAACTTGAATAATTATTAGGGGAACCTTAAGAATTTTGGGAAGGAAAGAACCATTTCTTTTTTTGCTGGGTGCTTGAAGGTTGCATTTTCATAAGTGATTATGTCAATCAAATATCTCACTTTAGTTTTGTTTTTTATAATTTATTCGTAGTAGCCTTTGAAATTTTATTTTTCTATATAAGGCTATGAAAATTAAAAAAACATTCATTACGATAAAAAATACTGAATGAGAAACAAGCTAGAGCTAGAGAACTAATTTGCAAAGAAAAAAGACCCATTACACCAACTAAATAAATTAGAAAAAAAAACATATTAACAAACATCATTTCCTATAAGCATACATAGGTAACAAATAAAATATTTTATTTGGTTTAGTTTAGTTAGGTTTAGTTTAGTTCTTTTTCACAATATATTTAACTATTAATTATTAGCCTTATTGTATACCCCATTCTAAGAGATTCGTACAACGAGTCCCCAAAAACAAATATCATAGCTCCCGCCGTAGCAGGACAGCTTTCAATTTCGAAGAAAGATTTCTGCTAGGACGGGAGCTATAATATACGTTAAATTGGGGATTCAACCACGGGGTCTGCGATAAGGCTGATTGTTACGAAAATCAAACGCGGGGAAATTTAAACTTCATGAATTTTTTTTCAGATTATTCTGTAATTTAAATGGCGTTCGAGGATGAGATCCATGTACAAATCGAGGATAAGATCACTATTAAAACAAACCCAAAAATCGACGATGAAATCATCAAGGAAAATTCAAAAAAAGTTAAATTTCTTGATGATTTCATCGGCGAGGTCATTAATGAAGTCTTCGACGATGTTTTCGACGATATCGGGAATATCGAAAAATCTTGTATTTGCGCTCTAATGACAACGTCTACAATTGAAGAAAGCTTCTGGCTATCGACATTTTTTGGTTGGACGCGTTTATTTCGGTTTTCCTCCGCGCTAAGTCCACCGGGATAGGTTTTAAAGAATTTTATTTTGTTTTATATTTTGATTGTTTTTTTAATAGATTAATTTTTATAATTACAATTTTTAAACTTAATTAAAAAAAAAAAACTGACTGACATATTGGCAGAGCAACTAAATTAAATAAAATTTTAGATTTCGTGAGTTTTTTTCTAATTCACTCTTGTACTTATTTGACTACCAAAAATTCCTTAAATATATACCTACTTTAAAACGTTATTCCATTTTTAATTTTTATTACATGAGTGGAAGGGTAAAAGGTACTTTAAGTTAAGTTTAAGTAGGTAAGTTTTGGCCAAAATTGAGGTAAGAAAATTGAAAATAAATAAATAAAATAAGATTATTTTCAGTCTAATGGTAGCTTTTTTTCAGTTATTTTAATACCATTTCAACTCAAGTGACAAAAAACCTGGTTCGAAAACTCGTCCTTAATTCAACTCGAGCTCTTGATTCTGCTTGTAAGCCTGAAGTGTAGTTCGTTTACATAAAATGAGTTCTATCTTTTAGTAACATCCATGTCATATTGCATCCAATGAATGACCTGCGGAGGGAATCAAACTCAATTCTGACATTTCGCCCCTAGTAAAAATGTCAATATTGAGACCGATTCCCTCCGCAACCCATCCATCGGATTCTGTAATCGGGGTGATAAGCTATTGATGGACACTGAGAAGCTATAATGAGGCAATCCAATGCCTTCTTTGTGTCCAGAAATAGCTCATAGCTCCATATTTATATTAAACTTTAGGTATCAGAGAACAACACCCGATACCATACAGCTCAAGATTTAGTATTAGAGCTGAAAAACGGACCCAGGCTACAGAAATAATATAGGTATATGATGATAAGAGCATATTGAATACTAAAATAGAGTGCGGGAGGCGACCGTAAGATTACCTATCTCAGTCCAAACATATGCAAAACTACTAATAGGACAAGCTTTATGGTGGCAATGGATAGAGAATGCACACTTCAAGTTCAACATCCTTAAAAGATTACAAAATATTCGATACATAAAATTTGGCGACATCTGTTGCATCCATATTCGCTAGTCGGACGCGGGGCGTAATAAGTTTATAATTTTATATGCCGGCAGACAATAATGTACCTATACAGTAGGTAAGGTATACCCTATTAGCTTGATTAAGGCCGCTTAAAATTATCATATTTTTTTTTAAGCAAAAAAAAAACTAGTTGCGGGATTTTAATAAACTAAAATTTCGTTCCATGCGAGAAACATCTTTCTAATTGGATATCTTTCCCTACTAAGGGCCTCAATAAATATCTTACGTATTATATTCATTCTCATTTTTCCCTAAATGCAAGCAATAAAAGTGAAAAAAGATTTTCACTATTGATCATGAACAAGTGCAACAAAATAACACAAATTTCAGAAGAAAACTTGTTGCGTATTTTCTTTTTTTTTATTTATCTAGCTATGCGCCGAAAAAAATATTTGTATAGAAATGTATTTTACCTAGTTTAGTTTTTTGATTTGCAGAAACCTGGAATTGCTTTAATCACTGACCCTGGTACGAAATTGGTGCCCGAATTAAATAAAAAGAGCAAATATGTACATACTTACATCAATGTAGGTAGGAATATAACCAAGCATGAAAAACTTAAAATTTTAAAAAAGAAAGTTTTACTCACATTTTGAAACAGCTTTGAGCTTCTTCCTGCTCCTAGAATTATCCGTTTTCGACAAAAGCAAAAAGTGAACACAAGCGAAAATCTTATATTTTTAGGGAAATGCCTAAAAGTGTTCTACATAGGCTGCTTTATTGACAAAAGATTTTCACTTAAAACTCACGACACGACTGCAATTTTTCTGTTTAAATAACTTTACAAATATTATTTCAGCTATTGGTAAAAATTGCAATGAAATAAAGGTTTAAGTTTTTAACTTACTCAAAGTGATTTTATATAGAGTGTTGCAGTTAATTACAAATTTACCTAACGCTATGCACTAAAAAAAAACGAAGTAGGCTGAGAACCTAAAATTCCATCAAATAAAGTAATAGAATTTTCTTTTCAAGTAAAATGTAGCAGATTAGTAATTACCGACTTAATGGTATACCTCCATCGAGACCAATTCGTTACTTTGAGAAGATATTCCACACAGAGCGAATAGGTGTTTTTTTCCTTCCCCAAATGGTCTTGGACGAAAAAACGACACCGGAGGTAAGAAGTGTACATGTTAAAAGCAACAACAACTACGCTCCTTCGGGCTTAGCTAAGCCCAGATATAAACTGTGTTACCGGCACGAATTTCATACATGTTATCGATAGTTTGTATGGAAACTCCATTTTTTTCTGTAATGGTGTCGCTAAGCCCCGATGTCGTTTTTTTCGTCCTATTCCCCTGGGCTTGCAAAAAAAACACACCTAGAGTATTGTGAAGAACAATGAAAAACGCACAAGGTGTTAGCCCAGATAAAAACTGTGTTACTGACACGAATTTCATATATGTTATCGATAGTTTGAATGGAAACTCCATTTTTTTTTTGGTAATGGCGTCGCTAAGCCCCGATGTAGTTTTTTTCGTCCGATTCCCCAAGGCTTGCAAAAAAAAAACACACCTAATGTTAAAAGCAACAACCAACAATTAAGCCCTTTTGGGGCTTAAGGCGCCAGTTAAAGCTATCATTGAAACTCATCATTGAATATTTTAATGATTGATTTTGAGTCGTTTAGGAAGTAAAATCATTTATTATTTTGATGGACAAATAAAGGTTAATGCTACATTTCCACCTGACGCTAATCTGAGATTTAATAAGATTTACCTCAAATCTCCTTCAAATCTCGGAGATTTACCATACAAATTTATTTCGTAAATCTTGAAGATTAGAAATTAATCTTGTTAAATCTTCCTAGGACAAATAGTTTTACAAATCGAACTAACCTTTTCTTAAATGGTGCTGAACGATTCATTCGAGACTCGCATTCAGTTCTTCATTGTTTCACATGAATCAAACATTCTGTCTCATTCGCACTTCATAAGAAAAATTGAAACGCCATTTGCATTTTTGAAGTTGCTGTCAAATTTAATCTTTTTTAAATCTTTTTGTGCGGTGGAAACACCAAAAAGATTTATTAAATCTAATCTGAGATAAACCTTTGGTGGAAACATAGTATAATGCTACATTTCCACCTGACGCTAATCTGAGATTTAATAAGATTTACCTCAAATCTCCTTCAAATCTCGGAGATTTACCATACAAATTTATTTCGTAAATCTTGAAGATTAGAAATTAATCTTGTTAAATCTTCCTAGGACAAATAGTTTTACAAATCGAACTAACCTTTTCTTAAATGGTGCTGAACGATTCATTCGAGACTCGCATTCAGTTCTTCATTGTTTCACACGAATCAAACATTCTGTCTCATTCGCACTTCATAAGACAAATTGGAACGCCATTTGCATTTTTGAAGGTGCTGTCAAATTTAATCTCTTTTAAATCTTTTTGTGCGGTGGAAACACCAAAAAGATTTATTAAATCTAATCTGAGATAAGCCTTTGGTGGAAACATAGCATAAGACTTAATTAATATTTATAGTCAAAAAAATTATTCAAATAGGCCCAAATTTCCACATAAAAAGACTTTTCTTATTTCAATGATTATACTACCTTGCCAATGATCATTGAAAAATTAAAAGTCAAGTTTTGTGAAAATTTGGGCCTATTTGAAATTTGTTTTTGACTAGAAATATTAATTAAGTCTTGAGCTTTAATCCTCTATCAAAATAATATTGAATTTGCTTTCTAAGGGCCAGTTTGTTCACAGCTTGTCAACTTAAATCAATGATTATTCCAGTTGATTATCATTGAATGCGTTTGTTCAGCCAAATTTTAAACAGGGAATCCATGATTTGAGCACTTAATTGCAGAAATCACTAATTCGCCGATTCTGTCTGATTAGCACGATTTAATCAAAGATTTCCTGGAATTTTGTTTGTTCATCATTGGTTATTCCCAAAGTGTAGGTATAAAAAAGAAAAACAAAATCTATACAATTCCTACGAGCAAAGAACATGAATAAACAGAAACCATGTATCGTTCATCTCGCAAAATAAAATAACCAATTTGTAAAGATTTTACTACTAGTTGTAGTTAAATCTAGTTAAAGTTTTATTTATTATCCAAAAAGAAGTGCCTAATTATGAAATATGTATAGAAAAATTTCCCATCACTAGATTACACAAAATGCCAGCACTACCTTCACACTTCAACTATACATTTGGAACAAAAAATCAAAACAGAAAGCAATATTTAAATAAAAACAAATTTCACGTGGGTAGTTATTTTGTATAGTAATATAATAGGAAATAATCTTAAATTGAGCAAAAAATTAAATTTGAAGACGCTGATTGTTTTTGCACACAAAAATGTTTTTTTTTAGAAAGCTCACTCACACTAAACTAAGTTAATGGCAGAATACGCCTGACAATTGATTTGACAGATAGACTGGAAACTGGAAAGATTATTGGAAAAACTATGATTTATTAATCAAACAGAAAATTCAGTGAACAAACACTTTCTGATTATCACAGATTCATAACCATGGGTTTAACATAATCTGTGATAATCTAATTGCTGATTTAACCCACTGTGAACAAACTGGCCCTAAATGTCTCTAAATCTTTGTATATGAAAACCATAGTATTCTCATGAAAAAATTTTTTTATTTGAACGTGGACCCTGTGGGGGCGCCACATTCGACCGTATTCGATTGCGTGGAAATTGTGGATGCGGGGTACATAAAAAAATCGTCATTATGCTCATAAGAAATAAAGGGAGTAAGGGCCAGTTTGTTCACACCTTGTCAACTTAAATCAATGATTATTCCAGTTGGTTATCATTGAATGCGTTTGTTCAGCAAAATTTTAAACAGAGAATCCATGATTTGAGCACTTAATTGGAGAAATCACTAATTCGCCGATTCTGTCTGATTAGCATGATTTAATCAAAGATTTTCTGGAATTTCGTTTGTTCATCATTGGTTATTTCCTGAGCGTAGGTATAAAAAAGAGAAACAAAATCTATTAAATTCCTTCGAACAAAGAACATAAATGAAGAGAAACCAAGCATCGTCCATCTTGCAAGAAAAAAATAAACAATTTGTACAGATTTTACTACAAATTGTAGTTATTTTATTTACTATCGAAAAATAAAGTGCTTTTTTGCAAGGCCTAATATAAAATATGCATAGAAAAACTACAACTGGGAAAAAATCCCATCACTAGGTTTCACAAAATGCCAGCACTATCTACAGACTTCAACTATATATTTGGAAAAAAAAATCAATTAGCCGCATTAAAATAAATACAAATTTCACGTGTGTAGCTATTCTGTATAGTAATTTAACAGGAAATAATCTTAAATTGAACACAACATTATATTTCAAGCACTGATTTTCCGTGTTTTTTTTGCACAAAAAATGTTTTTTTCGAAAGCTCACTCACACTGAAATAAGTTAATGACGGAATATGTCTGACAATTGATTGACAGATAGACTGGAAAATGGAAAGATTATTGGAAAAACTATGATTTATTAATCAAACTGAAAATTGAGTGAACAAACACTCTCTGATTATCACAGATTCATAACTATGGGTTTAACAGAATCAGTGATAATCTAATTGCTGATTTAACCCACTGTGAACAAACTGGCCCTAAGAGAGATAAGCAAATCAGCTGTTTTTAAAATGTCAAAGAATAGAAAAACGTGAAGAAAATAAGAAAAAAATTGTCGTCTCCTCTTTGAATAGAAGAATATTTGTGTTGGTTTATTTAGGAATGTATTTTGTTTGCAGGCAGAGAATTTTTTGAATTGAATTTTATTGAGTCTTTTAAAATGAGTTACAATGTTTATCTTAATTCTAACAATTACAAAAGTTGTACAAAAGTGGCTGTAATGTATGGCCTTCTTTTCTATTATTTTTTAATGAATAGCCTCAGGGCGTACAAATGAAATATAAGTTAATTATATTGTTAGACTGCTTTTGCTCAGAAGCATTACAATTGACATTTGCGTGTTGGCTTATAAATGCAACAAAAAATATACATATATACATTTTCCTACAATAACTTAAGACTAATAAAATAAAATACGCCTGGGAATATATTTACATAATATGTACATATATGTCAAGTTTTGAAGCGAGTACGCTCTATACGTAAAAGAATATTACAGGTATCGGTTGATAGTGTTGAAGACACAGATTGCAAAAAAAGAGTTCTTTTTAGAGCGAGAGCGCTCTATTTGATTTTAAACGGAATGAAATGTGTTAAACACACGTGTAATTTTAGCAAACAAACATTTTTCTTCTTTTTTTTTTTCACTTTATAATAAAACAGTTATTGGCGAGAATAATTGAAAAATGGACGCTAGTTGAATGCAGTTAGATAATAAGTTAAAAATAGTTAATTATAAAATTAGCAAAATTAGCACAGGTAGGTTCTGTTGATTGTTGAGGCTGGAGCGGTTGCTAAGCTGATTGGCTCTGTATAAGTTTCCCTTTTCACGGTAAGCGGGTAACGTTTGTCGGTTGCTGGAGTCGGATCGGCTGAAGAAATTATTACTATGCAGGACTGGGACTGGGAACTGCTAGGTTGCTGTGAGATGAGGACCGTTTTCTCGGATAACGGCTAACGAATACCGTTTTGTCGGTAAACGGCTAACGGGCTACTGTTTTATAAACTGTGAGAGGTTGTGCTGGGCACAACCTTCCTCTTGCGAGGCCAAATCCGAACTCCTGCAGGCAGAGAAGCAAAGAAATTATATGAAGTGGTGAACGAGTTGATCGTATCGCTTCTGCTTGCGTCGTCGTCACCCGTCGTTGGTGTCTAGTTCGTAGCAACGAGTAGAAAAATTATTATTTGCAGAGATTTTCTTATTGAGGGTAGGTTTTGTTTTGCTTTTTTTTAAATTGACTTGAAACTTTCTTGTAAAGTTTCGAGGATAGGCTAGGCATATATCTTTTGGTAGATATTTTGGTTGAAATTTTCTTGCATGATTTCGGTGGTAGGTATTTTAGTGTGTAGGTATTTGAATTTTTAGATGCAATCTTTTTTGCGAGGATCGGTCTTTTGGTATTTAGGAAGGTAGGTACATATTTGAATTAAAGTTTTTGTGCAATTACTATAAATTTGTTGCTAGATAGTTTTTTAGTAATTTTTATTACATAGGTAGGTACCTACATATTATAAATTTTTTCGAGTAGTTATGTTTAATAGGTATTTGTAGGTATTTTAATTAAATTTTGAATGCAAAATTCGGGGGTGGGTTAAGGCATAGATATTTTTAATAGATAGGTATAGGTACCTACATGTATTTTAAATAAAGTTTTTATTGCTAAATTCGGGGGTAAGTTTAGGTATAGGTACCTTCATACCTAGGTAGGTTTATCTTTTAATAGGTAGGGTAGAGTCGCCTAATTTCGAACACTCCCAGTAGTCGAACACTTTGTGAAAATAAGCTTATAATCTGTGTTATTTCTTAGATTATCAACTTCTATAAACGCAGAATAATTCATGTGTTATTCCTTTAAACCTTGAAGTCCTATCAACTAGTCAAATTTCATCCTAAAGTTTTAAAAAAGGGACTTAAAAAAGAGACTCATAACAGATAACTCATCTTTGATTAAAAAAGAGACTTTAGGAAATCCAGTAATTTTAAGTTTTTGTAAATAAAAAAACTATTGGAAGTGTTCTGGGAAACTGTGATTTTTGGTGTAAAATTAAACTTAATGCCTGTTTTGACGCGTTTTCTTGTTAGATAATAGTTATTTTATTTATGTAACTTAAAGTTTTAACATAAAGCTTAATAATTTATTAATAAATTGACTGTTCGAACATAAGAAACCAAATTTATAAGAGTTGCCTGTTCGGACACTAGTGTTCGAATATGGGCAACTCCGTCAAAATTGTTTTATCTCGTTCAGGCAATAAATATTATAGAAAATTAATTTTTTTTACGGTTTTGTGTCAAGAACACTGAGAGGAACGTTGGGTCCAGTATTCGAACACCTTTTTCTTCTTTTCTTCCAGTGTTCGATTCAAGGAAACTCATGTAATTGCTAGCTTCCTTTGTTCGAACAGTTTTTGAATTGTGTTCAAACTAGGAATCCGTTAAACTGTTTTTTGTTTTATTTCGTTTTTAAAAGATTTGAATAAAAACAAATTAACAAACACAATTTTTTTAATAAAACTGAGAGAAAATTACTTCTATGATTTTTTTTTGGTTGAAACTATGTACGAAATCTTGTGTTCGAAATAAGGAAACTTTCTGTTCGGGCTTAGGAAACTAGTGTTCGACAACTGGGGAGTTTGGCTTTTTTCAGCTTTTGATTTTTTATAAAAAAAAGTAGTTAAAGTTACTAGGAAAACCTTAAAAGTAATAAAAAATATTTGAGTTTAAGCTGATAAATAATTTTACATCAAATATTTACTTTGATAGGTTTCCTCACAGTCAACGATTACTTTATTATGAACCACTAAGTGTTCGATTACTGGGGACATGACCCTACCTAGGTATTCTAATTAAAGTTTTTTTTTTGTTTTGCAAAATTCGAGGGTAGGTATTTCTTTGAGTAGGTAGGTAGGTACCTACTTATTTGACCTGAAATTTCTTCGAATTTTGTAAAAAGATAACCTAATATTAATCACTAGTCTGTAAGTGGGAATCCCTATGCCAGTTCCAAATACTGTCAAACAAATTTTATTTCAAATTTCTTACCAGTGATTTTCAAAAAATACATTCCTGGCTTTATTGGCTCCAACGTCGAAGTTCATTTCGACTCATCGGTAGGTATTTTATTTAAAGGTTTTTGTTGCAAAATTCAAGGGTAGGTAGGTACGTAGGTACCAAGGGTTTCGATGAGTCGAAATGAACTTCGACGTTGGAGCCAATAAAGCCAGGAATGTATTTTTGAAAATCACTGGTAAGAAATTTGAAATTAAATTTGTTTGACAGTATTTGGAACTGGCATAGGGATTCCCACTTACAGACTAGTGATTAATAATAGGTTTCTTTGAGTACCTAATTTTATGTATATTAGGTAAGCATAGGTAGGTAGGTATGTATGTACCTAATAAATAAACTTTGTATCTAATGAACTTTTTACAGATTTATTTTGTATAAGTTGGTAGGTACCTACCTATATAGCAACCATTTTTCTGCTTAATAATTTAAAATAAACAATTTAAATATGCATTATTTTGAAGGCGCGTTGAAATATTTCGAGGTAAAATACCTATACAAATTAGGAGATAAAATTTCAATCGCAGTAAGATTTTATTTCTCATATATGTATGTGAAATACAATAAATATAATAATGCCACTATTAATTGAAGATAAATACTCTTACAAAAAATGTCTTTCATTACTATTATTTTGTAAAATATTTTGTATTAATTTTCATGAAAAGAATCTACAAATTAAATTTCAAGTAGGTAATTAAGTATTATATTATAATACCTTTGTATTATTATAAAATATAATACAGATTTCGTATTCCTTTGTAATATCTGATATTATTAAGTTTTAATATATTTTGAATTAACTTCCAAATTTTAATATTTGCCAAGTATTAAAAATTTCAATATATTTTTGGTGTTGTCATATATGTAACCCAGAAAATATTAAAAAGTACCCCAAAATTTTTAACCGTGCTTAAAGTTCTTCTTTGTAAACTGTGCCAAATAAAATTGTGAATTTTTGTACCTATCAAGTTGATTTTTTTTTTCAAAATTTTTGGCAATTAGGTGATATTTTTGTATGTAAAATTCAAAGCCTTTATTATTTTTTAGTCAAGTTCTGAAGCCCGGATGTGAAAAGATTTCTTATAGTTTTTAAGCTATTTAAAAAAAATTAAAGGAACTTTTTTCCATTGCTTGTTTGTTTTATACTCATGAAGCAAAAAAATTACTAATCATAATTATAACCCTTTATCGGGTTTTTTAGGAAAGTACCTTTAATTTATTAATTTCTCAAAAATTAAGAAAGATTTTTGCATTTGGTTGTCGATTTTTAACTGAAAATTGATGAAAGCATTGGATATCAAGAACAACATGACACTTAACTACGCAAAAGTTGAAATAAATTAACTAAAAAAATATACAATTTTTTTTTTCAAAAATTTTGACTTTGAAATTTAATTTCTAAAACCATTTTTTTAAACATCTCCATTACAAAAAAAAAAGAAATAGAATATTGACTTTCAAAATAGCTATAACAGGTTATTGTATGTTTTTTCGTTGACATATTAAAATATTTTTGTTTGCATTTAAAGTCAACTTTTTTGTTGGACCATTATTAAATAAGTTATGAATAATCAACCAAAAAGAGAGCGATTTTTTGAAAACTCGATATCTTTTGAACGGGTCATAAACAGAAATCTCAAAATTTGTCAGAAAGTGTTTATCGATGGATAATAAAAAAATATCAAAAAATAGAGAAAATCTTATATCGCACATTGAAAACAAAAGTGAAACTATACAAAAATGTTCACTTTCGAGTTAAAGCGACATCTAGGTTCCGATATATACCACGCATCTTTTGCGAAGATCCTCGTTCTGATACCTCCTCTAGTTTCCACAAGAAATCGGTAGTGTCACTTTAAAGTCTGACGTAAATCACTCAATCGCTAAAAATAAAATGGCATTTTTTGCATTATGTCGGTTTTCTCCTCAAATTAATAGTGATTTTATGTTTAGTGAAATTAATTAATGCCAGGCACTTTTGGTACCCATTATTTGTTTTGTCATCTTAAAATGCCAATTTATTAAAAGATAGAGAAACTACAAACATATATTTTGGGAAAGTAACATAGCATTTAAGGGCCCTATTACGGTTCGCGAACCGAATAAAAAAGCTAGCGAACGAATCAATTTGGTATCACAAAAGTCGAAAATTCGCCAGATGACTCGCCCCAAACATCAAAATTAAGCGAATGGAAAATGTTAGTGACTGGCCGGCGAACAATAACAAAAACACGAATATCTTATTATTTTGTGATAAAAATGAGTTTATTAAAAATTTGCAATCACAAATTAATTAACAAAAAAGCCATTCACAACACAAACCATTAAACAATTAAGTTTTAAAATTAAAACGCCAGGGAAACCAAATTTAGCAAATTTAAAAAGCTGATTCCAGTGTAGTTTTTATCTTTTACGCTGATTTTTCTGCTGCATAAAAGATTAATTTACTACGATAAAATCACGTAATGACCAATTAAATAATTAAGTCAAGAATAAAATGAAGAAAACTACAAAAATTCCGCACTTTAAGATGTATTTTGCGATTTTTACGTAAGTCGCCCAAAACTTTAAACGGCCGTATTCGAAAACTAGGTTTTTCGTTTAGTGCCACTTTTGTTTTCAATGCGCGATATATATAAAAAAAATAATAAAATGTATGAATTTAAAAAAATCTATTAAACTTTGTGTATACTTATTATGTAATTTTAACTATTATTATTTTAAACAAAATTCTCATCAAACTATTTTAATTCCTTTAAAAGTTTTATTAAACATCAAAGAAAACAAAAAGCTATTTTGATTAAGTAAATTCAATGGAAGATTTATTTTTGTTATTTTAAATACATAAATTGATTATAATTTTGTATTTTTATTTTGTCAGAACGAAATATGGAGATTCGGCTATATTATAATTTTTTAATTTTATTTTGTCAAAACAAAATTTCATAATTTATTGATTCGTTTTCAAACTCATTTTCTGATTTCTTTTTTTTAATAATAAAACAGGTACCTACCCAAAGTGCATATAATTTGTATCCGTGAACTTTTCTGATATTTTAATAGTTATTCTCCTATTTGAGGCAGAGACAAATCCACCATTAAAATTCGTTCAGCCGTTCTTGAGTAAAAACTTATAAATGGTATAACTAACCCGACTTTGTTTTATACATATATTAAGATATCCAACTTTATCATTTTGAGATCTTTAAATAGAAGAGTATTTAAAAGCAGAGTATAGATCATACTTTAAGTGTGGGCTTAAATGCCAAATCCAAAAAGCGATAGCACCAGCGGTTCTTATTTCTTTTCTTTCGTGGGTTATTGCCATTTCAAAATGGAAAATAAATCCGTGGGTATTTTTTCCTTTCATTTTGGGAAATAATGCCCACGGCCGAAGGGGCTTTATTACCGCGGGTGTTATTGCACTGCACCTTTATAAGCATTTTTTTTTGAAAATGGTATTCCACACCAATGTAGCCTTTACTAAAATATATGTATATGTATTAAGGAAAGAAGCAAAAGAAAAGTTTGAAAAGTGCGAAAAGTTTGTATGTACATATGTAAAAATCCTGCACACAAAACACCTACATTTGAGTAGATGAGAACGAAAACTCATCATACCTATCCACTTTTATCAAAAATTGGGATTTTGATCCAGATTTGTTAAGCTGGGCATATTAAGTAGTTTTTAAAGAAAATTTGACAGCCTAACCCCCTAAGCCCCTTTAATATTGATGTCAAACATCGTTATTGTTTCCAGAACTAACGATATCCACAGTGCAATTCACATCAAAACTTTCCATGTCCATCGTAAGCAGTAGGTTTGCTTTCAAAACTCTTCTTATCCATCATAGGCTATTGATTATATAAGAAGGAACTAAAACGGTCACGGGTTTTTTATTGTTAACAATTTTAAATGGGTCATTAAAGATTGGAAAGTAGGGGAGTGTTTTTATATTAGAGGGTGCAATTGTGAGAGGGGGGAATGGTGGGGAAACTGGCCATATCCAATCATTTGCAACAAAACTCTTCATAACTCATAATAACTTTTAAACGGAACTTCCAATATTTGTTTGCTCTCAATCACAATCATAATATGAAAAATTTTCATATACAAAGATTATAGGTACAACATAAAATCTTTTATAACATCTACTATTACACCTTAATTAGTTTTTTTTTTTTTCATTTGCATAAATGAAAATTTTGGATATGATGAGTTTAAGTTCTCAACTACCCACTCATCAGTTGTAAAATCTAACCCACATACCTATCTACCTATATTCCAATTTATAACAACTTCTTCCTCTTGCACCATAGAAACCCAAATATATTGAAGACAATACGCCTACAGCTGTGAAAAAGCAAATACACCTTCACATGTATACCTACCCCTTTCTCTTCAACCATAAGCCAAAAAGAATATCCAATATTGTTCTTTTTGTGTCTTTCAGCTTTATCTGCATAATAACAAAATGTAAACAAAACCGATAACCAAAACAAAATTGAATATTTTCTCCAAAATGCCTTCTACCTGATTCACTCTAACTCTCATAAATTCAGTATACGTCCTTCCCGTGCTTATGCTATTCTTCACGTCCACACTTCCACTTATTCCACAATTCTCCACGTCAAGGTACCCCTTGGAGACTTGAGATGTCGCCCTCTTCGAGTGCCACCATGATAGTACTATGGTTTTCATATACAAAGTCTAAATCAAATTAAAATTATGCACTTTCTCCACACTGCTGGTTTGTGTCTACACTCTTTAGTATACCAGTGGTCCGTTCCTTTTCTCTAAAATGTTAACAATTGTTGATGTGTCAAAAAACAAATGTTGAAATGTCATTGTTAAGAATGTTACACTTTGTAACATTTCATTTAGGAACGATCAATGTTGAAAATATTGTTGATCGGTCAAACGGCAAGGCTGGACAAAAAAAATCGAAATGCATTTAGAATGAATTATCAAGAAAAAACTATTTATTGCATTAAATTCATTGAAAATAAATACATATAACTTGAAAATAGAATTTCTATTAACTTAAACTAAGTATGAGCACAAATTTCTTTAACAAAAATCACAGAATTGATAGAAGCAATGTCGAAAAAAGTAAATTTATCACAAAACAATTAAAAACTCAAAAGCAACAATAAAATCAATTAAATTGAAAACACATATTTGCAAAAATGCAAACAATTCCAAATCCAAACAACGAAAAGTAAACAAAAGATATTCACAAAATGAAAATATTGCAGTTTCAGCTGCTTTTGACAGATCAACACTTTCAATTCATGTCGAGGAGATGAGTTGGAAATTGTTACAAAGTGTAACATTCTGACACTTCAACATTGAGTTTAGGAACGATTTTATGACGTCATAATGTTACACGATGTTACAATTTGAGAATTTAGGAACGATCAGTGTTAACAATTGTTAGCATTTTCGAGAAAAGGAACGGACCACAGAAGTGGTTTGTGTTTTTACTAGTATAGCATAAATGGTTTGTGGCTGCACTTAGCAAGTAACAGAAACTAAAATGAGTTAAATAGAGATTGTATAATAATTTTACAAGGTGACTATAACAAAAGCTCCGTCGTCATTTCATAAAAGCAATATTGAGAGATTAAAGAAACATTGGTATATCGCTTCTATCATACTGATGGAATTTGCACCAGAAAATATTTAAGGAATCAGTAATGCTCCAATAAGGTATTTACTTCCCGTCAGACGGTAATAGGAGCGCTATAGAAACAAATAACACTATAATGGCTGAAATGCTAAGCAATTTTGTTAGTTGGGCACCCCTTGAGATTGCGTGTAGTGTTTGAAACGTTAGTAAATGACAAAAGCGAAAATATAGTTCGGAAAATGGGAGGGAAGCTCAGGAATCGATAGCATAGTTCATTCGGCGAGTTCAATAATTGAGAAAAAACGCGAACGCGCAATCCAGTGCGATTCTGGTTAACTCCAGGGGAATTAATATTGCGAATTGACAAATCGGCAAGATTAATTAAGCCTTGAGCTTTAATCGCCCATCAAAATAATAAACGATTTTGCTTTCTAAACGTCTCTAAATCAATCATCAAAGTTTTCAATGATGAGTTTCAATAGCTGTATTTTATTTTCCTCCTGATCTGATCTGGATTGGATTTGCATACGAAAATACATGTATTACAAAAACAACACAAAATCCAACCTTGATTTGGATTTCGATTTACAAATCCATTCTGACCACACACCCTTAGCTTTTTCTTGCAAAAATCAGTTTTTTCTCTGATGTGTACCTAGATAGCTTTTTTGTATTAAAAATAGGAAGAAAATAGAGAATAGAGTAGAGAAAAAATACAGAAGCAAAAGGATAAACAGAGATAGGTATATAGCACTCTCGTCGCACTGGGATCTTGTTTGTTTTATTATTACAATCTAGTCCGGATCAGATTTGGGCGATAATAAGATGCAGCTTATGATAGCTATAACTGGCGCCTAAAACTTTAGCCCAGATAAAACTGTGTTACCGACATGAATTTCACACATGCTATCGATAGTTTGTATGGAAACTCAATTTTTTGTAATGGTGTCGCTAAGCCCCGAAGTCGTTTTGTTCGTCCGATTCCCCCACGCTTGCAAAAAAAACCCTCCTATAGATTCAACTCGTCATTCAGCATCATTTAGCACAGGTCTTGTTGTTGTTGCATAATTCACATCTATTCTTCGGCACGAAATTTATTTCATTTACAACAATGTACACAAGAGAGTTTTGGAGGGTGAAACGTACGAAAGATTGACATCTTTATGATGATCTCTGGTGGGGAGGCAGTGCAGTCTAAGGCTAGTCGCGCACATGCAACTTTCAGTTTCAGAACTGTTTGGTTGCAAAAATGGATCCTATTGACTCATATGGGACAGCGCGCACATGCAGAAACTTTTCAGTCGTTGGTTCGAGCAACTTTTCAGTTTTTGTGTTTAGCCACAAACTGGTTATTTGCCCGAAAATGGTTTTTCAATTTGTGTCATAAAGAATAATATCGATACCTTCCCGTAAGAATGTATTAAGGGCTCTGGAGACGCTCGAACATGGTGCGAGTGAACATGGTTCGAGTTGATTTTACTTGTCTGCGGGCTGGTTCTTGTACCAATTATTTGGTGTCACTAAACAAAAATTTGGTCTCACCAAAATCAAAAGGAGTTTGATATTTTTCAATGTTCGGGGGCGGGGCTAATCGTTTGTCGTACCAGATTCGACTGTTTGCGGATCGGTTTCGTGTGTTTACTCGAACGTTTCGGTTAAATTTTGAATTTCACTATTAAAAATATAAAAAAAAATGTCAAACAACTTGAATAAAAATAAAATAAATGTGACAATGAATATTGTGAATGACATATAATCCGTAAGAATAATGAAGTTCAAGTAGTTTGGTTTCAGTGTCTGCGGAGTTTAGTCGAACTATGTTCACTCGCACCATGTTTGAGCGTCTCCAGGGCCCTTTAAGCGACATTTCAAAAATTTAAAGGCATCGAAAAAAACCTCTGGTCAGAATATTTATTTATGTACTTAAAAAAATAAAAAGATTTGGAACGGGATTTTCACTCAAAATGCTACTAAATATCTGTTTATTACAACAAAATTCCCAAATAAATAACTGAACAAGAGGTATTTTAAAAACTTAATTTAAAATTTTGAAAATGTCGCTTAATATATTCTTACGGGAAGGTATCGATATGTAACTGCACGCAAGTGCAAACAAATAGCTGCATATATTTACCCACATCGTTGAATTTTGTTTGTGTGTTTGGGTAGAGTCGCCTAATTTCGAACACTTTTTGAAAATAAGCTTATAATCTGTGTTATTTCTTAGATTTTCAACTTCTATAAACGCAGAATAATCCATGTGTTATTCCTTTAAACCTTGAAGTCCTATCAACTAGTCAAATTTCATCCTAAAGTTTTAAAAAAGGGACTTAAAAAAGAGACTAATAACAGATAACTCATCTTTAATTAAAAAAGAGACTTTGGGAAATCCAGTAATTTTAAGTTTTTGTAAATAAAAAAACTATTGGAAGTGTTCTGGGAAACTGTGATTTTTGGTATAAAATTAAACTTAATGCCTGTTTTGACGCGTTTTCTTGTTAGATAATAGTTATTTTATTTATGTAACTTAAAGTTTTAACTTAAAGCTTAATAATTTATTAATAAATTGACTGTTCGAACATAAGAAACCAAATTTATAAAGGCTCTCCCAAACCAACGCGAAATCATAGCGAATCATTCGCAAAGGCGTTTTTTTGTTGTTGTTTAGCATTGTGTATCTTTCAAATTTTGTATTATTGTGAAGGATTTCGCGTCGTTGGCGAATGTTTCGCGTTGGTTTGGGGGAGCCTCAAGAGTTGCCTGTTCGGGCACTAGTGTTCGAATATAGACAACTCCGTCAAAATTGTTTTATCTCGTTCAGGCAATAAATATTATAGAAAATTATTTTTTTTTACGGTTTTACGTCAAGAACACTGAGAGGAACGTTGGGTCTAGTATTCGAACACCTTTTTTTTCTTTTCTTTCAGTGTTCGATTCAAGGAAACTCATGTAATTGCTAGCTTCATTTTTTCGAACAGTTTTTGAATTGCGTTCAAACTAAGAATCCGTTAAACTGTTTTTTGTTTTATTTCGTTTTCAAAAGAATTGAATAAAAACAAATTAATAAACAATTTGTTTAATGAAACTGAGAGAAAATTACTTCTATGATTTTTTTTTGGTTGAAACTTTGTACAAAATCTTGTGTTCGAAATAACTTTCGAACTTTCTGTTCGGGCTTAGGAAACTAGTGTTCGACAACTGGGAAATTTGGCTTTTTTCAGCTTTTGATTTTTTATAAAAAAGTAGTTAAAGTTACTAGAAAAACCTTAAAAGTTATAAAAAATATTTGAGTTTAAGCTGATAAATAATTTTACATCAAATATTTACGTTGAATGGTTTCCTCACAGTCAACGATTACTTTATTATGAACCACTAATGGCCATTTGCACCGACCTCTTTTAAATATTTATTGCTTCGTTTAATTTTAAAATGACATTTATCGGTTGCACCAACCACTTCTAAATCTAACAGGCCAATAAACGAACCAATAAACTAAAGTTCCATTTTCCTCCAGATAAATTTTAAAAGCAAGTTTAAACGAACATATCTAACTACCTACAAACAAAATAATTCAATTTTATTTGACGGGATATTGTTAATTCCAAATTAAAATAACGAAAACAACAGGTGAAGGCATTTTTTTTTCCTATTTATAATTCACTACTTAAATAAATAAATTATTCCAAAAAAATTATAGACTGGTCATCATGTATTCATCTGATAACGAACTAAACCAAGAAATGGCGAGACGTCGAAGAGTTGTTCAGGTTCACAGCGAAATCCATTTTCTGAAATCGATGACGTCGCTTTAAAATATTTGTTCATCTTTTTCAAGAGTGTGTCGAAAAAATATTAGTATTAGTTGGTATCTATTTCAATAGTTTCATGATTCTCTAAAAAAAAAGAAAATAATAAATAATAATAAAAAACACCAAGATGGCGCATTGGCTGTATCTAATGAGGATACCTTGTTTCTGTTTACTGTGTATTCACATTTTCCTTATTGCTATCACACTTGCACTGGTTAAATTTTTTCGTTCAGTTTAATGTATGTATGTATGTATGTATGTATGTATCTTTATTGAGACTTTGTTTCTTTTAATTATAATACATCGAATACTTAAATATATATAGCTATTTCTTTTTGTTGTACTATGACATCGGAGGCTGTAAAGTATGGCCATCCTGTTCTATTACTTTTAAATCGAATGCCAACATGGCTATTGCTTTATATATTTGATAAAATAATATAACTAGCTCTTGCTCTCGGAGCTATAACATGTTACTTTAGACGTTTGTCTCTTATAATAAAACGAGGGTATATACCTACACTATATACAGATAAATATATACAAACTACAGGTAATTATCACAGATACTTAAGGCAGAACTAGAATAGTCGGAAGCCAACTTAAGTGGTCGTACGAAACCGAGCGAAAACAAGAAATGTATTTGACGCGCACATAATTGCGAAGTGGAACTTTTCGTTTAGTTTTCGTTAACTTTTGCCGTCGGACGTGAGAGCGCTCAGCGACCGCTCTTTCGTAAGTGGGCGAATGCAAAATCAAAATGGTGGCAGCAAACTAACAAGAACTTGGCGCTTGGTGCATAGTTTTCAACTTATTTTCTGTTTTATGAATGAAAGAGTGAAGTCAAATCAATTTTCTTTTAATTAATTTATATCACATCGAATTTAAGTGTTTTCACAAAATAAATAATTAAAAGCATATCACTCTGTGCTGTGAATAAGTATGAGAAAATAAACATTGAATAAACAACTATGTATTATTTTTTTTGTTTCACTTCCAACCACTTAAGTGCATTATAGGTCACTTGTGAAATTGACGTTTCGGATAGCTACTTTTCGGTCGGTTTTGACATAAGCTTCCAACAGCTTCCGACTATTCTAGTTCTACCTTTAAGGCGTTTTCCTTTGGAGGTGGCGAAGTACTTGCAAGTACTTTGCCAGCTTTTTTCAATGGAACACATCAAACTGCTTTCACATGTAAAATGTATCTACTCGCGCATGAGAGCATGTGCAGTTGGTAGTACTAGATTAGGGTTTTCATCTACTCGTAAGTACTTCGCCACCTCCAAAGGAAAACGGCTTTAATAAGTTAGCGAAATGACATATTGTATTTGTGTTAGTTGATTTTCTTTTCATTTGAGTTTATCTTTGAGAGATAAGATATTTTTTTTTTGTTAATTTATAAATTTGTTTTGAATTTTGTTAATAGTTATTGATTTTAAATTTCTCTTGATGTTGACATTGATTTTATTGGTTTTGCTTAGATAACAAAGTTTTATTTTCTTAGAAAGTTTTTTTTTTATTTTGATATGATTGATAGTAGGTACAGATTGATATGATTGAGCTGATAAATAATTAATGTGAGAGCAAGAGTTTCTTGTGAATTAGTCTTTTCTTTTGTGAACTTAATGCTAAGATACAATTTTGTTTTATTAATGCAAAGCAAACATTACTAGGAAGTTTTGACAAGCCATTTTTAAAATAAATTAATTCGAAGTGATTTTAATGTGATTTTTGTATTTTTCTTTTATTTTTTATGGAGCTTTGATTTTGAATGAGTTTTTAAAGGAGACTGAGTTGTCATCCTCTATTCCCACCTATGGCGGCGGTCGAGAAGAAGATTGAGATTCCATCAGGAGTTGATGGAGTGTTGGCATTTAAAATTCCTATTGGAGAAGTATATGGGGAATCGGACCAAGCAATGTTGATTTGGAAATTGTAAACTCCTCTAATTAAATCGTTTTCTGAGAAACTCATCTTCTCTACGGTTTTAGTCATGAGTTCTGACGCGTATTTAATTAAAGGAGTCAAATTCGCCTCATCGTATATGAAATTATTTGAATGTCTTTTGTTTCTTGAGGCGAAATTTTTATTTACGCAGAGACGCAGAACCTTTCTCTCGAAGACCTCGAGTTCTCTGATGACTGATGGAGATATACTGAACCAAATTGGAAAGGCGTAGATTAAAACTGGCCTTATCAAGGTTTTATAGAATAGAAGTTTAGATTTCTTGCTCAACATGTTGTGCCTCAAGAAAGGCATTAGCATACCTGAGATCTTTCCGGCTTTGATTTTGCTGAGTCGGGCATGAGCATTGAATTTAAAGAGATTATTGAAGTGTACTCCTAGGTATTTAAGGTGGTTTTTGAATTCTATGTTACAATTATCGATTGATAATTTTAAGTTTTTACTATCTTTGACCAAACCAGGTCTGCCTTTACCGCTAGAGTTCCTGAAGCAGATAGCTTCAGTTTTTTCTTTATTGATTTTTATCCCCCATTTTTTGTAGTAATCGTTAATTACTTCTAGATGCACTTTGAGGTTAATCAGGGCCTCAGAGGGATATTCTGCGGCTGAGAAGACCAAGGTATCGTCTGCAAACAGGATGCTTTCTGATGCGAGAGTGTTGTTAGTAAAGTGTGTATGTGGGAAGTCGTAGAGGAAGTAATTGTATAAAATTGGGCCTAGGATTGATCCTTGGGGGATGCCCCTATGGGATGGGGACTCACTAGATTTTGTTTGTTGGAGTTGAATAAAAAAAGTTCTGTCGTTAAGGAAGCTGTGAAAGATATTTGTTAGATGTCGTGGGAAATTCAACTGAAGGATTTTGAAAAGTAGGCCGTCCCGCCACACGCTATCAAACGCTTTTTCGATGTCAAGGGCACAAACGGTGGTGCACATTTTTTGGCGAAGATTATTTGTGACCTCGTTATGGAGTTCAAGAAGAGCGTGGACAGTTGAGTGGTTTTTCCTAAAGCCAAACTGGTAATCAGGAATGAACTCAATATTGTTATCTGTGTGTTGTCGTAATTTTTGTAGAAGAATCCTTTCTAGGATTTTGCCGATGTTAGACAGTAGTGAAATTGGTCTGAAATTACTAAGTTGAAAGTTGTTGGGTTTTTTTAAGAGGGGGATAATTTTTGCCGATTTCCAGATTGTTGGAAAATAGCCATTGTTTATACAGTTATTGAAGAGGATTGTTAAAAATTTTATAGCCAGGGGGGAGATTTTTTTAAGTTTAAAGTTGGACACTCCGTCTGGGCCGGAGGATTTTTTGGCGTTGATTTGGTTTATTATGCTAGCTACTTCCAGGGGAGAGCTAAATATATAAGAGTTTTGGTTCAAAGCCGAAAAATTTTGAGAGAAATTAAAAATTTTGTTTGGCTTAGATTGTATGAACGATTGAACCACTGTTTGCACCTCAGAGTTAATATTAGGATCAAATGTTGGGATACACTCCTGATATAAGTTTTCATAGAATTCTTTAAAGGCGTTGACCTTTCCCTCCTCATCCGTTATGGATAGATCATTTACCGTGACTTGGTCACAAATAAATCTTTTATTTTTATTGGTCAGTTTGCCACTTCCTTGAAGGCGTTTGGGCCTGGAGTGATTTTGGAAAGCTTTAGACCGACCTGAGCGTTCAGCCACATGCCAACCCTTTCCGATATTATTTTTTTTAGTAAAGCTATTCTGCTAGCTAGCGATTTATACTCGTTACTCACTCTGTTATAGGTTCTATGGTATATGTTCTTCAACTGTCTTTGCCATTGGTGTTTGACTTTATAAAGGTTGTTTATGTGATCTGGGAGATTTTTATATTTTTGAAACTTGTACTCAAATCTTTTAGAGTGAGAGTCGACTGTGTTTGAAAAAGCTTCATTAAAGGAGTTGATTTTTTCGTCTATATCAGAGTTAGAGAGAGAGGTGTTTGAAGAGGGTTGACATGCGTTCAGCGCCAGGTCGAGGTCAAATCTGAAGTTTGTCCAGTTAGTGTTTACGAAAGATTTTTCGGAATGAGGTTCTACTAGGGTGATAATTGCATCAGTAAATGCTATTTTGATTTTTGCTGGGAAGTGGTCGCTGAAAGAAGGCAATGTTGAGATGTCGAGGTTTTGATCAAAGTTGTTGATGAGGTTTGGTGAGATGAGGAAATGGTCAAGGTAAGCTGAACTTCTTGGAAAGGTCGGCTCTGAAGGCGTGATTCTGGTAAGTTGAGGGTTGTGGGTATTAAGCCAGTTTAATAAAACTCTCCCATTTTGGTTGATGTTTGAGTCTTTCCAACTAGTGTGCCTCGCGTTAAGGTCTCCCCCTATTATGGCTCCGTCGAAGGTTTCAGCTAGGGAGTTTATTTTGCATAGTTCTTCTGAGAATTGGGTTGTTTGGCAATTGGTAGGAAAGTAGATCGATCCTAGAAGTACTCTTTTTTTGGTGTTATTGATTGAAATTTGGATAGAGGCAAAAATGCTGTTGAGGAATTTAGGATTTGGGAGTTTAACTCTGCGGTATTCGATGTTATTTTTAATTACAATGGCAACACCTTGATTGAAGGGGTTAGATAATACATTGTAGTTTTCAATATAGGCTTTGTGTCTTGGTGAGATGTGTCTCCTGGATGAGGGCGACCGAGATGTTGTCAGCATGGAGAAGTTTTGCAAGTTCTATTCTCCTGCTGTGCAAAATCAAGGACGAAATGTTAAATGTTAGAACGTTAAGTATCATCATGGTGTATTTAAAAGGACTTCGTTAAGAAGATTAAGATAATCCATTCTTTTTTGCTGGATAGAGCCGGAGTTGTGAATGTTCTTAACAAATGTTTCCAGTTTGAGCAACAGCTCGGCCACCCCCATACCAAAGAGGTCGTTCGATAGATCGAGGAATTGCCCAAGAAAATTTTGTTTGGGTCCGCTGGATAGGATTGTGTTTGCTTTGGGTTTTTGTTGGAAGAGGCTCGAGAAGGAGACCTGGGGGACAACTGGATTAGATATGGCTTTTGTTAGAGCTAGACCATTGCTTTTTCTTTGACTAGCTTCTGAAAGTAGATTTTTCTTAGTCTGAAGGTAGACTTTATACTTTCGGCAGCCCCTGTAGTTAGCAGGATGGGAACCCTCACAATTAACACAATGCGCCTTTGAGCCAGGGACCATTTTATTTGGGCACTCCCCTGGGGCATGATTCTCCCTACACTTTACGCACTTGTAATTTTTGCCGCAATTTTTGGCGAGGTGTCCAAAGCTTTGGCAACGTCTGCATTGGAGAGCACCTGTATTGCCCTTTGGCTTTTCCCACACGATTTTTGTATTAAAAATAAGGCTGATTTTTATGATGTCAGTTAACAAAATGCCCGGTTTTAGCCGAACTAAGAACAGCTTAGTGTTAATCTGTTTGCTTCTTGACCTCTCGGTCGTAAAAACTGAGACCTTCTCAACTATACCTGGGATGATTGTTTCCAATTCTTCTTGGATCTCGTTAGGATCAAAGTCACTCGTCAGACCCCTGAGAATAAGGTTCTGCGTTTTATTTTCTTTAAGAGTGTAAGAGTACCCCTGGATTTCATTACTCTGCCTAATTTTTTCCATCAACTCCTGATGGATCTCAACTTTGTCTACATATAATTTGGAAATGCCGTCTTTGACATTTCTTACGAAAAATTTAAAATCCCCGGAGGATTTCTTAAGGTCACTTATTAAGTCGCGCACGTTAGTGTCAATAAGAATAATGGCTGGGCAAAACTTACCTGATTTAACTGTAGGGTGGGATGGTTCTGAACCTCCTGTTGCCGCTGCTGCTGCCGTTGCTGCTGTCTCTTGATTACTTCGCTGGTCATCGCTTCGTCCATTGGAGATGTTATCTTTGTTTAAAGCTGGGTTTCCTTCTGCTGAGGTCTCTGTAGCGTCTGTTGGCTGATCAGGAATCATCGTGGAGATTTTTTTTACTTGTTTGACTCTTTTATGAAGTCTCAGGTCACTTAGAACTGCAAATTTGTTGCCTTTGGCGGCCTCTTCTGTAGGTTTTTCGTTTGCGTTTGAAAGATTAGATGGCGCCGCTGCACGCCTTTTGATTTCGGTCCAGGGTTGTAAATCCTCTTCTTGGGAGTCGTCATCCTCATGGAAATCCATGTGGTGTTCGTGGTCCGCCATTTTTAAGGTGAAATTGTTTTGGCTGGAGTTCGGCGAATCTCTGTTTTTGAGATCCATGAGTAATTTTGCGGCATGCAGGCTTTGGGGGCTGTTGAGAGCGGTTAGGCTGGTGACATTGCTTGTGGCCCCGGCATCATCTAATTTTCTGATCTTCGATGTGCCCCTCATTGAGGAGCAAAGCGGAGAAGAGGGAGTTGTAAGTGCCTTCAATAGGCTTTTGATTTATCGCACTTTTAGTTGCAAACAATATGCGGCGACAACTGGGTTGGGCTTTGCACGTGGTTCACGAGGTTAGGGTAGCCTCTTGGAAAACTCGTTTTTTTTTTTTGCGGTTACGAGTGGAAAAATCAGTACAATATTTATTTTAATAGGGGCTTTAATAAATAAACTATTGGAAAAACTGATTTTATTATAAAATTGTTGGTTGATTACTTTGAAAATTAGAGATTAAAATAACTTGGTCGCTCTTACACGGTGTGTACCTTTTCGAATCTCAATCAACTCTCCTCGTTCAGTTTAATAAACATATGATAAAATCCAGGGGTGGTTCATGAACTGCATTTTAGCTAAAAAACGCACGAAAGAGATTGGTGCAACCCAAATAAATTTATCACACCGATAAATTTTAACTCCATTTTAGCAAAAACCGCTTTTAGTGAATTTTGGTGCAACTGGACATAAGTGTTCGATTACTCTGGACATGACCCTACTCTTTTTCTTCAATTTATGAGATAGAAAAATTGAATAAATATTGACACCTGGTAAGTTGCTTTCCACACCACCTGCATTATTGCATCCGCCTGGCCTGGGTAATGCTCCTGATCAGTGATGCCAGACTTTGGAGGCAGGTTATCCCACGGTAATACCCAACAAATCCCTTTTATCCCTCGCCAAAATTAAAAAAACCCACATTTATCCCACGAAATAAAAATCAAAAAACTATTTATTTCATTAAATTCAGTCTTTTTTATTACAAACAAATACAAATTAAATTGATTATTCAACTAGGTATACAAATAAATAGAAATTAATATTACGATAGGTTTGTATATAATACAAAAAAAGAAATGTTAGCATGTACATCTTATACATTTTTAAAACGTTAAAAAAAGGAACATAAAATTCAACATACGATTTATTTGAAAATGACTGCAAAAAACTTTATCTCGGTCTCAAGTCTCATTATTCTCGATATTTCATACAAAAATGACACAGCAAAGAGATTTAAGACTGAAGTAAAGCCTTTTGCATGCCTTCCAATGATTTCGAAATAAATAAATTTTTATTTTTAAAATATTCCACATTGATTTGTAATAAAATAATAGGTAAATAAATACTCGTGAATTCATCTAATTAATTATATACATTTTTCGAATTGTGTAGGGAGAAATGCTCTTGCTTCACACTAAATTGAAGCAAGTAATACCTTTTGATTGAAAACAGGACCTCAACAAACAAATTGAATTTATCATTTCTTTTCCCAACCGATTCCTTTTTTTCGATTTAACATCGGTTATAATCGAAAAAAATTCTTTTTTTTTTTCTTATGCCCTTGTTCTGATATTAAGCTGGAACAAATATTTTATAAATTCAATTTTTAATTCTAAAAACAATCAAAACAAATTACCTTAATTAATACAAACCACACACATAAATTCACGAAATCGAGTAGTATCAAATTGTTGTTATCGAATTTGAAATTTCATCTCATCAGTATGGTGAGTTGAGATTTTCACTACAGATATGTCAGTTTGTGAAGCAGTTTAGGGTAATAAAAAAAGAAAATGAACACATTCAGATAAGTTAGAATGATTTTTGTCTAAACATGAAAAAATTTTATTTGATCGTAGGTTGACAATTTTTTTTATTCTTAATGAAACTAACAAATTTAGAACAAAAAGTGACCAAATAGTAAAATCCCATTTTTTTGCACTATGAAGTTTGAAAAATCCCTTTAGCCCTTTTAGCTTATTTTATGTGAGAAAATCCCACAAAAAGGGATAAATCCCTCGATCTGGCACCACTGCTCCTGATCTGAAAATAGGAAAATAAAAGAAATTAAAACAGTCCCAAGTTCAATTAACTTTAATGGACTTACCACTTGAATGCGTCCACCGATGTGCGTCTCCTTTTTCGGATGAGTCTAATGGCCAATTTCATAAACAAACACTAAAATTACTTTTATCTAAACTCCTTCTAAATTTTATCAGACATTTAAAATTTTTCAGTTTCACCAATGTAGAAAAGGGATATTTTAGGGATATTTTTATTTGACTGAGTCACTGATCTCTATAAAACACTGGATAGTGTATCGATACAAAAATATTGCTTCCATTTGAAGAATTGTTATATTATGAAGCTGACCACTTTTTTGTATACCCGTATAACTGTATAACATGTAATACAAAGGAAATCCATTAAACAGACATCAATTCTCTGTTCGTTTCACCCCCAGAGATCTGTTTGCTAACATTTGTTGTGTTCGTAATTTAAATATATTCACTAATTAGTAAATGAAACGGAATAACAAACGTAAAGAGTGTGACAAGGAGGTAAAATCATTTTAAAAAAACGTAGAATATGCAATCGCATCCTCCTCATCATAATTATTCATTAGCTGTTTTGCTCAACTTGTTCGCAAACTGCAATGATTTATCTCATTCCACTATGTAATTATACTAAAAAAAATATACCAAATGCACACAGTGAATAACTTAAAGATAATAAACAATAAAACAAACTTCCACAAAAGTTTATATTTTCATATCATGATCTGTTCCCTTTCTTCAGATAGAGATCTGGAAATAGGGATGAGCGATTTTAATCGATATTTGCAAAATATCGATAATAAAGATTTCGATGTTTTGCAACATCGATATTAACATCCAAAACATCGGACTAAAAAACAAACTAAGGGCCAGTTTGTTCACAGTGGGTTAAATCAGCAATTAGATTATCACTGATTCTGTTAAACCCATAGTTATGAATCTGTGATAATCAGAGAGTGTTTGTTCACTCAATTTTCAGTTTGATTAATAAATCATAGTTTTTCCAATAATCTTTCCATTTTCCAGTCTATCTGTCAATCAATTGTCAGACATATTCCGTCATTAACTTATTTCAGTGTGAGTGAGCTTTCGAAAAAAAACATTTTTTGTGCAAAAAAACACGGAAAATCAGTGCTTGAAATATAATGTTGTGTTCAATTTAAGATTATTTCCTGTTAAATTACTATACAGAATAGCTACACACGTGAAATTTGTATTTATTTTAATGCGGCTAATTGATTTTTTTTTTCCAAATATATAGTTGAAGTGTGTAGGTAGTGCTGGCATTTTGTGAAACCTAGTGATGGGATTTTTTCCCAGTTGTAGTTTTTCTATGCATATTTTATATTAGGCCTTGCAAAAAAGCACTTTATTTTTCGATAGTAAATAAAATAACTACAATTTGTAGTAAAATCTGTACAAATTGTTTATTTTTTTCTTGCAAGATGGACGATGCTTGGTTTCTCTTCATTCATGTTCTTTGTTCGAAGGAATTTAATAGATTTTGTTTCTCTTTTTTATACCTACGCTTAGGAAATAACCAATGATGAACAAAGGAAATTCCCGAAAATCTTTGATTAAATCATGCTAATCAGACAGAATCGGCGAATTAGTGATTTCTCCAATTAAGTGCTCAAATTATGGATTCTCTGTTTAAGATTTTGCTGAACAAACGCATTCAATGATAACCAACTGGAATAATCATTGATTTAAGTTGACAAGGTGTGAACAAACTGGCCCTAAAAGTTAGTACGAAAATGATTGATTCTGCTAGTAAAATCTAGATGGAGTGACTTTCATAGTTTTTAAGTCATCTGTAACATTTGGAATTTTTTGAAAGAGGAAATCATCAAAGGATCTCCCAAACCAAACTTAAAAATTCAGAACCACAACGAAACTTTCGATGTGCAAAAAGGCACAGATATAAGTTTACACATGAAGTGCCTATCAATTTTGCTTCCATCAAATTTTTTCAAAAGAAATATTTTTACATCGATATTCATGCATTAATATCATCGATGCTCAGCAAGACGCATTTTAAACCACACAAGTTTTTGTACACACTTTTGTAAGCAAAAATATCTTGCAATATCGTTAGATAACAGTGTACACATGAAATACTTGCAATATTGCTTATATAAAATCTGTGGACGATATATTTTGCAAAATTCAAATTTTAGCATCGATTTCCACGCATTGAAATAATAGATGCTCAGAAAGACCCAATTTACACCAATGCAAGTTTTTGCACACAACTTCGTGTTTTGCAATATCGATATATTCCAAAAAGCCACAGAAAACAGTTTACACAAAATTCCTTGAAATATTACTGCAAAATACATATTTAATATCGATTTTCACGAATTTAAATTATCGATGGTCAGAAACACGCAGTTTACACCATGCAAGTTCTTGCGCACACCTTCGTGTGAAACAAGAATTTGAAATATCGGATTTCAAAAAGGGCACACATTACAGCTTAACACCATGAATTGCATTGCAATATTTGTTGATATTCATTGTGCAAAATACATATTTAAACATCGATTTTCACCCATTAAAATCATTGATGCCTAGAAAGATACCACTTACACGCAGTTTTAGCATACAAGCTTCTGTGCATCATTATTTTTTTTTTAATATCGATGTTAAAGTTGAAATACCTTGCTTATGACTTCATATTTGTATGAAAACTTAAATCGATTTTAAAAAACTTAAGAAAAAATTGCCGGCACCAGAAATTTTTAAAGCAAAAATACATTAGAGCATAGCATGACGCATTTTTTGCTTTGGTCAAACAAAAAACTTAAACAAAAACACCTGAAAAAACATCGATGTTAAGTAGCATCGATGTTTTCGGTTCGATATTTATTGACATCGATGTTTGGTCTACGATGTTGAAATCGATGTTGTTTCAATACCGCACATCCCTATCTGGAAAATACTTTTTTTTTTGTATAATTCAGACGTCAAATTATGAAGCCGACCACCTAATTGTCATCTTCAAATGGAAGCAAAGAAACTGTTATACATTATAAGGAATACACTATACAGTGTATTATAGAGATCAGTGGACTGAGTTTACTCACATCCCTGGATTCAAAGAAAGAGGTTGTTTCCCTCGCACATGCGAAGTCTATGAGAAAAAGTGAAAAAGCATCATGGACGAGGGACAATTATTCTGACAGCAAAATATCAGCTGTTGTTGACATGAATGGCTGAACAAAAAAGACTTTTAAAATTTAATGAGACAAAAACGAGCTTTTAGTTTACAAGGGCATTTAAAATCTTCTTAAATATAAAAGCATTTGGTGAAATCAAAAAACTTCATTTGAAGGCTAAAAGGCTTTTTAAATAATTAAAAGCCAATCGTGAAATCGGCCATAAAACTGCTAAAACCTGGAAAATATGAATGGAAAGGATTAGAAATGTGGTTTAAGTTTATCTGTAAGTAATCCTAAAGAAAAAAAAAGAAACAATTAAAATAAGTGAATAGTTAAATACAAACCTTTTATAATCCAAAATTGAGTTGCTTGTTGCTGTTGATGCTGTCGCTGTGTTTTGGTGGTGGTTGTTTTTTATTTGTGCTTGATTACACGTGAAGAACGAAAGTGTTCAGATTTGAAGAAAATAATTCTGCAGATTTTGTTCTCCTCTTTGTGTTTTTCGTATTTTCGTAATGAAAGACATGATTTTATTGGTTGGATTGGATAAGAAAAGCAACACAAAGGAGAATGTCAATTTTCTACACCGAATATTTTCAAATATTTTAAAATATTTCATCCCCTTCCCTCTTCTGCAAGTTACCCCGCTCACCATCACAAATCGCAGAAAATGATTGAATTTCTTCACGTGTGATCAGGGACATTAATCTCAATGGCCACGTTCAAACACCGAACTAAAGCGATCTGGATAGGTTTGTGTTGTTGTAATCCCTTGTTAAAACACAGCTGATGACGAAACAGCTGTTGGCAGAAAAGAGATCCCAAGCTATCCTAAAAATTTTAGGATACAAAGCTATAGGGAATTTTACGAACCTGTCAATTTCAAGAGTGACAACTTCCATTGGGGCGGAAGTGTCAAGTCCAAAGTGCAAAGCAAAAAAAAAACAGTTCCAGCAATGCAAATGCAAAAATGTCAATATGACATTTCCGCCCGCATGCTGATTTTGACGTTTCTAAAGGATTGGGTACGATATGTCGACTTTTAAAATATCGACTTCATAAGATCGACTTTTAAAATCTCGACAGAAAAAATCTCGACTGGTTAAAAGACCGACAGATCAAAGTATAGACACAAATTTGACCGACTTTTTAAAATGTCGATTTTTCAAAATGTCGATTCTCAAAATGTCGACAGTGATCGAGATTTTATGAATCGAGATTTCAACAGTCGACATTTTAAAAGTCGACATTTTGAAAGTCGACATTTTGATCAGATCATAGTTTAGGGAATGATGTTTACAAGCGCGCGCTTGTAAACATCATTCCCTAAACTATGATCTGATCATTATTATCTAGTATCGCGTTGTCCTAGTTGAATAAATCGCATTTTTTGTAATTTAATTTTTGTTGCCTATATATTTTGACGTCTTAATTGCCTATTATTCAGGGTCTGTAATGTATTTTAGTATTAATACAATAATAAAACATTCAGAAAATGAGGCAGTTAAAAGTTGAGGTATAATGGCAACAAAAATGCGTTCTATTGAACTTTCTTGAAGCTAAACAAAAGGTAAGATAAAATTAATTATTTTAAGAATCAAATAAGAGTTTGTGTCTTGAACATAGTCTTAAATTTTCCACAGCATCAAAAAACTGTTAATGTCCTGTTAAAAAATCAGACAAGAATTTATGATTCTTGAGTTTGTAGTTATTCCGTGCAAACATTTAAGGCAGAGTTGTTCTTTCGGTTACTTTCAAATGACCGACAGGCAAAATATCGACAAGTCAAAATGTCGACTGGTTAAAATGTCGACTTTTCTGTATGGGAAAAATTCCGACAAGTCGATATTTTTCTCGACTTCTATCAGGGCAGTCGACTTTTTGTCAAATCGACATTTCAAACTGTCGACATTTTAGTAAGTCGGTAAAAACAAAGTCGGTATTTTAACTTTCAAAAAAGTCGATAAAAGTCGACATTTTAACCAGTCGACATTTTTTTTGTCGGTCATTCGTACGTAACCCGTTTCTAAATGAAAGAGAGAGTGATATATTGCTATTTGTTAAAGAGCTCTATCCTATGAGAAATGTCAACAACAGCTGACTTGCGTTCAAATACATACATGGATACAAAGCTATCCTAGATAGGCTATCTATTCAAACATTGAACGCGCCCAATGTCAACAAACAAGATTATGCATAGATAGAGCCTGATTACACGATTCGTTTTTTCGGACGTTACGTGTTTGGTCTTTTTGACACATTGGGTGAGGGGTGTAGAAACGTAGGGGGAACGGAAAGACGAAAGCACGTATGAAAATTTCAAGACTTTTTCTGGTTGAACTTTGACGTTTATGATTTGACAAACGAGTAGAGGCGGGGGATGCTTAAAAAATTTAAACAGTGAGATTAAAAATTGTTTTTCATAATTAAATAGGTATAAATTTGAACAAGAAGTGATTAAAAAATATTTTTAATTGTTATTACTGCCTATTTTCCAATAATTAAACCTCAAACTTTTTGAACGTCAAAATCACGTATGGATTTTTTTCGTTGTGCGTAATCACGAAGGTACGTACCTGTCAAAAAGACGAAAAACGAAACGAACGAAAAAACGAATCGTGTAATCAGGCTCATAGTCGAATAAGCCAGAGACTTTACATGTAGATAAATTACTCTGCACAGTGAATGACGGTGTTCATACCAGCTTCACGTGAGGCGACTCATTTTGACGTCTCTCTTTTGTATCTCATTCTTATTTATTGAAAAGAAAGAGATGGAGAGGTGAGGCAGAAATTTTCAAAAAAATTAAAAACTTCTGCCTCACGTCGTCATCTCTTTCCTTCCAATAGATAGGAATGAGATAAAAAAGAGAGACGTCAAAATGAGTCGCCTCACGTGAAGCTGGTATGAACACCGTCAATGGTGGAGTTGAGAGTCCACTCCACAAGTAGCAATATCTCTCTTTCTCGCTCACTCACCACATTGGAAATGTCAACTTGGTGCAACTAGGGAGTTTGACAGATTTCTCCAATTTTGAAGTAAGAACTAAATGTAGATAAATGAAATGACATATAAAACTAAGATTGCGTAGTAAAAACTGTTTTATTAAAACCAATGGCGTGACAAAGCATTACAAGAATTGATCATCCCGATGCCAATAGCCATTCCACACTATCCCACTGAGTATTAACACATGTCAAAAAAGTGGGAAGAAATCATGTATAATAGTGTAGAAACAAAATATGAAATTTCATCACACACAAATTGACAGCGCATCCGCTGAGACTAGGCAAAACGTCAACTAGATGATGGAAAGCAGTTTTACCAATACACACACCTTTCACAAAAATATTAAGAAAGAGATAGGAAAAATATGTGAGTGTGTACGATCGGATGATCCAAATGTGCCTGCTTACACGTGAAGAACGAAAGTGTTCAGATGTGATGAAAATTATTCTGCAGATTTTGTTCTCCTCTTTGTGTTTTTCGTATTTTCATAAAGAAAGACACGATTTGATTGGTTGGATTGGATAGAAAAATCAACACAAAAGAGAACGTCAATTTTCTACACCGAATATTTTCAAATATTTTAAAATATTTCATCCCCTTCCCTCTTCTGCAAGTTCCCCCGCTCACCATCACAAATCGCAGAAAATACTTCAATTTCTTCACGTGTGATCAGGGACAATAGAGTGGGAGGAGGATTGGCAACAGAAAAAAACAGCGCGTTCATCAAATATGTTTCAAAAGGTTGCCTGTCATTTTGCCACATGTTCATTTGACATTTGAAAAGTAGTGCTTAAATCCGACAACTGGCAAATTTAAAATTTATTTCAATAATTTGTCGAAAATATATTAAAGTATAAAGTTCATGAGCTGCGGAGCCACAAAAGTGAAATTAAGTGTTATTCGTCTGTTAAATCGGTGTGTTGTAACAGCAGTATTAATAAAAAACTGGTATCCGCTCCCTAACACACGTGTTAACTGGCACACGGATAGACAACTTGTCCGCTTGATAACTTGTTTTATTAAAAAAGAAATGATATCTTTCCAGTATTTATCACTTCACCAAATTCACCACTTCATGAAATTATGGTGATTTTCTAATACATGTGTCACATGCATGCACTGCCTTACGAAGTGTATACTGTTAGAAGTAAACCGGGTGCTATCATACGCGTGCATGTATGTGTTAAGAAGTTATCCGTTCATTATACGTGGAATCTGGCTAGTTAAAGTTATCCGTACGTTAACACACGTCACAGAATATTACGCATTTGTTAATAAGAATTACTAGTTAACAGATGTATAAACGCTATCACGTTGTTATCCGCCGTTTATTAATATGGGGGTAAGAATTTTATATTTTTTATTGTGTTTGCTTAATTTTTTTTTGTTGAAGAAGCTACTTGTTTGAATGCGAACTTCCTTTTATGGTAAAAGTTACAAACGTGAACTATACGTTGATAAAAGCAAGAAAAAAAAAAAATAAAATTGTAAGGTGAGTTCGACAGTATAGTTTTTTTATTGAAAGTATTCCTTGAACGTGATAAGTTATATGCAGGTTACTACTTCACCCCCAATTGGGAATATCAGGCGGACCCCGGTAGCCAGCGGAGCGCTGGGCCGCCACGTACTTTTTTTGCTGTAGCTGCTTTTTTGCTGCTATTGCTTTTTTTTTTGCTGTAGCTGCTTTTGTTGTAGCTGTTTTTTTCTGTTCGTCCTTCAACCAACTGTATCTCCAACTCGATTTGGCGGAGACTTTCTGTTCACTGGAGCTGGTGGTGTTTTGTGAACCTGTCCGTCCGTCTGGAACAAAGTATTTAGGAGAAGTTATCCATCAATTTCACAACCGCTACTCAGAATTATTTCTCGAGCTTTCCGGCCTTGTTTCCAGAATCAGCAACCGACTTGAGTCAGGTGGAAACAAAATAAACAAAACAAGGAACCCAGGTATTACTTTTTGTGAATCATCTATTGAAACAAGAAAAGAAGAACAGAAGAAGAGTGCATCAAAAGGATGAAAATTCAGATTCAGTGATGGGAATTTTGTGCGTGTTTGTCATTTGTTATGTGTCAATTAGGCGTTGAAGTTTATTTTCCATAATTTACATTTTTCATTTATATAATTATCTATATAAGTTTAAGATACCATTAATTTACATTCTTTTTAAATTACATAAATCTTTACCATATCTGCAAGTGAAGGGGGTTTTGTTTCTAGGGCCTGTCATTTTGGGGGATTTTTAGTGCCTGTCAATTTTGTGTTTCGTTTCGTTGATTAACCACCTCCATTGAGCTCACTGAGGGTAGGGAATTGTCTCTAGGTCCTGAACGAAAGCAAATTTGATTAGTTTTTTTTGTCTTTTATTTTCAATTTGTTTGTTATTTGGTTTATTTTGTATTTTGAAGACATTAAAGTTTTGATAATTTGTTTTGATTGTTGATTAAGTAATTATTCTATTTTCGATACTATTATTAATTGATACGTTATTTTCTGGAAATTTTCTAAATGATTTTTTTTGAATGCTTGCTAATAAAACTTCACAAAACGCCGTTTTATGAAATTCTGATAGTTTGATTTGGTTTCTTAAATAGAAGCTAAGTTTGTTTGAAGACCTTTTCAGGGGGTGCCGATGGTAGCTTTGGTGGAGATGGTGTGATCTGAACGCGATCATCCACCATCTTTGGGGAAATCTAACAATGGCCACAAATTTTTAGGTTAGGAGGGCTAAGGCCACGCTGCAACGTCACCAGCAGCGCCTTGGTGTGGTGATAGTCCGTCCGATGTCATTTTAGTTTTTTTCTCTGGCCTGATTTGTGTTTTTGTTGCAGGCGAGGTTAAGTTTCGGGGGCAAGATCCCCGCCATTCTGGCGAGCTAACTGCCGAGGCTCGCAAGCAGGCCGCGTCCCCTGGAACTTGACATTCCTTTCCAATTTCCTACCTCTTCCCTTCCAATTTCCTATCCCTTCCTTTTTCCTACCCTACCTCTTTACCGACACTCCTCACTTCCTCTTGCCTTTGCAACAGCATTTCAGCACATGAACCCTATCAGGAGGTTAAATTTGTTTCCAATTGACTTTCAATGTATTTCCCACAAGAGAAAATCAAAAATGAGTGATATTTATGTTACTTTTTCTAATAACTTTTATATAAACGGATACAACTTTTATTATTGCAGTATAATAATAAAACATGTAAGTTAACAAATCTAGAACAAAATAAATCAAAACTGACGCCTCAAATGCTTTAAATTTAAGATGGAAAATGTAAACAAACTACCCCTACAACGAGAAACAACAACACCAATGCTCGTTTGAGAAAAAAGCAACACAGGGACGTAGGCAAGGTTATTTAAAACATAAACTGTTTTTTTTTGCTTTGTTAATTATGTTTGTATTGAAAATGAAGTTTTTCAAATACATGTCAAAATTCTTGTTTGGAATAAAATTTCTTGCATCTCATTGATATTTACCAATTTAATTACAATTTCTTGTTTTGGAAACATGTAAATATTGTAATATATTCTCAGGTTCGTTAATAAAACTTATTTACTTTATTCAAAACGTCTTCTTATTTATTTCGCAAAATAAAACACTTTACAGTTCTACTACAAACAAAACGATTTATTATTAACCACTAAATTGATTCACAAACTTTACTTTTCACTTTTATTACAACCAACTTTATTCATTCACGATTAAAAACAAAC
Organism: Dasysyrphus tricinctus; assembly: GCA_963921185.1. Taxonomy (NCBI): domain Eukaryota; kingdom Metazoa; phylum Arthropoda; class Insecta; order Diptera; family Syrphidae; genus Dasysyrphus; species Dasysyrphus tricinctus. The sequence goes on along the minus strand of OY992530.1, from coordinate 75,591,561 downwards.
TGTGTCGCTGCCATTATTATTATTATTTACAATAAGGGTATTCATACAACAGCGTAAAGTCGTCGTAAACGTTTTAAACTTCGTAATTCTGTTAGAACTTGTATAGAAAATTTGACAGATATACGAAGTTTACAACTTTACGACGATTACGACGACTTTACGCTGTTGCATGAATACCATTAATATTTTTATTAATTCTCAAAGGTTTTTACATTGGTTATTATTTACTATTTACAATAATTAATTAATTTCTGAAGGGCCAGTTGTACAAATATTTAACTCGTGGTTCAGCAATTTTAACTCAAGGACTTTGGCGAATTAACTGAAGTTCAACGATGGTTCTGGCATTAAATTGGCTACTATAACATACTTGAACCTTGAACCATTGCTGAATCCTAGTCATTTCACCGAAATCAGCCATTAAAAATATTTTAACCACGGATTAAAATTTGAACCACTTTTGTACAACGGGTCCTAAGTCTAATATTTTTTAATCTGCGAGCACAGAAGGAGCTCTGCTTCGTTAAGTAGGTTATTTTTCATTTTTACATTTGTATTACAAAAGTTTCTTACTGTGTCGCTGCCGTTCAAACATGTGCCTTTTATACTTATTTGACAAACTCTGGAAAGTAATGGAAGTTTCTGGTCTCTGCTACCATAGCTTTCCGTAGGGGAAATTTCCCAATAATTTCCCTTCCAAAAGCTTTTATTTGACAGCTGGTACATCTGCTATAATCCGGCAGATGGCCATTTTTTCGTTTGAGAGTTGTAGCTAATAAGGGTATGTTTGCACTGCAACCGTAAGCTTTATTGTGTCCGTTTGTTTGCTTTTCGGAGTCGTTATAGTTCAAATATGGAGTCATTACACTGCCCCCTCTTAGGATTAATCGTCCCGAGCAAATCCATCACTCCCTTCACCATTATAGCGATGTAAACGGTCGCTGTGAACTACTTTGATTTTGCCTCTTAATCCTCTCTGAATGCGGTAGACACCATCGTTTACTCGTGTTACAACAGTATAAGGGCCTTCCCAATTTTGTTGAAGTGTCAGTGACATTCCCCTCCGACGCTGGGTATTATAAAACCAAACAAGGTCTCCCGCTTGGAACCCCTGTCGTTGTTGCTTTTGTGTCGTTTCGCGTTTTCATCCGACCACTTGATGGCATCATATTTGCCCTTGTTCTTTCATGAACGTCACTCTGCCTTTCTTCTACCTTTCCCTTATCACTCTAATTCATGGGGCGAGTCTGTTGAATTTGCACTATCCTTTCGTTTTTCTTCAATGCCTTCTGCTGAGTTTGGATTGTCAGGATACCGTCCATTGAAACCGTTGAGATGACGTCTTTGGAATCATACCCCTTTGGTAGCTGGTACTTCCGTACAAACTGACGACTTATGTAGCCATGTTCATCTTCACGTTCATGATTACCTTCTACTACCACGCTGTTGCCAACAGTTTTGACCATTAATTCATTTGGCTTGAAATGGCTGACATCTATGCACACTTGAAATCCATCCGTTCCAAATTTGTAGTTTTCTTTGGAATCACGCTTGTCACCCTTTCGCCGAGTAGGAGTTAATTGGAGCGGATATATATCGCTTCCCGAGTCATCTTTTTACACAGTCCTCATTTTCCTTTTACTCCAATCGTGAATGGGATCGGCTCTCAATCGCTGGATGGAAACAACCTCCTTTTCTTTTTCATGTGTGCAATGCTTGTAGTCTGATTTCCATGGTCTTCTAGGTGGCAATCTGCACTGGCGTTGGAGATGTCCAGTCCTGTTGCAATTCCAACATGGAGGTTTTCTACGTTGCAGTCTGCACTGGCGTTGAAGATGTCCGGTCTTGTTACAGTTCCAGCATCTCGCAGGTCCATCTCGCTGGTTCCTTTGGAATGCAGTTCTCCTCAATTTCTAGTTCTCTTACTCGATGAACTGTAGTACCTCGTGGCGTGATGGTTAGTGCGTAGGAATGTCATGCCGAAGGTGTGGGTTCGATTCCCAGCCGTGCCACCTACAAACAGAAATGTTTTATTCGAGGTACTGCCTCTTGCGAGGAACTGACAAATCCTCCAAGAGTATACTTGTCATGAAAAAGTGCTTCTCATTTAGCCGTTCGGACTCGGCAAAAAACTGTAGGTCCCCCTCCATTCCTGCCAACAACACGCACACAGGAATGGTGTGGTGAGTTGTAAGTCACTAGGCCCTGGCTCTCCACGAGCTGTTGCGCCACCCAATTTATTTATTTATTTATTTACTCGATGAACTCCTTGAGAAGCCTGTTCTGCTGCTTCTATAGTCAGGGTGAACGCTAATGCTTCAGGAAATGTGCGTTTCCCTGCCGTTAGAATTGCTCGCTGAAGGTTGATGTCAGATACAGCCCAAACAAATGCCTCTGTTGCGAATTGGTTGATGATTTCATCTCCTGGAGCTGGATACGCCAGATGCGCCAATCGTTCGATGTCTGCTTGAAGCTGTTGCAGAGTTTCTCCTCTTTTCTGGACTCTGGAATTGAGTTGGACGCGGAAGACTTCTTGCATATGGCCATCTCCAAAGCGTTTGTCAATGGCCTGAACAAGAGCACTGAAGTTGCCATTCTTATCTGCTGGTATGGTTTGCAGCAGTTCAGCAGCAGTTCCTCTGAGGGCAAGCGTCAGAACTATGTATTTGTCTTCCTCTTCCCAGCCATTTGTTGCTGCGGCTGCCTCAAACTGCTTCTTGTAGATCGACCAAGAAGTTTGTCCATCGAAGATTGGTGGATGCATCTCCTTTCTCTTAGGACAGTCCCCAGAACTTTCTCGAACCTTCATTCTCCTTACTTTGTCCAATTCCTTGGTAATGGATTCGATTTTATCTTCCACTTTTTCAAACTTTGATTCTACTGTCGACAATTGCTTATCGACAGTAGACAATTGTTGATCGACAGTTAACAATTGTTTATCGATAGAAGAAAATTGTTTATCGACACGCTCGTCAAGGGCAATAATTCTGTTGTCAAAGGCATCTAACTTACATTCGAGCATATTTGTCCGTTTTTCCAGCAGGCACTTTTGTTCTTGGCTTTGTTGTTCAAGAAGATTCTTTTGCTCTTGGCTTTGTTGCTCGAATCGTTCGAGAAGATTCTTTTGTTCAATGCGTTGTTCTTGGCTCTGTTGTTCGAATCGTTCGAGAAGATTCTTTTCCTGGCTATCAATTTTTGCGAGCAGCTGAGACAGCATATTGGTCATGCTGGAAGTACTTATTTGTTCTTGCTCTTCCTCCATTTCAATGTCAAATATCAAAGTGTCCGGGTTTCCTCCGCGTCTTCTTATACCTTCTTGTATACGAATTATGATATCATTCTTTGTTCAAGCAGTAGGAAGACCTCGCTTGTTCAGTTCTGCCTTAAGTTCGACTAAATTTAAATCATTCAGGCGGGTTTTACCCATTGTCCTTTTTTTCACTTTTCACCGTCAACTATCACTTTTTCGTGATTATTTTCTTTTAACACACAATAAATTAACTGAGTGCACAGATAAAATAAGTTTTATTCCACTTCTAACCAATGTAATATTTTCTCAGGTTCGTTAATAAAACTTATTTACTTTATTCAAAAGGTCCACTTATTTATTTCGCAAAATAAAACACTTTACTGTTCTTACTACAAACAAAACGATTTATTATTAACCACTGAATTAATTCACAAACTTTACAACAACACTTTTATTACAAGCAACTTTATTCATTCACGATTAAAAACAAACTGTGTCGCTGCCGTTCAAACATGTGCCTTTTATACTTATTTGACAAACTCTGGAAATAAATGGAAGTTTCTGGCCTCTGCTTCCAGAGCTTCCCGTAGGGGAAATTTCCCAATAATTTCCCTTCCAGAAGCTTTTATTTGACAGCTGGTACATCTGCTATAATCCGGCAGATGGCGCTTCTTTCGTTTGAGAGTTGCTATACTTATAGCTAATAAGGGTATGTTTGCACTGCAACCGTAAGCTTTATTGTGTCCGTTTGTTTGCTTTTCGGAGTCGTTATAGTTCAAATATGGAAAGTCAATACAATATTTTAAATGCCTCTTCGTCTTACCGAATTTACACTTGCTGCCAGTATAATGACAAAAATAATTAATTTGTCCATTCTTCTGTTATTTTTTTGGTCATTATATTGCCAGTTCTCCAATCGTATAAATGCGGCATTAACAAAAGACGCAGGCACGATTGAAGTGTTATTATTTCCTGCTATTTTTGGAGGTTACAAATTTTGAAAATAAGAATTGTAAAAAATTAATTGCAAACATTTATTTATTCAATAAAGGGTGTTATTGACCCATTACTGCAAAGTTTCGGTGATGTAAGCTTTTACTTATAAGAAAATATATGATATAAAAATCTTTATAATTGACTCTTGAGAATTAATCAAACCCCTTCCTTGACTACGCACATGACACCAATTTTGCTTAAGGCATGAATCCATTTTGGAAAGCAACAACAACAATACAGGTTCGGTTAATATAAGAAATATAGGAAGTTATACATTAGTTTTAACTAATTAACTTAATTAACTAACTCACATAAATTCATATTCTATTGCAACTATAAAATCAATACGTGTTCATAGAAAATTAATTAGCAAAAGCAATGTTTTTCAGACCTTTTTGTTGGTTTTCTGTTATGGGAAATACATTGAATGTCAAAATGAAACAAATGTATCCCCCTGATAGAGTTCACGCGCTGACAGCTAGGTGCCGTGACTCCATTCGCCAGTTAGGGGTATTAATACAACTTCGTAAAACACTAGATAAGTTTACAATTTGGTTAAATTTATCTTTCGGTTAATGAACTGTCAACCAAGGATTTTGCTGCGGAAAATTAACCAAATATTAGGTTAAACTTATCCAAACGTCATTGTGACTTTAAGGGCAAGTTTTTCAGTTCAGACCTAGCTCTGAGTTAAATCAGAGTTAGCTAATCCTGAAAATAAATTATTTCGAGTTAACTCAGGAACAGTTTTTCAGTAGAGGACTAACTCTATCTTTCAGTTGTCAAAAATCTAGAGCCAACGATGTGTGATACTGTGGATATCACCTTTCTACGCCTTTCACGTATCGGAATAGAGAAATGAAATTGCACTGGCATAACTGTTCTTTTCGAAATCGAGATGGCGCCACAACTGAAAAGGCCCTCAATTTGGTCCCTGAGTTAACTCAGCAAATTAGACGAGTTAACTCGAATTTAACTTAGGTTTTCAATTGACTGAAAAACACGTTTATGGAGTTAACTCAGGTTTAACCCCGAGACTAGGATGATCTCGCACTGAAAAACTGGCCCGTACATGCCAGCTCCACTGGGCATGAGCCATGCTTTGACTATGAACATGTCTTGAAAAAAACCAATGGATCCTCAAAAATCCATATCTGAGCAGTGACATATCCACACAAATCAGACTGCTGATTGGATTGTGGTTTGTATGTTGGGCATCGCTCATGTCTAGTGGAGCCAACATGTTATGCCAGATTTACACGATTGGAAAACTGCCAGTATAATGACAAAAGCAACAACAAAAGAATGGACAATTTCATTCTTTTTGTCATTGTACTAGCAGCTTTCCATTCATGTAAATCCGGCATTAAGGATCCCCCAAACCAACGCGAAACATTCGCCGACGACGCGAAATCATTCACAATAATACAAAATATGAAAGATACACAATGCTTAACAACAACAAAAAATTGTCTGCGAATGATTCGCTACGAATTCGCGTTGGTTTGGGAGAGCCTTTAGAGATTGAATTAGGCGTGTTTGTGACTTTTAGAATTAGGCATGTTTAGAAACATGATATAAATGAGATCTCAGAGAACTAAAAAAGCTCTGAATGTAATATGTAACTATCGCATTGCCAATAGTTGGCGATAAAAGTTGTGAATTAAAACGTATTTTATACAAACAAATATAATTAAAACGTCTACATTTACTCAATGATTAAGGCTCTGCCCAACCAACTCGAAATTATAGCGGAGCATTCGCAAAGACAGTTTTTTGTTGTTTTTTATTATTGTGATCTTTCAATGATTCGTTTTGATTTGGGAGCCTCTAGGAAAGCTACTTTTCGTAAATTATTAAGGTAGAACTGTAAAGTCTCACCCAAACCAATGGGAATCTTTTGTTGACGACGATGAAACTACATCAACAACGTAATGTTTTCATTTACAACAACGTGTTGTTATTAATGTTTTTGCTGTGGTCAACGAATGATTCGCACTGGTTTGGAAGATTCTTAAAAGTAGGAAGCTGTTAGAAACAGATGTCATTAGAAAATGAAAAGAGTATCTTTCTGAACTGTCAAAATCAAAGCTAGGCCATAATTCACTCTTTCTCTATTTTTCGTTCCTACCTCAACAAATTTCAGTTTCACTTCCGTGAAGTGTACTCGGGGCGCTCTTTTCACTTCCAAAAGCAAAAGTTAACGAAAATTAAGAAAAGGACATTATGGGCGTGACATATGATTTGTTTGTATTCGCTGATTTTCATCCGACCTTGCGACTATTATAGATCTACCTTACAACGCAATTATTGTCATGTATCTTGGGGTAGAATTATAATTGTCGATATCTCACTGAAGTGGTCAGTTGAAAATGAGCGAATACATGAAAACCATAGGTACTCATCTCACGGGAGTATAACTGGCATTTGGTGAAGTTGGAACGAAAAAAACAGAGAGATGATTTATTTTACTTAAGTAAAATTTTCCTCACTTCTTCTTTAGACTGTTTAGAAAACAACTTTTCGTGCTTTTCGTATTTGTCGTTTAACGAACAGCTGATTCAATTACACAGTATTTAACCAAATTAATAAAAAGGTCGTTCATGCAAACTTTTGCGTAAACTTATCACTTTACACAAATTTGTAAACTTACGACCAGAGAATATAAAATAAAGAAGCCAACCCTTCGTACTTTTCACCCTCCAAAGCCCATTTGTTTACATTGTTGTATTTGTAATTTCATTTCGTGTCGAAGAATAGATGTGAATTGCAACCATAACAAGACCTGTGCTGAATGATGTGCTGAATGAATAGTTGATTCTATGTGTGCGTTTTTCACTTCTTTTCACTAATACTTTGCAAATCTAATCATCACAGCTGTTCGTTTCAGCTTGTATTCAAATCAAATTGACAGCTGAGGATTGAATTCATAAAAGTGCTACACTATCCCACAAAGTATTACACATGTCAGAATAAAGTGGGAAGGAGTTTCATACGACTGCCAAATTTGTGTGATTAAAATGATTTTCATATTTTGCTTCCACACTTGCATCAAAACAAATCAGTTTCAGCATAACCTCGAACGCCCCAGTGGGATAGAATGTGTGATAGTTTTAGAACCGATCCTAAATATTTTCAGGTATAAACACAAAGTTCCACAAATCGCTTGCTGAATACTTAAAGGTTGTAAGTAAAAAACATTGTTTTGAGAAAATCGTCCTCAAAGTTTTGAAAAACTGTTTTTGTATTAAACAGTTACGTATCAGTTAAGTTTTTATGGTTTTTATGCAATCTGATAAGGACCCATCTATAAGCCATAAATCTTTTAAAAAAATTGTTAGTTTAATGACTTTAAAGTGTTTTACAAGCATTTTAATATCATGAAATTGAATATTATTCGGAAAAAGGTTCTATGTTTAATATTTGTGGAATTTCGATCTCTTTTTTGCCTGTAGTGTTGCCAGTTATTTTGTTTAATTTTTTCATTTTAATCCTATCTGAAAGCCATTAAAATTACGAAAATTTCGATATATAAGTAGTTTCTATGACATACATGTTGAAGGTGATGGAGAAATAAAAACACAAATTAGTAACTTATTAAATTATAAAATAAAAGAATTTGTCGGGGATATCACTTCCGAACAACCAGGGGAGCGAATTAACGAAAGCGAAAAGCAACCAATTGATCCAAACAGAAGGCACTTTGCCGAACACACAACTTTAGTTTATATATAACTCTTTTTTAAAATAATAATAATAAAATAGTTATAAAAACTAAGGTGTACAACAACGCAGCGGACGGTCTAGTCTTGACGAGAGCGAACTAACAATTGCCATTTTTTCCAAGTCCAAAAGGGGACGTGCACCTCCAGCCCATTGCTGAATTTGCAGCGTCACCAAAACTCCCACAAGTGAAGGGAGTCAAGCACTTGGTACCAGGCCCATGCCTTGGATACCCAACGACACACCAGGAAGAATGTGCCGACACCAGCAAAAATGGCCAAGATCGGTGGGAGCGACATGGAATAAACACTTGATTGTTTATTTGTTCTTCCAAGAACTGTAGCTACGGTATTCTAATGCCACTGTATTTATCCAACATAAATACAGGGCAGTGATGATCCATTGGCGACGTGTATCCAGCATACAGACCGATGAGTGGGTGGCGAGACGATTCCAGTCGACCCATATTGTGTGGTGTGTTGTGTATCTGCCGTTGGTTCCCTGCCATGGTGATATCTATAACTATAGATACATACTAGCGTGGCAGCAAAATGTGTCGCAATTCGATGATTTGATGACTGCGCATAGTATTAAGGCAGTATGAACTGGGTGATATGCTGATGCGAACATCCTGCCCGGTCAAACCTCGGGTTCGAAACGTTGGGGTTGATGGCAGGTTAAGCGAGATGATCAACCAAACGGCATAGCTTCTGGATAGGTCGTCGGCAATCGCCGGCCTGTGTTTGAAGAGTGGCATTTCGGACAAGACCATCATTGCCCCGGTGAACGGCAATAACTGGACCAAGTCTCCAATGGGTCGGAGGAAGATTTTCATGGCGTACCAGAACGATTTCACCAACTTGAATCTCTGGTTCACGCTTTTCCCATTTACTTCGATTCTGTAGGGTCACCAAGTACTCGTCACTCCATCGGTTCCAGAACTCCTGGTGAATCTTTCGCAGCCATTGGTACTGCTTCAACCGGTTGAGTGGTACATCTCCAACTTGGGCTTCCAGCACGGCGATGAGGGGGGCTCCAATCAGAAAATCGCCCGGGGTGAGCGCCATCTTGTCGTCTAGGTCGTCATGCAGGGGAACTAGTGGGCGTGAGTTTAGACACGCCTCGATGCGGACTGCTAGGGTGTGCATTTGGTGGTACCAGAGCGACTGGGACCCTACCAGACGGAGCAAGTGGTGTTTGGCGAACTTCACTGCAGCCTCCCATAAACCACCTTGATGGGGCGCACCTGGGGTGATGAAGTGCCATCTCGTACCTGCATGCGCCTAAGCTCAGTCAGGTCTTCCTTCATGAGCCGGTTGGCTCCCACAATGGCGGTCCCATTATCGCTGTAGAGGTGGGGGCAGGGTCCACGCCTGCCGGTGAAACGGGTGAAAGCATCCAGGAATGCTTGTGAAGAGAGGTCCTCTATGACCTCTAAATGCACAGCCTTGGTAGCCATACACACAAATATCGCCAGATATCCCTTTGTAATGGTGCGAGATCGCTTGGTTCCCACACGTAGGGTGAATGGACCACAGTAATCGACGCCAGACGCTAGGAATGGTCTCGCAGCATTGACTCTATGGCTAGGAAGCGGGGCCATTTGTTGTTTAGGTACTGTACCCCTATGCGGCAGACGACACATTTGTGAACGAACGTTCGCACGGCTTGACGACCCTGCACCATCCAATATTTGCGGCGCAAGGTTTGTAGCATGATCTGCACTCCTCCGTGCATAGTGACCTCATGACTCTGCTGGATTAGTAGCCATACCAAGTGCCAGCTCTTGGGCAGAATTATCGGAAAGCATTGCTCTTGTGGGAGGGACGCATGAGTAAGGCGTCCACCAACTCGGAGAAACCTCTTGTATCCAGGTATGGATTAAGCGATAGCAGCGGACTGGAAGATGGCAATGAGGATCGATTCTTCAGCTGTTGAATCTCCTGAGGGAAGCTTAGTAGTCCAGTATATAGAGCTATAAAAAGGGGGGTTACCCTACAAAAGGTCGGGTAGTTCTAAATTTATGATATGTTGTATGGTATGTTTGGTAGATAAAAATTCCAAATTTCCACAACCACGCCCCCTTCAAAATCCTCGAAAAACCACAAAAAATCGGCACTGTTTTCAGTTTTTTGCCTATAAATTATTTTCGGTATATTTTTACGAAAAAAGTAGTATGCAAATTTGTAGACAACAAAATTTCCCACAAATATGATTCGGTAAGTATTTTTGTACAACCACTACAAACGGCACTATGGAACTCCCAAAAAAGGCTAAAATTTCGTACTTTGCAAGATTTTCAGTTTTTTCCCTCTTTACAGCACAATAACTCCTTTGATTTGATATTGGAGATTTTCAACGTGTTTTTTCATGAAATAAATGAAAGATATTATTTTGAATAACTTAAAAACACTTATTTTATTTATTTATTTACTTAAATGCATTTCGGAAGCAATGCATCGTCAGTAAGTTTTATATAAACCGAACCGAACCCTGCTCTGGTCACTGTGTTTGGCGTATTTGATTTGTCTCCGCTTTTAATAATTAATTTAAGTGGTTCCTGATTTTATTTAGTGTAAAGTGTTTAATTTTATATTTTTATTCTCGTTTGCCTAACCCTGAGGCCACACGAGCCAGTACTGGCTAGCCAGTTGGCTACACACACTAACTGTCAAATTCCTATCCGTGTATATGCTCTGACGTAGCTGGCATGCCAAACTGGCTTCTCTCCTGGCCAGCGCTCGGATCTTACTCCAAATGGAGTAAATCTACTCCGATTTTTAGGAAAGAACTTTAACTGCTACAATTTTCCACTTTTTCAAGACTGAAGATGGAACCACTTCAATCTATCGTCTGTGTGGTGTGGAGTGGCATTTTATATACTCTGTGCTCACTTATCAACTCTGCCATGTTGCAAACTGTCATTAGCCATTGTTTTTAGTGCATTTTTCTTCGCTTAAGAAAGTAGCATGTTTTTTATGTTTGCTTACAAAAAAAGACGCAGGTAAAATACAACAACAATATGGAATTATACCGGATTGTTATTGTATTTAACATGCTACTTCTTTTCATGTGTAGATAAAAATGCACTAAAAACACACGCCATGCGAGATCACTAGCAATAGCAAAATACAACTGAAGCCAAAGTTTCGCTGTCATTACGAATGTTTTGCGTTGGTTGGCCTTATCACAAAACAATATTTATCATAAAAACTCTTGTTTTATTTTTCGTGCGCAGCGGTACAAAATACGAATACGACAGATAAACAATGGTAAACAACAACAAAAAACTGTCGTCGGTGAACGTTTCGCGTCGGTTTGGGAGAGCTTTTAATCAATTCATTCACCAGTTTTTTTGGCTTTTTTCTTGAACGGAAATAATACCCTACAACAAACCGATGAAATAAGCGTGGTTCCGGCTTTATTCATCTTCAAACATTTTTTTGATCGCTTAGCAAATTTATAAGACTTTGAGTTCTTAAGGACTAGGCATGGAATCCCAGTTATTATTTTATTAAAATTTTGTGAAAGAAAATGTGAGTAACCTTTAGTTTTAGTCCTATTTTCCCAAATATGCTACGGAATAGTACTACCGAACCCTGTTACTGGCTGCTCTACTGGCTTCCCAACTGGCTACGAAAAAGGCAAGCCAGTTGACGAGCCAGTTGCCCAGGTTTGTATGTGCTAGTAAAAAAATGTGAGTGTATTGCGACTGGGTAGCCAGTACTGGCTCGTGTGGCCTCAGGGTAAGTGATTGACTATTTTTGCTTGTCATTTGACGTAGCCAGACAAAGTCACAATAATTTAACTTCTGATCTTTCGCTGAATAACTATTGCATACTTTTCGGCAATTTAATTTGTGTGCCCAAATTGACAAAATCGATTGCATACTTCGATTAAGAATAATTTTAATTCTTGGTTTATGTACCAACTAAATCAGGGTTGTCAACTTTAACAATTATTTTTACTATTATTATTATATAAATACTTTATTAGTACAATTTAAACATTTGTAAAGAAAATGGATCAAACCACCTCTGATTCTATTACTTCACTTGTTGTTTCAATGCAACAGAAAATTGATCTTCTATCTGACGCTGTTGCCATCATTAATGAGCAACTAAAGACAATAATTTCTGATTCAAAATAGCTTTTTATGGCCTTTAGTCCTACAAATTAGCGTTTCGTTCGGCTTACTCACTTGAACTCATCAGCGACATAGTGAGGGCTTTGTCAGACGCAATTTGTTTGAAGTTCAGTTCAACTTACATGAATTTTTCAACGAAAATCCACTGTAAACTATATCCAACAAGATTAGAATTCCTAATCATTAAGCTGGAAGTTTTTTTGCCCGGGGCCAGGCATAGTTTCTATATAAGAAGGTTTTATAATACAAATTCTATATACTACTGAAATAAATCAGCCAAGTAGAAGACTTAGCATTAAGGATTGGACTTGTTGAATTATTGATTCAAAATAGCTTTTTATGGCCTTTAGTCCTACAAATTGGCGTTTCGTTCGGCTTATTCACTTGAACTCATCAGTGACATAGTGAGGGCTTTGTCAGACGCAATTTGTTTGAAGTTCAGTTCAACTTACATGAATTTTTCAACGAAAATCCACTGTAAACTATATCCAACAAGATTAGAATTCCTAATCATTAAGCTGGAAGTTTTTTGCCCGGGGCCAGGAACAGTGTTGTTCCTCTACGTGTCGACTTTGATTGTCTACCTTTCTACGTAGACAATTGTGTCAACAATGTAGACAAATGTCGACAATGTAGACAATGTAGACAATGAAGTCGACAATGTAGACAATGAGGATATTTCATTCTGATCTGTCATTCTTGATTGTTCTTTCGCAAGGTTTAATTCTATTTAGAAAAGGTGCGTGTTTGACTTCAATTAAATATCGAAAAATTGAGTTCTTTGATAGTAAAATTATGTCTGGTCGACGCAAAAATAAAGCTTTTGATGAACTGGGTTTCCTTTTAATGAAATCCAACAACAAATATGTAGCATATTGCACAGTGTGCAATAAAAATTTACATAACACTGCAGAAAGCCGTCTGCGAAGCCACAGGTAAATATAGAAACGTATTAGATAAACCATAAAATCATATTATTTATTGACCATATGCTTTAACATTCAATTGGGAAAGGAAACAAATATGCTCTCTCAGCTTATTATTTACACCCTCATTTTGACAATGGGAAGCTGACGGTTAGTCAAAATGAAATCGCGTGCCAGTTTTTGTTTAAGCATCTGAATAGTGATGGAATTGAAGACTGGGACTCTTTTAATAGAAAAATCAACTTTTTTAAAATTCTTTATGAAAAAGATATTAAAAAACCAATTGTTTTCTGGAATATGGCCTCTATAAAACATCCAAATCTGGCAAATTTGGCAAAAAAACTTATTCTTATTCCAGCCTCTTCCGCTCAAATCGAAAGAGTTTTTTCAAGTTGGTCGTATGTTCATTCCATGTCGAGAAACCGCTTGACTTTTGAACGATCGAAGAAACTCCTTCATCTTTATTATTCGCTGAGAATCGAGGATAATCAATATAATTGTTTTGATGAAGACGTCGAAGACGAAAATGAATAAGGCTTCTCATTGTAATTATGAAATACATAAGCATTTACGATTTTTTATTTTTGTTTAAATAAATACAAAATGCAGAGTGAAAGACTCAAATAATAAGAATTTGTTTTTTATATGATTAAGAAGACAAAAAAAAGTTGAAAAATTGAAATAAAATTGATTGTCCACATTGTCTACATTGACATGTAGACAATGATGAATTGTCTACGTTGAATTGTCTACACGTAGACAATCGTGTAGTCTACATTTTTTGTCTACATGGAACAACACTGGCCAGGAATAGTTTCTATATAAGAAGGTTTTATAATACAAATTCTATATACTACTGAAATAAATCAGCCAAGTAGAAAAGTAAAGGCCATAAAAAGCTATTTTGAATCAATAATTCAACAAGTCCAATCCTTAATGCTAAGTCTTCTACTTGGCTGATTTATTTCAATAGTATATAGAATTTGTATTATAAAACCTTCTTATATAGAAACTATGCCTGGCCCCGGGAAAAAAAAACTTCCAGCTTAATGATTAGGAATTCTTATCTTGTTGGATATAGTTTACAGTGGATTTTCGTCGAAAAATTAATGTAAGTTGAACTGAACTTCAAACAAATTGCGTCTGACAAAGCCCTCACTATGTCACTGATGAGTTCAAGTGAGTAAGCCGAACGAAACGCCAATTTGTAGGACTAAAGGCCATAAAATGCTATTTTGAATCAATAATTCAACAAGTCCAATCCTTAATGCTAAGTCTTCTACTTGGCTGATTTATTTCAGTAGTATATAGAATTTGTATTATAAAACCTTCTTATATAGAAACTTTTCCTGGCCCCGGGCAAAAAACTTCCAGCTTAATGATTAGGAATTCTAATCTTGTTGGATATAGTTTACAGTGGATTTTCGTTGAAAAATTCATGTAAGTTGAACTGAACTTCAAACAAATTGCGTCTGACAAAGCCCTCACTATGTCACTGATGAGTTCAAGTGAGTAAGCCGAACGAAACGCCAATTTGTAGGACTAAAGGCCATAAAAAGCTATTTTGAATCAATAATTCAACAAGTCCAATCCTTAATGCTAAGTCTTCTACTTGGCTGATTTATTTCAGTAGACAATAATTTCTGTTATAATTCCATCAAGCGAGACATTGAATGCCAAAAAATCAAAAAACATTCCCAGCAATAACACACCAATTAAAAATAATCATATTACGAGATCAGTTTCCTTAAAGAGACCTAATGTAATTCTTTCTCCACTAACACAAAAAAGTAAGAAGCCTGCTGGATCAAAAGAAAAAACATCTTCATCCACATCAATAAATCAATCCTCGTCTAAGTCTTCAGCTGTACCTATTTCATTTTCAACAACATCTTCATCATCTTCATCATCTTCAACCTCAATTCTAACTACTACTTCAACTTCTTCATCGTCTTCAACATCATATTCATCATCTTCAACCTCGACTCCAACTACTACTTCATCTTCTTCATCGTCTTCAACATCAACTTTAACTTCAACTCCATCCTCATCATCAAACCTTCCTCTTTCAGCTTTATCCTCATCATCCTTATCCCCATCACCTGTAATTCCAAGTATTTCACCCAAAGCTTCACCACTGCTCATCGTATCAACATCAGTATCCACATCATTATCCAATACATTATCCACATCATTACATGCTGGCTCCACCTGCCATGAACGATGCCAAGACTATGAACATGTCTAATAAAAATCGAATGGAGCCTGAAAAATCCATGTCTTGTCGACGACATGTCCAAGAAAACCAACTTTTGAACAAGACATGAGGGCTGTTCAAAGCTTGCCATGAGATTTGACGTTTCACGTGCGTGTGAGTTTTTTTCTGGTTTTCCTTGTATCTAGAGGTAGCTGGAGATTAAAAAAGGTCTTTCTACTGTTATCTGGAGTCTAAAGTGCGTTTATTATTGCAAAAAATAGGAGTAGCGGTGAGAGGGAAATGAAACGACATGACATGAATTGCCCAGCGAGAAAAAATCTGCTGATTGTTGATTGGATTGTGATTGTGAAGTTGGGCATCTGTATGCCCTGTGGAGTCGGGGTGTAACCCACGTCATCGACATCAACAATTTCAACTGCAGCTTCGATTCCATCACCTTCAACCGAAATTTTACCTCCATTTTCATCACCAAGTATTCCATCTATATCTTCGATCTTACCATCTTCAACGTTATCATCTTCAGTGTCAACTTATACTTCAACTCTATCTGCGTCCTCATCAACAAATCCAGTAACTTCGTCCTCATCAACAAATCCAGTAACTTCATCTCATAACAGAGGTGTGTGCTATTTATAAACCCATTCCAAGCGTTGTCTAACTTTAGACACCTGTCCAACTCCAAAATGCTATTAACATTAGAAATGTTTAAACGGAGGCATACCTACTAACAATGTGAAAAAATCAACAGAATTCCAAAAATGTGAAACCCCGAGTAGGAAAAGAGGGCGAAACGTCAGGGGTATAGACAAAATTATTGCGTTCAAGCTTCACTGTGTTGTTTGTTCATACTCGTTTGCCGAAACAAAATACGAAGAAGATGATAAAACAGACAACAAAAAAAGGAGAAGTGTTCGTAGACTACCCAGATTTGCATGTGGAGAAAAGAAAATATTAAAATGAATACCGAATATGGAATACATATACGTATAAAGATTTAGGAAAAAAAAAACGCAAAAAGTACCACATAGGGGGAAAAGTGAGGGGACAGATAATATTGGGTTCGATTTCACATTTGCTTTTGTGGTTATTTATGGACTGTCTGCCTTAAGTCTACAACAAAGTTGGACAACATGGTTGGTTTTGCGTTTAAATGATCAAACAGCGATGGTTGTCAAGCAATGTTGGACAACATGTTGGTCCATGTGAACCTAAAAATAATAAATGTAAAAAGAAATAAAAGGGACGATTAAATCGCTTGAACTTGCTGTTGTGGTTATGAAGGATGAGTAATAATAACCTAGAGAAAATGATAATTTCCACATTCTTGTTAAAAGCTTTACCGAGTTTCATCTTAATGTTCTTAATGAGTAAGTCGAAAATAATTAAGTACAGTTAATAATAGTTTTTTTTTTTTTATCCAAATGCAGACCATACACAAATATTTGTATAGGTATCTACTAATCTTTAGGGAAAAATAGCCTTTTTCAAAATGGAAATGCCATGGTGCCGTTTTATTTTGGAGCTACAAAGATTAATTTCGTCACTAGGGAATAAACAAAAAATCTTAGGTTCAAAATTTTAGAGAATATGAAGATTTACCTAAAGCAAAAATAAAAAGAAAACAAATTGATACCGATTGGCAATATTTATATTTACTATGCATAGGTAGGTACCTACCAAAACAATAAAATTGTTTTTAGGCAAAGTTTTAAAATACATAAATGCTTTCTTCATTTCTAATGTACCTCAACTATGCTGGAACGGCAAATCGGGTAAATTTTTATAAATACTTAGCACCGATTGACTAACTTATCCACTGAAATTGGTTGTCCAAATCTTATTTCGAAGTTTAATGAATAAGGTGAGTGTACAAACTCATAAATGTTTGCACACGATATATTATTGTTATTTTATTGTTATTTTGCTTAAATTGCATTATTGTTAATTTTTCCATTTTTTAGTTCTATTCTTCTTATTTGTAACGAGAGCTCCTGTGTGAACGATTAATTCGAATGGTTCACCAGACGAAATACGAACTTTTGTCATATTAATTAGTTTGCATATTCCCACGGGAATATAAAGAAAATATAACACACAGTAGCTCATCGAATAATATGCTTTGTAGATAATTTAATGTGTAAAATAAATCATTACAATTTCACCTCTCAACCACAGCAGTTGTCCTTTTGATTTAATT
This sequence comes from Dasysyrphus tricinctus, assembly GCA_963921185.1. NCBI lineage: Eukaryota > Metazoa > Arthropoda > Insecta > Diptera > Syrphidae > Dasysyrphus > Dasysyrphus tricinctus. The sequence goes on along the minus strand of OY992530.1, from coordinate 75,574,104 downwards.
GGTATACTCGTTTCATCTTTCTCAAGACAAAGATTTTGTATCGAACATTTTGGCGACCGTGACAGGACTTAATAGACCTAGAGGATCAAACAATCGTGCGAGGTCTGACAAAACAGTTCTACCACGGTCGCCAAAATGTTCGATACAAAATCTTTGTCTTGAGAAAGATGAAACGAGTATACCAATTAAATCAAAAAGACAACTGCTGTGGTTGAGAGGTGAAATTGTAATGGCCTTCATTGGAGCGATGCGAGATTTTGAGCAAAGTAACTTACTATAGATGTTGCCTGATTCGTCTATGCATCTGACGTAAACACACGCTCCAAGGGCGGACATACTACTATCCGAAAACCCATGTAGTTCGGTTCCTTTTGGCAATGGGCACATTACAAATCGAGGTATGCTTATATTTTCTAACTCAAAGAATTGATTGACATACCTGTTCCACTTTTCGGTCAGGTCCATAGGAAGCTGGTCATCCCATGAGAGCTCCGTCTTCCACAAGTCTTGTAGAAAGAGTTTGCCAAGCATTATGACTGGACTTAATAGACCTAGAGGATCAAACAATCGTGCGAGGTCTGACAAAACAGTTCTGATATTTCTGGTTTTCTAATTTTCTAGTTTTGAAATGAATGAAAAGCTAGTTGAACGTGCCCCAAAGCGTACTAAAATTCATTAATTCATTCAAAAATGAATAAATACAGGCATGTCAGTGAATAAATGAGGTCACATTTGGGCAATAGTTGGAATGCGTTTATAAATAACAAGTTGCCTAAACTATTTAGGCATTGACTAGCTGGACAACTGCCCAAGCACGTTCCAAGAAAATCTAATAAATATGACTGCATATGTTTCATCTTCCTTGCCAATCCCTATATTGGCCTCATCTTTACTGCCACAATCTTCAATGTTTGTACCACTGCAGTCTGCTACTGCAATCAATGGTGATATCTTACCTGCAGTTCAACTAAGGGCTGCTGAGAGATTCAAGTGTATATTTCTGTCAAACTTTGGGGCTAACATTACCTGCAATGACATATCCTCATATATTGAATCATGTTTTACTAACATCAAGTTGAAAATTGAGCAGTTACCGACGAAAGGAATAGATTACACATCCTTCAAATTATTTGTTCCGCGAGAAATATTTACTCGACTATTGGATAAGAGTTTCTGGCCGGAAAACATAATTGTCCACGAGTTTGTAAAACGAAATGCTAATAATACTCCTTTTCGAAAGAATTTGACAAGACAAACAAACCGTCGTCGCAACCAATAGATATACTCTATCAAACTGTAAGAGGCTTACGGACAAAGACTAATAAGGTCTACTTTAATACATCTAGTTGTTCTTACGATGTCATATCTATGACGGAAACATGGCTGTTTGGCGGGAAAAATGACTCGGAAATCTTTGATTCTTCGTACAATGTATTCAGACATGATAGGTACTCCGATCCGAATATTAAAACTGTCGGTGGTGGTATAATAATTGCTGTCAAATCTTGTTTTGTGACGTCACTAGTCAACGTTCCTGTTTGTTTGAATGAGGAGTTCTTATGTGTGAAAATGGTTCTTGTTACTATGTATATTGGAGCTCCGTTGATACGTATAATAACGCCTTTTTCTTTTTAAATTTCATCTCGGATCTATTAAACTACAATGATGAAATCATATGCCTTGGCGATTTCAATCTAACCAATGTGACTTGGAGGCGCTGTCCCGAAACATATTCTATGGTGCCTATAGGCAATCTTTCAATAGCTGATTCACAAACTGTTGATAACATAATATCGATTGGACTATGCCAGATAAACAACGTTCAAAATTCAAACTCTAAGATCCTTGACTTAGTTTTCACAACCATCGATGCTGATATCACACTTGGTAGATCAGCTGAGCCTTTGGTCAACGAAGACTCTCACCATCCAGCACTCACGATATCCATTATCCAAAACAGTGAATTAAATCGTAATGCAGATTTTGAAAAAATTTTTAAATTTCACTTCAAAAAAACTGATTTTGCCAAATTGAATAGTTTGTTATCTTTAATTGATTGGTCATGTCTAAGTTCTTGTATTGATATTGATTCAATGATTTTGAAATTTTATGACAAAATATTTGACTGTTTTTTAATGTCTGTACCATTAATATCTTTAAAATCGAAATCACTCACTCCAAGTTGGTATGATAGTGAGGTGCGGAGGTTAAAAAATTATTTTAACAAACTGTGGTTAAAGTATAAACAAACCGATTTAGAAAATGATTTTAACAATTATTGTGAAGCCAGAGATATGTTCATATGAATATGTTAAATATCTAAAATATATACAAAATATGTTAAATATCTAAATTATATACAAAAGATTCAAAGTAATTTAAAAATGAGTCCCAAGTCCTTTTGGAGTTTTATAAATAGTAAACGAAAATCTGGTCCGTATACGTCCGCTTTTGATCATAACAATATCTCACACCATGATCCCCGTACTATAACTCAACTATTTTCAGACTTTTTTCAAAGTGCATATATCTGTGATTCTTCCAACTGTGATAACTTTTCCAACTGTGATAAATTTTCGAACTGTGATACTTCAAACTGTGATAATTTCGACGAAAATGATCAATTATTTGGTCATTTGAAATTATATTCTCACTTGACTGATATAAATTTCAATATAAGTACTGACGATATTATGAAATTTATATCTAACTTAGAAGATAACGACATATCTGGTCCAGATGGGATACCAGCATCTGTTTTGAAAAAGTGTGTTAGTCATTTGTTGACTCCACTTGCTGTTCTTTTTAATTGTTTACTGTCTTCGAGTAAGTTTCCTCACGTGTGGAAACAATCTTTCATAATCCCTTTACATAAAAAAGGAATGAAAGATAAAATTGATAACTATCGACCTAAACTTTCGGCTATCCCAAAACTTTTTGAAGCAATAGTTTGCAAAACTTTAAGTTTTTATATAAAATCGTTTATTGTTCCCAACCAGCATGGTTTCTCAAAAGGCCGTTCGACTGGCACTTTTCTTATAGAGCTAGCGGAGTCTTGTATAAATTCATTTAAAAATAAAAAACAGACGGATTGTGTTCTTACCGATTTTAGCAAAGTATTTGATAAACTTTCACATCAAGTTTTGCTACAAAAAATGAACAAGCTTGGTTTTAGCGTTAAATTCATTGCGTGGCTCAAATCTTATTTGCTTGACAGATCGTATCCTGTTAATTTTCATAGCTGTCACTCAAAAATTTTTATAGTTAATTCTGGGGTTCCCCAAGGGAGTCACTTGGGTCCAATTCTTTTTACTTTATTCATAAATGATCTTCCGTCAGTCTTAAAATACTCGAACTGCCTTATCTATGCCGATGATGTTAACATATTTAAAACTATTTCTAATAATCTTGACTGCGAATAACTTCAAAGTGATTTAAATGCTTTCTATACGTGGTGTATGTGAAATTATTTATTTTTGAATATCGACAAGTGTAAGGTTATAAATCTCACACGTAAAATATGTGTCTTGTCTTTTGATTATAATTTTAATGGCGTTAATCTGTTAAATGTAAATGTGGTATCTCTCCTTGGTGTTTTGTTCGATAAGAAACTTGAATTCACTCAACATATTAATGTTATATGTAACAAGGCCAGTTCAATATTAGGTTGGATTAAAAGAGAATCCCGTCAGTTCTCGGACCCATACCTTATAAGGCCCAATTCACATAGAACTGGCTTGAGGTTTTGGTGTGGTTCTGGCGTGCTGCATACATATTCCACGTTGTGGAATTCACATGTTCTCTTATGGGACTATACACACACAGATGGCGAGGCGAGGGTATGGTGTCGCATGCCATCGCCACAGCATATTGAAAACTCCAGTGGCCTACGCGTAAACGTCACGCCACAATGAAATCTCTCAGTCAAATGTCAAATTGTCAGGCATTACAAAAAATTAAATGTGATTATGAGTTGAGTTGAGTGATCCCAACATATGTCGTAACTATGTCACCAACTTCAACGACAGAGCTTCGTCATTAAACGGAATACAACGTTCAACAATTGATGAGATGTGGGGTGATATAAAAAGTGTTTTTATGGATGCTGGATCCGAAACTGTACCCAAGCAGTCGAGAGTTAGAGACTCTTGGATATCCCAAGACACCTGGGATAAAATCGAGCTTCGCAAATCGTTGAAGATGCAAATAAATGCCGAAGCGGATGCTCAACGAAAGGCTGAATTGCGAAGAGAGTATCGCTTAGCACATAAGATGGTCTATCGCTGTGTGAGACGAGACAAGAGGGTGAGGTTAGACGGTCTCGCAGAAAATGCGGAAAACGCTGCAAGAAGAGGAGACATGAGGGAATTGTACCAAATATCCAAGGAAGTTGTCGTGAAGAAAACCAACACCAATCATCCTGTAATGGATGTGGATGGTACACTTTTGGTATCAATCGAGGATCAGCTGCGCAGGTGGAAGGAGCACTTTTGTGCCTTGCTTAATGAGGATTCTGTCGAGCAGAGTGCTGAAGTGCCCCAGCTTAACGAGATGCGTAGATCATATAGGGGTATTGACATCGAGCCCCCTACAGTATTGGAAATTCAATCTTCGATAAATCTTCTCAAAAACAACAAAGCAGCTGGACTTGATGGTATACCAGCCGAGTTCCTGAAAGCTGACCCTGTCAGAACGGCTAGTATTCTACACCCGTTGATACAAGCTGTGTGGGAAAACGAAATCTATCCCAGCGACTGGAAGGATGGTGTAATTGTTAAGTTGCCAAAGAAAGGTGATCTTAAGAATTGCAACAATTGGCGAGGTATTACAGTTTTGTCCGTTTTTCCAAAATTAATGGCAACTATCATTCTCGAGCGGATAAAGGTTAGAATCGAGTCTACACTCAAGAGGCATCAAGCTGGTTTCCGCAGTGGGCGGTCTTGTGTCGACCATATCAACACTCTGCGTATCGTTCTTGAGCAGTCTGCGGAGTTTCAATCACCGCTTTACCTCATGTTCGTGGATTTTGAGAAGGCCTTTGACCGAGTCAACCGTGAATGTATATGGAGATCACTTCTTGGTAGAGGAATTCCCCCAAAAATTGTTGCCATTATAAGAGAGTCCTATAACAACGCAAGATGCTTTGTTTTACACAATGGGCAGCTATCCGACTCTTTCGAAGTGCGGCAGGGTGTGAGACAGGGAGATGTTCTATCGCCAATTCTCTTTCTACTGGCGATTTACGATGTCTTGACGGCCAGCGTCGGAACATCAGAGAGGCAGGGCATTCAATGGAGACCGTTTGAAAGGCTTAGCCACTTAGACTATGCCGATGATATATGTCTCTTGGCAAATAACATCAGCGGGCTGAACGGGATGTGTCAAGCTCTGAAGGTAAAAGGAGAGGCGAGTGGTTTTAAAATAAATAGCAAAAAGACAAAAATAATGCTCACAGGCCGCTCCACACATCAGCGTATTTCAATACAGGAGACGCCAGTTGAAGAGGTTGAACAATTTAACTACCTTGGAAGTATTGTTTCAGCAAATGGTGGTACTGATCTGGACGTTCAAAGTAGAATAAATAAAGCTCGCGCAGCCTTCGGTTCTCTCTCCCAAATTTGGAAATCATGTCAAATCTCCATGCGCACAAAGTTGAGATTCTTCGAATCCAATGTCAAATCCGTGCTGTTATATGCTTGCGAAACCTGGAAAGTCACGACTACCATCTCAAAGAAATTGCAATTTTGTGAACCGTTGTCTACGCCATATTCTAAAAATTCGCTGGCCACAAATTATATCAAACGAGGAATTGTGGAGCAGGACAAGCCAAGAGCGGCTGGACGTTGACATAAGAAAGCGTAAATGGCAATGGATTGGTCACACACTGAGGAAACCAAACGATGAAATTGCAAGGCAGTCATTTGAATGGAATCCTCAGGGTGCACGGCGGGTTGGAAGACCAAGAACAACATGGAAATCAACAGTTCTAGCAGAAGCAGACTCCCAGAGAAAGACGTGGCCACAGTTAAAATATCTATCTGCAGACCGAGAAGGATGGAAACGATTTGTTGGCGCCCTATGCCCCAACCGGGGTTACAGGACTTACAGGACTTGATGAGTTCAATAAAATTTATAAAAATTGAATTCTGCAATGAAATGCAAATACATGAAGATTTATGTAATTACGGGAGGACAAAATTACTGCAACAGGAGCGTGCAATACCAAACATGGCAAAAAAAAGCCCAACAATTCAAGGCAATTGTTTTTTTTATACTTAATTTATTTTCTGTGTAGAAGCCATTTTCTTGTGAAGTGTTCCTCTGTGTTTGTGTGTGTATCTATATTGCTTTTCTGTCAAATAGCCATTCCTTGTCACTTCTGTGTGAACAAAGCTCACCACAACCACACCACGCCCGTAGCAGGCCACAACCACACCAGCACCATAAGCCACTTCTGTGTGAATTGCGCCTAAGACAACTGTTTATATCATTCGTCAGACCCATCATGGAGTATGCTTGTCAAGTGTGGTCTCCTTATTACAGTTGCCATAAAATAAGAATAGAAAGGATTCAGAAAAGGTTCTTGAAATTCGCTCTAAGAGGTCTTGGTTGGCAGGACCCATTAAATCTTCCTTCATATAATAGCCGACTCAGGCTTATTGATCTACCCAGTCTTGAGAGTAGACGTTCTTATTTCTATCTCGTTTTTATTGTTAAGCTTATTGATGGTCAAATTGATGCTTTGAACCTTTTGTCTCGCGTTAATTTTAATGTCCCGCAACGCTATTTGAGAGTTATACCTGACCCTTTATACATAACACACTATCGTACCAAATACGAGCGGAGTTCACCTTTAAATAATATGTTGAATTTGTATAACGTAAATCATAATTTATTAATTAATTCTGCTGTATCAAATATTGACTTTAAAAGATCATTTTATAATTTATAATTTTTACTAACTCTTACTTACAAACTTGTACGCAAGATTAATTAGCTTGATTCAAATAAATAAATAACCTCTGTAAGAGTTGTATTATCGGCTTCTAATAGGTATTATAAGACTATCTATTACACTTGCGTGTTTTCTTTTATAGAAACATTTCATTAATTTCACTAAGATTTCGAATAGCGCTCGTTAAAACTTCTTATAGATCGTACAAGGACTATTATAGAATTTGAAGCTTTTAAAAGATCTGCGTACGGGGCATCCAAGAAGATTTTCCGAAATCATTTTAGAAGTTCTATAATATTCTCCTTTTTATGCTTAACGAAATTTTACAAGTCTTAAGGAAATCAGAAAGCATATTCAGTTAGACCGAATCGAAGCTGAAATGTTAGTTGGGCACAGCTCCAATCGAGGGATGGTAGTACCCTTCAGAGGAGCAACCTTAGTCCGGGACGTCCGTAATGATACGTGGACTTGATTCTTATCGTCTATTGTCCGTAAGTAGAGGACAGCTGCATAGGCTTTAGAGCTCGCATCAAAAAGCCATGAATTGTGGTGATCCCCTGGTGACTCATGCCTAACCATCTAGGCACTCGAACTCGGTTGAGGTTGAATAGTCCATCACGAAACCCCGTCCATTTATGGTGTAAATCTGGTGGAAGAGGGGTGTCCCAGGTGAGCTCCGCCGACCAGAGAACCCGTTAGATCGAATAACTGTGCTACTTCGCTGAGGACCCTTCGCTTTGTTGGAACAGGTCCAGGTACTTCTAATTCAACCAAGAAGAAGAGCTCGTCAGTTGTGGGGTCCCAAAGGAGACCAAGGACTGTGGCGGTCGGGCACTCGAAAACGAGCTCTGTGGAAAGAGAAGAAGACACAGTATTGTTAGATACCCTACAAATTACCTGTGCGCAATTCGAATTCCATTTGCGCAGCTTGAAATGTCCAGCCAAGAGGACAGTGTTGATGTCAGAGGCCAGCCTGACTGCTTCTGACTGGCTACTACAGCTGGTGAGTAGATCATCGACATAGAAGGCCCTCTCAATAGTCTCTTGGGCTGCCCGGGGGCGAGCTGGATCGCGCACCAAGTGCTGATTGTCTTGTGCACACTGCATCATGGACCTTACGGAGGTGTAAGGACTGGACGCCAACTGCGAGCTGGTCAGATGGGGATTCTCTCCAAAGAATCCGTTGGAAGTCTCGATGTTCGGGTGCCACTAGCACCTGGCAAAACATCTTCTCAACGTCAGCCGTTAGGGCGACACTAAAACGTCTAAAACAGAAGATCACGCTAACCAGTGACTCTTGTATGGTGGGACCGACCAACTGGATGTCATTGAGAGAGACACCCGTTGTGGTCCGAGCACATGCATTGAATACCACCCAGAACTTAGTGGTAACTGCTTGGTGTGGGATATAGTAGCAGCCAGGGTGATCGCCATGTTGACCAACCCTTTCCGTATGTCCAAGATCGGAGTATTCCCGCATAAATGCCACATATTTATCTCTCAGCTCTGGATTACTGACCAAACGTCTCTGCAAGCAATAGAATTGGCGAAGTGCTGCTCGGTACGACTCACCCAATTCTGGAGCATCACGCCGGAATGGGATTTGAACCATGTATCTCCCATCGGTTGTGCGGGAATGGGTTGACTGATAGTGCCTGCTGCACTCGTCTTCTCTGTTGTCATCAATGGAGACCTCCTCCAGTTTCCAAAAGTTCCTGACCAACTCTTCGAGTGTGTAGTCTTGGGTGATATCTGCAACCCTTTGGCTGTGCAGGGCTCGGACTGGAAGTTGAGGCTGCCTCGGGGTGGCTGGGCCAAATACCACCCATCCCAAGCGCGTCTGTTGCGCATGTGGCTCGTTCGGTCGACCATGTCTAACCGAATCTTGTACCAGGAGGCCCCAGACATCGGCACCCAACAGGATGTCAATCGGTTCAGGAGTGCCAAAATGCTTATCTGCCAGGGGAAGGCCAGATAAATGTGATCAACTGGTGTGTGTGGCAATGAAGACGTGATGGTAGGAATTACTAACGCCTTGATGGAGATCGTCAGCGATGATCGTGCCGAACGGAGTGACAGCGTCACTTGACCGTGAGCGGTTGAATGTTTCGAAGCGCCGATGCCAAGCACAGCCACTTCAAGGCGGGTCATCTGAAGGTTGAGCCTGTTTGATAAAGAAAGAGTAACAAAACTTACCTGTGATCCAGGATCGCAGAGGGCTCGGCAAGCTGCTTCTCCTCTGTGGTACCGTATGGGGAGACCATGTGGGCTCGAGAGCGCAAGAACGACAGGAGCGAAACCAAGGTCGCGATCTCCTTTGGTTTCCGGTGCATTCACCAAGCTTGTTTGGTTCTGGGTGGCAAACAACGTGTTACCTGTAGGATGACCCAGGCATCCCAATGTTCCACAGGTAGCTTCAGGACTTTCAACGCCCTCATTGTCTCCTGCACCGTGTCAACGATGCCCAAGATCGCCCTAGTGGACTCTACTGACTCCACCGGTTGGTCCATCAACCGGTTGAGATGAGCTTCCGAAAGAAGGTTCGGATCATCGAATCTTTCGGTCAATTCTTCCCACAACTCTTTGTAGCCGCCGCTGTAGATAGCTCCTACCATTCCCACGTTGCACGGAAGAACTGCGGTCCGTAGTTTCTGAAGCTTGTAAACTTCCGGCAAGTCCGGTTTAGAGTGCACCAAACTCTCAAAAGACTCCTTGAAAGCCAGCCACTTATGCCAGCTTCCGTCAAAGGATGGGATCACCACGGGATCCAGCTTCATATCAATTCGTGCGGTGGGTGCCTGGGCAGGGGTACTCTCCGCAGGCACCACGAACTTGTTGTTGGCGGCTTCTAGCTCCACGATCCAGCGTTCCAACACGGCACTAGCTTCATGATGCTGCTCCTGCACAATGTGCAGCAGTGCATCGTGTGCCATGTAGTCTGCGCCTACCACATCTACCTCAGCCAGGCAATTGTCATGGGCCGTTTGAAACCTCTCAAACTGTTGGTCCAAGGTGCGCAGTTGCAACCTGACGCGTATCGCATCCCAAGTGGCCAAGTCACCTGTGGTGATGCTCGTATGCAAGCGTTGATGGCCGTGCATGCGGCAGATCGTTTCGACAAATGACTCATAGTCGTATCTCTGGACACAAAAAATAAAGTGAACTAAGCACTGAACCGTTATTTCCCAAGCAATAAGGCCGATATTGCTACGATTATTGTACACCACGTACAGAACACTAACCCAAACAGTAATGTTATGGCCACGCATTGTACACACATTCACCCGCGAAGGTATTGGATTTAATTCCGAAGAAAGGCACGACACGGGACCACGTCCACGGCTTAAAGGTTTTTCCACAAATGTTATATATAGTCCTTACAGAAGGCACCAAAATGTCGGGGAACTCACTTCCGAACAACCAGGGGAGCGAATTAATTAAGGTATCGTTTATCCAGCATACAGACCGATGAGTGGGTGGAAAGACGATTCCAGTCGACCCATATTGTGTGGTGTGTTGTGTATCTGCCGTTGGTTCCCTGCCATGGTGATATCATTGTATATCCAATATCCAATTTATATACAATGGTGATATCTATAACTATAGGTACATACGAGGGTGGCGGCAAAATGTTGTCACCGCAGCACATCCCAAGGCACCTCATACCCACTCAACTAATACCGCGCAAGTGAACCCAAGCCTCAACCCATACCACGACAAGTCATACCGGAAGTAAAGTCGCGAAAACTCATCCCCAAAATAATCTTCGTACCGGAAACTAAAACTCAACGAAAATAAAAATTCAAGATAGGGTTTGTGCATTCACTCCCTTCAGTTTTGAAAATTTGAATTTGAGAGGGATTTTCGCTAAAGAATTTTTGCGGAGGGATGTTTTTTTGTTCTGAGACTGGTGTGGAAAAGGTATTAATGATAAACACTTTTTTAATTAGGTAGGAACTTTCCTAGATTTTTTTTGATGGATTATGATCTGACGAATGAAGCTCTGGAGGTGCGTCTGGAACCTGGACAAAAGAAGATTTTTTTTGTAAGGAACTTTTATAGATTTGTTGTTGGCGGTGTTTTGATGGTCTAAGTTCTGACGGAAAAGGTTCTGGAGGTGGGTCTGGAACCTGGACAAAGGAAATTTTTTTTTAACTTTTTCATAGATTTTTTTTGTGGTGTTTCTGATGGAGTAAGGTTTAACGGAGGTGGTTCTGGGGGTGGGTCTAGAACCTGGACAAAGGAAAACATTTTTTTTTTTACTTTTTCATAGATTTTTTTTGTGGTATTTCTGATGGAGTAAGGTCTGATGGAGGAGGTTCTGGAGGTGGGTCTGGAACCTGGACAAAGGAAAACATTTTTTTTTTAACTTTTTCATAGATTTTTTTTGTGGCGTTTCGGATGGAGTAAGGTCTGATGGAGGAGGTTCTGGAGGTGGGTCTGGACCCTGGACAAAGGAAAATATTTTTTTTTAACTTTTTCATAGATTTTTTTTTGTGGTGTTTCTGATGGAGTAAGGTCTGATGGAGGAGGTTCTGGAGGTGGGTTTCTAACCTGGACAAGAAAAACATTTTTTTTTTAACTTTTTTATATATTTTTTTTGTGGTGTTTCTGATGGAGTAAGGTCTGATGGAGGAGGTTCTGGAGTAGGGTCTGGAACCTGGACAGAGGAAACATTTTTTTTTAACTTTTCCATAGATTTTTTTGTGGTGTTTCTGATGGAGTAAGATCTGATGGAGGAGGTTCTGGAGGTGGGTCTGGAACCTGGACAAAGGAAAATATTTTTTTTTAACTTTTTCATAGATTTTTTTTGTGGTGTTTCTGATGAAGTAAGGTCTGATGGAAGAGGTCCTGGAGGTGGGTCTGGAACCTGGACAAAGGAAAACATTTTTTTTTTTAACTTTTTCAGAGAATTTTTTTGTGGTGTTTCTGATGGAGTAAGGTCTGATGGAGGAGGTTCTGGAGGTGGGTCTGGAACCTGGACAAAGGAAAACATTTTTTTTTAACTTTTTCATAGATTTTTTTTGTGGTATTTCTGATGGAGTTAGGTCTGATGGAGGAGGTTCTGGAGGTGGGTCTGGAACCTGGACAAAGGAAAACATTTTTTTTAATTTTTCATAGATTTTTTTTGTGGTGTTTCTGATGGAGTAAGGTCTGATGGAGGAGGTTCTGGAGTAGGGTCTGGAACCTGGACAAAGGAAAACATTTTTTTTAACTTTTTTATTGTTTTTTTTTGGGATGTTTCTGATGGAGGAGGGTCCGGAGTTGGGTCTGGAACCTGGACAAAGGAAAACATTTTTTTTTAACTTTTTGAGATTTTTTTTGTGGTGTTTCTGATGGAGTAAGGTCTGATGGAGGAGGGTCTGGAGGTGGGTCTAGAACCTGGACAAAGGAAAACATTTTTTTTTAACTTTTTCATAGATTTTTTTTTGTGGTGTTTCTGATGGAGGAGGTTCTGGAGGTGGGTCTGGAACCTGGACAAAGGAAATTTTTTTTTTTAACTTTTTCATAGATTTTTTTTGTGGTTTTCTGATGGAGGAGGTTCTGGAGGTGGGTCTGGAACCTGGACAAAGGAAAACATTTTTTTTAAACTTTTTCATAGATTTTTTTTGTGGTGTTTCTGCTGGAGTAAGGTCTAACGGAGGTGGGTCTGGAACCTGGACAAGGGAATTTTTTTTTTTACTTTTTCATAGATTTTTTCGTGGTGTTTCTGAAGGAGTATGGTCTGATGGAAGAGGTTCTGGAGGAGGGTCTGGAACCTGGACAAAGGAAATTTTTTTTTTAACTTTTTCATAGATTTTTTTTGTGGTGTTTCTGATGGACTAAGGTCTAACGGAGGTGGTTCTGGGGGTGGGTCTAGAACCTGGACAAAGGAAAACATTTTTTTTTTTACTTTTTCATAGATTTTTTTTGTGGTATTTCTGATGGAGTAAGGTCTGATGGAGGAGGTTCTGGAGGTGGGTCTGGAACCTGGACAAAGGAAAACATTTTTTTTAAACTTTTTCATAGATTTTTTTTGTGGTGTTTCTGATGAAGTAAGGTCTGATGGAGGAGGTTCTGGAGGTGGGTCTGGAACCTGGACAAAGGAATTTTTTTTTTTTACTTTTTCATAGATTTTTTTGTAGTGTTTCTGATGGAGTAAGGTCTGATGGAAGAGGTTCTGGAGGAGGGTGTGGAACCTGGACAAAAGAACATTTTTTTTTAACTTTTTCATAGATTTTTTTTCTGGTGTTTCTGGTGGAAGAGGTTCTGGAGGTGGGTCTGGAACCTGGACAAAGGAAAACATTTTTTTTTAACTTTTCGAGGTTTTTTTTGTGGTGTTTCTGATGGAGTAAGGTCTGATGGAGGAGGTTCTGGAGGTGGGTCTAGAACCTGGACAAAGGAAAACATTTTTTTTTAACTTTTTCATAGATTTTTTTTGTGGTGTTTCTGATGGAGTAAGGTCTGATGGAGGAGGTTCTGGAGGTGGGTCTGGAACCTGGACAAAGGAAAACATTTTTTTTTTAACTTTTTCATAGATTTTTTTTGTGGTGTTTCTGATGGAGTAAGGTCTAACGGAGGTGGTTCTGGAGGTGGGTCTGGAACCTGGACAAAGGAAATTTTTTTTTTACTTTTTCATAGATTTTTTCGTGGTGTTTCTGAAGGAGTAAGGTCTGATGGAAGAGGTTCTGGAGGTGGGTCTGGAACCTGGACAAAGGAAATTTTTTTTTTAACTTTTTCATAGATTTTTTTTGTGGTGTTTCTGATGGAGTAAGGTCTGATGGAAGAGGTTCTGGAGGTGGGTCTGGAACCTGGACAAAGGAAAATTTTTTTTAAACTTTTTCATATATTTTTTTGTGGTGTTTCTGATGGACTAAGGTCTAACGGAGGTGGTTCTGGGGGTGGGTCTGGAACCCGGACAAAGGAAAACATTTTTTTTTTTAAACTTTTTCATAGATTTTTTTGTGGTGTTTATAAGGAGTAAGGTCTGATTGAGGAGGTTCTGGAACCTGGACAAAGGAAACATTTTTTTTAACTTTTTCATAGATTTTTTTTGTGGTGTTTCTGATGGAGTAAGGTCTGATGGAGGAGGTTCTGGAGGTGGGTCTGGAACCTGAACAAAGGAAAACATTTTTTTTTAACTTTTTCATAGATTTTTTTTGTGGTGTTTCTGATGGAGTAAGGTCTAACGGAGGTGGTTCTGGAGGTGGGTCTGGAACCTGGACAAAGAAAATTTTTTTTTTACTTTTTCATAGATTTTTTTGTAGTGTTTCTGATGGAGTAAGGTCTGATGGAAGAGGTTCTGGAGGAGGGTGTGGAACCTGGACAAAAGAACATTTTTTTTTAACTTTTTCATAGATTTTTTTGTGGTGTTTCTGATGGAAGAGGTTCTGGAGGTGGGTCTGGAACCTGGACAAAGGAACATTTTTTTTATCTTTTTTTTTCAAATTTTTCATATATATTTTTGTGGTGTCTGGACCTGGACAAAGGAAACAATTTTTTAAACTTTTTCATAGATTTGTTTGTGGTGTTTCTGAATTTCTTAATATGTATGTTTGTGTCTTACATACCAATATAATGCAATTGTAATGTTCAATGAAATGCATACCTACTTCTATCATAAAAAAAGCTAACAAACATTCGAGTTTTATAACTACTATGTTTTAGTAGTTTTCAATTGTCTCAAGAACTGGAAGACCTAGAATCAAGTTTTCAGTTTTTGATTAAGAATTAGTTAGAGCAACGAATTTCAGAAAGAAAAATGATATATAATTTTACAGTTTTGAGAAATTACATTTTAAACCTTTTTTATGTTTTTTTTCCCAAATTTTGAGTTTAAGACCCGTTTTTTCAAAAACTTTGCATAACTTGGTTTGAAAACTAGCTCATATAACAGAGGATTGGCTAGGCGTAATACTTAGTTGTAAGTGTTACCGTTATTTTAAAATCTTTTTTTTCCATTTTTAGTATTATTTTTTTTATTAAAATGCCCCTCCCGCCCAAACGGAGGGTGATATACACCGTAATGGTTGTGTCACTCTTTGATTTTGGGAGCAGTTCTTTAAAATTAGAATGAAAATAGCTATAAGCTTCATATTTATACTCTTGAAAGTGCCACCTTTCAATAATTGATGCATCGTATTATATGAAAAATCGACTTTTATCTTTAAACGCGATTTGCGGCTAAACTAAACGTCTTAGAGGCATCAAAGTTGGTACCTTTAAACATGATTTGCGTCTCAACTAAGTGTCCTAGCAACTTATAAAAAGCATATTCGTGATCTAGGAAATGCCAGTTCTAAAATATTAAAAAAAGTTGGCTAAAAAAGTTTTTCCAAAACTTAAAAAAAAACTTTTTTTTTTGAAAACATATTTATACCTACTTTATTTCCTAAAGCTGACACGCAGAGCAAACAAAAATTATTATTTTTTTATCTTCGTTCCACGTGGATCATGACAGCAATGAAACTGTTAACCAACAGCCAATATAATTTTGTTTCACCTGAATCAAAACTAGGCTTTACTCAACTTTTGCATTACAGCTTCATTAATGCGTTAAAGAACAAAATAAAGTGAAATATAAGTTGTGCGTGGATAGTGCGTTGTAGAAAAATATGTGCGGCAATCAAATATAACATATATAAATGAAGTAAGTAAGTAAGAACGTTGCACTGAATTGTCTAACAATAAAGTTGAAAAATCACTTTTTCTTTTCCGTCTTTGAGAAAAACCAGATATAGCAGAATTGTATTGCTTAAAATTTTATAATACAGAATTAATTTTTAAAAGCAGAATTTCGAAAAACAGAACTGAAAAAAAGGAGAGTTTTGAAAAAAAAAATGTTCGTGCAAAAACAGAATTTTGAAAAGCAGAATTTTGAAACCAGAATTTTGACCCGCTCCCAATTTTAAGATATGAGCACACATATTTAATAGAGTTACATAGAATTCGCATCTAGTACAGTAAAAATTACCATTTTCTCAATCGTTTTTATTTGCAAGCTCTTTTTCTTCTTCCTCAAAAATCGAGTCACTTCTTGGTCGAACTCACAAGTCACAACTTGTAGTTGACGTTTTGTGTCTATGTATACTTACTTACTTACTTACTTATCCGGCTCCCGATCCATGAAGGGTCTCTGCCTGAGATATTGCGGTCTTCCATCGGTTGCGGTCCCTCGCACGCTCCCTCCAGTCGTCGAGACCCAGCGCTCTTGCGTCTGTGACCGCCTGGTCCCTATAGCGGAGGTTCAGTCTTCCTGGTCGTCTCGAACGTGGGGTCTGGGATTCGAAGATTTTCTTGGCTGGAGCGTTGTTGTCCATTCGCTCGATGTGGCCGAGCCAGTGTAGTCGACGTGTTTTGGCTCTTTGGACTACATCCACATCTTGGTACAGCTCGTACAGTTCACGATTGAATCTTCTCCTCCAATCGCCCTCTTCGCATATAGGACCAAATATCCGCCGAAGAATTTTTCTCTCGAAAGTGCCCAGTATGAATTCCCCTTTTTTACTTATCGTCCAGCACTCGGCGCCGTAGAGTAGAACTGGTAAGATTAGCGTTTTGTATAGCGTGCACTTTGTCTTTCGGGAAAGGAGTTTTGAACCCATTTGTTTGGCCAAACCGAAGTAGCAGCGGTTCGCTAGGGTAATTCTTCGTCGGATTTCCACTAAGGTGTCGTTCGTGGAATTGATGTTTGTTCCGAGGTAGGTGAACTCCTTGACTACCTCGAAATTACTGCTACCAACAGTGACGTTTTGTCCTAGGCGATGGACAGATGAGGCTTTGTTTGTTGATAGCATATACTTTGTTTTGTCCTCATTCACTTCAAGACCAACGCGTTTCGCCTGTTCATCAATAGCTGTGAATGCTTCAAGTACAGCTCTCTTGGAGCGGCCGATGATGTCGATGTCGTCCGCATAGCCAAGCAGTTGCGAAGACCTGTTGAAGATAGTGCCTTCCATGTTAACACCACTCTTGCGCACTATCTGCTCCAGGACTAACACCCCTATTACGGTTGTCAATTATCAATTTGATATTTGATAAACCTTGAAAATTGTTTTTTTAAACTCAATTTATCAATAAACTGGTCAACAATTCTTTTATATTTTTTAATTTTCTTGTTATTATCAACTGTCTGCATCATTCTCAATGATCAAAACTTTTATAAGATGGATTTTTAAACATTGATTTTTAAATGTATCAACTATCAAATTGATATTTGACAACCGTAATAGGGGTGTAAGTTGAAGAAATCACATGATAGCGCATCTCCTTGTCTGAACCCTGTACAAGTTTGGAATAACTCGGATGAGCTGTTACCCATTTGCACGTTGCACCGCGTATTTTGTAACGTCATGCGGCATAGCTGGATCAGTTTTTTCGGGATCCCGAGTTCCGACATCGCCAATAGAAGCTCTTGGCGACTTATGCTATCATATGCGGCTTTAAAGTCGATGAATAGGTGGTGGGTCTCGACTTGAAATTCGTTGGTCTTTTCCAGGATTTGCCTCAATGTGAAGATTTGGTCTATCGTTGATCTGCCTGGCCTGAAGCCACACTGGTACGTGCCGATCATAGTGTTGCAGAAAGGTTTAAGACGCTCACATAGTACGTTGGATGGGATCTTGTAGGCAACATTAAGCAGGGATATGCCTCTGTAGTTCTTGCAGGACATAGGATTGCCTTTTTTGTAGATTGGGCATATGGACCTATTTGACCAGTCGTCGGGCATACTTTCCTCCTCCCAAACTTGGTTGATGAGCTGGTGCATGCACCCTACCAGGACATCTCCTCCATACTTAAAGAGTTCCGCAGGTAGGCCATCCGAGCCGGCGGATTTGTTGTTCTTAAGCTTGCGGATGGCTTTCTTAACCTCTTCAGTACTGGGCGCTGGGACTGGATCTTCATTGACTGGTCTTATGCTTCTTTGTTCCTCTATTGCCTCCTCTACATAATGCCCATTAAGCAGCTACTGGAAATGCTACTTAAACACGTCTACAATTCCCTGTGCTTCGGTGACTAGGTTCCCTTCGCTGTTTCGAAGAGCTTGCGTGCCAGTCCTATAACCAGATGCCAGTTGCTTGGCTGTTTTGTAAAACCGGCGGGTGTTGGTGGCTGTGCTAGACTCTTCGAGATACTTGAGCTGAGAGGCTGCGGATGCTCTTTTCTTTCTACGCAGGGTTTTTTTCTCTTTCCTTCTCTTTTCACAGTACTCCTCTCTTGCTGCTCTTGTTTTCCGTTGCAGCATTTGCATTCGTGCATTTACCGTCTCCTGCTTCAATACCGCGCATTCATCGTCATACCACGGGTTCTTTTTTCTGGGTGGTTGATAGCCTATGGTGGTCTCGGCTGTCTCCTTAATGATGTCGCGATATTGGTTCCACTGGTTGTTGACGCTTGTGGCTGGGTTTACGGCAGAGAGTTTCCCGGTCAATTGCTCACTGTAGTCTCTGGCTTTCTCAGATGCGCTAAGGCATGCAATGTTGAATTTCTTCCTTTGGGCGGTCTTCGTTTTCTTTTCGTTGGACAGTCGGGCTCTGAACTTTGTCACAACAAGAAAGTGGTCAGAGTCCACGTTTGCGCCTCGGAAAGTTCGCACGTCCAAGATGTTCGATGCATACCTTGCGCCAATTAGCACGTGGTCGATTTGGTTGGCGGTTCGACCATCTGGAGATCGCCAGGTTGCTGTGTGTATCCTTCGCCTGGGGAACCTAGTGCTACTTATCACCGTATTACGAGCTGCAGCAAAGTCGATTAGTCGGAAGCCGTTATCTGTTGTCGTTTCGTGGAGGCTGTGCTTTCCAACTAATCCGCCAAAGATGTTTTCCTTTCCGACTTTAGCATTGAAGTCTCCGAGCACGACTTTGACATCGTACTCCGGACAAGCTCCGTAGGCTCCGTCCAGGAGGTCGTAAAACTCCTCCTTGTTAGACTCCTCAGCTTCATCGGTAGGGGCGTGTGCACATATTAGGCTGATGTTTTGGAAGGTAGCTTTGATGCGGATCACAGCCAGGCGATCGCTAATCGGCTTAAAATCGATGACTTTCGATCTGAGTCGATTTCCCACGACGAATCCGCATCCTAACATGTGCAGTCTTTGATGGCAGCTGTAATAAATGTCGCAATCTTTTCTTTTCATTATACCTGATCCTATCCATCGTATCTCCTGGATCGCGGTAATATCTGCCTTGTACCGCGAGAGGACAGATTCAAGTTTTTGAGTAGCACCTGGTGTATAGAGTGTCCTTACATTCCAGGTGCATACTCGTAGGTCATAGTCCATTTTCGTTCCGGGTCTGGTTGCCATTTGAGGGGGGTCGTTATCCGAGGCTTCTTGCGTCTCTCTCATAACAATTGGCTTTTTTACTGTGGCCGGGTCGTTAGCCCAACGCACTAACCTCCAATCTGTAGGGCCATGGGTTTAATGTTGCAATTCTTTCCTTGGTCAACATTCGCACTTACAAGTTTAGCAAGTCAAGGCATAAAGCCAAGACCAGTATCCGGCGGCTACCAACGTGGAGGTATTGTAAGCGCTTGATGTGTATTGTCAATGGCGGATTTGCATTTTCCTATTCTCAAAAGCGATTCGCTTTTCATTCGACCGCATGTGGAAAGCGAAAGCGCTTTCCAACTAAATGTCATTCTGTCAGTACGTTTTGAAAGCGATAGATGTGAAGCTGACGAACTAGTGACGGATCGAAGCAAAATGTAAATAAATACATACAAAAAAGTTTTGTTTCTCAAATAAAAGTGTTCTTTGATTGTTACTGTAATTTTTTAGGGATTTTTTCTAATAAAAGTGTTTTTTGATGTTGTTATTTCTTGTTTGAAAACGATAGGTGTTTAGTGACGGATTGTTGGCGGATTGAAAGAAAATAGAAAAATTTAAATATTTTTCTCCTCATTCTTAGCATAGCATTTAAAAACACACTTATTGAGTCCAACGAAATGTTTTATTTTTTTTAACACGCAAAAATACTTTGTGCACAAAATAGAAAAAAAAATATTTGCTGACACGGTCCTTCTGTCAAATTCTTGGAAACAGATGATATTTTAATGAGAGAGTGGAAGTTAAAATGAGAGTGGCCTGGAATTATTTGGAATTTAAATGAGAAAACTGAAATTATTTGAAACTCAAATGAGAAAACTGGAATGATCGTTTTTGTTCATTTTCGCTTTTGGGAATAACCCAAAGCGAAGACGGTCGAAATTGAGGTATCGCTTTCAATTCGATCCGCCGCGCTTTCTAGAATAGACCCCCAGGTTCCAGACCCACCTACAGAACCACCTCCGTTAGACCTTACTCCATCAGAAACACCACACAAAAAATCTATGAAAAAGTTAAGAAAAAATGTTTTCCTTTGTCCAGGTTCTAGACCCACATCCAGAACCACCTCCATCAGACCTTACTCTATCAGAAACACCAAAAAAAAATCTATGAAAAAGTTGGAAAAAATGTTCCTTTGTTCAGGTTCCATACCCTCCTCCAGAACCTCTTCCATCAAACCTTACTCCATCAGAAAGACCACAAAAAAATCTATGAAAAAGTAAAAAAAAAATGTTTCTTTTGTCCAGACCCACCTACAGAACCACCTCCGTTAGACCTTACTCCATCAGAAACACCACAAACAAAATCTATGAAAAAGTAAAAAAAATTTTTTTTTTCTTTTGTCCAGGTTCCAAACCCACCTACAGAACCACCTCCGTTAGACCTTACTCCATCAGAAACATCACAAAAAAAAATCTATGAAAAAGTTAAAAAAAAATTGTTCCCTTTTTCCAGGTTCCAGACCCATCTCCAGAACCTTCTCCATCAGAAACACCACAAAAAAAATCTAAGAATTATTAAAAAAAATCATATTTTATAAATCCAAATCCCACTTTTACTAACCAAAAAATCTCTCATACAAATAAAGGACAATCGGCAAAAATGTATGGAAGGTGGTCTAGGAACCAATAACAACGAGACGTATGTCGTTGGAAAGGTATTTTTATGCGCTACAATAGTCACTATGGCGGCTCATTTCAAATCATTGTGTGAAAAAAGTTATTCGTTAACCAACGTTTTTTTTTGGTACCATTAAGTGTGGAGAAAATGTATACAAACTGGTCTTACCAGTACTAATAAGATGCATGTCGTTGAAAAGGTATTTTTATGAACAATAATAGTTACCATAACAACTTATTTAAAATCACTATGTGGAAATAGTTATTCGCCGTTTTAGGGAATTTTAGCACAGATAAAACGTATGGAGCATGGGTAACATTTTTGCGAATAACTTTTTTCACACAGTGATTTGAGCTAAGCTGCCGTATTGACTTTTGTAGTACATAAAATTTCCTTTCCAACGACATACGTCCCGTTGTTATTGGTTGAACTTGCCCTCAAACTTTTCGCCCAAATTAAAAAAAAACATTTTTTTTGCCACTAAAATGAACCACAATATTTCATTAGTTTACGAATAACTTTTTTCACACAGTGATTTGAACTAAACTAATATGAAAGATATTGTAGGTAATGGAAATACCTTTCCAATGACATATATATTGTCGTAAATGGTTAGACCGGTTTTCATACATTTTCCCCATACTAAATATACTTTATTCCTACTAGAATGCACCAGAGCACAATCCTATTTAGCGAATAACTTTTTTCACACAGTGATTTGAAGTAAGCCCCCATAGTAACTATTGTAGTACCTAAAAATACCTTTCCGACGACATATGTCTCGTCGTTATTGGTCTTGTAGACCGTTTTGTCCTATTCTCCTTTAACGAACTTATCAAAAACATGAACCATAAGCTTTCCCAGTATTTTATAGTAAGTATAATTTATTTTTGGGCCCAGTTTCAATTCCGGTATGAGTTGTCCCGGTATTAGTTGTACTGGGACCAGCTAGGTCATGGGATGAAAGCTGCGGGATGAGGTGTCTTGGGTTGAGTGATCCTGGTATGTGCTATACCCAAGACCCAACCCTTTCAATTATATATATTATGTCCATTTCCGCGATGACGGGACTTTATATGTCACCGGCTCCCTGCCTATTAATAGTACGGTCAAGTTAGATTTCATTATATGGAGCGCTGGGAACTTAATCCGAGGTCAGGTTTGACTTCACGATTAGTTAAGGTATTGGTTCACGAGTCTAAGACCACATTTATCACAACTGCGCCTAGTCATTTGGCCGCCATTTTGTTTTGTATGTTCATTTTGATTTTTGCTTATAACTCGCGCATTTTTGATCTTAGGAAAAAAAATTATACTACAAACTTGTAGAAAATTGAATGTTCTACAAAATATGCTAAACAACTTTTTTCACGCTCGAGCAATCCGCACAGAATAAGTTTTTTTATTTATTAATTTTTTTTAATTTGAATACCATACTCGTAATACCGACTCTAATTTATGCTTCGGGTTCCAAAATGGTGTTCAAGTTTTTCTTACCACAAACAGTGTTGCCAGATTTTTTAAGACGAAAGGAGCCCAATTGGAAAAATCTTGGAGCCAAAAACAGCCCCAATCAAAAACGAAGTGCAAAAATTAGTAAATTAAGATTATTTTTTTTTCTTTAATTTTTCTATCAATTATGTATTACCATTTTACCAAAGTTATAAAAATTCGAAATTTTATTGAATATTTTACTTGTGTATCATCCCCTTTAAAAATTCTTTTTGGGGCCGGGTTAACGGTAGAATAATGAGCAAAAACTTTAGTTTAAAATAAAACAAATACTTTTTATAAGACCACCCTTATAGTTTACAAAATTCAATTAAAACTCGAAAACTGCTTCCAAAATGTCTTCCATACTAGAAGATGATTGTTCAGTCATTTTCGAAGTCAAATTTGCATAAATGTTTTTAGATATTTCAAGAACTACGATATTGTCTGGTCCCAAAAAATTCAATTTGTTTTGTTAGTGTACAGTGTGCAAACTGAAACAACTGCTTAGAGTTGAGAGTGCAGTTGCAAGCAAATATTGAAATGTACATAAGAAGGCTCATTCTTACAATTGATTTTTCAAAAGTTTAAAGTTCTCGTCTAGGGAAATAGAAAGTCCTATGGTGGTCATCATCATCATCATGTTCATCGTTAAAAAAGATCCTCTGTTGCTCTTACTCGCTCCTTACAACGAATTTATAGCACGGACGAATAAGTCATTTTGATTATGTAATTGAAAGCCATAGAGCTTCAAACGTGATGCACGTGTCACAACACTCGTTTTTGTGGTAAGAAAAACAAAAACACCATTTTGAAACTCGAAGCATAAATTAGACTCGGTATTACTAGTATTGTATAAAAATTTAAAAAAAATAATAAATAAAAAACTTATTCCGTGCGGATTGCTCGAGCGTATATTCGCTCCGAAGCGAGAACCGTTATTCCAATTAAGAAACTGTAAATGCAAACAACATAGATAATTAAAAGATCTATTACTTCTGTTATAGTGTTTTTTTTTTTTTAATTTGAGTAACAAAAAAAAAAAATTATGGCAACTAGAAAAAAAATTTTTTTTTGTTAATGGACTGTAACTTTTTTACAGGAGTGTTTAGCGAAAAAAAATTGTTTAACATATTCTGTAGAAAATTCAATTTTCTTCAAGTTTGTGATACAATTTTTTGTCCTTAGATCAAAAATGCGTGAGTTATAAGCAAAAATCCAAATGAACATCAAAAACAAAATGGCGGTCAAATGACTCTCGGTACAGTTGTGAAAAATGTGGTTTTTAACTCGTGAACCAATACCTGAGCGAATAGTGAAGTCAAACCTGACCTCGGATTTAGTTCCCAGTGAAAGTCTAACTTGACCGTACTATAAGTTTTGCTGGAACTTTGTGCTGATTTAACAAAAACAGACAGATGCGAAATAGGTAATCGTCAAGTACAGGTTGGAGAATCAGCATTCCTACCGCCATGTTTAAGCTCCGCAGATGGGGTAAGTCAAAAGAATATGCATTTTACAAAATAGATTCAAATATTTTGTTTTTCATAACGTAGCCTCTACATATAATAAAGCCACTGATACTACTTTATGGTTGGAAAATGTCTGGATCATTACACCAAAGCAGAGACGTTGAGTGCCAAAGATGCATGGCGTTGTCCACATTGTCAACAATACCTACCGGTGGTTAAGATCTGGAGTTGTGGTTGTGGAGCAAGTAGAGTAACACCCAGCATTTTATTTATGTTGGTAACCTGTCCGAATGGGACAATTGAATGAAATACTCTTTGCTGAATTTCAATAGAAACACATATCGCTCTTAAAAGAAATTTTGTTTATTTTACACTTACTAATGAAATAATACACCTGTTATTACTTATAAAATGCATCAACAAAATAAATCGTTTAATATATGGAAACGTTTCGAGTATGAAAATACCAAATTATCAACTACATTTTCTGCCGTCTCGTAGGAAATCAGTACAACAACAAAAATATTCTTTTCTTATCTATGGGATTATTTTTGCAAGTGCTACATGTGTCTTGCTTACTATCTTCCTCAAAATAGTAAAATGTAACCTTTTTCTGCCAGCCAGATTGCAAATTTATTTTGCTTCAACCAAAGATACGGTTTTGACCAAACTGGAGACCGATCATGTGTCACCGCAGTGCAATTTCATACGTCCACCCTTGTGAGCTTTTGGGCGGGTTTAGAAATGGGCTAACACGGGAAGTATTAAAAGTACTGAATGGTCGTATAATGTCATGTATCTCTGCTATAGCAGGAGAAATTAAGCGGGCCATTTACTTGGTGGAAGTTCTAGGTTGGATGAGAGTTCCAGCTTAGCAGCCCAAGTTACAGATAACAAAATAACACCTGCTCGGGAAAAATGTCTCCGCATTAGCTATGGAGTTATGTATCGAGAGTCGCCTTCCGTTGATTTATGATGATTTGCCTTAAAAACAAAAAAATAGGTAGAATCACTTTTAGTAAAAATAAAAGTTCAAGAAAATTTAATCTCCAAACTAACACTCACTTAATCCACATCGATCACAAATCCGAAGTAGGCCAACTTGCATACTATGCCATCTTCTCCAATCAGTAGGGGTACATTGTCCAGGTTGATGTGGGATGTCACTTAACTGCTCACTCATAAAGGGTTTTTCAACAGGGACGCTACAAAGGAGAGCGGCAGGGACAGCAAACGACGCCATATTTCTTGCCGCTCTTTTGACATTTCTCTTCAGTAAGGTTTGCCATTTCATGATGGAAAGATATACGAGCCAACAACGAGTCGAAATTATTAAAATTTATTACCGAAATTCGGAGTCAGTGGCCTCAACGTTAAGAGCGCTACGTCCAATTTATCATCTTCAGCGATGAGGCTCATTTCTGGCTGAATGGCTTCGTCAATAAACAAAATATGCGGTATTGGTCAGGCAGCAATCCACACGTACTCCATGAGTCATCATTGTATCCCGAAAAAATTACGGTTTGGTGTGGTTTATGGGCCGGCGGCGTCATTGGGCAGTACTTCTTCCGTGATGATCAAGACCGGCACGTTACTGTGAATGGGGATCGCTACCGTTCAATGATAACAGGACGGCGCCACAAGCCACACAGCGAATGTCACAATCAATTTATTGGAAACCAAGTTTGGAGAACGTGTTATCTCAAGTGGTCCAGATGCTTGGCCGCCTCGGTCGTGCGATTTGACGCGTTTATGTTCTATGCCAATAAGCCAGCGACGATTGATGTACTTCGTACGAATATCGAACGTGAAATTGCAGCAGTATCGGCCGATTTATGCTTGAAAACCGTCGAAAATTGGGTTTAGCGTCTGGACTTCTGCAAGCGTGCCCGTGGTGGCCATGCAAAAGAAATCGAGTTCCATACATAATGGCATCGAACGTACTTTCACAGGAATAAAGAATTTCATTGATATCCAAAACAATTTTTGTTTTATTTAAAAAAAACTTTTGTAGCCCTCTTATTGAAAAACCCGATACCTGCAAACGTCTGGTTATGAGTACGGATTTTTCACGCTTAAAAAATGTTCTATTAACATTTGCTCCCAAAATTCATGCCACAGGATCGACAAAATCACGTTCAAGACCATCATAAATACTCACGACTATTATACCATTCCTTAAGAGGATATGAGTCTCTAGAGTTGGGAATGGGCCGATCGATGGAAGTACTCTTTAACAAGTTTGTTTTTCTCATACAACAGATATGTAAATGATTCTGATTCTGTAAGAAAAAAGATTAATACAAATTATTGTGTAATTTCATTTTATCTTTTGTTTATGTTTATTTTTGTCTTGAGGCTTTTGTTCTGTCAATTCTTGTCAAGAAACCAACAACAAAATAAGCAAACTTGCTTGCCAACTGGCGTGCCACCTACGTCACAACAAATACTCGAATAGGAATTTGACAGCTAATGTATGTAGCCAACTGGCTAGCCAGTACTGGCTCATGTGGCTACAGGGTTAGGAAATTTGTTTCTTAACAGAGTAAAAAAGAAAGACATATCGTCCCCTCGCCATTTTGCTTCTGAGGGGACGATATGTATATTTTTACTTGCGATATAGGTACTATAGGGCAAGTTTTGGATTCGTGCAAAAAAAAAATTGAGATAAGAATCAAACTTGACATTTTGATGATAGAGAACACCAAAAAAGTCGGTGGCACAATTCTATCTGTCTGTCTGTCTGTACCTCAACCTACAGCCTAAGCCACTGAAGCGATTTTCTTCACATTTTGAACTTAAAGGCTCTCCCAAACCAATGCAAAATCATAGCGAATCATTCGCACAGTTTTTTGTTGTTGCTTAGCATTGTGTATCTTTCATATTTTGTATTATTGTGAATGATTTCTCGTCGTCGGCCAATGTTTCGCGTTGGTTTGGGGGAGCCTTTAAGGCTTTTTTGTAACTCTCCAGAGGGGAAATTGAAATCTATTCTTAGCTCCAAAAATAACGGTACTTGCAATACAACCGTTAAGAAAAAGCTAATTTATCTCGAAACCGGCTCCAACGATAAAATCGGTAAAAAAAATACTGTGTATATATAGTGTACTTTTCGGTATGCAAACAAGCTTCCAAAAACTGTTAATAACGTTACCTGCCATATAACGTTTTTTTTAATTTTATATTTGCTCTTTAACGGCTCAACCCATTGACCTATTATATATGGACTGCTAGTCGAGTCTCATTTCCATACAAAAGTCTGAATTAAAACGACTTCACATCTTCTTAGCGACATTACTGCTTATTGGAGCAAACGGCAAAGTGGAGAGAAATTGTAACTATTACCAATGTCATCTCTGGCAACTTGGCCTAGAATCTGACGTTTAATATTTTTTATTTTCATACGAAAAATATTTTGCTGTTTTCTTAAAAGTTTTATCGCATCTAATGACCACAATAGTGAAGAAGCTAAAGCATTCGCCGAGTTTTCCAAAAGATAAAAGATCCAAATGAATTTGTTGACAGTGAGGATATTATTAAATTTTCCAAACAATTCCAAGATGAAATAACCCTTGACTCTCTAAGTCGTGAGCAATTGGTTGCACTTTGTCGGGTCCTTAACTCCAAACAATGGCCACAACGAATCTTTTGCGTTTCCAATTGCGTTTAAAACTAAGAATTCTAGCTGCTGACGACAGGGATATTGCTCGTGAAGGGGTGAATGCGTTGGATCCCTTTGAATTGCAGCAGAGGCTTGCAAGACAAGAGGAATGCGTGCATACGGACTGTCGCCCGAGAAACTGCGAGCACAATTGCAGGAATGGATTGGCTTGAGTTTTAATGAAAAAGTCTGCCATTCGAATTAAAACTAAACTCTGCCAGTTGGTCGAGGTTATGATGACGAGAAGAGATGACTTTAGACAAGAAATGAAATTTCGTAACAAACTTGTAGAATATCTTACCGACTGGGTAATGGGCACATCACATCAGATTGCTCCACCAAGTTCAGTTGATGCTTCAATGATGACCAAGTATGTTTATAGTCGTTTCAGTCGAATATATTAATAATCTTATTATTTTAGCACATCTCTCATTTTTCGAGACCTGTATCAAGCTTGCATGGATACTGTTGCAGCTTTGCTTCGTGGACTTCCCTTGCAACCAGAAGAATCGCATCGGGGAGATCTCATGGATGCAAAAAGCGCATTGTTTCTTAAGTATTGACTAAAACTATAAGTTCAAAGTCGGTTATTAAAAAATGATTTTACTCTTTCCAGGTATTTCACTCTGTTCATGAATTTGTTAAATGACTGCATTGATAGCTCAGAAACTGAAAAAGATCTTTAAAATTCACAAATGCTTCCTCCTCGACCTCGAATGGCTGCGGGCAAATTAACAGCTTTGCGTAATGCTACGATCCAAGCAATGTCTAATTTGTTAGGAGCCAATATTGATATTGGGTTAATGCACTCCATCGATTTGGGCTATAATCCTGATTTACAAACCCGAGCGGCTTTCATGGAAGTCCTCACACAAATTCTGCAGCAAGGAACTGAATTTGATACACTCGCCGAAACAGTATTGGCTGATAGGTTCGAGCAACTTGTTCAACTAATGACAATGATGACAGCGATGCCGGCATTAATCTTGATCCTCTCGTTTGGGCTAATCCCGTTGTAGCTTCTCGATCTGCGCAATCAACATCAAATATAATGGGATATAGCAATGACAAAAGGCACGCTTTGTTATATTCGAATCCAGAAGCGTTTCTTCGTGAACACTTCCCAACACCGTTTAACAGCTCCAACAGTGGTCAACGACCGTCGAGCGTCAAATCAAATCAACATCAGCAACAGCAACAACAACAACAACAACAACAGCAACAAGCAGTGCAACAAGGCAATCGGCCATCTAAAATTGGAATGCAGCCAAATTCTGCTACATCTACCCCAAAAATCTGCACTCTAGAAGACATCGAGAGGAGCATAATTACTCAACAGCAACAACAAAAGCAACACAAACAGCTTCAGCAACATCAAAGGCAAGCTGTTCATGCTAGCCAAATGATTGCTTCGACTCCAAAACCCAAGACACCGACGATTCCACACACCCAACCATCACAGCAGCCCCATCAACCGCCAACTCCACAGCAACATCTAGCTAATAATCATCCTCTTCAACAGCAACCAACTTCCCAACTATCCACCGCGTCCTATGCCAAATTTGCCCGTTGCTCTCAACAAATTTGCAATGCATCCCAACTTCAATGCGATGCGCCCAGGCGCCCCTCCCATAGTACCACCTAGAATGCCCCACTCTAGGCAGCATTCTTTTCTATACTCCCCCAGCTTAACTAAACACCACCCGTAGGATTAAATGAGAGAAAAAGCACTTTGATCTGTTGATCTGTGACAGTGACAATATTGCCTACACTACGCAAAGCCGGCACAATGATACTCGGTTCATCGGTTTTCAACAGCTTTACCAGCCGTGGCACAACTCCATCGATGTGACTCTTACCTAAGACTATATCGCGGGCCCTGTGGCCATCACGGCAATGTTGCCCAGCACCCAAGCGCACTGCTCTGCCACTGAGATCATCTTGGACTGCAGCAAGGCAATGACATGGGGAACGGAATCGATGTCACAGCGAGTCTGCTCCGATGAATCAGAAGCAATGTTTGTCAATGTCCACGTGGCTTCGAATTGTTAAAGTGAGCTATCGGATCTCTGCAAGAATCGCACGGAAATCAGAACAATCCTATGGCCTATCATCATATCGATTGTAGGATTTTACGCTCTGGGTTAAGCATCTTGCGGGCGGCCTGTGTGCCGGCGAACTAGCTTTCTGGATCAGTGCTGTTCATCGCAGACACAGTCTCGTTGACGAACATCTGAACCAGCGACTGGCCATTGACTTTCTTCAAAGACGACACCACATCATCCTCATTTAAGTTGCGCCTCTTGAAGTGTTAATCTTTCTTAGATTTGCGCAGCTCGATGGTGACCTCGTGTCTCCACATTTGTTGCATTTCTTGAATGTTGATGGCGTTTTTTTTGTAAGCATTTTGGTTGTTGATTTCAATTAACCAATTTTACTTTAATATACAAAATATACACACAAAAATACAAAATCACAAAAAATAAAAATAAAATCTGAATCTAAACAAAAATGACAACACAACCGTCAAACCGAATTGTCAAAAGCTACTCAATTTTTTAGTTTTGCTCCAAGTAGCGCTGGTGGCAGTTAGTGGGTGAAAATGAACCGTCGTGAAGTTGGCTCCTGGCAGTCCATATATAATAGGTCAATGGCTCAACCTATTTCAATCAATTTTTTTATGCAAAAGCTCCTTTAAAATGTCAATAATATTGCATATCAAAATTTTGAAAAAAGTAAATTTTAGATTTTTTAAAAAATATTAAATTTTTTTCTGAAAATTCAATATTTTGAAAACAGGTTGATGAATTTTTTTTGAAAATAATGTAAATGTATATTAATAAATACTCAAAACTGGCATCCCAATATTTTGTTTTAAAAATATGTATAGCTAAAATTTTATATATAAAAAAATAGTTTTTAAGAAAACCCCTCCAACGATTTAAATTTTTTTTTTGCATATCATCATATAATATATTTATATATATATATTTTATATATTTTTTTTTATATATATTTTATATTATATTATTTCTGTAGTATGTCTCTCTTTATAAGCTCACACACTGAACCGATTTTAATGAATTAGGGGTCAAGAGGTTCGAAATTTCCCGAGGATTAAGCGAATTATATTTTTATTTTATAAATATTTATAATTTTATCAAAAACTCGATTCAAAATTTAAATATTATTCCAATGAAAATGAACACCTCAAATTCCAATGAAAATGAATTTTTAAAACAAACACTTCACTTTCCAATCGTATTGGGAAATTAGGTCTGTTCGATATATGAAGTGCATGAAAATAAAGGTTAGAAAGCACTTGACGTTGACGGAACTACACATTAGTATAAAAATAAGAGATGAACAAAAAGTTTTTGTTTATACATGTATGTACATATATGCATATAGAATTGTAACATACATATATGTATGTCGTCGTCTTTCAATGAAAACTCCATTAGTCCATTTTGATTTATTTCGAGATATCTGTACTTTTTATCGATTTTTACTGACCAGAATTTGAAAATGTTCGATTTGGGGTCATTTTTCCTCTAGAAATAGACCAATAAAGCTTTAAAGATCTTTTTCACAACTTAAAGTTCTATGTTTTGCTAAATATACGTATTTACGAGGTATTTCAGTGCTGAACAAAATGGAGCTAAGGAGTTTTGTTTGAAAGGCGACGATATTTTAAAATTACAGAAAAAAATTAATGGCATTTAGGTTTTAATTTCAGTGCAAAGCAATTAAAATTGAATAAACACGAGTATCTATTGAAACTAAATCACATTTGTTCATAATGCATTATCTGTAAAACCAACTCTTTGATCCAGGTTATTCGTCACAAATTTCGATGCGACTTCACTCCTCGAGCGTGATTGAGTCGAAACAAGCCCATTTCAAATCTATTCAGGATGAAATCGGCTAATGCTACATTTCCACCTGACGCTAATCTGAGATTTAATAAGATTTACCTCAAATCTCCTTCAAATCTCGGAGATTTACCATACAAATTTATTTCGTAAATCTTGAATATTAGAAATTAATCTTGTTAAATCTTCCTAGGACAAATAGTTTTACAAATCGAACTAACCTTTTCTTAAATGGTGCTGAACGATTCATTCGAGACTCGCATTCAATGCTTCATTGTTTCACACGAATCAAACATTCTGTCTCATTCGCACTTCATAAGAAAAATTGAAACGCCATTTGCATTTTTGAAGATGCTGTCAAATTTAATCTTTTTTAAATCTTTTTGTGCGGTGGAAACACCAAAAAGATTTATTAAATCTAATCTGAGATAAACCTTTGGTGGAAACATAGCGTAAGCTGATAGTCGTTTTGACGATAGCTATCTCTCTCATAACTATAAATATATATATTATAATAATATAATATAGAGTAGTGGTCAAAGCGACAGTCATTTATTTTCGCGATCGCTTTGGTCTTACGCAATACAGACCCAGGTTTACAAAGAGTCGAGGCGAGCTTCAATCTCACTTCAATACCCTATGTTAACGTAGTTAAAAATGCATGGTTGCTTTGTTTAGATGCGGTAATTTGCAATTTGGAATTTCCCCCGGACGTCCGAATCAAAGAACAAACAAACTTTACAGCACTGTTCACTAAGTTTGCATTTACATTGATCTATTTTTTCAAATACAATCTTTTTATTGTTGTAATAAATTGCTCTCCCTTATTTTTAATTCGGTCATATTCCCTCCACACGAAAAATCGTACAAAAACCGTACTGTTATGTACCGACAAACTCTTTTAAAAACGGGAATTGTGAATGAAATAGTTTTAATATCATGACTGTCATCCGACAAAAACTTCCCAAAATCTTATTTAACTATTTATCACTTTTCAAATCCATGACTTCTATCAAAAACAAAGAACATGGTAAAAACCTTTTTTTAACGTTTAGAAATGTTGAGAGTTATACATATTAACATCATTACACTGCATTTGCGAACACTTTTTCTGATTTTCATCATCGTCAAAACTGTCAAGAAATATTATCGTTTACATTGTATCTATCTCCGTCTTTATTAAAGCAATTTACAATGCATGTGAGTTTTGATATTTTGCACATATACATTTACGCTCAAAATATTTGCAATTAAGGTTTTATGAAGATCAGACATTTATCATTTGCATTTTGTAGTTCATCCAATGTCAAGTGCGGTCCTAGCTTTATTTTCATCTACCTAATCAGGTTAACAGAACAGACCTAAATTCCCATCAAATAGTCCAAAACGATTGGAAAGTGTAAGTGTTTATGTTGACAGTTTATTTTCCATTCCATACTTAGGTCTGTTCATATAAGGTGCTCTAAACGAACACATCAGGCATGTTCAGAAAATGAGATCTCGGAGACCTCAGCAACCTCTCCCCAACAAGATTTTTCAAGCAAGACGACACAAACGAACATGTTCATCTTCATAAGTGCCTCCATAAATGGTCGTTTTTGTGAAAGGCGCATCCAGTGAGAAACGGAGACGTTATGTGTGAAAGAAAGAGAACGAAGATTTCACCTAAAATCCACCGAAGCACCACTTTCAACAATAAATCTTTGGCATGAGCGCCGGGCATGATGAATTTTTTACTGTGCAAGTGACAGGTGTATGTATTGCGTGAGATAGGGAAGGATATTCTGGAACTGAAACACGAATATACTTTTGATGGATTCATTTTTTGTCATTGTGGTTTGTCCAACTCCACTTTTCTTCAAGTCTGCAGATGCAGAAGCATGCAAATTCGCCACCAATCTATGTAAATCAACCATCATCCTCGTGAAAATAAAACGATGTGGGTTAGTGTGAAAACAGTGCTATATATCCATCTCTTTTCATCTTTTGTTTACTTATTTTTCATGTACGGCCTGTCTCTTTTCCTTACACTGCTGACAAATCGGTGACATGAACCCTGTTCCTTGGTTAGTCCCAAACAGTTTCAAACAGTTTCAGACCGCCAGATTTACTATTTTTTATTTACCATACAAATTTATTTCGTAAATTTTGAAGATTAGAAATTAATCTTGTTAAATCTTCCTAGGACAAATAGTTTTACAAATCGAACTAACCTTTTCTTAAATGGTGCTGAACGATTCATTCGAGACTTTCATTCAGTTCTTCATTGTTTTACACGAATCAAACATTCTGTCTCATTCGCACTTCATAAGGAATATTGAAACGCCATTTGCATTTTTGAAGGTGCTGTCAAATTTAATCTTTTTTAAATCTTTTTGTGCGGTGGAAACACCAAAAAGATTTATTTAATCTAATCTGAGATAAACCTTTGGTGGAAACATAGCATTATACGCAATACAGGCCCAGATTTACAAAGAGTCAAGGCGAGCTTCAATCTCACTCCACTACCCTTTGTTTACGTAGTTAAAAATGCATGGTTGCTTTGTTTAAATGCGGTAATTTGCAATTTGGAATTTCCCCCGGACGTCAGAATCATAGAACAAACAAACTTTACAGCTGTTCACTAAGTTGGCATTTACATTGATCTATTTTTCCAAATACAATCTTTTTATTGTTGTAATAAATTGCTCTCCCTCATTTTGAATTCGGTCATATTCCCTCCACATGAAAAATCGTACAAAAACCGTACTGTTATGTACCGACAAACTCTTTTAAAAACGGGAATTGTGAATGAAATAGTTTTAATATCATGACTGTCATCCGACAAAAACTTCCCAAAATCTTATTTAACTATTTATCACTTTTCAAATCCATGACTTCTATCAAAAACAAAGAACATGGTAAAAACCTTTTTTTAACGTTTAGAAATGTTGAGAGTTATACATATTAACATCATTACACTGCATTTGCGAACACTTTTTCTGATTTTCATCATCGTCAAAACTGTCAAGAAATATTATCGTTTACATTGTATCTATCTCCGTCTTTATTAAAGCAATTTACAATGCATGTGAGTTTTGATATTTTGCACATATACATTACGCTCAAAATATTTGCAATTAAGGTTTTATGAAGATCAGACATTTATCATTTGCATTTTGTAGTTCATCCAATGTCAAGTGCGGTCCTAGCTTTATTTTCATCTACCTAATCAGGTTAACAGAACAGACCTAAATTCCCATCAAATAGTCCAAAACGATTGGAAAGTGTAAGTGTTTATGTTGACAGTTTATTTTCCATTCCATACTTAGGTCTGTTCATATAAGGTGCTCTAAACGAACACATCAGGCATGTTCAGAAAATGAGATCTCGGAGACCTCAGCAACCTCTCCCCAACAAGATTTTTCAAGCAAGACGACACAAACGAACATGTTCATCTTCATAAGTGCCTCCATAAATGGTTGTTTTTGTGAAAGGCGCATCCAGTGAGAAACGGAGACGTTATGTGTGAAAGAAAGAGAACGAAGATTTCACCTAAAATCCACCGAAGCACCACTTTCAACAATAAATCTTTGGCATGAGCGCCGGGCATGATGAATTTTTTACTGTGCAAGTGACAGGTGTATGTATTGCGTGAGATAGGGAAGGATATTCTGGAACTGAAACACGAATATACTTTTGATGGATTCATTTTTTGTCATTGTGGTTTGTCCAACTCCACTTTTCTTCAAGTCTGCAGATGCAGAAGCATGCAAATTCGCCACCAATCTATGTAAATCAACCATCATCCTCGTGAAAATAAAACGATGTGGGTTAGTGTGAAAACAGTGCTATATATCCATCTCTTTTCATCTTTTGTTTACTTATTTTTCATGTACGGCCTGTCTCTTTTCCTTACACTGCTGACAAATCGGTGACATGAACCCTGTTCCTTGGTTAGTCCCAAACAGTTTCAAACAGTTTCAGACCGCCAGATTTACTATTTTTTATTTACCATACAAATTTATTTCGTAAATTTTGAAGATTAGAAATTAATCTTGTTAAATCTTCCTAGGACAAATAGTTTTACAAATCGAACTAACCTTTTCTTAAATGGTGCTGAACGATTCATTCGAGACTTTCATTCAGTTCTTCATTGTTTTACACGAATCAAACATTCTGTCTCATTCGCACTTCATAAGGAATATTGAAACGCCATTTGCATTTTTGAAGGTGCTGTCAAATTTAATCTTTTTTAAATCTTTTTGTGCGGTGGAAACACCAAAAAGATTTATTTAATCTAATCTGAGATAAACCTTTGGTGGAAACATAGCATTATACGCAATACAGGCCCAGATTTACAAAGAGTCAAGGCGAGCTTCAATCTCACTCCACTACCCTTTGTTTACGTAGTTAAAAATGCATGGTTGCTTTGTTTAAATGCGGTAATTTGCAATTTGGAATTTCCCCCGGACGTCAGAATCATAGAACAAACAAACTTTACAGCTGTTCACTAAGTTGGCATTTACATTGATCTATTTTTCCAAATACAATCTTTTTATTGTTGTAATAAATTGCTCTCCCTCATTTTGAATTCGGTCATATTCCCTCCACATGAAAAATCGTACAAAAACCGTACTGTTATGTACCGACAAACTCTTTTAAAAACGGGAATTGTGAATGAAATAGTTTTAATATCATGACTGTCATCCGACAAAAACTTCCCAAATTCTTATTTAACTATTTATCTTTCAAATCCATGACTTCTATCAAAAACAAAGAACACTTTTCTTCAAGTCTGCAGATGCAGAAGCATGCAAATTCGCCACCAAACTATGTAAATCAACCATCATCCTCGTGAAAATAAAACGATGTGGGTTAGTGTGAAAACAGTGCTATATATCCATCTCTCTTCATCTTTTGTTTACTTATTTTTCATGTACGGCCTGTCTCTTTTCCTTACACTGCTGACAAATCGGTGACATGAACCCTGTTCCTTGGTTAGTCCCACACAGTTTCAAACAGTTTCAGACCGCCAGATTTATTATTTTTTATTTACCATACAAATTTATTTCGTAAATTTTGAAGATTAGAAATTAATCTTGTTAAACCTTCCTAGGACAAATAGTTTTACAAATCGAACTAACCTTTTCTTAAATGGTGCTGAACGATTCATTCGAGACTCGCATTCAGTTCTTCATTGTTTTACACGAATCAAACATTCTGTCTCATTCGCACTTCATAAGGAACATTGAAACGCCATTTGCATTTTTGAAGGTGCTGTCAAATTTAATCTTTTTTAAATCTTTTTGTGCGATTCCGATTGTGTCGCTTGCTGAGTGCAGACGTGTTTAGCCTACCTAGTGAAACAAAAACAAAGTACAGTCGCTTCAAAAATCTATACATCTATACATATAAATAAAATTGGAGTGTCTGTCGTTAATATTGAAATAATTTCAAGTTTTTGAACTTAGGTGGTTGTTTAATTGCTAAGAAACATAACTGCATCATTTAAAATTTTTTTGTCTGTCTGTCTGTTTGTCCGCGGTAACCTTCAAAACGGCAGAACAGGTTATGGCGGGACTTTTCATACATGTAGTGGACAACTCAGGGAGTAATCTAGGCTACTTTTAACTGCAAATATGTTAACGGTTTCTTTGAAATACTAGAAAAACAATCATATTAAGGGAAAATTGTGTCGAAACAAAAAATTAATATAGGAAATGATTATAAACAAGTAGGAATAATCGATTTTTAAAGTGTCAGACAATAAAATTAGAATAATAAATTATATAGTCTTAGAGGTGGTGAAAGCTTTTCCCGAAATGTTGTCGACGTACTGTTTGGATCTGTGCAAACTACATGCCACCAACAAGGCATCGATGCCACGGCTTCTTTGACCACCACAATGTATTTTCAAGAATTGCTTGACCTATTTGGATGATTCTTTTCAGGAAATCTTTGGTATTGGAAGGGATTTTGTCAAGTTTGGGTAAATTCGGTCTTGCGTTTTACCAAAAAGGTGCAGAAGCACACTTTGGGTACCTGTTTTATACAAAAAAATGAATTGAGTTTGAAAATAAATCAATCAAAT
Organism: Dasysyrphus tricinctus; assembly: GCA_963921185.1. Lineage (NCBI taxonomy): Eukaryota > Metazoa > Arthropoda > Insecta > Diptera > Syrphidae > Dasysyrphus > Dasysyrphus tricinctus. The sequence continues at coordinate 75,536,653 of OY992530.1, read as the reverse complement.
CATGAAATTTGGTTCTGATAAAATAAAAAAAAAATACAGTCGAGTCTCGATTATCCGGGATTCGATTAATCGAGGACACATTATTAAAATTTTGTTTTTTTTTCATTTGTTATCGAAATTTTTGTCTACCCGGGCGGAGCCAGGGCGGGCCAGCTAGTTAAGAATAAAAATCAAAAAAATATTAATATTCCCAAAAAAGGGAAAAAACTAAAAGTGCAGTGTAGCCTTAAAAGTAGTAATTCTTTAACCAAAAAGAAGCTAATGGCAAACGCCCATAAAAACTATAACGAAAACGGGTGGAAAATGAAACCGCCCGATAATCCGTTAGGTGTTGTAAGTGCCGGGGGAACAATTCCCTAAATAAATAGTGAAGGAAAAGTGGAGGTGGCTCCGTTCACACTTCTTAAGAATGGAGACATTGATAACATATATATGGAAGTAGAGCGAAACTACCCCAAAGATATTGAAGGGGGTACAGCCAACGACGCCCCAATACCGGACCGAGACGAGGCAACAAAAATGCCGCCATTAACACAGACACAACCAATACAACCACAACCGATACAGACGACAGCAGCTGCTACACCGAGTACCAGCAAAGAAAAAATGATGCCAAATTGCTCAGACTTAAACCTGCGAAGACTTTTAGCAAATGATGTGAATTTGCTCAACAAAATTAAAAACAGGAAAAGATTTTCACCGTTGGATCGTGAGGACCCAAAAAGGAGAACTACTCAACAAGCGAATAAAAACAACAACAACCTAATCAACAACAACCTAATCAACCGAAGTAAATAATAAATAAATAAATTGGGTGGCGCAACAGCTCGTGGAGAACCAGGGCCTAGTGACTGTGTGCGTGTTGTTGGCAGGAATGGAGGGGGACCTACAGTTTTTTGCCGAGTCCGAACGGCTAAATGAGAAGCACTTTTTCATGACAAGTATACTCTTGGAGGATTTGTCAGTTCCTCGCAAGAGGCAGTACCTCGAATAAAACATTTCTGTTTTAGGTGGCACGGCTGGGAATCGAACCCAAACCTTCGGCATGACAGTCCTACGCACTAACCATCACGCCACGAGGTACTACAATCAACCGAAGTAACAGGTATGAGATTTACAACTCAATTGAAGAAACATCACCAGCGGTAGCTGATATTAGTATTAATCATAAGAATATTGTAGAAACTAACGTAAATGAAGCTGATAGGGTGCCCGACTGGTGCCCTCCAATTTTCATTAAAGGGGTACAGTCGAGTACCCTCTTAACTTTCATGAGGGAAAATTTCCCCGATAAATTAAAACTAGTAAGATTCCAGAACAGAGGATTTGGGAGGAATAAATTAATGGTAGCAGACCTAGAACTACATAATCTTTTTATGAACAATTTTAAATTAGCTCAGGTTGAAGCATTCTCCTTCAAACCAAAGGTTCTGAAGAAGGAGGCTATCCTATTGAAAGGTCTTTCAGGGGGGCTTAATTGTGATGAGGTGAGGGGGGACATCCTTGGGATAGATCCCTCTATACAAGTAGAGGAAGTGAAGGAGTTTACGACAGGTTGGTCACGGAAAAGTAAACTGAGTTTGGATACATACACTGTTATTCTGAAGGATAAGGAAAGCCTGAGTAAGCTACGGGGTATTAAATACTTACTCCACCATAAAATTAGGTGGGAAAAATTTGAGAGAAGGGGACCTCTCCAGTGTTACAGGTGCCAACGTTTCGGCCACTCGAGCACTTATTGTGCATACGCAGTAAGATGCGTGAAGTGCTGCGAGGTCCATGAGGAAGGTAAATGCAGAATTACAGAAGACATGGGTAAAGAAAATTTGAATTGCGTAAATTGCGGTGGGGTCGGCCATCCAGCCAGCTTCTCGGGCTGCCCAAAAAGGGCAAGTTATTTCAATAAAAAAAGTATTCGAAGCCACACTGAAATTCAAGTGTCATCCAAAATTTCTTTTGCGGAAATCACTCGGGGTGATAGTACGAAAAACAGCACGCAAAATGCGCAAATCAATAAAAACCTGAACAGAAATGAATTCTCTGAATTCTTAAATGAATCCATTAACCTCTTCGGGATACCAATCACCGAATTGCTGACCAAAGTCAAAAATTTCTGGCCAACGTATACTAAATTAAAGAAAGAAGACAAGCCCTTAGCTTACTTGGGCTTCATAGCCTCCTTATCTCCAAAATATGAACATGAACATCATCTCTTCAAACATCAACTCTCTTATAGGACATGACAAAGTGGTTGAACTTAGTTCTTTTCTTCTCGACCTTCAACCACACTTTCTTTTATTACAAGAAACTTCACAAACAGTCACTTTCTCGACTATAGTATCCTAGCAATAGACGCACCTACTTACCCTAGGTCATCGTCATTCATTGACTTCTTCATTATATCATCGAACCATACCAACCCCCCCCAATCTTCCAGATAACTTTGCATGCGTTACACTAGACCTCATATCAGACAATCATCCAGTGTTTCTAACAATGAACTTTTCAGAACTCACATTCTTAACAGCGACACTCATTCTTACTAAATCTTTCAAAAATACAAACTGGAGCGAGCTCAACGCAGAGCTATCAACAACCATACTTAGTATAAACATTCCAGCAGACACAAATTTATCAAACAGTGAAATAGACCAATATATTTCCTCTTTAAACACCACCATAAACGACTGTGTTAACTCACATACATCACAAACCAATACAAGACAATACGCCGTTCAAATCTCAACACACACTCTTAATCTCTTCAAGACCAGAAAAGTATGGAAGTCTCGCCCAAAACGCATATTTCACAGAGCAGGTAACAAAAAAAATCAAGATTATTTAGCCTTGTCTTCAAGAATTGCATGTCTCAGCACAATTATAAGAGACGCAGTCCGGTTAGATTTGAACGAAAATTTCAAAAACAGATTAGCTAAACTTAAACCTTCTAGTAACGTTTTCAAAGAAATAAATTGCCTTACGGGTAGAAGAAATAATAAACAGATCAGATCCTTTGAACCAATTATACACCAAGGTATCCCATATCACACCGACGAAGAAAAACTTACAACCTTAGCTGACTTCTACTCAACAGTTTATTCTCCAAAATCATCCATAAACAATCTATCAACGTTAAATGTCAATACAATAAACAGCTCTTTCTTCGCGTGGCACTCAAACAATACAATTTGTCAATTTTCGGCCATACACCCTGCCTCCAGGGCTTTCAGAGATGAATTTACATCTACAGCTTCAATCACAAACGTGATACAAACCTTAAACAGCAAAAAATCAGCCGGGCCTGATGACATCTCAAACTTTATAATCAACAAAATTACCCCGTCACTAGCACCTGTCCTTACAATTATATTAAATAATTGTATCAATAATAGCTACTTCCCCACAACGCGGAAAACGGCTTAATTGATACTTTTGAAAAAACATAAGTCCGCTACTAACATAGAAGACCTAAGGCCAATATCCTTCCTTTCAAACCTAGGAAAAATCCTAGAAAAAACCCTACTGGAAAAAATCACAGACTTTGTGGAAGATAATAATATCATTCCATACTCACACTTTGGATTCAGAAAGGGTCACTCCACTGAACACGCTTTAATGTTCATTGAAGATACGATTCTAAAAAAATTAAGAAATAGAGAATGCACGGTTTCATGTTCACTGGACCTCAAAAAGGCCTTTGATTCAGTGTGGCATAAAGGCCTTATCGCGAAACTTATTCTACTTAACTTCCCTCATAGTTTCATCAACATGATCAAAAGCTTTTAACAGATCGAAAACTTAAAGTTCTTCTAAATAATTCAACATCACGAGAAATTAACGTAGAAGCCGGAGTTCCCCAAGGCTTGATTATGGGCCCGTTTCTTTTTAATGCCTATCTTCATGATTTTCCCACAACCATTGCAGACAATTCGCTCTCCATACACTACGCAGATGACACTATGATTTTGGCTAATCATGAGAGACCTTTCGAAGCCTTAGCAAAGCTAAACGCTCATTTACAACTAGCACTTAGTTACTTTAAAGACTGGGCAATAGAATTGAACTACAATAAGTGCGAAATCATGTGTTTTCGAAATGCCTCACCGAAAGGTCATCACTTAGCAGTAAGAGAGAGCAAACAATTAACATTTTCAATCGAAGGGACACCGATCCCATTAAAAAAAGACATTAAATATCTAGGGGTAATGCTCAATGAAAAACTAAAAGCAAATAAGCATGCCAGACAAGCTCTACGAAAGGGCAAAGCTGCAGCGGCATTACTTAAAAGCCTTTTAAGCTCCGCCGATTTTCATATGAAAACTAAACTCTTGATGTACAAAACCTTAATTAGACCAGTGATGGCATATGGCTTTCTGTCTTGGTTTCATATATCCCCGACTGTAGCTGAAGAGCTTCAAAGATTTGAAAGAGTAATAATTAGAAAGCGCACCTCAAAATACAGACGCCCTTCTGGAAAATGGCATTATAACGCAACATTGTATATCAACTCAAAAAAAACACCACTTCTCACGTACTTACTAAATCTTGCGACGAATAGACTGCCGAGGCTTGAATTTCACGACGAACCTCTTATGAAAAATATTTATTACGAGAATAAAAATTTTTCAATACAAGAAAGATACTATCTTTCCCCAGTTAGCATTATTAATCATGTTTCCAGGGACCTTTTTATCCTCAATAATGATGAACCCTCTCACCTCCCACGCTTTTATGCCAAGGCTGATACGGGAAACCTGAGAGGATAGACTTTCTTCATCCTCCGTTTTGATTAGAGAATATACTTAAATCTCAACCACAATGCACAAAAAATATTAAGATGTAAATTAAAAAAAAAAGTAAATACAAAAACAAAAAAAAAATATATAAAAAAATGTATAAAACTTTTTAAAAAAAATATATATATCTCTAAAACCACCTAATGAAATTCTATAAGAAGAAAATACAAAAAAAAAAAACAAAAAATAAATATTATTAAGTCATATTTGCATAAAACAATATTGAATTTTAAAATATTGGCTCACACACTATAAATGTCTAATAAAGAAAAAAAAAAAAATTATATGTAATTAATTAAAAACCTGACTGTAATCCAAGATTCAAAAGTTGAAAAAATAATTTCATTAAAAACTGATTCGTAGTCTAAGTTCCAAAACTTTAAAAAAATTAATTTTAAAAACATTCTGGCAGCACTTTTGCGAAGAGGGTACAGCTGTCTCATGAAGATAGCTACCCTCTCTCTTGTTACCTGTTTTTTAGTTTTAAGTTCTCAACCATCAATGTAATTGCCTTGTGTCTTATTTAACTATTTATCACTTTTCAAATCCATGACTTCTATCAAAAACAAAGAACACTTTTCTTCAAGTCTGCAGATGCAGAAGCATGCAAATTCGCCACCAATCTATGTAAATTGTTATATACTCAAGAAAACAGGTCTTTATTTTACAAGCTAACAATTTAATTTAATTTTCATATTCATATTCTCAAATACATTTTTTATCAAAAGCTACTTGATTGATTTGAATATAAAAGATATAAGTATTTGTTGACAAGTGTTTTTCTATGTTGCTAACACCTCCCCCTTTTATTTAAAATATGTTGAAATCTCTAAACCAAGCAGGAGGACGAACGGCTCTTGCACTTCGTCTAACTTCGTTTTCTGGAATTCTAGGAACTGTATCATTACTAGATTCAAGAATTGGGCTGGAACTTGAAGTTGGTAAATTTTGGGGTTGAATAGAATCTTCTACTATTTCGACAGGCTCAACAGCTAATGGCGATGTTTCTAGTTCTTCAACAGAAGGTTGATTTGCATCATTTGTTATAGATGGTAACATATCGAATTCATAAAGAATATCATTTAAGTTGTTTGAAAACTTCTTTTTAATGGTATTGGTATTATCTAGAGCATAGCGAGTTCTTAACTGATTTCCGTGTGAACGGATAAGTCTGGAACGATTTGAAAATTGTGTTAATACATTATAATTAACATTACCTATGCGTTCGATAACGGTGCCAGGAATCCAATAGCTCTTATTTCTTTTGTAGAACTTAGCATATACAAGATCGCCCGGACTATACTCTCGTTTCTTACAGCCATGTTTTGTATTAAAACGTTGATTTTGTTTGTTTGATTCGGTTGATAAATAATCTTGATGTTTATACGTCATCAGGTCCAAAGTAGTTTTTATCTTTCTACCAAGAAAGAGTTCTGCCGGTGATTTGCTGTTTATAACTTTGTTTGGTGTTGATCTATATGTTTGCAGAAATGTTTCGAGGTTCTCTTGACTCGTCCCCTCGTGATGAAGCTTCTTCAAGGCTCTTTTGAACGTATCAACAAAACGTTCAGCTTGACCATTTGATTGTGGATGATATGGGGCTGTACGAGTATGTTGTATACCTCTTGATTGTAGAAACTGTTGGAATTCTGCGCTTGTAAACTGTGTTCCATTGTCAGATACAATTTGTTTGCAATCTCCAAATTGGGAAAACATTTTACTGAGCTTTCGTATGATTGTTGATGATGAAATGCTTTGAACTTGGAAAATTTCAGGCCATTTTGAGAATGCGTCTACTATGATAAAATAGTATTTGTCATCGCATGGACCTGCTATGTCTATGTGAAGTCGTTCCATTGGTGCTAGGGGTCTTGGCCATGATGATAAAGTTGTCTTGATTGGCGATTTTGCAGCAGTTGCACAACTTTGACACTGTCGGACATATCCTGTAATGTCATCATCAATGTTGGGCCAATACACGTAACTTCTCGCGATTGCCTTCATCCTTTCGATTCCTGGATGGCCACGATGAAGCTGCTTCAAAACACGTTTATGGAAACATGATGGAATGATGATTCTGTCATTGAAAAGTAGACATTCGTCCACCACTGAAAGTGCATCTCTTCGATCGAAAAATTGTTTACATTCTGCAGGAATTGATGTCTTGTCTGGCCATTTGAATCTCATGAAGTTGATGACCGTCTGGAGAATTTTACTTTTGGAAGTTGCTTGTTGAATCATTTTATACGTCAGTGGTAAAATTCGTAGTTGTTGATTCAAATTCTGTGAAATTTCGTTTTCTAAAACTGTACATGCGACCACATATTCTTCTTCAGGCTTTGATTGGGATTCAATAAGACGAGATAGGACATCTACACAGCCAAATTCTTTTGTCGATATGTATTGAATCTCAAAATCGTACATCATCAGTGTTAGAGCCCACCTTTGGAGTCTATTTGCGGTATAAACTGGTATACCTTTCTGCCTTCCAAAAATTGCCAAAAGAGGTTTATGATCAGTCTGCAAATGAAATCTGCGTCCATAAATCATTCTATGGAATTTGGTCACTGCAAATATAAGACCCAAGGCCTCTTTTTCGATCTGACTGTACTTCTTTTCAGATGGAGTCAAGGCTCTTACTGCGTGCATTACTACTTTTTCCGTTCCATCTGGGAAAATGTGCGCAATAAATGCCCCTATGCCTTCACCTGAAGCATCAGCTGCGACTTTAATTGGTAATTCTGGGTTGTAATGAGTAAGAAGTAAGTCTGATGAAAGTATTTTCTTGAATTTGTCAAATGATTCTTGACATGAATTTGACCATTTGAATTCTACTTCGGCTTGCAAAAGTTTATCTAGAGGTGAACGGATTTGACGCATTTCCTTGACAAATTTACCGTAGTAGTTGACAGCGCCAAGGAATGATCGAAGTTGCGTTAAGTTCTGCGGTGCTGGCATATTCTGAATTTTGTTTATTTTAGCTTGATCTGGTCGTAATCCGTTCTTGTCGATTATGTGTCCAAGATACTTTATTTGTGATGCAAAAAATGAACATTTTTGAATTTTTACTCGAAATCCATAGTCAAAAAGGCGCTTCAGTACCTCGTGAAGACTTTGCAGATGTTCTTCTCAGCAGGAGCCACTTATGATTATATCATCCAAGTAAGCTGCAACACCTTTCAACCCTGCCAGTAAAGTATCAATAAGCTGTTGGAATGCTCCTGGTGCAGACTTCACTCCGGGTGCTAAGCGATTGACATTGTACAACCCTTTGTGAGTGTTTATAGTCAGAAATTTTCGTGACTCTGTTGAAACTGGTATCTGGAAATAAGCGTCTGTTAAATCGATATGACTGAAAATATTCTTGTTGCTGAGTGTTGCAAATATATCGTCCGGAACTGGTAGTGGATACTGATGGGGTTCTAGAGCATTGTTGAGGCCTGAAGAATAATCTCCGCAAATTCTGATGCTACCGTTTTGTTTTTTGACTGCTACAATTGGTGCTGCCCATTCGGAAAAGTCTACTGGCGTTATGATGTCAAGATCTTCAAGACGTTTCAGTTCTTTTTCAATCAATGGTATGACAGAATATGCCACAGGTCTCTTTGCTCTGAAAACAGGAATTACTCCTGGCTTGAGATGAAGCTGAACGTCGACTTTAACGCATGCTGGTTCATCACTGAATAAACCCCTGTACTCTTGACGAATACTTGCAATGGCTGCGTCACGATTGTGTGGAGTGTGACTGATCTGGCAGCATACATTGCTAAGAGGTTTATCCCAAAGGTTGAAACTGTGACATAAGTCAATCCCGAATAAATTCAGGTCGATGTCTGTTACGTAAAATTTTCCTTGACTTACCTCTCCAGAACGAAGACGAATGCTACAGGTGAAATTAGCAATTAATTTGATGTTGTGACGGGTTGCACTTTTTGCTTTTTCACTTAGACTTGACCCTGGATTGCCTAATTTATTCCACACTGATTGACTAATGATGCTGATGTCGGATGCTGTGTCTATTTGGAGTTTAATAGGTGTATCCTTAATGTGTTTAGCATTAGGTACATCATTGATTTGAACTGTGATGAATTTTCGCTTGCTTGAATGTTCAATACAATTCACAGCAGTTTGAATTGCATTGCTCTGAAAAGATCGTTTCCTGAAAAACTGTTTTTTATTACCTTTAAAATTCGACTTCTTTTGCTGAACACCTTCTTGATTTGATGATGAATTCGATTTGTTGAAGCAGGAGCAATAACCCTCTTTGTGTCCTATCTTTTTGCACTGAGTACATTTATGCTGTGAATACGTACAATCCCGAGAGAAATGCATAGCTCCACACTACCAACAAGGTGTTTTTGGTGTCTTGGTTGTATCAGATCTTTGTTGGAACGATCCGCTGCGCTCGTGTTGATTGAATTTTTGACTTGATGATACTGCATTGACAACTGAAGATGGTTGAGTTGTTTGTTCAATCATTGCTGTATCCTTTTTGAGATTGATGTATCGATGAGCTTCAGAAATTAATTTGTCGAGTGTAATGGTTTTAGCTTTTTCTTCATCTTCCAGCGATGCTAATAGTCTTGTTCGAATTTCCGAATCTTCTGCGGCTTGGAGTCCAGTTACAAATAAGAGACATTTGAATTGATCGACGGAAAGGTCGCCCAACTTGAATTCTTCGCAATTTTTGTTTACCAATGATGCGTAGGTAACCAAATCGTCTGTCTTCCGTTTGAATGTTTGAAGACAGCTGAAACGAACATTGAATAGGGTACCTTTACGACCAAACATACCTTTGAGTTTTAGTATTGTCTCTTCAAAACTTATATCCTTAACTTTCTTCGGTAAAATGAGATTGGCATATTTCTCATGAGCAATTGAGTTTATTTTTCTCATGAGAAGACGAACCTTTGCTGAATCATCAAGAGACGCCCCATCGACAATGAATACGTCTTCGAAACGGTTGTACCAAGATTCAAAAGTCAATCCATTTGCAGGATCATAGACAAATTCTTGAATGTTGTTTGCCAATGAGTCCATTGTGAATTCTTGACCTCGGCGTTCGTCTTTTTCCTTTACAATTGATTGTAAAAGTTTGCTCTGCAATTCGAGAAGTTCTAGAATCTTCGGATCAGTCGCCATTGCTGTAAGATGAATATTGGTTAAAATGAAGTAATTAATAGAGTTCTTTAGTAATCTTCGTCGCCAAATTGTTATATACTCAAGAAAACAGGTCTTTATTTTACAAGCTAACAATTTAATTTAATTTTCATATTCATATTCTCAAATACATTTTTTATCAAAAGCTACTTGATTGATTTGAATATAAAAGATATAAGTATTTGTTGACAAGTGTTTTTCTATGTTGCTAACATAAATCAACCATCATCCTCGTGAAAATAAAACGATGTGGGTTAGTGTGAAAACAGTGCTATATATCCATCTCTTTTTATCTTTTGTTCACTTATTTTTCATGTACGTTAAAACAGAGTTAATCTGCTTTAAAAATCCTTCACCTAATAGGGAGTGGAGGTATAACCAAAATCGGAATATGATGGATTATAGGTACATGTATGGTGATATCAAATACCAAAGTCTGACAGGTTTGGGGGGGGGGGGGGGGGGTTAAAAAGTGCTAGATCCTCTGTTTTATTTTCAGGGTTATACTTACTTACTTACTTACTTAAGGTGGCGCTACAGTCCGGGGTGGACCAGGGCCTCAACCAACAAGCTTCTTCCAGCCGGCTCGGTTTCTAGCTAGCTGTCTCCAGTTACGCACGCCAAGTTGGTTGAGGTCCTCTTCCACTTGTGTGTGCCACCTTTTACGCTGTCCACCTCCACTGCGTTGTCCCACGGGGTTGGATTCAAAGACTTTCCGGGCTGGAGCATTGGTGTCCATTCGCTCTAGGTGACCCAGCCATCTTAGTCGTTGGCTTTTCACTTTTGTGGCTAGGTCGGTGTCGCTGTACAGCCCATACAGTTCGTGATTGTATATTCTTCTCCATTCCCCATCTATGCAGACGGGACCAAAGATCACCCGGAGAATTTTCCTCTCAAAACAGCCTAACGCGTTCTCATCCACCGTTAGCAGTGTCCATGCCTCTGCACCATAAATCAGGACTGGGATGATAAGCGTCTTATACAGGGACAGTTTAGTTGCTCGAGAGAGGGCTTTGCTTCTCAATTGCCTTCTTAGCCCGAAGAAACAGCGATTGGCAAGAGTTATTCTTCGTTTGATCTCAGCACTGGTGTCGTTCGCTGAGTTTATAGCGGATCCTAGGTAGACAAAGTCTCTGACCACCTCGAAATTATAGCTGTCTATAGTGACGTTCTGTCCTAGACGTCGGTGTTGGGTGTCCTTTCTCGTTGACAGCATATATTTTGTTTTGCTTTCATTCGACGTTAAACCCATCTTCCTGGCTTCCTTCTCAATACTCACAAAAGCACCACTGACATCACGCTTTGTTCGTCCGACTATATCAATGTCGTCAGCGTATGCGAGTAATTGGACGGACTTTTGAAAGATTGTGCCTCTAGTGTTGACGTGAGAGTTTTGCACTATTCTTTCAAGAACGATGTTGAAGAAGTCGGATGACAGCGCGTCGCCTTGCCTAAAACCTTTTTTTTTGACATCAAAGGTGTCGGTGAGGTCTTTGCCGACCTTGATGGAGCAGCGTGCATTCTCCATCGTCATCCTGCACAAACGGACGAGTTTGGCAGGGATGCCAAAACTAGACATTGCTCTATATAGCTCGTCTCTATAGATGCTGTCATACGCGGCCTTGAAATCGATGAAAAGGTGGTGGGTATCGATTTGAAACTCCTGGGTTTTCTCCAAGATCTGCCGTAGTGCGAATATTTGGTCGATGGTGGACTTCCCTGGCCTAAAGCCACACTGATATGGACCTATCAGATTGTTGACGAATGGCTTCAGGCGTTCACAAAGTACGGCAGAGAAGATCTTGTAGGCGATATTAAGAAGACTGATGCCTCTGTAGTTGGTGCAGTCCAGAGGATCGCCTTTCTTGAGGATCGGGCAAACAATGCTGAGGTTCCATTCATCGGGCATGCTTTCCTCCGACCATATTTTACAGATGAGCTGGTGCATACTCCTAACCAATTCATCGCCAGCCGCAAGGCCATCAGCTCCAGCAGCTTTATTGGACTTAAGTTTAGATATGGCTATCCTCACTACGTCAAGATCGGGTGGACGAAATTGTTGGCCTACGTCGTCCAGGTTGAATGGTGCAATTTGCATGGTAGCGGAATTCGGTTCGTCATCGCCGTTATATAATTTGCAGAAATGATTTTTCCATATCCTCAGCACCGACTGCGATTCCACCACGATGTTCCCCTGATCGTCCTTGCAGGCTTCGGTTCGGGCCTTGTAACCTTGGGAGGTTCTTTTTACTTTTTGGTAAAACTTCCGAACTTCATTCCTGCAGTGGCATCCCTCTAATTCCTCGATCGCTCGCTTCTCATGCTCTTTCTTTTTCCTTCTAAGAAGCTTGTGTTCCTCTCTCCTCTTCTGCTCGTAGAGATCGCGAGCAGCTCTGGTCCTTCTATGCAGCGCCGCTTTGTGTGCCTGTTGTTTGGCTGCATGTACTTGCCGACATTCTTCGTCGAACCAGGGGTTTCGCTGTGGTGGTCGTGCGAAGCCCAGCACGTCAGAGGCGGCGTCTCTGATGGCTTCCTGGCAGTTTTTCCACTGGTTCTCGATGTTTGCAGTTGGCGGCAAAGGACTAGTTAAGAGGGCGCGAGAGACTCGATCGGAAAAAGACCTGGCGATTTCTTGCGGCTGTAGCCGTCCGACGTCGAACTTCCTCACAGTATTTCCCTGTTTTGGCTTTGGTCTGGATATCCGTAGCATTACCTTTGCTACAACTAGGTAGTGGTCCGAGTCAACGTTGGCTCCTCGGAACGTTCGGACATCTTTGATACTGGAGGAGTGCCTTGCGTCTATCGCAATGTGGTCAATTTGTTTGGCGGTTGATTGACCAGGAATTCGCCATGTCCCCTTATGAATATCGAGATGCGGGAACTGCGTACTAGCTACCACAACGTTTCGCCCCGCAGCAAAGTCGATTAGCCTGAGTCCGTTATCGGAGGTGGTGTCGTGCAGGCTGTATCTTCCGATTGTGCCACCAAAGACGTCTTCTCTTCCTAGTTTGGCATTAAAATCACCCAAGACAATTTTAATGTCATAGCTAGGGCATTGCTCATATGTCTTGTCCAGGAGCTCGTAGAACTCGTCCTTGGTGTCGTCATCTTTCTCCTCTGTGGGGGCATGCGCGCATATCAGGCTGATGTTGGCGAACTTAGCCTTGATACGAATTGTCGTGAGGCGTTCGTTCACATAATTGAAACTCAAGACTTCTTGCCTAAGTCTGCCTCTAACAACAAATCCGCATCCAAAAAGACGCTGCCCTTGTGGTCGGTAACAGTCACCGTAGTAGATATCGCAGTCTTTCAGTTTTCTTTTGCCCGGCCCATCCCATTGCACTTCTTGGATGGCGGTGATGTCTGCTTTGTAGCAGTCTAGGGCCTCCGCTAAATGTTCGGCTGCACGTGGTCTATAGAGAGAAAGAACATTCCACGTGCAGATCCGAAGTTCGTTGTCCTTATTTCGTTTGCTAGGTTCGTCAACAGTAAATCCGTCCGTATCCGAGGCTTGTTGTTGCTTCGCAACTAAATAACTTTACGTGGCCGGGAAGTCACCCCGACGGCACGACCCCCAACCTGGAGGACCAGACCCTATATATATAACTCCAAGGGCGGGGAGCCGGATTAACCGCTCCTTATAGACCTGAGCTCCGAATATGTCGTAGTAGCCCGTATAAGGTGTTCACTAAGTAGTTCAGCCTAACTGGAACTGTAGACGCCACCGTTGATTCCATCTTGAGAATTCTTCCGCTGCCGCCTGGATGAAGGAGAAGTGCCTTAGTGGGAACACTCCTCCCCCCCTCTCTCGTTTGCTGCCCCCTAAAACCGTCCACAGGGATTGGAACCCCATCTTCAGTTAAAAGTACTAGGCACCCGATGTTCACCGCGGGGAGGTGAGAGTAGGAGTTGATAGACAGAGGTTCGCTTTGAAAAAAAGCTTGTGGACGCTTGTGTCCTCTTGAATGCACCGTGTCTACCCTTTGAACATCAGGGTTATAACCTCCTTAATTAATTAAGAAAAAATCGGATATAGTTCCCTGTTATTTTTTCTAAGCACAAACACCACAATATTGAATGTCCGATTAATAGAACTCAAGATATAACCATTTTACGTTAACGTTATCATCCTTTTTTGATTTTCAGCAAAATAAAAAATCAACAAATAAAGTCTCCACAAAAACGCAAATAAGGTTTGCTTAAAACGGTTATGTTATGGGTCCTATTTTTCGGATCACCAAGATAAAAGTCTTGAGACTTAGGGAAAATGACCTAGCATCACGTCCAATTTTTCAAAAGTGCATTGAAGTGTTAATGACCCTACCATATAAAAAGAAAACCAAGCGGGTTTTAACCCCCACCCCCGCCAAAGGCTGAGAAAAAACCTGCCAGACTTTTGTATTCGATATCACGACACATGTACCAATAATCCCTCATACTCCGATTTTGGTTATACCTCCACTCCCAAAATTTGATCTATAATGGCACAGCCACGAGATGCAGGAACCTATAACTGGCTCTTCCCGATAAAGCAGTTAACAAGCCCAAATAAACTGTTGAATACGTCGGAGTTATCTTATTCGAAGGATTCAATGTAACTAACACGCCAAATTCTCTCCTGCGTCCTTTTATGAAATTAAGAGGCGGTCTCCAAGCCAGGACAAAACTTCTGCTTTACAAGCAACTCATTTCCCCAATATTAACATATTGCTTCCTTATATGCTATACAACAATAAGCTCCACGTATATGCAAAAACTGCAATTGTTAGAGCGAAAAGCTCTCCGTCACTGCAAATTTTTTCATTGAAACCCAACTCCAACCGCTAGGTAATATAGCAATGAAAGGGAAAGGCTTTGCGAAGCTCAAGAATTGTCCCGATTGACAAATACATTATCTAAGATTCTGAGAAAGATGCCAACCCATCCCAGCCCTTTTATTAATTTACTTACAGACGACCGATATCGCCAGGTATCCTTGATGGATCCAGCTTTTGGAATAGCTATGGGAGATAGCTTTGGGTACTTCTACGATGCTGCAGGATCGCAGCACAACAGAAGTTGAAGCCACCAAGCAACCAAACCAACCAACAACCGACACGGAACTAAAAATCTTTCAGCATTATCATCACCACACCCATCAACGAAAGTCAGCACTGCTCAAGCCGACCCTATATTTAAGTAAAACTTACTCTTAGACTTAAGCTACGAGCAGACGATTTACAAAAGTCGCAAATATTTGCGAGTATGACGTCATTTTTACGTCACAATTTGCGATCCTTGGTCGCAAATCGTCTGAACACATCTTTGGGACAGCCTGCAAATGCTCGCAAATCATTTGCGGATGATTTGCGAGGCCCCAATCGCAAATACATTTGCGACTTTTTCGCAAATCGTGTGAGCACTCACGAAAACCATTTGTGACAATTTGCGAGTATTTGCGACTGTCACAACCATTTGCGAACACACGAAAATGGATCACTGCAAATGCGGACATTTGCGATGAATTTTGTTGTTGTACTTGAAGTAATTGGCCGTGGTTTTTAGTATGTATGTACCTTCTTATTTTGATTATTTTTTTTAATATATTTAAATTTGTTTTTCTTTTGTTTTTTTTTTTTATGGAAACTAGTTTTACGTAGTTTAAAAAAAAATTAAATTGACCTACAGCCCATAAAACAACACAAAAATAAACATATAATTTACATACTACACATGTATGTATGAATGTATGTATGTGCATACACTTGTATTTTAAATATTTTGAGACTATTCGAACAAAAATCGACAAATAAACAAATTTTTCAAAAGAGAAATATCATGCTCGCAAATCTGCAAATGAGTAAAAATATGATTTCTAAAAATACTGGCGCAAATCGTGTGAACACCCCGCAAATATGCTGCAAAATTTGCAATCTTATTTGCGAGCATGTCATTTGCGAGCAGCTTGATCGCAAATGTATTTGAGAACTTTGGGACAACATTCGCAAATCGTCTGAACACGTGTATTTGCAGGTTTGCGAGCACTGTCAAACCTAAACCATTTGCGGTATATTTGCGATTTTTCTCGTGACGTCAGTGCTCGCAAAGATTTGCGACTATCGCAAATCGTCTGCTCGTAGCTTTAAGAAACTTTGTAATACAACAATGTAAAAACTAAATGTAACCAACTTAACCAAGCAGAGCCCCTATTATGTGCTCGCATATTAAAATAAATAAATAATTGTAAATAGATAGTACCTAACTAGCCAATGTAACAACCTTCTGAGCATAAATAAAAATATGGTATGTATGTTGGATGCACATCTTGATTAAATCACCCCTGTCAAAACTGGAAACTGAAATCGAGATCAGAAAGGAAAAAGGAATTGAGACCAGACGGCTTGCCGAATTTAGTTCTACTTTTTTAAAACTTCGGAAAGTTACATACATTCACATGTTAATCTTTTTAATATCCTCGCGCTCCCATACGCATATTAAAGGCTTTCGAAACCAACCCGAAACATTCCGAACGACAACAAAACTTTCGTTTTCGTTGTAGCTTTGCTAGCGATTTCGCATTGCGCCCTCCTCCTGTTTATCGACGTGTGAATTATTTTTGACAGGCGAAACTTTTCGTTGTCGTCCGAACGTTTCGTGTTGGCTTGTTAGAACCTAAATAATTATTAAAAACTTTGAGATGGAAAGAACAATTTTTTGCTGGTTGGTTGAAGGTTGCATTTTCATAGGAATTACATTAATTTGGATGTTTCTTTTTCTTCTCTTTTATTGCGGATCCAACACAACAAAAAATATAGGTTGACTGACAGGTTCAAATACAACTGAAAATAAATTGATAGGTGAAAAAAAAATGTCAATCGAATATTTCACTTTAATTTTGTTTTTTATAATTTATTCGTAGTAGCCTTAGAAATTTTATTTTTCTATATAAGCTACGAAAATTAAAAAAAATATTTATTACGAAAAAAAAAATTGAGCGAGCAACATCGAGAGCTGATTAAGCAAATTTTTTAAGAAAAAGACCTAAATAAAATACAAGCAAATCCCATAAACACATAACATAAACACTAACCATAAACAAACATCATTACGTATAGGTAATAAATAAAATATTTAATTTGGTTTAGTTAAGTTAATTTAAGTTAAGATTTAATTCTTTCTTTTAATTATTAAATATTCAGCCTTATTACATGGCCCATCATACAACGAATCCCCAAAAAAAACTATCATAGCTTCCGCCGTAGCAGAAATTCTATCAAAATATTTCTGCTAGGACCGAAGCTATGATACGATATTTTCGGGATTTCACCACGGGGCCTGTGATAAGGCTGATTAATAAGAAAAAGAAATGCATGAACATTTTAAATTAATTTCAAATCCCATAAATTCTGAAGCTTTTTTCAATTTTTTTAGATACATAATTGAAAATACAAAAATAAAAGAATTACAAGACAAGACCATGAATTTCAGTAATTATACGATAATTTTATTTAACATGTATGTATGTCAAGCCTTACCCATTTTTATTTTTAGATTTTCAATTAGGAACAAATGTAAGAATGGCGACGAGATTCATGGGATTAGGTAAATAATAGAAAATAATTAATAATCAATGCATGCTCAAGCTTTCATTTTTCAGATTATTCTGCAATTGAAATCGCATTCAACGATGAATACGATGACAAAATCCAGGAAGATATCCTGGTTACAACCACCAAAAACATCGACGGCACAATCATCGAAACGAAAACGGCAAAAAGAGTTACATTTTTCGATGATTTTATCGTCGATGTAACCAATAAACTTCTCGACGATGTTTTAGACGATATCGCGAATCTTGAAAAAATTTCTACTGCAAATCTCATGAAAACTTCTTCAGCCAGAGAAAGCTTCTGGCATTCAAAATTTTTTTGTTGGACGCGATTATTTAGATTTTCTTCCGCGTTGATTCCACATTTTTAATTTTGTTTTATATCTTGATTGTTTTTTTTTTCTTCAATAGATAATTTTCTTACAATTTGAATGACATATTTTTCAAAAACACTACATTAAAAAAAAACTAACTGACAAAAACAAAACAAAACAACTTAATTAAATAAAATTCTCTATTTCATGAGTTTTTTCTAATTCCAATTGTATTTATTTCATTAGCAAAAATAACTTACATAAATATATATGTACCTTAAAACGTTATTGCTGTTGTTATTTTATTTTATTAGATAAATGGAAGGGTGGTAGGTACTGTGTAAGTTTTAGCCAAAATCGAGGTAAGAAAATTGAAAAGAAATAAATTAAATAAGATTATTTTCAATCTTGCGTTAACTGTTTTTCTGTTATTTTAATACTATAACTACCACTAACTCGAAAAAGAACATTCAACTCAAGTGAATAAAAACCTGGTTCGAAGATCCGACCCTTACCCAACTCAAGCTCTTGATTCTGCTCGGTAACCTGAAGTGTATTTCCGTTTACGTAAAATGCGTTCTTACTTTGAGTAACATCCACCGTATATTGAATCCGATGAATAAGCTGCGGAGGGAACCAAACTCAATTTTGACATTTCGCTTCAGTAAAAATGTCAATATTGAGACTCATTCCCTCCGCAGCCCATCCATCGGATTCTGTAATCGGTGTTTATGAACACAGAGAAGCTATAATTAGGCACTCCAATGGCTTCTTTGTGTCCAGTAATAGGTTATAACTCCATATTTATACTAAAATCTAGATATCAGAGAACACCACCCGATACCATACACCTCAAAATTCAATACTTCCAATCCTAAGCTTCCCAAAAGATTAACTTAACTTTTTACATTCTTTTGAAATTAGGAGTTAAATAGAACTTCGAACTTATTTTTAACCTGCATTTTAAGACCTGTAAATTCTATTTTTAAAATAGAATTTACTACTAAATAAACAAATACTGTATACAAGTTTAGGTAAAGGTACAAGAGTAAAGACCGGCACAATAAGCAGTTCGTCTTTATTAAAAGACAAACTGTACTGTATATATATATACAACTTACAAAAAGGAATGTTTTCATTCAAAACATTAAATACAAATTCACTAAGACCCTCAGCAACAGCTCACTGTCGCCCATTTTGGAAACTGTCCGCCACAACTGCGGACAATTAACCCCCTTAATTAATTTTTAAAAAATCGGATATAATTTCCTGTTATTTTTTCTAAGCACAAACACCACAATATTGAATGTCCGATTAATAGAACTCAAGATATAACCATTTTACGTAAACGTTATCATCCTTTTTTTGATTTTCAGCAAAATTAAAAATCAACAAATAAAGGCTCCACAAAAACGCAAATAAGGTTTGCTTAAAACGGTTATGTTATGGGTCCTATTTTTCGGATCACCAAGATAAAAGTCTTGAGACTTAGGGAAAATGACAGAGCATCACGTCCAATTTTTCAAAAGTGCATTGAAGTGTTAATGACCCTACCATATAAAAAGAAAACCAAGCGGGTTTTAACCCCCACCCCCGCCAAAGGCTGAGAAAAAACCTGCCAGACTTTTGTATTCGATATCACGACACATGTACCAATAATCCTTCATACTCCGATTTTGGTTATACCTCCACTCCCAAAATTTGATCTATAATGGCACAGCCACGAGATGCAGGAACCTATACCTGGCTCTTCCCGATAAAGCAGTTAACAAGCCCAAATAAACTGTTGAATACGTCGGAGTTATCTTATTCGAAGGATTCAATGTAACTAACACGCCAAATTCTCTCCTGCGTCCTTTTATGAAATTAAGAGGCGGTCTCCAAGCCAGGACAAAACTTCTGCTTTACAAGCAACTCATTTCCCCAATATTAACATATTGCTTCCTTATATGCTATACAACAATAAGCTCCACGTATATGCAAAAACTGCAATTGTTAGAGCGAAAAGCTCTCCGTCACTGCAAATCTTTTCATTGAAACCCAACTCCAACCGCTAGGTAATATAGCAATGAAAGGGAAAGGCTTTGCGAAGCTCAAGAATTGTCCCGATTGACAAATACATTATCTAAGATTCTGAGAAAGATGCCAACCCATCCCAGCCCTTTTATTAATTTACTTACAGACGACCGATATCGCCAGGTATCCTTGATGGATCCAGCTTTTGGAATAGCTATGGGAGATAGCTTTGGGTACTTCTACGATGCTGCAGGATCGAAGCACAACAGAAGTTGAAGCCACCAAGCAACCAAACCAACCAACAACCGACACGGAACTAAAAATCTTTCAGCATTATCATCACCACACCCATCAACGAAAGTCAGCACTGCTCAAGCCGACCCTATATTTAAGTAAAACTTACTCTTAGACTTAAGAAACTTTGTAATACAACAATGTAAAAACTAAATGTAACCAACTTAACCAAGCAGAGCCCCTATTATGTGCTCGCATATTAAAATAGCCAATGTAACAACCTTCTGAGCATAAATAAAAATATGGTATGTATGTTGGATGCACATCTTGATTAAATCACCCCTGTCAAAACTGGAAACTGAAATCGAGATCAGAAAGGAAAAAGGAATTGAGACCAGACGGCTTGCCGAATTTAGTTCTACTTTTTTAAAACTTCGGAAAGTTACATACATTCACATGTTAATCTTTTTAATATCCTCGCGCTCCCATACGCATATTAAAGGCTTTCGAAACCAACCCGAAACATTCCGAACGACAACAAAACTTTCGTTTTCGTTGTAGCTTTGCTAGCGATTTCGCATTGCGCCCTCCTCCTGTTTATCGACGTGTGAATTATTTTTGACAGGCGAAACTTTTCGTTGTCGTCCGAACGTTTCGTGTTGGCTTGTTAGAACCTAAATAATTATTAAAAACTTTGAGATGGAAAGAACAATTTTTTGCTGGTTGGTTGAAGGTTGCATTTTCATAGGAATTACATTAATTTGGATGTTTCTTTTTCTTCTCTTTTATTGCGGATCCAACACAACAAAAAATATAGGTTGACTGACAGGTTCAAATACAACTGCAAATAAATTGATAGGTGAAAAAAAAATGGCAATCGAATATTTCACTTTAATTTTGTTTTTTATAATTTATTCGTAGTAGCCTTAGAAATTTTATTTTTCTATATAAGCTACGAAAATTAAAAAAAATATTCATTACGAAAAAAAAATTGAGCGAGCAACATCGAGAGCTGATTAAGCAAATTTTTTAAGAAAAAGACCTAAATAAAATACAAGCAAATCCCATAAACACATAACATAAACACTAACCATAAACAAACATCATTACGTATAGGTAATAAATAAAATATTTAATTTGGTTTAGTTAAGTTAATTTAAGTTAAGATTTAATTCTTTCTTTTAATTATTAAATATTCAGCCTTATTACATGGCCCATCATACAACGAATCCCCAAAAAAAACTATCATAGCTTCCGCCGTAGCAGAAATTCTATCAAAATATTTCTGCTAGGACCGAAGCTATGATACGATATTTTCGGGATTTCACCACGGGGCCTGTGATAAGGCTGATTAATAAGAAAAAGAAATGCATGAACATTTTAAATTAATTTCAAATCCCATAAATTCTGAAGCTTTTTTCAATTTTTTTAGATACATAATTGAAAATACAAAAATAAAAGAATTACAAGACAAGACCATGAATTTCAGTAATTATACGATAATTTTATTTAACATGTATGTATGTCAAGCCTTACCCATTTTTATTTTTAGATTTTCAATTAGGAACAAATGTAAGAATGGCGACGAGATTCATGGGATTAGGTAAATAATAGAAATTATTAATAATCAATGCATGCTCAAGCTTTCATTTTTCAGATTATTCTGCAATTGAAATCGCATTCAACGATGAATACGATGACAAAATCCAGGAAGATATCCTGGTTACAACCACCAAAAACATCGACGGCACAATCATCGAAACGAAAACGGCAAAAAGAGTTACATTTTTCGATGATTTTATCGTCGGTGTAACCAATAAACTTCTCGACGATGTTTTAGACGATATCGCGAATCTTGAAAAAATTTCTACTGCAAATCTCATGAAAACTTCTTCAGCCAGAGAAAGCTACTGGCATTCAAAATTTTTTTGTTGGACGCGATTATTTAGATTTTCTTCCGCGTTGATTCCCCATTTTTAATTTTGTTTTATATCTTGATTGTTTTTTTTTTCTTCAATAGATAATTTTCTTACAATTTGAATGACATATTTTTCAAAAACACTAAATTAAAAAAAAAAAACTAACTGACAAAAACAAAACAAAACAACTTAATTAAATAAAATTCTCTATTTCATGAGTTTTTTCTAATTCCAATTGTATTTATTTCATTAGCAAAAATAACTTACATAAATATATATGTATGTACCTTAAAACGTTATTGCTGTTGTTATTTTATTTTATTAGATAAATGGAAGGGTGGTAGGTACTGTGTAAGTTTTAGCCAAAATCGAGGTAAGAAAATTGAAAAGAAATAAATTAAATAAGATTATTTTCAATCTTGCGTTAACTGTTTCTCTGTTATTTTAATACTATAACTACCACTAACTCGAAAAAGAACATTCAACTCAAGTGAATAAAAACCTGGTTCGAAGATCCGACCCTTACCCAACTCAAGCTCTTGATTCTGCTCGGTAACCTGAAGTGTATTTCCGTTTACGTAAAATGCGTTCTTACTTTGAGTAACATCCACCGTATATTGAATCCGATGAATAAGCTGCGGAGGGAACCAAACTCAATTTTGACATTTCGCTTCAGTAAAAATGTCAATATTGAGACTCATTCCCTCCGCAGCCCATCCATCGGATTCTGTAATCGGTGTTTATGAACACAGAGAAGCTATAATTAGGCACTCCAATGGCTTCTTTGTGTCCAGTAATAGGTTATAACTCCATATTTATACTAAAATCTAGATATCAGAGAACACCACCCGATACCATACACCTCAAAATTCAATACTTCCAATCCTAAGCTTCCCAAAAGATTAACTTAACTTTTTACATTCTTTTGAAATTAGGAGTTAAATAGAACTTCGAACTTATTTTTAACCTGCATTTTAAGACCTGTAAATTCTATTTTTAAAATAGAATTTACTACTAAATAAACAAATACTGTATACAAGTTTAGGTAAAGGTACAAGAGTAAAGACCGGCACAATAAGCAGTTCGTCTTTATTAAAAGACAAACTGTACTGTATATATATATACAACTTACAAAAAGGAATGTTTTCATTCAAAACATTAAATACAAATTCACTAAGACCCTCAGCAACAGCTCACTGTCGCCCATTTTGGAAACTGTCCGCCACAACTGCGGACAATTAACCCCCTTAATTAATTTTTAAAAAATCGGATATAATTTCCTGTTATTTTTTCTAAGCACAAACACCACAATATTGAATGTCCGATTAATAGAACTCAAGATATAACCATTTTACGTAAACGTTATCATCCTTTTTTTGATTTTCAGCAAAATTAAAAATCAACAAATAAAGGCTCCACAAAAACGCAAATAAGGTTTGCTTAAAACGGTTATGTTATGGGTCCTATTTTTCGGATCACCAAGATAAAAGTCTTGAGACTTAGGGAAAATGACAGAGCATCACGTCCAATTTTTCAAAAGTGCATTGAAGTGTTAATGACCCTACCATATAAAAAGAAAACCAAGCGGGTTTTAACCCCCACCCCCGCCAAAGGCTGAGAAAAAACCTGCCAGACTTTTGTATTCGATATCACGACACATGTACCAATAATCCTTCATACTCCGATTTTGGTTATACCTCCACTCCCAAAATTTGATCTATAATGGCACAGCCACGAGATGCAGGAACCTATACCTGGCTCTTCCCGATAAAGCAGTTAACAAGCCCAAATAAACTGTTGAATACGTCGGAGTTATCTTATTCGAAGGATTCAATGTAACTAACACGCCAAATTCTCTCCTGCGTCCTTTTATGAAATTAAGAGGCGGTCTCCAAGCCAGGACAAAACTTCTGCTTTACAAGCAACTCATTTCCCCAATATTAACATATTGCTTCCTTATATGCTATACAACAATAAGCTCCACGTATATGCAAAAACTGCAATTGTTAGAGCGAAAAGCTCTCCGTCACTGCAAATCTTTTCATTGAAACCCAACTCCAACCGCTAGGTAATATAGCAATGAAAGGGAAAGGCTTTGCGAAGCTCAAGAATTGTCCCGATTGACAAATACATTATCTAAGATTCTGAGAAAGATGCCAACCCATCCCAGCCCTTTTATTAATTTACTTACAGACGACCGATATCGCCAGGTATCCTTGATGGATCCAGCTTTTGGAATAGCTATGGGAGATAGCTTTGGGTACTTCTACGATGCTGCAGGATCGAAGCACAACAGAAGTTGAAGCCACCAAGCAACCAAACCAACCAACAACCGACACGGAACTAAAAATCTTTCAGCATTATCATCACCACACCCATCAACGAAAGTCAGCACTGCTCAAGCCGACCCTATATTTAAGTAAAACTTACTCTTAGACTTAAGAAACTTTGTAATACAACAATGTAAAAACTAAATGTAACCAACTTAACCAAGCAGAGCCCCTATTATGTGCTCGCATATTAAAATAGCCAATGTAACAACCTTCTGAGCATAAATAAAAATATGGTATGTATGTTGGATGCACATCTTGATTAAATCACCCCTGTCAAAACTGGAAACTGAAATCGAGATCAGAAAGGAAAAAGGAATTGAGACCAGACGGCTTGCCGAATTTAGTTCTACTTTTTTAAAACTTCGGAAAGTTACATACATTCACATGTTAATCTTTTTAATATCCTCGCGCTCCCATACGCATATTAAAGGCTTTCGAAACCAACCCGAAACATTCCGAACGACAACAAAACTTTCGTTTTCGTTGTAGCTTTGCTAGCGATTTCGCATTGCGCCCTCCTCCTGTTTATCGACGTGTGAATTATTTTTGACAGGCGAAACTTTTCGTTGTCGTCCGAACGTTTCGTGTTGGCTTGTTAGAACCTAAATAATTATTAAAAACTTTGAGATGGAAAGAACAATTTTTTGCTGGTTGGTTGAAGGTTGCATTTTCATAGGAATTACATTAATTTGGATGTTTCTTTTTCTTCTCTTTTATTGCGGATCCAACACAACAAAAAATATAGGTTGACTGACAGGTTCAAATACAACTGCAAATAAATTGATAGGTGAAAAAAAAATGTCAATCGAATATTTCACTTTAATTTTGTTTTTTATAATTTATTCGTAGTAGCCTTAGAAATTTTATTTTTCTATATAAGCTACGAAAATTAAAAAAAATATTCATTACGAAAAAAAAATTGAGCGAGCAACATCGAGAGCTGATTAAGCAAATTTTTTAAGAAAAAGACCTAAATAAAATACAAGCAAATCCCATAAACACATAACATAAACACTAACCAT
Source organism: Dasysyrphus tricinctus (assembly GCA_963921185.1). Classification (NCBI taxonomy): domain Eukaryota; kingdom Metazoa; phylum Arthropoda; class Insecta; order Diptera; family Syrphidae; genus Dasysyrphus; species Dasysyrphus tricinctus. The sequence goes on along the minus strand of OY992530.1, from coordinate 75,511,271 downwards.
AAACAAACATCATTACGTATAGGTAATAAATAAAATATTTAATTTGGTTTAGTTAAGTTAATTTAAGTTAAGATTTAATTCTTTCTTTTAATTATTAAATATTCAGCCTTATTACATGGCCCATCATACAACGAGTCCCCAAAAAAAACTATCATAGCTTCCGCCGTAGCAGAAATTCTATCAAAATATTTCTGCTAGGACCGAAGCTATGATACGATATTTTCGGGATTTCACCACGGGGCCTGTGATAAGGCTGATTAATAAGAAAAAGAAATGCATGAACATTTTAAATTAATTTCAAATCCCATAAATTCTGAAGCTTTTTTCAATTTTTTTAGATACATAATTGAAAATACAAAAATAAAAGAATTACAAGACAAGACCATGAATTTCAGTAATTATACGATAATTTTATTTAACATGTATGTATGTCAAGCCTTACCCATTTTTATTTTTAGATTTTCAATTAGGAACAAATGTAAGAATGGCGACGAGATTCATGGGATTAGGTAAATAATAGAAATTATTAATAATCAATGCATGCTCAAGCTTTCATTTTTCAGATTATTCTGCAATTGAAATCGCATTCAACGATGAATACGATGACAAAATCCAGGAAGATATCCTGGTTACAACCACCAAAAACATCGACGGCACAATCATCGAAACGAAAACGGCAAAAAGAGTTACATTTTTCGATGATTTTATCGTCGATGTAACCAATAAACTTCTCGACGATGTTTTAGACGATATCGCGAATCTTGAAAAAATTTCTACTGCAAATCTCATGAAAACTTCTTCAGCCAGAGAAAGCTTCTGGCATTCAAAATTTTTTTGTTGGACGCGATTATTTAGATTTTCTTCCGCGTTGATTCCACATTTTTAATTTTGTTTTATATCTTGATTGTTTTTTTTTTCTTCAATAGATAATTTTCTTACAATTTGAATGACATATTTTTCAAAAACACTAAATTAAAAAAAAAAAACTAACTGACAAAAACAAAACAAAACAACTTAATTAAATAAAATTCTCTATTTCATGAGTTTTTTCTAATTCCAATTGTATTTATTTCATTAGCAAAAATAACTTACATAAATATATATGTACCTTAAAACGTTATTGCTGTTGTTATTTTATTTTATTAGATAAATGGAAGGGTGGTAGGTACTGTGTAAGTTTTAGCCAAAATCGAGGTAAGAAAATTGAAAAGAAATAAATTAAATAAGATTATTTTCAATCTTGCGTTAACTGTTTTTCTGTTATTTTAATACTATAACTACCACTAACTCGAAAAAGAACATTCAACTCAAGTGAATAAAAACCTGGTTCGAAGATCCGACCCTTACCCAACTCAAGCTCTTGATTCTGCTCGGTAACCTGAAGTGTATTTCCGTTTACGTAAAATGCGTTCTTACTTTGAGTAACATCCACCGTATATTGAATCCGATGAATAAGCTGCGGAGGGAACCAAACTCAATTTTGACATTTCGCTTCAGTAAAAATGTCAATATTGAGACTCATTCCCTCCGCAGCCCATCCATCGGATTCTGTAATCGGTGTTTATGAACACAGAGAAGCTATAATTAGGCACTCCAATGGCTTCTTTGTGTCCAGTAATAGGTTATAACTCCATATTTATACTAAAATCTAGATATCAGAGAACACCACCCGATACCATACACCTCAAAATTCAATACTTCCAATCCTAAGCTTCCCAAAAGATTAACTTAACTTTTTACATTCTTTTGAAATTAGGAGTTAAATAGAACTTCGAACTTATTTTTAACCTGCATTTTAAGACCTGTAAATTCTATTTTTAAAATAGAATTTACTACTAAATAAACAAATACTGTATACAAGTTTAGGTAAAGGTACAAGAGTAAAGACCGGCACAATAAGCAGTTCGTCTTTATTAAAAGACAAACTGTACTGTATATATATATACAACTTACAAAAAGGAATGTTTTCATTCAAAACATTAAATACAAATTCACTAAGACCCTCAGCAACAGCTCACTGTCGCCCATTTTGGAAACTGTCCGCCACAACTGCGGACAATTAACCCCCTTAATTAATTTTTAAAAAATCGGATATAATTTCCTGTTATTTTTTCTAAGCACAAACACCACAATATTGAATGTCCGATTAATAGAACTCAAGATATAACCATTTTACGTAAACGTTATCATCCTTTTTTTGATTTTCAGCAAAATTAAAAATCAACAAATAAAGGCTCCACAAAAACGCAAATAAGGTTTGCTTAAAACGGTTATGTTATGGGTCCTATTTTTCGGATCACCAAGATAAAAGTCTTGAGACTTAGGGAAAATGACAGAGCATCACGTCCAATTTTTCAAAAGTGCATTGAAGTGTTAATGACCCTACCATATAAAAAGAAAACCAAGCGGGTTTTAACCCCCACCCCCGCCAAAGGCTGAGAAAAAACCTGCCAGACTTTTGTATTCGATATCACGACACATGTACCAATAATCCTTCATACTCCGATTTTGGTTATACCTCCACTCCCAAAATTTGATCTATAATGGCACAGCCACGAGATGCAGGAACCTATACCTGGCTCTTCCCGATAAAGCAGTTAACAAGCCCAAATAAACTGTTGAATACGTCGGAGTTATCTTATTCGAAGGATTCAATGTAACTAACACGCCAAATTCTCTCCTGCGTCCTTTTATGAAATTAAGAGGCGGTCTCCAAGCCAGGACAAAACTTCTGCTTTACAAGCAACTCATTTCCCCAATATTAACATATTGCTTCCTTATATGCTATACAACAATAAGCTCCACGTATATGCAAAAACTGCAATTGTTAGAGCGAAAAGCTCTCCGTCACTGCAAATCTTTTCATTGAAACCCAACTCCAACCGCTAGGTAATATAGCAATGAAAGGGAAAGGCTTTGCGAAGCTCAAGAATTGTCCCGATTGACAAATACATTATCTAAGATTCTGAGAAAGATGCCAACCCATCCCAGCCCTTTTATTAATTTACTTACAGACGACCGATATCGCCAGGTATCCTTGATGGATCCAGCTTTTGGAATAGCTATGGGAGATAGCTTTGGGTACTTCTACGATGCTGCAGGATCGCAGCACAACAGAAGTTGAAGCCACCAAGCAACCAAACCAACCAACAACCGACATGGAACTAAAAATCTTTCAGCATTATCATCACCACACCCATCAACGAAAGTCAGCAATGCTCAAGCCGACCCTATATTTAAGTAAAACTTACTCTTAGACTTAAGAAACTTTGTAATACAACAATGTAAAAACTAAATGTAACCAACTTAACCAAGCAGAGCCCCTATTATGTGCTCGCATATTAAAATAAATAAATAATTGTAAATAGATAGTACCTAACTAGCCAATGTAACAACCTTCTGAGCATAAATAAAAATATGGTATGTATGTTGGATGCACATCTTGATTAAATCACCCCTGTCAAAACTGGAAACTGAAATCGAGATCAGAAAGGAAAAAGGAATTGAGACCAGACGGCTTGCCGAATTTAGTTCTACTTTTTTAAAACTTCGGAAAGTTACATACATTCACATGTTAATCTTTTTAATATCCTCGCGCTCCCATACGCATATTAAAGGCTTTCGAAACCAACCCGAAACATTCCGAACGACAACAAAACTTTCGTTTTCGTTGTAGCTTTGCTAGCGATTTCGCATTGCGCCCTCCTCCTGTTTATCGACGTGTGAATTATTTTTGACAGGCGAAACTTTTCGTTGTCGTCCGAACGTTTCTTGTTGGCTTGTTAGAACCTAAATAATTATTAAAAACTTTGAGATGGAAAGAACAATTTTTTGCTGGTTGGTTGAAGGTTGCATTTTCATAGGAATTACATTAATTTGGATGTTTCTTTTTCTTCTCTTTTATTGCGGATCCAACACAACAAAAAATATAGGTTGACTGACAGGTTCAAATACAACTGCAAATAAATTGATAGGTGAAAAAAAAATGTCAATCGAATATTTCACTTTAATTTTGTTTTTTATAATTTATTCGTAGTAGCCTTAGAAATTTTATTTTTCTATATAAGCTACGAAAATTAAAAAAAATATTCATTACGAAAAAAAAATTGAGCGAGCAACATCGAGAGCTGATTAAGCAAATTTTTTAAGAAAAAGACCTAAATAAAATACAAGCAAATCCCATAAACACATAACATAAACACTAACCATAAACAAACATCATTACGTATAGGTAATAAATAAAATATTTAATTTGGTTTAGTTAAGTTAATTTAAGTTAAGATTTAATTCTTTCTTTTAATTATTAAATATTCAGCCTTATTACATGGCCCATCATACAACGAATCCCCAAAAAAAACTATCATAGCTTCCGCCGTAGCAGAAATTCTATCAAAATATTTCTGCTAGGACCGAAGCTATGATACGATATTTTCGGGATTTCACCACGGGGCCTGTGATAAGGCTGATTAATAAGAAAAAGAAATGCATGAACATTTTAAATTAATTTCAAATCCCATAAATTCTGAAGCTTTTTTCAATTTTTTTAGATACATAATTGAAAATACAAAAATAAAAGAATTACAAGACAAGACCATGAATTTCAGTAATTATACGATAATTTTATTTAACATGTATGTATGTCAAGCCTTACCCATTTTTATTTTTAGATTTTCAATTAGGAACAAATGTAAGAATGGCGACGAGATTCATGGGATTAGGTAAATAATAGAAATTATTAATAATCAATGCATGCTCAAGCTTTCATTTTTCAGATTATTCTGCAATTGAAATCGCATTCAACGATGAATACGATGACAAAATCCAGGAAGATATCCTGGTTACAACCACCAAAAACATCGACGGCACAATCATCGAAACGAAAACGGCAAAAAGAGTTACATTTTTCGATGATTTTATCGTCGATGTAACCAATAAACTTCTCGACGATGTTTTAGACGATATCGCGAATCTTGAAAAAATTTCTACTGCAAATCTCATGAAAACTTCTTCAGCCAGAGAAAGCTTCTGGCATTCAAAATTTTTTTGTTGGACGCGATTATTTAGATTTTCTTCCGCGTTGATTCCACATTTTTAATTTTGTTTTATATCTTGATTGTTTTTTTTTTCTTCAATAGATAATTTTCTTACAATTTGAATGACATATTTTTCAAAAACACTAAATTAAAAAAAAAAAACTAACTGACAAAAACAAAACAAAACAACTTAATTAAATAAAATTCTCTATTTCATGAGTTTTTTCTAATTCCAATTGTATTTATTTCATTAGCAAAAATAACTTACATAAATATATATGTACCTTAAAACGTTATTGCTGTTGTTATTTTATTTTATTAGATAAATGGAAGGGTGGTAGGTACTGTGTAAGTTTTAGCCAAAATCGAGGTAAGAAAATTGAAAAGAAATAAATTAAATAAGATTATTTTCAATCTTGCGTTAACTGTTTTTCTGTTATTTTAATACTATAACTACCACTAACTCGAAAAAGAACATTCAACTCAAGTGAATAAAAACCTGGTTCGAAGATCCGACCCTTACCCAACTCAAGCTCTTGATTCTGCTCGGTAACCTGAAGTGTATTTCCGTTTACGTAAAATGCGTTCTTACTTTGAGTAACATCCACCGTATATTGAATCCGATGAATAAGCTGCGGAGGGAACCAAACTCAATTTTGACATTTCGCTTCAGTAAAAATGTCAATATTGAGACTCATTCCCTCCGCAGCCCATCCATCGGATTCTGTAATCGGTGTTTATGAACACAGAGAAGCTACAATTAGGCACTCCAATGGCTTCTTTGTGTCCAGTAATAGGTTATAACTCCATATTTATACTAAAATCTAGATATCAGAGAACACCACCCGATACCATACACCTCAAAATTCAATACTTCCAATCCTAAGCTTCCCAAAAGATTAACTTAACTTTTTACATTCTTTTGAAATTAGGAGTTAAATAGAACTTCGAACTTATTTTTAACCTGCATTTTAAGACCTGTAAATTCTATTTTTAAAATAGAATTTACTACTAAATAAACAAATACTGTATACAAGTTTAGGTAAAGGTACAAGAGTAAAGACCGGCACAATAAGCAGTTCGTCTTTATTAAAAGACAAACTGTACTGTATATATATATACAACTTACAAAAAGGAATGTTTTCATTCAAAACATTAAATACAAATTCACTAAGACCCTCAGCAACAGCTCACTGTCGCCCATTTTGGAAACTGTCCGCCACAACTGCGGACAATTAACCCCCTTAATTAATTTTTAAAAAATCGGATATAATTTCCTGTTATTTTTTCTAAGCACAAACACCACAATATTGAATGTCCGATTAATAGAACTCAAGATATAACCATTTTACGTAAACGTTATCATCCTTTTTTTGATTTTCAGCAAAATTAAAAATCAACAAATAAAGGCTCCACAAAAACGCAAATAAGGTTTGCTTAAAACGGTTATGTTATGGGTCCTATTTTTCGGATCACCAAGATAAAAGTCTTGAGACTTAGGGAAAATGACAGAGCATCACGTCCAATTTTTCAAAAGTGCATTGAAGTGTTAATGACCCTACCATATAAAAAGAAAACCAAGCGGGTTTTAACCCCCACCCCCGCCAAAGGCTGAGAAAAAACCTGCCAGACTTTTGTATTCGATATCACGACACATGTACCAATAATCCTTCATACTCCGATTTTGGTTATACCTCCACTCCCAAAATTTGATCTATAATGGCACAGCCACGAGATGCAGGAACCTATACCTGGCTCTTCCCGATAAAGCAGTTAACAAGCCCAAATAAACTGTTGAATACGTCGGAGTTATCTTATTCGAAGGATTCAATGTAACTAACACGCCAAATTCTCTCCTGCGTCCTTTTATGAAATTAAGAGGCGGTCTCCAAGCCAGGACAAAACTTCTGCTTTACAAGCAACTCATTTCCCCAATATTAACATATTGCTTCCTTATATGCTATACAACAATAAGCTCCACGTATATGCAAAAACTGCAATTGTTAGAGCGAAAAGCTCTCCGTCACTGCAAATCTTTTCATTGAAACCCAACTCCAACCGCTAGGTAATATAGCAATGAAAGGGAAAGGCTTTGCGAAGCTCAAGAATTGTCCCGATTGACAAATACATTATCTAAGATTCTGAGAAAGATGCCAACCCATCCCAGCCCTTTTATTAATTTACTTACAGACGACCGATATCGCCAGGTATCCTTGATGGATCCAGCTTTTGGAATAGCTATGGGAGATAGCTTTGGGTACTTCTACGATGCTGCAGGATCGCAGCACAACAGAAGTTGAAGCCACCAAGCAACCAAACCAACCAACAACCGACATGGAACTAAAAATCTTTCAGCATTATCATCACCACACCCATCAACGAAAGTCAGCAATGCTCAAGCCGACCCTATATTTAAGTAAAACTTACTCTTAGACTTAAGAAACTTTGTAATACAACAATGTAAAAACTAAATGTAACCAACTTAACCAAGCAGAGCCCCTATTATGTGCTCGCATATTAAAATAAATAAATAATTGTAAATAGATAGTACCTAACTAGCCAATGTAACAACCTTCTGAGCATAAATAAAAATATGGTATGTATGTTGGATGCACATCTTGATTAAATCACCCCTGTCAAAACTGGAAACTGAAATCGAGATCAGAAAGGAAAAAGGAATTGAGACCAGACGGCTTGCCGAATTTAGTTCTACTTTTTTAAAACTTCGGAAAGTTACATACATTCACATGTTAATCTTTTTAATATCCTCGCGCTCCCATACGCATATTAAAGGCTTTCGAAACCAACCCGAAACATTCCGAACGACAACAAAACTTTCGTTTTCGTTGTAGCTTTGCTAGCGATTTCGCATTGCGCCCTCCTCCTGTTTATCGACGTGTGAATTATTTTTGACAGGCGAAACTTTTCGTTGTCGTCCGAACGTTTCTTGTTGGCTTGTTAGAACCTAAATAATTATTAAAAACTTTGAGATGGAAAGAACAATTTTTTGCTGGTTGGTTGAAGGTTGCATTTTCATAGGAATTACATTAATTTGGATGTTTCTTTTTCTTCTCTTTTATTGCGGATCCAACACAACAAAAAATATAGGTTGACTGACAGGTTCAAATACAACTGCAAATAAATTGATAGGTGAAAAAAAAATGTCAATCGAATATTTCACTTTAATTTTGTTTTTTATAATTTATTCGTAGTAGCCTTAGAAATTTTATTTTTCTATATAAGCTACGAAAATTAAAAAAAATATTCATTACGAAAAAAAAAATTGAGCGAGCAACATCGAGAGCTGATTAAGCAAATTTTTTAAGAAAAAGACCTAAATAAAATACAAGCAAATCCCATAAACACATAACATAAACACTAACCATAAACAAACATCATTACGTATAGGTAATAAATAAAATATTTAATTTGGTTTAGTTAAGTTAATTTAAGTTAAGATTTAATTCTTTCTTTTAATTATTAAATATTCAGCCTTATTACATGGCCCATCATACAACGAATCCCCAAAAAAAACTATCATAGCTTCCGCCGTAGCAGAAATTCTATCAAAATATTTCTGCTAGGACCGAAGCTATGATACGATATTTTCGGGATTTCACCACGGGGCCTGTGATAAGGCTGATTAATAAGAAAAAGAAATGCATGAACATTTTAAATTAATTTCAAATCCCATAAATTCTGAAGCTTTTTTCAATTTTTTTAGATACATAATTGAAAATACAAAAATAAAAGAATTACAAGACAAGACCATGAATTTCAGTAATTATACGATAATTTTATTTAACATGTATGTATGTCAAGCCTTACCCATTTTTATTTTTAGATTTTCAATTAGGAACAAATGTAAGAATGGCGACGAGATTCATGGGATTAGGTAAATAATAGAAATTATTAATAATCAATGCATGCTCAAGCTATCATTTTTCAGATTATTCTGCAATTGAAATCGCATTCAACGATGAATACGATGACAAAATCCAGGAAGATATCCTGGTTACAACCACCAAAAACATCGACGGCACAATCATCGAAACGAAAACGGCAAAAAGAGTTACATTTTTCGATGATTTTATCGTCGATGTAACCAATAAACTTCTCGACGATGTTTTAGACGATATCGCGAATCTTGAAAAAATTTCTACTGCAAATCTCATGAAAACTTCTTCAGCCAGAGAAAGCTTCTGGCATTCAAAATTTTTTTGTTGGACGCGATTATTTAGATTTTCTTCCGCGTTGATTCCACATTTTTAATTTTGTTTTATATCTTGATTGTTTTTTTTTTCTTCAATAGATAATTTTCTTACAATTTGAATGACATATTTTTCAAAAACACTAAATTAAAAAAAAAAAACTAACTGACAAAAACAAAACAAAACAACTTAATTAAATAAAATTCTCTATTTCATGAGTTTTTTCTAATTCCAATTGTATTTATTTCATTAGCAAAAATAACTTACATAAATATATATGTACCTTAAAACGTTATTGCTGTTGTTATTTTATTTTATTAGATAAATGGAAGGGTGGTAGGTACTGTGTAAGTTTTAGCCAAAATCGAGGTAAGAAAATTGAAAAGAAATAAATTAAATAAGATTATTTTCAATCTTGCGTTAACTGTTTTTCTGTTATTTTAATACTATAACTACCACTAACTCGAAAAAGAACATTCAACTCAAGTGAATAAAAACCTGGTTCGAAGATCCGACCCTTACCCAACTCAAGCTCTTGATTCTGCTCGGTAACCTGAAGTGTATTTCCGTTTACGTAAAATGCGTTCTTACTTTGAGTAACATCCACCGTATATTGAATCCGATGAATAAGCTGCGGAGGGAACCAAACTCAATTTTGACATTTCGCTTCAGTAAAAATGTCAATATTGAGACTCATTCCCTCCGCAGCCCATCCATCGGATTCTGTAATCGGTGTTTATGAACACAGAGAAGCTACAATTAGGCACTCCAATGGCTTCTTTGTGTCCAGTAATAGGTTATAACTCCATATTTATACTAAAATCTAGATATCAGAGAACACCACCCGATACCATACACCTCAAAATTCAATACTTCCAATCCTAAGCTTCCCAAAAGATTAACTTAACTTTTTACATTCTTTTGAAATTAGGAGTTAAATAGAACTTCGAACTTATTTTTAACCTGCATTTTAAGACCTGTAAATTCTATTTTTAAAATAGAATTTACTACTAAATAAACAAATACTGTATACAAGTTTAGGTAAAGGTACAAGAGTAAAGACCGGCACAATAAGCAGTTCGTCTTTATTAAAAGACAAACTGTACTGTATATATATATACAACTTACAAAAAGGAATGTTTTCATTCAAAACATTAAATACAAATTCACTAAGACCCTCAGCAACAGCTCACTGTCGCCCATTTTGGAAACTGTCCGCCACAACTGCGGACAATTAACCCCCTTAATTAATTTTTAAAAAATCGGATATAATTTCCTGTTATTTTTTCTAAGCACAAACACCACAATATTGAATGTCCGATTAATAGAACTCAAGATATAACCATTTTACGTAAACGTTATCATCCTTTTTTTGATTTTCAGCAAAATTAAAAATCAACAAATAAAGGCTCCACAAAAACGCAAATAAGGTTTGCTTAAAACGGTTATGTTATGGGTCCTATTTTTCGGATCACCAAGATAAAAGTCTTGAGACTTAGGGAAAATGACAGAGCATCACGTCCAATTTTTCAAAAGTGCATTGAAGTGTTAATGACCCTACCATATAAAAAGAAAACCAAGCGGGTTTTAACCCCCACCCCCGCCAAAGGCTGAGAAAAAACCTGCCAGACTTTTGTATTCGATATCACGACACATGTACCAATAATCCTTCATACTCCGATTTTGGTTATACCTCCACTCCCAAAATTTGATCTATAATGGCACAGCCACGAGATGCAGGAACCTATACCTGGCTCTTCCCGATAAAGCAGTTAACAAGCCCAAATAAACTGTTGAATACGTCGGAGTTATCTTATTCGAAGGATTCAATGTAACTAACACGCCAAATTCTCTCCTGCGTCCTTTTATGAAATTAAGAGGCGGTCTCCAAGCCAGGACAAAACTTCTGCTTTACAAGCAACTCATTTCCCCAATATTAACATATTGCTTCCTTATATGCTATACAACAATAAGCTCCACGTATATGCAAAAACTGCAATTGTTAGAGCGAAAAGCTCTCCGTCACTGCAAATCTTTTCATTGAAACCCAACTCCAACCGCTAGGTAATATAGCAATGAAAGGGAAAGGCTTTGCGAAGCTCAAGAATTGTCCCGATTGACAAATACATTATCTAAGATTCTGAGAAAGATGCCAACCCATCCCAGCCCTTTTATTAATTTACTTACAGACGACCGATATCGCCAGGTATCCTTGATGGATCCAGCTTTTGGAATAGCTATGGGAGATAGCTTTGGGTACTTCTACGATGCTGCAGGATCGCAGCACAACAGAAGTTGAAGCCACCAAGCAACCAAACCAACCAACAACCGACATGGAACTAAAAATCTTTCAGCATTATCATCACCACACCCATCAACGAAAGTCAGCAATGCTCAAGCCGACCCTATATTTAAGTAAAACTTACTCTTAGACTTAAGAAACTTTGTAATACAACAATGTAAAAACTAAATGTAACCAACTTAACCAAGCAGAGCCCCTATTATGTGCTCGCATATTAAAATAAATAAATAATTGTAAATAGATAGTACCTAACTAGCCAATGTAACAACCTTCTGAGCATAAATAAAAATATGGTATGTATGTTGGATGCACATCTTGATTAAATCACCCCTGTCAAAACTGGAAACTGAAATCGAGATCAGAAAGGAAAAAGGAATTGAGACCAGACGGCTTGCCGAATTTAGTTCTACTTTTTTAAAACTTCGGAAAGTTACATACATTCACATGTTAATCTTTTTAATATCCTCGCGCTCCCATACGCATATTAAAGGCTTTCGAAACCAACCCGAAACATTCCGAACGACAACAAAACTTTCGTTTTCGTTGTAGCTTTGCTAGCGATTTCGCATTGCGCCCTCCTCCTGTTTATCGACGTGTGAATTATTTTTGACAGGCGAAACTTTTCGTTGTCGTCCGAACGTTTCTTGTTGGCTTGTTAGAACCTAAATAATTATTAAAAACTTTGAGATGGAAAGAACAATTTTTTGCTGGTTGGTTGAAGGTTGCATTTTCATAGGAATTACATTAATTTGGATGTTTCTTTTTCTTCTCTTTTATTGCGGATCCAACACAACAAAAAATATAGGTTGACTGACAGGTTCAAATACAACTGCAAATAAATTGATAGGTGAAAAAAAAATGTCAATCGAATATTTCACTTTAATTTTGTTTTTTATAATTTATTCGTAGTAGCCTTAGAAATTTTATTTTTCTATATAAGCTACGAAAATTAAAAAAAATATTCATTACGAAAAAAAAATTGAGCGAGCAACATCGAGAGCTGATTAAGCAAATTTTTTAAGAAAAAGACCTAAATAAAATACAAGCAAATCCCATAAACACATAACATAAACACTAACCATAAACAAACATCATTACGTATAGGTAATAAATAAAATATTTAATTTGGTTTAGTTAAGTTAATTTAAGTTAAGATTTAATTCTTTCTTTTAATTATTAAATATTCAGCCTTATTACATGGCCCATCATACAACGAATCCCCAAAAAAAACTATCATAGCTTCCGCCGTAGCAGAAATTCTATCAAAATATTTCTGCTAGGACCGAAGCTATGATACGATATTTTCGGGATTTCACCACGGGGCCTGTGATAAGGCTGATTAATAAGAAAAAGAAATGCATGAACATTTTAAATTAATTTCAAATCCCATAAATTCTGAAGCTTTTTTCAATTTTTTTAGATACATAATTGAAAATACAAAAATAAAAGAATTACAAGACAAGACCATGAATTTCAGTAATTATACGATAATTTTATTTAACATGTATGTATGTCAAGCCTTACCCATTTTTATTTTTAGATTTTCAATTAGGAACAAATGTAAGAATGGCGACGAGATTCATGGGATTAGGTAAATAATAGAAATTATTAATAATCAATGCATGCTCAAGCTTTCATTTTTCAGATTATTCTGCAATTGAAATCGCATTCAACGATGAATACGATGACAAAATCCAGGAAGATATCCTGGTTACAACCACCAAAAACATCGACGGCACAATCATCGAAACGAAAACGGCAAAAAGAGTTACATTTTTCGATGATTTTATCGTCGATGTAACCAATAAACTTCTCGACGATGTTTTAGACGATATCGCGAATCTTGAAAAAATTTCTACTGCAAATCTCATGAAAACTTCTTCAGCCAGAGAAAGCTTCTGGCATTCAAAATTTTTTTGTTGGACGCGATTATTTAGATTTTCTTCCGCGTTGATTCCACATTTTTAATTTTGTTTTATATCTTGATTGTTTTTTTTTTCTTCAATAGATAATTTTCTTACAATTTGAATGACATATTTTTCAAAAACACTAAATTAAAAAAAAAAAACTAACTGACAAAAACAAAACAAAACAACTTAATTAAATAAAATTCTCTATTTCATGAGTTTTTTCTAATTCCAATTGTATTTATTTCATTAGCAAAAATAACTTACATAAATATATATGTACCTTAAAACGTTATTGCTGTTGTTATTTTATTTTATTAGATAAATGGAAGGGTGGTAGGTACTGTGTAAGTTTTAGCCAAAATCGAGGTAAGAAAATTGAAAAGAAATAAATTAAATAAGATTATTTTCAATCTTGCGTTAACTGTTTTTCTGTTATTTTAATACTATAACTACCACTAACTCGAAAAAGAACATTCAACTCAAGTGAATAAAAACCTGGTTCGAAGATCCGACCCTTACCCAACTCAAGCTCTTGATTCTGCTCGGTAACCTGAAGTGTATTTCCGTTTACGTAAAATGCGTTCTTACTTTGAGTAACATCCACCGTATATTGAATCCGATGAATAAGCTGCGGAGGGAACCAAACTCAATTTTGACATTTCGCTTCAGTAAAAATGTCAATATTGAGACTCATTCCCTCCGCAGCCCATCCATCGGATTCTGTAATCGGTGTTTATGAACACAGAGAAGCTACAATTAGGCACTCCAATGGCTTCTTTGTGTCCAGTAATAGGTTATAACTCCATATTTATACTAAAATCTAGATATCAGAGAACACCACCCGATACCATACACCTCAAAATTCAATACTTCCAATCCTAAGCTTCCCAAAAGATTAACTTAACTTTTTACATTCTTTTGAAATTAGGAGTTAAATAGAACTTCGAACTTATTTTTAACCTGCATTTTAAGACCTGTAAATTCTATTTTTAAAATAGAATTTACTACTAAATAAACAAATACTGTATACAAGTTTAGGTAAAGGTACAAGAGTAAAGACCGGCACAATAAGCAGTTCGTCTTTATTAAAAGACAAACTGTACTGTATATATATATACAACTTACAAAAAGGAATGTTTTCATTCAAAACATTAAATACAAATTCACTAAGACCCTCAGCAACAGCTCACTGTCGCCCATTTTGGAAACTGTCCGCCACAACTGCGGACAATTAACCCCCTTAATTAATTTTTAAAAAATCGGATATAATTTCCTGTTATTTTTTCTAAGCACAAACACCACAATATTGAATGTCCGATTAATAGAACTCAAGATATAACCATTTTACGTAAACGTTATCATCCTTTTTTTGATTTTCAGCAAAATTAAAAATCAACAAATAAAGGCTCCACAAAAACGCAAATAAGGTTTGCTTAAAACGGTTATGTTATGGGTCCTATTTTTCGGATCACCAAGATAAAAGTCTTGAGACTTAGGGAAAATGACAGAGCATCACGTCCAATTTTTCAAAAGTGCATTGAAGTGTTAATGACCCTACCATATAAAAAGAAAACCAAGCGGGTTTTAACCCCCACCCCCGCCAAAGGCTGAGAAAAAACCTGCCAGACTTTTGTATTCGATATCACGACACATGTACCAATAATCCTTCATACTCCGATTTTGGTTATACCTCCACTCCCAAAATTTGATCTATAATGGCACAGCCACGAGATGCAGGAACCTATACCTGGCTCTTCCCGATAAAGCAGTTAACAAGCCCAAATAAACTGTTGAATACGTCGGAGTTATCTTATTCGAAGGATTCAATGTAACTAACACGCCAAATTCTCTCCTGCGTCCTTTTATGAAATTAAGAGGCGGTCTCCAAGCCAGGACAAAACTTCTGCTTTACAAGCAACTCATTTCCCCAATATTAACATATTGCTTCCTTATATGCTATACAACAATAAGCTCCACGTATATGCAAAAACTGCAATTGTTAGAGCGAAAAGCTCTCCGTCACTGCAAATCTTTTCATTGAAACCCAACTCCAACCGCTAGGTAATATAGCAATGAAAGGGAAAGGCTTTGCGAAGCTCAAGAATTGTCCCGATTGACAAATACATTATCTAAGATTCTGAGAAAGATGCCAACCCATCCCAGCCCTTTTATTAATTTACTTACAGACGACCGATATCGCCAGGTATCCTTGATGGATCCAGCTTTTGGAATAGCTATGGGAGATAGCTTTGGGTACTTCTACGATGCTGCAGGATCGCAGCACAACAGAAGTTGAAGCCACCAAGCAACCAAACCAACCAACAACCGACATGGAACTAAAAATCTTTCAGCATTATCATCACCACACCCATCAACGAAAGTCAGCAATGCTCAAGCCGACCCTATATTTAAGTAAAACTTACTCTTAGACTTAAGAAACTTTGTAATACAACAATGTAAAAACTAAATGTAACCAACTTAACCAAGCAGAGCCCCTATTATGTGCTCGCATATTAAAATAAATAAATAATTGTAAATAGATAGTACCTAACTAGCCAATGTAACAACCTTCTGAGCATAAATAAAAATATGGTATGTATGTTGGATGCACATCTTGATTAAATCACCCCTGTCAAAACTGGAAACTGAAATCGAGATCAGAAAGGAAAAAGGAATTGAGACCAGACGGCTTGCCGAATTTAGTTCTACTTTTTTAAAACTTCGGAAAGTTACATACATTCACATGTTAATCTTTTTAATATCCTCGCGCTCCCATACGCATATTAAAGGCTTTCGAAACCAACCCGAAACATTCCGAACGACAACAAAACTTTCGTTTTCGTTGTAGCTTTGCTAGCGATTTCGCATTGCGCCCTCCTCCTGTTTATCGACGTGTGAATTATTTTTGACAGGCGAAACTTTTCGTTGTCGTCCGAACGTTTCGTGTTGGCTTGTTAGAACCTAAATAATTATTAAAAACTTTGAGATGGAAAGAACAATTTTTTGCTGGTTGGTTGAAGGTTGCATTTTCATAGGAATTACATTAATTTGGATGTTTCTTTTTCTTCTCTTTTATTGCGGATCCAACACAACAAAAAATATAGGTTGACTGACAGGTTCAAATACAACTGCAAATAAATTGATAGGTGAAAAAAAAATGTCAATCGAATATTTCACTTTAATTTTGTTTTTTATAATTTATTCGTAGTAGCCTTAGAAATTTTATTTTTCTATATAAGCTACGAAAATTAAAAAAAATATTCATTACGAAAAAAAAATTGAGCGAGCAACATCGAGAGCTGATTAAGCAAATTTTTTAAGAAAAAGACCTAAATAAAATACAAGCAAATCCCATAAACACATAACATAAACACTAACCATAAACAAACATCATTACGTATAGGTAATAAATAAAATATTTAATTTGGTTTAGTTAAGTTAATTTAAGTTAAGATTTAATTCTTTCTTTTAATTATTAAATATTCAGCCTTATTACATGGCCCATCATACAACGAATCCCCAAAAAAAACTATCATAGCTTCCGCCGTAGCAGAAATTCTATCAAAATATTTCTGCTAGGACCGAAGCTATGATACGATATTTTCGGGATTTCACCACGGGGCCTGTGATAAGGCTGATTAATAAGAAAAAGAAATGCATGAACATTTTAAATTAATTTCAAATCCCATAAATTCTGAAGCTTTTTTCAATTTTTTTAGATACATAATTGAAAATACAAAAATAAAAGAATTACAAGACAAGACCATGAATTTCAGTAATTATACGATAATTTTATTTAACATGTATGTATGTCAAGCCTTACCCATTTTTATTTTTAGATTTTCAATTAGGAACAAATGTAAGAATGGCGACGAGATTCATGGGATTAGGTAAATAATAGAAATTATTAATAATCAATGCATGCTCAAGCTTTCATTTTTCAGATTATTCTGCAATTGAAATCGCATTCAACGATGAATACGATGACAAAATCCAGGAAGATATCCTGGTTACAACCACCAAAAACATCGACGGCACAATCATCGAAACGAAAACGGCAAAAAGAGTTACATTTTTCGATGATTTTATCGTCGATGTAACCAATAAACTTCTCGACGATGTTTTAGACGATATCGCGAATCTTGAAAAAATTTCTACTGCAAATCTCATGAAAACTTCTTCAGCCAGAGAAAGCTTCTGGCATTCAAAATTTTTTTGTTGGACGCGATTATTTAGATTTTCTTCCGCGTTGATTCCACATTTTTAATTTTGTTTTATATCTTGATTGTTTTTTTTTTCTTCAATAGATAATTTTCTTACAATTTGAATGACATATTTTTCAAAAACACTAAATTAAAAAAAAAAAACTAACTGACAAAAACAAAACAAAACAACTTAATTAAATAAAATTCTCTATTTCATGAGTTTTTTCTAATTCCAATTGTATTTATTTCATTAGCAAAAATAACTTACATAAATATATATGTACCTTAAAACGTTATTGCTGTTGTTATTTTATTTTATTAGATAAATGGAAGGGTGGTAGGTACTGTGTAAGTTTTAGCCAAAATCGAGGTAAGAAAATTGAAAAGAAATAAATTAAATAAGATTATTTTCAATCTTGCGTTAACTGTTTTTCTGTTATTTTAATACTATAACTACCACTAACTCGAAAAAGAACATTCAACTCAAGTGAATAAAAACCTGGTTCGAAGATCCGACCCTTACCCAACTCAAGCTCTTGATTCTGCTCGGTAACCTGAAGTGTATTTCCGTTTACGTAAAATGCGTTCTTACTTTGAGTAACATCCACCGTATATTGAATCCGATGAATAAGCTGCGGAGGGAACCAAACTCAATTTTGACATTTCGCTTCAGTAAAAATGTCAATATTGAGACTCATTCCCTCCGCAGCCCATCCATCGGATTCTGTAATCGGTGTTTATGAACACAGAGAAGCTATAATTAGGCACTCCAATGGCTTCTTTGTGTCCAGTAATAGGTTATAACTCCATATTTATACTAAAATCTAGATATCAGAGAACACCACCCGATACCATACACCTCAAAATTCAATACTTCCAATCCTAAGCTTCCCAAAAGATTAACTTAACTTTTTACATTCTTTTGAAATTAGGAGTTAAATAGAACTTCGAACTTATTTTTAACCTGCATTTTAAGACCTGTAAATTCTATTTTTAAAATAGAATTTACTACTAAATAAACAAATACTGTATACAAGTTTAGGTAAAGGTACAAGAGTAAAGACCGGCACAATAAGCAGTTCGTCTTTATTAAAAGACAAACTGTACTGTATATATATATACAACTTACAAAAAGGAATGTTTTCATTCAAAACATTAAATACAAATTCACTAAGACCCTCAGCAACAGCTCACTGTCGCCCATTTTGGAAACTGTCCGCCACAACTGCGGACAATTAACCCCCTTAATTAATTTTTAAAAAATCGGATATAATTTCCTGTTATTTTTTCTAAGCACAAACACCACAATATTGAATGTCCGATTAATAGAACTCAAGATATAACCATTTTACGTAAACGTTATCATCCTTTTTTTGATTTTCAGCAAAATTAAAAATCAACAAATAAAGGCTCCACAAAAACGCAAATAAGGTTTGCTTAAAACGGTTATGTTATGGGTCCTATTTTTCGGATCACCAAGATAAAAGTCTTGAGACTTAGGGAAAATGACAGAGCATCACGTCCAATTTTTCAAAAGTGCATTGAAGTGTTAATGACCCTACCATATAAAAAGAAAACCAAGCGGGTTTTAACCCCCACCCCCGCCAAAGGCTGAGAAAAAACCTGCCAGACTTTTGTATTCGATATCACGACACATGTACCAATAATCCTTCATACTCCGATTTTGGTTATACCTCCACTCCCAAAATTTGATCTATAATGGCACAGCCACGAGATGCAGGAACCTATACCTGGCTCTTCCCGATAAAGCAGTTAACAAGCCCAAATAAACTGTTGAATACGTCGGAGTTATCTTATTCGAAGGATTCAATGTAACTAACACGCCAAATTCTCTCCTGCGTCCTTTTATGAAATTAAGAGGCGGTCTCCAAGCCAGGACAAAACTTCTGCTTTACAAGCAACTCATTTCCCCAATATTAACATATTGCTTCCTTATATGCTATACAACAATAAGCTCCACGTATATGCAAAAACTGCAATTGTTAGAGCGAAAAGCTCTCCGTCACTGCAAATCTTTTCATTGAAACCCAACTCCAACCGCTAGGTAATATAGCAATGAAAGGGAAAGGCTTTGCGAAGCTCAAGAATTGTCCCGATTGACAAATACATTATCTAAGATTCTGAGAAAGATGCCAACCCATCCCAGCCCTTTTATTAATTTACTTACAGACGACCGATATCGCCAGGTATCCTTGATGGATCCAGCTTTTGGAATAGCTATGGGAGATAGCTTTGGGTACTTCTACGATGCTGCAGGATCGCAGCACAACAGAAGTTGAAGCCACCAAGCAACCAAACCAACCAACAACCGACATGGAACTAAAAATCTTTCAGCATTATCATCACCACACCCATCAACGAAAGTCAGCAATGCTCAAGCCGACCCTATATTTAAGTAAAACTTACTCTTAGACTTAAGAAACTTTGTAATACAACAATGTAAAAACTAAATGTAACCAACTTAACCAAGCAGAGCCCCTATTATGTGCTCGCATATTAAAATAAATAAATAATTGTAAATAGATAGTACCTAACTAGCCAATGTAACAACCTTCTGAGCATAAATAAAAATATGGTATGTATGTTGGATGCACATCTTGATTAAATCACCCCTGTCAAAACTGGAAACTGAAATCGAGATCAGAAAGGAAAAAGGAATTGAGACCAGACGGCTTGCCGAATTTAGTTCTACTTTTTTAAAACTTCGGAAAGTTACATACATTCACATGTTAATCTTTTTAATATCCTCGCGCTCCCATACGCATATTAAAGGCTTTCGAAACCAACCCGAAACATTCCGAACGACAACAAAACTTTCGTTTTCGTTGTAGCTTTGCTAGCGATTTCGCATTGCGCCCTCCTCCTGTTTATCGACGTGTGAATTATTTTTGACAGGCGAAACTTTTCGTTGTCGTCCGAACGTTTCTTGTTGGCTTGTTAGAACCTAAATAATTATTAAAAACTTTGAGATGGAAAGAACAATTTTTTGCTGGTTGGTTGAAGGTTGCATTTTCATAGGAATTACATTAATTTGGATGTTTCTTTTTCTTCTCTTTTATTGCGGATCCAACACAACAAAAAATATAGGTTGACTGACAGGTTCAAATACAACTGCAAATAAATTGATAGGTGAAAAAAAAATGTCAATCGAATATTTCACTTTAATTTTGTTTTTTATAATTTATTCGTAGTAGCCTTAGAAATTTTATTTTTCTATATAAGCTACGAAAATTAAAAAAAATATTCATTACGAAAAAAAAATTGAGCGAGCAACATCGAGAGCTGATTAAGCAAATTTTTTAAGAAAAGACCTAAATAAAATACAAGCAAATCCCATAAACACATAACATAAACACTAACCATAAACAAACATCATTACGTATAGGTAATAAATAAAATATTTAATTTGGTTTAGTTAAGTTAATTTAAGTTAAGATTTAATTCTTTCTTTTAATTATTAAATATTCAGCCTTATTACATGGCCCATCATACAACGAATCCCCAAAAAAAACTATCATAGCTTCCGCCGTAGCAGAAATTCTATCAAAATATTTCTGCTAGGACCGAAGCTATGATACGATATTTTCGGGATTTCACCACGGGGCCTGTGATAAGGCTGATTAATAAGAAAAAGAAATGCATGAACATTTTAAATTAATTTCAAATCCCATAAATTCTGAAGCTTTTTTCAATTTTTTTAGATACATAATTGAAAATACAAAAATAAAAGAATTACAAGACAAGACCATGAATTTCAGTAATTATACGATAATTTTATTTAACATGTATGTATGTCAAGCCTTACCCATTTTTATTTTTAGATTTTCAATTAGGAACAAATGTAAGAATGGCGACGAGATTCATGGGATTAGGTAAATAATAGAAATTATTAATAATCAATGCATGCTCAAGCTTTCATTTTTCAGATTATTCTGCAATTGAAATCGCATTCAACGATGAATACGATGACAAAATCCAGGAAGATATCCTGGTTACAACCACCAAAAACATCGACGGCACAATCATCGAAACGAAAACGGCAAAAAGAGTTACATTTTTCGATGATTTTATCGTCGATGTAACCAATAAACTTCTCGACGATGTTTTAGACGATATCGCGAATCTTGAAAAAATTTCTACTGCAAATCTCATGAAAACTTCTTCAGCCAGAGAAAGCTTCTGGCATTCAAAATTTTTTTGTTGGACGCGATTATTTAGATTTTCTTCCGCGTTGATTCCACATTTTTAATTTTGTTTTATATCTTGATTGTTTTTTTTTCTTCAATAGATAATTTTCTTACAATTTGAATGACATATTTTTCAAAAACACTAAATTAAAAAAAAAAAACTAACTGACAAAAACAAAACAAAACAACTTAATTAAATAAAATTCTCTATTTCATGAGTTTTTTCTAATTCCAATTGTATTTATTTCATTAGCAAAAATAACTTACATAAATATATATGTACCTTAAAACGTTATTGCTGTTGTTATTTTATTTTATTAGATAAATGGAAGGGTGGTAGGTACTGTGTAAGTTTTAGCCAAAATCGAGGTAAGAAAATTGAAAAGAAATAAATTAAATAAGATTATTTTCAATCTTGCGTTAACTGTTTTTCTGTTATTTTAATACTATAACTACCACTAACTCGAAAAAGAACATTCAACTCAAGTGAATAAAAACCTGGTTCGAAGATCCGACCCTTACCCAACTCAAGCTCTTGATTCTGCTCGGTAACCTGAAGTGTATTTCCGTTTACGTAAAATGCGTTCTTACTTTGAGTAACATCCACCGTATATTGAATCCGATGAATAAGCTGCGGAGGGAACCAAACTCAATTTTGACATTTCGCTTCAGTAAAAATGTCAATATTGAGACTCATTCCCTCCGCAGCCCATCCATCGGATTCTGTAATCGGTGTTTATGAACACAGAGAAGCTATAATTAGGCACTCCAATGGCTTCTTTGTGTCCAGTAATAGGTTATAACTCCATATTTATACTAAAATCTAGATATCAGAGAACACCACCCGATACCATACACCTCAAAATTCAATACTTCCAATCCTAAGCTTCCCAAAAGATTAACTTAACTTTTTACATTCTTTTGAAATTAGGAGTTAAATAGAACTTCGAACTTATTTTTAACCTGCATTTTAAGACCTGTAAATTCTATTTTTAAAATAGAATTTACTACTAAATAAACAAATACTGTATACAAGTTTAGGTAAAGGTACAAGAGTAAAGACCGGCACAATAAGCAGTTCGTCTTTATTAAAAGACAAACTGTACTGTATATATATATACAACTTACAAAAAGGAATGTTTTCATTCAAAACATTAAATACAAATTCACTAAGACCCTCAGCAACAGCTCACTGTCGCCCATTTTGGAAACTGTGTCCGCCACAACTGCTGACAATTAACCCCCTTAATTAATTTTTAAAAAATCGGATATAATTTCCTGTTATTTTTTATAAGCACAAACACCACAATATTGAATGTCCGATTAATAGAACTCAAGATATAACCATTTTACGTAAACGTTATCATCCTTTTTTTGATTTTCAGCAAAATTAAAAATCAACAAATAAAGGCTCCACAAAAACGCAAATAAGGTTTGCTTAAAACGGTTATGTTATGGGTCCTATTTTTCGGATCACCAAGATAAAAGTCTTGAGACTTAGGGAAAATGACAGAGCATCACGTCCAATTTTTCAAAAGTGCATTGAAGTGTTAATGACCCTACCATATAAAAAGAAAACCAAGCGGGTTTTAACCCCCACCCCCGCCAAAGGCTGAGAAAAAACCTGCCAGACTTTTGTATTCGATATCACGACACATGTACCAATAATCCTTCATACTCCGATTTTGGTTATACCTCCACTCCCAAAATTTGATCTATAATGGCACAGCCACGAGATGCAGGAACCTATACCTGGCTCTTCCCGATAAAGCAGTTAACAAGCCCAAATAAACTGTTGAATACGTCGGAGTTATCTTATTCGAAGGATTCAATGTAACTAACACGCCAAATTCTCTCCTGCGTCCTTTTATGAAATTAAGAGGCGGTCTCCAAGCCAGGACAAAACTTCTGCTTTACAAGCAACTCATTTCCCCAATATTAACATATTGCTTCCTTATATGCTATACAACAATAAGCTCCACGTATATGCAAAAACTGCAATTGTTAGAGCGAAAAGCTCTCCGTCACTGCAAATCTTTTCATTGAAACCCAACTCCAACCGCTAGGTAATATAGCAATGAAAGGGAAAGGCTTTGCGAAGCTCAAGAATTGTCCCGATTGACAAATACATTATCTAAGATTCTGAGAAAGATGCCAACCCATCCCAGCCCTTTTATTAATTTACTTACAGACGACCGATATCGCCAGGTATCCTTGATGGATCCAGCTTTTGGAATAGCTATGGGAGATAGCTTTGGGTACTTCTACGATGCTGCAGGATCGCAGCACAACAGAAGTTGAAGCCACCAAGCAACCAAACCAACCAACAACCGACATGGAACTAAAAATCTTTCAGCATTATCATCACCACACCCATCAACGAAAGTCAGCAATGCTCAAGCCGACCCTATATTTAAGTAAAACTTACTCTTAGACTTAAGAAACTTTGTAATACAACAATGTAAAAACTAAATGTAACCAACTTAACCAAGCAGAGCCCCTATTATGTGCTCGCATATTAAAATAAATAAATAATTGTAAATAGATAGTACCTAACTAGCCAATGTAACAACCTTCTGAGCATAAATAAAAATATGGTATGTATGTTGGATGCACATCTTGATTAAATCACCCCTGTCAAAACTGGAAACTGAAATCGAGATCAGAAAGGAAAAAGGAATTGAGACCAGACGGCTTGCCGAATTTAGTTCTACTTTTTTAAAACTTCGGAAAGTTACATACATTCACATGTTAATCTTTTTAATATCCTCGCGCTCCCATACGCATATTAAAGGCTTTCGAAACCAACCCGAAACATTCCGAACGACAACAAAACTTTCGTTTTCGTTGTAGCTTTGCTAGCGATTTCGCATTGCGCCCTCCTCCTGTTTATCGACGTGTGAATTATTTTTGACAGGCGAAACTTTTCGTTGTCGTCCGAACGTTTCGTGTTGGCTTGTTAGAACCTAAATAATTATTAAAAACTTTGAGATGGAAAGAACAATTTTTTGCTGGTTGGTTGAAGGTTGCATTTTCATAGGAATTACATTAATCTGGATGTTTCTTTTTCTTCTCTTTTATTGCGGATCCAACACAACAAAAAATATAGGTTGACTGACAGATTCAAATACAATTGAAAATAGATTGATAGGTGAAAAAAAATGTCAATCGAATATTTCACTTTAATTTTGTTTTTTATAATTTATTCGTAGTAGCCTTAGAAATTTTATTTTTCTATATAAGCTACGAAAATTAAAAAAAATATAAAAAATAAATATATAAAATACGAAAAAAAAAATTGAGCGAGCAACATCGAGAGCTGATTAAGCAATTTTTTTAAGAAAAAGACCTAAATAAAATACAAGCAAATCCCATAAACACATAACATAAACACTAACCATAAACAAACATCATTACGTATAGGTAATAAATAAAATATTTAATTTGGTTTAGTTAAGTTAATTTAAGTTAAGATTTAATTCTTTCTTTTAATTATTAAATATTCAGCCTTATTACATGGCCCATCATACAACGAATCCCCAAAAAAAACTATCATAGCTTCCGCCGTAGCAGAAATTCTATCAAAATATTTCTGCTAGGACCGAAGCTATGATACGATATTTTCGGGATTTCACCACGGGGCCTGTGATAAGGCTGATTAATAAGAAAAAGAAATGCATGAACATTTTAAATTAATTTCAAATCCCATAAATTCTGAAGCTTTTTTCAATTTTTTTAGATACATAATTGAAAATACAAAAATAAAAGAATTACAAGACAAGACCATGAATTTCAGTAATTATACGATAATTTTATTTAACATGTATGTATGTCAAGCCTTACCCATTTTTATTTTTAGATTTTCAATTAGGAACAAATGTAAGAATGGCGACGAGATTCATGGGATTAGGTAAATAATAGAAATTATTAATAATCAATGCATGCTCAAGCTTTCATTTTTCAGATTATTCTGCAATTGAAATCGCATTCAACGATGAATACGATGACAAAATCCAGGAAGATATCCTGGTTACAACCACCAAAAACATCGACGGCACAATCATCGAAACGAAAACGGCAAAAAGAGTTACATTTTTCGATGATTTTATCGTCGATGTAACCAATAAACTTCTCGACGATGTTTTAGACGATATCTCGAATCTTGAAAAAATTTCTACTGCAAATCTCATGAAAACTTCTTCAGCCAGAGAAAGCTTCTGGCATTCAAAATTTTTTTGTTGGACGCGATTATTTAGATTTTCTTCCGCGTTGATTCCACATTTTTAATTTTGTTTTATATCTTGATTGTTTTTTTTTTCTTCAATAGATAATTTTTTTACAATTTGAATGACATATTTTTCAAAAACACTAAATTAAAAAAAAAAAACTAACTGACAAAAACAAAACAAAACAACTTAATTAAATAAAATTCTCTATTTCATGAGTTTTTTCTAATTCCAATTGTATTTATTTCATTAGCAAAAATAACTTACATAAATATATATGTACCTTAAAACGTTATTGCTGTTGTTATTTTATTTTATTGGATAAATGGAAGGGTGGTAGGTACTGTGTAAGTTTTAGCCAAAATCGAGGTAAGAAAATTGAAAAGAAATAAATTAAATAAGATTATTTTCAATCTTGCGTTAACTGTTTTTCTGTTATTTTAATACTATAACTACCACTAACTCGAAAAAGAACATTCAACTCAAGTGAATAAAAACCTGGTTCGAAGATCCGACCCTTACCCAACTCAAGCTCTTGATTCTGCTCGGTAACCTGAAGTGTATTTCCGTTTACGTAAAATGCGTTCTTACTTTGAGTAACATCCACCGTATATTGAATCCGATGAATGAGCTGCGGAGGGAACCAAACTCAATTTTGACATTTCGCTTCAGTAAAAATGTCAATATTGAGACTCATTCCCTCCGCAGCCCATCCATCGGATTCTGTAATCGGTGTTTATGAACACAGAGAAGCTATAATTAGGCACTCCAATGGCTTCTTTGTGTCCAGTAATAGGTTATAACTCCATATTTATACTAAAATCTAGATATCAGAGAACACCACCCGATACCATACACCTCAAAATTCAATACTTCCAATCCTAAGCTTCCCAAAAGATTAACTTAACTTTTTACATTCTTTTGAAATTAGGAGTTAAATAGAACTTCGAACTTATTTTTAACCTGCATTTTAAGACCTGTAAATTCTATTTTTAAAATAGAATTTACTACTAAATAAACAAATACTGTATACAAGTTTAGGTAAAGGTACAAGAGTAAAGACCGGCACAATAAGCAGTTCGTCTTTATTAAAAGACAAACAGTACTGTATATATATATACAACTTACAAAAAGGAATGTTTTCATTCAAAACATTAAATACAAATTCACTAAGACCCTCAGCAACAGCTCACTGTCGCCCATTTTGGAAACTGTCCGCCACAACTGCGGACAATTAACCCCCTTAATTAATTTTTAAAAAATCGGATATAATTTCCTGTTATTTTTTCTAAGCACAAACACCACAATATTGAATGTCCGATTAATAGAACTCAAGATATAACCATTTTACGTAAACGTTATCATCCTTTTTTTGATTTTCAGCAAAATTAAAAATCAACAAATAAAGGCTCCACAAAAACGCAAATAAGGTTTGCTTAAAACGGTTATGTTATGGGTCCTATTTTTCGGATCACCAAGATAAAAGTCTTGAGACTTAGGGAAAATGACAGAGCATCACGTCCAATTTTTCAAAAGTGCATTGAAGTGTTAATGACCCTACCATATAAAAAGAAAACCAAGCGGGTTTTAACCCCCACCCCCGCCAAAGGCTGAGAAAAAACCTGCCAGACTTTTGTATTCGATATCACGACACATGTACCAATAATCCTTCATACTCCGATTTTGGTTATACCTCCACTCCCAAAATTTGATCTATAATGGCACAGCCACGAGATGCAGGAACCTATACCTGGCTCTTCCCGATAAAGCAGTTAACAAGCCCAAATAAACTGTTGAATACGTCGGAGTTATCTTATTCGAAGGATTCAATGTAACTAACACGCCAAATTCTCTCCTGCGTCCTTTTATGAAATTAAGAGGCGGTCTCCAAGCCAGGACAAAACTTCTGCTTTACAAGCAACTCATTTCCCCAATATTAACATATTGCTTCCTTATATGCTATACAACAATAAGCTCCACGTATATGCAAAAACTGCAATTGTTAGAGCGAAAAGCTCTCCGTCACTGCAAATCTTTTCATTGAAACCCAACTCCAACCGCTAGGTAATATAGCAATGAAAGGGAAAGGCTTTGCGAAGCTCAAGAATTGTCCCGATTGACAAATACATTATCTAAGATTCTGAGAAAGATGCCAACCCATCCCAGCCCTTTTATTAATTTACTTACAGACGACCGATATCGCCAGGTATCCTTGATGGATCCAGCTTTTGGAATAGCTATGGGAGATAGCTTTGGGTACTTCTACGATGCTGCAGGATCGAAGCACAACAGAAGTGGAAGCCACCAAGCAACCAAACCAACCAACAACCGACACGGAACTAAAAATCTTTCAGCATTATCATCACCACACCCATCAACGAAAGTCAGCACTGCTCAAGCCGACCCTATATTTAAGTAAAACTTACTCTTAGACTTAAGAAACTTTGTAATACAACAATGTAAAAACTAAATGTAACCAACTTAACCAAGCAGAGCCCCTATTATGTGCTCGCATATTAAAATAGCCAATGTAACAACCTTCTGAGCATAAATAAAAATATGGTATGTATGTTGGATGCACATCTTGATTAAATCACCCCTGTCAAAACTGGAAACTGAAATCGAGATCAGAAAGGAAAAAGGAATTGAGACCAGACGGCTTGCCGAATTTAGTTCTACTTTTTTAAAACTTCGGAAAGTTACATACATTCACATGTTAATCTTTTTAATATCCTCGCGCTCCCATACGCATATTAAAGGCTTTCGAAACCAACCCGAAACATTCCGAACGACAACAAAACTTTCGTTTTCGTTGTAGCTTTGCTAGCGATTTCGCATTGCGCCCTCCTCCTGTTTATCGACGTGTGAATTATTTTTGACAGGCGAAACTTTTCGTTGTCGTCCGAACGTTTCGTGTTGGCTTGTTAGAACCTAAATAATTATTAAAAACTTTGAGATGGAAAGAACAATTTTTTGCTGGTTGGTTGAAGGTTGCATTTTCATAGGAATTACATTAATTTGGATGTTTCTTTTTCTTCTCTTTTATTGCGGATCCAACACAACAAAAAATATAGGTTGACTGACAGGTTCAAATACAACTGCAAATAAATTGATAGGTGAAAAAAAAATGTCAATCGAATATTTCACTTTAATTTTGTTTTTTATAATTTATTCGTAGTAGCCTTAGAAATTTTATTTTTCTATATAAGCTACGAAAATTAAAAAAAATATTCATTACGAAAAAAAAATTGAGCGAGCAACATCGAGAGCTGATTAAGCAAATTTTTTAAGAAAAAGACCTAAATAAAATACAAGCAAATCCCATAAACACATAACATAAACACTAACCATAAACAAACATCATTACGTATAGGTAATAAATAAAATATTTAATTTGGTTTAGTTAAGTTAATTTAAGTTAAGATTTAATTCTTTCTTTTAATTATTAAATATTCAGCCTTATTACATGGCCCATCATACAACGAATCCCCAAAAAAAACTATCATAGCTTCCGCCGTAGCAGAAATTCTATCAAAATATTTCTGCTAGGACCGAAGCTATGATACGATATTTTCGGGATTTCACCACGGGGCCTGTGATAAGGCTGATTAATAAGAAAAAGAAATGCATGAACATTTTAAATTAATTTCAAATCCCATAAATTCTGAAGCTTTTTTCAATTCTTTTAGATACATAATTGAAAATACAAAAATAAAAGAATTACAAGACAAGACCATGAATTTCAGTAATTATACGATAATTTTATTTAACATGTATGTATGTCACAAGCCTTACCCATTTTTATTTTTAGATTTTCAATTAGGAACAAATGTAAGAATGGCGACGAGATTCATGGGATTAGGTAAATAATAGAAATTATTAATAATCAATGCATGCTCAAGCTTTCATTTTTCAGATTATTCTGCAATTGAAATCGCATTCAACGATGAATACGATGACAAAATCCAGGAAGATATCCTGGTTACAACCACCAAAAACATCGACGGCACAATCATCGAAACGAAAACGGCAAAAAGAGTTACATTTTTCGATGATTTTATCGTCGATGTAACCAATAAACTTCTCGACGATGTTTTAGACGATATCGCGAATCTTGAAAAAATTTCTACTGCAAATCTCATGAAAACTTCTTCAGCCAGAGAAAGCTTCTGGCATTCAAAATTTTTTTGTTGGACGCGATTATTTAGATTTTCTTCCGCGTTGATTCCACATTTTTAATTTTGTTTTATATCTTGATTGTTTTTTTTTTTCTTCAATAGATAATTTTTTTACAATTTGAATGACATATTTTTCAAAAACACTACATTAAAAAAAAACTAACTGACAAAAACAAAACAAAACAACTTAATTAAATAAAATTCTCTATTTCATGAGTTTTTTCTAATTCCAATTGTATTTATTTCATTAGCAAAAATAACTTACATAAATATATATGTACCTTAAAACGTTATTGCTGTTGTTATTTTATTTTATTAGATAAATGGAAGGGTGGTAGGTACTGTGTAAGTTTTAGCCAAAATCGAGGTAAGAAAATTGAAAAGAAATAAATTAAATAAGATTATTTTCAATCTTGCGTTAACTGTTTTTCTGTTATTTTAATACTATAACTACCACTAACTCGAAAAAGAACATTCAACTCAAGTGAATAAAAACCTGGTTCGAAGATCCGACCCTTACCCAACTCAAGCTCTTGATTCTGCTCGGTAACCTGAAGTGTATTTCCGTTTACGTAAAATGCGTTCTTACTTTGAGTAACATCCACCGTATATTGAATCCGATGAATAAGCTGCGGAGGGAACCAAACTCAATTTTGACATTTCGCTTCAGTAAAAATGTCAATATTGAGACTCATTCCCTCCGCAGCCCATCCATCGGATTCTGTAATCGGTGTTTATGAACACAGAGAAGCTATAATTAGGCACTCCAATGGCTTCTTTGTGTCCAGTAATAGGTTATAACTCCATATTTATACTAAAATCTAGATATCAGAGAACACCACCCGATACCATACACCTCAAAATTCAATACTTCCAATCCTAAGCTTCCCAAAAGATTAACTTAACTTTTTACATTCTTTTGAAATTAGGAGTTAAATAGAACTTCGAACTTATTTTTAACCTGCATTTTAAGACCTGTAAATTCTATTTTTAAAATAGAATTTACTACTAAATAAACAAATACTGTATACAAGTTTAGGTAAAGGTACAAGAGTAAAGACCGGCACAATAAGCAGTTCGTCTTTATTAAAAGACAAACTGTACTGTATATATATATACAACTTACAAAAAGGAATGTTTTCATTCAAAACATTAAATACAAATTCACTAAGACCCTCAGCAACAGCTCACTGTCGCCCATTTTGGAAACTGTCCGCCACAACTGCGGACAATTAACCCCCTTAATTAATTTTTAAAAAATCGGATATAATTTCCTGTTATTTTTTCTAAGCACAAACACCACAATATTGAATGTCCGATTAATAGAACTCAAGATATAACCATTTTACGTAAACGTTATCATCCTTTTTTTGATTTTCAGCAAAATTAAAAATCAACAAATAAAGGCTCCACAAAAACGCAAATAAGGTTTGCTTAAAACGGTTATGTTATGGGTCCTATTTTTCGGATCACCAAGATAAAAGTCTTGAGACTTAGGGAAAATGACAGAGCATCACGTCCAATTTTTCAAAAGTGCATTGAAGTGTTAATGACCCTACCATATAAAAAGAAAACCAAGCGGGTTTTAACCCCCACCCCCGCCAAAGGCTGAGAAAAAACCTGCCAGACTTTTGTATTCGATATCACGACACATGTACCAATAATCCCTCATACTCCGATTTTGGTTATACCTCCACTCCCAAAATTTGATCTATAATGGCACAGCCACGAGATGCAGGAACCTATACCCGGCTCTTCCCGATAAAGCAGTTAACAAGCCCAAATAAACTGTTGAATACGTCGGAGTTATCTTATTCGAAGGATTCAATGTAACTAACACGCCAAATTCTCTCCTGCGTCCTTTTATGAAATTAAGAGGCGGTCTCCAAGCCAGGACAAAACTTCTGCTTTACAAGCAACTCATTTCCCCAATATTAACATATTGCTTCCTTATATGCTATACAACAATAAGCTCCACGTATATGCAAAAACTGCAATTGTTAGAGCGAAAAGCTCTCCGTCACTGCAAATCTTTTCATTGAAACCCAACTCCAACCGCTAGGTAATATAGCAATGAAAGGGAAAGGCTTTGCGAAGCTCAAGAATTGTCCCGATTGACAAATACATTATCTAAGATTCTGAGAAAGATGCCAACCCATCCCAGCCCTTTTATTAATTTACTTACAGACGACCGATATCGCCAGGTATCCTTGATGGATCCAGCTTTTGGAATAGCTATGGGAGATAGCTTTGGGTACTTCTACGATGCTGCAGGATCGCAGCACAACAGAAGTTGAAGCCACCAAGCAACCAAACCAACCAACAACCGACATGGAACTAAAAATCTTTCAGCATTATCATCACCACACCCATCAACGAAAGTCAGCAATGCTCAAGCCGACCCTATATTTAAGTAAAACTTACTCTTAGACTTAAGAAACTTTGTAATACAACAATGTAAAAACTAAATGTAACCAACTTAACCAAGCAGAGCCCCTATTATGTGCTCGCATATTAAAATAAATAAA
The DNA here is from genome assembly GCA_963921185.1 of Dasysyrphus tricinctus. NCBI lineage: Eukaryota > Metazoa > Arthropoda > Insecta > Diptera > Syrphidae > Dasysyrphus > Dasysyrphus tricinctus. The sequence continues at coordinate 75,478,470 of OY992530.1, read as the reverse complement.
TAATTGTAAATAGATAGTACCTAACTAGCCAATGTAACAACCTTCTGAGCATAAATAAAAATATGGTATGTATGTTGGATGCACATCTTGATTAAATCACCCCTGTCAAAACTGGAAACTGAAATCGAGATCAGAAAGGAAAAAGGAATTGAGACCAGACGGCTTGCCGAATTTAGTTCTACTTTTTTAAAACTTCGGAAAGTTACATACATTCACATGTTAATCTTTTTAATATCCTCGCGCTCCCATACGCATATTAAAGGCTTTCGAAACCAACCCGAAACATTCCGAACGACAACAAAACTTTCGTTTTCGTTGTAGCTTTGCTAGCGATTTCGCATTGCGCCCTCCTCCTGTTTATCGACGTGTGAATTATTTTTGACAGGCGAAACTTTTCGTTGTCGTCCGAACGTTTCGTGTTGGCTTGTTAGAACCTAAATAATTATTAAAAACTTTGAGATGGAAAGAACAATTTTTTGCTGGTTGGTTGAAGGTTGCATTTTCATAGGAATTACATTAATTTGGATGTTTCTTTTTCTTCTCTTTTATTGCGGATCCAACACAACAAAAAATATAGGTTGACTGACAGGTTCAAATACAACTGAAAATAAATTGATAGGTGAAAAAAAAATGTCAATCGAATATTTCACTTTAATTTTGTTTTTTATAATTTATTCGTAGTAGCCTTAGAAATTTTATTTTTCTATATAAGCTACGAAAATTAAAAAAAATATTCATTACGAAAAAAAAATTGAGCGAGCAACATCGAGAGCTGATTAAGCAAATTTTTTAAGAAAAAGACCTAAATAAAATACAAGCAAATCCCATAAACACATAACATAAACACTAACCATAAACAAACATCATTACGTATAGGTAATAAATAAAATATTTAATTTGGTTTAGTTAAGTTAATTTAAGTTAAGATTTAATTCTTTCTTTTAATTATTAAATATTCAGCCTTATTACATGGCCCATCATACAACGAATCCCCAAAAAAAACTATCATAGCTTCCGCCGTAGCAGAAATTCTATCAAAATATTTCTGCTAGGACCGAAGCTATGATACGATATTTTCGGGATTTCACCACGGGGCCTGTGATAAGGCTGATTAATAAGAAAAAGAAATGCATGAACATTTTAAATTAATTTCAAATCCCATAAATTCTGAAGCTTTTTTCAATTTTTTTAGATACATAATTGAAAATACAAAAATAAAAGAATTACAAGACAAGACCATGAATTTCAGTAATTATACGATAATTTTATTTAACATGTATGTATGTCAAGCCTTACCCATTTTTATTTTTAGATTTTCAATTAGGAACAAATGTAAGAATGGCGACGAGATTCATGGGATTAGGTAAATAATAGAAATTATTAATAATCAATGCATGCTCAAGCTTTCATTTTTCAGATTATTCTGCAATTGAAATCGCATTCAACGATGAATACGATGACAAAATCCAGGAAGATATCCTGGTTACAACCACCAAAAACATCGACGGCACAATCATCGAAACGAAAACGGCAAAAAGAGTTACATTTTTCGATGATTTTATCGTCGATGTAACCAATAAACTTCTCGACGATGTTTTAGACGATATCGCGAATCTTGAAAAAATTTCTACTGCAAATCTCATGAAAACTTCTTCAGCCAGAGAAAGCTTCAAAATTCAAAATTTTTTTGTTGGACGCGATTATTTAGATTTTCTTCCGCGTTGATTCCACATTTTTAATTTTGTTTTATATCTTGATTGTTTTTTTTTTTCTTCAATAGATAATTTTTTTACAATTTGAATGACATATTTTTCAAAAACACTACATTAAAAAAAAACTAACTGACAAAAACAAAACAAAACAACTTAATTAAATAAAATTCTCTATTTCATGAGTTTTTTCTAATTCCAATTGTATTTATTTCATTAGCAAAAATAACTTACATAAATATATATGTACCTTAAAACGTTATTGCTGTTGTTATTTTATTTTATTAGATAAATGGAAGGGTGGTAGGTACTGTGTAAGTTTTAGCCAAAATCGAGGTAAGAAAATTGAAAAGAAATAAATTAAATAAGATTATTTTCAATCTTGCGTTAACTGTTTTTCTGTTATTTTAATACTATAACTACCACTAACTCGAAAAAGAACATTCAACTCAAGTGAATAAAAACCTGGTTCGAAGATCCGACCCTTACCCAACTCAAGCTCTTGATTCTGCTCGGTAACCTGAAGTGTATTTCCGTTTACGTAAAATGCGTTCTTACTTTGAGTAACATCCACCGTATATTGAATCCGATGAATAAGCTGCGGAGGGAACCAAACTCAATTTTGACATTTCGCTTCAGTAAAAATGTCAATATTGAGACTCATTCCCTCCGCAGCCCATCCATCGGATTCTGTAATCGGTGTTTATGAACACAGAGAAGCTATAATTAGGCACTCCAATGGCTTCTTTGTGTCCAGTAATAGGTTATAACTCCATATTTATACTAAAATCTAGATATCAGAGAACACCACCCGATACCATACACCTCAAAATTCAATACTTCCAATCCTAAGCTTCCCAAAAGATTAACTTAACTTTTTACATTCTTTTGAAATTAGGAGTTAAATAGAACTTCGAACTTATTTTTAACCTGCATTTTAAGACCTGTAAATTCTATTTTTAAAATAGAATTTACTACTAAATAAACAAATACTGTATACAAGTTTAGGTAAAGGTACAAGAGTAAAGACCGGAACAATAAGCAGTTCGTCTTTATTAAAAGACAAACTGTACTGTATATATATGTATATACAAATTACAAAAAGGAATGTTTTCATTCAAAACATTAAATACAAATTCACTAAGACCCTCAGCAACAGCTCACTGTCGCCCATTTTGGAAACTGTCCGCCACAACTGCGGACAATTAACCCCCTTAATTAATTTTTAAAAAATCGCATATAATTCCCTGTTATTTTTTCTAAGCACAAACACCACAATATTGAATGTCCGATTAATAGAACTCAAGATATAACCATTTTACGTAAACGTTATCATCCTTTTTTTTTATTTCCAGCAAAATTAAAAATCAACAAATAAAGGCTCCACAAAAACGCAAATAAGGTTTGCTTAAAACGGTTATGTTATGGGTCCTATTTTTCGGATCACCAAGATAAAAGTCTTGAGACTTAGGGAAAATGACAGAGCCTCACGTCCAATTTTTCAAAAGTGCATTGAAGTGTTAATGACCCTACCATATAAAAAGAAAACCAAGCGGGTTTTAACCCCCACCCCCGCCAAAGGCTGAGAAAAAACCTGCCAGACTTTTGTATTCGATATCACGACACATGTACCAATAATCCCTCATACTCCGATTTTGGTTATACCTCCACTCCCAAAATTTGATCTATAATGGCACAGCCACGAGATGCAGGAACCTATCCCTGGCTCTTCCCGATAAAGCAGTTAACAAGCCCAAATAAACTGTTGAATACGTCGGAGTTATCTTATTCGAAGGACTCAATGTAACTAACACGCCAAATTCTCTCCTGCGTCCTTTTATGAAATTAAGAGGCGGTCTCCAAGCCAGGACAAAACTTCTCGTCGGCTTAGAGTGTAAACCTGCTAAATCCAATTTTTGTCAAATTTGAGATAAGTATGCAGTTTGAAAGATCGAACGAAGACGCATCGTCTGACATAATTATTTTTGTTAAATTCGGCTTCTTAGCTGGCCAAAACGCTTGATGAGTAAAACAGCTAAGTCCATAACATCCAAACTCACCTGCTAACTCCATAACAATTAAAAATACCATATAAAATTCGAATAACAGGACAGAGAGGGGGGAACCTGATTTTTAAGAAATAATACAGTTTATTATCATGATAGGTATTCTATAAAATAATTAAAAAAAAAGTACAAAAATAGTACCTCCGTTAGTACCCACATACTTTGTTTCGAATTGTACATTAACATTGTGTTTATTAAATCTCAAGGTAGACACTACCAATGAACCTTTGTGTTAGCGAAAACACTACCTTTTGAAATGAACCCCTATATATAGCATTCGTAAACTAAATTAACAAAATCGCAAATAGGTTTAACCTAAACTCAAATAAGTTTCACCCAAGCGCAAATAGATTTAACCCAAAACCCAAACGCAAATAGAACTAACCCAATCGCAATTCGATTTAAACAAAACTATACGCAAATAATTTAAACTATTAACAAATCATTCTAAGCAAGACGCAAATTGGTTTAACCCAGACTCAACTTATTGTTCCAGCTGTGTGGTGAAGAAATGGAAGGCTTAACAGTATTGTAAATTCCCCTAGTTCTGCGCGTTTTTCCAAGAACTTTCCGAACAAATAAAAGGCCAATCCCCTAATAATAGCTTTTTAACAATTATGGATAATTCCAAAATCCATTAGACCCAAAAAGTACAACTGGATCAATAATTCAAGGTTAGATTAATTCAATTTACTTTTTGGTTAAAATTATTTGTAAATTGTTTAAATTATTTGCATATAGTTTAACTATATTTGCGTTTTGCTTAAATCGAATGGGGTTAGTTCTAAAGGGTCCGCCAAATAACTTTTTTTTTTTGAAAATGCTATAAAAAAAACTACTGAATATTTTCTCAAATTTCTTTTTTTATTTGAAAGTACAATCTTTCCGGTTAATAATGAAAAATAATTTCATTCAAATGGCTGCTTCGCTAAGTCAGCCTGCGATCGACTTAGAGAAGATGCCGATTTTGCCAAAAAAATCATCTTTTCAGATGAAGCTCATTTTGATCTTGGCGGGTATGTAAAGAAGCAAAATTTTCGCATTTGGGGCACAAAAACCCGCACGCATACATTGAAAAGCCGATACACCCAAAACGAGTCACTGTTTGGTGCGGATTTTGGTCCAGAGGCATAATTGGGCCATTTTTCTTCGAGTGGCCGTTACAGTCAATGGCAATCGTTATCGGACAATGTTGAACGAATTTTTGTTCACAAAAATTGAAGAGGAGGACATTGACAACATTTGGTTTCAACAGGACGGCGCTACGTGCCACACAGCCGAAGCTACACTCCATGTAGTAGTAGCATTTTCAAAAAAAAGGTTATTTGGCGGACCCTTTATTTGCGTTTGGGTTAAATCTATTTGCACTTGGGTGAAACTTATTTGTGTGTTGGTTAAACCAGTGGCGTAGCTAGGATATTTGCCGCGTGGGGCAAAACAATAATTTGCAGCCCCTTCGGTCTAACCATAATCAAACAAAATTTTGTCAAACTATTTTTTAAGCTATTTAGTTAAGTTATGGGTACCTTCATACTTAAAGTAGCAGACAAAATTTTGACTAACATTAAGCCGTTCCTATGAACTAATAGTTTTTTCGTTTTATTTTTGTATGTTTTGAAAAAAAGCAACGATAGGTTTATTTTTTTTGTATTCATTTATCAATTTTGTTAAAAATAATTATATTTTTTCTTGAAAAAAAACGAAACAACAAATCTTCTGCAAAAATATTCAGGTTACAGAATTTTTTTTTTACATGTCTACCGCGAAAAAATTTCTGATTTCTGAGAAGTGTCAACCCCTCTGAGCTCTGAACTGAAATTTACATATACAAAATATAAGCTACAAAAGATTACTTACAGTAAAAATTTTATTTTCTAATATAGATTTAGTTAAATTTCCAATTAAAAAATTTGTTTACCTAATTGGCTTACAACTTCCAACGCACAACGAAGTTAATTTTGCCGTCCCTAACTCCTGGTGCCGGGGGCAGCTGCCCCCTTCGCCCCCCCCCCCCTAGCTACACCACTGGGTTAAACCTATTTGCGATTTGGTTAATTTAATTTTCGAATGCTATATATTTTATTTTAACATTATTTATACTCAATAAAGCTATCGATTAGCAAAAATCCTACTCTATTTTTGATTGTTCTGGAAAAACGGCTAAGTCCATTATTTTTTTACATTACCAAAAAAAGAAAACCGGCTAACTTACAAAGATGCAAATAAGTACAAAACTAAGATCCTGCTTGAGTTGTTTTATGTTTAGAAAGGAAGAGTACCAACTAACACACAATCCATGTTTTGGATTTTATTTTCTAGCAACGATAAAAGTTTTTGCGAAGTTTTTTCTTTCTCCTGTAAAATTTCCATTTATGGAGTTAGTAGGTTTACACTCTAAGCCGACGTTCTGCTTTACAAGCAACTCATTTCCCCAATATTAACATATTGCTTCCTTATATGCTATACAACAATAAGCTCCACGTATATGCAAAAACTGCAATTGTTAGAGCGAAAAGCTCTCCGTCACTGCAAATCTTTTCATTGAAACCCAACTCCAACCGCTAGGTAATATAGCAATGAAAGGGAAAGGCTTTGCGAAGCTCAAGAATTGTCCCGATTGACAAATACATTAACTAAGATGCTGAGAAAGATGCCAACCCATCCCAGCCCTTTTATTAATTTACTTACAGGAAACTCACCCACAGACGACCGATATCGCCAGGTATCCTTGATGGATCCAGCTTTTGGAATAGCTATGGGAGATAGCTTTGGGTACTTCTACGATGCTGCAGGATCGCAGCACAACAGAAGTTGAAGCCACCAAGCAACCAAACCAACCAACAACCGACACGGAACTAAAAATCTTTCAGCATTATCATCACCACACCCATCAACGAAAGTCAGCACTGCTCAAGCCGACCCTATATTTAAGTAAAACTTACTCTTAGACTTAAGAAACTTTGTAATACAACAATGTAAAAACTAAATGTAACCAACTTAACCAAGCAGAGCCCCTATTATGTGCTCGCATATTAAAATAAATAAATAATTGTGAATAGATAGTACCTAACTAGCCAATGTAACAACCTTCTGAGCATAAATAAAAATATGGTATGTATGTTGGATGCACATCTTGATTAAATCACCCCTGTCAAAACTGGAAACTGAAATCGAGATCAGAAAGGAAAAAGGAATTGAGACCAGACGGCTTGCCGAATTTAGTTCTACCATTGAATAAATATAAATAGAAGTGAAACCGCATTACTCAAAGCGCTACTAGAAGGTGTATGGCCAATAGAAACAAATAAATAGAAATTATGAAACTTTTGCGTACGCAAACCAATTCTCAAAGGGATATTTATTTATTTAATATTTCCTTAATTACTGGTTTCCATGACGATTATGGGTCAATTTATTATTTTGTATTTAAATTTTGTTTACAATTTGTGTTATAAGGTATGTTGGTATTGGTTGCTTTTGTTTTTTTTTTGTTGTCATGACTATGATTTTTCAAGCTAAGCAGAAGATTTTATTTTTCTTATTGAAATAGAGAACAAAATTATTTGAGGATAGTCTTATTATTATTTCATAATGTGTTTAGATAAAAAAAATATATGTGGGAAGCTTAGAGACTTATTGATTTTGATTATTTATGCAGGGTGGAGGGTTCATTTTCGTTTAGTTTCTTGTATTATTTCTGCGAAAAATAGTTTTTGCTCTTAGATTTTAATAAGGGATGTAGCGACATATGTACTGTACATACGCATGTACTAGCTCAGTAGATTAAGTCATATTTTAAACAAGATAAACACTTTGTTTTTGAAATCGTTTTGTCACCTTTCGGAAGCTAAAGTGCGTGGCTTCAACCATGAGAAGTGCAACAGGTCCATTGCTAGGACATTACTTATAACATCTTGCTCAGAAGCTCTTATTGATGTCTTAATGTCATAATGTTTCTCCTCTGTAGGAGTATCCACGCATATGAAGCTTTAGTTGGTGAATTCAGACCTGAAGCGATTTGTCATGAAGCATCGACAGATCCACACTTAGATAGACGTTGGTTTTGGTCTTGATAACAGTCGATACACTGTGTTCAAAAATCAGTCTTTGATAAATGCTTAAATGTTATTCTGTCATTATTTTGTAGTAAAATAAAATTCGATCGAGCTGTTGAATAAAAACCAAATCACTTTCTTTTCCAAGATGACGGCCTTCTCCTTACCCCGGGCAGGCAACCCACAAACTTGGTTTTATATTGAGAAGATATAGCCAAACACAATTTGTACAAGAAATTTTGCCCATCGATTAATGACATTTTAATACATTTTTTGACAAAATTAGCTTCACCATGAAGTTCTTGCACGATTTTCTCTGAATCTAATAATTGTATGAAAAAAATATGTTAATCTTTTCCGTGTAAGATTACATAAGCTACACATTCTTTCAAACCCCCCTCCTAAAAAATTAAACCCCGGCCTAAATCTACGGAACTTTTAAGGAAATGCTGAAGAAGTCAAAACAAAGCTCTCCACCGAATTTCAGCTTTGAGGGAATTTATCGAAGTTTTGCCATTTGTTTGTCTTATTTTCCTAGGCTATTCCTTTTTCTCTATAAGAAATCCTTAATTAAAATGTATGAACTTAGCGTACTTTCATACTATCTTGTTTAAGACGAAAGCTAACAACTAATTAATGATTTTCTCAAAGATGAATGAAGGTATTTGGAAGATTCAAAAAGAATTTCGAAGCAAAATGTTTATACTTTAGAATGACCATAAACATTAATTCGAAAAAAGAAATTACCGCGAGTTTTTTTTTAAACAGTTTGCATCAAAACGCATTCCTTTTTTATGTTTAGATTTGAGTATCTTAAAAACGTGACGTGCTAGAGCAATTTCTAGGCCAGATTCGAAATCAGCGCATCAAAAACCACCAAAAAAAGTATATCTTGGTTCATGTTAAAGACAAAAATTCAAATGTTGTCACGCAAAGTAGTTAATTAGTGTTTTCTAGTGGATTTTCGGAAACAGTAAAAACACGTCAATTTTCAACTAGCGCTTGAGTCCAAATGGGTTGCCGCAGAACAAAAACCTAAAACAGAGATTTTTTGGAAATTGTTTATGCTTTTGTTATGCATAAGCATCATAGTAAATTTCGTTTTTAATTAGTCTGCATTTTGAATATTTATTCTTCATCATAAAGTTTCTTTGTTCAAATCATCGCTATAGAGCCATTGTCTAAAAGTCTCTTGTCTGTTGACTTCGTACTTCGATTGGTATATGTTGCATAGTAACACTATACTTTTCAAGTGTTGTTTTAATTTTGTTTATATTTCAAGTAGAGACCAAAACGTCTCATCATTAAATTCATTTTGATTTAAGACAGAATGTTTATGCATACCACATCACTTTTTTATCTCGTTTAAGCATCCAATATGAATTTCATATTTGATGCATTTGTTTATCTATACGTACATATGTGTAAGAGTAAATCTGTGGTTGATATTTCCACATTAAATTTTTGTAAGTTAGTCTTAAGTAAAACTCCAAACAATAAAGATACCTCTTTATTTAATAAAACGAAGCTCGACAAATCTTTTATTTCGCGGCATAACACTTTCAATTGCTCTCTGATGTAATTCATGAATAATGGACAGTTTTCAAGCCATAAGTAAAAACCTCCCAAAAAATCCACTTTTGCATCATTTTTTGCATTTTTGTCCACGTTGCGTCACGAAATTTTATTCGAAAACCTCAGATTCTGATTCAGCACCCCCGAAACCATAAAGCAGGGAACAAATCAAAACTTCTCCACTATTTAAATAAATAATATAAATGCTAAAAACACAATATGACTGGACTAAATCGCAATGTAACGAAAACGATGGATTTTGAACGATAATCGTAATTCGTTATACGGGCCCTGCATTGGTATTGGTCTAATCATCTGGCCTCAGTGCCACGGTGTGTTGTGTATCGGCTTTTGAATCACTTGATTCATGGATCTCTCCCAGATTACGGCAAAGGGCTTTTCAATAAATATGAGCAACACGAAATACTCGTAAAATAGCTATAACTCCATGCTAAACACCTTGGTGGTAACACACACAGGTTGTTGTTTTTCATTCAAAATTATTCGAAGTTCAGCCAAATTTATTAAAAATGGTAATGGTTCTGAAAGAGTTATAATTAAAATAAGAATTATCCTGATATAAATTAGTGAGCTAGTAACAGTTCCGACATTTTGTTGAAATTAATTAACTTAATACAAAGTTCAAAACGATTTTACTTGCTCAGTAGTTGTTGTATTAATTTTGAGATCTCCTCTCTTTTTATGGCCATAACATCTTAGAATCACATTATTTCAATTATTATTTAGTCAATCAAAAAAATTATGTCAGTCTCAAACAAAGTAAAAGTTTTCTAAAAATTATAAGTTGTTGCTAATCAAAACCTTATAACTCTATAAGATAATCTCCATCAGGTTTGTCTAGTAATAATGCGTAAACTTCATCTATGAATATGCCCTAATGAGTTTTTAATTTCGTTTTCAACCGCGTGCCGGTACCTATTTGATTATTTTGTGTAAACAACACGTCTGTACCGTCACTGATGTCATAAACAAAATTGTAATATACATAAGTAGTACAAGAACTTAGTCTGTTATACCTCTTTTTTTTCAATTCCTCGATTTTCATTTAATTCGATATCAAAACGCACATACCAGACCCCTATATTCATATTCAGGTGATGCATCTACATCCAAACTAGCTGTTACTATAAGCGCTCAAAGTAAATGACGGTAATATTTTTATTTTTAGTTCTTATACTTACATCTTAACATCTACTTAATTATTTATTCAAAAGCCTTGATAGACCTTAAACTTGAATATGAATATTTAAAATAGCTTTTTATGGCCTTTAGTTCAAAAAATGGCGTTTCGTCCGGCTTACTCACTTGGGCTCATCAGTGACATAGTGCGGGCCTTTGTCATACGCAATTTGTATTAAGTTCAGTTTAACTTTTTGGCAAAAAACCACTGTAAACTATATCTAACAAGATTAGAGTTCCTAATAATTAAGCTGGAAGTTTCTTTGTCCGGGGCCGGGCATATGTAGCTCCCATAAGGTTTTTTTACTATACAAATTCTATATAGTACTACTGAAATAAATCAGCCAAGTAGAAGACTAAACATTAATAATAATAATAATATAATAATTTTAATAATTTTAACTATATGCCTGTAAGACCTAAGGTCTTTTAAATGCAACCTGAATTGCACGGCACTAGTTGAAAGAGTAGGAAGATAAGAAAGATTTGGCACAGTGGATTGAGATCAAGGTGTTTATCATCTCATTAAATCTCACGGGTAGCGTCCAGTTAAGCTGGGAGAATATAGAAAAGAATGCTGCCTAGAATGAGACTCGAACCCACACCTCTAATAAGCTAGCAGCAAAGCAATACATCCACTGCACCTTTGCCACCCGCATTAAGGATTGGACTTTTTGAATTATTTTTTCAGTAGTATATAGAATTTGTATTATGTATACAAAAACCTTCTTATCTTTAAAATATTCATCATAAAATCAAACGATTTTCTAAACATTAATAAAAAGTTTTTGGCGTTTGGAAATTCTGTTTACCAACCTATATTCTTCTCCCATGCCTATCTCAAAAAAGTGGTACTAGAATATATGTAGCTTATTTTATCTCCTGTATATTAAAAACTTTATCCAAATGATCAGATCAATTGAACTCAAGTTGGATACCTCAGCAATGCTATGCAGCTTTCGTATCAAGAAAATCAGTACATTTATTATTTATATACTAAGCTTTGAAAAAAAAATTAATTTGAAAAGGCAACGAAAATCATTTAAAACTACAAATTCTAAAGAAAATTTAAGTTTCATATTAGAACACAACTAACATCCAAAGCAGACACTACAATCGTCCTGACATCCATCGTTTCCATAGCAATTCATAATAAACAAAAATAACAAACAATGCTTTTATTGAAAAATTCCCTTTCGAATACACCAACTTTTTATAATTAAGGAAATTAATTTTATGTTATACACCAACCTCATCATAATATTCAAAGCGAAGGCAGAGCTACTATAAAATCATGCGGCCATTTTGCCCGGTGTCACCTTCTATTTATATTTATTCAATGGTTCTACTTTTTTAAAACTTCGGAAAGTTACATACATTCACATGTTAATCTTTTTAATATCCTCGCGCTCCCATACGCATATTAAAGGCTTTCGAAACCAACCCGAAACATTCCGAACGACAAAAAAACTTTCGTTTTCGTTGTAGCTTTGCTAACGATTTCGCATTGCGCCCTCCTCCTGTTTATCGACGTGTGAATTATTTTTGACAGGCGAAACTTTTCGTTGTCGTCCGAACGTTTCGCGTTGGCTTGTTAGAACCTAAATAATTATTAAAAACTTTGAGATGGAAAAAACAATTTTTTGCTGGTTGGTTGAAGGTTGCATTTTCATAGGAATTACATTAATTTGGATGTTTCTTTTTCTTCTCTTTTATTGCGGATCCAACACAACAAAAAATATAGGTTGACTGACAGGTTCAAATACTACTGAAAATAAATTGATAGGTGAAAAAAAAAATGTCAATCGAATATTTCACTTTAATTTTGTTTTGTATAATTTATTCGTAGTAGCCTCAGAAATTTTATTTTTCTATATAAGCTACGAAAATTAAAAAAAATATTCATTACGAAAAAAAAATTGAGCGAGCAACATCGAGATCTGATTAAGCAAATTTTTTAAGAAAAAGACCTAAATAGAATACAAGCAAAACCCATAAACACATAACATAAACACTAACCATAAACAAACATCATTACGTATAGGTAATAAATAAAATATTTAATTTGGTTTAGTTAAGTTAATTTAAGTTAAGATTTAATTCTTTCTTTTAATTATTAAATATTCAGCCTTATTACATGGCCCATCATACAACGAATCCCCAAAAAAACTATCATAGCTTCCGCCGTAGCAGAAATTCTATCAAAATATTTCTGCTAGGACCGAAGCTATGATACGATATTTTCGGGATTTCACCACGGGGCCTGTGATAAGGCTGATTAATAAGAAAAAGAAATGCATGAACATTTTAAATTAATTTCAAATCCCATAAATTCTGAAGCTTTCTTCAATTTTTTTAGATACATAATTGAAAATACAAAAATAAAAGAATTACAAGACAAGACCATGAATTTCAGTAATTATACGATAATTTTATTTGACATGTATGTATGTCAAGCCTTACCCATTTTTATTTTTAGATTTTCAATTAGGAACAAATGTAAGAATGGCGACGAGATTCATGGGATTAGGTAATTAATAGAAATTATTAATAATCAATGCATGCTTAAGCTTTCATTTTTCAGATTATTCTACAATTGAAATCGCATTCAACGATGAATACGATGACAAAATCCAGGAAGATATCCTGGTTACAACCACCAAAAACATCGACGGCACAATCATCGAAACGAAAACGGCAAAAAGAGTTACATTTTTCGATGATTTTATCGTCGATGTAACCAATAAACTTCTCGACGATGTTTTAGACGATATCGCGGACCTTGAAAAAATTTCTACCCGAAATCTTATGAAAACTTCTTCAGCCAGAGAAAGCTTCTGGCATTCAAAATTTTTTGGTTGGACTCGATTATGTAGATTTTCTTCGGCGTTGATTCCAACTTTTTAAATTTTTTTATATCTTGATTGTTTTTTTTTTTTCTTCAATAGATAATTTTTTTTAATTTGAATGACATATTTTCAAAAAAACACTAAATTAAAAAAAAAACTAACTGACAAAAACAAAACAAAACAACTTAATTAAATAAAATTTTCTATTTCATGAGTTTTTTCTAATTCCAATTGTATTTATTTCCTTAGCAAAAATAACTTACATAAATATATACCTTTAAACGTTATTGCTATTGTTATTTTTTTTATTAGGTAAATGGAAGGGTGGTAGGTAGGTACCTGCTGTGTAAGTTTTGGCCAAAATCGAGGTAAGAAAATTGAGAAGAAATAAATTAAATAAGATTATTTTCAGTCATCAGCGTTAACTGTTTTTCTGTTATTTTAATACCATAACTGCCACTAACTCCAAATGGAACATTCAACTCAAGTGAATAAAAACCTGGTTCGAAGATCCGACCCTTACCAAACTGCTTGGTAACCTGAAGTTTAAAATGCGTTCTTACTTTTAGTAACATGCACCGTATATTGAATCCGATGAATGAGCTGCGGAGGGAACCAAACTCAATTTTGACATTTCGCTTCAGTAAAAATGTCAATATTGAGACTCATTCCCTCCGCAGCCCATCCATCGGATTCTGTAATCGGTGTGATAAGCTATTAATGAACACAGAGAAGCTATAGTTAGGCACTCCAATGGCTTCTTTGTGTCCAGTAATAGGTTATAACTCCATATTTATACTAAATTCTAGATATCACGAACACCACCCGATACCATACAGCTCAAAATTCAATACTTCCAATCCTTAGCTTCCCAAAAGATTAACTTAACTTTTTAAATTCTTTTGAAATTAGGAGTTAAATGGAACTTCGAACTTATTTTTAGCCTGCATTTTAAGACCTGTAAATTCTATTTTTAAAATAGTTGACTACTAAATAAACAAATACTGAATACAAGTTTAGGTAAAGGTACAAGAGTTAAGACCGCCACAATAAGCAGTTCGTCTTTATTAAAAGACAAACTGTACTGTATATATATATACAACTTACAAAAAGGCATGTTTTCATTCAAAACATTAAATACAAATTCACTAAGACCCTCAGCAACAGCTCACTGTCGCCCATTTTCGAAATTGTCCGCCACAACTGCCAGGGGGCAGTTCGCGGATAGCTCCACATCTTAATTTGTTCATATTATATCTTTGTGTCTATGTGCCAAATTTGGTGCTTATATCAAAAAGTGCATAATAGGTTATCTAATCCGCTATACTAATTACTACTTCAATATTAAAACATTTTATAGAACTGAAACGCAAGTTCGTCGGAACTATTTCTGAACATTAGACGAATGTCTTATACCATATCAGGACGCCAGAATTGTTTAAATGCATCACCTTTCATCACATATAGCGCTTCCAAGGGCCCAGACACGGCTCTATGTAGAGTAAAGGATCATATCCTTGGGCTCTGGGAGTATTATCTCCAATGGGGAATAAAAATCAAGCTGAAGAATTGTCCCTATTGACAAATACATTAACTAAGATGCTGAGAAAGATACCAACCCATCCCAGCCCTTTTATTAATTTACTTACAGGAAACTCACCCACAGACGACCGATATCGCCAGGTATCCTTGATGGATCCAGCTTTTGGAATAGCTATGGGAGATAGCTTTGGGAACTTCTACGATGCTGCAGGATCGCAGCACAACAGAAGTTGAAGCCACCAAGCAACCAAACCAACCAACAACCGACACGGAGCTAAAAATTTTTCAGCATTATCATCACCACACCGATCAATGACAGTCAGCAATGCTCACATCATCACCACACCGATCAACGACAGTCAGCAATGCTCAAGCCGACCCTATATTTAAGTAAAACTTACTCTTAGACTTAAGAAACTTTGTAATACAACAATGTAAAAACTAAATGTAACCAGCTTAACGAAGCAGAGTCCCTATTAACTAACTAGCCAATGTAACAACCTTCTGAGCATAGACAAAAATATGGTATGTATGTGCACATCTTGATGAAATCATCCCTGTCAAAACTGGAAAGTGAAATCGAGATCAGAAAGGAAAAAGGAATTGAGACCAGACGAATGTTTTTCTTTTTAATATCCTCGCGCTCCCATACGCATATTAAAGGCTTTCGAAACCAACCCGAAACATTCCAAACATTTCGTTTTTGTTGTAGCTTTGCTAGCGATGTCGCATCGCGCCCTCCTCCTGTTTATCGACATGTGAATTATTTTTGACAGGCGAAACTTTTCCTTGTCGTCCGAATGTTTCGCGTTGGCTTGTAGAACCTAAATAATTATTGGGGGAACCTTAAAAACTTTGGGATGGAAAGAACAATTTTTTGCTGGTTGGTTGAAGGTTGCATCTTCATAGGAATTACATTAATCTGGATGTTTCTTTTTCTTCTCTTTTATTGCGGATCCAACACAACAAAAAATATAGGTTGACTGACAGGTTCAAATACAATTAAAAATAAATTGATAGGTGAAAAAAAAAAATGTCAATCGAATATTTCACTTTAATTTTGTTTTTTATAATTTATTCGTAGTAGCCTTTGAAATTTTATTTTTCTATATAAGCTACGAAAATTAAAAAAAAATATTCATTACGAAAAAAAATATTGAGCGAGCAACATCGTTCGTGAGTTGATTAAATAAATTTTTCCAGAAAAAGACATACTAAATAGAACAAAACAAAACCCATAAACACACCATAAACTAACATTATTACGTATAGGTAATAAATAAAATATTTAATTTGGTTTAGTTAAGTTAATTTAAGTTAAGATTTAATTCTTTCTTTTAATTATTAAATATTCAGCCTTATTACATGGCCCATCATACAACGAATCCCCAAAAAAAGTATCATAGCTTCCGCCGTAGCAGAAATTCTATCAAAATATTTCTGCTAGGACCGAAGCTATGATACGATATTTTCGGGATTTCACCACGGGGCCTGTGATGAGGCTGATTAATAAGAAAAAGAAATGCATGAAAATTTAAAATTAATTTCAAATTCCATAAATTCTGAAGCTTTTTTCAATTTTTTTTAGATACATAATTGAAAATACAAAAATAAAAGAATTACCACAAGACTAGACCATGAATTTCAGTAATTATACGATAATTTTATTTAACATGTATGTATGTCAAGCCTTACCTATTTTTATTTTTAGATTTTCAATTAAGAACAAATGTAAGAATGGCGACGAGATTCATGAGATTAGGTTAATAATAGAAATTATTAATAATCAATGCATGCTTAAGCTCTTTCTTTTTCAGATTGTTCTACAATTGAAATCGCGTTCGACGATGAATTCGATGCAAAAATCGAGGAAGATAATATGCTTGTTAACACGAGCAAAAACATCGACGGCACAATCATCGAAACGAAAACGGCAAAAAAAGTTACATTTTTCGATGATTTTATCGTCGATGTAACCAATAAACTTCTCGACGATGTTTAAGACGATATCGAGAGTCTTGAAAAAATTTCTACTGCAAATCTTATGAAAACTTCTTCAGCCGGAGAAAACTTCTGGCATTCAAAATTTTTTGGCTGGACGCGATTGTTTAGATTTTCTTCCGCGTTGATTCCACATTTTTAATTTTTTTTTATATTTTGATTACAATTTGAATGACATATTTTCAAACAAACACTAAATTAAAAAAAAAAAACTAAATTAAAAAAAAAAAACTAACTGACAAAACAAAACAACTTAATTAAATAAAATTTTCTATTTCATGAGTTTTTTCTAATCCCAATTGTATTTATTTCATTAGAAAAAATAACTTGCATAAATATATACCTTAAAACGTTATTGCTATTGTTATTTTTTTTATTAGATAAATGGAGGGGTGGTAGGTGGGTACTGTGTAAGTTTTGGCCAAAATCGAGGGGTAAGAAAATAGAAAAAAAAAATAAATTAAATAATATTATTTTCAGTCCTGCGTAACTGTTTTTCTGTTATTTTAATACCATAGCTAGGTACCACTAAAATAGAACATTCAACTCAATTGAATAAAAACCTGGTTGGAAGATCCGACCCTTAGCCAACTCAAACTCTTCATTCTGCTTGGTAACCTGAAGTGTATTTCCGTTTACGTAAAATGCGTTCTTACTTTTAGTAACATCCACCGTATATTGAATCCGATGAATTAGCTGCGAAGGGAATCAAACTCAATTTTGATATTTCGCTTCAGTAAAAATGTCAATATTGGGACTGATTCCCTCCGCAGCCCATCCATCGGACGAATACAACTTACAAAAAGGCATGTTTTCACTCAAAACATTAAATACAAATTCACTAAGACCCTCAGCAACAACTCACTGTCGCCCATTTTGGAAACTGTCCGCCACAACTGCCAGGGGGAGTTCGCGGATAGCTCCACATCTTAATTTGTTCATATTATATCTTTGTGTCTATGTTCCAAATTTGGTGCTTATATCAAAAAGTGCATAATATGTTATCTAATCCGCTATACTAATTACTACTTCAATATTAAAACATTTTATAGAACTGAAACGTAAGTTCGTCGGAACCATTTCTGAACATTAGACGAATGTCGTATACCATATCAGGGCACCAAAATTGTTTAAATGCATCACCTATCATCACATATAGCGCTTCCAAGGGCCCAGACACGGCCCTCTGTAAAGGCTCTGGGAGCCTCCAATGGGGAATAAAAATCAACTCTGTTAAAACAGAGTTGATCTGCTTTAGAAATCCTTCATCTAATAGTCTAAGAGCCGACAGCAAATTTTGGGAGTGGAGGTATAACCAAAATCGGAATATGATGGATTTTAGGTACATGTATCGTGATATCAAATACCAAAATCTGGCAGGTTTCGTTTTCAGCCTTTGGGAGGGGTGGGGGTGTTAAAAAGTGCTAGATCCTCTGTTTTATTTTCAGGGTTATAACCCCTTTAATTCATTTTTTAAAAATCGGATATGATTCCCTGTTATTTTTTCTAAGCACAAACACCACAATATTGAATGTCCGATTAATAGAACTCAAGATATAACCATTTTACGTGGACGGTATCATCCTTTTTTTGAATTTCAGCAAAATAAAAAATCAACAAATAAAGTCTCCACAAAAACGCAAATAAGGTTTGCTTAAACCGGTTATGTCATGGGTCTAATTTATCGGATCACCAAGATAAAAGTTAAATATTTAATAATTTAATTTTTTAATAATTAAATTTTTAAATTTTTTTTTCAAAAGTGGATTGATGTGTTGGGTAATGACCCTACCATATAAAAAGTATAATGGCAAAGCCACGAGATGCAGGAACCTATCCCTGGCTCTTCCCGATAAAACAGTTATCAAGCCGAAATAAACTTAATTGAAGGATTCAATGCAACTCATTCGCCCAATATTAACATATTGCTTCCTTATATGATATACAACAACAATAAGCTCCACGTATATGCAAAAAATGCAATTATTCGAGCGAAAAGCTCTCCGTCACTGCAAATCACTTCATTGAAATGCAACTCCAACCGCTAGGTATTATAGCAATGAAAGGGAAAGGCTTTGCGAAGCTCAAGAATTGTCCCGATTGACAAATACACTATCTAAGATGCTGAGAAAAATGCCAACCCACCCCAGACCTTTTATTAATATACTTACAGGAAACTCAGGAAAGCCAGATATGGGAGATAGCTTTGGGAACTT
Source organism: Dasysyrphus tricinctus (assembly GCA_963921185.1). Taxonomy (NCBI): domain Eukaryota; kingdom Metazoa; phylum Arthropoda; class Insecta; order Diptera; family Syrphidae; genus Dasysyrphus; species Dasysyrphus tricinctus. The sequence goes on along the minus strand of OY992530.1, from coordinate 75,459,257 downwards.
CTACGATGCTGCACGATCCCAGCACAACAGAAGTTGAAGCCACCAAGCAACCAAATCAACCAACAACCGACACGGATCTAAAAATCTATCAGCATTATCATCACCACACCGATCAACGACAGTCAGCAATGCTCAAGCCGACCCTATATTTAAGTAAAGCTTACTCTTAGACTTAAGAAACTTTGTAATACAACAATGTAAAAACTAAATGTAACCAGCTTAACGAAGCAGAGTCCCTATTAACTAACTAGCCAATGTAACAACCTTCTGAGCATAGACAAAAATATGGTATGTATGTGCACATCTTGATGAAATCATCCCTGTCAAAACTGGAAAGTGAAATCGAGATCAGAAAGGAAAAAGAAATTGAGACCAGACGACTGTTTTTCTTTTTAATATCCTCGCGCTCCCATACGCATATTAAAGGCTTTCGAAACCAACCCGAAACATTCCGAACATTTCGTTTTTGTTGTAGCTTTGCTAGCGATGTCGCATCGCGCCCTCCTCCTGTTTATCGACATGTGAATTATTTTTGACAGGCGAAACTTTTCCTTGTCGTCCGAATGTTTCGCGTTGGCTTGTAGAACCTAAATAATTATTGGGGGAACCTTAAAAACTTTGGGATGGAAAGAACAATTTTTTGCTGGTTGGTTGAAGGTTGCATCTTCATAGAAATTACATTAATCTGGATGTTTCTTTTTCTTCTCTTTTATTGCGGATCCAACACAACAAAAAATATAGGTTGACTGACAGATTCAAATACAATTGAAAATAGATTGATAGGTGAAAAAAAATGTCAATCGAATATTTCACTTTAATTTTGTTTTTTATAATTTATTCGTAGTAGCCTTTGAAATTTTATTTTTCTATATAAGCTACGAAAATTAAAAAAAATATTCATTACGAAAAAAAATATTGAGCGAGCAACATCGTTCGTGAGCTGATTAAATAAATTTTTCCAGAAAAAGACATACTAAATAGAACAAAACAAAACCCATAAACACACCATAAACTAACATTATTACGTATAGGTAATAAATAAAATATTTAATTTGGTTTAGTTAAGTTAATTTAAGTTAAGATTTAATTCTTTCTTTTAATTATTAAATATTCAGCCTTATTACATGGCCCATCATACAACGAATCCCCAAAAAAAGTATCATAGCTTCCGCCGTAGCAGAAATTCTATCAAAATATTTCTGCTAGGACCGAAGCTATGATACGATATTTTCGGGATTTCACCACGGGGCCTGTGATGAGGCTGATTAATAAGAAAAAGAAATGCATGACAATTTAAAATTAATTTCAAATTCCATAAATTCTGAAGCTTTTTTCAATTTTTTTTAGATACATAATTGAAAATACAAAAATAAAAGAATTACCACAAGACTAGACCATGAATTTCAGTAATTATACGATAATTTTATTTAACATGTATGTATGTCAAGCCTTACCTATTTTTATTTTTAGATTTTCAATTAAGAACAAATGTAAGAATGGCGACGAGATTCATGAGATTAGGTTAATAATAGAAATTATTGATAATCAATGAATGCTTTAGCTCTTTCTTTTTCAGATTGTTCTACAATTGAAATCGCGTTCGACGATGAATTCGATGCAAAAATCGAGGAAGATAATATGCTTGTTAACACGAGCAAAAACATCGACGGCACAATCATCGAGACGAAAACGGCAAAAAAAGTTACATTTTTCGATGATTTTATCGTCGATGTAACCAATAAACTTCTCGACGATGTTTTAGACGATATCGAGATTCTTGAAAAAATTTCTACTGCAAATCTTATGAAAACTTCTTCAGCCGGAGAATACTTCTGGCATTCAAAATTTTTTTGCTGGACGCGATTGTTTAGATTTTCTTCCGCGTTGATTCCACATTTTTAATTTTTTTTTATATTTTGATTACAATTTGAATGACATATTTTCAAACAAACACTAAATTAAAAAAAAAAAAACTAACTGACAAAACAAAACAACTTAATTAAATAAAATTTTCTATTTCATGAGTTTTTTCTAATCCCAATTGTATTTATTTCATTAGAAAAAATAACTTGCATAAATATATACCTTAAAACGTTATTGCTATTGTTATTTTTTTTATTAGATAAATGGAGGGGTGGTAGGTGGGTACTGTGTAAGTTTTGGCCAAAATCGAGGTAAGAAAATTGAAAAAAAAAAATAAATTAAATAATATTATTTTCAGTCCTGCGTAACTGTTTTTCTGTTATTTTAATACCATAGCTAGGTACCACTAAAATAGAACATTCAACTCAATTGAATAAAAACCTGGTTGGAAGATCCGACCCTTAGCCAACTCAAACTCTTCATTCTGCTTGGTAACCTGAAGTGTATTTCCGTTTACGTAAAATGCGTTCTTACTTTTAGTAACATCCACCGTATATTGAATCCGATGAATTAGCTGCGAAGGGAATCAAACTCAATTTTGATATTTCGCTTCAGTAAAAATGTCAATATTGGGACTGATTCCCTCCGCAGCCCATCCATCGGACGAATACAACTTACAAAAAGGCATGTTTTCACTCAAAACATTAAATACAAATTCACTAAGACCCTCAGCAACAACTCACTGTCGCCCATTTTGGAAACTGTCCGCCACAACTGCCAGGGGGAGTTCGCGGATAGCTCCACATCTTAATTTGTTCATATTATATCTTTGTGTCTATGTTCCAAATTTGGTGCTTATATCAAAAAGTGCATAATATGTTATCTAATCCGCTATACTAATTACTACTTCAATATTAAAACATTTTATAGAACTGAAACGTAAGTTCGTCGGAACCATTTCTGAACATTAGACGAATGTCGTATACCATATCAGGGCACCAAAATTGTTTAAATGCATCACCTATCATCACATATAGCGCTTCCAAGGGCCCAGACACGGCCCTCTGTAAAGGCTCTGGGAGCCTCCAATGGGGAATAAAAATCAACTCTGTTAAAACAGAGTTGATCTGCTTTAGAAATCCTTCATCTAATAGTCTAAAGGTGCCGTCACACCGTGCAAGTAAACTACTTGCAGCAATTGTTTCAAAATTTCGATTTTGAAATATTCGTGCAAGTACTTGCAGAGAGCAGTCACACCAGGCAAGTAAATTGCTTGCTGAAACGACTTTTTACTTGCTTGCAAAACAAACTTGCTGCAAGTACTTTTCAGGTCGTCACACCGAGCAAGCAATTACTTGCTGAAATTAATTGCTGAAAGTACTTGCTGCAAGTAATTGCTGAAATTACTTGCTGAAATTAGTTTCTGAAAGTACTTGCACGTGTAAACGGGTGTGATTTTGCCATTTTGAGTTCAGTTTGGTTTATTGTTTCTTCAGAAATAGATCTAAATGGATAATCCAGACTTGGAAGAAGAATATTTTACGAGGAAATGGTTTTTGAACATGAAGATTTGTTGAAATCGAGGCAATTGGTTCTGGTAGGTTATTATAAGTAAAAATAACATGCGATTCATTGCAGCAAGTGATTTAATTGTAAGCGAGTTGAACTTTCTGATAAAAAATAACTAAAAGCTGCTATTAGTGGTACCTTCTTCATAATTTTTTTTTATTTCGACTTTCTCATTATTGCTCTACCGATTTCTATCAAAATCTGGCGAGTTGTTTTTACAATTGATAGAAAGAGCTTCATGCTTCTTGCATTTTTCTTTAATAACACAAATATTTTTAAATGATCTAAAGTTCCAAGCAAGTTGAACTATAAGAGCAATTACGTACGATTCAGTCGTTCATATTATTACTATCAAAAAACATGCATTCAAAAACAATACGAGACCCTGTTCTATGTTGGAGCATTTGAAACCAAAAAATGCGGCTGATCGATTATAAATCATATTGGTATGACCCTCTCTTGAAAGTCGTGCTGAAAATCCGTTCTTTAAAACACTGATGATAGACTTTCTGGGCAGAGGGAGACGATTTTTCTATAATTTTGATCGAAAAACATACGTTCGCTTGCAAGCAAGTAAAAAACTTGCTTGCGCAAATCCTGCAAGTGGCATGTACTTGCGGCAAGTGATTTCAAGTGATTTACTTGCTTGCAAGCGCTTGCAGGAAGTAGTCACACCGTGCAAGTATTGCTTGCGCAAGTACTTGCAAGCAAGTAAATCACTTGCAGCAATTAATTGCTTGCAAGTACTTTTTTGGGTCGTCACACCAGGCAAGTTTTACTTGCCGCAAGTACTTGCTCGCAAGTAAATCATTTGCGGCAATTACTTGCTGCAAGTACTTTTCGGGTCGTCACACCAGGCAAGTTTTACTTGCAGCAATCATTTTACTTGCTGCAAGTACTTTACTTGCACGGTGTGACGGCACCTTAAGAGCCGACAGCAAATTTTGGGAGTGGAGGTATAACCAAAATCGGAATATGATGGATTATAGGTACATGTATCGTGATATCAAATACCAAAATCTGGCAGGTTTCGTTTTCAGCCTTTGGGAGGGGTGGGGGTGTTAAAAAGTGCTAGATCCTCTGTTTTATTTTCAGGGTTATAACCCCTTTAATTCATTTTTTAAAAATCGGATATGATTCCCTGTTATTTTTTCTAAGCACAAACACCACAATATTGAATGTCCGATTAATAGAACTCAAGATATAACCATTTTACGTGGACGGTATCATCCTTTTTTTGAATTTCAGCAAAATAAAAAATCAACAAATAAAGTCTCCACAAAAACGCAAATAAGGTTTGCTTAAACCGGTTATGTCATGGGTCTAATTTATCGGATCACCAAGATAAAAGTTAAATATTTAATAATTTAATTTTTTAATAATAAAATTTTTAAATTTTTTTTTCAAAAGTGGATTGATGTGTTGGGTAATGACCCTACCATATAAAAAGTATAATGGCAAAGCCACGAGATGCAGGAACCTATCCCTGGCTCTTCCCGATAAAACAGTTATCAAGCCGAAATAAACTTAATTGAAGGATTCAATGCAACTCATTCGCCCAATATTAACATATTGCTTCCTTATATGATATACAACAACAATAAGCTCCACGTATAAGCAAAAAATGCAATTATTCGAGCGAAAAGCTCTCCGTCACTGCAAATCACTTCATTGAAATGCAACTCCAACCGCTAGGTATTATAGCAATGAAAGGGAAAGGCTTTGCGAAGCTCAAGAATTGTCCCGATTGACAAATACACTATCTAAGATGCTGAGAAAAATGCCAACCCACCCCAGACCTTTTATTAATATACTTACAGGAAACTCAGGAAAGCCAGATATGGGAGATAGCTTTGGGAACTTCTACGATGCTGCACGATCCCAGCACAACAGAAGTTGAAGCCACCAAGCAACCAAATCAACCAACAACCGACACGGAGCTAAAAATTTTTCAGCATTATCATCACCACACCGATCAACGACAGTCAGCAATGCTCACATCATCACCACACCGATCAACGACAGTCAGCAATGCTCAAGCCGACCCTATATTTAAGTAAAGCTTACTCTTAGACTTAAGAAACTTTGTAATACAACAATGTAAAAACTAAATGTAACCAGCTTAACGAAGCAGAGTCCCTATTAACTAACTAGCCAATGTAACAACCTTCTGAGCATAGACAAAAATATGGTATGTATGTGCACATCTTGATGAAATCATCCCTGTCAAAACTGGAAAGTGAAATCGAGATCAGAAAGGAAAAAGAAATTGAGACCAGACGACTGTTTTTCTTTTTAATATCCTCGCGCTCCCATACGCATATTAAAGGCTTTCGAAACCAACCCGAAACATTCCGAACATTTCGTTTTTGTTGTAGCTTTGCTAGCGATGTCGCATCGCGCCCTCCTCCTGTTTATCGACATGTGAATTATTTTTGACAGGCGAAACTTTTCCTTGTCGTCCGAATGTTTCGCGTTGGCTTGTAAATAATTATTGGGGGAACCTTAAAAACTTTGGGATGGAAAGAACAATTTTTTGCTGGTTGGTTGAAGGTTGCATCTTCATAGAAATTACATTAATCTGGATGTTTCTTTTTCTTCTCTTTTATTGCGGATCCAACACAACAAAAAATATAGGTTGACTGACAGATTCAAATACAATTGAAAATAGATTGATAGGTGAAAAAAAATGTCAATCGAATATTTCACTTTAATTTTGTTTTTTATAATTTATTCGTAGTAGCCTTTGAAATTTTATTTTTCTATATAAGCTACGAAAATTAAAAAAAATATTCATTACGAAAAAAAATATTGAGCGAGCAACATCGTTCGTGAGCTGATTAAATAAATTTTTCCAGAAAAAGACATACCAAATAGAACAAAACAAAACCCATAAACACACCATAAACTAACATTATTACGTATAGGTAATAAATAAAATATTTAATTTGGTTTAGTTAAGTTAATTTAAGTTAAGATTTAATTCTTTCTTTTAATTATTAAATATTCAGCCTTATTACATGGCCCATCATACAACGAATCCCCAAAAAAAGTATCATAGCTTCCGCCGTAGCAGAAATTCTATCAAAATATTTCTGCTAGGACCGAAGCTATGATACGATATTTTCGGGATTTCACCACGGGGCCTGTGATGAGGCTGATTAATAAGAAAAAGAAATGCATGACAATTGAAAATTAATTTCAAATTCCATAAATTCTGAAGCTTTTTTCAATTTTTTTTAGATATATAATTGAAAATACAAAAATAAAAGAATTACCACAAGACTAGACCATGAATTTCAGTAATTATACGATAATTTTATTTAACATGTATGTATGTCAAGCCTTACCTATTTTTATTTTTAGATTTTCAATTAAGAACAAATTTAAGAATGGCGACGAGATTCATGAGATTAGGTTAATAATAGAAATTATTAATAATCAATGCATGCTTAAGCTCTTTCTTTTTCAGATTGTTCTACAATTGAAATCGCGTTCGACGATGAATTCGATGCAAAAATCGAGGAAGATAATATGCTTGTTAACACGAGCAAAAACATCGACGGCACAATCATCGAAACGAAAACGGCAAAAAAAGTTACATTTTTCGATGATTTTATCGTCGATGTAACCAATAAACTTCTCGACGATGTTTTAGACGATATCGAGAGTCTTGAAAAAATTTCTACTGCAAATCTTATGAAAACTTCTTCAGCCGGAGAAAACTTCTGGCATTCAAAATTTTTTGGCTGGACGCGATTGTTTAGATTTTCTTCCGCGTTGATTCCACATTTTTAATTTTTTTTTATATTTTGATTACAATTTGAATGACATATTTTCAAACAAACACTAAATTAAAAAAAAAAAAACTAACTGACAAAACAAAACAACTTAATTAAATAAAATTTTCTATTTCATGAGTTTTTTCTAATCCCAATTGTATTTATTTCATTAGAAAAAATAACTTGCATAAATATATACTTTAAAACGTTATTGCTATTGTTATTTTTTTTATTAGATAAATGGAGGGGTGGTAGGTGGGTACTGTGTAAGTTTTGGCCAAAATCGAGGTAAGAAAACTGAAAAAAAAATAAATTAAATAATATTATTTTCAGTCCTGCGTAACTGTTTTTCTGTTATTTTAATACCATAGCTAGGTACCACTAAAATAGAACATTCAACTCAATTGAATAAAAACCTGGTTGGAAGATCCGACCCTTAGCCAACTCAAACTCTTCATTCTGCTTGGTAACCTGAAGTGTATTTCCGTTTACGTAAAATGCGTTCTTACTTTTAGTAACATCCACCGTATATTGAATCCGATGAATTAGCTGCGAAGGGAATCAAACTCAATTTTGATATTTCGCTTCAGTAAAAATGTCAATATTGGGACTGATTCCCTCCGCAGCCCATCCATCGGACGAATACAACTTACAAAAAGGCATGTTTTCACTCAAAACATTAAATACAAATTCACTAAGACCCTCAGCAACAACTCACTGTCGCCCATTTTGGAAACTGTCCGCCACAACTGCCAGGGGGAGTTCGCGGATAGCTCCACATCTTAATTTGTTCATATTATATCTTTGTGTCTATGTTCCAAATTTGGTGCTTATATCAAAAAGTGCATAATATGTTATCTAATCCGCTATACTAATTACTACTTCAATATTAAAACATTTTATAGAACTGAAACGTTAGTTCGTCGGAACCATTTCTGAACATTAGACGAATGTCGTATACCATATCAGGGCACCAAAATTGTTTAAATGCATCACCTATCATCACATATAGCGCTTCCAAGGGCCCAGACACGGCCCTCTGTAAAGGCTCTGGGAGCCTCCAATGGGGAATAAAAATCAACTCTGTTAAAACAGAGTTGATCTGCTTTAGGAATCCTTCATCTAATAGTCTAAGAGCCGACAGCAAATTTTGGGAGTGGAGGTATAACCAAAATCGGAATATGATGGATTATAGGTACATGTATCGTGATATCAAATACCAAAATCTGGCAGGTTTCGTTTTCAGCCTTTGGGAGGGGTGGGGGTGTTAAAAAGTGCTAGATCCTCTGTTTTATTTTCAGGGTTATAACCCCTTTAATTCATTTTTTAAAAATCGGATATGATTCCCTGTTATTTTTTCTAAGCACAAACACCACAATATTGAATGTCCGATTAATAGAACTCAAGATATAACCATTTTACGTGGACGGTATCATCCTTTTTTTTAATTTCAGCAAAATAAAAAATCAACAAATAAAGTCTCCACAAAAACGCAAATAAGGTTTGCTTAAACCGGTTATGTCATGGGTCCTATTTATCGGATCACCAAGATAAAAGTTAAATATTTAATAATTTAATTTTTTAATAATTAAATTTTAAATTTTTTTTTTCAAAAGTGGATTGATGTGTTGGGTAATGACCCTACCATATAAAAAGTATAATGGCAAAGCCACGAGATGCAGGAACCTATCCCTGGCTCTTCCCGATAAAACAGTTATCAAGCCGAAATATACTGTTGAATACGTTGGAGTTCACTTAATTGAAGGATTCAATGCAACTCATTCGCCCAATATTAACATATTGCTTCCTTATATGATATACAACAACAATAAGCTCCACGTATATGCAAAAAATGCAATTATTCGAGCGAAAAGCTCTCCGTCACTGCAAATCACTTCATTGAAATGCAACTCCAACCGCTAGGTATTATAGCAATGAAAGGGAAAGGCTTTGCGAAGCTCAAGAATTGTCCCGATTGACAAATACACTATCTAAGATGCTGAGAAAAATGCCAACCCACCCCAGACCTTTTATTAATATACTTACAGGAAACTCAGGAAAGCCAGATATGGGAGATAGCTTTGGGAACTTCTACGATGCTGCACGATCCCAGCACAACAGAAGTTGAAGCCACCAAGCAACCAAATCAACCAACAACCGACACGGATCTAAAAATCTATCAGCATTATCATCACCACACCGATCAACGACAGTCAGCAATGCTCAAGCCGACCCTATATTTAAGTAAAGCTTACTCTTAGACTTAAGAAACTTTGTAATACAACAATGTAAAAACTAAATGTAACCAGCTTAACGAAGCAGAGTCCCTATTAACTAACTAGCCAATGTAACAACCTTCTGAGCATAGACAAAAATATGGTATGTATGTGCACATCTTGATGAAATCATCCCTGTCAAAACTGGAAAGTGAAATCGAGATCAGAAAGGAAAAAGAAATTGAGACCAGACGACTGTTTTTCTTTTTAATATCCTCGCGCTCCCATACGCATATTAAAGGCTTTCGAAACCAACCCGAAACATTCCGAACATTTCGTTTTTGTTGTAGCTTTGCTAGCGATGTCGCATCGCGCCCTCCTCCTGTTTATCGACATGTGAATTATTTTTGACAGGCGAAACTTTTCCTTGTCGTCCGAATGTTTCGCGTTGGCTTGTAGAACCTAAATAATTATTGGGGGAACCTTAAAAACTTTGGGATGGAAAGAACAATTTTTTGCTGGTTGGTTGGAGGTTGTATCTTCATAGAAATTACATTAATCTGGATGTTTCTTTTTCTTCTCTTTTATTGCGGATCCAACACAACAAAAAATATAGGTTGACTGACAGATTCAAATACAATTGAAAATAGATTGATAGGTGAAAAAAAATGTCAATCGAATATTTCACTTTAATTTTGTTTTTTATAATTTATTCGTAGTAGCCTTTGAAATTTTATTTTTCTATATAAGCTACGAAAATTAAAAAAAATATTCATTACGAAAAAAAATATTGAGCGAGCAACAACGTTCGTGAGCTGATTAAATAAATTTTTCCAGAAAAAGACATACCAAATAGAACAAAACAAAACCCATAAACACACCATAAACTAACATTATTACGTATAGGTAATAAATAAAATATTTAATTTGGTTTAGTTAAGTTAATTTAAGTTAAGATTTAATTCTTTCTTTTAATTATTAAATATTCAGCCTTATTACATGGCCCATCATACAACGAATCCCCAAAAAAAGTATCATAGCTTCCGCCGTAGCAGAAATTCTATCAAAATATTTCTGCTAGGACCGAAGCTATGATACGATATTTTCGGGATTTCACCACGGGGCCTGTGATGAGGCTGATTAATAAGAAAAAGAAATGCATGACAATTTAAAATTAATTTCAAATTCCATAAATTCTGAAGCTTTTTTCAATTTTTTTTAGATGCATAATTGAAAATACAAAAATAAAAGAATTACCACAAGACTAGACCATGAATTTCAGTAATTATACGATAATTTTATTTAACATGTATGTATGTCAAGCCTTACCTATTTTTATTTTTAGATTTTCAATTAAGAACAAATGTAAGAATGGCGACGAGATTCATGAGATTAGGTTAATAATAGAAATTATTAATAATCAATGCATGCTTAAGCTCTTTCTTTTTCAGATTGTTCTACAATTGAAATCGCGTTCGACGATGAATTCGATGCAAAAATCGAGGAAGATAATATGCTTGTTAACACGAGCAAAAACATCGACGGCACAATCATCGAAACGAAAACGGCAAAAAAAGTTACATTTTTCGATGATTTTATCGTCGATGTAACCAATAAACTTCTCGACGATGTTTTAGACGATATCGAGAGTCTTGAAAAAATTTCTACTGCAAATCTTATGAAAACTTCTTCAGCCGGAGAAAACTTCTGGCATTCAAAATTTTTTGGCTGGACGCGATTGTTTAGATTTTCTTCCGCGTTGATTCCACATTTTTAATTTTTTTTTATATTTTGATTACAATTTGAATGACATATTTTCAAACAAACACTAAATTAAAAAAAAAAAACTAACTGACAAAACAAAACAACTTAATTAAATAAAATTTTCTATTTCATGAGTTTTTTCTAATCCCAATTGTATTTATTTCATTAGAAAAAATAACTTGCATAAATATATACCTTAAAACGTTATTGCTATTGTTATTTTTTTTATTAGATAAATGGAGGGGTGGTAGGTGGGTACTGTGTAAGTTTTGGCCAAAATCGAGGTAAGAAAATTGAAAAAAAAAAATAAATTAAATAATATTATTTTCAGTCCTGCGTAACTGTTTTTCTGTTATTTTAATACCATAGCTAGGTACCACTAAAATAGAACATTCAACTCAATTGAATAAAAACCTGGTTGGAAGATCCGACCCTTAGCCAACTCAAACTCTTCATTCTGCTTGGTAACCTGAAGTGTATTTCCGTTTACGTAAAATGCGTTCTTACTTTTAGTAACATCCACCGTATATTGAATCCGATGAATTAGCTGCGAAGGGAATCAAACTCAATTTTGATATTTCGCTTCAGTAAAAATGTCAATATTGGGACTGATTCCCTCCGCAGCCCATCCATCGGACGAATACAACTTACAAAAAGGCATGTTTTCACTCAAAACATTAAATACAAATTCACTAAGACCCTCAGCAACAACTCACTGTCGCCCATTTTGGAAACTGTCCGCCACAACTGCCAGGGGGAGTTCGCGGATAGCTCCACATCTTAATTTGTTCATATTATATCTTTGTGTCTATGTTCCAAATTTGGTGCTTATATCAAAAAGTGCATAATATGTTATCTAATCCGCTATACTAATTACTACTTCAATATTAAAACATTTTATAGAACTGAAACGTAAGTTCGTCGGAACCATTTCTGAACATTAGACGAATGTCGTATACCATATCAGGGCACCAAAATTGTTTAAATGCATCACCTATCATCACATATAGCGCTTCCAAGGGCCCAGACACGGCCCTCTGTAAAGGCTCTGGGAGCCTCCAATGGGGAATAAAAATCAACTCTGTTAAAACAGAGTTGATCTGCTTTAGGAATCCTTCATCTAATAGTCTAAGAGCCGACAGCGAATTTTGGGAGTGGAGGTATAACCAAAATCGGAATATGATGGATTATAGGTACATGTATCGTGATATCAAATACCAAAATCTGGCAGGTTTCGTTTTCAGCCTTTGGGAGGGGTGGGGGTGTTAAAAAGTGCTAGATCCTCTGTTTTATTTTCAGGGTTATAACCCCTTTAATTCATTTTTTAAAAATCGGATATGATTCCCTGTTATTTTTTCTAAGCACAAACACCACAATATTGAATGTCCGATTAATAGAACTCAAGATATAACCATTTTACGTGGACGGTATCATCCTTTTTTTTAATTTCAGCAAAATAAAAAATCAACAAATAAAGTCTCCACAAAAACGCAAATAAGGTTTGCTTAAACCGGTTATGTCATGGGTCCTATTTATCGGATCACCAAGATAAAAGTTAAATATTTAATAATTTAATTTTTTAATAATTAAATTTTAAATTTTTTTTTTCAAAAGTGGATTGATGTGTTGGGTAATGACCCTACCATATAAAAAGTATAATGGCAAAGCCACGAGATGCAGGAACCTATCCCTGGCTCTTCCCGATAAAACAGTTATCAAGCCGAAATATACTGTTGAATACGTTGGAGTTCACTTAATTGAAGGATTCAATGCAACTCATTCGCCCAATATTAACATATTGCTTCCTTATATGATATACAACAACAATAAGCTCCACGTATATGCAAAAAATGCAATTATTCGAGCGAAAAGCTCTCCGTCACTGCAAATCACTTCATTGAAATGCAACTCCAACCGCTAGGTATTATAGCAATGAAAGGGAAAGGCTTTGCGAAGCTCAAGAATTGTCCCGATTGACAAATACACTATCTAAGATGCTGAGAAAAATGCCAACCCACCCCAGACCTTTTATTAATATACTTACAGGAAACTCAGGAAAGCCAGATATGGGAGATAGCTTTGGGAACTTCTACGATGCTGCACGATCCCAGCACAACAGAAGTTGAAGCCACCAAGCAACCAAATCAACCAACAACCGACACGGATCTAAAAATCTATCAGCATTATCATCACCACACCGATCAACGACAGTCAGCAATGCTCAAGCCGACCCTATATTTAAGTAAAGCTTACTCTTAGACTTAAGAAACTTTGTAATACAACAATGTAAAAACTAAATGTAACCAGCTTAACGAAGCAGAGTCCCTATTAACTAACTAGCCAATGTAACAACCTTCTGAGCATAGACAAAAATATGGTATGTATGTGCACATCTTGATGAAATCATCCCTGTCAAAACTGGAAAGTGAAATCGAGATCAGAAAGGAAAAAGAAATTGAGACCAGACGACTGTTTTTCTTTTTAATATCCTCGCGCTCCCATACGCATATTAAAGGCTTTCGAAACCAACCCGAAACATTCCGAACATTTCGTTTTTGTTGTAGCTTTGCTAGCGATGTCGCATCGCGCCCTCCTCCTGTTTATCGACATGTGAATTATTTTTGACAGGCGAAACTTTTCCTTGTCGTCCGAATGTTTCGCGTTGGCTTGTAGAACCTAAATAATTATTGGGGGAACCTTAAAAACTTTGGGATGGAAAGAACAATTTTTTGCTGGTTGGTTGGAGGTTGTATCTTCATAGAAATTACATTAATCTGGATGTTTCTTTTTCTTCTCTTTTATTGCGGATCCAACACAACAAAAAATATAGGTTGACTGACAGATTCAAATACAATTGAAAATAGATTGATAGGTGAAAAAAAATGTCAATCGAATATTTCACTTTAATTTTGTTTTTTATAATTTATTCGTAGTAGCCTTTGAAATTTTATTTTTCTATATAAGCTACGAAAATTAAAAAAAAATATTCATTACGAAAAAAAATATTGAGCGAGCAACAACGTTCGTGAGCTGATTAAATAAATTTTTCCAGAAAAAGACATACCAAATAGAACAAAACAAAACCCATAAACACACCATAAACTAACATTATTACGTATAGGTAATAAATAAAATATTTAATTTGGTTTAGTTAAGTTAATTTAAGTTAAGATTTAATTCTTTCTTTTAATTATTAAATATTCAGCCTTATTACATGGCCCATCATACAACGAATCCCCAAAAAAAGTATCATAGCTTCCGCCGTAGCAGAAATTCTATCAAAATATTTCTGCTAGGACCGAAGCTATGATACGATATTTTCGGGATTTCACCACGGGGCCTGTGATGAGGCTGATTAATAAGAAAAAGAAATGCATGATAATTTAAAATTAATTTCAAATTCCATAAATTCTGAAGCTTTTTTCAATTTTTTTTAGATACATAATTGAAAATACAAAAATAAAAGAATTACCACAAGACTAGACCATGAATTTCAGTAATTATACGATAATTTTATTTAACATGTATGTATGTCAAGCCTTACCTATTTTTATTTTTAGATTTTCAATTAAGAACAAATGTAAGAATGGCGACGAGATTCATGAGATTAGGTTAATAATAGAAATTATTAATAATCAATGCATGCTTAAGCTCTTTCTTTTTCAGATTGTTCTACAATTGAAATCGCGTTCGACGATGAATTCGATGCAAAAATCGAGGAAGATAATATGCTTGTTAACACGAGCAAAAACATCGACGGCACAATCATCGAAACGAAAACGGCAAAAAAAGTTACATTTTTCGATGATTTTATCGTCGATGTAACCAATAAACTTCTCGACGATGTTTTAGACGATATCGAGAGTCTTGAAAAAATTTCTACTGCAAATCTTATGAAAACTTCTTCAGCCGGAGAAAACTTCTGGCATTCAAAATTTTTTGGCTGGACGCGATTGTTTAGATTTTCTTCCGCGTTGATTCCACATTTTTAATTTTTTTTTATATTTTGATTACAATTTGAATGACATATTTTCAAACAAACACTAAATTAAAAAAAAAAAACTAACTGACAAAACAAAACAACTTAATTAAATAAAATTTTCTATTTCATGAGTTTTTTCTAATCCCAATTGTATTTATTTCATTAGAAAAAATAACTTGCATAAATATATACCTTAAAACGTTATTGCTATTGTTATTTTTTTTATTAGATAAATGGAGGGGTGGTAGGTGGGTACTGTGTAAGTTTTGGCCAAAATCGAGGTAAGAAAATTGAAAAAAAAAAATAAATTAAATAATATTATTTTCAGTCCTGCGTAACTGTTTTTCTGTTATTTTAATACCATAGCTAGGTACCACTAAAATAGAACATTCAACTCAATTGAATAAAAACCTGGTTGGAAGATCCGACCCTTAGCCAACTCAAACTCTTCATTCTGCTTGGTAACCTGAAGTGTATTTCCGTTTACGTAAAATGCGTTCTTACTTTTAGTAACATCCACCGTATATTGAATCCGATGAATTAGCTGCGAAGGGAATCAAACTCAATTTTGATATTTCGCTTCAGTAAAAATGTCAATATTGGGACTGATTCCCTCCGCAGCCCATCCATCGGACGAATACAACTTACAAAAAGGCATGTTTTCACTCAAAACATTAAATACAAATTCACTAAGACCCTCAGCAACAACTCACTGTCGCCCATTTTGGAAACTGTCCGCCACAACTGCCAGGGGGAGTTCGCGGATAGCTCCACATCTTAATTTGTTCATATTATATCTTTGTGTCTATGTTCCAAATTTGGTGCTTATATCAAAAAGTGCATAATATGTTATCTAATCCGCTATACTAATTACTACTTCAATATTAAAACATTTTATAGAACTGAAACGTAAGTTCGTCGGAACCATTTCTGAACATTAGACGAATGTCGTATACCATATCAGGGCACCAAAATTGTTTAAATGCATCACCTATCATCACATATAGCGCTTCCAAGGGCCCAGACACGGCCCTCTGTAAAGGCTCTGGGAGCCTCCAATGGGGAATAAAAATCAACTCTGTTAAAACAGAGTTGATCTGCTTTAGGAATCCTTCATCTAATAGTCTAAGAGCCGACAGCGAATTTTGGGAGTGGAGGTATAACCAAAATCGGAATATGATGGATTATAGGTACATGTATCGTGATATCAAATACCAAAATCTGGCAGGTTTCGTTTTCAGCCTTTGGGAGGGGTGGGGGTGTTAAAAAGTGCTAGATCCTCTGTTTTATTTTCAGGGTTATAACCCCTTTAATTCATTTTTTAAAAATCGGATATGATTCCCTGTTATTTTTTCTAAGCACAAACACCACAATATTGAATGTCCGATTAATAGAACTCAAGATATAACCATTTTACGTGGACGGTATCATCCTTTTTTTTAATTTCAGCAAAATAAAAAATCAACAAATAAAGTCTCCACAAAAACGCAAATAAGGTTTGCTTAAACCGGTTATGTCATGGGTCCTATTTATCGGATCACCAAGATAAAAGTTAAATATTTAATAATTTAATTTTTTAATAATTAAATTTTAAATTTTTTTTTTCAAAAGTGGATTGATGTGTTGGGTAATGACCCTACCATATAAAAAGTATAATGGCAAAGCCACGAGATGCAGGAACCTATCCCTGGCTCTTCCCGATAAAACAGTTATCAAGCCGAAATATACTGTTGAATACGTTGGAGTTCACTTAATTGAAGGATTCAATGCAACTCATTCGCCCAATATTAACATATTGCTTCCTTATATGATATACAACAACAATAAGCTCCACGTATATGCAAAAAATGCAATTATTCGAGCGAAAAGCTCTCCGTCACTGCAAATCACTTCATTGAAATGCAACTCCAACCGCTAGGTATTATAGCAATGAAAGGGAAAGGCTTTGCGAAGCTCAAGAATTGTCCCGATTGACAAATACACTATCTAAGATGCTGAGAAAAATGCCAACCCACCCCAGACCTTTTATTAATATACTTACAGGAAACTCAGGAAAGCCAGATATGGGAGATAGCTTTGGGAACTTCTACGATGCTGCACGATCCCAGCACAACAGAAGTTGAAGCCACCAAGCAACCAAATCAACCAACAACCGACACGGATCTAAAAATCTATCAGCATTATCATCACCACACCGATCAACGACAGTCAGCAATGCTCAAGCCGACCCTATATTTAAGTAAAGCTTACTCTTAGACTTAAGAAACTTTGTAATACAACAATGTAAAAACTAAATGTAACCAGCTTAACGAAGCAGAGTCCCTATTAACTAACTAGCCAATGTAACAACCTTCTGAGCATAGACAAAAATATGGTATGTATGTGCACATCTTGATGAAATCATCCCTGTCAAAACTGGAAAGTGAAATCGAGATCAGAAAGGAAAAAGAAATTGAGACCAGACGACTGTTTTTCTTTTTAATATCCTCGCGCTCCCATACGCATATTAAAGGCTTTCGAAACCAACCCGAAACATTCCGAACATTTCGTTTTTGTTGTAGCTTTGCTAGCGATGTCGCATCGCGCCCTCCTCCTGTTTATCGACATGTGAATTATTTTTGACAGGCGAAACTTTTCCTTGTCGTCCGAATGTTTCGCGTTGGCTTGTAGAACCTAAATAATTATTGGGGGAACCTTAAAAACTTTGGGATGGAAAGAACAATTTTTTGCTGGTTGGTTGGAGGTTGTATCTTCATAGAAATTACATTAATCTGGATGTTTCTTTTTCTTCTCTTTTATTGCGGATCCAACACAACAAAAAATATAGGTTGACTGACAGATTCAAATACAATTGAAAATAGATTGATAGGTGAAAAAAAATGTCAATCGAATATTTCACTTTAATTTTGTTTTTTATAATTTATTCGTAGTAGCCTTTGAAATTTTATTTTTCTATATAAGCTACGAAAATTAAAAAAAAATATTCATTACGAAAAAAAATATTGAGCGAGCAACAACGTTCGTGAGCTGATTAAATAAATTTTTCCAGAAAAAGACATACCAAATAGAACAAAACAAAACCCATAAACACACCATAAACTAACATTATTACGTATAGGTAATAAATAAAATATTTAATTTGGTTTAGTTAAGTTAATTTAAGTTAAGATTTAATTCTTTCTTTTAATTATTAAATATTCAGCCTTATTACATGGCCCATCATACAACGAATCCCCAAAAAAAGTATCATAGCTTCCGCCGTAGCAGAAATTCTATCAAAATATTTCTGCTAGGACCGAAGCTATGATACGATATTTTCGGGATTTCACCACGGGGCCTGTGATGAGGCTGATTAATAAGAAAAAGAAATGCATGACAATTTAAAATTAATTTCAAATTCCATAAATTCTGAAGCTTTTTTCAATTTTTTTTAGATACATAATTGAAAATACAAAAATAAAAGAATTACCACAAGACTAGACCATGAATTTCAGTAATTATACGATAATTTTATTTAACATGTATGTATGTCAAGCCTTACCTATTTTTATTTTTAGATTTTCAATTAAGAACAAATGTAAGAATGGCGACGAGATTCATGAGATTAGGTTAATAATAGAAATTATTAATAATCAATGCATGCTTAAGCTCTTTCTTTTTCAGATTGTTCTACAATTGAAATCGCGTTCGACGATGAATTCGATGCAAAAATCGAGGAAGATAATATGCTTGTTAACACGAGCAAAAACATCGACGGCACAATCATCGAAACGAAAACGGCAAAAAAAGTTACATTTTTCGATGATTTTATCGTCGATGTAACCAATAAACTTCTCGACGATGTTTTAGACGATATCGAGAGTCTTGAAAAAATTTCTACTGCAAATCTTATGAAAACTTCTTCAGCCGGAGAAAACTTCTGGCATTCAAAATTTTTTGGCTGGACGCGATTGTTTAGATTTTCTTCCGCGTTGATTCCACATTTTTAATTTTTTTTTATATTTTGATTACAATTTGAATGACATATTTTCAAACAAACACTAAATTAAAAAAAAAAAACTAACTGACAAAACAAAACAACTTAATTAAATAAAATTTTCTATTTCATGAGTTTTTTCTAATCCCAATTGTATTTATTTCATTAGAAAAAATAACTTGCATAAATATATACCTTAAAACGTTATTGCTATTGTTATTTTTTTTATTAGATAAATGGAGGGGTGGTAGGTGGGTACTGTGTAAGTTTTGGCCAAAATCGAGGTAAGAAAATTGAAAAAAAAAAATAAATTAAATAATATTATTTTCAGTCCTGCGTAACTGTTTTTCTGTTATTTTAATACCATAGCTAGGTACCACTAAAATAGAACATTCAACTCAATTGAATAAAAACCTGGTTGGAAGATCCGACCCTTAGCCAACTCAAACTCTTCATTCTGCTTGGTAACCTGAAGTGTATTTCCGTTTACGTAAAATGCGTTCTTACTTTTAGTAACATCCACCGTATATTGAATCCGATGAATTAGCTGCGAAGGGAATCAAACTCAATTTTGATATTTCGCTTCAGTAAAAATGTCAATATTGGGACTGATTCCCTCCGCAGCCCATCCATCGGACGAATACAACTTACAAAAAGGCATGTTTTCACTCAAAACATTAAATACAAATTCACTAAGACCCTCAGCAACAACTCACTGTCGCCCATTTTGGAAACTGTCCGCCACAACTGCCAGGGGGAGTTCGCGGATAGCTCCACATCTTAATTTGTTCATATTATATCTTTGTGTCTATGTTCCAAATTTGGTGCTTATATCAAAAAGTGCATAATATGTTATCTAATCCGCTATACTAATTACTACTTCAATATTAAAACATTTTATAGAACTGAAACGTAAGTTCGTCGGAACCATTTCTGAACATTAGACGAATGTCGTATACCATATCAGGGCACCAAAATTGTTTAAATGCATCACCTATCATCACATATAGCGCTTCCAAGGGCCCAGACACGGCCCTCTGTAAAGGCTCTGGGAGCCTCCAATGGGGAATAAAAATCAACTCTGTTAAAACAGAGTTGATCTGCTTTAGAAATCCTTCATCTAATAGTCTAAGAGCCGACAGCAAATTTTGGGAGTGGAGGTATAACCAAAATCGGAATATGATGGATTATAGGTACATGTATCGTGATATCAAATACCAAAATCTGGCAGGTTTCGTTTTCAGCCTTTGGGAGGGGTGGGGGTGTTAAAAAGTGCTAGATCCTCTGTTTTATTTTCAGGGTTATAACCCCTTTAATTCATTTTTTAAAAATCGGATATGATTCCCTGTTATTTTTTCTAAGCACAAACACCACAATATTGAATGTCCGATTAATAGAACTCAAGATATAACCATTTTACGTGGACGGTATCATCCTTTTTTTAATTTCAGCAAAATAAAAAATCAACAAATAAAGTCTCCACAAAAACGCAAATAAGGTTTGCTTAAACCGGTTATGTCATGGGTCCTATTTATCGGATCACCAAGATAAAAGTTAAATATTTAATAATTTAATTTTTTAATAATAAAATTTTAAAATTTTTTTTTCAAAAGTGGATTGATGTGTTGGGTAATGACCCTACCATATAAAAAGTATAATGGCAAAGCCACGAGATGCAGGAACCTATCCCTGGCTCTTCCCGATAAAACAGTTATCAAGCCGAAATAAACTGTTGAATACGTTGGAGTTCACTTAATTGAAGGATTCAATGCAACTCATTCGCCCAATATTAACATATTGCTTCCTTATATGATATACAACAACAATAAGCTCCACGTATATGCAAAAAATGCAATTATTCGAGCGAAAAGCTCTCCGTCACTGCAAATCACTTCATTGAAATGCAACTCCAACCGCTAGGTATTATAGCAATGAAAGGGAAAGGCTTTGCGAAGCTCAAGAATTGTCCCGATTGACAAATACACTATCTAAGATGCTGAGAAAAATGCCAACCCACCCCAGACCTTTTATTAATATACTTACAGGAAACTCAGGAAAGCCAGATATGGGAGATAGCTTTGGGAACTTCTACGATGCTGCACGATCCCAGCACAACAGAAGTTGAAGCCACCAAGCAACCAAATCAACCAACAACCGACACGGATCTAAAAATCTATCAGCATTATCATCACCACACCGATCAACGACAGTCAGCAATGCTCAAGCCGACCCTATATTTAAGTAAAACTTACTCTTAGACTTAAGAAACTTTGTAATACAACAATGTAAAAACTAAATGTAACCAGCTTAACGAAGCAGAGTCCCTATTAACTAACTAGCCAATGTAACAACCTTCGGAGCATAGACAAAAATATGGTATGTATGTGCACATCTTGATGAAATCATCCCTGTCAAAACTGGAAAGTGAAATCGAGATCAGAAAGGAAAAAGGAATTGAGACCAGACGACTGTTTTTCTTTTTAATATCCTCGCGCTCCCATACGCATATTAAAGGCTTTCGAAACCAACCCGAAACATTCCGAACATTTCGTTTTTGTTGTAGCTTTGCTAGCGATGTCGCATCGCGCCCTCCTCCTGTTTATCGACATGTGAATTATTTTTGACAGGCGAAACTTTTCCTTGTCGTCCGAATGTTTCGCGTTGGCTTGTAGAACCTAAATAATTATTGGGGGAACCTTAAAAACTTTGGGATGGAAAGAACAATTTTTTGCTGGTTGGTTGAAGGTTGCATCTTCATAGAAATTACATTAATCTGGATGTTTCTTTTTCTTCTCTTTTATTGCGGATCCAACACAACAAAAAATATAGGTTGACTGACAGATTCAAATACAATTGAAAATAGATTGATAGGTGAAAAAAAATGTCAATCGAATATTTCACTTTAATTTTGTTTTTTATAATTTATTCGTAGTAGCCTTTGAAATTTTATTTTTCTATATAAGCTACGAAAATTAAAAAAAATATTCATTACGAAAAAAAATATTGAGCGAGCAACATCGTTCGTGAGCTGATTAAATAAATTTTTCCAGAAAAAGACATACCAAATAGAACAAAACAAAACCCATAAACACACCATAAACTAACATTATTACGTATAGGTAATAAATAAAATATTTAATTTGGTTTAGTTAAGTTAATTTAAGTTAAGATTTAATTCTTTCTTTTAATTATTAAATATTCAGCCTTATTACATGGCCCATCATACAACGAATCCCCAAAAAAAAGTATCATAGCTTCCGCCGTAGCAGAAATTTTATCAAAATATTTCTGCTAGGACCGAAGCTATGATACGATATTTTCGGGATTTCACCACGGGGCCTGTGATGATGCTGATTAATAAGAAAAAGAAATGCATGACAATTTAAAATTAATTTCAAATTCCATAAATTCTGAAGCTTTTTTCAATTTTTTTTAGATACATAATTGAAAATACAAAAATAAAAGAATTACCACAAGACTAGACCATGAATTTCAGTAATTATACGATAATTTTATTTAACATGTATGTATGTCAAGCCTTACCTATTTTTATTTTTAGATTTTCAATTAAGAACAAATGTAAGAATGGCGACGAGATTCATGAGATTAGGTTAATAATAGAAATTATTAATAATCAATGCATGCTTAAGCTCTTTCTTTTTCAGATTGTTCTACAATTGAAATCGCGTTCGACGATGAATTCGATGCAAAAATCGAGGAAGATAATATGCTTGTTAACACGAGCAAAAACATCGACGGCACAATCATCGAAACGAAAACGGCAAAAAAAGTTACATTTTTCGATGATTTTATCGTCGATGTCACAAATAAACTTCTAGACGATGTTTTAGACGATATCGAGAGTCTTGAAAAAATTTCTATTGGCCATCTAATGAAAACTTCTTCAGCTCGAGAAAGCTTCTGGCATTCGAAATTTTTTGGTTGGACGCGGTTATTTAGATTTTCTTCCGCGTTGATTCCACATTTTTAATTCGTTTCTTATATTTTGATTGTTTTTTTTTTCTTCAAGATATTTTTTTTATAATTTGAATGACGTATTTTCAAAAACACACTAAATAAAAAAAAAAACTAACTGACAAATTTTCAAAACAACTAAATTAAATAAAAAAATTTTCTATTTATGAGTTTTTCCTAATTCCACTTGTATTTATTTCATTAGCAAAAATAACTTACATAAATATATATGTACCTTGAAACGTTATTGCTATTGTTATTTTTTGTATTAGATTACCCCGAGGCCACACGAGCAAGTACTTGCAAGCAAGTTGCAATACATACAAATTTGTTTACTAACACAAACAAACCCAAGCAACTTGCTTATCAACTGGCATGCAAGTTTTGAAGCCAGTAGTGAAGCAAGTTGAGAAGCAAGTTGGGAGACAAGCAAGTGGAATGCAAGTGGAAAGCAAGTGGGAGGCAAGTGGAATGCAAATTACGAATTTGACAGGCAGTGTATGTAGCCAACTTGCTTGCAAGTACTTGCACGTGTGGCCTCAGGGTTAATGGAAGGGTGGTAGGTACTGTGTAAGTTTTGGCCAAAATCGAGGTAAGAAAATTGAAAAGAAATAAACTAAATAAGATTATTTTCAGTCTTGTGTTAACTGTTTTTCTGCTATTTAATACCATAACTACCACTTACTCCAAATAGAACATTCAACTCAAGTGAATAAAAATCTGGTTGGAAGATCCGACCCTTAGCCAACTGAAACTCTTCATTCTGCTTGGTAACCTGAAGTGTATTTCCGTTTATGTAAAATGCGTTCTTACTTTTAGTAACATCCACCGTATATTGAATCCGGTGAATGAGCTGCGGAGGGAATCAAACTCAATTTTGACATTTCGCTTCAGTAAAAATGTCAATATTGAGACTCATTCCCTCCGAAGCCTATCCATCGCATTCTGTGATCGGTGTGATAAGCTATTAATGAACACAGAGAAAATATAATTAGGCAATCCAATGGCTTCTTTGTGTCCAGAAATAGCTAAAAAAGAAAAAGAACAAAGCTCTCATTTAAAATGGCTGCAATTTTAGCTATCACCGTAAAGGTAATCCGAACAATTTCCTTGATTTTTTGAATATTTCTCCCTATATCGCCAACTGATTGCAGGATCCCTATAAATGTACATACCTCAACAGGCCAAGATTAAGATGCCCTAGTTTTTACCGTTTTTTGTGTGAGATCGACCACTTAGAAACTTATCTCATTCGAGAGAGCAGAGTCTTCAGAATATTTTTAAATCTTTTCTTTATTCTCCTTAATTGTATTACCCCCAAAAAATAGTGATTTATCAAACCACGAACGTTTTTCCATGCTTAAATGGGGATGCAGAAAAACGAATGGAGCTCTCATTTGAAATGGCTGCAATGTTATCTATCTTCTAAACTTCTTGACTCGACGATCGCCCAAAACAATTTCGTCGATTTTTTTACCAATTTTCCTAACATGTAAAAATTTGGAGTCCCCGGTTTTCGCCGTTTTGCTAGCTCGCTCGAACCCCACGAAACTTGTGCCTCATCTCATTCGAAAGAATAGAATTTTCGGAATATTTTCAAAACTTTCTTTGTTTTATTTAATGGTTTTGCCACTTAAAAAGGTGGTGTTTATCAAAACACGAATTTATTTTTTTCATCTAAGGTGAAAAAACTCAGACAGTAGAAATACTGATCACTGTAAAATCCAAAATTTATTTGATTTATTTTGTGTGTGGCTAAAACATAACATATATTCCGGGAAGAAAATCATTCATGAGACCCAAGCACTTCCTATATAAAAAGTCACTGACTTATCGAACAGCTCTCGTATGATCTTGTGAAATCGTTCTCATAGAATTGCTTCTCTCACGTGTTCATCTTTTGACTTTGACTTGAAATCGCAATCATCATGCATTTCAAAGCTTCGATAACGCTTGCGTATTCTCATATCTAAGAAGAAGCTGATGAAGAGTATAGAAAGCTTAGAAATAATATTAGAACGGTTGGAAGAAACATGGAAAGAATTTTGTTCGAGTAAAATTGAATTCTTTCAATATTCAGAGGATAAGGGATACGGTGATACCGAAATAGACTTTGAAGCGACAGAAAAGAAATATCTTGATTCGAAAAGTAAATTTATTAAAGCAATTCGTAAAAGCACTCCTTCAATACCTCCGCCTCTTCCACCGTGTTCAAGCTAATGGCGAACTAATGAACGAATATCCCAAGCAACAGGCCGCTTTTTTGGAGACATTTCTAACTAGCCAGTAAACAATTTCAGCCGCGAAAGCATCCTCAGGAATCGAGTTACCTAAATTTGAAATGTTCCTTTAGGTGGCGATTATTGTGAATGACCAGAGTTTGGGGATATGTTCCTAGGTAGCATTGGTTGTTAAGAAAAACCTCCGGGTGCTCGGAAAATGGGTTATTCGAAATTTTTGTTTGTGTGATGACGCTACAAAACTTTTGAATGGTATCGAAATAGTCGATTGTAATTTTGATCAAGCGTTGTATTCATGTTAAAATTTGGTAGACATTAGGTAGGAGAAATAGACCCCCTACCGAAAGCCTGAAACCTTATTTGGTAAATGATCAGAAATAAGATCAAATCATAGGAGGAGGTCTAAAATCAAAAATTTGGTTAGAACTTCCAAAGCTAAAGCAGGCCAAAATACTACTTAGAAGCAATAACAATAAAGAGCGATACACATATTACATGAGTCTGAGCAGAAAAAATACCGATGATGAGCACCAAAAACAGATACTTGAATGTCAACAGATATTATCATAAAAACATAGAAACCATTTGTGTCTAGAAGAGAACTTAAGTTTTTAACTTACCACCATGCAAGTATATGGTTTCTCGCCTGTGAAACCTCGTGTGCTTTTTCAAAGCAACCAATGATGGGAAATTTTTATCACAAAGATCACAATCAAACGGCCGCTCTCCAGTATGAGTTCGAATATGAATGCTAAAAAAAAAATAATAACCAGTTAATTTTAAAAATGTTTGTACAATAAAATTACATACACTCAGTTTACCTATTAAATTGTATCTTTACAAGTCATTTAATTTTGTTAAGTTATTGTACTTACTTGAGTGTTGACAGGCTGTAGAAGCATTTTTTGCAACATGGACACATAAAATCTGATTTCTTTGCCGATGGACCTTGACCCAAATGGGTTTTTAAATGCGATCTTAAATTGTCCAACCGAGCAAATTCTTTCTTACAAACCTTACACTCAATCGTATCGGCTTTCTTCCCACCACACGACGAAAAGTTCAAATGCCGTTTCAAATGATAATGTTGGGTAAAGTCTTTGCCACATATTTTACAAGCAAATGGTTTGCCACGTGTCATGTGCTGGTCTATGTGAAGTTTTAATAAGGCTGCCATTCGAATTTTACCATTGCAAACTGGGCAGGGAAAATCATTGTTCTCCGAATGAATTAGAAACAGAGTGTGTTATTTAATTCTTACATGACATGTATCGTAGCTATCACCACAACAAAAGCAAATATCTTTCTTATGCATATGCATAGATTCCTTTTCAATTTTTGTCAATATTTTTTAGCATCTCTTCTTTGCGCGATACTAATTTGTCGCTAAAAACGCAAAAAGGAATATGACGCTTCAGAGCCTGTAATTATTATTAATATGTAATATAATTTTGTAATTTGAAATGTAATTATGTATTTAGTTCAATTAATTGTTTACCTTTAGTGTTCGAAATGACTTAAAACATTTACCAAAAAACATGTTCGACGATTTCTTGTGTCCTTACAACCATTGCATCTACCTCATCATCATCATCATCTTCGTTGTCATTTATCTCTTCTTCGATTTGAATTTCCTCGGTACATTCGGCCACTGGTCCATTGCTAACATTTAAATTATCCGTAAGTATAAAGTTAATCTCATTCTCTTGCTCCTCGTCGTCATTTTTGAACTCAGTTAATACATAATGTTCAGTTGGAGCTCCGTTGTCGGTGCGTATAAATTCTACATCTTCGTCTAATTCAACATTTCGAATTGGTTTTTGTTTGTTTAAAAGAAATTTTTTGATTGAAGTTTGATTTGTTGGGGGTTCTCTGAAGGTTTGACTTCTTGTTGATCTTGTAGTCCTGATAAGTAATAAGTTTTATTTATATATTATTTGGAAAATTATTTCTAGAGAAAAGCAAGCATTATTATTTAGAAAATAATAAAACTATTTTTTGATATTATAAAAATGCATAACTTGAAGATATATGTGAAAGTTGTTTGATAACTACAAACTTAATCAACACTACAGAAGTATGTTTTACTTGCGTATAGGTACTATATAAAATTGAGATCACAATCAAACATAACATAACGATGATAGAGAACACGAAAAAAGTGGGTGGCACAATTCTGTCTGTCTGTCTATCTGTTTGTATCTGGATCTACAGCCTAAACCAATGATGCGATTTTCTTCAAATTTTGAACTTTAGGTTTTTTGTAACTCTCCAGAGGGGAAATTGAATTTGTTTAGCCCTAAAAATAACGGTACTTGCCATACAACCGTTAAGGAAAAGCTTGTTTATCTCAAAAACGGCTCCAACGATTTTGATTTAAAAAAATCAATGTACTAATGTAGATATGGTGTACTTTTTGGTAAAAACAAAAATAACCAAAAACATTTATTAATGGAACATGCCATATAAGGGTTCTTTTGATTTTCGTTTTTCTCATTAACCACTCATGCGATTTCAATAAGAAAATTTGCACAAAAGCTTTGTTGAAATATAAATAACTATAGCCTACTAGGGCGAGACGTCTCGCACCAGTAAAAATAAAAAGTGCTCATAAAGTTTTGTATTTGTATAGAATTCATTCAGTTATAATTTTGAGATAATTTTGAAAATTAAATTGCAAGAAGCATTTGGTTTGTTTTCTTTTCCATAATTTGTTTGTGCTTGCTTACACGTTAAGAACGAAAGTGTTCAGATGCGAAGAAAATCATTCTGCAGATTTTGATCTCCTCTTTGTGTTTTTCATAGTTTCGTAATGAGAGACACGATTTGATTGGTTGGATTGTATACAATACAATTTTCTACACCGAATATTTTTAAATATTTCATCCCCCTCCCTCGTCTGCAAGTTACCCCGCTCACCATCACAAATCGCAGAAAATGTTTGAATTTCTTCACGTGTAATCAGGGACTTAAATAGCTGCGTTTTATTATCTCCGGGTCTGGGTCGAGACTATAATAATAACTACAAAACTGAATTCTATTAATACTTATTAAAAAAACAATATGGGATATGAGCTTCTTTCGAAGTTAATTTCAATAACATTGATAAAAGTTTTCACTCTGACCAGCAGGAGGCTATTTACCATTGTTAATCATGTCACCGATTTGTCAGCAATGTAAGATAGGCCTTACACGAAAAATAATATAACAAAAGATAAAAAGAGACGAGTATATAGCACTAACCCACATCGTTTTATTTTCACGAGGATGATAGTTGATTTACATAGATGTGTGGTGAATTTACATGCATCTGCAGAATTGAAGAAAAGTGGGGTTTGACAAACCACAATGCCAACAAATTAATCCATCAAAAGCATATTAGTGCGTGTCTACACTTTCATTTAAATTTTTTTTATAATAAGCGCACACTAAAGGGGTTATGCACACCTCCGCGTTGGAGAGGGCGGGTAACGCCAACGTGCAGGGGGACCGAATGGATGCCGGGATAAGCAGACAACCCAGCGATGCTGGTCAGGGCACAAACTTGTCCTCGGGATGGTTAAAAGCCCCCTTAAGACGGATGAACTGCAGGCAGCGGTCAACGGCATGATAGTCTGGTGGCGGAGGAGCTTTTTTTCGTAAAAGGCCAACGGCAGCAGCAGGTAGCGTCTGTAACCCATATTGGGCGGCTACAAAAAGCGTCTGTTTTCCCATAGTGGGCGGCCTCGAGCAGTTATGTGTTTGACCATACAAAAGGCGGGTGTGCCTGTCAAATCTGAGCTTATGCATGTTATTAATCATATCTCGGAAAACACCATGGTTGAAGGATATATGCAAATACATGAACTATGACAACAAATGGAAATGAGTCCCCAAGAGGTAATCTTTTTATGGAAAATGCTTCTGCAGCTTCGGTTGCAGTAAACCGCACATCGGATTTGGGGGTGCGGCATCTTTCATGTACGAGCGTCAATCAAGACGGCATAATAATAAATGAATCGTTGACAAATAGAAGAAATCTTTCAAGAAGCGCAAATGTTACTTTTGGCTACCGCATACGTACGAAAATCGGAGCATGGAAAGTTCGATCCTTGTTCAGCGATGGTAGATACGAGCAGGTTGAGCGTGAAATGCTTCGCCTAAAGATCAGTATCCTGGGCATAAGCGAAACTAAGTGGAGAGGAAGAGCTGAATACAGATCAGACACTGGACAGACGAGAATGCTGTATTCCGTGGAAGATGAAAGAGAGGGTGGCCAAAGACTGCATGGTGTCGGAATTATGTTGAACGAAGAAGCGAGGAGTAGTTTGATCTCCTGGGCGCCCATTTCTGCGAGATTAATGACAGCAAGGTTTCGTTCAAAAATTCGTAACGTCACAATAATTCAGTGCTACGCCCCCACAAATGAAGCGACAGAGGAAGACAAAACCACGTTCTACACTCATCTTAACTCGGTTTACAGTAGTGTTCCGAGAGCTGACATCATAGTCGTTATGGGAGACCTTAATGCCCAAGTCGGTTCAGACAATTACGGACTGGAACGCGTGATGGGAAGAGATGGCTTGGGGTCACGGAATGAAAATGGTGACTTGCTTGTCGATTTTTGTAACGCGAATCGTCTTGTGATAGGTGGGACTGTATTTAAGCATAAGACGTGCAACAAAATTACCTGGGTGCATCCAGATGGTCAAACCGAAAACCAAATTGATCATATCATGATTCAGCAGCGATGGAGGAAGTCTATGTGTGATGTCCGGAGTATAAGAAATGCCGATGTGGGAAGCGACCACCATTTGGTTCTGATGAGTCTCAAATTACGAACCGCTGCCGTACAAAAACCAGCGCAGGATGCAGCAAGGAGCTCAAAATTCATTACAAATGCTTTGAATGACCCCAACATATGTCGAAACTATGTCACCACCCTTAACGACAGAGCCTCGTCATTAAATGGAATCCAGCATTCAACAATTGATGAGATGTGGGGTGAAATTTAAAGTGTTTTTATGGAGGCTGGATCCGAAACTGTACCCAAGCGAACGAGACGTAGAGACTCTTGGATATCCCAAGACACCTGGGATAAGATCGAGCTTCGCAAATCGTTGAAAATCCAAATAAATGCCGAAGCAGATATTCAACGAAAGGCCGACTTGCGAAGAGAGTACCGCATTGCACATAAGATGGTCTATCGTTGTGTGAGACGTGACAAGAGGGTGAGGTTAGGTGGGCTCGCAGATAATGCGGAAATCGCTGCCAGAAGAGGAGATATCCGGGAATTGTACCAAATAGCAAAAGATGTGATCGGGAAAAAAAGCAACACGAATCATCCTGTAATGGATGTGGATGGCACACTTTTGGTATCAATTGAGGATCAGCTTCGTAGATGGAAGGACCATTTTTGTGCCCTGCTAAATGAGGTTTCAGTTGAGCAGAGTGCTGAAGTGCCCCAACTAAACGAGATGCGCAGGTCCTTTAAAAAGCCGATCCCGTAACAGCGGCTAGTATTTTACATCCGTTGATACAAAGCATTTGGGAAAACGAATGCTATCCCAGGGATTGGAAGGATGGTGTGATTGTTAAGTTGCCAAAGAAAGGTGACTTAAAGAATTGCAACAATTGGCGTGGTATCACCGTTTTGTCCGTTTTCCCAAAACTAATGGCAACCATCATTCTCGAGCGAATAAAGGATAGAATCGAGTCTACACTCAAGAGGCATCAAGCTGGCTTCCGCAGTGGTCGATCGTGTGTCAACCATATCAACACCCTGCGTATCGTCCTCGAGCAGTCGATGGAATTTCAATCACCGCTTTACCTCATGTTCGTGGATTTTGAGAAGGCCTTTGATCGAGTTAACCGAGAATGTATTTGGAGATCGTTGCTTGGTAGAGGAATTCCACCAAAAATTGTTGCCATTAATAAAGAGTCCTACAACAACGCAAGGTGTTTTGTTTTGCACAATGGGCAGCTATCCGACTCCTTCGTAGTGCAACAGGGTGTGAGACAAGGGGATGTTTAATCGCCAATTCTCTTCTTGCTGGCGATGGACGACGTATTGACGGCCAGTGTTGGTACAGCTGAGCGACAGGGCATTCAATGGAGACCGTTCGAAAGGCTCAGTCATTTAGACTATGCCGATGACATATGTCTACTGGCAAATAACATCAGTGGGCTGAACGGGATGTGCCAAACGCTGCAAGTGAAGGGAGAGTCGAGTGGTCTAAGAATAAACAGCAAAAAGACAAAAATAATGCTCACAGGCCGCTCCACACAGCAGCGTATTATTATTCTACAGGAGACGCCAGTTGAAGTAGTGGAACAGTTCAACTACCTTGGCAGTATTGTTTCTGCAAACGGTGGTACGGATCTGGACGTTAAAAGTAGAATGCATAAGGCTCGTGCTGCCTTCGGTACCCTGTCCCCAATTTGGAAATCCAGTCAAATCTCCTTACGCACTAAGTTGAGATTCTTCGAATCAAATGTCAAATCCGTGCTGTTATATGCTTGTGAAACCTGGAAAGTCACGTCTACTATTTCGAAGAAAATGCAGGCTTTTGTGAATCGCTGTCTTCGCCACATCCTAAAAATTCGCTGGCCACAAATAATATCAAATGAGGAATTGTGGCGCAGGACAAGTCAAGAGCGGCTGGACGTCGACATAAGAAAGCGTAAATGGCGTTGGATTGGTCACACATTGAGGAAACCAAACGATGAAATTGCAAAGCAGTCCTTTGAATGGAATCCTCAGGGTGCACGGCGGGTTGGAAGACCAAGAACAACATGGAAATCAACTGTCTTAGCGGAAGCAGAATCCCAGAGAAAGACGTGGCCACAGCTAAAGTACCTTGCAGCAGACCGTGAAGGATGGAGACGTTTTGTTGACGCCCTATGCCCCAGCCGGGGTTACAGGACACGATGATGAAAGGGGTTGTGACTACCCTTAAAATGATTAAACACAGTGCGAGCGTTAGGAAAAAAGGGAAGGATTCAAGAGGAGATGCCGATGCACATTGGTTTTGTAGTTCCGAATAACAAAATGGGAGGGAAATACAGAGTCAGGTAAAGCATTCCACATTCGGGTAGTGCGACTAAGAAAAGAATCTCTATACTTTACAGTACGTCCGAAATTGGGCTCAAGGGTAAACTGATGTGCATTCTTAGAAGTACGAGTATTACGGCGGAATTGTTTAAGGGGAGGAATGCAACTGGCTATTTCACTAGAACATTGTTTGTAAAAATATCGATAAATAACGAAAGGTACGAAACATTGCGACGGTGTTCGAGAGATGCAAATGTTTCTGTTATAGCTCTATCACCTATCAATTTTAAAGCCGTATTTTGAACTCTATCCAAGAGACTTAAATGTGTTTTGGGAGCACCCGCCCAAATATGGGAGTTGTACTCAAGCTTTGGACGAATAAAGGCTTTATAGATTACAGCCAGATCAGAAGGGGAGAAAAATTTCTTGCATCTACGAAGAAAACCTAGACATTTCGCAGCATTTTTGGCGACGTCGAATATGTGATCATTCCACAGAAGGTGGTCTGTGATGCACATACCCAGGACTAAAAGTTGTTCGGTTTCCTCGATGCAAGTGCCACTCATGGATAGTGGCATAGGGGGTGGGTTTCGCTTTAACGACAGAAGATAGCATTGAGTTTTCGAAGCATTAAATTCTACACGGTTTTTTGTTCCCCATTGGACAATGCTGTCGAGATCAGAATTTAATGAACTTATCATACGCTGCCGTTCAAGCTCCACATCCGAAGAACAAGGAAGTGAATCTTGAAACGAATATGAAAAGCTGAGGGTACTGTCGTCTGCAAAACAATTTAATAGATTGGAAGTTTCAGACAAGAGATCATTTATTAAAATAAGAAAGAGAGTCGGAGACAAAACGGAGCCCTGGGGCACACCAGCATTTATTTTATGAATATCAGACTTGTAACCATCCAATACAACTTGTATTGAACGGTCCGAAAGGTAATTTCCAATCCAACGAAGAAGAGATTCATCGATACCAAATGCACGCATTTTCGATAAGAGAGCTTGATGCCAAACTCTATCAAACGCTTTTGAAATATCAAGCGCAATAATCTTACTTTCTCCAAAACGATGTAAAGATTTGTTCCACTGCTCGGGAGATATACCATCAGATCACCAGTGGACCTATTGCTACGAAAGCCGTACTGCCGGTCATTAAGAAGCTTCCGTTCTTCGAGATATTTCTTGAGCTGATGATTAATCAGCGTTTCCATGACCTTGGAAAGAAGGGACGTAAGTGCAATTGGACGGTAGTTGGAGGGAGAAGAAGATTCGCCTTTTTTAGGGACAGGCTGGACAAATGCTGTTTTCAATCCACTCGGAAAGGACCAGTACAATAGAACAGATGGAAAAGCTTACGCAGTGGCTTTGCCAGCGTTTAAGAACACCTCTTCAGAACAATGGGAGGGATACTATCCGGGCCAGCGGATTTGTGTACATCAAGATCTTTTAAAACTCTTGTTACTGCACGAGTGCGAAAGAAGATTTGTCCCATAAAATCATTGGCGCACAGGCGGAGTCATGACACTCTCTGGCAGGGTCGAATTAACAGCAAACTGTGCTGCAAGCTAATTGAACACGAGCGTTGGATTCGAGGATGAAGTTGTATTTTTAATGTTTTTTACAAATGACCAAAAATTTGTACTGCCTTTGGGATATTGTAGTATTTTTTGCCTTAATTTTTGATCGTGCAAAAATTTGGTTCTTTGAATGTGGCCGTTACAGGTCTTTCTAGCTTGTTTAAACTTGACCCGGTTTTTCTCAGTAGGGTTGGCTTTATAAAATCGGAAACTTACTTCTCTAACCCTGATAGCCTCTTTACAGCTCAAATCAAACCATGAATTCTCTTTCGGTTTGATAGATTTTACCCTATGCGGGATAAAATTTCTCATTCCGTAAAGAATCAAGTTTGTGACCATATCTACACTGGAGTCAGCGTCACTGAAAGTCCCGTGTCTACACTATGCCGAAAAAATGCTTTCAGTTCCAGAATATCCTTCCCTATCTCACGCAATACATACACCAATACCTGTCACTTGCACAATAAAAAAATTTATCACCACGCCCGGCGCTCATGCCAAAAATTTATTGTTGAAAGTGGTGCATCGGTGGATTTTGGATGAAATCTTCGTTCTCTTTCTTTCCACATAACATCTACGTTTCTCAGCGGATGCGCCTTTCACAACAACAACCATTTATAGAAGCACTTATGAAGATGAACATATTCGTTTGCGTTCGTTTTGCTCCGTCAGTAATTTGACAGCAAAACTGAAAAATTTTGTTGAGGAGAGGTTGCTGAGGTCTCCAAGATCTCATTTTTTTGAACAGCCTAATGTGTTCGTTTTAGAGCATAGCAAAATATCAAAACTCACATGCATTGTAAATTCTTTTAATAAAGGAGATAGATACAATGCAAACGATAATATTTCTTGACAGTCTTGATGATGATGAAAATCAGAAAAAATTTTCACAAATGCAGTTTAATGATTTTAATAAAACTTTGAACATTTCAAAATGCTTAAAAAAGGTTTTTACCATGTTCATTGTTTTTGATAGAAGTCACGGATTTGAAAAGTGATAAATAGTTAAATAAGAATTTGGAAAGTTTCTGTGGGAAGACAATCTTGATATAAAAACTACTTCATTCACAATTCCCGATTTAAAAGAGTTTGTCGGTACATATAACAGTACGATTTTTGTACGATTTTTCGTGTAGAAGGAACATGATCGAATTCAAAATGTATTTGGAAAAATAGATCAATGTAAATGCCAACTTAGTGAACAGCTGTAAAGTTTGTTTGTTCTTTGATTCTGACGTCCGGGGGAAATTCCAAATTGCAAATTACCGCATGTAAACAAAGCAACCATGCATTTTTAACTACGTGAACATAGGGTATTATAGTGAGATTGAAGCAGTGTTGCCAGAAACACCGATTTATCGTAATTCTCCCGATTTTCAGACCTATTTCCGATACACCGATTTTTGATACAAATATGACACTTTTCCCCGATTTTTAATATTTCTTAAGCTCAGGTTAACCAATCTACCCATTGCAATTTATGTTTATTGTTTGCTCATTTGCTGAATACGACCAAACTCGTCATGTATGTATGTGTCTCTGTCATGTCATTACCTTCTTCTTATTTTTTGTTTTTATTTTGGGTTTTGGTGCATGCGTCAGAAAATTCGTTTTTCATTTTAATAACGAATCGATTTGGTCACTTAGCAGATACTATGACTTTCTAAGGAATGCATAAAGTTCAAGGAATGTAATTGTTTGAACTTAAAAGTATCTGAATGAATATGTTTGTATGTATGTATATTAAAAAAAAATAAAATTAGCACTGTATTAAATCTAATCAAAATAAATATATTTAAAATATTTAAAATTAAGATACTAAAATCATTGGTTTAAAAGAAACTTGAATCTTTGTAGTATTTTTTGTCTATTGTTCTACGTTTTCCTTTCTAAGATAGCTGGGTGCTAAAAGCACAAACAGTCGAATTTCTAATTTTTTTCTAAAAAGATATAAGCTTTGTTCACTTTTGTCCTAAAGTTGTCTTACTTGGACATCGGAATTGGTTGCCTAAGATTTGACTAACTTGACATTTAATTTAATTAAATAAATCATGTTTCCAACTATTTAAAACTTTGAAGAAATTGTTTTTCTTGTAAATCGTCTAAGAAATCAAATAAATAAGGCTGTAAATGTTTAAGCATAAACCACCATACACGACTATTAAATAAGGGAAGTATTTATTTTTGATTTTGAAGCTTTACTAACAATATTTGCCCTCCAAAAGTACTTGAGAGTGCTAGGACGCCATATGGCCCTAGGCTCAATGATAGGAAAATCCCTATGCACACCTCCGCGTGGTGGAGGGTGGGTAACGCTAACGTGCAGGGGGACCGAATGGATGCCGGGATAAGCAGACAACCCAGCTTTGCTGGTCAGGGCACAAACTTGTCCTTGGGATGGTTAAAAGCCCCCTTAAGACGGATGAACTGCAGGTGGCGGTCAACGGCATGATAGTCTGGTGGCGGAGGAGCGTTTTTTGTTTGTTAAAAGGCCAACGGCAGCAGCAGGTAGCGTCTGTAACCCATATTGGGCGGCTACAAAAGGCGTCTGTTTTCCCATAGTGGGCGGCCTCGAGCAGTTATGTGTTTGACCATACAAAAGGCGGGTGTGCCTGTCAAATCTGAGCTTATGTATGTTATTAATCGTATCTCGGAAAACACCATGGTGGAAGGATATATGCTATTACATGAAATATGACAACAATTGGAAATGAGTCCCCAAGAGGTAACCATTTTATGGAGAATCCTTCTGCAGCTTCGGCTGCTGTAAACCGCACATCGGATTTGGGGGTGCGGCATCTTTCGTGTACCAGCGTCAATCAAGACGCCATAACAATAAATGAATCGTTAACAAATAGAAGAAGTCTTTTAAGAAGAGCAAATGATACTTTTGGCTACCGCATACGTACGAAAATCGGAGCATGGAACGTTCGATCCTTGTACGGCGAAGGTAGATACGAGCAGGTTGAGCGTGAAATGCTTCACCTTAAGATCAGTATCCTGGGCATCAGTGAAACTAGGTGGAGAGGAAGAGCCGAATACGAGAATGCTGTATTCCGGGGAGGATGAAAGAGAGGGTGGCCAAAGGCTGCATGGTGTCGGAATTATGTTGAACGAAGAAGCAAGGCGTAGTCTTATATCCTGGGCGCCCATTTCTGCAAGAATAATGACAGCAAGGTTCCGTTCAAAAATTCGCAACGTCACAATAATTCAGTGCTACGCCCCCACAAATGAAGCGACCGAGGAAGACAAAACCGCTTTCTACACTCATCTTAACTCAGTTTACAGTGGTGTTCCAAGAGCCGACATCATAATTGTCATGGGAGATCTCAATGCCCAAGTCGGATCAGACAACTACGGTCTGGAACGCGTCATGGGGAAAAATGGCTTGGGGTCACGAAATGAAAATGGCGATTTGCTGGTCGATTTTTGTAACGCTAATCGTCTTGTACTGGGTGGAACTGTGTTTAAACATAAGACTTGCAACAAAATCACCTGGGTACATCCGGATGGTCAAACTGAAAACCAAATTGACCACATCATGATTCAGCAGCGATGGAGGAAGTCAATGTGCGATGTTCGGAGCATAAGAAATGCCGACATTGGAAGCGACCATCATTTGGTTCTCATGAGTCTCAAGCTACGAACGGCAGCTGTACAACGTCAATCACAGGGTGCAGCAAGGAATTCGAAGTTCAATACAAATGCTTTAAGTGATCCCAACATATGTCGTAACTATGTCACCAACCTTAACGACAGAGCTTCGTCATTAAACGGAATACAACATTCAACAATTGATGAGATGTGGGGTGATATAAAAAGTGTTTTTATGGATGCTGGATCCGAAACTGTACCCAAGCAGTCGAGAGTTAGAGACTCTTGGATATCCCAAGACACCTGGGATAAAATCGAGCTTCGCAAATCGTTGAAGATGCAAATAAATGCCGAAGCAGATGCTCAACGAAAGGCTGAATTGCGAAGAGAGTATCGCTTAGCACATAAGATGGTCTATCGCTGTGTGAGACGTGACAAGAGGGTGAGGTTAGACGGTCTCGCAGAAAATGCGGAAAACGCTGCAAGAAGAGGAGACATGAGGGAATTGTACCAAATATCCAAGGAAGTTGTCGGGAAGAAAACCAACACCAATCATCCTGTAATGGATGTGGATGGTACACTTTTGGTATCAATCGAGGATCAGCTGCGCAGGTGGAAGGAGCACTTTTGTGCCTTGCTTAATGAGGATTCTGTCGAGCAGAGTGCTGAAGTGCCCCAGCTTAACGAGATGCGTAGATCATATAGGGGTATTGACATCGAGCCCCCTACAGTACTGGAAATTCAATCTTCGATAAATCTTCTCAAAAACAACAAAGCAGCTGGACTTGATGGTATACCAGCCGAGTTCCTGAAAGCTGACCCTGTCAGAACGGCTAGTATTTTACACCCGTTGATACAAGCTGTGTGGGAAAATGAAATCTATCCCAGCGACTGGAAGCATGGTGTAATTGTTAAGTAGCCAAAGAAAGGTGATCTTAAGAATTGCAACAATTGGCGAGGTATTACAGTTTTGTCCGTTTTTCCAAAATTAATGGCAACCATCATTCTGGAGCGGATAAAGGTTAGAATCGAGTCTACACTCAAGAGGCATCAAGCTGGTTTCCGCAGTGGGCGGTCTTGTGTCGACCATATCAACACTCTGCGTATCGTTCTTGAGCAGTCTGCGGAGTTTCAATCACCGCTTTACCTCATGTTTGTGGATTTTGAGAAGGCCTTTGACCGAGTCAACCGTGAATGTATATGGAGATCACTTCTTGGTAGAGGAATTCCCCCAAAAATTGTTGCCATTATAAGAGAGTCCTATAACAACGCAAGATGCTTTGTTTTACACAATGGGCAGCTATCCGACTCTTTCGAAATTCGAAGTGCGGCAGGGTGTGAGACAGGGAGATGTTCTATCGCCAATTCTCTTTCTACTGGCGATTGACGATGTCTTGACGGCCAGCGTTGGAACATCAGAGAGGCAGGGCATTCAATGGAGACCGTTTGAAAGGCTTAGCCACTTAGACTATGCCGATGATATATGTCTCTTGGCAAATAACATCAGCGGGCTGAACGGGATGTGTCAAGCTCTGAAGGTAAAAGGAGAGGCGAGTGGTCTGAAAATAAATAGCAAAAAGACAAAAATAATGCTCACAGGCCGCTCCACACATCAGCGTATTTTAATACAGGAGACGCCAGTTGAAGAGGTGGAACAATTTAACTACCTTGGAAGTATTGTTTCAGCAAATGGTGGTACTGATCTGGACGTTCAAAGTAGAATAAATAAAGCTCGCGCAGCCTTCGGTTCTCTCTCCCAAATTTGGAAATCATGTCAAATCTCCTTGCGCACAAAGTTGAGATTCTTCGAATCCAATGTCAAATCCGTGCTGTTATATGCTTGCGAAACCTGGAAAGTCACGACTACCATCTCAAAGAAATTGCAGGCTTTTGTGAACCGTTGTCTACGCCATATTCTAAAAATTCGCTGGCCACAAATTATATCAAACGAGGAATTGTGGCGCAGGACAAGCCAGGAGCGGCTGGACGTTGACATAAGAAAGCGTAAATGGCAATGGATTGATCACACACTGAGGAAACCAAACGATGAAATTGCAAAGCAGTCATTTGAATGGAATCCTCAGGGTGCACGGCGGGTTGGAAGACCAAGAACAACATGGAAATCAACAGTTCTAGCAGAAGCAGACTCCCAGAGAAAGACGTGGCCACAGTTAAAATATCTATCTGCAGACCGAGAAGGATGGAAACGATTTGTTGGCGCCCTATGCCCCAACCGGGGTTACAGGACTTGATGATGATGATGACTAACAATATTACATTTAAAAATTAATTTAAATAAAATAAATAAAACAAATTTGTTTCTTAAAAAAATACTTTTCACCTTCAAACATTTTTTTTCAAAAGAAATTTGATTTTATGTTCTTTTAGAATGAAAAAAATGTACAATCTGAACATATTCGGAAATAAAATCAGTTAAAACCTTTTTTTTATAAAAATCTGAGGTGTATTTGAAACCTGGCATGACTTTAAGGGTTAAAGCTGTTTCCCCGATTTACACCGATTTCTTATGTTGCAATCTCCCGATTTTAGAAAATACTTTCTGGCAACACTGGATTGAAGCTCGCTTCTACTAAACCTTAATCGATTTGAAATGGGCTTGTTTCAACTCATTCGCTCTCGAGGAGTGAAGTCGCGTCGTAATTTGTGACGAATAAACTGGATCGAAGAGTTGGTTTTACAGATAATGCATTATGAACCGTTTATTTGCATGTTTATGAATAAATGTGATTTAGTTTCATACGCATAAAAGGTACTCGTGTTTATTCAATTTTAATTGTTTTGCACTGAAATTAAAACCTAAATGCCATTAATTTTTTTGTATGTAATTTTAAAACATCGTCGCCGTTCAATCAAAACTCCTTAACTCCATTTTTTTCATAGCTGAGATACCTCTCGTAAATACGATACATGTAGTAAAACATACAACTTTTATTTCTGTAAAAAATCCTTAAATCTTATGTTGGTCTATTTCTAAAGGAATAATTACCCGAATTCAAACATTTTCAAATTTAGGTCACTAAAATCGACAAAAAGTACAGATTTATCAAAATAAATCAAATAGTAGTTTTCATTGAACGACGACGATATATAAATATAAAATAAAATATGTTAAAATTCTATATATGTATATAAATAAAACTTTTTTGTTCATCTCTTATTTTTATACTGAAGTGTAGTTCCGTCAACGCTTTCTAACCTTTATTTCCATATATCCCATATGTATATTGAACAGACCTAATTTCCCAATACTATTGGAAAGTGGAAGTGATTGTTTTAAAGATTCATTTTCATTGGAATTCTAAGTGTTCATTTTCATAGGAATAATATTTAATTTTTGAATCGAGTTTTTGTTAAAATTATAAATATTTATAAAATAAAAAAAAAAATCGCTAAACCCTCGGGAAATTTCGAATCTTTTGACACCTCAATCATTAAAATAGGTTCAGTGTGTGAGCTTAAAAAGGAAGACATACTACACAAATAATATATGTATATGATACTGCATACCAAAATTTTGGAAAAAAATAAATTTCTGATTTTTAAAAAAAGATTCAATTTTTTTTTTTGAAAAGTCAATATTTCAAAAACGGATTGATGAATTATTTTGAAATTTGAGTTTTAACCCATTCTCTCCCATTGTACTTTTTAAAGTACAGCAAAATGCTGTTACTTCATTTTGTCATTAAAGCTAGGCTTAGTTAAAGCTTGACTGTTTGAACTACGTTTTGACTGCATAGAGCATTTTTAAATTTTTTCCAATATTTATTTGTTTAGGTCGCACGGAGGTGTCTGTCAAATTTGCTTTTTATGAAGTGACTTTTAAACTAATTTTCATTTTGCTGCACCAAAAAAGTTCATGCACAAGAAAAAGTGCAATCAAAGAGGTATTTTATTTTTGTCTGCAAAATGATTAATAAATTTATGTTTTATTTAAATTCAAGGGAAAGGGGAACAAAAGTTAGGTGTTCTTTTTGTAGTACAGTGGGATCATGCATACATAGTTTTTCCACTATTCATAATGCATTTTAGAACTATTTCTAGCAAATACTTTTATGAAAAACGATCCTTAAATCTCGATTTCTCATAAAAAATTTTGCAAGTGATGGGGCATTATTTATCAATTGATAAATGAATATGGTAAGACATTTTGACCAATATTCAAAAATCTATAAGAGGAAAGCATGTGAAATTTGATTTGACTTTATAAATTGTATATTTTGCCTCAAATGTGATGGTTAAAAGCCAGGCAAGGGCATACGCAGGATGAGGATCGGGGGGGGGGGGCATTAAAAAATTAGTATTGGTATAGAAATCTAGATTTGAGATTCATTCAAAATAAGAAATTTTATAAAATTTATGAAAAATATTTGTTATAAGTGGGAGGGGGAGCAAGCGTTCCTCCCTGCCCCCTTTGCCTACGCGTAAGCCTCCGCCGCTTATTTTGATAATTTTAGTCCACTGGTTACTAAATTCGATTAGACCTGTGCACTTTCAAGTACTCAGTACCTTGTACTTGTAATTGAAAAAAAAAACTAGTACAATGTA
Source organism: Dasysyrphus tricinctus (assembly GCA_963921185.1). Taxonomy (NCBI): domain Eukaryota; kingdom Metazoa; phylum Arthropoda; class Insecta; order Diptera; family Syrphidae; genus Dasysyrphus; species Dasysyrphus tricinctus. The sequence goes on along the minus strand of OY992530.1, from coordinate 75,417,112 downwards.
ATTGGAACTTGGTACACCATTACATACAACTAATTGTGCATTCAAATAATTAATGTTACACAGTGAATTAGGAAATTTGCTTTTCAAATTTTCAAATTCATACCGATAAATTGTGTATGCATGAACCCATTGTACTATTAAAAGTACAGGTCTGTAACTTCTAACCTTAATTTTTCGCAAACGTAATTTTGTTGAATATGTCTTAACTTTCGGCTAAATAAGCAGAAAATATACTGAATTACAAAAAAACTGGCGGACCTTGAAATTTTGCAATATTTTTAAGTGATTTAAGAAACACGTGTGATCTAAAAAAACACGTTTTTTTAATACAGTTTTGTTTATTAACATAAAAATAAGTAATTATTCATCTAAAATAAAAAAACTGAATAAAAATAAAGCTCCGTAAAAACAAAGCGGCATATTATCAAAATGGTAACAAGACATCCAATGGTATGACTGCGCCACTTTTTTTGTGTACAGTGTATTATAAAAAGCTATTTTTTTTTATTTTAAGACCCCTTGGTGTAAATGGGTTAAGTGTATGTTAATATATGCATACACAAAATTGGCATACCAAAATTGTATATAAAAACATAGAAATTATTAGAGAAAAATGTAGAGAAGCATGAAATACGACTTTTAAATTGGATAAAACAACTCTTTTGACAGTTTGATGTGGAAAAAAAGAATGCCATCTTAATTCTTGATTGAATATGATTGTATGGGAAAAAAAAATTTAAAATCGTTGGAGCGGTTTTTAAAAAAATTAATTTTTTATATATAAAATTCTTAAAACATTTTTAAGAACAAATCTTGGTATGCAAATCTAAAGTATATATTTATGTGTATATAAAAACAAAATTTGAAAAAAAAATGTCAACCCGTTTTTGAGATATCGAATATTCAAAAAAAAAATTTGAAACTTTTTTTAAAAATCCAAAAACTTTTTTTTGAAAATTTTGATATGCAATATTATTTGATCTTATCTGAATTTTGTACATAAGAAAATTCATCTAAATCCGTTTAGCCGATAACGAGAAATTTCAAAATAAAAAAAAAACGTTCTATGACAGGTACTATTAATAGTTGCTAAGTGTAAAATTTTATAATTTTTGGTAGTAGATCGTACTAATTTTAGTATATGAAAAAAGTTTAATCATAATCGTACGAGTCGTTTTTAAGCAAAAAATATTTTCCTTTGCGGTTTTTTAACTTTTGTATGGAAGGTACCGTTATGTTTTCATAAATGTAAAATTTTTTCTAAAAATATTTTAGAGAGTACTAAAAAAGTCTTAAATACCGAGTTTCAAACAAATCGATCATGTCGTTTTCGAAATATTTGATTTTCCAAAAAAAAAAATTGAAACATTTTTTAAAAATCCAAAAAATATTTTTTCAAAAATTTTGGTACACAAAACTATTTATATTTTTTGGAAGATTCTGTGTAAAAAAAAATAATTGAAATCGGTCGTACCGTTTTGAAGAAAATCAAAAATCAAAAAAATGGAGGTACCATTAATAACCATTTCTAAAAAATGGTATTCCACCAAAAGAAAGCCTTTACTAAAATAAATTTATTGAATTTTTTTAAAAAAAAATTTTCGAGCCGTTTTTGAGAAAAATACGATTATGCAAAATTGGTAAAAGAAATTGTATGGCAGGTACCGTTATTTTTGATTCTAAAAAAAATGAAAAAAACGTGTGGGCATAATCACCAAAAACCACTATGTACCAAGTTTGAAGAAAATCGATCGAGCCGTTTAGGCTTAGACGAACGGACAGGCAGACAGACAGAATTGTGCCACCCACATTTTTGGTGTTCTCTATCATCGTAATATCATGTTTGATTGTTATCTCAAATTTTTTTTTTGCACGAATCCAAAACTTGCCTTATAGTACCTATAATCGCAAGTAAAAAATTAAGTTTTAAAAAAACGGCTCCAACGAATTTAAAAATTTTTTTGCATATACAGTGGACTCTCGCTAGCTTGAATATACTATAACTTGAACGATCCAATAACTTGAACATGATATTTTTCCCCTGTAGGTATTCTATTACTTGAACCAGCAATTTTCAAGGCTCGGTAACTTGAATTTTTTTATTACCAACTCTATAAGTTGAACAGTTAAGATATTTTAAATATCTGTAACTTGAACAGAAATTTCAAAAAAAAAATGTATTTGATTAATTTGAATTTCCTTTTTGTAGCTCACTACGTTCATAAACGGTAAAATAAATTATAATTTTGAAACTCAATTTAATGGCAGGAAAAAATATTGAGCACATTAAGAAAGGGAAAAGTTTATTTAATTCTTTTTATGTTGAACTTCTTTATTTATTTACTTATTTAATATTAACTTTTATGAAGCAAAACAAAAGCTAATATTAAAGGAAAAAGTGTCAAGTTTGGGCAAAAAATGCAAGAAACGGAATCATTTGTTGGATTAATCCAGTAACTTGAACAATCAATTAACTTGAACAGACGTGGTTTCGTATGTGTTCAAGTTAGCGAGAGTCCACTGTATTCATATTTTTTCAAGTAATCAAATGGCGTTCTTGTTTTCGTGCTTTAAGTTATTTATCAGGCTGTTTATACAATTAAAAGCATGATTTAAATGCTTTTTTATACTTTCTGCTATAATAACTTGAATATTTTTCAAAGTTTTTAAGTTCCACACAACTTGAACATAAGAGCAAGTACGTGCGATCGAGTTGTGCATTTTATTTATTTTTTTTTTGACAGAAAACAATAGTTGTAGAAAAAATCCTGTTTTTAAATTTCGTTTCACACATATTATCGAGTTTTTTAACAAATAAATAAACTTTTATTTTTTAATTTTTCAATTAAAAGTTTAAATGAGATTGTTATACATGTTATGCATATTATTCCCAGACGCAGAGTCAGCATTAAGATATGAATGAGTAGGTAACTTGAATAAAATTTCCATGAAATATTTTTATATGTTAGTCAGCACAATTTAACTTTAAATAGAGGTGCAAAACAAAAATGCACCTGTTATATATCCCATAACTGTTTGGAAAATTCAGCTGCTTTTAGATAATTTTGTAACTGAACGCGCACATATGTATATGTGGTTTGGGTGAGTTTTTTACGTGCTGCCACAAAATGGATGATTTAGAACATGCAATCATTACATCAGCAGCTGTAGATCGAGGAGTCACGGTAATTTTTGGCGAAAATCCCCTGTTAACAATGTCAAGGCACCACCGAAAATCCGTTGATTCCGACGCAAATCTTGCAACGATCTATTTAACGCTTCCAAAGACTTTTTGTGAACCATCGTACATTCATCCCAAACGATTAAACTACATTTCTGCAAGACTTTAGCCATGCCTGAATTCTTAGAAATTTCACATGAAGGTGTTTCAGTAGCATGCATATTTAATGGCAATTTAAGTGCAGAATGTGCACTTCGGCCCTCTTTCAATAAAGTCGATTTCCAGATTTTTCCAGTTCCACAGTGCGTCTGAATAAAAACAGTCCACCCTTTTCATTACGAACAGCATTTATGATTGTATCATATATGTAGGTACATATGTTCTTTTCAGTTCAATATTTAATTTTTAAATATTTGACCGCACAAATGAGTCCAATTTGGCACAATTATAATTAATTTCACGCCGCATTTCACTGTTGAATGAATCTTGCGCTGAACGATTTGGTGCTATCATTCCCAATCCCAATTGAGATTATGCTTTATTTGCAATTGATATGTACTTTGAACTTGTTTGTACTAAATGTTCGGAGAACTGCATCAACATTGAACATATTACTATCTCGATATTTTCATAGTCAACACATATGCTTAAATGTAATAATAGTCTAAGAGCTACCAGCCACTTTGACTAACCTACTAGACACAAGGCTACAACTTTGTGTATGCTTGATTTGGGACTAGTTAAGTATGAAAACCACGGTCTGGCAGGGTTGCCGTGGTCGAAAGGTTGCCATCTGATTTTTTTTAAATGCAAAAAAAGCGTCAAAATTAACAAGGCTGAAACTTATTTATAATTTAGTTTATACATTCTTATGCATCAAAAAAATTATTCCAGACGGGTTTGGCGGTCGAAAGTGCTTACCAGACGAGCCTAACGCTGTTAAAGATTAATAAAAGATATTGGATAACTTGAGAAATTTGTTAGGTACAAAGCTACAACTTAGTGTATTCTTTGTTCGTGAACAGATTAGTCAAAAAATAAAGATCTGAGAAAATTTCCGCAATTCTAGGGTTGCCACCTATTTTTTTCAAAATGTAAAATAACTTCCAAATGCAACATATCTACCTTTAGAATGCTGATTTTTGAATTTATAATAACTTATGTCTTTTTGTACATGAAAAAAAAGATGCCAGACCAGTTTTGGTGGACGAAAATAGCTTGGCAGACGTGTTTTTAAAGTTGGTATTAAAAAATGTCATTGATTAGTCAGAGAATAATGTATTAAATATAACACGTTAACTGCGTATAGTCCTAATACATATTAAATCAAGTCAACAAATTATCATATGGTTCTTTTACTGTAGACACAGGATTGCAACATATTTTTTTTTTAATTTTATAAAATTGACAAAACTGAAACACCAACCTACCTAAAGTTTTCACACATGTGTAAGCTAATGCCATCTTGTATATAAAAAAACATACTTGACAGACGGTCAAATGCTTCTGTCAGACAAGCCTAAGATTTAAAAAATTGGTATTACAAGAAATATCCTTTCTTGATTTTTTCTTAAATTTCAAAAAAATTTCAAAATTGCAAACCTACCCGCACAAAGCTGATTTTTACATATATGTCAGCTGATATCTTCTTTAATATGACAAAAAATATATCACACCGGACAGACTGTCGAAAGTTCCTGCCAGACGGGCCTAACGTCTTAAAAGATGGTATTGTAAGAAATATCCTGTTTTTTTATTTTTTCTTAAATTTAAAAAAACTGTCAAAATTGCAAACCTACTCGCACAAAGCTGATTTTTACATATATGTTAGCTGATATATTCTTAAGTATGAAAAATATATATCAGACTGGACGGACGGTCAAAAGTTCCTGCCAGACGGGCCTCAAGTTTCAAAAGTTGGTATTATAAGGAATATCCTTTTTACTATTTCTTACAATACCAACATTTGAAGTTGACAGTTTTTTGAAATTTAAGAAAAAATAAAAAAAAAGGATATTTCTTACAGTACCATCTTTTAAGACGTTAGGCCCGTCTGGCAGGATATTTCAACCGTCCGTCCGGCCTGATATATTATTTTTCAAATTAAAGAAGATATCAGCTAACATATATGTAAAAATCAGCTTTGTGCGGGTAGGTTTGCAATTTTGACATTTTTTTGAAATTTAAGAAAAAATCAAGAAAGGATATTTCTTATAATACCAATTTTTTAAATCTTAGGCTTGCCTGACAGAAGCATTTGACCGTCTGTCAAGTATGTTTTTTTATATATAAGATGGCATTAGCTTACATATGTGCGAAAACTTTAGGTAGGTTGGTGTTTCAGTTTTGTCAATTTAATAAAATTTTGAAAAAAAATGTTGCAATCCCGTGTCTACAGTAAAAGAACCATATGATAATTTGTTGAGTTGATTTAATATGTATTCTCTGACTAATCAATGACATTTTTTAATACCAACTTTAAAAACTCGCCTGGCAAGCTATTTTCGTCAACCAAAACTGGTCTGGCATCTTTTTTTTCATGTACAAAAAGACATAAGTTATTATAAATTCAAAAATCAGCATTCAAAGAGATATGTTACATTTGGAAGTTATTTTACGTTTTGAAAAAAAAAAAAAAAAAATAGGTGGCAGCCCTATAACTGCGGAAATATTATCTGATCTTTATTTTTTGACTAATCTGTTCACGAATAAAGCATACACTAAGTTTTAGCCTTGTACCTGACAAATTTCTCAAGTTATCCAATATCTTGTATTAATCTTTAAGAGCTTTAGGCTCGTCTGGCAAGCACTTTCGACCGCCAAACCCGTCTGGCATAATTTTTTTCATGCATAAGAATGTAAAAACTAAATTATAAATAAGTTTCAGCCTTGTGCGAGTAGGTTAATTTTGACGCTTTTTTTGCATTTTAAAAAAATCAGATGGCAACCTTTCGACCACGGCAACCCTGCCAGACCGTGGTTTTCATACTTAACTAGTCCCAAATCAAGAATACACAAAGTTGTAGCCTTGTGTCTAGTAGGTTAGTCAAAGTGGCTGGTAGCTCTCCGACTATAATAAGATGCCTCAAAACACATTGAAACAACAAAAACTTCAATGTTCTGCACATTGAAACAACAAAAAATGAGCCTCATGAGTGCAGTATTTGTATTTTGCATGCCTCACGATATCTCTAACCCCCCGCTTTCTCTTGCCCAAAAAGTACAGTGCTAAATGATGACTGAATGAAGACGAAGGTGTAAATACAACTTTTAGGTTAGAATGCCAATATACACAATTTCTTTGACTGTGTGCTTCCAAAATCAAATTACAATAACAAAGTGAGCGTTTAGATGTAGCTCCACAAAAATGGGCCACTTCGACTTTACGGATTTAAAATTTGTTTATCTCTAAACCATCTAAAAATGGTCCCGTTTCATTTAAAATAAAAATTATAAAAAATCCACCCAGCCGTATTCGATATATAAGGTTACACACAAAATAAGATAGATTTAATTTTTAGTGGGCTGTAGGTCAATAAGAAGATGTTATTTAATGCAACGTTTCGAGCATGTTTATGCTCTTCATCAGGCCTTTATTGGTTAACAAGAATATAAAATATTACAAATACATTAGTACATATAAACTTTTTTATATGACGTCAAAATTACTTACAAACAATATTCAAAGAATTTGATTACGGTTTGCTTCACACTTTAATTGATTAATTTTCCAAAAACTGGGTACCTATTCATGAATTTTTGATTAAATAAACTAAACACAAAATATACTTTTTAATTTGAATTACTAGGAGCGCAGCGACAGGAAAACACGTCCATAATTCAACGAAATCACCTATACTTTATCCTACTACTATTTGTTGTTGGACTTTTTATCAGTTGGCTGTATGCACTGCTTAGCTTCTCACAGTCTGATCTTCGGTTGACAACGTTGTTGTTGCTAATTATGTGTAGCATCTCCAGCAACATTCTTTTAGAATAATGTTGCTCTGTTTGCAGAATCTCCACATTATCCAAATCGGGTTTATGTTTCTCTTGCAGACAGTGGAGAGCTAGTGCGGTTTTTTGTGCAGCGCCGCTGTTTAGATCTGATTTGTGGCCAGAGAGACGATTTTTTAGCTTTTGCTTGGAGGTTCCTATATAGACAGATGAGCATGCCATCTCATTTCCCCCCAAGCAGTTGATTTTGTATACGATTTCTTCAAACTTCTTAAAGTTACATCCATATGTTTATCTTTTGAATATCCTCGCACTCCCATACGCATTTTACAGGCTCTTCGTTCTTGTTGTTGTTTTGCTAGCGAGGTCGCTTCGCGCTCTCCTCCTTTTTATCGACATGTAAATTATTTTTGACAGGCCAAACCTTTCATTGTCGTTCAGAATGTATCGCGTTTGCTTGTAAGAACTTTAATAATTATTATTGGAACCTTAAGAATTTTGGGAAGGAAAGAACCATTTCTTTTTTTGCTGGGTGGTTGAAGGTTGTATTTTCATAAGAATTGGTATTTCATACGTGATATTTCAGCGGATGCTAAATTAATTTGGATATTTCTTTTTGGTCTCTTTCATTGCGGATCCAAAACAAGCAAAAAAAATATAGGTTGAAATATAAATAGAAAAAATTGATAGGCTTAAATAAACAAAATATGTCAATCAAATATCTCACTTTAGTTTTGTTTTTTATAATTTATTCGTAGTAGCCTTTGAAATTTTATTTTTCTATATAAGGCTATGAAAATTAAAAAAACATTCATTACGATATAAAATACTGAAAGAGAAACAAGCTAGAGCTAGAGAACTAATTTGCAAAGAAAAAAGACCCATTACACCAACTAAATAAAAAAAAAAAACATATTATCAAACATCATTTCCTATAAGCATAGGAAACAAATAAAATATTTTATTTGGTTTAGTTTAGTTAGGTTTAGTTTAGTTCTATTTCACAATATATTTAACTATTAATTATTAGCCTTATTGTATGCCCCATCATAAGAGATTCGTACAACGAATCCCCCAAAAAAATATCATAGCTCCCACCGTAGCAGAACAGCTTTCAATTTCGAAGAAAGATTTCTGCTAGGACGGGAGCTATGATATACGTTAAATTCGGTATTCAACCACGGGGCCTGCGATAAGGCTGATTGTTACGAAAATTAAACGCGGGGAAATTTAAACTTCATGAATTTTTTTTCAGATTATTCTGTAATTCAAATGGCGTTCGAGGATGAGATCCATGTACAAATCGAGGATAAGATCATCATTAAAACAAACCCAAAAATCGACGATGAAATCATCAAGAAAAATTCAAAAAAAGTTAAATTTCTTGATGATTTTATCGGCGAGGTCATTAATGAAGTCTTCGACTCTAATGACAACGTCTACAATTGAAGAAAGCTTCTGGCTATCGAAATTTTTTTGTTGGACGCGTTTATTTCGGTTTTCCTCCGCGCTAAGTCCACCGGGATAGGTTTTAAAGAATTTTATTTTGTTTTATATTTTGATTGTTTTTTTAATAGATTAATTTTTATAATTACAATTTTCAAACAATACTTAATTCAAAAAAAAAACTGACTGACATATTGGCAAAGCAACTAAATTAAATAAAATTTAAGATTTCGTGAGTTTTTTTCTAATTCTAATACCAAAAATTCCTTAAATATATACCTACTTTAAAACGTTATTCCTATTTTATTTTTTATTCCATGAATGGAAGGGTAGTAGGTACTTTAAGAGCCGTTTTCTTCACTACAAGTTGAACACAACTTGAGGATTTTTATTTTCAACTTGTGGTTTTGGTTTTCTTCACTTAAATATGACAGGTTCATCTTCCGATTTTCAACTCTAGAGTTTATCAACTTCCGATTTTCTCAACTCCAGAAAAAAGTAGAAGTTGGGCGTGCAAACTTGAGACTTTTCATCATAATTTAGATTTTTGTTTATTATAAGTTATTTTCACTTTCAATATTTAGAACAAAATAATTTAAACCATATTTCGAGGAAAATATTTTTGAAAAGTTGATATTTTTTCCACAGTCAAACACTTATTTTCTGCAAGATGAATACAAAATCAAGCAATTCACAATGAAACTAAATCTTCAAGTTTAAAACCGACCAAATAAACAACTTTGGGTAGTTTGTTTTGGTTTTTTCCGCCATTAATATTTTTTTTTAGTTTTGACAGCAAAAATAATTCCGAAACTTGAATTTCAAATTGAATGGACGCAATTTATTCAAATCTACCATTGAAATTGACATATCTGTCACAAATATCCCAGGGATATTTTGAAAAACTGAAGTAGGCCAGCTTTCAAATTTCAACTCCCGAGTTGAGAATTTAAGAAGTGAAGAAAAGCAATTTTCAACTTGCCATCCAACTCTCGATTTGATATCAACTCTAAAGTTGGCCAACTCCGGAGTTTTCGGCAAGTTGACTAATGGTGAAGAAAACCGACCTAAGTTAAGTTTAAGTAGGTAAGTTTTGGCCAAAATTGAGGTAAGAAAATTGAAAATAAATAAATAAAATAAGATTATTTTCAGTCTAATGGTAGCTTTTTTCAGTTATTTTAATACCATTTCAACTCAAGTGACAAAAAACCTGGTTCGAAAACTCGTCCTTAATTCAACTCGAGCTCTTGATTCTGCTTGTAAGCCTGAAGTGTAGTTCGTTTGCATAAAATGAGTTCTATCTTTTAGTAACATTCATGTCATATTGCATCCAATGAATGACCTGCGGAGGGAATCAAACTCAATTCTGACATTTCGCTCCTAGTAAAAATGTCAATATTGAGACTGATTCCCTCCGCAACCCATCCATCGGATTCTGTAATCGGGGTGATAAGCTATTGATGGACACTGAGAAGCTATAATGAGGCAATCCAATGCCTTCTTTGTGTCCAGAAATAGCTCATAGCTCCATACTTATATTAAACTTTAGGTATCAGAGAACAACACCCGATACCATACAGCTCAAGATTTAGTATAAGAGCTGAAAAACGGACAGAAATAATATATATGATGACTAGCTGACCCACCCGGCTTCGCTCGGCTAGAAATATCTTAGTTTCATACTAATTACTTAATTGCAATAAATTTTTGAAATATATCAAAGCTGAGAGAAAAAATAATGTTAACTTAAAACTCAAAAAATGTTGTTAATAAATATTTAATTTTGAAAATAATAACATGAACAAAACAAAAGTGATACATATTTAGATATTCATCTGTATATATATACTAGCCGACCCGCCCAGCTCCGCTCGGGCACAAATCTTAGTTTGGTTTATATTGAATGTAATAATTATTGTTTGTTTGTAACTGAGCGCTGATCTCAAGATTGGCTAAAAATCCAAATGCGGGGCCACTTGTCTCTTTGGCTCTGTCGTGTATGGCCAGCTGTAAGAAACTACAAAACTGAATTTTCAAACCCATTTGGTGTTAGACAGGTTATTATTTCAATAATTTTGTATGAAAAATAGCAACTTGTGTGTGTTACCACCAAGTATATAGGCTGGAGTTATAGCTATTTAGTTATTATTTAAGGATGGCTTTAGTAGTAAAATTTTATCAACATTGTTGCAAATAAAGGGGTGAAAGAAAACTGATATTTTAATAAAAAAAAAATAAATTTAGATGAGGGTATCTATCCGAAAAAAGAAAACTCTAAGATTAGTATCGAGTCCACTATTGTGAGTTTAATAGTTGGCATATAAGGCGATTTTCTTTTTTAGTTCAGAATAGAGCTCTGAATAGAGTAGTGAAAAAAGCTTATTAAAATGATTAAAAAAGTTAGATATGTATAGTGAAAACTTTGCAATACTTTATTTACGAACAAAAATATAAAACGACATGCGATGATGCATTAAATCCTGTAAAAATGCCTAGGTATAATACGGAGCGATATTTTTCATTTCACATGTAAGTTTTTTTTCATATTTAAGATATGGGTAGTGATATTTTTTAGGTAAATACATTATCGTAGAATACTTTTAAACTGATATAAATACTTCTTGACAAAGATACAAAACCGACATGATAGATAGGAGCAACAGCAGAAAGAATTACGGGCGCTTAACGGATTTGAGCGCCTTGCAATCACCAACAGAAGCGAACCCGCCCTGGAGTACAATTTTTCATTTGACAGTTCAATTTCAACTTAATCCCTGGATTAAAGTACATTTTTATTTCCAGCTAATTTTCTTTTTTTTAAAGCCAAATGCCATGAAATACCACATTAAAAGTATTCTACTATAATTTATTTACCTTAAAACATCACTTCACATTACTTTATGTGGAATTATCAGACACAACTCACTTGTGAAATTAAATGTTTGTACACTCCTTATAATAGGCGTTTTTACGGGATTTAACGTACCACCACAAATTGCTTTATATTTGGCTTAGTAGCTACAAGTATTCACTATACTTATTTTGTTTCACTTTTTTATTTATTTTAATAAACTTTTTCACTTGTTTTTGTTTATTGATTTGAAATCTCAATGCACTTCCCTTTAAAATGACAGATGAACCTCGATTTTTGTTTTTATTTTTTGAGATCTTGCTGCCTCACTCACGTACACTATACAACGCTTCCTTTATTCAAAGAGTCGGCATGACTCTTTCTCTTTCTTAAATAGGTTGATAAAAAACTGGACGAAACATTTGTGTATCCTAAAGCAGCGTCCACATTATGTTGAATTGTGTAGGCCTACATCTTTCATCTACAATAGGTGTGTTTTTTTTCTTGCCCGAATGGGCTTGAACAAAAATAACGACGTCGGGCTTGGCGATTTACATGTTAAATGCAACAACAAACCAAGCCCCTTTGGGCTTAGCTATTCCCAGAGTATTTTCAGGACTTAACATAAGTCCAGATAAAAACTGTGTTACCGGCACGAATTTCATACTTGTTATCGATAGTGTGTATGGAAACTCCATTTTTGTTTCTGTGTTGGCATAGCTAAGCGCCGATGCCTTTTTGTTCGTCCAAGCCCATTCAGGGAAGAAAAAAAAAACATCTAATGTTGAATAAATGAATTGTCACTAAGTGAAAGAAGAAAAGGAGAGAAAGAAGAAAAACCCAAGTTTGGGAAACTTGGTGAATATTTCACGTTACCAAACAGGCATATTAGCTGTGTTTTTTTGCATGTCCAAATAAAATTGTGTGAAAAAAACGACAACAAAGCAAAACAATTTACATGTTAAATACAACAACAACTATGTCCATATAGAGTTAGCTAAGTCCAGATAATTAACTGGAGTTAACTTTTGTCTCGATAAAAACAGTGTTGCCAGACTACCATTGTCGTTGTGTTATCGATAATTTGTATAGAAATGTCAAATGTTTGTTGGTAAGATAGTTCAGAACAAAATGGCAGACCAAGGCAAATGTTGAAATGTCCCGATGTCGTTTTTTTCACCAAACTCCATATGGACATACAAAAAACGCAGCTATTATTAGCAAAATCGTGTCACTGCGTTTATACGTCGTCTTAATGACAATACTTAATGACAATCAGCTCTCCCATTTATTTTATGACGAAAATATTGGCGAATATTAAAACCCATGTCATTAATGGAAAGTAAAAGTCAGTTTGTTCACAGCTTATCATCTTTAAGCAATGATTATTACAACTGGTAAATCATCGATATCGTTATCTAACAATACTTTGCTACATGAATCCATAGTTTTATTTGTTTATTATCGAAAGCGCTAATCAGCTGATTTTACTTTATTACCGCTATTAAATCAAAGACTTTTAAATTCATATTAAAATTAGAAGTAACTGTAACAAACTGGCCATTAGAGCCAGTTGTACAATCTTGGTTCAAATTTTGATCCGTGGTTCAGCTATTTTAACTCCGATTTCGGTGGATATGTATGTGATAAAGTCGAGTTGTACAATAGTTGAACGTCAGTTAATCCGTCAAAATCGTTGAGTTAAAATTACTGAACCACGGGTCAAAATGTACACCTTGCTCTTAACGGAAGAAATAACGGCAAATTTTCGCTCGTGAAAAAAACATGGGTTGAAGAGTTGTTTAAAAATTTTTTTTTTGCATTTTCAATACATGTAGAATACAAACGAAACATAAAAATTATTTTCCTTATACAAATAAATCACCTTAATTTTTACATTCATTCAACCAAAAAGAATCAGAGGCAAACGCCGTGTTTTTTAGGGTATTTTTATCTTCGCTTAAACAAAATTTTCATGTTAAATACAACAACAATAAAGAATTATACCAAATTTTTGTTGTATTTTTAATAAGTATTTTTTTAAGTGGAGATAAAAATGCTGTAAAAAACACGGCTAAAGAGTCACTATGTAATTCGGTCGTCCAACTTGATGTTTCGACCAGCCCTGTAAAAGAATAGTTATGCAGACATGGTAAATCTAAAATGAAGAGTGAAAAGAAATCTCGCTGAACTAAATTTTTTCTTTCAATTCTATAAAGTGAAATCCGGCACAGATTCATTAACAGTAACATTTATTGTTTTGGTATTAGTTTTTGTTTTTTACCCCGCCGTGAATTTTTGTATTGAAATTATTCAAGCAAATTTGAAAATTTTAATTTATCTACTTAAAATCTGTGCAAATTTGTATAAAATTTCAAGCTACCAATTTCATGTAAAAAAAAGAAAAAAGTTCACCGATGTACACAATTCAACAGTGTGTACGCCGCTTTAAAGATACACAAATGTTTCGTCCACTTTCCTGTCATTTAAGAAAGAGAAAGAGTCATGCCGGTTATTAAACTCTCAATAGTGGATTCGCTGCGAATCATAGTGTTCTCTTTTTTTCCGTCAAAATGTAAATAGATTCATATAAATTCAATTTTCAAAAATACATTTTTAAAGTTTTTCATATTTAAATTGCGGAGTTTCAACAAAATTTTAACCCTAAAACGATCCTCATATTATAAACTTTCAACCATCAAAAGAAAGTTTTGGAATCAGGTATGTAGTTTCTGAGATTAGCCCTCACAAACAAACAAACAAACAAAGCAAGATTAGAGCTTTATTAATATAGATAGATTGACCCACCCGGCTCCGCACGGTTACACAAATTTTAGTTTCATACGAATTAAATGAAATAAATTTTTTAAATATACAGGGTGTCCCGGACCTGAGTGGAAGTATTTAGGGGGTGGTTCTTGGGGTTATTCTAAGAAAAAATTGTATGGGGGAAAGTTGTATCTCCCCTCCCTGAGGCAGGGGGGCAGTTTTGTTGAAAATTGACTTCAAAAGCAAAAAAACATTAAAAATCAACGAAAACACATACATTAATTTGCTATAGTTTTTTTGAAAGCTAATACTACATTGTTGCATTTGGTGTTGTAATCAAGTTGAAATTAAATTTCAAAGTCAAAATTTAAAAAAAAAATATGAAATGAATGAATGAATGAGATCATTTTCTTGAATGCCTAGTGCCCCAAATTCCCTTCATTGCAACCGATTTGTCGTCAGCTATATGTGGCCTGTCCTCGAGTTGGGAAACCATCCTCACTTTTCATTTACGCTCCGGAGCAGAAAAAAAATGTTGTGTATCATGCAGCCTTAAATTTAATACTATCATTGTTGTATTTTTTTTTTTTTTTTATTTTATATGAACGATTTGCATTACTCAAGAGCTTTTTGATAAACGTTTTTTGTTTTCCCATTTAATGCATAAGTGAACAATAAGGACGGTTTACCCACTCGCGAACATCCAACATAAAGTTGTCCGTGAGAAAAAATTGGAAGCTCTAAATTTATACCACATACTTGCAATGACTGACCTTGTGATTTCTTGATTGTTATAGCAAACGCAAGACGAATCGATAATTGTAAACGCTTGAATTCAAATGCCAAATCAGAAGGAATCATGGGAATTCTTGGAATTAGTACATCTTCCCCCTTATACATTCCAATTAAAATAGTTGCTTCGATAACATTGTTCATTAATCGCTTTACTGCTAATCAGCCTTTGGGAGGGGTGAGGGGCTAAAATATCCTAGGTCCCCTTTTCTATTTTCAGGGTAATAACCTCTTTAATTCATTTTTAGAAAATTAGACATGATGCTTAGTCATTTTCGCTAAGCATAAACACCACAATCTTGACGGTCCGATTAATAGAACTGAAGATATAACCATTTTACGTGAACCTTATGCCTTTTTTGGAGATTTTCAGAAAAACAAAAAATCAGCAAATAAAGTCTTCACAAAAACGCCGAAAGGGCTTGCTTAAAAAGCTAAAACAATGGGTCCTATTTATCGGATCACCAAGATTAAAGTCCTGAGACTTAGGGAAAATTCCTATTTTTTAAAAGTGAATTGAAGCGTTAATGACCCTACCATATAAACAGGAAACCAAGCTAGTTTTAAGCCCCCACCAAAGACGCCCTATGCCCCAGCCGGGGTTACAGGACACGATGATGATCAAAGGCTGAAAAAAAAACTGCCAGACTTTTGCATTCGATATCACGATATATGTATAATCCCTCATACTCGGATTTTGGTTATATATCCACTTCCAAAATTTACTGTCGGTTCTTGGTGTAAAATGAATAATCAAAAAATATACATATGTAGATTATGATATTTTTATCTTACCAATATCCTGAATTCTATCTTCACATTCTTCATTTTTTTAAATACTTGTTTGACCATTCTCATGTACTGAATACCGAATTAAAAAAAAATCGACACGAGTTAATGTCCGTAGATTACAATCTTATTTCAATTTAATTAATCAGTTTAAATTAAATTGACAAATTGAAAATAATTTTCTATGATTACATGAAAAACACTTGTTATGTTGATAAATGACAAACCGCTTTACCGATTTTTTACCAAACTTCACATAAACTTTATTAGACATTCTCAGAAGATCCCCTACCAAAATAATTGTTATAGACATTCTCAGAAGACCCTACCAAAAGAATTGTTAGTTATTTTAAAATAATGCACTAAAAATGTTTGTCCTTTACCGAATTTTAACCAAACTTCACAAAAAAACCATCTTCAATGAATAGCTTACTTTATAAAAATAAATTGAAAAAATCGACCCATCCATTCTCGAGTTATTAAATTGACAAACTTAAAATAATTTTCTATAATTACAGTAAACACATTTGTTATGTTGATAAATTGCAAACCGCTATACTGAACTGTGACCAAACTTCACAGAAACCTTCCTAGACATTATCAGAAGACCTTTTCAAAATAATTTTTATTAATTTAAAAAAATGCACCAAAAATGCATTTCACGGTTTTCCCTTTACCTATTTTTAACCAAATTTCAAAAAAAGACCATCCTCAATATGATATCTAACTTTATGAAAAAAATTGAAAAATTCGGCCCAGCCATTCTCGAGTTTATCTGGTCCGAACATAAGGCAACTTATTTTTATATATAAGAAAGATAAGTCAAAGTTAAAAGTTCAAGTGAGCTCAACTCCATGATTGCGTTTCGCCCAGGTACGATAGTTGGGCTCATCAGTTAGATGACTATCGTACCCTTCTAAGACGCAATTTTGTATCGATGTTTACCGACTAATATAAAAATCACAGCATTAAGATACTATGAATTTTATTATTCTAAGGGAATTTGGTTAAATTCAGACACTTAGAATTTCAAATGCCCGCGCTCAGGCTTTTTAACTTTGAATTATATATTCGGTCACTCCACTTAAACAGAAGAATTTCTTTTCAAATTTTCTTCATATTCAATTATTATAAAAAGCCTGAGCGCGGGCATTTGAAATTCTAAGTGTCTGAATTTAACCAAATTCCCTTAGAATAATAAAATTCATAGTATCTTAATGCTGTGATTTTTATATTAGTCGGTAAACATCGATACAAAATTGCGTCTTAGAAGGGTACGATAGTCATCTAACTGATGAGCCCAACTATCGTACCTGGGCGAAACGCAATCATGGAGTTGAGCTCACTTGAACTTTTAACTTTGAATTATATATTCGGTCACTCCACTTAAACAGAAGAATTTCTTTTCATATTCAATTATTATAAAAAGCCTGAGCGCGGGCATTTGAAATTCTAAGTGTCTGAATTTAACCAAATTCCCTTAGAATAATAAAATTCATAGTAAGTTAAGGATTACGTGACAATTAAGGATTACGTGATTATGAGTAAGAACAGTTGCTCATAAACAGTCTGGAAATAATGAAAATGAACAACGTTCTCAAATTTCAATTATGGAAAAGTAATAAAATATTAAACATAAGTAAATGACTAATTGTAAAGAACTCTTTGTTCTCATTAAGTATAAATAGTACTCCAATAAGGGAGATAAGTTTATGTTTTGTTTGAAACCGAAAGTGATCGGTTGTGTTTGTTTTAGCATCTTAATTAAATAAAATCTTTTTTAAAACTTACTTAATGTAAGTAGCTTTTTAATTGGCGACCGTGACAGGACAGGTATTCTGAAAACCTAAAAATACAAAGTAAGGTTGAATATCTGCCGAAACGTGTTTAAGTGCGTGGAAAAAAAAAAAAAACCCAAAACTTAAAAATATATAAGTATCCTTCAAAGAAAGGAGAAAATAGAAAAAAAGTATCCAAAGAAAGGAGAAAATTTTGTTGTTGTATTCCAAAAAAAAAACATCCCTAAGTGAAATAAAAAAGGAAAAAATAAAAAAAATGCCAAATAAGTCCCCCGTGACCCGAGTAGAAATAAGATTATATCTGCTACAAGGCCAAAATCAATCCTACACGAAAGACCTAAAAAACATGATTAATGAGAGGATACAGAGAGAGGCACCAATTGATAATAGAAACTAATAAAAATTTATATAAAAAATCGATAGTGCGAAAGAAAACAAAAAAAAAAAAAACCCCTATCAACAAAAATTTGAATTATCAAATTAAAACAAGTGTAAAAGTGAAGTTCATGGAAAATAGTGACAATCCTAAAGAGACTAAATACAAAAATAGACAATTCATCAATAGAGTGGAGAAAATAAAGGAGATATTCCGGAAAGCAGAAGAAGACATCAGGAATAACAACCTATAAAATCAGGGACGACCAGGGAAAACTACAAAAGAAGAATTCAACATGTCTACATCCAGATTTTATGCGTAAGAATTATTTAGTAAATTATAAAATATAAAAATATTGGAAAAATCGTATTTAAATATAAGTATATATATAAGGAAAAGACAATTTATATTAAAGGCAATTTATATTAAATTTAAAGATCCCTTCAATAATTTTTATTTACATCCTGGACGAATTTATTAAAAATTTTGAGTCATTGTCATTAAAAATGCCCGCGATTACTGAAGATTTAGTGGCTAGGTTGATAGCAACCAATACTGCATCGCTGAAGGCAGATGTACAATCTCTAAAAACAACGCTAGAAACATTGACAAAGGCAAATGTAGTGACAGACTACTCAATTCAGACTATTTCAGAGGAAATCATATGTAACGAAACACTTGATGTAATCAAGTCCCTACCGGAATTTTCGGGTATAAACCCTAATTCATACGTTAGTTGGCGCGAAGCTGCTAACAATTCCATATCACTGTACCTTAAAGGAAGCCGCAAATACTTTGCTGCTCTTACAATCCTTAGGAACAAGATTACGAATAATGCCAATGACATTCTAACAAATCATGGCACCGTGTTAAATTACGACGCAATCATTTCAAGACTTGACTTCGCTTATGCCGATAAGCGGCCTGCTCACATAATTGAACAAGAAATGAGTGTTCTACGACAAGGTAATTTGTCCATAATTGAATTCTACAATGAAGTTAACAAGAAATTAACTCTCTTGATTAACAAAACTATCATGACACACGGTACAGATACCACCTTGACAAAAGAATTAAATAAGATGAATCGTAAAAACGCATTACGAATTTTCATGACTGGCCTAAACGGTCAACTATCTAATATAATGTTTTCCATTTCACCTGAGGACCTACCTTCAGCCTTAGCTAAAGCACAAGAGTTAGAGTCTAATAATGTTAGAGCAAACTTCGCTCTTCAATTCAATCGCACCCATACAAATAATCTGAATCAAAATCCACGAAATATTCACTCGAATAATAATCTGAGATTTCCTTCTCGGAACCCAAACCAGATCCAAACTAGAAACAACAGACCAGAGCCAATGAACTTGGGCAGTTCAGCTCATCGACCAATAACTTGGCAGGAGCAAAGAAATTTTGACCAACAAAAGCGAAATTTCAATCCTTTTGCTCAAAATAATGATAACCATTTTCGTCAATACGCTAGACCAGTGTATAGAAACAATTACCAACCCCTAAATCCATTTCAAGGAGACAAAAGACCCCATGAGAGTGCACAACGTAGCGCACAACCTCCAATCAAATTAGAACGAGTCAACAATATAAATGAGGAAGCTTTTTTAGACGAGCGCCCGGATTACCATTCATATTCAGGAACGGTCCCTATGGAAAGAGAATAAAAATTTTAATAGATACAGGTGCTACCAGCTGCTACTGTAGGCCTAATACCTTAAAACACAGAGAAAAGTTAGTAATAAATAAAAGAGTTAAGACAATAAATGGCTTCACAACAATTACACATTACTATAATGTTCTAATGTTTGATAAATATGTTAGGTTTTATGAAATAAATAATTTAGAATCAGATTTACTAATAGGATGTAATTTATTAAAAAGTTGCGGAGTAAAAATAGATTTCGAAAGGAAATTACTAATTTACAGGAATAAATTAGAAAAACTATTTATACCAGAAGAGAAAGGTGGACATTTAAATTCAATTCAAAAAACAGAAAATATTGAGGAGTTAAGTGAAAATATAAGAAAAACAATTAAAGATCTTCATTCAAGAATAGATATTCAATTGCCATTTAGAACAGACGTTAGAGCTGAGATTCGAACAACTGTTGAAACTCCTATATGGAGTAAACAGTATCCATACCCATTGTCGGCAAATAATTTTGTTAATAAAGAAGTAAAAAAATTATTAAAGGAAGGAATAATAAGGCCTTCTAAGAGTCCGTATAACTCACCAGTGTGGGTTGTTTCAAAAAAAGGAATGAATGAAGACGGAACACAGAAAATGAGGTTAGTTATAGATTTTAAAAAGTTAAACGAGAAAACAGTCTCCGATAAGTATCCTATTCCCGATACTAACGTTATTTTATCGAATTTAGGAAAAGCAAGATATTTTACCACATTAGATTTAGAATCAGGATTCCACCAAATAAAAATGAAATCCGAGGATATAGAAAAGACAAGCTTTTCTGTAAATAATGGTAAATATGAGTTTGTAAGAATGCCTTTTGGTTTGAAAAATGCACCGGGCATATTTCAAAGAGCCATGGACGATATATTAAGAGAATATGTCGGAAAAATTTGTCATGTATACATCGATGATATAATTGTATACTCTGAAACTTTAGAGCAACATTCTAAAGATCTTGAGAAAATAATAAACGTTTTACGGGAAGCAAATATGAAGATTTCTCTTGAAAAATCGAAATTTTATGAGAAAGAAGTTGAATTTTTAGGATATAAAGTAGGCTATAATATAATTAAAACAGACCCAAATAAAATAGAAACAATAAAGAATTATCCTATTCCCAGAACGCTTAGACAACTAAGAAGTTTCTTAGGACTCACTGGATATTACAGGAAATTCATCAAAAACTATGCAGGAATCGCGAAACCTTTGACAAAGTATTTGGCGGGAGAAAATGGAAAAGTATCCCAATACATATCAAAGAAAACGGAGATATGCTTAGACGAAGAAGCTACGCAAGCTTTCGAAAATCTTAAGAAACATTTAATAAATGAAATTGAGTTAGCTCAGCCGAATTTCAATAAGAAATTTGTTTTAACGACTGATGCCTCCAACGACGCAATAAGCGGAGTGTTATCACAGGAAGATAAACCTATTACGTTTATATCCAAAACATTGAACAGTACCGAACAAAATTATGCAACTAATGAAAAAGAGTTATATGCAATCGTATGGGCATTAAAAAACCTTCGAAACTACCTCTACGGAGTTTCCAATCTAGAAATCCATACTGACCATCAACCTTTAACCTTTGCAGTTTCTCCACGAAACCCGAATACTAAAATGAAAAGATGGCATGCTATAATAGAAGAATATGCTCCAAAAATTATTTATAAACCAGGTAAAACAAATGTAGTAGCAGATGCACTATCGAGACAAAATTTAAACCATATGACTGATAGTTCCTCCACGGACAATACAGTACATTCTGCAGAAAGTAGCGATAACGAACAAATTCAAAATACGAATAAACCATTAAATGATTTTCGCCAACAAATATTGTTAGCTTCAGGTAGATTTACAGCACATGAAAGAATCCAAAATTTCCCTAACAAAACTCGTCATATCATAGAATATGATACACCAGACAACTTAATGATTATACTTAAGGAATATTTACAACCAGGAGTTGTAGCAATTTATTGCACCCCCGAAGACTTGTACAAAATTAAACCCAAACTTTTAGAAACTTTTAGTAACAAATTTCTTGTTACCAAGTCATTCCCTAATGACATTATTCGCAAAGACGACCAAGCAGACATTGTTAACCAAACACATTGCAGAGCACACAGAAATTACAGGGAGAACATAAAGCAAATCCATGACATGTACTATTGGCCAAATATGCGTAAACAATTTAAAGAATATGCCAGAAATTGTGAAATCTGTAACAAAACGAAGTATGATAGACATCCACAATTAGTACCAATTGGAGAGGCTCCAATCCCAAAAGCGGAAGGGGAGTTCCTCCACATCGACATTTTTTCCGCAGAACAAGAAAAATATCTTACATGTATTGATGCATATTCAAAATTTTTATTAATCAAACCCCTTGAGGACAAACTTAACTTAGAAAACAAAGTTTTAGAATTTCTCCAAACCTTTCCCAACTGCAAGAAGATAACTTTAGATAATGAAAGAGGATTTAGATCAGCAGTATTTAAAAATCTAATGGATAGATTAGGTATCCAGCTTTATTTCTGCACACCAGCCCATACACTTACAAATGGACAAGTAGAAAGGGTACATTCAACTTTAATTGAGTTAACAAAGTGTTTAAAAGAAGAATATGAAATTATAGATACAACAGAAGCGTTATTAAGGGCAGCTCAACAATATAATCAATCCATACACTCTATAACAAATGCAAAACCGTTTGAAATTCTTTTTAACAAAATACCACATAATGAAGTCACAACAAAATTAGAAAAAGCTCAACAGAAAAAGTTAGATAGAGTTAACTGTAAAAGGAAGATTAAGAACTACAAACCTAAACAAATTATCTACGAAAAAATATTACAGTTTAGAAATAAGAATAAAATGATGAATAGATATAGGAAACAAAAAGTAGAATTAGATTTAGGGAAAAAGATCAAAACAAAAAACCGAATAATACATAAAGACAATATTAAAAGTTAGTATTTTATATTTCAGGATATTGGCCTTCATAACACATTTTACATTAATAAAAACAAAAACCGACATAGTGGATTACACAAGAGAAAATTATTTATTATTAGAAAACGGCAATACTGCTCTCTACACAGATTTTGGAAATATTTATCATGTAACCCATCTCTCATATTTTGAAAAAGTAATAGCAGAAGCTACTGCTGAAATCGAAAGAAACCTTTATTTTAATTCAGCACCTAAGGAACATGATGATAGCAACCTTGACATTACAAAGGATACTGACGTTTTAATTATAAAAACATTACTAGCACAATTACGTACGACGAATAGATACAAACGAGGGATTAATGAAATAGGTACAATTTGGAAATGGATATCAGGATCTCCTGACCATGACGACTTAGTCCTCATAGACAATAAAATATCTGAACTAATTACGAGTAATAATAAACAATTTGTAACAAACTCTGAGATTTTTAGTGCAATTCAAAAATTATCGGAATCTCTGCACGAGATAGAGAATGACGCACAATTGAGATTAGTTAGAGAACGTAATAAATTAATTGTAATTGAATTACAAAACATAGTGCAAACAATTGCATTAGCTAAAACAGGAACCCTAAATCCTGCTATTTTAAACTTACAAGACATTAAAGAAATCACTAGACACGAGCACGGAAGTATGACAATGACAGATTTAATGGATGTTTCTGAATTCAAAATTTTACAAAACGACGAAATAATAGTAGTCCTAATAAAATACCCCATAATAATTCAAAATTGTAAATTATTTGAAACTAGGGCCATAAGCCAACCTGATGGTAAATTGGAAATTGAAAAAGAAATTGCCAAATGTGAAAATGAATTTTTAAATGTTAAAAATTGTAAAATAGAGTTAAGATATAGTTTTTGTAAATTAAGTAATGAAACGACATGTTTATCTAATTTATTAAATAATGAGAAAGCTGTTTGTAACAAAATAAAAGAAAAAAATCAAAATTTAGAAATCATAAAAGATGGATCAATTTTATTATCTGGAATACATAATGTTGATGATGTAACTATAAATGGAACATACCTAATAAATTTTAGAAACAAAACAAAAATAGATGGAAAATTGTATGACAATCCTACTGCCATGATCCAAAATTATCTTAGAACTTATACAATAGATAAACTAGAAATTAAGAATTACTTTGAATCATATAATAAAGAATTGAAATTTGAGAATATAAATTTAATAGAGTCATTACAAGAAGAGGCAATGAAAAGCCCAATTTTTACATCATTCGTATTAATAATTTCAATAATAGGTGCAACGTTATGCATCATGTATTTAATTAAAGAAAGATCAATCCGGTTACAACAACAACAAGAAATCCGTTTTAGTAAACTTATAAATAGAATGGCACAACTCACAGAAGAAGCGGGACGTTCTTCTTTAAACGAAGGGGGGAGTTAAGGATTACGTGACAATTAAGGATTACGTGATTATGAGTAAGAACAGTTGCTCATAAACAGTCTGGAAATAATGAAAATGAACAACGTTCTCAAATTTCAATTATGGAAAAGTAATAAAATATTAAACATAAGTAAATGACTAATTGTAAAGAACTCTTTGTTCTCATTAAGTATAAATAGTACTCCAATAAGGGAGATAAGTTTATGTTTTGTTTGAAACCGAAAGTGATCGGTTGTGTTTGTTTTAGCATCTTAATTAAATAAAATCTTTTTTAAAACTTACTTAATGTAAGTAGCTTTTTAATTTAGTATCTTAATGCTGTGATTTTTATATTAGTCGGTAAACATCGATACAAAATTGCGTCTTAGAAGGGTACGATAGTCATCTAACTGATGAGCCCAACTATCGTACCTGGGCGAAACGCAATCATGGAGTTGAGCTCACTTGAACTTTTAACTTTGAATTATATATTCGGTCACTCCACTTAAACAGAAGAATTTCTTTTCAAATTTTCTTCATATTCAATTATTAAGAAAGATAAGAGCATATTATTACTAAAGTTGAGTCCGGGAGGCGAACGTGAGATTACCTATCTCAGTCCAAACAGTTGCAAAACAACTAGTAGGGCAAGCTTAATTGGTGGCAATGGTCAGGAAATGCACATTTCAAGTTCAACAAGTTTACAAAATATTCGATACCTACATTAAATTTGGCGACATCTGTTGCATCCATATTCGCTAGTCGGACGCGGGGCGTAATAAGTTTATAATTTTATATGGTGGCAGACAATAATGTATTGTAATCTAATGTACAGTAGGTATACCCTATTAGGTTGATTAAGTCCGCTTAAAATTATCATTTTTTTTTAATGAAAAGAAAACCAGCTGCGGGCTTTAAATAAACTAAAATTTCGTTCCATGCGAGAAACATCTTTCTAATTGGATAATTTTCCTTAGCCTCAATAAGTATCTTACGTATTATATTCATTCTCATTTTTCCCTAAATGCAAGCAATAAAAGTGAAAAAAGATTTTCACTATTGATCATGAACAAGTGCAACGAAATAACACAAATTTCAGAAGAAAACTTGTTGCGTATTTTCCTTTTTTTAAACTGTTCGCAGAAAAAATATTTGTATAGAAATGTATTTTACCTAGTTTAGTTTTTTGATTTGCAGAAACCTGGAATTGCTTTATCACTGACCCTGGTACGAAATTGGTGCCCGGATTAAATAAAAAAGGAAGAGCAAATATGTAAATACTTACATTTATGTATGTAGGTAGGAATGAATATACCCAAGCATGAAAAACTTAAAATTTAAAAAAGAAAGTTTTACTCACATTTTGAAACAGCTTTGACCTTCTTCCTGCTCCTAGAATTATCCGTTTTCGACAAAAGCTAAAAGTGAACACAAGCGAAAATCTTATATTTTTAGGGAAATGCCTAAAAGTGTTCTACACAGGCCGCTTTATTGACAAAAGATTTTCACTTGAAACTCACGACACGACTGCAATTTTTCTGTTTAAATAACTTTACAAATAAGTTTCAGCTATTGGTAAAAATTGCAACGAAATATAGGTTTAAGTTTTGAAATTATTCAAAGTAATTTTATCGAGTATTGCAATTTATTAATTATAATTTTACCTAACGCTATGCACTAAAAAAAAAACGAAGTAGGCGGAAAACCTTAAATTCCATCAAATAAAAAACATGAAAAATTGGAAAAGATATTTCTGGGGATTGTAATAGAATTTTCTTTTCAAGTAAAATGTAGCAGATTGGTAATTAGCGACTTAATGGTATACATCCATCGATACCAATTCGTTATTTTAGCTGTTTTTTTGCATGTCCAAATAAAATTGTGTGAAAAAAAAGACACCAAAGCAAACAATTTACATGTTAAATACAACAACAACTATGTTCATATAGAGTAAGCTAACCCCGAGGCAACACGAGCAAGTACTTGCAAGCAAGTTGCAATACATACACATTTGTTTACTATGCTCTATCCAACAAAAATTGTCAGTAAAGGGAAGATAGGACGTTTGCCTCTCAGTCTGGTTGCATTGGCTTGCATACATCTGTCTCAAGTTAAAGCTCTCACAGGGTTTCCGTACTTTGAATTATAAATTGCCACAAATCGAAGAACAATGTGCGTATGGTAACCATTGATACCATTTCAAACGTATTAAAAAAAAGATCCATTTATCTTTTTTTAACACAGCACACCTTTTTAAATGAATTTGATCATGTAACGCTTTGTGAATGTTTTAAAACTTAGTGCAAATAACTTTTTTCTTCTTAAATACTAAAATTGTACAAATTTTAAGTGCATTTTATAGCTTTATTCAAATATACAAACAAATAATAAGGGGACAATCAAAACGACAACACTTTTGGCTCTCACCTTTATAAATATTGTTCTCAAAAGCTTCAAAACTGAAAGTTCTTTCATAAAAACCACTGAAAAAGCTCTTTCGTACTGTTGCAACATGGCAAAGGCAACTCTGTTGGAATTTAATTTTTTTGTTTTATTTCACACATCACACAGCGAAGGTAGGTCCCCTTTCACACGAAGAAACAAGTTGCTGGAGATTTTTTTGACGTTTTCTTTTAATCTCCTTAAAAATCTCTTGTACCTTTCACACAAGGAAACAAATCTCCAGGCAATTTTTGAAATTTCCTTTGAAAGTCTATTGGTTGAACACACCTAAACCTAGATGTGAAAGGAAATGTCAAAAAATCTCCTCAAATCCTCGACCGGGGAGATTCTGTTCGCCCCTCTTTCCTCCTGCCCTTCTCACCCAGGAACTAAAAGTTGCTGGCAACTCAGTTTCCTCGTGTGAAAGGGCACTAGAAGCGAAAGATCAGATTCAGAATGCTTTTGGCATTGAAAGACGACGCCGACGGTCATGTTGGAGCGTACGAAATGTTTCAAGGAGTTGCAACAACAATTCCTGTATGTTTATCAGTGGCTTAGTATCTTTTTCAGTGGCAGGTTTGTTATTTGAGTGTTGTGATGGTATACACTGGCGCCACTGTTTTGAAAAAAGCTCGCCCATAAGCCCTGTACTGACAATTTTTGCTGGATAGACTATAACACAAACAAACCCAAGCAACTTGCTTATCAACTGGCATGCAAGTTTTAAAGCCAGTAGTGAAGCAAGTTGAGAAGCAAGTTGGGTGACAAGCAGGTGGAATGCAAGTGGAAAGCCAGTGGGAGGCAAGTGGAATGCAAATTACGAATTTGACAGGCAGTGTATGTAGCCAACTTGCTTGCAAGTACTTGCTCGTGTGGCCTCAGGATTAGTCCAGATAATGAAGTGGAGTCAGTGCTGCCACTCAAAAATTTAAAAAAACATAGTTTAAGATCATGATTTTAGTTAAAAAATCATTATTTAGTTGAAGTAGAAGTAGGACAAATATTTTCAAATATTTATTGAGAGCATTTATTAAAAAAATACAAAAATGGAAGGAATACGAGTATATAACATTAAAATAAATTATAATAATTTATATACATATTTATGAGTGCTATACTATTTTTTTTTTCACAGTTTTAGGTACATAGGTATTAGCTGTGTTTTTTTGCATGTCCAAATAAAATTGTGTGAAAAAAACGACAACAATGCAAAACAATTTACATGTTAAATTCAACAACAACTATGTCCATATAGAGTTAGCTAAGTCCAGATAATTAACTGGAGTTAACTTTTGTCCCGATAAAACGGTATTGCCAGAGTACTATTGTCGTTGTGTTATCGATAATTTGTATAGAAATGTCAAATGTTTGTTGGTAATGCTATGTTTCCACCTAAGGGTAATCTCAGTTTAGATTAAATAAATCTTTTTGGTGTTTCCACCGCACAAAAATATTTAAAAAAGATTAAATCTGACAACACTTTCAAAAATGCAAATGGCGCTTCAATTTATCTTATGAAGTGCGAAAGAGACATAATGTTTTATTCGTATCAAACAATGAAGAATTGAATCGAGTCTCGAATGAATCGTTCAGCACCATGTTAAAATAGGTTAGTTCGATTTGTAAAACTATTTGTCCTAGGAAGATTTAAGGTGGATTTACATGTATCTTGATTTGGAATCTTGAAAAAATAATATTACGTTTTCATTAGAACCGAAATGAGGTAATTTCGCAAAATACAGAAAAAGTGTTTTCATCTAAATAACCTCATTTCGTTTGACAACCCTGTATGATTATTTTTTTTTACTTCATCGTCGATTGTCACTGAAAATAAATTTAAAATACAAAACAAAAAAAAGCAAACAATTAAAATTGAAAATAACTTTTTTTGTTTTGTACAGCCCTCGAAAATGGCCTCTAGCAGATACAGAATCGTCTACGCCATAGATTCATGCTTCCGCGCAATTGAACACCGTCGCTATGGCTATTGACAGAAACCGGCAAGTTTGGTGTTGGATTGGATTCAATGCGTACCGCATTTTGCCTTGATATCAGATGCATCCCGTATTATTGAGTCTGTGGATTCCATATTGCATTGATGACTATCAATCGAAATAGAAGATGACGCTAATGAATCTGTTATGAACTGCCAATGAAAATGGTCTGCAACAGTAATATAACAATCCACGCTTTCGTGCAATAAAAGTAGTATGTTGACATAGGAACGGATTGTTTTTGGATCCAAAGAGGAATACGCCATTTATGCTGTACAAGTCTATTGGTTGTATCTACAACCATTTGGACAAGAAGCATATGGTCTTATTAATATGAACTCTTAAATCAAGAGATGCACATGCATTGAATGTTGCATCGTTGTCTTAAAAATAAAAGCATGATTTCTTGTTTTATACTTTTGACTGACTTTTATTTTAATTGGCATCAGTAGTTGTTACATTATATGTATCGGTTCTTAAAAGAACCTCGACAGTTAAGCATTCGACTCTTATGCAACCCTCCAGCACTCATTATGTTTACCTACGAATGTGAATCACTGTTCAATTGCGAAGCAACCAGAATAATGGTGGCCAGGTTTTTACATGAAAATGGGATAAAATTTTAGTATTTCCAACTTCCAGAATCTTCAATTAGCGCTGTTCTATTTACGTTTATATGTGCTTGGGAAGATTTAGCGAGCTGTGATTTTGCGAATTCATTAATTTTTATTGTAGAATCGAGTCACATAGTTGGGCCCCAGGGCTAGAATTTGGACGCCCTGTACGGTTCCTTGTGTATTGTCACACCGACTAGTCTTCCTTCCTTTACAAATAAAATGACGTTGGAACTCCAATGATACAGCTGGTACTTCGCGACTCATGATCTAATGCTATGTTTCCACCAAAGGTTTATCTCAGATTAGATTAAATAAATCTTTTTGGTGTTTCCACTGCACAAAAAGATTTAAAAAAGATTAAATTTGACAGCACCTTCAAAAATGCAAATGGCGTTCCATTTTTTCTTATGAAGTGCGAATGAGACAGAATGTTTGATTCGTGTGAAACAATGAAGAACTGAATGCGAGTCTCGAATGAATCGTTCAGCACCATGCAAAAATAGGTTAGTTCGATTTGTAAAATTATTTGTCCTAGGAAGATTTAACAAGATTAATTTCTAATCTTCAAGATTTACGAAATAAATTTGTATGGTAAATCTACGAGATTTAAATGAGATTTAAGGTTAATCTCATTAAATCTCAGATTAGCGCTAGGTGGAAATGTAGCATAATGCGTAGTGCCGTTGGCATCGACATTTGGGTATTCCTTCAACCATACGGATGCATTGCTTCGTTTAACCTTCAGCTTCAAAAATGCAAATAATGAAAGAAAATATTAATGGTTATTATTAATATATTAATATATTTACCTGATTGAAATATTTGTTTTGTTTGTAAAATTAAATTTTTCTTGACGTTCTGATAATTTGAATTTCAAAATTTGACATTTTAATCAGACCCATTCACAATAGCAATTAATTTAGAGATGTTCGATTTGTTTTTATCTAATTTGCAATCTAATTTAGTTCAAATTTGGTTGAAATTATCTCATTTCGAAATGTGAATTTGTATGGGAAATGAGGTAATTTGGGATGTAATTTGGAAATTTTCAACGAAATTACCTCATTTGCTCTAATGAAAACGCAGTATAAGGGATGTAAAATACAAAATTTGCACTTGTTGGATAGAGAGGGAAGTCCAAAATCCAGAGCATCTTGATAATATCAAGATTGTAGTAAAACATAGAAATCAAGATCAAGATTATAGTAAAGACGAACATGTTCATCTTTATTATAGCATCTTCGTTTGTATTTATGTGTACCTACATGTTCATGTTGTGTATGTATGCAAGTTTTGCTATAACTTTTTTTTTAGCATGATTTAAGAAGAGAAGTGAACTGTCAAAGACGAAAGAAAAAACTAAACAAAAATTGAATATGAAGAAAATTTAAAAAGAAATTCGTCTGTTTAAGTGGAGTGACCGAATATATAATTTTTAACTTTGAAAAAACTAAACTTTCAGCGACAATTTTTCATTTGGGACACAAGCAATAAAAGTAATAAGAACAGGAAAATGGAAAACAAACCAAAAAATAAAGAGTAATTGGAAATTCTTTATCTTCGATAATTTTAATTTTAGTTGCGGTAGCCTTCAAAAACACCTTGAGAACTGAAAAATATGCTGAAATAAAAAATAAAAATATAAAATTTTATAGGTATATGTACATACATACCTAAATAAATAATTTGTTTCTACTTAAAAATCGCAGTGTCAATAAATTTGTATGGAATATGCTTGAGTAATTCAAGTAAATTTCACACAATTTTTACTTAAATACACGCACCCATAAAGTTTTCATCGACCATTGAAGTCTTGTCGAAAAGGACAAATCTTTTCATTGGAATATAATTGAAAACCTTGACCAACCCACTTCGTGCAAACATCCACACCTTCCGAAAGATGGGGACATCGGTCCTGACATAAAGGTTGAAGAATTTAAAGAGCGGCATGCTCGTCTCATGCAGGGAATCCAAAAGCACTTTCAACGTCAATCCATAACTATACAAAATCACAGATTAAGTACATACTGTTCTTCTTCCTACTTTCGTACCAACATTTATAATTTTTCTAAGGTCATCTTTCTATCGGCTACAAGAAAAGTACATGAGCAACAAAATCTCATGCGTCTTCAGTCAAAATTCAAAGTTTTTCTACCTAACCGGATGCCTAGATCCAGATTCAGTGGTCATCGATAAAGCTATCCAACCGATATATTGACTCTATTCATGAGACCAAAGAACAAACACGTAACTGTGGGTTAGACTACGAACTTGTGCGTTGGAACTGTTTGGAATGGATGAAGCCTATTAAGTCTGTTCAGTCAGGGCAGAAATCGCTCGGTAAGCATATGTATGCCTCTTTTTTTTTAAACCCAATAAATTGAATATTTAAACAGAAAAAAAGTATGCAGTCATTTTTGGTATGAGGAAAATAGTACATACAGATCACCATCAGTCATCACTTAACGGAAATACTCTGATCCGCCGAACGGAAAGAGCCTAAGTCACCAGCTGTGTTTCTGCAAAACATGCGGTTTTTTAAGTCACCCACTTGATGAGTAAATCTTGCAAATTTGTACATATATTTACAAGAAAGCGGTCGAGAGTGGGACTCGAATCAACACCCCTATATTAGGATAGTTGAGCACCAAACTTTTTCTGCGCCATTGTCAACCGCACTGAACTACTACCATTAACTTTAAACATGTTTCTTCAGTCAAATGTGGGTCTACTTTTATTTCATTTTTTGTTTGCAAAAGCAAATAATTTGAAGAAACATACTTTCTAAATAAAAAAATTTGTTTGCAGGCCACTTATGCCTTCTGTGTCCACATCACGTATCCCACTACTTAAGAATGGATGTCCCACTGATCTCTATAAAACACTGGATAGTGTATCGATACAAAAATATTGCTTCCATTTGAAGAATTGTTATATTATGAAGCTGACCACTTTTTTGTATACCAGTATAACTGTATAACATGTAATACAAAGATAATCCATTAAACAGACATCAATTCTCCGATCGTTTCACCCCCCGGGAGCTGTTTGCTAACATTTGTTGTCTTCGTAATTTAAATTCATTCACTAATTAGTAAATGAAACGGAATAACAAACGTAAAGAGTGTGACAATGAGGTAAAATCATTAAAAAAAACGCAGAATATGCAATCGCATCCTCCTCATCATAATTATTCATTAGCTGTTTTGCTCAACTTGTTCGCAAACTGCAATGATTTATCTCATTCCACTATGTAATTATACTAAAAAAAATATACCAAATGCACACAGTGAATAACTAGATAATAAATAATAAAACAAACTTCCACAAAAGTTTATATTTTCATATCATGGTCTGTTCCCTTTCTTCAGATAGACATCTCGAAATAGGGATGAGCGATTTTAATCGATAATAAAGATTTCGATGCTTTGCAACAACGATATTAACATCCAAAACATCGGACTAAAAAACTAACAAAAAGTAAGTACGAAAATGATTGATTCTGCTAGTAAAATCTAGATGGAGTTACTTTCATAGTTTTTAAGTCATCTGTAACATTTGGAATTTTTTGAAAAAGGAAATCATCAAAGGATCTCCCAAACCAAACTGAAAAATTCAGAACCACAACGAAACTTTCGATGTGCAAAAAGGCACATATATAACTTTACACATGAAGTGCCTATCAATTTTGCTTCCATCAAATTTGTTTTGTGTTTATTTTTGCAAAAGAAATATTTTTACATAGATATTTAAGCATTAATATCATCGATGCTCAGCAAGGCGCATTTCAAACCACACAAGTTTTCGTACACACTTTTGTAAGCAAAAATATCTTGCAATATCGTTAGATAACAGCTTACACATGAAATACTAGCAATATTGCTTCTATAAAATCTGTGGACGATATATTTTGCAAAATTAAAATTTTAGCATCGATTTCCACGCATTGAAATAATAGATGCTCAGAAAGACCCAATTTACACCAATGCAAGTTTTTGCACACAACTTCGTGTTTTGCAATGTCGATATATTCCAAAAAGCCACAGAAAAAAGTTTACACAAAATTCCTTGAAGTATTACTGCAAAATACATATTTAATATCGATTTTCACGAATTTAAATTATCGATGGTCAGAAACACGCAGTTTACACCATGCAAGTTCTTGCGCACACCTTCGTGTGAAAGAAGATTTTGAAATATCGGATTTCAAAAAGGGCACACTTAACAGCTTAACACCATGAATTGCATTTGCAATATTGATTTTATTAAATTTGTTGATATTCATTGTGCAAAATACATATTTTAACATCGATTTTCACCCATTAAAATCATTTATGCCTAGAAAGCTACCACTTACCTACACGCGGTTTTAGCACACAAGCTTCTGTGCATCATTACTTTGCAATATCGATGTTTAAAGTTGAAATACCTTGCTTATGACTTCATATTTTTCATTTGTATGAAAACTTAAATCGATTTTAAAAAACTCAAGAAAAAATAGCCGGCACCAGAAATTTTGAAAGCAAAAATACATTAGAGTATAGCATGACGCATTTTTTGCTTTGGTCAAACAAAAAACTTTAACAAAAAAACATGAAAAAACATCGATGTTTTAGGTTCGATATTTATTGACATCGATGTTTGGTCTTCGATGTTGAAATCGATGTTGTTTCAATATCGCACATCCCTATCTGGAAAATACTTTTTTTTGTATAATGCAGACGTCAAATTATGAAGCCGACCACCTAATTGTCATCTTCAAATGGAAGCAAAGAAACTGTTATACATTATAAGGAATACACTATCCAGTGTATTATAGAGATCAGTGGGATGTCCATGATCCCCCTAACGTCAAGAAATGAAGTCGAAATTAATACCAGATACGGTTTGTACTGTCGATACCAGGTATGGCTTGTGCTGTCGATCCAGGAAGTTTATATACACCTAAAGACCGCCTAGATGTGCCAACGAATTTCAAGGTCTTGGAATACCTATTGAAGATGATGTTTATATTGCTGATTCTGATCGTGTCGAAATTCTTACGTCGGATTGTAGACATGGAATCGTATGATCCAACCTACGATAAAAACACTTAAGGATAAGAATAAGAAATAAATGTTTATGATAGCAAAAACTTTCTTTGTTTGCTTACTTGTTTATCTTATCCAAGCATTAATTCATCAACGTCTCGGCGAGGCGTAATGCACCAGTTTCATTTTTCTTTTCGTTAACAAAAAATCTATTTGAATTCAGTTTTCCCTCAAAACACCTGATTGATTTCAAGACCGAATTGTTTTATTACTGTTTTGAAATCAAAACTTTTGATGCCACTTTTTTAAGTGTCGATGAATTTAAGGATATATAATATCAAACGATAAAGTTACAAAACAGAGAGATAAATACAACTACTACAAAATTTTGGTTGTTTCAAATTTAGGAAAGAAAAAAAAAATTAAATTTTACTCATAACAATTCTCTTGGATTAAAAGAAAAACGGAAACAAATTTGGACTTTCGGTTTTAATTTGTATGTGTGTGTTTTATTATTTTTCTTCGTGGAAAATATAGTTTTGTTTCTTTCTTTTTGTTTGAAAATATGTATTATTTGTCAAAACTATTTCAGTCCTTCATGTGAATGGGTATCACAAATTTGTTTCCAAATGGACTTTTGTACTTAACGAGTGTTCCGGGCTGAAATGGTGATTTCATGAAAAAGATTGTGAAGCGTGTACTTGTCCGATCAAAACGATTAAAGTATTTATGGACAGATAAACTTGTTTTCTAGGACATCATTGGACAATTTTTTTAAATTTTGTGCTCTTGTTTTTGGTAAAAGCCTCTAAGAAAACGAGAAAATGACAAAAATGGCTGTTTTTCAAAGCAAATGTAGCTTTCACCATAGCATTTTTTGCAAAACAATGTTTAATAACATAAAATTCCATATTTTTTTTATGCCACTATTGGGGAAAATTTTTAATTTTGTACCCAATAAAAATTTTAATAATACAAAATAAAAATGCTAGTAAATTTTGGGAAAACGCATTTTTGACAGTCAATTTTTTATACCTAATGGTATTTTTTTAATAATTTTTTTTGCAGTGGATATAAATTCATATTCAATTTATTTTTCACAATTTTCATTAATTATATAATCATAATTGTATCATCTGATATTGAAATTTTTAATTCTTAAAAGCCACTTTTTGACAGAAAATTTATGTAAATTTGGAAGTTAAAATCAGTTACTTTTACAAAATGCTTTTTTTAGTACAATAATACGCCTACTAGTGACCAATTAGTAAAAATAAAAAGTTTTATATAACAAAGTATCTGATGAAAATGAAAAAAACCGATTTATATACGCAAAAAAAAAAGTTAGCAAATGACTGGTTTTGTTCAGTTCGGAACACTCTTAATGCCAGCATCGCGATAGAATTTATCTGGAATTCCTAGATTACATAGATATAACTTGCCACAGTTCGTTGATATGCCATTGAACGGTAGTGTTGGGAGTATAGAGTACTCAATTGGTACGGCACGAATGCCATTTAGAGATGGATCGATAGCGAGAATTGAAGCTCTTAAAATAGATTGAATATATGTCAATAGTTTGTTATCATTTGATCAAATATTTTCGAGTATATTTACCGGTTTTCCTTCAATCATTTTGTAACACTTGAAGACACATTGTCGAAACAAGTCGACCGACAATATCACAAGATCAGGAGTTGGTAAAGCTATTAAAAATGAAATTTGTTTATTTATATTCAAAATGTCAATGGCTCATTGGCCATTAGAAAATAATTCAAGAAATTTTTAACTATTATCTACCTACCATCAACTGAGTAAACTATTGTGTTTCCAGTTGCCTTAAAAAGTAAAACTCCAGTGCTCTTTCAATGCTTGGACCTTCTTGCAAATAAAGAAGAACCTTGAGGCCATGTGATGCCAATTGACGTCCAGTCGCAGCACCAATTTGCTAACTCTACAAAAACAGAAATGGTGATGTTAAATTCAAGAAAAAAAAACTGGAACTTTTTCAGCTTAATGAACATTGCTTGCCGTAAACGTTTTATATATCAAACTCTCACCTAAAATTCTTTGACTTGTCGAAAATAATTGCAATCGTTGGCCATTGATGGGAATTGTTTCGCGTTAGCCTTCTTGCCCCGCCCAGCAAAAGAATCGCCAAATCCTTTGTGCCCCTTGCCAAAATATCATTTTGGCGTTGAACAGTCAAACCACAAGCTTCAGCGGCCTGTTCAATCTTCAAGCGGACATAGCTTGGTATAGTTGGAACAATAAGACCTTCATCTATAAACAAAAATTAAATCAAATGTTAACATCCATATTACAAAACTAAGGGGAAGTTACTTTATACCTGTAACAAAATCTGTAGAACCACCGAACATAGTTTCGATCTGGCGCAGCTGTAGGTAGAGGTGCTCCCTCCAAAATATTCTCATCGTGACGGTATTTTTTGTCCTGCACTGAAACCGCCTGCCGCACCAAGTCTGACCTCTGTTCGGCCTCAAGAATATCCCATAAAGCCTGCTTATCAAAGAAGGCTAGATTTCCCTCGAAATCGAAATCCAAATTCATAATTGGATCATCGACAGACGTTGCAAACGTCTGATTCTGCTTGAGACTTCCCTCGCGACGACATTGTTTTCGTTGTTTATATAAATTAACACGATTAAGTTTACCACCATTTAAATTACCAACAGGAGCAGCAGCTGCTCCATTTCCATTGAGAGAACTACTGGGATTAGTATTGACCGATGCTGATCGATTGGCATTAACTATATCTGTGGGTTTACTCATGCTTCTGAAACTCTCTGGGGTGGTCGTTGCAGCAAATGACCCTACCATTCGTACTTCTACTTTCGGTGGTATCAAATTGCCAAAAAATTGCGGTACATTATTAGTTGTTGGCGGCGTTCTGGTATTGGTAGTGCCATTGGTTACTGACGATATGGAAGCGGCGGATGCTAAGGATGTGATGCCATTAATATTGCTTGAACTGATGGTGGGAGCTTTTGTAAACCTCTGACGTTGGCATTCTATAAAAGATAATAAAATAAAATAAGATTAAATCAAAACAAAAAAAGAGATTAGGAGGAATATTATGTTGATTATGTACATTTATGTAGGTTTAATCAAAGGTATGTACGTTTATCGATTATCTGTTTTAAGTTACGTAATGCCAAACAAATTCTACTTTGTCTCGTGGCTCCACAAGATAGTCCTTCAATATTTTCTGGCTTTTAGAGGGTAATTGTTAATTCGATGATGGGATTTGGCATAAGAGATCAGCTTTTTCCTGTGTACTTTTTTAGCAATGGATCTTTTCTTACCGATCACGAAGGTAGATCTGCCACCTGTAATAAATGACCGATCGTTCTGCAACTTACACTGATCCCTTTTTCCCGCTGCTCAATGAAAATTTGTCTCTTTTGATGATTTGTAATGGCCGTCGTCTATAGTTAAAAAGAATAGCGTAGTAAAAATACAATTCCATGTAGTACCTACACAAAAAAAAACAAATCTAATAACACAAGCATTTTTGTGAGAATTATTTTCAAGTGAGTTAAAAGTTTCTCAGCAAAACTCTTTTCCCAATATATTTATTTAGAGATAAGGATTGGTTAATCTAGATTATTTCTAAGATTTTCGTTTTTGAAAATATTATTTAAATGGTTCAATATTTCAAAGGATTAATATTTGTAATTTGTACACGAACGAAATAGTAAAAACAAATAGTTTCTAAACCAGATAATTTTGAAACCAAAAACATATGCTTGTGACAGCTGTCAACAAGTTATAGTAGATTATAGCAAGTAAAAAAGAGTAACCACCGTGTACTCTTTCATACATTCATGTTATGGAGTATATCTAACCCCCTCTACTTTTCTTGATTCTTGAGATCAAGATACATGTAAATCCACCATTAATAAGATTAATTTCTAATCTCCAAGATTAACGAAATATATTTGTATGGTAAATCTTCAAGATTTAAAGAAGATTTGAGGTAAATCTTATTAAATCTCAGATTAGCGTTAGGTGGAAATGTAGCATAAGATAGTTCAGAACAAAATGGCAGACCAAAGCAAATGTTGAAATGTCCCGATGTCGTTTTTTTCGCCAAACTCCATATGGACATGCAAAAAAACGCAGCTATTATATAGCACATTGAAAATCAAAAATATAGATAGTATAAAATATTTTTTAATTTTTACGTTAGTAAGTTAGAAACTTGAATCTGGAGCATAGAGAAATGAAAAGAAGCATAATCTCTTGATTATTTTTGCTGAGAAAGTGTGTGTGTGTGTGTGTGGTGAGCACAGACAAGAAATTAAATCACAGAAACAAAAATGTAATTGTTAGAAAATAAAAACAAAACACTTTAAATTGATCAAACAATGAGCCGGTTTCAATTGTTAATTTTAAATTAAAAAATAACAACAAATTAAATTAAAATTAAAAACTTGAAAGCTTACTTGGATGCATTTCGAGACGACCGGCGTCACATCATCAGCATTCACGACTGCAGTGGGAAGTTAGCTTTTTGTTTGACGTCATAAATGATTGCAAATTTGACAAAACATAAACGTACATACATAAATAATAAGAGCGACGACTCCTAATGCATTTGTATACGGCTAAGCAAATTTGAATTAACGTTGCCGTTGTCTAAATTCAGTGCATCTCTGTCTTTCTGTATGTAGTAAGCTTCATACGCATCAAGTCGACGAGCATCGTTCACCTGCTTTATGCTATGTTTCCACCTAAGGTTTATCTCAGTTTAGATTAAATAAATCTTTTTGGTGTTTCCACCGCACAAAAAGATTTAAAAAAGATTAAATCTGACAACACTTTCATAAATGCAAATGGTGCTTCAATGTTTCTTATGAAGTGCGAAAGAGACAGAATGTTTTGTTCGTGTCAAACAATAGGTGTGTTTTATTGGGAAAGCTATCCGCAGCACAGTGAAATTTTATATGAATTACAAAAACAACATCGGCAGCAAAATCGCTGCCGATAAAAGTTAAAGTAGAATCCCGCTGCCGATAAACTTTTGACGTTTGTTCGAGTATCGAACTCAATTGAATAGGATTTTTGTGTGTCGTCATTGGTACGACTGGAACTTTTATGTTTCTCGAATCCTCGATGGCTATGTTCGTAGAGTAGAATTATGTTGAATGAATGGCCCTGTTTAGACTGTAACTTTTCACTTCGTCAAGACCATGTTTTTGTAGAAGAAATCGGTGAAGAGAAAATTTCACCCATAAATTTACGTCATGGTGGCGTAGTGAGCAATTACAGTCTAAACAGGGTCGTTTGTAAGTGCATGGTTGTTTTGTTTTACCTTTTCGACAAAATGAAAAAACGATCCTATCCTATGCTATGCTAAAAAAAAAAACGCTGCCTTAAATTAGTTTAAAGTGCAAAATTTAGCATTTTTATTTATAAGTGACAAACAAGATATATTCTGCCGACTGTCAAACGATAATTCGCAAACCACAATATCAAGACGCATTTCACAAAGCATTTTTCTTCACATTTTCTTCTAAAGGCAACCAAACAAATTACTCAAGGGAATGGAAGGTGAAAATTCACGATCATTCCCATTTCAAAATTCACTTTTCGCAGCTCATATGAAAAGCTCTTTTTGTAAACCTTTGGTCTATAGGGACCCGTTTGTATAGCCAGTTTGTATAAGTCAATGCTCTTGGTGGGAAGGCTACTTGTACAAACGTGGTTCAAGCTTTGATGCGTGGTTCAATTATTTTAGCTCACTGATTTCGGCAGTTTAACTGAGGTTCAACAAGGGTCAAGCTTGAAATTGTTATTACAACATACTTGAACCTTGGAATCATCGTTGCACTTCAGTAGATCCGATAAAATCGATGAGTCACAAATGCTGAACCATGGATCAAATTTTTAACCAGTTTGTACAGCTGAAACTAACTGAAGTTCAAGGAAGGTTCAGGCTTATTTGGCTACTAATGTACTCAGTTAATCCGGTAAAATTGGTGAGTTAAAAAATTTCCAGTGGAAAACTAGGTAAATGCATTAAAATTAGCCATACAATCATGTCCTTATTGTAATTTATAAAATTATCGCTAATAAAGTCATCTACTCCATGTGTATTGAGCCTGTTATTATACGACGACTTTTGAGTCATGACTTTTTTCAAAATTAAATGAGTGCAATTGAGAAAACAAAACTTGATTTTACTTTCACAATATTAAA
Source organism: Dasysyrphus tricinctus (assembly GCA_963921185.1). Lineage (NCBI taxonomy): Eukaryota > Metazoa > Arthropoda > Insecta > Diptera > Syrphidae > Dasysyrphus > Dasysyrphus tricinctus. The sequence continues at coordinate 75,376,728 of OY992530.1, read as the reverse complement.
TTTCGAAAAATCTCAACTAAAAAGTCTTCGTGTAATAGCAGACTAAATCATTAGTTTTTTACTTTGACCATAGTCTACCAACACACCCCTACCCCTTTTCTTTTCTTTTATAGCTGCAAAATCAATTTTCGTATCTGAAAATGGCAAATAAAGAAAAAAGGGACACAAACATTTTATTGAAAACATTAATTATATAAATATATAGTTATATTTCCCAATTAACTTGCAAATATGTTAGTTTTTGTTAATAATTTTGGTTTATTTCTACTTTTAACTTTCACAAAATTCACTTTTGTGTCGTGACAGCTATTCAGGCGTACCATATTGCAAATTCAAAAATATAGGCCGCTGCGGATGCGTTTTTATGGAAATTTCTCAATGTACTATATATAAAATCCCAAAAAAACACGCCTGATGAAGAACTGAATCGAGTCTCGAATGAGTCGTTCAGTACCATGTTAAAATAGGATAGTTCGATTTGTAAAACTATTTGTCCTAGGAAGATTTAATAAGATTAATTTCTAATCTCCAAGATTAACGAAATATATTTGTATGGTAAATCTTCAAGATTTAAAGAAGATTTGAGGCAAATCTTATTAAATCTCAGATTAGCGTTATGTGGAAATGTAGCATTAAAAGCTTAAGGTTCTCTTTGTTCACGCTCACCATTTCATGTCCATCCACAATAGCATGATGAGCTACGGCAGACTTGCTAGTTTGATTGAGTTTTACACATTGTATGTGCTCACTATAACGCTCTTTTATGCTACGTTTTGTTTGCCCATAAAAAGCTTTGCTACATTCATTACAAAAAGATTCCGTGATATGTGATCCGAGGAGCTTATGTAGGGAGGAGTGAAAACCAATTTGGGCTAACACGATTAACCTCGAAGTTGCATTTATATTTTTTTTTCGATGCACTGTTTCTCGCAAAGGCCCCAGTTGTGGACTGCAAGATTTCAATTTTTTGAATAGCCTTTAATGAAGCTTTCGACGCCTATACTTCTTTTTTTGCTATCGTTCACACCCAAAATCTGCTGTGGGCTCTCGGTCTATTAAGAAAGTTTTCATACGTCTTAAAATAAAAAAAAACTTTATGAGTAATCTAAAACGAGAACTCTTGCTTGAATAGAGCATTAAACTATGAGAGACTTTTATTGTTTTTCTATGGGATTTTCGTTTGGCAAAAGTTGCTTACTAGGCGTACTAAGAGAATAGACCGATAGGTTGAATAAATTTTTTCGTTTCCATTTGTATGTAGGGTAAAAGTAAAGGGGTGTTTTAAAATGCAACTTTAGATTTTGATCAAACATGTATTACGAAGTGGGGAAGTAAAAAAAAATGCAAGGAACATATTTTTTATAATGAATGAGAATTGAGAATAAAAAAAAACAATTCATTGACAAGTACCGTTAATTTTTCTTACCCAAATTACTTTCTGTGCAAACTTCAAAAAAAACCTGAATCAAAAAAATTCTTGATGCGTTGTTGCTGATGCATTTGTATCAGAATCGCAAAACAAACAATCATGCAAAAATATTTCACCTTTATTTATAGTGTGAGTTTTGTATTCGTGCAGAAAAACTATTTTGGAACTTCAATCAAACTTGAAATGTATGATGGAACACGAATAAAGTGGGTCCAACAATTCTGTCTGTCTTTCTATTTCTCGAACTTAAGCCTTAACCACTAAAGCTATTTTCTTCAAATTTTGAAGTGAAGGTTTTTTGATGATTCCCTAGAAGTGAAATTGAAGTTTTACATGCGATACAGGTACTACGAGTATGGGGAGTTATGCGTTGGTAAAAAAATGGAACTAGATTTTTTGATCAGTCTTGTAATAGTCTTGATAGGGAAGACGAAAAAAGTGGTGGATAAAGCCCAACGGCTGATTCGATTTTCTTCAATATTGGTATATGGTGGTGGTCATTCCACAACACGCTTTTTTCATCTTATATACGTTTTTCTTAGGAATTTTGTAAAATTTAATTTTTATACAAACCGGCTCCACAACTTTTCCAAAAAAAATCAAAAAAATCAATAAATTAATTTTAAAGAAGGATTTCGTTGAGTGGTAAACCAAAATGTAAATTCTAAAGATTGTTATTGATGGTACCTCCCAAGGAATTATTTTTTGATTATATGTATATGTACATTATATATATTATAAATATAAAATTTTCAAAACATTTTAAAGTAAAAATGTTGATATGAGAATTTAAAGTTTTTATTAATATACAGATAAAAATAAAATAAAAAAAAGATAATAACCAGCCCAATTTTGAAACGTCGAATTTTCGAAAAAAATATTTTTTTTTTTAATTCACAAAATTTAAGAAAATGTATTTAAATTCAAAATCAAAACAAGCGTTCTAGGGGAGGTACTGTTAATAGTTATAGTTGCTAAGTGCCCTATTACACGACGACTTTTGAGTCATGAATTTTTTCGAAATGAGCCATTTTTGAAAAAAATAAGATTTTTTAAAAGTTGCTAAAAAAAATTGTATGGCTGGTACAATGAAATTCTAAAAAAAAATGAAAAAACGTGCGGGGGAATAATCAAAAACCACTATACCAAGCAAGAAAATCAATCCAGCTACTTAGGCTGTAGCTGACAGAAAGGCAAACAGACCGACCCACCTTTTTCCGCTTCCCTGAGTTAAATTTTTTTTTACAAATGCATAGCTTGCAAAAATATGCATTATCTTCCTAGTATATATCGCAAGTAAAACCAAATACGATAATATAGGTCTCAGAAAGCAATGTCATAATGAAGAATCAACAGAAAAATCACGAATACAATTGAATAACCAATTTAGAAAAGGGCACATCTCGCATATTTTGACAATAATACGTTTTTTCATATCAATGTACATAATCTTAATGCTTCCCATGCATCTATTAAGCTCAAGAAAAGTACATCTTTAGTATTTGTTCTGCTGTTATTGTCATGGTTTGCACAGAAATAATTTCATAAAGGTCAAAACTCTAGGAGATGTACCTTTTTCGAATGAATTGCATTAATATACTACACATATACTACAAGAGCATCAACATACGGTTACCGTTATTTTTGGAAGTAAAACAAATTGTATTTCCCCTTATAGAAATAATCAAAAGCATTAAGTTAAAAATTTGATGAAAGCCGCTACAGTGGTTTAAGCTTAAGGTAAGACCGCACTCAACAGCACTGCACCTCAGTGCAGCTGAACTTCAAAATTCGCGGTACCATGCGGCAAAATTGATAATCTGACCAATAGTAGGGGAGCCCACTAAGGGATTTCGGGATTTACTCGAGCGCGTCAGATTAGTATAAGGGGGGGTACCTTGCACCCTGCTGAGTACCTCCACCATATATCAGTCCTCTATGTAGGGCCGGGCGCCTAGGGCAGGTTGTCAGATTAGTAAAAAAAATCGATAGCTCGAAATACTCGAGCGCGTCAGATTAAGATAGGGTAGGTTAATTACATGCTGAAAAGTGTGTATTTCAATAATCTGACAATTTGAGTGTGACCTAAGGTAGTGGGAGGGTTACAAACTTGCAAACAAAAATTGTCACCTGGACATTCTCGAGCGCGGTTGAATTTTTTTTTTTTTATGAAGCAAATAATTCTAGGATAACGGGAAAAGTATAATCTGCCATTTTTCTCGTCCCGGTTTGGAGGTAGAGGTGATTTTCGAAAAAAACGACTTAAATGGAAAAATAAATATTAAAAATCAACGACAATACTTAGAATGCAAAAAAATAACATTTTTAAAAGCTCTCTCTTCTTTAATCCTACATTCAAATTATATTATTTGTGTTAATAGTTTTCAAAATATTTGCATTTAAACTCAAAGTTTTTATAAAAAAAACGCAAAAAAAAATGTTTGGATCAATTTTTCTCAAAATCGTGGAAGAAAAAAATAAATTTTCTTTTTGTGGTCAATGCTCGTATTAATTTTGAATCGAACACAAAAAGTCGGAAGCTTTTATGTCTTCTAGTTTTTAAGAAAATTGTAAATTACTGATACTACTTTTTTATGAGATTATTATATTATATCATTTTGAAGCTGTTCCCATTAGTAGCTATTGACATTGGAAACAGAGAATACATTCAAAGTTATAAAATGCAAACGAAATTTGGCAAACACCGAACCTCGCACATACCCCAAATCCTATAGTGAGCCCAAGCAGGGCGGTTGCATACATAATCTTACATTTAAAACGTAGCCTTAATGCTGGCAGTGCAAGCAAATTACAAATATCTCAAAATAGTAGTATCAGTAACTTGCAATTTTTTCAAAAACTAGAAGACACACAACCTTCCGGTTTTTTGTGTTCGATTTAAAATTAATATGAGCATTGACCACAAAAAGAAAATTTAGTTTTCACTTCACAATTTTTAGAAAAATTGATCCCAACATTTTGTTTGCGTTTTTTTTATCAAAATTTACAGTTTGTATGCGAATATATGAAAACTATTGACATAAATAATTTAATTTAAATGTTAGATAAGAGAACAGATTTTTGGCTTTTAAAACTGTTATTGTTTTGAATTTTTAGTATTGTCGCCGATTTTTAATATTTTTTTTCCATTTAAGTCCTTTTTCTCGAAAATTGCCTCTACCTCCTAAACGGGGCGACATAGATCCCCCCTCCCATAGTAAGAAATGCTTGTACATATTTGACCCTTCTAAAAAAAAAACCGTTTTCATTTTCTGGCGCCCAAGTTATTATACTCTCCCCAGTGATTGAAAAAATCCTGAATAAAAATGTTTCTTCTTTTCAAATCGTCAGATTAAGAAAACCCCTCCAGATAATCTTCAGATTAAGGTTCAGCACATGTAGGACATCAAGTTGAACCACATATATCAAAATCTGACGCGCTCGAGTATTTCAAAATGGCGATTTTTTTTTGCATTTTCAAGAAGCTGCTGCAAGCTTGCGTCACATCCGAATCGTCAGTCTTTTGAATGTGAGCATCCTTGGGGGTCACTTAACATCCCCTATTAAAATCTGACGCGCTCGAGTAAATCCATTTGTTTTCCAATTTCTACACTCCCAAACAGCCACCCCCACCACGCAAACCGGCAGATTAACATACCACCGTTATTAGAAAGACCCAGGCCATATACACTATCAATATCTGACGCGCTCGAATATGTCCACGTTACTGTTTTTTTTAACATTTTTGAACACCTGTAGATGCTCCCCCCACCGATGAAACGGTTTACTTTACTAATATTTTTTTCTCTCCATCATCAAATCTTCAAAATCCATTAGGTCCCAACGACGCTCGAGTAAATCCACATTTAGCATCGTGGGCTCCCCTACTACAATAATGCCGTGGCCTAAAGTAATATTATATTGATGCTTTGTTGCTGATGCATTTGTATCAGCATCGCCAAAGAGCAGTGATGCACAAATGACTTATGAATTTACACATTATACCTACATAATGTGTATCGGACCTGGCGATGTGTCTATCCTTAGGATAAGTATCTGCAGATTTAGATGTACTTCGTAGGTACATTGAGTTTTTGCATAAACATGTATTTAACTTTTTATTTAAAAATACCTCCAGTTATTTCGTGTAACTTTGTGTGCTTTTTTTGGTTCATAGATTTGGATTTTTTCCTGATTAAAACTTTTTTCGATTACCAATCTAGAAAATAATTGAAACGATTGCTTCAAAAGATAGACTCATAGAAAATAAATGCACAGGGCAATTGAAGATAAAGAAAAACGCTTAAATAGTTTTAGAAAAAATTGATCTTCGTTATTTATGGTATAAATTTATTACTTTATAAATATAGTTTATATAAGATCAACTTAAAAAAAAAAAGCTTGCAACTACCACAATTGCAGTAGTATTATAAAACCTCGAGCGATGCTGCACATACGTATGCCTTGTCTGCTATTGGGAGCAATTTGAAGAGTCATACCAAAATACGGCTGACTTACGGAGTAAGCAGCCTAACAGATTTGTCCTCTGTTAATGGAAGTGGAATTTAAATCAACACTAATCGAAATTCTTAGAAAATCAACCATCGGGATAGCCAAAAATTTGAGAGAGTGTTGCTGCTGTATCTGGATATCCAGATTGCGTTGCAATACCTTCATCGGGCATTTTGGGGGTCCTTACAATAATTTATAAATCTAAAGAAAAACATTTTGTAAATTCAAAATCTTGGCGTTAAATAAAAATTAAATCCTACCGCGCTTTTGAGATTTATTGGAGTTTTTGTTTTTATTTTTGTATGCGGCAGCTTCAGCTTCCAAAATGAAAAAATTCCGGAGCCAATTAATGGCTTAGTTTGGGAAGTCGCACGATGCAAACTCTACTCGCAAAGCATGAGTTTTCAAGCCACAGAATGGAAGGGTTAAGACACGATCACCAAGGAATCTTTAAATATTCTTATTAGTTTAAATATTAACTAGAACTGGTTAAATGATTTCAAAAAACACTACCAACCAGTCATGATTAGCATGACATAAACAAAAATTATTTTGACATAAATTGGGACAGAATTTTGTTTGCATGTGTTAGTTTGTTGTTCTTGAATGACAATTTATGCTACGTTACGTTACGAATCCTTTATTTGTTGGTGAATTGTAATTGTTTATAGAAATGTCAATTTGTTTATATTTTGTTAATTAATAACTAAACCACGGTTTTCCAAATTCTAAAATTGGTTTTCCAAACTTGACAAAACGATTTCCAATCGATTGATACCAAAAAAAGCCCTTTTTGTTTCTATGCCTGCTAAGTATACGCCAAATCTTAAATTGTTAATAACTAATTAACCACGGTTTTCCAAATTCTAAAAATGGTTTTCCTAATTTTTCCAAATTGTTTCCAAATTCTAGGAACCAAAAAAAAATGGAATTCGTGATTATCACCTGCTAAGTATACGCCGGTCCAAGAGCCGACAGCAAATTTTGGGAGTGGAGGTATAACCAAAATCAGAGTATGAGGGATTATAGGTACATGTATCGTGATATGGAATATGAAAGTCTGGCAGGTTTTTTTCTCAGCCTTTGGTGGGGATGGGGGTTTAAAACCCGCTTAGTTTCCTATTTATATGGTAGTGTCATTAACACTTCAATTTACTTTTAAAAAATAGGAAATCATGCTCTGTCATTTTCCATAAGTCCCAACACTTTTATCTTTGTGATCCGATAAATAGGACCCATGATTTAACCTTTTTAAGCAAACCTTATTAGCGTTTTTGTGGAGACTTTATTTGTTGATTTTTTGATTTGCTGAAAATCTCCAAAAAAGGATGATAAGGTTCACGTAAAATGGTTATATCTTGAGTTCTATTAATCGGACCGTCAAAATTGTGGTGTTTATGCTTAGAAAAAATGACAGGAAATCATATCCGATTTTTCAAAAATTAATTAAAGAGGTTATAACCCTGAAAATAAATCAGGGGATCTAGCACTTTTTAGCCCCTCACCCCTCCCAAGGGCTGAAAACAAAACCTGCCAGACTGCCTCATACTCCGATTTTGGTTATACCTCCGCTCCCAAAATTTGCTGTGGGCTCTTAGACTATATTGTTAAGATTTTGATTGTGAAGCCATTCATTTTTTGAATAGCCTTTACAGTAGCTTTCGACGCCTATACTTCTTTTTTTACTATCAATCACACATAAAATCTGCTGTGGGCTATTAGTCTATTAGTGATGAATGGAATGGCTTTCACATATCGCCACAAATACGATGACTTGAGACATGCGTTTAATTCATCCACCACTGCTGGTTTGCTGCTGGTTTCAGAATCACGGGAAATTTTTGTTGGAGGTCGATCGCCAACTGTATCATCACGCAACCAAAGCGACGATTATTGTTGCGCAAATCTTTCAATGTTCGATCGTGCTTCTAATGGTCATTTGTTCGCAATCTTGCAATCATCCCATATGATCGATTTACAATTTTTCAACACTTTTGCTATGCCTGATTGCTTCGAAATGTTGCAAACAGGATTTTCGTTGATTTGCAGGTTCAAAGAAAGCAAGTGCTCAATGTGCTGTTATTTCACCTTTTAACAGTGTTGCAGCAACTCCTTTAGATGCGAGGGCTAACGCTTCCATTTTGAGAATGTATTGCTGCTAATATCAATTATGTCAGGAATATTTTCCCAGTTCCGTCGGGCGCATCAAGGTTAAAAATTTTCATTTCACTTTTTCAGTTTTAAGTTAAAAATATTTTTTCCCTAGTTTTTTAAATATTACAATTATATATTTAAAAAATGTATATGCAGTATTAGCGTTTTCATTAGCCCAAATGAGGTGTAACATAGTGCCCTTTCACACGAGGAAACTGAGTTGCCAGCAACTTTTAGTTCCTGGGTGAGAAGGGCAGGAGGAAAGAGGGGCGAACAGAATCTCCCCGGTCGAGGATTTGAGGAGATTTTTTGACATTTCCTTTCACATCTAGGTTTAGGTGTGTTCAACCAGTAGACTTTCAAAGGAAATTTCAAAAATTGCCGGGAGATTTGTTTCCTCGTATGAAAGGTACAAGAGATTTTTAAGGAGATTAAAAGAAAACGTCCAAAAAATCTCCAGCAACTTGTTTCTTCGTGTGAAAGAGGACTTTGACAGTGACACAAGGTACTAAACACACGTCAGCTGTCAAAACCAGTGTTGCCAAAACCAAACCAGCTAAAAAATCAACCGTTATAAGAGAAATATTTCCCCGGGAATTGTCATTTAGAATTGGGCTGAAATTTTTAATAAATTTAAAAAAAGAATAGGGATTTTTGGCGCCTTATTTATGAAAAATTTGCAAAATATGTATGTATGTATACTATCTGAACAATCTCTATATCTAAAGAAAAGGTCAACTTGGTTCAGTAATTGGTGAGATATTTTTTTAATGAATTTTTAAAAAATGTCGAGATATTTTCGATTTTTGGCACCTCATTTATGGAATATTTGTACAAAATTAATACTACCTGAAAGGCCCTTAGATCTATATATAAAATGTCAGCTATTTTTAGTACTTGGTCAGCTATAATTTTTTTAATGATTTTAATTAATTTTTGCTCAAGATCATAACGATTTTTGGCCCCTCATTTATGGAAAATTTGCAAGAAATGTATACCATCTCAAAGGGGCCCTAATAATCTGTGTAAAAGGTCAATAATTTGTTTCAGTAATTGGTCAGCTATAGATTCTTTTGTAAGATTTTTTAAAGTTTTTTTTTTGTCAAGGTCTTGAAATTAAATTTAAAAAATTATAAGAAATCTATGGCTGACCAATTACTGAAAATAGTTGCCCTTTTATCAAGTTCTAGAGATCTTTCGGACGGTCTACAGTTTTTACAAGCTTCCCACAAATGGGGTGCCAAAAATTATGCGTGACCTTGCGTGCCATTAAAAAACTTTGATCCTTGATTACAAGTTGAGTGACCTATTCTTGGACTAGTTGACCTTTTCTGACCAATTAGATGGTATATATTTTTATTTTTTCAAATTTCCCATATAGTAAAAAAAGCACTTTATTTATTTAATACAACATTTAATTTAGCATAATGCTTCAAGATTGAAATTAACAAAAATTGTGTTTACAGTCTTTTAATTCAAATTGAAATAGTAAGAACAAAAGGAAGTAATAGATATTCAGCCTTAATGAGTTTCGCCCGGAAAATATTTCACCCGAAAAATGTTTGTTCCTCCGGAATTTTTAAAGCTATTATGAGTTTCGCCTGAACTTCTCTTGGCTTAAAAATACAAAAAACTTGCGCAAAGCGCTCCAGTACCACATGTTTATCTTTTGTTCACCTCCAAAAGATAAGTGATAATTTAAAATCTTTATTACGCTACATTTTGCGCGAAATTAGTACTCACAAAGAGGAATTTTTATTTTTCGGGTGAAACTCACAATAGGCGAAAAGTGAAATTTCAATTTTTCCGGGTGGAATGTTGTTCACGTGAAAGTACATACCTACCCTGATTAAATGGCTTCAATTGTGGGAAAAATGTAAAAGAAATCCTCCCTGCAACTCAGCTGGTGTTCGTGATCTCTGCAATTCAACCGAAAGAGTACTCCACAATGTGAAGTGCCAAAAGGTCCAGAGCCTGAAATAAATAATTTATAAATAAAGATTTATTTTATCTAAAAAAATGCAAGGATCTGAACATTTTACCTTTCATTTAAAATTCAGAGTGCGTATTGTAGAAAGCGAGGTGGATCCAATTGAAAGCATTACCTCAATTTCGACCTCTTGATCGCTTTGTGCCCTTTCACACGAGGAAACTGAGTTGCCAGCAACTTTTAGTTCCTGGGTGAGAAGGGCAGGAGGAAAGAGGGGCGAACAGAATCTCCCCGGTCGAGGATTTGAGGAGATTTTTTGACATTTTCTTTCACATCTAGGTTTAGGTGTGTTCAACCAAAAGATTTTCAAAGGAAATTTCAAAAATTGCCTGGAGATTTGTTTCCTCGTATGAAAGGTACGAGAGATTTTTAAGGAGATTAAAAGAAAACGTCAAAAAAATCTCTAGCAACTTGTTTCTTCGTGTGAAAGGGGACATACTATATATGGACTGCCAGTAGCCAACTGACGATGGTTCATCTTCAACAACTAAGCGCCACCAGCGCTTGTTGGAGCAACACAGAAAAAATGTGTAACTTTTGACAATTGGGTTTGACGCTTGTTTTGTCAGCTAATTATCTATTTTAAAGAATAATAATTACAAGTCTAAACTTTAAAAAGCTATATCTTTTCTTTTTTAAATTAAACATTTTTAATTTTTTGCGTTTTCAAATTCCATTTTTATTTACTTTTTACTTTTCCCATTTTTCTTTTTGCTTCCAATACTTTTGATCTACGTATTATAAAACTGGTGATTCGGGAAGATTGCATAAATATTCCATACAAAATTTTAAACATAATGGATCGAAACGACGTTGGAAAGAACTTAAAAGGATTAGCAGTGGTAAGATACGGTTGCAGTGACTTCGAGGGGCAAAACACATCCATACAGCGTCCGCAGGAACCGCTTGAAAGACCTTCAACCCCAGTTGCGTGCTTATCTGTCTGGTTATGATACCTTTTATGGAGACGAGCCACGAAAGTTCTCATATTTTGTTCATTTTTATGTTTTGAACTTTCTTTCAGCTTTGATATTACAAAAGTCTATCCTCACAAGAATAGCCATTTCGATTGACAAACAACTGCTGACGTTGAACTGGAAATTAAAAAATTAAACAATGCCTGGACCATCGTCATTTTACACTCCGTGTTGGAATAATTATTGGTAAAGTTGTATCTTGAACACTTAACATCACTTTATCGACTATTAAAAAATCTTTTCATCTTCCTCGTTTTTAGCGAACAAGTCCTTCACCAGCTAAATCAGATACTTCCTCCAGCCGTACTTGCAATTTACCGGTGTCAAGTCCTGGATAACTCCGAATAAATAGGAACCACAACCATCACCATCGGCTACCAGCTAGATCATCACATAATAGCTGCGTTTTTTTGTATGTCCATATGGAGTTTGGCGAAAAAAACGACATCGGGACATTTCAACATTTGCCTTGGTCTGCCATTTTGTTCTGAACTATGTTACCAACAAACGTTTGACATTTCTATACAAATTATCGATAACACAACGACAATGGTAGTCTGGCAATACCGTTTTATCGGGACAAAAGTTAACTCCAGTTAATTATCTGGACTTAGCTAACACGTGAAGAACGAAAGTGTTCAGATGTGAAGAAAATTATTCTGCAGATTTTGTTCTCCTCTTTGTGTTTTTCGTATTTTCATAATGAAAGACACGATTTGATTGGTTGGATTGGATAGAAAAAGCAACACAAAAGAGAACGTCAATTTTCTACACCGAATATTTTCAAATATTTTTAAATATTTCATCCCCCTCCCTCTTCTGCAAGTTACCCCGCTCACCATCACAAATCGCAGAAAATGCTTGAATTTCTTCACGTGTAATCAGGGACTATGGACATAGTTGTTTTTGTTTTAACCATGTAAATTGTTTTGCTTTGTTGTCGTTTTTTTCACACAATTTTATCTGGACATGTCGTTTTTTTCACACAATTTTATCTGGACATGCAAAAAAACACAGCTAATAACTTAATGGCTCGTATTGTTAACTCAGCATGTGGACGAGAATTTGAAATGGAATTGAAGTTGTAGTGGGAACAAGAGAATGCTAATACCCGCCATATTAATATATAGTGCTAGTGACATTAAAATCAAGTTGATCAATGAAATGAAAGCTAGGAATGTTGCTGTAAGTTTTATAACTTTTTGATTACCCCGCTCTTTAGCTATAGTTAGGCTATTTTTACACTTTTTTCGTATTATGTACTAAGTATCCTAACTCATGTAAAGGGCATTAAAATAATAAAACAAATATTTTGATACTAGCTTCAGCAAATCTCAACCAGCAACAAAGATAATTTACTGTGCAGTACGACGTAAAAAAATTACAACTGTGCATGAAATCAACAGAGCCGAATCATCAAATAATGGACATTCTTAAATGCATGGATTTGAAACCAATCTATCTACGCATGTTGGAAAACGAAAACAATAAAAATTTAGGGCATCCATGATCAAAAAAAGTCATCCCTCAAATAATCGTTCATTAAAATTAAATATTGTAATGACTTTCCAAATTTGAACTATAACGACTCCGAAAAGCAAACAAACGAACACAATAAAGCTTACGGTCACAGTGCAAACATGCCCTTAGTAGCTATAATTATAGCAACTCTCAAACGAAGGAAGCGCCATCTGCCGGATTATAGCAGATTTACCAGCTGTCAAATAAAAGCTTTTGGAAGGGAAATTATTGGGAAATTTCCCCTACGGAAAGCTCTGGAAGCAGAGACCAGAACGTTCTCCTTATTTCGAGAGTTTGGAAAACAAGTATAAAAGGCACAGGTTTGAACGGCAGCGACACAGTTTGTTTTTAATCGTGAATGAATAAAGTTGGTTGTAATAAAAAAGAAAAGTAAAGTTTGTGAATTAATTCAGTGGTGAATAATAAATCGTTTTGTTTGTAGTAAGAAAAGTAAAGTGTTTTATTTTGCGAAATAAATAAGTGGACGTTTTGAATAAAGTAAATAAGTTTTATTAACGAACCTGAGAAAATATTACATTGGTGTCAGAAGTGGGATAAAACTTAATTTATCTGTGCACTCAGTAAATTTATTGTGTGAAAAGTAAAAAAAAAAAAAAAAAAAAAAAAAAAGACAATGGGTAAATCTTTGAATGATTTAAATGTAGTGGAACTCAAGGCAGAACTGAATAAGCGAGATCTTCCTACTGCTGGAACAAAGAATGATCTTATAATTCGTCTGCAAGAAGATTTAAGAAGATGTGGAAAAAACCCGGACACGTTTATATTCGATATTGAAATGGAAGAACAGCAAGAACAAGTAAGTACATTGGGCATGACCAATATGCTGTCCCAGCTGCTCGCAAAATTTGAAGAACAAAAGAATCTTCTAGAACAGCAAAGCCAAGAACAACGGAATGAGCAAAAGAATCTTCTCGAACGATTTGAACAACAAGGCCAAGAGCAACGTTGTGAACAAAAGAATCTTCTCGAACGATTCGAGCAACAAAGCCAAGAACAAAAGTGTCTACTGGAAAAACAGACAAATATGCTAGAATGTAAGTTAGATGCCTTTGACAATAGAATTATTGCCCTTGACGAGCGTGTCGATAAACAATTTTCTTCTATCGATAAACAATTGTTAACTGTCGATCAACAATTGTCTAATGTCGATAAGCAATTGTCGACAGTAGAATCAAAGTTCGAAAAAGTGGAAGATAAAATCGAATCCATTACTAAGGAATTGGACAAAGTAAGAAAAATGAAGGTTCGAGAAAGTTCTGGTAACTGTCCTAGGAGAAAGGAGATGCATCCACCAACCTTCGATGGGCAAACTTCTTGGTCAATCTACAAGAAGCAGTTTGAGGCAGCCGCAGCAACAAATGGCTGGGATGAGGAAGACAAATGCATAGCTCTAACGCTTGCCCTCAGAGGACCTGCTGCTGAGATGTTACAAAGCATACCAGCAGATAAAAATGGCAACTTCAGTGCTCTCGTTCAGGCCATTGACAAACGCTTTGGAGATGGCCATATGCAAGAAGTCTTCCGCGTCCAACTCAATTCCAGAGTCCAGAAAAGAGGAGAAACTCTGCAACAACTCCAAGCAGACATCGAACGGTTGGCGCACCTGGCGTATCCAGCTGCAGGAGATGAAATCATCAATCAATTCGCAACAGAAGCCTTTGTTCGTGCTGTATCTGACATCAACCTTCAGCGAGCAATTCGAACTGCTGGCAAACGCACGCTTCCTGAAGCACTAGCATTCGCCCTCACTATGGAAGCAGCAGAACAGGCTTCTCAAAGAGTCCATCGGGTAAGAGAACTAGGAGTTGAGGAGTGTTCTTGCAAGAGAACTGCGTTCCAAAGAAACCAGCGAGATGGACTTGCTCGATGCTGGAACTGTAACAAGATCGGACATCTTCAACGCCAGTGCAGACTGCCACCTAGAAAACATCCATGTTTGAATTGCAACAGGACTGGGCATCTGCAAAGCCAGTGCAGATTGCCACCTAGAAGACCATGGAAACCAGACTACAAGCATTGCACGCATGAAAAAGAAAAGGAAGTTGTTTCCATCCAGCGACTGAGAGCCTATCCCATTTACGATTGGAATAAAAGGAAAATGAGGACTGCCCCAAAGGATGACTCGGGAAGCTATATATATCGCCCAAAAGTGACTCCGCTGCAGTTAACTCCTATCCGTCAAAAGGGTGACAAGCGTGATTCCAAAGAAAACTACAAAGTTGGAACGGACGGATTTCAAGTGTGCATGGATGTCAGCCATTTCAAGCCAAATGAGTTAATGGTCAAAACTGTTGGCAACAGCGTGGTAGTGGAAGGTAATCATGAACGTGAAGATGAACATGGCTACATCAGTCGTCAGTTTGTACGGAAGTACCAGCTACCAAAGGGGTATGATGCCAAAGATGTCATCTCAACGGTTTCAATGGACGGTATCCTGACAATCAAAACTCTGCAGAAGGCATTGAAGAACAACGAAAGGATAGTGCAAATTCAACAGACTGGCCCCATGAATCGGAGTGATAAGGGAAATGAAGAAGAAAGGCTGAGTGACGTTCAGGAAAGAACAAGGGCAAATATGAAGCCATCAAGTGGTCGGATGAAAAAGCGGTACGACACAAAAGCAACAAGGACAGGATTCCAAGCGGGAGACCTTGTTTGGTTTTATAATTCCCAGCGTCGGAGGGGAATGTCACTGAAACTTCAACAAAATTGGGAAGGCCCTTATACTGTTGTAACACGAGTAAACGATGGCGTCTACCGCATTCGGAGAGGATTAAGAGGCAAAATAAAAGTAGTTCACATCGACCGTTTACATCGTTATAATGGTGAAGGAAGTGATGGATTTGCTCGGGACGATCAATCCTAAGAGGGGGGCAGTGTAATGACTTTCCAAATTTGAACTATAACGACTCCGAAAAGCAAACAAACGAACACAATAAAGCTTACGGTCACAGTGCAAACATGCCCTTAGTAGCTATAATTATAGCAACTCTCAAACGAAGGAAGCGCCATCTGCCGGATTATAGCAGATTTACCAGCTGTCAAATAAAAGCTTTTGGAAGGGAAATTATTGGGAAATTTCCCCTACGGAAAGCTCTGGAAGCAGAGACCAGAACGTTCTCCTTATTTCGAGAGTTTGGAAAACAAGTATAAAAGGCACAGGTTTGAACGGCAGCGACACAGTTTGTTTTTAATCGTGAATGAATAAAGTTGGTTGTAATAAAAGTGAAAAGTAAAGTTTGTGAATTAATTCAGTGGTGAATAATAAATCGTTTTGTTTGTAGTAAGAAAAGTAAAGTGTTTTATTTTGCGAAATAAATAAGTGGACGTTTTGAATAAAGTAAATAAGTTTTATTAACGAACCTGAGAAAATATTACAATATGTATCAATTCTGTATGGGCTATTCGCTTTTGATTGCAACAAGTTTTGATGGTCATCTTTATCAATTCTGTGCTCAAGGTTTGTTAGACTTAAAATTAATTTTAATTTCAAGACTATTTATTTTTAAGTTCTAGGAAAATGGTACAACGACAATGAAAAACCAATTGTCATTTATTCTTTCACAACGTATACTTCTAGGGTTGGACAAAAATTGTTTTCCAATCGGTTTGAATATCCAATGGTTAGTAGAATGTTTTTGGAGGAGTCAGGTCCCGTCGTCCCGATATCAAAGTGTCGATATCAGTTTTTGGACTGTGTTCCTTCATTAATGTCCAGTTTGTTTGTGTTGCTCGAAAAATTTTTGTTTTAATAAGTAAAAGTCTATTTGATGCTGTCGAAGAGTTTGGTGGTATGACAAAAAAACCTAATGGTATGATGTAATGTAATGTAATGTATACACACACAATTCACATTATTTATTGCTTTTAGTCTTGAATACGATTATGCTGTTCGTATTAAGTTGCCAGATCTGAATTGTGAATCAACTTATAGAATCAGAGCAATATATTTGGAAATGTCTGATAGGCCTAAACACAGAATCCTTGCAGCTCTTGAAATCAGATTTGATCAATCAAAGCAAAAGTATGAGCATACGAAAACCACGATACTTTGAAAACTCCAAGCATCATCGTTTGAAGTTGAGAATAGCCCAAGCTTTGACCATACTTAATTATGAATGTCCTGCATGGGATGCATATTATTTATATGCAGTTCTTCAAGAAAATAATCCAACAAATGTTACTTACATCTATGAGTTCCTTGTTGCAACAACCATAAGCGAGGAGGATCTATTCAATCAAATTGAACAACTAGCTAAACTCTCTACCAGTTGCCAAAGTTCATTGTTTGCCATATCGTATCTGTTCAGTGCACACCATAAGTGTAGTAACGAGATTGTCAGAAAATTAATTACACTCCTTTTGCCTTGGACAATGAGATCGAATTTCAATACTCGACTTTATGATCAGATGGCAGTGTATCATTTGCTTACACGATTATAAATTCGATTACATGAAGATTGCCATCGAGAAGGATTTAAAAGAGAGCCCGAATGCCATCGATAAATTGAATACAGATGTTCGATTCAACTATCCCATCGTACTTCATTTCTTAAAAAATGCGGAACCAATTATTTATGTGACTGTTGTGCTTGAATATGAACGTCTGAGTTCAAGCTTAGACTACCTTAGTATTTTTGATAATCTAACGGCCAATTTCTTCACAGAATCCTAACGTTAGTACCGGTATAAGTTCTAAAGTAAGTACTCAATCAGTATTTCTCACTTCTTCAAACACACAAGTATGAATAAATGAGAGATACTGATTTGAGTATCAACTTTAGCACTAGTACCGGTATTAACGTTAGTACTATGTGAAGAAATTGGCTGTAAAAGAGTCGCGCAGACTTTACTTGTTAAAAAAAGAACCAAACAAAGAAGAGGAAATGACCGCTGTTATTACAGATGTACAAAGAAAAATAACCCTAAAATTGATTCGTATAACTTAGGCCTCAGCAAAGAAGGGAAAGTGGTAAGTTGAACTTTTTTTTAAATAAGGCTGTTTTAAATTTTTATTCGGTAGAAACATGCTGATATGATAGTTGTTGCAAGCCTGATTGATGAACTGCCAAATCTCGGAGGTATACATAGCTCGAACATGCGAAGTCCTGGGAATCAAGGAATTGGTTTTAGATTCAGCGAAGCACACGCAAAACAAGGAGTTCAAGAACCTAAGGTGTGGCATAAATTTTCGTATACTGTAAGATGTAAATATAATAATTCTTTTTACAGTATGACTGCTGAATACTGGATATGTATTACAGAAGTCAAACCAATAGCCTTAAAAGAATTTCTGCTTACGAAACAGATCGAAGGATATGAAATTATTGGAGCCGAGCAGACTTCAAATAGTGTAAACTTTATGGAATTTAAATTTCCAAAGAGATGTGTTCTCTTATTGGTGTACAAAATATTTTTTTTTTTTCTTTAGAAATGGAAATAATGTTGGTTACGGTTGGTAAATTCAAAGTAGATGTAGGTAGTGCTTGAGCACTAACTTCGAAGTGTGGGTTTGTGCCCCACCCTAGGCACCATTTTTTTTCTAAATACCACAGTTACAACTCCTAAATAGTGCCATTCAATTCAGTTTGCATATAAAGACATTATGCAGGCATATTCATAATATAGATATAAACTAAAGTTTGTCAGATAAAATAAAGTCCAGTTTTTCGTAGCAACATTTTAAACAATGCCTATGAATATGCCCTATTCTAGTTAAAATTATGAAATTAATTATATTTCCATTTTTATTTTATAGACATGAAAAAGAAGGCATTCCTGCTGATTTGATACCTTTACGCTGTGGAGATTCCTGAATTTGGGATGGTCCGATCGCTGAATGTGCATGTCACTGGTGCGCTTTTTATGTATGAATATTGTAAGCAGAGTTTAACGGTCCTTTATGAGTGATCCAAGTGCATATTCCATGTATTGTTTTTTACTGTGCTTTTGTTTAAATAAACTTAATTTTTAAAAAATAAAATAAATAAATAAATTGGGTGGCGCAACAGCTCGTGGAGAACCAGGGCCTAGTGACTATTACAACTCTCAACCATTCCTGTGTGCGTGTTGTTGGCAGGAATGGAAGGGACCTACAGTTTTTTGCCGAGTACGAACGGCTAAGTGAGAAGCACTTTTTCATGACACATATACTCTTGGAGGATTTGTCAGTTCCTCGCAAGAGGCAGTACCTCGGATAAAACATTTCTGTGGCACGGCTACGGTACTACAAAACTTAAATTTTACTTAATTTAATTTTTACAAAGAAAAAAAAAGAATGCATGATACGCACAGATTTCTTGTACATATGTATAGGAACTTTGCTCTTTTTTTAACATTTATGTTTTTGTTGTGATCAGCTATAAATTAAGAAAACCAAATTCCCTAACTTTCATCCCTTATAATCTGCCAAAAAATTCAGAGCCTGTAGGTGGGAGGTAGACAAGAAAAAAATTCTATAGGAGGGGTTTAATATCTCCCCCCGCTTGGACGGAAGGGGCAATTTTACAAAATAATTGCATAAAATAGAAAAAAATTAATAAGAAACCAACGGCAATACCTGCGGTAATGTTTTGAAGTTTTTTGGAAAGCACGAAATCCATTCTTACGACTTATAGCGTTTTCGTTTGGTCGTCCGGAAGCGTCCGGAAGCATTCCGAATGCTTCTGAAAACGTTCGTTTGGAACTAGATGACTGTTCTTCTTCTGAAAAGAAGAGAAAAACGATTCTGGATTTTAAGAAAGAATCAAAACCAGAAGCACACATACATACGCACAATTGAAACGTCAAAATTGTCAAAGGTAATTTGTTTGTTATTTTATTTTTGAATTGCGATTGTGTATTATACAAATTTTGGAGTTGAAAGGAACCAATATTTTTAAAAAATGGATAGAACAAACATTTCATCCTCCCCATTATGATTATTTTTATACCATGATGTGGAATTTTTGCTAAGATAAGGAGTTTACTCTGTCATCGAGCCATCAATCATTTAGATGTTCATCGAGCCGTCAATCATTTAACGCATTGTTAAGCTGGCAACGCCGTGAGTACTTCAATTTCTTCTGTCAACGAGTTGGAGAACTTTCTATGACATACAAAAAAGCGCATTTTCTTCTTGAATTTTGTGAATTTGGCGCATATTAATAGTTGCAGGCTTAATATTTAATTGGAAAAATTGAAGAATTAAAATACTCACGACGTTGCCCAGCATTTCTTTTTCTTTTGTAAATTAAAACCCATGTAAGTAAGAAATTAAAACTTGAATTTAAAGACTGAATTTGATATTTTTTAGAAAATAAAATCATTAGGTCTGATCCTTTACTTTGGGTTTCTGTGATTTTTAGTCCAAACTTGTGTCAAAATGTTTTTTTTATATGAACTTTGACACAACTTTGGACTGAAATGCGCAGAAATGCACAGAAAATCACAGAAATTCAAAGTAAAGGAACAGACCTATTATAAGCAATAAGTGTTTGCGATTTTTATTTGGATTTTGAAGTTGGCGAAGCAACAAAATTTTATTTTATGGTATTGAGTTCTTCGAGGTCATATTTGTTCCAATAAATTGTTAAAGAAAGATGCCTAATGGAATACCACACAGTTGCGTGGCCACAGGTTGCAATTTACCGGACGATGAGGAAATGGTTTCGTGCGAGACATGTGCTCGTTGGTGGCACTACACATGCGGTGAATTTGAACCTTCCTTGTACGATACTGCAACTCCTTGGTTCTGTCGCACAAAGGATTGCGATGACGTTGCCAAAAATCAAGAAAAAGAAGGGGATACAAGCAAAGTAGTTGCTACCCAAGGTAAGGACTCCGACGATTTATCTGATGCTCTCGACATTATGATTGCGGCAGCAAAATTAGCTCAGTCGACTGTCGATCAGAAAGATCACGAAATTGAGGTACTCAAAGCTGAGATGGATGTGCTTAAAACAAAATTACTTACAGCAACGAAGCCGCCACCACCGCCACCTGTTCAAGATAATTCGAAGCCTGTTGGGTTGACAAAACTCGCCCGCGATAGATTGGAAGCGGTTCGTGAAATTGGCTGCAAGCACAAGCTAATTTTGGAAAATTCATCTCGCGCTCATCCAACCTCTCATAAGGCTGAAAATGATCGTGGATCAGGGAGTTCCGATACAAGTTTATGCCAGCAATCGGATATGGCAAACTTGTTAACAATTCTAACGCGCAATCAAGTGCAAGAGTTGCCGTCATTTTCGGGTCACGACCACAAGGAGTGGCCCTATTTTGAGTCTGTATACAAGTCGACTACTGCAGAAGGAAGATACAATAGCAGAGAGAACGTTGCTCGTCTTAGAAAGGCGTTGGTTGGTGAAGCTCATAACCTTGTGAGCGATCGGTTGCGTTACTCGACGGATGCAGATGCGATTATGAACACATTACGATCCATCTACGGTAGGTCAGATGTATTAGTGCACAATCTTACTACAAATCTTCTCAAGTTACCAATGTTAAGTTCTGGAAGTGATATGAAGCTGCGCCAATGGTCCGTGGCATTAAATGGTTTCGTTGGTGATATCAACTCCATGAATCTTGGTAAAGAGCTCAATAACAATTATGTTCTGACGGATTTGGCTGGTAAATTGTGCCCCTCACTATATCATGATTGGCAGAAACGAAAAATAAAGAATCCTGATGCAAATTTACAAGATTTTGCATTATTTACGTCAGATAAGTTGTTTGATTTGCCCCCGGAGTTGTCGAAGCCAATGGGTAGAGACAAGGCAGTTGGTGGTACTGTGCCTAAGAGAGTTTTGACCCACCAGTCAGTATCCAATGAAACCCATTGTATCAAATGTGGAAAATCAGGACATGTGCTGAGTGAATGTGGAGATTTCAAAGCATTGAAGGTAGACGAGAGGTATGACTTTGCGAAAAGCAAAGCTACATGTTTCAGATGTCTCGATCCAGTCCCACACAAGTGGAACAGGTGTTCAGATGTTTCAGATGTCTCGATCCAGTCCCACACAAGTGGAACAGGTGTTCGCAAAGGAAGTTTTGTGGCATCGAAGGCTGTTCAAAGCATCATCATCCGCTTTTGCATCCATCAACTCCAAGGTCACCTTTAAATCTGCACCCCCGTTCACTCCACCTGCACAGATTCACTCATCACATATTGGAGTAAAGGCACCAGTGATGTTCAAAGTTGTCCCGATTCGGTTATACGGAACTAATGACAGGTATTTGGACACGTATGCCTTTTTGGATGATGGATCCTCGATAACGATGATTGAACGTAAGGTTTTTGATTTCTTGAATCTGAAAGGTGAGCCTGAATCTCTAGTGCTGCAATGGACAAAGGGTGTCTCGAGAAGTGAGGACTCAATGCGAACAACTTTGAGCGTCTCGGCTGTGAGCAAGGTTAAACGATTTACTCTCAAGAACATATATACAGTCAATGGTTTGGAACTTCCTAGCCAGACCGTCAACGTCAGTGCTTTACAGAAATCTTTCGCTCATCTTAAAGATTTGCCGTTAATTGAACTGGATAATGCAAAACCGAAGATTCTTTTGGGCTTAGACCAAGCTAAGCTTCTAACTGGCAAGCAGCAACGGTCGGGGAAAGACGATGAACCAAGAGCTTTAAAAACACCCCTAGGTTGGGTTGTGTTTGGAACGACGAAGTTGGATTCAAGTGTGTCGTGCGTCAACTCCCCTAAAGTGGCGTCAATTTCGTATTTCCACGGAATATCAAACCAAGATGATGAGCTGCACGAACTAGTTAAGCGCCACTTTTCAACCGAAGAATTCGGAGTAAAGCCACCTTGTGATGACTTTATAAGCAAGTCTGATAAGCGAGCATTGAATATTATGGAGCAAACGCTGTGTCGAGTCAGTGACCAATATGAAATCGGACTTCTTTGGAACAATGATGAAGCCAAACTTCCAGACAGCTATGCCTTGGCGGAAAGGAGACTTGTGAGTTTTGAAAAGACTTTGATGAAGAATTCGGAGCTGAAGTGTTGGATGAAACTATACATGGAGGACCTAGTGACAAAAGGGTACGCGAGGATAGCGACAGCGCAGGAGCTTAAGCAAGATTGGAAGCGAATATGGTACGTTCCAATATTCATCGTTTTAAACAAGAATAAGTGTCCACCGAAGCCGAGGGTAGTAGCAGATTTTGGGGCGAGAGTAGATGGAATTTCTCTAAATTCAAAATTGTTGAAAGGTCCAGATAACCTCGTTCCCCTGCATGCTGGACTCTTCAAATTTAGAGAGCGAAAAATTGCTGTTAATGCAGATGTCAAAGAGATGTTTCATCGCATCCGAATTCGTGAAGCCGATCAGCAGTGTCAGCGCATCCTTTGGAGAGACTGTGATTCCAGCCGTAAACCGACAGTGTACGTGATGCAGGTGATGATGTTTGGGCCCCGCTGTTCCCCTTGTTGTGCACAGTTTGTGAAGAATCACCATGCCAATCTTTACCAAACCCAGTGTCCGGAAGCTGTCGATGGATTGGTCAATAGAACTTATGTTGATGACTATTTCAACAGCCATGACACGCTTGAAGAGGCAGTATCCGTAAGTAATGATGCCATAAGAATTTGTAAAGCTATGAATTTTGAGTTAGTTGGCTTTCAATCGAATAGTAGAGCTCTTTTGAATCAAATACCAGAGACGAATATAAAGGCCAGTCTTGTAAGCATTAATCCGGATGAGTCCGAAAATTACGTAACGAAGATTTTGGGGATGTTTTGGCACCCCTCATCAGACGAATTAATTTACAAGTTGAACGACGAAGAATGTTTAAGAAAGATGTCGGATCAGAGAGCTGAGATGTCAAAACGTGAAGTCTTAAGGACCATCATGAGAATTTTTGACCCGCTCGGTTTGGTTTCTTGCTTCATTATTAAAGGACGAGTCATCTTACAAGAGATTTGGCGTGAAGGCTTTGGTTGGGACGAGCCGATATCAGAGCAGTTGAAGAGCCAGTGGTTGGACTTTGTGAGAGATTTAAGAAGAATCGAATGTATTAAGATTCCACGCCCGTATGCATCTTGGTCGCCCGACTCTTCAAATAAAAGTTTGATCGTGTTTGTTGACGCTTCTGAGAAGGCGTTTGCTGCGGTTTGCTATTGGCGCTTCGAGAAAAATGGGATGGTGGAGATAGCATTAGCTATGGCGAAGACGAAGGTGGCTCCGGTGAAGAAACTCTCCGTACCTCGTTTGGAGTTGCAAGCAGCTGTGCTTGGTACTCGAATTGCGGAGACGGTCAAGAATTCACACTCGATTAGAGCGGATGAGGTCATTTTCCTATCTGACTCGAAGACAGTGCTGTCCTGGATTTGTTCTTCGACTTTCAAGTTCCCCAGTTTCGTGGCAGTTCGCATTGGCGAGATTTTGGATGTATCGAACCCAACTCAATGGTTTTATGTGAGATCATCGGATAATGTTGCTGACGATGGAACCAGGTGGAGGGAGATTCCAGAAGACGCAGATATTGGAGAAACCAGGTGGTTTTCTGGTCCGAATTTTTTGAAGCTACCTCGGACTGAATGGCCAATCACAGCAGGAAATGTTGGTAGTTCCTCCGAAAAGGTAAGCGATAATGTCACTCCTATATTTCCAATACATTTGCACAGGCGGTTGATATCATTTGATGTTTATGATGAGTTAAAGGCAAGGTATCGAGCTAGGTGGTTTTCGGCCATAAGGGTGTTGGCATTTCTCTTACGTTTTAAGGATTTATTAAGAAGGCTGCCAATCGAGAGAGAACCTTTCGTAACGCCTTCAGAGATTTTACGTGCTCAGGACTGGGTGTTTAGAAAAATTCAACAAGAAGCCTTCCCAGATGAGCTTGCCTGCCTGCGTCAGAAACAAAGTTTGCCGCCCAAGAGTTGTTTATGGAATTTATCACCCTTTATAGACGATGAAGGCACATTGCGATTAAGCTCAAGAGCTCAAAATGCAAGTCTTTCGTATGCTGCACGTAACCCAGCCATCTTGCCCAAAACCCATCCACTGGTTGACATATTAATAACGCATCACCACGAAGCTAATTTTCATCGAGGAACAGAGACTACTATAATCGATATAAGAGAACGGGCTTGGATTATCAGCATCCGTGTTGCAGTAGCTCGTGTCCAATCGAGATGTTTTATGTGCCGGCGACTAAAGGCGAGACCAACCATGCCATTGATGGGACAACTCCCTGAAAGCCGACTAACCTTTGACTTAAGGCCGTTTACTCACGTAGGAGTTGATTGCTTTGGCCCGTTATATGTGAAGTATGGAAGGGGGACTGTTAAGCGATACGGCATGATATTTACATGTCTGAGTTTTAGAGCCGTACATATCGAAGTTTTGAACGACCTAAGCATGGACCAGTGTATTATGGGTCTGCGTCGCTTTCTCATTAACCGAGTAGTAACGAAGTTCATTTATAGTGATAATGGGCTAAACTTTGTTGGAACACGAAATTGCCTGGAAAAGGATTACAAGGAGATGGAAAAGGGACTCAGCGAGTACTGTGCAACGTACGAAGGAATAGTTTGGCGATTTATACCAGCTTATTCTCCTTGGATGGGAGGAGCGTGGGAGCGGCTTATAAAATCCATCAAGTCTAGTACTGAGTTCATACTAAGGGGAGTGACACCTCGAGAAGACGTCCTCGTAAATGCCCTATTGGAAGCACAGGGACAGATCAACAGACGTCCTCTGACCCATATACCCGTTGATCCAGAGGATCCTAGACCACTCACCCCTAATTCAATTATGTTCGGCGATAGTGATAGGGATTTCACGGCTCCTGGAGACTTTACCGATTACGACAAATTGAGCAGGATGTACAGTCGTCGAGCACAGCATCTTATGAGAGAATTTGCAAGACGTTGGTACCAAGAGTACCTCCCGGAGATTACAAGACGGTCAAAGTGGCACAAAGATAGCAAACCTGTACAGATTGGAAGCATCGTCCTTGTGATTCAGCCAGAAGAAATTAGATCTGCTTGGAGGATGGGCAGAGTAACTAATGTTTACCATGGGAGAGACGGGGTTGTCCGTATCGCCGATGTTCGACTAGCTAATGGAGTACTTTTGGGAAAGCGGTCAGTTGGGAGGCTCGCTGTGCTGGATCTTGAGTATTCGCGTACAGCTTCAGACGGGCCCCGGGATGTCATCGAGCCATCAATCATTTAGATGTTCATCGAGCCGTCAATCATTTAACGCATTGTTAAGCTGGCAACGCCGTGAGTACTTCAATTTCTTCTGTCAACGAGTTGGAGAACTTTCTATGACATACAAAAAAGCGCATTTTCTTCTTGAATTTTGTGAATTTGGCGCATATTAATAGTTGCAGGCTTAATATTTAATTGGAAAAATTGAAGAATTAAAATACTCACGACGTTGCCCAGCATTTCTTTTTCTTTTGTAAATTAAAACCTATGTAAGTAAGAAATTAAAACTTTAATTTAAAGACTGAATTTGATATTTTTTAGAAAATAAAATCATTATACGCAATAAGTGTTTGCGATTTTTATCTGGATTTTGAAGTTGGCGAAGCAACAACTCAAAGAAAAAACCCAAGGTGGAGACATTCGTTGCTGTTATTGAGGAATATCAATATTCCGAGAAGCAGTTGTGTGAATGTTTCATCACCCAAATGCAACAGAGCCAAGTGCACAAATACAACCAAACCCAAACTTCAGAATAAAGAAAAGGGTTGCAACTTGTTCGTTTGGCATTCTGGATCGGAGAGCTCCAGAGGCTTCTTCCGGAATACCAAACGAAAACGCTATTATTTTCAAATGAATTTTATTTGATGAACATTGCGAAATGTCATCGTTTGTTGCGAATTAAATGTAGTAGTGCGGAGTGTGAAGTAAAATAGAATGGTAGTTCTTGGATTTGTTCATTTATTCGTTGCAATGATGAAGTTTTGTTATTAGATAAGCTTGGCAAGCTTACATACACCATAGAACACCAGCTTTCTTTAACGTATATTTGAGCGTACGTATGTATTAGCTAGCATCGATGCTTTTGAAATGGTTCACCTAAAAAGGGGGCAACTACGCCACCGGCGCATTCGCGTTGCCCACATTACAAAAACTAACTAGCAGAACGAACATCTTTTAGGAAGTGAGAATATTTGTATGTGTGAAAACATTCTTTTATAATCTTGTAGTCCGTATTGAACGTTTCTTACGGTCTAGTAATCAGTTCTGTAAGAACTTGGTTGAATTATTTTATAAGATTTATGAAGTTAGTTTTATAAAAATCTGGTAGAAAAATACCTTTGTTCAGTGATCTAAACAATAAGGGTATTCATGCAACAGCGTAAACTCGTCGTAATCGTTGTAAAGTTTTAAACTTCGTAAATCTGTCAAATTTTCCATACAAATTGTGACAGAATTACGAAGTTTTAAACTTTACAACGATTACGACGAGTTTACGCTGTTGTATGAATACCCATAATGTATCGTGACAAACTATTACTCTTAACGAAAACACTCAAGTTGATGGCCTGCATACAGCTAGAATCAAAAATAAAAGACAACCATTAAAAATTAAAAATAGATATTTGTATTTATAACTTTATCTTATTGCTAACTCAACCGTTGAGAAGATTTTGGCTGCGTTTTTTTGTATACCATACCGTTGCAACCCAATAAAGATTCTTTGCTGCATCATTGGCATATTTCAATATAGTTTCAGGGGTATCTTGGTCATCATCAACTCTTTTACTCAGGCCCTATGTCGAATGATATAGGAACATAGCGTTCCTCCCAAGAGACAATTGATTCGATAACTCTGTGATTGGAAAACCGTTCCTCTTCAATTTGACTGAGCCAATAAACGATCCTTTTCCAACTTCATCCAGCTGGACTTGGACATTGAGCAGAACGTGAGGAGTAATTATCTGCATCACACCAATTATCTCTCGGTACCTATGCTTGTTCTTGGGATAAGCTTTCACTACGCAAACTTAAGCTCCTCAGAAACTTCTTTTTTCGCCGTTAATTACTTTACCACCTCATTTCCACAGTCTACAAATATGTGGTTCAACTTTGAATTCCACAGTCTTGATGATATTCGACGTGGCATTAAGGAAATGAAGATTTGCCTCATTCTGACCCTTTGTGGATTCACCTTTGATGAATCTGGCAGGCATTCCTTGCGCAGTGTGTGGTATTGACGAACATCTACTCAGTGTCTCAGATTTGGATGGATACATCAACTCCAGTGGCAATAAACGCTGCATCTCGATTGCATATGCATGAAGATGGAATAGTTCTGAGCCCACTTTGAGGAGACTTGAGTCTTAGTGACGATTTATTGTTCCTTGCATAGCAAACTCTGTATTTTCACCACCAACCACTAGCACACTACATCCTAAAGCTAAAACAAAGGAAATTAAATACAAAATACAAAAAAGTTTATATTTTTTTTGTTATTAAAATAGAAAAAAAAACTCATAAACGTCAGAAGATGTCAAAATATAGATTTGAATCAATACAGATGACTCTGTTTTTTATGAGTAGTTATAATAGATGGCCTTAGTTTCTATGGCAAAAAAAGCCTGTTAACGCTAAAATGGCAAGAGATGGCAATGGGAATAATTATTATTTTTGCCACTTTGCTCCAATAAGCAGTTATGTCGCTAAAAAGATATGAACTCCTTTTAATACACCTTTTGTGTGGAAATGAAGCTCGACTAGCAGTCCATATATAGTATGTCTATGCTCACATCCTCTTCTTAACCCAGCGGCTCCATTAGAAATATTTGAGGCAATAAATTGCCTCACTCATTGCCATTGCCTTAAATAATGCAAATGTCCCTGATCACACGTGAAGAAATTCATTCATTTTCTGCGATTTGTGATGGTGAGCGGGGTAACTTGCAGAAGAGGGAGGGGGATGAAATATTTAAAAATATTTGAAAATATTCGGTGTAGAAAATTGACGTTCTCTTTTGAGTTGCTTTTTCTATCCAATCCAACCAATCAAATCGTGTCTCTCATTATGAAAATACGAAAAACAAAAAGAAGAGAACAAAATCTGCAGAATAATTTTCTTCACATCTGAACACTTTCGTTCTTCACGTGTAAGCAAGCACAATGGAGACGCTTTGTCAATGGCAATGGCAATATTGCCTAGAAGCGTGGTACACATTATCAAACCTGAGTGTCACGCGTGTTGGATATCAAACCTGCGTGAAAAGCTTCGCGTACACACTTATCAGTTATGTTGGAAGTCAGGCAAAGAAATTCCACTACACTCAGAAAATTATTTCTTTTTATTTTGAGGCTATTTCCGCCACGAATCGTGTTAATTCTTTTTTTTACATGACACCCACGAGCTTTTTCCTATTTTGTTTGCACTTTTCCGCTAATTCACTATAAAAAATCGTGTTTTGTTCCGTGAATGACAGCTCATGAATGAAATTGTGTACACATCATCGTGCAACCACCCAACAAACCAAGGGTTGTCACGCAGTATCAAAAAAATTTGTGAGCAGGCAGTTCTGAGTGTCAAACCATCATTCAGCGTGTACACATTATCAGTTCGGTTTGATATCCAACATGGCTGACACTCAGGTTTGATAATGTGTACCACGCTAGAAGATGAGAGGCAATTATTGATTTTCATCTTCAAGGCAATAAAGTGAGGAAAAATAAGATTCCCCGTAATTGTGAATGGCTTCTTTATTGATTTTTTCCATTAAATCGTAGAATATGAGAACGCACATGACAAAATATAGTGAATTAAAATTAAATTTTATTAAAAACAGGGGATTTGAACAGCATTTGCAGTCAAATATTTCTATGCACACATTTTATAATTGAAATTGCCTGGCAATGAAAATGCCCACCCAAGCAATAAATTGCCATTCCTATTCCAATTGCAATTGCCTCAAAAATTGCCAATGGAGCCACAGCGTTAGTGCTTCTGAGTGTCTTCTGAATTCAAATCAAGAATCAATTTTCTCTCCTCAGAATCGTCAGAAGAGTATTTTTTGTGCCAATGAAACGGTTTCAGAAGCGTTCCGGACGATTCAGGACGCTTCCGGACGTCCAATGGAAAACAGCAATAGTCGGCAATTAAACCACCCGATTTTTCCGGTACGATTTTTCCCAAAATCGTGTGAAATGTTTACATGAAGCGATATGAAACGATTTTTCCAGTCAGATTTCTATTCCTGTCCTCTTCATACTTTATTGCTGTTTCTTTCATTTTGCATTCAGAGGTAAATGGCATATTAGGACCAGCGTTGCCTATTGCAATTTTGTTTCGTAAGACACATCTACTGACAATCAAATACTTTTTGGTTTTAGAAAAAAAAATAAAATTCAACAAAATTAAAACCACAAATAATTTCATCATCATTGTTGTTGTTTTTTCTTCCGAAAACCCAACCTTTAAGTGCCTTGCATATGAGCCGTGTAGCAAACTATGTATGCATTTTCAATCACTTATATGTTATTATTAATTTCTTCTTCGGAAATACAAATACAAATTTGGAAATGCATATCTGCATGAAAATGCGAAAAAAAAATAAATCTACTTTTTGCATTTTGTTTTTGGATCAACTTCGGAAAATTCTCCGATTAGTGGCGACCCTGAACACACAAGACTCTAGGAAAAGTATAAAAGAGAACGCAAACATACTGGAAAAATCGTGTGAGCTTGCCAGGAACGGACGATTTGGTCCTTAGTGCCCTTTCACACGAGGAAACTGAGTTGCCAGCAACTTTTAGTTCCTGGGTGAGAAGGGCAGGAGGAAAGAGGGGCGAACAGAATCTCCCCGGTCGAGGATTTGAGGAGATTTTTTGACATTTCCTTTCACATCTAGGTTTAGGTGTGTTCAACCAATAGACTTTCAAAGGAAATTTCAAAAATTGCCTGGAGATTTCGTCGGCTGGATGCTATCTTGTTCTAAAGGCCATTTTTTACGAAATTGAGTTAGGTATGCAGTCTTCATAATTTTGGGACGCTCTTTCGTTTGGCGCAAACCATTTTGTTCTATCTCTTTTAGTTTTCAAGTTACAGAGAACTATTTTGTTCAATAGGACACTTTTTTAACGATTTTTCATGTCATTTTTGTTCAATGAACTACTTTTCATCTTTTTTGTATTATATTGAACACTTGTTAGTATATTTAAAAGAAAACTATTTCATAATTTCTATCTTGTTCAATATCCACAATTTTGGATGTTTTGTTCAATATGCGTATGTACTTCATTCATTTCTATTCTGTTCAATATCCAATTACTTTAAGTTTTTGTTCAATATCCAGCCGTATACTTTCATTCTCTTTTGTTCAATATCAAATGAGATCTCCGTTGTTGCATTTGATTTCCCTATATTCTCATTCAGGATTTTAAATGATATTGATTTATCTACCCCAGATAGGGCTACAATCGATTCCTTAACGTATGTGTGGAAAAATGTTGCTCCATATTTTTGGTATTGATTTTAACAACATTTAAAAAAAATGCCTGGTGATATTGAGTCTTAAACTCCTGAAAGGTCAGGTCAAGTTGCAGAATTGGTGCAGTATCCCAAAACACTTTTAAGGCAGTTGCAACATTGCTTTCAGCCATGATTGTTAGGTATACAAAATTTGTGTATGAAGATGCGAACGAAAATTTAGCTTTTGGCCACTGAATGACACCGAAAAAGGGCAGTTTCATTCTAAATTTGGAAAAAGGCTGCTACCAAAACGAAAAAGAACAGACAAAACTGGATCGAGAAGGAACTTTACGTTAAAGTATTTCTTCTTAAAAGAAAACTATTAATTTGATGTATATAAAAAACTCTTTTTGTCGGCTCTTGATATTTCTCAGCAACACTGACAAAATATAATGAAACAGGTACTCATTCCACTCTTCAACATGGATAAGTTATTTAAAGAGTTACACCAAAAGAAGATTTAAAAATAGTAAAAGAACATAACACCCCTGTTCTGATTTCCGTTCGGATTCAAATCCGTATACGAAATTGATTTCCGTACGGATTCAAAAACCATGTTCTCAATATAGTTTGAATTCACTTCCACAATAGTCGATATTCTTTGGAAATCCATAAAAATAATAATTCAAAACGTCAAACAATTAAAAAATATCTGTATAATTCAATTAAATTTAAACACAACAGCAAACACATAAGTGGTGTCGTGGTCCGTGGCTTTTAAGTGAAAATCTTGTGGCGTATCTGCTCAAAAATATAAGCTTATACATGTTTAAAATTATTTTAAAATTCAAGAAAAGGTTAAACTTTAAATGAATTTCAAGTGTCAAGCTGATTTTTAATTCACGCGAAAATCAAAACACAATCATATCGCAAGTATTGAAAACGAAAAAAATGAAAAAACATCGAGAGTTTGAAAACGAAAAGATTTTTCAATTGATCGGAATTCAGAACAGGGGTGATAAAAAGTTTCGCCGTGATGGATTCCCACTTCTGCCAAACAAACACAAAAATCAATACCTTAAAGCTGGCGTTTCAATGACAAAAATGCACAAAGTGTACAATAGTCGGAAAAAGTATTTGAAAAAAAAACGCATTTTTCTTTATATGTATCTTTCTTTTTATTAACAGAAAAAATCACTTGAACTTTTAACTTTGAATTATATATTCGGTCACTCCACTTAAACAGAAGAATTTCTTTTCAAATTTTCTTCATATTCAATTATGGTATCAAGATAAGCTTCCAAAAAACATACAAGAGTTAGATTCATAATTATAGCTTTGAAAATAAAAATTATATTTCAAAAACGTATCGGGGAAAAATATTTTGACAAAATTAAAAAGGCCCGCAGTCACCGGTTATCTTTTTAGTACAGGTAGTGAGAATTGTTTTTTAGTGGGATTTTGGATGTAGAATTCAAATCCGTGATCCGCTGTGGCTTTCAGTTTGTGTTTTCAAGAAATTGCCATTAGAACATCTAGAAATAATTGTTTTTCAAAACAAATTTCGAAAGTATCTGAAATCACCGATCTTCGCATTCAAATATTTTGCTTGTTTTTAATTTCTCTTTTTTCAAGCCTAAAAAAAGGCATTTGCGATAAATGTGCTAAGTTTAAAGCTACGAAAAATCCGAATGCAACTGAAACACGATATTACAATGCACATCACAGCTATCATAATTTAACGAAGGTTGAGTATGATATTGATCGAAAGAATAATTGTGAAGATATGGAAGTTATTGTTTATGACCTTCAAAACGTTTTTTCTCTTTAATGCAAACGTATGAAGCTATCTTCTAATATACGCGTAAGTATTCAAGTCAAAAAATAATCCCCAATATCACAAGATCATTAGGTCCATTGACATTATGACCAGATCCAAGTACAGGTAGACCTTATGACCGCTTGAAAAAGAAATACCGTCCATTTTGACAATATCTCCATTCAAAAAAGACATAACGTTCATTTGGACATATTTTCTATGCGGTGGCGCGGAGTGGCGTTGGTTGGTGGTGTAGCGCGGTGCGGTGCGGCATCGATATTCGGTCGAATCGAATCCGTACGGATTGAAAACGGAAAACAAAAATATACCCCAATTGAAAACGTCGAAAAACGGCGCATTGTGCATTCGTTTGTTTTGCCTAACAGCTAAGAATCATAGATGTTCAAAAAAAGCGAATGGATCCACCAACCTGCCATTTTTTGACGTTTTCAATTCCGGTATCTTTTTATTAAATGTTTTCAATCCGTACGGATTCAATTCGACCGAATATCAGAACAACCACCATTATGTGTTTCTTTAAAAATTCTTTATTAAATCAGCTCGAATCAATAAAACTATTTTTTGTTCAATATAACATAATCAGCTTTATGTTTCCGCTCTTTTTGTTTTTTTTCTATGTTGTTCAATATTGACTATTTTTGTTCAATATCCAAAAATTTTACCAACTTCTTGTCACTCCATATAACATTGTTCAATATCCAAAATGACTTCCTTGTTGATTTTAATTTATAACTAATTTAAAATAAAAGAAAATCAATTTCTGTGACTTGTTTTATAAACAAAATTGTCAAGGCTTTCAAAAGAAAAAACAATACTAATCAAAAATTTTTGATATAAACACAAATTTTCAATTTGAACTTTAAAAATCGATTTCCCAACATTTTGAAAAATGGACATTGAACAAGATAGCATCCAGCCGACGATTTGTTTCCTTGTGTGAAAGGTACAAGAGATTTTTAAGGAGATTAAAATAAAACGTCAAAAAAATCTCAAGCAACTTGTTTCTTCGTGTGAAAGCGGACTTACCCCTCACTTTCTACTCCCTTCACCATTGAACAAAAGATCGTCTGTGGAAAAATCGGGTGGTGTAAATACCGACATAGCATTACTCGTTCTTCTAAACTCACGCGTTGTTATACCGAAAATGTACTAGTCGGTCTCTTCTCTAATTCCATTTTTATCCATATCACAAAGGCACGTCGCTCATTGTGGGCTTCTTTTATTTTGACATTCGCTGTCAAGGTATTTTCTCGTGTTTTGTTTCAAAGAATTGCTTATCCAGTTATTTTCGGCAGGTGAATATGGCAGGATGTAATTTAAAATAATTTCATTCGGCTTAAAAGTAAAATAAAAATAATTATTACATTAGTTTAAATGCACGCTTTAAGCATGAACGAAAAACTTAAAGCATTCCGCCGATTCCTTCATTGGGGACCAATAATAGCTCTCAGTAAGTACAATACCATAATTTTATATTTGTTGTAAATATTTATAAACAAACTACCAATCTAAAAGATAACATTCGAACAATTGATTAATAATCTATTTACAAATTATAAATAGAATAAGCCTTAACAGTGTCGGCATTATAATTGTAACTCAAAATTATAGACGGTTGGGTGTATAGCTCTGCCTAACTAGCCCACGCCCACGTTACCATTTAGGAAAATAAGGGTATAAATCTAGGAATACAAAGCATTTCGTGCAAAATGAGTCCTTAGCCGGGTTCCTCTCATTTCACAACATTTCGGCAAACAATTTTTTCTGTGTTAATCAATTTTCCAGCAAAAGCTATGTTCTAATAATGGTTTTTTGTTTTATTTAATTCAACAATAGGCATAATTAAATGCATTACTTTCATGACCTTATATATGAACTCGATGTGGTGGCCACCAAATGGAAGTCTCGGGGGTATGCTGAATCAGACGGTATTCTTGCTGCTGTCGTCGATAGCTACGTTTAATTATGCTATGGCCACTCTACATGGACCTGGTTTTCTTCCGAAGGGTTGGCGACCAGAGGTGAGTTCTTTTGTTCTTATTTTTGTTTCCTAATTAATTTATGTTTGATTAAGATTGTTATCGTGGTTGGTATAATCACGTTAAGTGAATAGTTGACTTGTTGTTCGGCTTATTGCCCGTGAAATTAATAATTTTGCATGAGTGGGTGCGTGCGTGCCTGTAGGTTGTTGCAAAGAGGCGTGCAGTTTAATTTGATTTTTGAGGTATATTTTTAGGTAAATTCAGATAAAGTATAACCAGACAGTTAAAATTAATTTTATTTACGTTTTAAATAATGAAATAAATTATTTTACTAGAAAAAAGTAACGTGTTAACAAATTCAAATGTTTTTAACTTTGTTCTTGGAACTTCAATAGAATTCAACTTGACATCTTTTGAATATCAGGTTATTACTTTGCTACTTGTATTTGGTTTGTTATATATACAAATTTGTGCAAAAAATAAACAACATTTCACATTAATTTTTTCTACACTTTTTCTCATAATAAAATAACGCAAATTTTGTGATGCTTTAAGGTCAATGTAATATATTTATATTTCATACATTTTTATGGTAATAATCATTCTTCTTTTAAAAATAAAACAACTAAAAATTTATCAAATTTGTCTGTGAACAAATTTAAGCAACTTTTTTATATTTGGTGTAATATCCCTTATTTTTAATAATTTAAGCACATCGGCGGGGTGGAATGGTTTCCTATTTTCCCCGTGATTTATTCAGAAGCTCTATTTTGTTTCGGATACTTTGTCCAGGCACTCGATTCTTAAGTCTTGAATCCCGTTGTCTCTGATCCACATCCAGTCTTATACCAACTTCGAGGCGCATTTCTGTTCGTTGTCATGTTGAAACACCCATCGAAGAGGCACTTAGCACTGATATATTAACAACTTCTTTTCTACGATATCTTCATATTTGAAGCGATCCATTATTCCTTCAATTTCTTAGAAAGAACCCAAGCCATATGCAGAAAAACAGGTTCAAATCATCCTATTGTCACTCACGTGCTTCGCTGTGGTATCAAAGATTACGACATTGGCCTTTACCACATCGCACAGTTCATATTCCCTCAGAGTCAATTAGGCTCCATTTTCACGCATCTCTGAAAAGTACCGTTTTTCATTTCTTAAAGGACTAATGTTCATATTGCGGGTGGCAATGGTGCAGTGGATGTAGTGCTTGACTGCTAACTTAGAGGTGCGGGTTCGAGCCCCATTCTAGGCAGCATTCTTTTCTATATTCTCCCAGCTTAACTGGACGCCACCCGTGAGATTTAATGAGGTAATAAACACCTTGATCTCAATCCACTGTGCCAAATCTTTCCTATCCTCCTACTCTTTCTAGCTAGTGCCGTGCAATTCAGGTTGCATTTAAAAGACCTTTGGTCTTACAGGCATATAGTTAATATTATTATAATATGTTCTGCAAATTTTTGTACCTATTCGTTTTTAAATAAAATAAAACATCATATATAATCTGTGGTGTTTGGTGGAAACATGATAACTCCATTTTAAAATTTGGGTCCTTACGTCGACTTTACATTGAGCTAGAGGCAGAACCGGTACACCGATCTTCTTCAAATTTGAAACATAAATTGCCAAAAAACATGTTCATAACTATTCCAAATTTGAAGCAAATCGGTAAACTCTACAACACCACAGATATAATTTCTGTAGTATCGGCATTGTATATATATTGCTTTTATCGTTGGGCAAAAAATTTGCACTACCGATAGACAAACAAAGCTTCCCTCTTTTTCAGTTGATAGCTGATGGAGAAGAAGTAATTCGCAACGTGCGAGACGAAGGAGAACAAGAACTTATGAGGGCACAATATAGCAATATGTTGCACTCGTTCCAACGTCACCAGAGAAACGATCGATTTGTCAAATATGTGCTTAGCGTAAATACACAAACAACAAATTTCCTTAAGCAGCACAAGAATATTGTCATTGTACCAGCTGACAAAGGCAACGTCACAGTGGCGATGGATCGAGCAGAGTATGATGAGAAGATGGGTGAGCTGTTGTCTGATCGCAATACCTACAGGCGGGTGAGAAATAACCCAACAACAACACTGCAAACTCGCAACAACGATATTGTAAAGTGGTTAAACAACAACAATGTTATTGATGACAGAGAGAAGGCAAAGATGACAACATATACAGCGCAGCTTCCATCTATCTATGGTTTGCCAAAAATTCACAAGGCAAACATGCCCCTGCGCCCTATCACATCATCAATTAAACTGCCCTGTTATGAGCTTTCGAAGTTTGTTGGCAAAATATTACAGTGCGTGTCGATAGATTCAAGCTACTCAATAAAAAATTAATTTGAATTTGTTGAGAAAGCCAAAAATATTAAATTAAACGGCAATGATGTTTTAGTTTCGTTTGATGCCGTCTCTCTTTTTACTAATATTCCCATACAACTAGCTATAAGCATAGTCAAAAAGAAATGGGAAATTATAAGTAGAAATACTACAATCAACCAAAACAAGTTTTTGGATATCCTCGACTTTTGCCTTAAAGACAACAACTATCTGCAATTTAAAGACGATATTTTCAAACAAATCTATGGTATGCCTATGGGAAACCCTCTGTCACCCACTATTGCAGATCTAGTGCTAGATTTTGTACTAGAGGAATGTTTTAATGGACTAAAAGAGAAACCCACGTTTGTTGCAAAATATGTCGATGATATATTTGCAGTAGTAGACAAACAGAACATTGACAAAGTGCTACGGACCCTCAACGGATTTCACCCGAAAATCCAGTTCACTGTTGAAATAGAACAAAATAGTGCACTAGCATTTCTTGATGTTAAAATACATAGAGATTATGACCATCTTGTCTTCGACTGGTATCAAAAAAGTACTGCATCGGGCAGATTAGTGAACTTCCGTTCCAACCAAGCAAGACATATTATAATAAATACTGCTTCGAATCTCTTGAGCAAGGTTTTCACGCTGAGTGATGAAAGATTTCATTCCGTCAACGAGAAAAAAGTCACGAAAATCCTCCGGGACAATGGCTATCCTTCAGCTGTAATTCGTGGTCTGCTTTTGAAGTATAGACACAAAATTTCACGTGACCAAAATAGAGATCCGGAAAATGGCTACTTCAAAAGTATAGTTTATGTTCCTGGTCTATCTGAGAACTTCAAAGAAGTCATCAGCAAAAATTTGACAGATGTCCGCTTGGCCTTCAAATCAAACAAAACACTTGGCCACCTTTATACTAAACTTAAAACTAAACCGGATAAGGACAAACAAACAGATGTCATTTATAAAATAAATTGCAATGGTAAGCCTAACGAACCATGCAATCTTTGTTACATCGGCACTACAAAACAATTCCTTCGCCAACGCATCTCAAATCATCGGTCTGACATCAAATCCAATAATCCAGCAAAGACAGCCCTGGCAAGCCACAGTATCGAATGCGGTCATTCTCCTGATTTTGAAGGTGTCAAAATTCTACAGACGGAGAAACATGTATCGAAACGATATACCTTAGAAACATTACATATTATAAATAACAACAACAACATGAATAGAAAACAAGACACACAAAACATTTCCGCGGTCTATTGTTCTCTTGTTTCATCTTCATAAATGTCATTAAAAAAGTTTATTTGTATTAGACTGAACTTCAATTGAAGTGCTCATTTATTTCATTTTATATTTTCAATTATTTAATAATCATTCATAATATTTAAAATCCAAAGCTAAACTAGTGAGTGTTCATAGTAATGTCTTAATTGTTGTTATACACTTAATTGTAACAAATGTATTTTTTGTTTTAATAAAGTTCCCCTGAGGAAGGCAGCAACCCCTGCCGAAACGTCGGGAAAGCCAATGTAAACCAGTTGTTTCATTGCCAAAAATACAGTGACCAAAAAAAGCCGAAGGAAAGGAAAGATTATTTTAATCACTTCCACTAATCTTATTGTATATATATTATTATAGTACTATCATGGCACAGAAAAAAAAGCTTCGTACTCGGCTCGTTTTCGGTGACATTTTCGGCGCTGTTAACCACGTGGTCTGTTCCTTTTCTCTAAAAATGTTAACAATTGTTGATGTGTCAAAAAAAATGTTGGAATGTCATTGTTAAGAATGTTACACTTTGTAATATTTCATTTAGGAACGATCAATGCTGAAAATATTGTTGATCTGTCAAACGGCAAGGTTGAAAAAAAAATCGAAATGCATTTAGAATGAATAATCAAGAAAAAACAATTTATTGCATAAAATTAATTGAAAATAAATACATATAATTTCTAAATTAAATTTCTATTAACTTAAACTAACTATGAGCACAAATTTCTTTAACAAAAAACACGGAATTGATAAAATGCATTGTCAAAAAAAAGTAAATTTATCATAAAACAATTCAAAACTCAAAAACAACACTAAAATCAATTGAATTGAAAACACATATTTGTAAAAATGCAACAATTGTTAACAATTGTTAACATTTTAGAGAAAAGGAACGGACCAACGGCGAATTGCTGATGTCAGGGGGTTAAGACAGAGAGGATTATATTTTTTTATTCTGACAACAATAAGGGGGATAAGGGAGATGGATGCGTCAGCTGTTAGTGTCATGGCAACGACAGAATGAGGTAGAGAAAATAAGTAAAATGTTCATACACGTATACGAAATTATACAATGGTGTTGGTTTCTTTCATGAATTAATGAACACGTAGGTATATCTATAGATATAGGTACAATTATTTTCTTGCAAAAATTGAAATTCGAATTAAAATTTCCAATTTTTGTTTCAAAATCAATTTTAAAGTGTGTATCAAATATAGATAT
The DNA here is from genome assembly GCA_963921185.1 of Dasysyrphus tricinctus. Lineage (NCBI taxonomy): Eukaryota > Metazoa > Arthropoda > Insecta > Diptera > Syrphidae > Dasysyrphus > Dasysyrphus tricinctus. The sequence goes on along the minus strand of OY992530.1, from coordinate 75,337,053 downwards.
TAATTAACTCACTTATTTTATAAGACAAATGCTTTCTTAATATATTTTATAGTGCATGCATTTATGTAGGTGTCTAATTAGGAGTTAGTTTTGTAAATTAAAATATTTAAGGGGGGGAAAAGGGGGTAAGACTAAGTGAAGGTCGAAAATCTATTTTCTAAACGGGAAGAGATAAAAAGTTGATTTTTTCACCTTTGATAGAAAATAAAATTCTAAGAAGGTTGTTAGACCAACATTTAATTCTAAAAAATCCTGTTTAGAAGATATTAATTTTTGAAAAATGTAAATGTTAAAAAAGCTGTTTGACAAATGTCTTGCTGTTGACTAGTGGAAGGTAGGATGAAAATAAAATGTATACCCACGGAAAGTAGACAGAAAAAAAAATTATCCGTGTTTAAGGAATTTTTGATAAAGATAACTTTTCATGCTTGATGACTTTTTTAAAAACAATGCTTTTTTGGGTGAGTTTTTAGAGGTTTTTAATTTTTAGCTTTTTGAGGGGTTAAAAGAAAAACTTGAAATTTTACTGAGTGATAGCTATTGTATATTCTAGTATCTGGTAAAAATTTCAATTTTCTAGAACACCGCTAGGTGGAGATATTTGAAAATTTACGCTAGTTTCAAGCTCCATACGTTTCGATTTTCACTTTTCAAAACTCAAAAGTTGATGAAAAAGTTCAAAATTATGAAAAATAATCTACTACACATTTGTACCTCCAACCATCTTCTAAAATAATGTTTCATAATGTTAAGCGATCAGTTCAACCAGAATGACACTATGTAGGTTTAAATGACTTTCACAAAATCATTTTTAATCAAAGATTTAATAAAATTAATTCACTAATAAATCTTCAACTTCAAAAGTTCTTAACGGATCTTCACGATTAAATGCGCGCTTTGAGATAGCCAACAAATTTGCAATAAAAAATTACCAACAGTAGGGAACAATTTTGAAGTAAAAATTATTTACATGGGTATACTCGCCATACAATTTGTATATCTGTTCAACAAAAATTTTTTACTACTCAAAATCGGCTACTACGATTATGATGAAATTTTTTGTGTATGCTAAAATTTGTTTGATCTACTACTAAATATTTAAAAAAAATATACTTAATTAGGGAAAATTTTGAAAAAAGTTGGTTAAAAAAAAAAAATTCCTTTTTTTCAAATTTTTAAGTTTGAAAACTATTTTTTTTTTTTTAATATTTACAAAAATAGTTTTATTTTAACAGATAATTAAAGAATGAATTTCTGGCATTCAGAAAAGCTATTGCATGTTATTATAAGTGTTGCCGTTATTTTTTAATAATTTATTTTCTATTATAAGTCAATTTCTTCGAAAATTAACCCTCTCGCCTAAACGGGGGAAAATGGACCCTCCACCCAAAGTAATATTTTTCTTATCTACGCTTAACCTACACGCTCTAGACTTTTGTCATACTTTTTCATAAAAAATGTTCAATGTAATAAGTAATTTAAGCAAATAACAATGTTTTGAACTCTATAAACATTGTTATCGACCCCTATTTTGTATTTATGATTCATTTTTATTAAGAATTAACCTACTTTATTTTATAGAAAATACCTCCCTACATAGTTGAAAAACTTCCTCCCTATTAATTTCATTAAAAACATTTTTTTTTAGTGGCACTGTGGTTATAGATATATTCTTCATAAATTTCTATTTTCCCAATTTACTATAGTCACTTATACAACCAAACGAAAAAAGTCCAATATAATCTTAATTTTCAAACAATACAACCATACTACAGAAAATTGATAAAGAAAAACGCACAAAATTGATGTTTTTCTTGTCTCCCTTGGACTACCATAAATTTTGTATGCGTTGTTCTCTATCTTCTGTTAGTCTCTAAGCCTTAATATTCATCACTATTTCCTAAATTATCTGCCCATTCTCCCCTCTTTGATTCGCCACAGCCATAGTTCATACTCGCCTCGCCCAGGTGTCAGGCCGAGCGTTCCTCTTCATGATAGTACTATAATAATATATATACAATGGTATCGGTCCCCTTTTCAGCTCTTATACTGAATCTTGAGCTGTATGGTATCGAGTGGTGTTCTCTGATACCTAGAAAATAATAGAAATATAGAGTTATAAGCTATTAATAGACACAAAGAAGCTATTGGATTGCCTAAGTATAGCTTCTTTGTGTCCATCAATAGCTTATCATCTCGATTACAGAATCCGGTGGATGAGCTACGAAGGAAATCAGTCTCAATATTGACATTTTTACTAGGAGCGAAATGTCAAAATTGAGTTTAATTCCCTCCACAGCTCATTCATTGCATTCAAATCTTTTTACGAAATTTTAAGCTATTCTGCTACGGCGGAAGCTATGATATTTTTTTGGGGGACTCGTTCTACTAATCTCTTATAATGGGACATGCAATAAGACTAATAATTAATATTTAAAAGAAAAATTTCATTAATTTTTAAATTGAGAAACAGATATCAATTTTAACTAAATTAAACCTAACTTAAATTAACCAAATAAAATATTTTTTAATTATTACCTATTCTAATAGGTAGTAACTAGCCTACCCGTGCGAGACCTCTCGCACCAATAAAAATAAAAAGTGCTTATAAAGTTTTGTATTTATATAGAATTCATTCAGTTATAATTTTGAAAAAAATTTGAATATTAAATTGAAGGTTTTCTTTTCCATAATTTGTTTAATAGCGGCGTTTTATTTCCTGCGGATCTGAATTCAGGCTAGTTAGTTAGTTTTTAGTTTTATTGACTATAGAAAAAATATACTGGATTTACATTTTCACGTTGTTAACATTACAAAAGTCTTAATATGGTATGGCCGTAGGCCGTCTACCAGACTGACATTTTAATTATAATTTATGAACAATAAGAAAGGACCAAATACATAATAATTCAATCTTTTAGTACAAAATTTATAAAGCAAAACTTTAAAAATCATTAAAAATCCAAAGAAGTGCTTTCTGAATTCCTTCAGTATTGGGCAAACTCCCAGGAAATGTAACACATCTTCAGGTACTTTTAGATTACATAGATCGCACAATATTGGTAGCTCTGGACGATGAGGAATGTAGTTCAAACCTATGAGTTCGCCTCTAACTCTGAATATCAAGCTAATTTTCTCAGAAGAGTTTTGAGCTAAGAAGTAAGTGTTGCTGTCTAAGAAGTGGTTCAATTTACTGTAGTAGGACCTATACAGGGATGCCTCAGCTTCCGTCATAAACTTATCATACATCATATTTCCGGTTTTCATCAATAAATCATCAAATTGCAACCTCAGTCGATCCGGACTTTCATTGACTGATAATGATAGAGAAGATGAACATTCGAATGCCAATTTATACCACTCTTGTATATAAGATCCTCCGGAATTTATGACTTGAGACAGTACCAGACGCGGAATCCTATTTTCACCCATCGACATAACTCTTACCACGTAATCAAAATGTAATTTGAGCGTGTCCAAAAACAACGGAGGTATTCCTGTTTCAAGATGTAGCATATAGTTTGGAGAGTTACTTGGCAGCCAGAATGTACTTTTAATAAAAAAACGAAGAAATCTTTCCACTGCTTCATAGGAAAGATATCCCCATACTTGTGCTCCGTAAAACAGAATTGCGATAACGGTTGCTCGAAAGATTTTATACTAATATACTAATTATATACTAATTCAGGCTATCTCTTAACACTTATTTATTACAAAACAACATAGGATCTAGGCTTCTATCGAAGTTTATTTCAATAACATAGATATAAGTTTTCACTCTGACCAGCAGGTGGCTATTTACCATTGTTAATCATTTCACCGATTTGTCAGCAGTGTAAAAAAAAGAGAAGGCCGTACATGAGAAATAAGTAAACAAAAGATAAAAAGAGATGGATATATAGCACTGTTTTCACACACAAAAAAAATATATTAGTACGTGTCTACACTTTTAATTTACTGAAAGTCCCGTGTCTACACTATGCAGAAAAAATGCTTTCAGTTCCAGAATATCCTTCCCTATCTCACGCAATACATACACCTGTCACTTGCACAATACAAAATTCATCATGCCCGGCGCTCATGCCAAAGATACATTGTTGAAAGTGGTGCATCAGTGGATTTTGGGTGAAATCTTCGTTCTCTTTCTTTCACACATAACATCTACGTTTCTCACCAGATGCGCCTTTCACAACAACAACCATTTATAGAGGCACGTATGAAGATGAACATGTTCGTTTGCATTCGTTTATCTCCGTCAGTCATTTGACAGCAAAACTGAAAATTTTTGTTGAGGAGAGGTTGCTGAGGTCTCCGAGATCTCATTTTTCTGAGCATGACTAAAGTGTTCGTTTTAAAGCACCTTATATGAACAGACCTAAGTATGGAATGGAAAATAAATTGTCAAAATAAACACTTCCACTTTCCAATCGTTTTGGAATTATTTGAAGGGAACTTAGTGAACAACTGTAAAGTTTGTTTGTTCTTTGATTCTGACGTTCGGAGGAAATCCCAAATTGCAAATTACCGCATGTAAACAAAGTAACCATGCATTTTTAACTACGTTAACATAGGGTATTGGAGTGAGATTGAAGCTCGCTTCGACTCTTTTTAAACCTGAATCGATTTAAAATGGGCTTGTTTTGACTCATTCACGCTCGAGGAGTGAAGTCGCGTCGAGATTTGTGACGAATAACCTGGATCGAAGAGTTGGTTTTACAGATAATGCATTATGCACCGTTAATTTGCATGTTTGTGAATAAATGTGATTTAGTTTCAATGTACTCGTGCTAATTCAATTTTAATTGTTTGCATTGAAATTAAAACCCAAATGCCATTAATTTCTTTTGTGTAATTTTAAAATATAATCACCATTCCAACAAAACTCCTTAACACCATTTTTGTCAGCACTGAGATACAGTGTTGGACAGAGAATTAGCACACAATAGTGGATCGGATTTAAATAAGGAAGATCTTTATTTTTGTTATGTTCTTGGAACATAATTTATTGAAAACTCTTTAATTCAATATTAAAAAACTTAAATATATACAAAAAAAGAATTCAGCAAAATAACAACAAAAAATCATTAAATAAAAAACACAAAATTAGCACAAGTACGAAATAAAATAATCTATCACTAAAACAAGTAGTTTTTTTCTAATATTTTGTTGGGTACCCTTTCTGCTTTAACACAGCCTTAAACCGCCGAGGAATACTCGCCTCTAGGTGCTGGCATTGATGAACAGGAATGCTGTTCCAGCTATCCCTAATTGCCTCTCAAAGTTCTGCTAGATTCCTTGGCTTCCTTAGTCCAACCTGATATTTAACATCGTTCCATACATTTTCTATGCAGGGGAAGTGTATTTAGGATCATTATCATTCATGAATGTCCATGATAATGATAAATTATCGTCTGCAAAGGGCTCCATATGGTTTTCAAAAATGCTCTTGTACTGATGCTGGTCTATTTGCTGCTCTATTTTCGAAATAGGCCCTACACAGCACCATGAAAACGCAGCCCACACCATAATACACACACCACCGTGTTTCATAGTTTTAACTGTGTAACGTGGATTAATATCTTGCTTTGGTGAATGCCAAACAAAACGCTTTCCTTAGATCCAAATCGATTTAATTGCGAGTCATCACTCCAAAAAACATTTTTCCAAAATGATAAGAATTTGGATCCGTACTCCGGTGAACTTAAGCCTGGCTGTAATATTTTTTTTTTTGACACCAGTGTTTTGTAGTGCGTTTTCATGGTACGGTATAGGGGCTTTTGTAAAAATAGAGCAGCGAATGGACCAGCATCACTACAAGAGCATTTTGGAAAACCATATGGAACACTTTGCAGACGATAATTTACCATTATCATGGACATTTATGCATGATAATGATCCTTTATACACTTCCCGGTAGGTGAAGCAGTGCATTAGTGATCAGCAAGGCCTTGGCCTGCGCAGAGTCCTGACCTGAAACCCATAGAAAATCTATGGAACCATGTTAAATATCAGGTTGGACTAAGGAAGCCAAGGAATCTAGCAGAGCTTTGGGAGGCAATTAAGTATGGCTGGAACAGCATTCCTATTCAATAATGCAAGCACCTAGAGGCGAGAATTCCTCGGCGGTTTAGGGCTGTGTTAAAGCAGAAAAGGAACTTAACAAAATATTAGAAAAAATTGTTTTAGTGATAGATTATTTTATTTCGTACGTGTGCTAATTCTGTGACCACCCCATATTACACCAACAAATTTTATTTAATGATTTTTTGTTGATGTTATTTTGCTGAATTCTTTTTTTGTGTATATTTAAGTTTTTTAACGTTGAATTAAAGAGTTTTCAATAAATTATGTTCCAAGAACATAGCAAAAATATAGATTTTTCTTGTTAAAATCCGATTCACTAATGTGTGCTAATTCTCTGTCCAACACTGTACCTCTCGTAAATACGATATATTTAGTAAAACATAGAACTTTTAGCTCTGTAAAAGATCTCTAAATCTTATGTTGGTCTATTTCTTAAGGAAAAAATTACCCAAACTCAAACTTTTTCAAATTCTGGTCACTAAAAATCGATAAAAAGTACAGATATCTCAAAATAAATCAAAATGGACTTAGGGAGTTTTCATTGAACGACGACGACACATAAATATATATATGTAAAAATTTTATAAATAAAAACTATTTGTTTACCTCTTATTTTTATACTGAAGTGTAGTTCCGTCAACGTTAAGTGCTTTCTAACCTTTATTTTCATGCACCCCATATATTGAACAGACCTAACTTCCCAATGATTGGAAAGTGGAAGTGTTTGTTTTAAAAATTCATTTTCATTGGAATTCGAAGTGTTCATTTTCATTGGAATAATATTTAATTTTTGAATCGAGTTTTTGATAAAATTATAAATATTAATAAAATAAAAATATAATTCGCTTAATCCTCGGGAAATTTCGAATCTTTTGACACCTCATTCATTAAAATCGGTTCAGTGTGTGAGCTTTATAATGTTTGTTTAGGTTTTCGTTTTTTTCTTTCCTATTGTTTTTAGTAGGTGTAAAGTTCTTTTTTCTTTAAAAAACCGTTTTCGGCTATCCAGCAGTTGTTTCTCGTTCAATATTTTTGATCGTAATGAATATTTTTTAAATTTTCATAGCCTTATATAGAAAAATAAAATTTCAAAAGGCTACTACGAATAAATTATATAAAAAAAAAAACAAAAATAAAGTGAAATATTCGATTGACATAATTGACTTCTGGCTTTCCCAAAAGCTACAAAAAATTACTGAAAGGGTTGCCGTTGTTTTTTTATTAATTTTTTCTATTTTATGCAATTATTTTATTAAATTGCCCCTCCCGTGCAAGTGGTGGGAGATATTACCCCCCTCCGGTAGGATTTTTTTCTTGTCTACTTCTCACCTACCTGCTCTGAATTTTTCGGCAGATTTTACGCGAATTTCCAAAAAAAAGGGGAAATATAATTTACCCCTACAGCGACTATAGAGTATTAAAATAAAAATCTGAAAAAATTAGGGATTTTTTTTCTTTCTTCATTTAGAGCTCATTTAGGCCCATCCAAATATTAAAACTTAAAAAAAAAACCATTATAACGACCACCCTATTGTAGATATACGCAATACTAAACCAAATCCAACCGTCTGGCAGGTTTTTTTTTCTGCCGGGGGTGGGGGTGGGCGTTTGAAAACGGTAATATAACCATGTGGTATAACCACTTCAATTTATATATAAACAACAGATAATTGTACCCTTATTCCGATGCATTGGTCTCAAGCGTTTTGCTTTCCCATTGCAACTTATCTTCATTATGAGCATATATGTCCCAGACGTTTTGTTTTCATCCTTGAGCCTGCCAGACGATATTTCAGTATCCTCAAAATGCATTTTTCTAACGAAAAGCTCAATAACTTTTTTCTTTTCATATATCGTCGTCGTTCAAACAAATTTTTAGAAACCGAGAAACCTATCGTAAAAATGTAATATTTAATAAAATTTAAACATTTTTGATCTGTAAAAGGTCTCTAAATCTTATGTTGGTCTATTAATAAGTGAAAAATTTCTTTAAATCAAACATTTTCAAATTCTAGTCAGTAAAAATCTATAAAAAGTACACATGTCTCAAAATAAAATGAAATGGAGTTAGGGAGTTTTCACTGAACGACGACGATATGCTGGTCACACTTAAATATTCTGCCTCTTATCTTCATTACGAGCATATATGTCCCAGACTTTTTGTTTTCAGTCTTGAGCCTGCCAGACGACATTCCAGTATCTTCAAAATGCATTTTTTATGCAAATTTGGGGTAGTATTTGTTCTCGAGGTAATTCTTTTCGAAAAAAATGCTTATGGTCATTCTGAGGTATGAACATTTTACTTCAAAGTTCTTTTTGAATCTTTCAAATACCTCCATTCATTTTCGAGAAATCGTAAGTTTTCGTCTAAAACTACCTAATTCGAAAAATCCCACAATTTGCTCGCTAAGTACCCTTTTGAGCACAAATTGACAGGATTTTTCGAATTACCCCGAGGCCACACGAGCAAGTACTTGCAAGCAAGTTGCAATACATACACATTTGTTTACTAACACAAACAGACCCAAGCAACTTGCTTATCAACTGGCATGCAAGTTTTGAAGCCAGTAGTGAAGCAAGTTGAGAAGCAAGTTGGGAGACAAGCAAGTGGAATGCAAGTGGAAAGCAAGTGGGAGGCAAGTGGAATGCAAATTACGAATTTGACAGGCAGTGTATGTAGCCAACTTGCTTGCAAGTACTTGCTCGTGTGGCCTCAGGGTTAGGTAGTAAAATGAAAACTAACGATTTCTCGAAGATGAATGGAGGTATATGAAAGATTCAAAAAGAATTTTAAAATAAAATGTTCATACCTCAGAATGACCATAAACATTTTTTCGACGAAATTACCCCGAGAACAAATATTACCCCAAATTTGCATAAAAAATGCATTCTTTTTTAAATCTTTAGATTCGAATATTTCAAAAACGTGACGTCATATAGCAATTTCAAGACCAGATTCGAACTCAGCGCATCAAAGACCATCAGATAAAATATATCGCACCCTTAGAATGAAAGTGACCTAACTAAAAATTTGCAATTCGTGGGAAATGAGTAAGAAAGTTCTCAAAAACGCTTTATAAGGTCAGTTTATTGCAAAATCAGAAGTTACAGAAATTTTGAGTTAGGTCACTTTTATTCTAAGGGTGCGATATCTTGGTTCATGTTACAGACAAAAATTCAAATTTTGTCACACAATGTAATTTCTTAGTGCTTTCGAGTGGATTTTCGAAAACAGTAAAAATACGTCAATTTTCGACCAGCGCTTGAGTCCAAATGGGTTGTCGCAGAAAAAAAAACTTAAATAGAGATTTATTCGAAATTGTGTATTCTTTCACTGTAGACCAGGAAGAATAGCACAAATCGTATGGGGAACCTTGAACAAATTGATTCATGAAATATTAAAATATTAGGTGCTGGCATTGATGAACAGGAATGCTGTTCCAGCTATCCCTAATTGCCTCCCAAAGTTCTGCTAGATTCCTTGGCTTCCTTAGTCCAACCTGATATTTAACATCGTTCCATACATTTTCTATGCAGGGGAAGTGTATTTAGGATCATTAACATTCATGAATGTCCATGATAATGGTAAATTATCGTCTGCAAAGGGCTCCATATGGTTTTCAAAAATACTCTTGTACTGATGCTGGTCTATTTGCTGCTCTATTTTCGAAATAGGCCCTACACAGCACCATGAAAACGCAGCCCACACCATAATACACACACCACCGTGTTTCATAGTTTTAACTGTGTAACGTGGATTAATATCTTGCTTTGGTGAATGCCAAACATAACGCTTTCCATCAGATCCAAATCGATTTAATTGCGAGTCATCACTCCAAAAAACATTTTTCCAAAATGATAAGAATTTGGATCCGTACTCCGGTGAACTTAAGCCTGGCTGTAATATTTTTTTTTTGACACCAGTGTTTTGTAGTGCGTTTTCATGGTACGGTGTAGGGGCTATTGTAAAAATAGAGCAGCGAATGGACCAGCATCACTACAAGAGCATTTTGGAAAACCATATGGAGCACTTTGCAGACGATAATTTACCATTATCATGGACATTTATGCATGATAATGATCCTTTATACACTTCCCGGTAGGTGAAGCAGTGCATTAGTGATCAGCAAGGCCTTGGCCTGCGCAGAGTCCTGACCTGAAACCCATAGAAAATCTATGGAACCATGTTAAATATCAGGTTGGACTAAGGAAGCCAAGGAATCTAGCAGAGCTTTGGGAGGCAATTAAGTATGGCTGGAACAGCATTCCTATTCAATAATGCAAGCACCTAGAGGCGAGTATTCCTCGGCGGTTTAGGGCTGTGTTAAAGCAGAAAGGGAACCCAACAAAATATTAGAAAAAAAACTACTTGTTTTAGTGATAGATTATTTTATTTCGTACTTGTGCTAATTCTGTGACCACCCCATATTACACCAACAAATTTTATTTAATGATTTTTTGTTGTTGTTATTTTGCTGAATTCTTTTTTGTGTATATTTAAGTTTTTTAACGTTGAAGAGTTTTCAATAAATTATGTTCCAAGAACATAGCAAAAATATAGATTTTTCTTGTTAAAATCCGATTCACTAATGTGTGCTAATTCTCTGTCCAACACTGTACCTCTCGTAAATACGATATATTTAGTAAAACATAGAACTTTTAGCTCTGTAAAAGATCTCTAAATCTTATGTTGGTCTATTTCTTAAGGAAAAAATTACCCAAACTCAAACTTTTTCAAATTCTGGTCACTAAAAATCGATAAAAAGTACAGATATCTCAAAATAAATCAAAATGGACTTAGGGAGTTTTCATTGAACGACGACGACACATAAATATATATATGTAAAAATTTTATAAATAAAAACTATTTATTTACCTCTTATTTTTATACTGAAGTGTAGTTCCGTCAACGTTAAGTGCTTTCTAACCTTTATTTTCATGCACCCCATATATTGAACAGACCTAACTTCCCAATGATTGGAAAGTGGAAGTGTTTGTTTTAAAAATTCATTTTCATTGGAATTCGAAGTGTTCATTTTCATTGGAATAATATTTAATTTTTGAATCGAGTTTTTGATAAAATTATAAATATTAATAAAATAAAAATATAATTCGCTTAATCCTCGGGAAATTTCGAATCTTTTGACACCTCATTCATTAAAATCGGTTCAGTGTGTGAGCTTAATAATGTTTGTTTAGGTTTTCGTTTTTTTCTTTCCTATTGTTTTTAGTAGGTGTAAAGTTCTTTTTTCTTTAAAAAACCGTTTTCGGCTATCCAGCAGTTGTTTCTCGTTCAATATTTTTGATCGTAATGAATATTTTTTAAATTTTCATAGCCTTATATAGAAAAATAAAATTTCAAAAGGCTACTACGAATAAATTATATATAAAAAAAAAACAAAAATAAAGTGAAATATTCGATTGACATAATTGACTTCTGGCTTTCCCAAAAGCTACAAAAAATTACTGAAAGGGTTGCCGTTGTTTTTTTATTAATTTTTTCTATTTTATGCAATTATTTTATTAAATTGCCCCTCCCGTGCAAGTGGTGGGAGATATTACCCCCCTCCGGTAGGATTTTTTTCTTGTCTACTTCTCACCTACCTGCTCTGAATTTTTCGGCAGATTTTACGCGAATTTCCAAAAAAAAGGGGAAATATAATTTACCCCTACAGCGACTATAGAGTATTAAAATAAAAATCTGAAAAAATTAGGAATTTTTTTTCTTTCTTCATTTAGAGCTCATTTAGGCCCATCCAAATATTAAAACTTAAAAAAAAAACCATTATAACGACCACCCTATTGTAGATATACGCAATACTAAACCAAATCCAACCGTCTGGCAGGTTTTTTTTTCTGCCGGGGGTGGGGGTGGGCGTTTGAAAACGGTAATATAACCATGTGGTATAACCACTTCAATTTATTATATATAAACAACAGATAATTGTACCCTTATTCCGATGCATTGGTCTCAAGCGTTTTGCTTTCCCATTGCAACTTATCTTCATTATGAGCATATATGTCCCAGACGTTTAGTTTTCATCCTTGAGCCTGCCAGACGACATTTCAGTATCCTCAAAATGCATTTTTCTAACGAAAAGCTCAATAACTTTTTTCTTTTCATATATCGTCGTCGTTCAAACAAATTTTTAGAAACCGAGAAACCTATCGTAAAAATGTAATATTTAATAAAATTTAAACATTTTTGATCTGTAAAAGGTCTCTAAATCTTATGTTGGTCTATTAATAAGTGAAAAATTTCTTTAAATCAAACATTTTCAAATTCTAGTCAGTAAAAATCTATAAAAAGTACACATGTCTCAAAATAAAATGAAATGGAGTTAGGGAGTTTTCACTGAACGACGACGATATGCTGGTCACACTTAAATATTCTGCCTCTTATCTTCATTACGAGCATATATGTCCCAGACTTTTTGTTTTCAGTCTTGAGCCTGCCAGACGACATTCCAGTATCTTCAAAATGCATTTTTTATGCAAATTTGGGGTAGTATTTGTTCTCGAGGTAATTCTTTTCGAAAAAAATGCTTATGGTCATTCTGAGGTATGAACATTTTACTTCAAAGTTCTTTTTGAATCTTTCAAATACCTCCATTCATCTTCGAGAAATCGTAAGTTTTCGTCTAAAACTACCTAATTCGAAAAATCCCACAATTTGCTCGCTAAGTACCCTTTTGAGCACAAATTGACAGGATTTTTCGAATTACCCCGAGGCCACACGAGCAAGTACTTGCAAGCAAGTTGCAATACATACACATTTGTTTACTAACACAAACAGACCCAAGCAACTTGCTTATCAACTGGCATGCAAGTTTTGAAGCCAGTAGTGAAGCAAGTTGAGAAGCAAGTTGGGAGACAAGCAAGTGGAATGCAAGTGGAAAGCAAGTGGGAGGCAAGTGGAATGCAAATTACGAATTTGACAGGCAGTGTATGTATATGTAGCCAACTTGCTTGCAAGTACTTGCTCGTGTGGCCTCAGGGTTAGGTAGTAAAATGAAAACTAACGATTTCTCGAAGATGAATGGAGGTATATGAAAGATTCAAAAAGAATTTTAAAATAAAATGTTCATACCTCAGAATGACCATAAACATTTTTTCGACGAAATTACCCCGAGAACAAATATTACCCCAAATTTGCATAAAAAATGCATTCTTTTTTAAATCTTTAGATTCGAATATTTCAAAAACGTGACGTCATATAGCAATTTCAAGACCAGATTCGAACTCAGCGCATCAAAGACCATCAGATAAAATATATCGCACCCTTAGAATGAAAGTGACCTAACTAAAAATTTGCAATTCGTGGGAAATGAGTAAGAAAGTTCTCAAAAACGCTTTATAAGGTCAGTTTATTGCAAAATCAGAAGTTACAGAAATTTTGAGTTAGGTCACTTTCATTCTAAGGGTGCGATATCTTGGTTCATGTTACAGACAAAAATTCAAATTTTGTCACACAATGTAATTTCTTAGTGCTTTCGAGTGGATTTTCGAAAACAGTAAAAATACGTCAATTTTCGACCAGCGCTTGAGTCCAAATGGGTTGTCGCAGAAAAAAAAACTTAAATAGAGATTTATTCGAAATTGTGTATTCTTTCACTGTAGACCAGGAAGAATAGCACAAATCGTATGGGGAACCTTGAACAAATTGATTCATGAAATATTAAAATATTAGGTGCTGGCATTGATGAACAGGAATGCTGTTCCAGCTATCCCTAATTGCCTCCCAAAGTTCTGCTAGATTCCTTGGCTTCCTTAGTCCAACCTGATATTTAACATCGTTCCATACATTTTCTATGCAGGGGAAGTGTATTTAGGATCATTAACATTCATGAATGTCCATGATAATGGTAAATTATCGTCTGCAAAGGGCTCCATATGGTTTTCAAAAATACTCTTGTACTGATGCTGGTCTATTTGCTGCTCTATTTTCGAAATAGGCCCTACACAGCACCATGAAAACGCAGCCCACACCATAATACACACACCACCGTGTTTCATAGTTTTAACTGTGTAACGTGGATTAATATCTTGCTTTGGTGAATGCCAAACATAACGCTTTCCATCAGATCCAAATCGATTTAATTGCGAGTCATCACTCCAAAAAACATTTTTCCAAAATGATAAGAATTTGGATCCGTACTCCGGTGAACTTAAGCCTGGCTGTAATATTTTTTTTTTGACACCAGTGTTTTGTAGTGCGTTTTCATGGTACGGTGTAGGGGCTATTGTAAAAATAGAGCAGCGAATGGACCAGCATCACTACAAGAGCATTTTGGAAAACCATATGGAGCACTTTGCAGACGATAATTTACCATTATCATGGACATTTATGCATGATAATGATCCTTTATACACTTCCCGGTAGGTGAAGCAGTGCATTAGTGATCAGCAAGGCCTTGGCCTGCGCAGAGTCCTGACCTGAAACCCATAGAAAATCTATGGAACCATGTTAAATATCAGGTTGGACTAAGGAAGCCAAGGAATCTAGCAGAGCTTTGGGAGGCAATTAAGTATGGCTGGAACAGCATTCCTATTCAATAATGCAAGCACCTAGAGGCGAGTATTCCTCGGCGGTTTAGGGCTGTGTTAAAGCAGAAAGGGAACCCAACAAAATATTAGAAAAAAAACTACTTGTTTTAGTGATAGATTATTTTATTTCGTACTTGTGCTAATTCTGTGACCACCCCATATTACACCAACAAATTTTATTTAATGATTTTTTGTTGTTGTTATTTTGCTGAATTCTTTTTTGTGTATATTTAAGTTTTTTAACGTTGAAGAGTTTTCAATAAATTATGTTCCAAGAACATAGCAAAAATATAGATTTTTCTTGTTAAAATCCGATTCACTAATGTGTGCTAATTCTCTGTCCAACACTGTACCTCTCGTAAATACGATATATTTAGTAAAACATAGAACTTTTAGCTCTGTAAAAGATCTCTAAATCTTATGTTGGTCTATTTCTTAAGGAAAAAATTACCCAAACTCAAACTTTTTCAAATTCTGGTCACTAAAAATCGATAAAAAGTACAGATATCTCAAAATAAATCAAAATGGACTTAGGGAGTTTTCATTGAACGACGACGACACATAAATATATATATGTAAAAATTTTATAAATAAAAACTATTTGTTTACCTCTTATTTTTATACTGAAGTGTAGTTCCGTCAACGTTAAGTGCTTTCTAACCTTTATTTTCATGCACCCCATATATTGAACAGACCTAATTTCCCAATGATTGGAAAGTGGAAGTGTTTGTTTTAAAAATTCATTTTCATTGGAATTCGAAGTGTTCATTTTCATTGGAATAATATTTAATTTTTGAATCGAGTTTTTGATAAAATTATAAATATTAATAAAATAAAAATATAATTAGCTTAATCCTCGGGAAATTTCGAATCTTTTGACACCTCATTCATTAAAATCGGTTCAGTGTGTGAGCTTAATAATGTTTGTTTAGGTTTTCGTTTTTTTCTTTCCTATTGTTTTTAGTAGGTGTAAAGTTCTTTTTTCTTTAAAAAACCGTTTTCGGCTATCCAGCAGTTGTTTCTCGTTCAATATTTTTGATCGTAATGAATATTTTTTAAATTTTCATAGCCTTATATAGAAAAATAAAATTTCAAAAGGCTACTACGAATAAATTATATATAAAAAAAAAACAAAAATAAAGTGAAATATTCGATTGACATAATTGACTTCTGGCTTTCCCAAAAGCTACAAAAAATTACTGAAAGGGTTGCCGTTGTTTTTTTATTAATTTTTTCTATTTTATGCAATTATTTTATTAAATTGCCCCTCCCGTGCAAGTGGTGGGAGATATTACCCCCCTCCGGTAGGATTTTTTTCTTGTCTACTTCTCACCTACCTGCTCTGAATTTTTCGGCAGATTTTACGCGAATTTCCAAAAAAAAGGGGAAATATAATTTACCCCTACAGCGACTATAGAGTATTAAAATAAAAATCTGAAAAAATTAGGAATTTTTTTTCTTTCTTCATTTAGAGCTCATTTAGGCCCATCCAAATATTAAAACTTAAAAAAAAAACCATTATAACGACCACCCTATTGTAGATATACGCAATACTAAACCAAATCCAACCGTCTGGCAGGTTTTTTTTTCTGCCGGGGGTGGGGGTGGGCGTTTGAAAACGGTAATATAACCATGTGGTATAACCACTTCAATTTATATATAAACAACAGATAATTGTACCCTTATTCCGATGCATTGGTCTCAAGCGTTTTGCTTTCCCATTGCAACTTATCTTCATTATGAGCATATATGTCCCAGACGTTTAGTTTTCATCCTTGAGCCTGCCAGACGACATTTCAGTATCCTCAAAATGCATTTTTCTAACGAAAAGCTCAATAACTTTTTTCTTTTCATATATCGTCGTCGTTCAAACAAATTTTTAGAAACCGAGAAACCTATCGTAAAAATGTAATATTTAATAAAATTTAAACATTTTTGATCTGTAAAAGGTCTCTAAATCTTATGTTGGTCTATTAATAAGTGAAAAATTTCTTTAAATCAAACATTTTCAAATTCTAGTCAGTAAAAATCTATAAAAAGTACACATGTCTCAAAATAAAATGAAATGGAGTTAGGGAGTTTTCACTGAACGACGACGATATGCTGGTCACACTTAAATATTCTGCCTCTTATCTTCATTACGAGCATATATGTCCCAGACTTTTTGTTTTCAGTCTTGAGCCTGCCAGACGACATTCCAGTATCTTCAAAATGCATTTTTTATGCAAATTTGGGGTAGTATTTGTTCTCGAGGTAATTCTTTTCGAAAAAAATGCTTATGGTCATTCTGAGGTATGAACATTTTACTTCAAAGTTCTTTTTGAATCTTTCAAATACCTCCATTCATCTTCGAGAAATCGTAAGTTTTCGTCTAAAACTACCTAATTCGAAAAATCCCACAATTTGCTCGCTAAGTACCCTTTTGAGCACAAATTGACAGGATTTTTCGAATTACCCCGAGGCCACACGAGCAAGTACTTGCAAGCAAGTTGCAATACATACACATTTGTTTACTAACACAAACAGACCCAAGCAACTTGCTTATCAACTGGCATGCAAGTTTTGAAGCCAGTAGTGAAGCAAGTTGAGAAGCAAGTTGGGAGACAAGCAAGTGGAATGCAAGTGGAAAGCAAGTGGGAGGCAAGTGGAATGCAAATTACGAATTTGACAGGCAGTGTATGTAGCCAACTTGCTTGCAAGTACTTGCTCGTGTGGCCTCAGGGTTAGGTAGTAAAATGAAAACTAACGATTTCTCGAAGATGAATGGAGGTATATGAAAGATTCAAAAAGAATTTTAAAATAAAATGTTCATACCTCAGAATGACCATAAACATTTTTTCGACGAAATTACCCCGAGAACAAATATTACCCCAAATTTGCATAAAAAATGCATTCTTTTTTAAATCTTTAGATTCGAATATTTCAAAAACGTGACGTCATATAGCAATTTCAAGACCAGATTCGAACTCAGCGCATCAAAGACCATCAGATAAAATATATCGCACCCTTAGAATGAAAGTGACCTAACTAAAAATTTGCAATTCGTGGGAAATGAGTAAGAAAGTTCTCAAAAACGCTTTATAAGGTCAGTTTATTGCAAAATCAGAAGTTACAGAAATTTTGAGTTAGGTCACTTTCATTCTAAGGGTGCGATATCTTGGTTCATGTTACAGACAAAAATTCAAATTTTGTCACACAATGTAATTTCTTAGTGCTTTCGAGTGGATTTTCGAAAACAGTAAAAATACGTCAATTTTCGACCAGCGCTTGAGTCCAAATGGGTTGTCGCAGAAAAAAAAACTTAAATAGAGATTTATTCGAAATTGTGTATTCTTTCACTGTAGACCAGGAAGAATAGCACAAATCGTATGGGGAACCTTGAACAAATTGATTCATGAAATATTAAAATATTAGGTGCTGGCATTGATGAACAGGAATGCTGTTCCAGCTATCCCTAATTGCCTCCCAAAGTTCTGCTAGATTCCTTGGCTTCCTTAGTCCAACCTGATATTTAACATCGTTCCATACATTTTCTATGCAGGGGAAGTGTATTTAGGATCATTAACATTCATGAATGTCCATGATAATGGTAAATTATCGTCTGCAAAGGGCTCCATATGGTTTTCAAAAATACTCTTGTACTGATGCTGGTCTATTTGCTGCTCTATTTTCGAAATAGGCCCTACACAGCACCATGAAAACGCAGCCCACACCATAATACACACACCACCGTGTTTCATAGTTTTAACTGTGTAACGTGGATTAATATCTTGCTTTGGTGAATGCCAAACATAACGCTTTCCATCAGATCCAAATCGATTTAATTGCGAGTCATCACTCCAAAAAACATTTTTCCAAAATGATAAGAATTTGGATCCGTACTCCGGTGAACTTAAGCCTGGCTGTAATATTTTTTTTTTGACACCAGTGTTTTGTAGTGCGTTTTCATGGTACGGTGTAGGGGCTATTGTAAAAATAGAGCAGCGAATGGACCAGCATCACTACAAGAGCATTTTGGAAAACCATATGGAGCACTTTGCAGACGATAATTTACCATTATCATGGACATTTATGCATGATAATGATCCTTTATACACTTCCCGGTAGGTGAAGCAGTGCATTAGTGATCAGCAAGGCCTTGGCCTGCGCAGAGTCCTGACCTGAAACCCATAGAAAATCTATGGAACCATGTTAAATATCAGGTTGGACTAAGGAAGCCAAGGAATCTAGCAGAGCTTTGGGAGGCAATTAAGTATGGCTGGAACAGCATTCCTATTCAATAATGCAAGCACCTAGAGGCGAGTATTCCTCGGCGGTTTAGGGCTGTGTTAAAGCAGAAAGGGAACCCAACAAAATATTAGAAAAAAAACTACTTGTTTTAGTGATAGATTATTTTATTTCGTACTTGTGCTAATTCTGTGACCACCCCATATTACACCAACAAATTTTATTTAATGATTTTTTGTTGTTGTTATTTTGCTGAATTCTTTTTTTGTGTATATTTAAGTTTTTTAACGTTGAATTAAAGAGTTTTCAATAAATTATGTTCCAAGAACATAGCAAAAATATAGATTTTTCTTGTTAAAATCCGATTCACTAATGTGTGCTAATTCTCTGTCCAACACTGTACCTCTCGTAAATACGATATATTTAGTAAAACATAGAACTTTTAGCTCTGTAAAAGATCTCTAAATCTTATGTTGGTCTATTTCTTAAGGAAAAAATTACCCAAACTCAAACTTTTTCAAATTCTGGTCACTAAAAATCGATAAAAAGTACAGATATCTCCAAATAAATCAAAATGGACTTATACTACGTTTTCATTAGAGCTGAAATGAGGTAATTTCGCAAATCACAGAAAAAGTGTTTTCATTTGTAATTTGGTAATTTCGTTTGACAGCTCATTTCATTTTTGAATTTCAACTGGCTGTTAATCGCTTTTTGTTGTTGTTTTCTTTTGTCTCCTTCCATTGCGCTTTGACATTTTCATACAAAACCAATTCAGAGCTCTTCAAACTGTGGCTAATTGGGTGTGTTCGTTAGGTCTTGACTTAATTTCCAACCTAATTTCGTTCAAATTTGGTTGAAATTATCTCATTTCGAAATGTGAATTTGTATGGGAAATGAGATGATTTCGAATCGCATTTGGAAATTTTCAACGAAATTACCTCATTTGGCCTAATGAAAACGCAGTATTAGGGAGTTTTCATTGAACGACGACGACACATCTATACTAATATATAAAGTAAGACTTTTGTTTGTTTGTCGGTTGTGTGTATATGACCGATAAACTCATAAACAAACAAAAGTCTTACAAAATAAATTAGTACAAATTAAAGCCCTATGCACTGATTGTGCAATAGGCTGTTTAAAAAAAAAACAAATAATTATTAGTATAAGAAAACATAATTTAAAATTTGAACTTACCTGAAAAATGTATTTTGTTTATTTAAAATGACAGCCGACTGAAAACTATTTGAAATTTATATTTATTTTGTTTCTATTTATCATTTCGTTTCATTTCATTTCCTCTTCATTCTTCTATTATTATTATAAGGCTCAGCTCATACTTAAGCTGTTGGACCAAGACACTGTTTACACGTAAATTCTTCAACACAATTTTCTGTGCAAAACAAATTTTTAACATCGATATTCAAAAAAGGCATGGATTTCAGTTTCCAATTTCAAAAATTTTGAAATATTGATGTCTGTAAAGGGTGTTCAAAAAAGGAATGGATTTCACTGTATGCACATTGCATAATACTAACTTATGTTCGTAATCTTAATAGCTACTCAAAAAAGTCATGGATTTTTGTTAACACATTGAGTACGATTTTCTGTGCATCAAATGCTCAAAAAGGCAGCGTTTACACATGCATGTTTCTGGCATACAAATTTCGCATAATGAATATTAGGTTCGCTCTTTTGGAAATCTATATGAAGTTCTATGAAAAAAAAAACGCCATTGGGCTTTGGAATTTCGTCCCCAAAAATGTCAATAGTTCAACTGAGATAATGAAAAGAAACGTCACGCAAGTTCTTGCGAACGATTTTCTTTGCCAACAGACTTTGCAATATCGATTCATGGATTTATGTTTACAACTCATGTATGTATGTACATATGTGCATGAAAATTTTGATGTTTGAAAATAATGTCAATTAGTTTAACCAAAATTTTCTCTTAGTACACTATGATTCAACTAGAACTTTCTTCGTTTTTTTCGTTTTCTGAACAATTTTAGAAATGTCCATTCTTACGGAAAGGTTTCGATATGTATTGTAATGCCTTACAAAATTACTTTCGTCAAGTATGTTTGATCTTTTTTTGGTGCAAAAATCATGTTTTAACATCGATGTTTATGTATTTAAATCATCAATGCTCAGGAAGATGCCGTTGACACATGCAAGTTTCTGCTATTTTCTGTGCATGAACATTTTTCATGATGAATATTAAAAAAAGGCACGGATTTCAGTTAACACATTTCACACGATTTTCTGTGCATACAACATTCGCAATTTCGATACTCAAAAAAGTCATGGATATCTATTGAAACATTGAATACGACTTTCTGTGCATGAAATAGCCTGCAATATTGCTAGCGTAATTTTGTTGAATGCTCATTTGTGCAAAAATCAATACTAAAAAAGACAACGTTTACATAATATGCACTTTACACATAAAATGCCCTCCAAAATTGCTTCCGTAAATTTTGTTTGATGTTAATATGGGCAAATCATGTTTTAAAAATACTGTTCACACATGCAAGTTACAGCGAATTTCTGTGCATCAAAATTTCGTAATATCGATGTTCGAAAAATTCATTCATATTCGCTCATAAAAAGCACCAAAACTTTATTTTATACGTACATGAAATAGATGCCTTACAATATGGCTTTCATCAGATTCTTTTCCATACGAAATATTGATTACACTGTTCACACGCAAGTTCTTGCGAACGATTTTATTTTTCTATTCCAATGACGGAAATCCGTAAAATGGAAAAAAGTAATTGCTTTTTCGAACTTTTTTTTGTCAAAAAACAAAAATTCTTCAATAGATTTCCGATCGATTGATACATCAATTGCGTTTCTAGC
Source organism: Dasysyrphus tricinctus (assembly GCA_963921185.1). Classification (NCBI taxonomy): domain Eukaryota; kingdom Metazoa; phylum Arthropoda; class Insecta; order Diptera; family Syrphidae; genus Dasysyrphus; species Dasysyrphus tricinctus. The sequence continues at coordinate 75,315,327 of OY992530.1, read as the reverse complement.
CAAAAGGAAACATACTAAAAAAACCATTCAAACATTTCCAATGATGCTTTTCAATGATGGCTATAATAAAGGACCGTTTATATGTTTGGATATATAAAGATTTAATTCGCGACGAATGATTTATTTTCTTAAATTTTTGAAATTTAAGACACCAAAAAGCAAATGTATGCTTCTGAAATTCTTCATAAACTATCATTTCCTTCAAAAATCATAAGCAATAATGTCTGTAATGTGCGTAAAATCAGTTTTTATTGTTTATTCGTTGGTCGCTCTCATGTGAATAGTCCTTAACATGGCCCGAAAAAATGAGTCGTGTAATCAGCCCCTCAAATTTGTTGAACCAAAACAGAAAACAAAATGTTCCAGCCATTTTCGAAACGTTCCAATAAAATTGTTCCGAAACTATTAGCAACGAACGGTTAAAACATTCGAAAATTTAACAAACAATAAAACAACGTATTGAAAAACGAATCAACAAACGAATTTCAAATTCAAAAATTCTACGACGAATTGGTAAGTCTTTATTATTATTATATATGTATAATCTTATTATTAACCCTAATCCTGGTTTAGATACTTGGAAAAAAGAACAATTATCATCAAATTTAACAAACAATAAAACAACGAATTGAAAAACGAATTTCAAATTCAAAAATTCTACGACAGACAGACAGACAGACAGACAGACAGACAGACAGACAGACAGACAGACAGACAGACAGACAGACAGACAGACAGACAGACAGACAGACAGACAGACAGACAGACAGACAGACAGACAGACAGACAGACAGACAGACAGACAGACAGACAGACAGACAGACAGACAGACAGACAGACAGACAGACAGACAGACAGACAGACAGACAGACAGACAGACAGACAGACAGACAGACAGACAGACAGACAGACAGACAGACAGACAGACAGACAGACAGACAGACAGACAGACAGACAGACAGACAGACAGACAGACAGACAGACAGACAGACAGACAGACAGACAGACAGACAGACAGACAGACAGACAGACAGACAGACAGACAGACAGACAGACAGACAGACAGACAGACAGACAGACAGACAGACAGACAGACAGACAGACAGACAGACAGACAGACAGACAGACAGACAGACAGACAGACAGACAGACAGACAGACAGACAGACAGACAGACAGACAGACAGACAGACAGACAGACAGACAGACAGACAGACAGACAGACAGACAGACAGACAGACAGACAGACAGACAGACAGACAGACAGACAGACAGACAGACAGACAGACAGACAGACAGACAGACAGACAGACAGACAGACAGACAGACAGACAGACAGACAGACAGACAGACAGACGGACAGACGGACAGACAGACAGACAGACAGACAGACAGACAGACAGACAGACAGACAGACAGACAGACAGACAGACAGACAGACAGACAGACAGACAGACAGACAGACAGACAGACAGACAGACAGACAGACAGACAGACAGACAGACAGACAGACAGACAGACAGACAGACAGACAGACAGACAGACAGACAGACAGACAGACAGACAGACAGACAGACAGACAGACAGACAGACAGACAGACAGACAGACAGACAGACAGACAGACAGACAGACAGACAGACAGACAGACAGACAGACAGACAGACAGACAGACAGACAGACAGACAGACAGACAGACAGACAGACAGACAGACAGACAGACAGACAGACAGACAGACAGACGGACAGACGACAGACAGACAGACAGACAGACAGACAGACAGACAGACAGACAGACAGACAGACAGACAGACAGACAGACAGACAGACAGACAGACAGACAGACAGACAGACAGACAGACAGACAGACAGACAGACAGACAGACAGACAGACAGACAGACAGACAGACAGACAGACAGACAGACAGACAGACAGACAGACAGACAGACAGACAGACAGACAGACAGACAGACAGACAGACAGACAGACAGACAGACAGACAGACAGACAGACAGACAGACAGACAGACAGACAGACAGACAGACAGACAGACAGACAGACAGACAGACAGACAGACAGACAGACAGACAGACAGACAGACAGACAGACAGACAGACAGACAGACAGACAGACAGACAGACAGACAGACAGACAGACAGACAGACAGACAGACAGACAGACAGACAGACAGACAGACAGACAGACAGACAGACAGACAGACAGACAGACAGACAGACAGACAGACAGACAGACAGACAGACAGACAGACAGACAGACAGACAGACAGACAGACAGACAGACAGACAGACAGACAGACATACTGACAGACAGACAGACAGACAGACATTTGTTATTTTGTAAATAAATAAATAATTATCGTTCTTTAATATGTACTTAATTTTTTATTTTCCATATTATTTTTTCGCTTCTTTTTATTTGTTTTCAGTGATGTTCGCTGGAATGGTTCAGGTTTTTTGTAATGTAAATAACAAAAGAAAAAGAAAAGCAATCTAACTTTGTTTCCTTTAAGTATAGAGATATGTAGGTACATATATGCTTTTAGTTTTTAGATTGTTGTTTTTTTTTTCACTTCTGTTAGCACTTATTTTGAACTGAAACTGCATTTTGAACCACAACTTCCTTGGACTTTAGCATAGCGATGTTATTCAGAATTGATAAAAGATTTAATAAGAATTAATTTTCTTCTCTTTCACTGCAAACTCATATTACAATGCATTAAGAACCGTAAATGCAATCCCAATTTCTTTCGTTTAGCCTTTATTATGTTATGATTGTTTTGTAGGAATTAATAGGTGACTTAATATGTAATAGTTACTGTTATTGTATATTATGATTTCTATTATGAAATATTTTTACATGCAACTGCAATTATTACCACTTTTTTTTTTAGGCCAGCTCGGTGAATAAAGAATAATTTAAGTTATTCTGTGCTGTGGTTTAGATTTGATGCCCGGACACACAAATTTTCATTTCATTTTTATATAATAAAATATAATATTAAATTAATACAAAAACAAATACTCAAAGGAAAAAAAGAAATTTTTTTTTAACGAAATAAAAAAAGTTTTGTAGGATGTTTAAGTTGTCATTACATAGGACTTTTTGTGCGGAGGAAATTTGTTTCACAGGGACCCGGCAGCGCCGGGTATTTTCTGCTAGTAAATATATATATGTAAAAATTTTATAAATAAAAACTATTTGTTTACCTCTTATTTTTATACTGAAGTGTAGTTCCGTCAACGTTAAGTGCTTTCTAACCTTTATTTTCATGCACCCCATATATTGAACAGACCTAACTTCCCAATGATTGGAAAGTGGAAGTGTTTGTTTTAAAAATTCATTTTCATTGGAATTCGAAGTGTTCATTTTCATTGGAATAATATTTAATTTTTGAATCGAGTTTTTGATAAAATTATAAATATTAATAAAATAAAAATATTATTCGCTTAATCCTCGGGAAATTTCGAATCTTTTGACACCTCATTCATTAAAATCGGTTCAGTGTGTGAGCTTAATAATGTTTGTTTAGGTTTTCGTTTTTTTCTTTCCTATTGTTTTTAGTAGGTGTAAAGTTCTTTTTTCTTTAAAAAACCGTTTTCGGCTATCCAGCAGTTGTTTCTCGTTCAATATTTTTGATCGTAATGAATATTTTTTAAATTTTCATAGCCTTATATAGAAAAATAAAATTTCAAAAGGCTACTACGAATAAATTATATAAAAAAAAAACAAAAATAAAGTGAAATATTCGATTGACATAATTGACTTCTGGCTTTCCCAAAAGCTACAAAAAATTACTGAAAGGGTTGCCGTTGTTTTTTTATTAATTTTTTCTATTTTATGCAATTATTTTATTAAATTGCCCCTCCCGTGCAAGTGGTGGGAGATATTACCCCCCTCCGGTAGGATTTTTTTCTTGTCTACTTCTCACCTACCTGCTCTGAATTTTTCGGCAGATTTTACGCGAATTTCCAAAAAAAATGGGAAATATAATTTACCCCTACAGCGACTATAGAGTATTAAAATAAAAATCTGAAAAAATTAGGGATTTTTTTTCTTTCTTCATTTAGAGCTCATTTAGGCCCATCCAAATATTAAAACTTAAAAAAAAAAACCATTATAACGACCACCCTATTGTAGATATACGCAATACTAAACCAAATCCAACCGTCTGGCAGGTTTTTTTTTCTGCCGGGGGTGGGGGTGGGCGTTTGAAAACGGTAATATAACCATGTGGTATAACCACTTCAATTTATATATAAACAACAGATAATTGTACCCTTATTCCGATGCATTGGTCTCAAGCGTTTTGCTTTCCCATTGCAACTTATCTTCATTATGAGCATATATGTCCCAGACGTTTTGTTTTCATCCTTGAGCCTGCCAGACGACATTTCAGTATCCTCAAAATGCATTTTTCTAACGAAAAGCTCAATAACTTTTTTCTTTTCATATATCGTCGTCGTTCAAACAAATTTTTAGAAACCGAGAAACCTATCGTAAAAATGTAATATTTAATAAAATTTAAACATTTTTGATCTGTAAAAGGTCTCTAAATCTTATGTTGGTCTATTAATAAGTGAAAAATTTCTTTAAATCAAACATTTTCAAATTCTAGTCAGTAAAAATCTATAAAAAGTACACATGTCTCAAAATAAAATGAAATGGAGTTAGGGAGTTTTCACTGAACGACGACGATATGCTGGTCACACTTAAATATTCTGCCTCTTATCTTCATTACGAGCATATATGTCCCAGACTTTTTGTTTTCAGTCTTGAGCCTGCCAGACGACATTCCAGTATCCTCAAAATGCATTTTTTATGCAAATTTGGGGTAGTATTTGTTCTCGAGGTAACTCTTTTCGAAAAAAATGCTTATGGTCATTCTGAGGTATGAACATTTTACTTCAAAGTTCTTTTTGAATCTTTCAAATACCTCCATTCATCTTCGAGAAATCGTAAGTTTTCGTCTAAAACTACCTAATTCGAAAAATCCCACAATTTGCTCGCTAAGTACCCTTTTGAGCACAAATTGACAGGATTTTTCGAATTACCCCGAGGCCACACGAGCAAGTACTTGCAAGCAAGTTGCAATACATACACATTTGTTTACTAACAAAAACAGACCCAAGCAACTTGCTTATCAACTGGCATGCAAGTTTTGAAGCCAGTAGTAAAGCAAGTTGAGAAGCAAGTTGGGAGACAAGCAAGTGGAATGCAAGTGGAAAGCAAGTGGGAGGCAAGTGGAATGCAAATTACGAATTTGACAGGCAGTGTATGTAGCCAACTTGCTTGCAAGTACTTGCTCGTGTGGCCTCAGGGTTAGGTAGTAAAATGAAAACTAACGATTTCTCGAAGATGAATGGAGGTATATGAAAGATTCAAAAAGAATTTTAAAATAAAATGTTCATACCTCAGAATGACCATAAACATTTTTTCGACGAAATTACCCCGAGAATAAATATTACCCCAAATTTGCATAAAAAATGCATTCTTTTTTAAATCTTTAGATTCGAATATTTCAAAAACGTGACGTCATATAGCAATTTCAAGACCAGATTCGAACTCAGCGCATCAAAGACCATCAGATAAAATATATCGCACCCTTAGAATGAAAGTGACCTAACTAAAAATTTGCAATTCGTGGGAAATGAGTAAGAAAGTTCTCAAAAACGCTTTATAAGGTCAGTTTATTGCTAAATCAGAAGTTACAGAAATTTTGAGTTAGGTCACTTTCATTCTAAGGGTGCGATATCTTGGTTCATGTTACAGACAAAAATTCAAATTTTGTCACACAATGTAATTTCTTAGTGCTTTCGAGTGGATTTTCGAAAACAGTAAAAATACGTCAATTTTCGACCAGCGCTTGAGTCCAAATGGGTTGTCGCAGAAAAAAAAACTTAAATAGAGATTTATTCGAAATTGTGTATTCTTTCACTGTAGACCAGGAAGAATAGCACAAATCGTATGGGGAACCTTGAACAAATTGATTCATGAAATATTAAAATATTAGGTGCTGGCATTGATGAACAGGAATGCTGTTCCAGCTATCCCTAATTGCCTCCCAAAGTTCTGCTAGATTCCTTGGCTTCCTTAGTCCAACCTGATATTTAACATCGTTCCATACATTTTCTATGCAGGGGAAGTGTATTTAGGATCATTAACATTCATGAATGTCCATGATAATGGTAAATTATCGTCTGCAAAGGGCTCCATATGGTTTTCAAAAATACTCTTGTACTGATGCTGGTCTATTTGCTGCTCTATTTTCGAAATAGGCCCTACACAGCACCATGAAAACGCAGCCCACACCATAATACACACACCACCGTGTTTCATAGTTTTAACTGTGTAACGTGGATTAATATCTTGCTTTGGTGAATGCCAAACATAACGCTTTCCATCAGATCCAAATCGATTTAATTGCGAGTCATCACTCCAAAAAACATTTTTCCAAAATGATAAGAATTTGGATCCGTACTCCGGTGAACTTAAGCCTGGCTGTAATATTTTTTTTTTGACACCAGTGTTTTGTAGTGCGTTTTCATGGTACGGTGTAGGGGCCATTGTAAAAATAGAGCAGCGAATGGACCAGCATCACTACAAGAGCATTTTGGAAAACCATATGGAGCACTTTGCAGACGATAATTTACCATTATCATGGACATTTATGCATGATAATGATCCTTTATACACTTCCCGGTAGGTGAAGCAGTGCATTAGTGATCAGCAAGGCCTTGGCCTGCGCAGAGTCCTGACCTGAAACCCATAGAAAATCTATGGAACCATGTTAAATATCAGGTTGGACTAAGGAAGCCAAGGAATCTAGCAGAGCTTTGGGAGGCAATTAAGTATGGCTGGAACAGCATTCCTATTCAATAATGCAAGCACCTAGAGGCGAGTATTCCTCGGCGGTTTAGGGCTGTGTTAAAGCAGAAAGGGAACCCAACAAAATATTAGAAAAAAAACTACTTGTTTTAGTGATAGATTATTTTATTTCGTACTTGTGCTAATTCTGTGACCACCCCATATTACACCAACAAATTTTATTTAATGATTTTTTGTTGTTGTTATTTTGCTGAATTCTTTTTTTGTGTATATTTAAGTTTTTTAACGTTGAATTAAAGAGTTTTCAATAAATTATGTTCCAAGAACATAGCAAAAATATAGATTTTTCTTGTTAAAATCCGATTCACTAATGTGTGCTAATTCTCTGTCCAACACTGTACCTCTCGTAAATACGATATATTTAGTAAAACATAGAACTTTTAGCTCTGTAAAAGATCTCTAAATCTTATGTTGGTCTATTTCTTAAGGAAAAAATTACCCAAACTCAAACTTTTTCAAATTCTGGTCACTAAAAATCGATAAAAAGTACAGATATCTCAAAATAAATCAAAATGGACTTAGGGAGTTTTCATTGAACGACGACGACACATAAATATATATATGTAAAAATTTTATAAATAAAAACTATTTGTTTACCTCTTATTTTTATACTGAAGTGTAGTTCCGTCAACGTTAAGTGCTTTCTAACCTTTATTTTCATGCACCCCATATATTGAACAGACCTAACTTCCCAATGATTGGAAAGTGGAAGTGTTTGTTTTAAAAATTCATTTTCATTGGAATTCGAAGTGTTCATTTTCATTGGAATAATATTTAATTTTTGAATCGAGTTTTTGATAAAATTATAAATATTAATAAAATAAAAATATTATTCGCTTAATCCTCGGGAAATTTCGAATCTTTTGACACCTCATTCATTAAAATCGGTTCAGTGTGTGAGCTTAATAATGTTTGTTTAGGTTTTCGTTTTTTTCTTTCCTATTGTTTTTAGTAGGTGTAAAGTTCTTTTTTCTTTAAAAAACCGTTTTCGGCTATCCAGCAGTTGTTTCTCGTTCAATATTTTTGATCGTAATGAATATTTTTTAAATTTTCATAGCCTTATATAGAAAAATAAAATTTCAAAAGGCTACTACGAATAAATTATATAAAAAAAAAAAACAAAAATAAAGTGAAATATTCGATTGACATAATTGACTTCTGGCTTTCCCAAAAGCTACAAAAAATTACTGAAAGGGTTGCCGTTGTTTTTTTATTAATTTTTTCTATTTTATGCAATTATTTTATTAAATTGCCCCTCCCGTGCAAGTGGTGGGAGATATTACCCCCTCCGGTAGGATTTTTTTCTTGTCTACTTCTCACCTACCTGCTCTGAATTTTTCGGCAGATTTTACGCGAATTTCCAAAAAAAAGGGGAAATATAATTTACCCCTACAGCGACTATAGAGTATTAAAATAAAAATCTGAAAAAATTAGGGATTTTTTTTCTTTCTTCATTTAGAGCTCATTTAGGCCCAACCGTTATAACGACCACCCTATTATAGATATACGCAATACTATACCAAATCCAACCATCTGGCAGGTTTTTTTTTATGCCGGGGGTGGGGTGGGCATTTGAAAACGGTAATTTTTCCTCTTTTTGGGTTGGTGGTATAACCACTTCAATTTATATATAAACAACAGAGAATTGTACCCTTATTCCGATGCATTGGTCTCAAACGTTTTGCTTTCCCATTGCCACTTATCTTCATTACGAGCATATATGTACCAGACGTTTTGTTTTCATCCTTGAGCCTGCCAGACGACATTTCAGTATCCTCAAAATGCATTTTTCTAACGAAAAGCTCAATAACTTTTTTCTTTTCATATATCGTCGTCGTTAGAAACCGAGAAACCTCTCGTAAAAATGTAATATTTAATATAATGAATTCCTAAGTGAGCTGGAGGTCAGTTTTTGTTTTTATTTTTATAAAATTGTGACGTTTCGGGCGTGGTTACACCCTTCTTCAGACCTATATATTCAAAAAAATTTTATTAAAAATCTAGCCTATTGGATATCTAAACTTAAAATTGAAGATACTTACAATTTTAAAAAAGTAATATCCACAAATAACAGTTATATTTGTTTTGTTTTGCTTTTTTATAGTTTTTTGAAAATCTTTAAAAAGACAATTCAAAAAACGATCAATCAATTTGAATATTTAAATTCAAATGTATTTGTTTGAAAGCTTTATCAAAATATCTACATACATACTTATGTATTGGAGTTTAAAAACTTCAGTTTAATCTATATAACAGATATGTATCTACTAATGCCTATTTATGAATTGACCATAAATGTCACTAAGTCTATCACAATCAGAACGTCTATTTACACTATTTGCTGTATTTTTAATATGTAACATTTCAAGAAGCATTCTCTTATTATAATTTTTCTCTGTTTGTAAAATTTGAACATTTTGAAAATCTGGTCTATGTCCTTCTTCGATACAATGTAAAGCTAATGCAGTCTTTTGTGAGCTACCGCTATTTATATCTGATCTATGACCAGTTATTCGATTACGAAGTTTTTGTTTGGATGTTCCTACATAAACTGATGAACAAGATGTCGATCCATCACCTAAACATTTAATCTTGTACACAATATCTGATCTGTCTTCTTTAGATATTTTGTCTTTAAGATTTGAAAACACTGAATTATGAAGGGTTTTAGTTGGTTTAAAAGCTATTCGAGTTGTATCTTTATTTCTTATTGGTGCGTTCAGCAAACGGTTTGAAAAGTTTGGAACATATAAAGCACTTTTATATGTTATTTGTGGTACATTTATAGTAACGTTTGAATTTTTAACAAAATTAAAATAGTTATTAATTAATGATTTGATAATTTTTTGTGGGAAGGAGTTTGATAACAATGTCTTCATTATTATATCTATGTTTTTTTGTCGGAATATAGTATCACTATGATCCAAGACTCTACTTATAAAATTTGTGGCTGTATTAATAATCATTTGCCTTGGTTGTTTTGAATTAAAATTAATTAGACGTCCTGAGGATGTTGGTTTTTTATACCAATCAAAAATTATCTGTCTATAATTTCTAATAACTTTCACATCAAGATAAGGAAGTATCCCTTCTTTTTCAATTTCGAATGTAAATTGAATTTTAGGATGGAAAGAATTAAGAGCTGTTAGAGTAGAGGTAACTTCGTTTGATTTTATAATCAAAAATAAATCGTCAACATATTTTGTAACTATTTTTGGTTTAAATGTTAATTTATCTAAAACATTATCGAGTAATGATTCCATAACTATATCTCTACTCTAACAGCTCTTAATTCTTTCCATCCTAAAATTCAATTTACATTCGAAATTGAAAAAGAAGGGATACTTCCTTATCTTGATGTGAAAGTTATTAGAAATTATAGACAGATAATTTTTGATTGGTATAAAAAACCAACATCCTCAGGACGTCTAATTAATTTTAATTCAAAACAACCAAGGCAAATGATTATTAATACAGCCACAAATTTTATAAGTAGAGTCTTGGATCATAGTGATACTATATTCCGACAAAAAAACATAGATATAATAATGAAGACATTGTTATCAAACTCCTTCCCACAAAAAATTATCAAATCATTAATTAATAACTATTTTAATTTTGTTAAAAATTCAAACGTTACTATAAATGTACCACAAATAACATATAAAAGTGCTTTATATGTTCCAAACTTTTCAAACCGTTTGCTGAACGCACCAATAAGAAATAAAGATACAACTCGAATAGCTTTTAAACCAACTAAAACCCTTCATAATTCAGTGTTTTCAAATCTTAAAGACAAAATATCTAAAGAAGACAGATCAGATATTGTGTACAAGATTAAATGTTTAGGTGATGGATCGACATCTTGTTCATCAGTTTATGTAGGAACATCCAAACAAAAACTTCGTAATCGAATAACTGGTCATAGATCAGATATAAATAGCGGTAGCTCACAAAAGACTGCATTAGCTTTACATTGTATCAAAGAAGGACATAGACCAGATTTTCAAAATGTTCAAATTTTACAAACAGAGAAAAATTATAATAAGAGAATGCTTCTTGAAATGTTACATATTAAAAATACAGCAAATAGTGTAAATAGACGTTCTGATTGTGATAGACTTAGTGACATTTATGGTCAATTCATAAATAGGCATTAGTAGATACATATCTGTTGTATACTCCAATACATAAGTATGTATGTAGATATTTTGATAAAGCTTTCAAACAAATACATTTGAATTTAAATATTCAAATTGATTGATCGTTTTTTGAATTGTCTTTTTAAAGATTTTCAAAAAACTATAAAAAAGCAAAACAAAACAAATATAACTGTTATTTTTGGATATTACTTTTTTAAAATTGTAAGTATCTTCAATTTTAAGTTTAGATATCCAATAGGCTAGATTTTTAATAAAATTTTTTTGAATATATAGGTCTGAAGAAGGGTGTAACCACGCCCGAAACGTCACAATTTTATAAAAATAAAAACAAAAACTGACCTCCAGCTCACTTAGGAATTCATTATATTACTAAAAAGGTCACGAATAAGGATATAATGTAATATTTAATATAATTTAAACATTTTTGATCTGTAAAAGGTCTCTAAATCTTGTGTTGGTCTATTAGTACATCGGTTCCCAAAGTGTGTTCCGCGGAACCCTAGGGTTCCGCGAATTTCTTGAAGTTAAAATAAAAAATAATTTCTGTAAGAAGTTTAAAAAAAGCTTTCAAATAAATGTCGTGAAAAGGAGTCCTCTCCAGTGAAATTCATGAAATTGCACATATGGTATCTAACTTAGTAGGTTCGTTCATTGAAGTTTAATTTGGGTTGACCCAGGTTTTCTTGACAACCCCAAGAATTGTCAAAGAAAGCTAGGTTTTTCGGTTCTCAAAAAACACAAAAAGGTTTTCAATTGAGTTATTGAGATAAGAAAGAAACAAAATTTGTTTTAAAAATGGATAAAAACAAACCACAATTTCCATTTTCTATTTGAATTTGTTACTATTAAAGTAAATTTGTGTATTTCTTGAATTCGTATTTCAAACGCAAGCGATAATTTCGTGCAGCATGTGAAACCACAAAAAAAAAATTAAAAAATTTTAGAGCTCATGCCACTTTGACAGTTTATTCTTTACCTCAACTCGCCCATGAAAAAACCTTGTTCTTCTTCAGGGCGAGTTCAGGGTGACCCTAGGTCTCAAAAACCAGAATTTTCTGGCCAGGGCGAGTTCAGGGTTTTCAAAAAAACGCTCTGGAGCGATCTCAGGTTGACTTTTCAGAGCTCAACGAAAAATCCCAGTATGAATTTTGTCTACCTTGCACTGAAATCCGAGATGGCTCTCCTGAGGAAAAGCTTTATCCAGGTTATCTGAACTTCGTGATGAGCTGAAAGTTTCCCAACTGGAGAAAATTTATATAAGATATATTATATATATTATAAACCTTTTCTATGTATTGTATTATGTGTATCAAATGAGCAATAAATTATAAAATTAACTAATCTTGCTGAAATCTTTAGAAAATTCAACAAAATGCTACATTTGCAGGGAAAAACAACAACAGTACCTATTTTTCACCAGAGAAAAACTGTTGTCAAAATGATTTCTGATTAACGTGTGCACCTATAAACAGTGCTGAATGCTTTCCAGTTTTAAGTGAATTTTTGCTAGGATACATACTGGAACTCAAAGCTGATATTTGCGAGGATCTTGGCAAGATTACTTTCCGAGTACCAATTTTGACAACGGTACATGAGCAAAAAATCCAATTATAATGAAAACTCAGCCTACGACATCAAACATTTAGGAAAATGTATCTCTGATAGTTCTGCAGAGTTTTTAACATTATAATACATTTTTGTATTTTCTTATCTTAATAAAGATCGAGATTGGTCGCTCCCCAGATCTTGTAATACAGATTCGAGGCATAAAACTTAACTTTATAACAAAATTTTTTAATCAAGCAATGAAACTGCTTCATTCTTTGCACTGGCAAAAAATATTTTAAATTTGAAATAAAAAGATTTTCAATTTTTTTGTTTTTCATTATCGTTAAGTGTTGAGCTAGAACTATAATGATGCACTTGAAAAAGCGAAAGCGAAAAGCATATGATACGGCTATAATTGCGGAGTGGAAAGTTTCGTCAAGTTTCGTTTAACTTTGCTTACGGAAGTGAGATGTGCTCCCGAGCGAAACTGACATTTGGTAAAATAGAAATACCAAAAAGAGATAGATCATAAGTACCTACATTATGGGTGTGCTCCCCTTTTGACGCTACGGAAAGCTACTTTTCGTTGGTATTTTACATTAGCTTCAGTGAAAGTTATATCTTTGGGGTTCCAAAATATATTTTCACCTTGTTTAGTGTTCCAGAGCTCAAAAAGTTTGGGAACCGCTGTATTAGTAAGTGAAAAATTTCTTTAAATCAAACATTTTCAAATTCTAGTCAGTAAAAATCCATGAAAAGTACACATGTCTCAAAATAAAATGAAATGGAGTTAGGGAGTTTTCACTGAACGACAATATAACCATGAGCTGGTCACACTTAAATATTCTGCCTCTTATCTTCATTACGAGCATATATGTCCCAGACGTTTTGTTTGCAGTCTTGAGCCTGCCAGACGACATTCCAGTATCAAAATGCATTTTTTATGCAAATTTGGGGTAGTATTTGTTCTCGAGGTAATTATTTTGGAAAAAAAATGCTTATGGTCATTCTGAGGTATGAACATTTTACTTGAAAATTCTTTTTGAATTTTTCAAATACCTCCATTCATCTTCGAGAAATCGTAAGTTTTCGTCTAAAACTACCTAATTCGAAAAATCCCATCCCATTTGAAGCAGTGTCTGCAAACCCGTTACCTTTGATTCCTGAGTGACCTGGAACCCATAGTAACATTTTGTGTTTGTTCTTTGTGTTTGTTACGTATATTGGTAATGGTTGAGGAGCAGTTTTGGATATTGTTGATTGCCTTGAGTGTAGATAGGCTATCAGAGCAAATCACAATGTTTTTCGGGATTTTATTTGCTATTTCGGTTGCTTTCAAGATTGCGTAAGACTCAGTGGAGAAAATTGAAAAGTAGTTAGGTAGTCTTGTACTGTATAGAATGTTGCCAGCTTCCGAAACGACTGCGAGTCCAGTTCCAGTGTCGGATTGATTTTGATCCATCTGTATAGATGGAGTCTCATGAATCATTTTTGTAGACGTCACTTATTTCATGAAACATCTGTGTGTATATTTCCTTTGACGTGGAATTCTTTTTTAATCTTTCTAAAGAGGTATTTACGATGTCAATTGGAAACTCCCATGGAGGTATGCTACCAGGATTGAGGGTGGATATTGTTGGCGTAATACCAATTTTGCAGGGTATTTTTTAACGCTGAATCTAATAAAAGCAAAACCAAAATGATACAAGCACCCTTAACAAAGTTATGGTCCTTTTCAAGCAAAAATCAATTTTTGAAATCGTATTTTCCGTAGAACAGGTCAAAATGTAACCGCCACAAAAACACTATTAGACAAAAGATATTTGTATGGACTATTTGGATTCATGGTTGCCATGACAAATTCAATATTTTTGCCGAGTTTCATGTGTGTAAGAGTTTTTTCTTGGGTGTTATGGTAAACATTCTGCACTTGCCCATCCCCTTTAAGAAAGCACCCTTTCACTATGGATATTTTTGGGGACTGTCTTGATTCTTAGTTCGTATGACAAATGGAACATTCACTCCAAATTTCATTAACATACCTTTATTTTCAAAGGGTTTTCGATAATATTTTACCTGTTGTACCTGAAAAAAAGTCATCATTACGTAAAAAGGACTCTAACTTTTTTTTGGGTGGTTGTATCATTTTGAATTTGGTTTCATTAGCGTTAAAAACTACCTTAAAAGCATGTATCGTATGGTTAGGTTGTACCAAAACAAATATTTTTGTTTGATAGACCTCCAAGTTCTCCCCATCTGCACCTCTTCAAATGCATCTACACAAAAAGCCAATGCTGGGATTTTGGGGGACTTTGGATATGTTATAGAGGTTGCAATTCTGCGCCGATTCCAATTTTAATATTTCATGAATTAATTTTTTCAACCTCGGAACCCATTTTTCCTGGCCTACTGATAATTTGATGTAATTTTCGAATAATTGGTAGTTTTTGAGCCAATAGTGAAAAACTTTCAAAAAATTCATTTTTGCATTTATTTTCATGTCATCGTGTCCTGTAACCCCGGCTGGGGCATAGGGCGCCAACAAAACGTCTCCATCCTTCACGGTCTGCTGCAAGGTACTTTAGCTGTGGCCACGTCTTTCTCTGGGATTCTGCTTCCGCTAAGACAGTTGATTTCCATGTTGTTCTTGGTCTTGGGGACAGAGTACCGAAGGCAGCACGAGCTTTATTTATTCTACTTTTAACGTCCAGATCCATACCACCGTTTGCGGAAACAATACTGCCAAGGTAGTTAAACTGTTCCACTACTTCAACTGGCGTCTCCTGTAGAAAAATACGCTGCTGTGTGGAGCGGCCTGTGAGCATTATTTTTGTCTTTTTGCTGTTTATTCTTAGACCACTCGACTCTCCCTTCACTTGCAGTGCTTGGCACATCCCGTTCAGCCCACTGATGTTATTTGCCAGTAGACATATGTCATCGGCATAGTCTAAATGACTGAGCCTTTCGAACGGTCTCCATTGAATGCCCTGTCGCTCAGCTGTACCAACACTGGCCGTCAATACGTCGTCCATCGCCAGCAAGAAGAGAATTGGCGATAAAACATCCCCTTGTCTCACACCCTGTTGCACTACGAAGGAGTCGGATAGCTGCCCATTGTGCAAAACAAAACACCTCGCGTTGTTGTAGGACTCTTTAATAATGGCAACAATTTTTGGTGGAATTCCTCTACCAAGCAACGATCTCCATATACATTCTCGGTTGACTTGATCAAAGGCCTTCTCAAAATCCACGAACTTGAGGTAAAGCGGTGATTGAAATTCCATCGACTGCTCGAGGACGATACGCAGGGTGTTGATATGGTCGACACACGATCTACCACTGCGGAAGCCAGCTTGATGCCTCGTTGAGTGTAGACTCGATTCTATCCCTTATTCGCTCAAGAATGATGGTTGCCATTAGTTTTGGGAAAACGGACAAAACGGTGATACCACGCCAATTGTTGCAATTCTTTAAGTCACCTTTCTTTGGCAACTTAACGATCACACCATCCTTCCAATCCCTGGGATAGCATTCGTTTTCCCAAATGCTTTGTATCAACGGATGTAAAATACTAGCCGCTGTTACGGGATCGGCTTTCAGGAATTCAGCTGGTATTCCGCCCAGTCCAGCTGCCTTGTTGTTTTTGAGGAGATTTATTGCTGTATGGATTTCCGATTCTGACGGGGGTTCGATGTCAATACCCCTATAGGACCTGCGCATCTCGTTTAGTTGGAGCAGCACTCTGCTCAACAGAATCCTCATTTAGCAGGGCACAAAAATAGTCCTTCCATCTACGAAGCTGATCCTCAATTGATACCAAAAGTGTGCCATCCACATCCATTACAGGATGATTGGTGTTGCTTTTTTTCCCGATAACATCCTTGGCTATTTGGTACAATTCCCGGATATCTCCTCTTCTGGCAGCGATTTCCGCATTATCTGCGAGTCCATCTACCCTCACCCTCACGTATCACACAGCGATAGACCATCTTATGCGCAATGCGATACTCTCTTCGCAAATCAGCCTTTCGTTGAACATCTGCTTCAGCATTTATTTGGACTTTCAACGATTTGCGAAGTTCGATCTTATCCCAGGTGTCTTGGCATATCCAAGAGTCTCTACGTCTCGTTCGCTTGGGTACAGCTTCGGATCCAGCCTCCATAAAAACACTTTTAATTTCACCCCACATCTCATAAATAGTTTTCATGTAGCGTCACGAAATTTTGCTGGCAAACCTCAGATTCGGATTTAGCACCCCCGAAAACATAAAGGTACCAACAAATCAAAACTACCCCACAATTTGCATGGTAAAAATACAATATGACTGGACTTGAATAGTGTACACTTTTTTTTTTGACGCCATAAAAATGAAGTATTTTTTGCTATTTTTTCATTGAATTTTTACTATTATATTTTTTGTTAAGTTTTATATGCCAACTCATTTAAAATTAACCGCTTTAAAAAAATAAGATAAGTCTTTTCCTAAAAGATCGAATCTATTTCTTGAACAGAGTTACAAAAATGCAGTTCACAGCTGTACACTATTTCTTGACGCTCACAGTTTATATAAATATATACTCATATCATATACAGAACTAAATTTTCTTTTTCTTGTTCTTCTCATTGCCTAGACGCAAATAGCTGACTCTCCCTTACTCCTCCATAAGCAGAATAAAAATAAAATAATCCTTTCTTTCTAACTACGTGCTCTTGATTCTTCTTCTACTCTATTCGATGGCTTTGTTCGCTATATAAACGTGCCGTCTATAGAGCACTTATAGAAGCAACAAAATTTGTTTCATGATGGTACTATAGTGTATAGTCTATTATATACAAAGGTAACAGTCACCGTAGTAGATATCGCAGTCTTTCAGTTTTCTTTTGCCCGGCCCATCCCATCCCATCGCACTTCTTCGGCTACACGTCGTCTATAGAGAGACAAAATTTCCACGTGCAGATCCGAAGTTCTTTGTCCTTCTGTCGTTTGCTAGGTTCGTCAACATTAAATCTTTGGAGCCCGGTATCCGAGGCTTGTTGTTGCTTCGCAAATAAAATCGCTTAACGCCGTCTTGATAAAAGGAGAGATGCCTTAGTGGGAACCCTCCTCTCGTTTTCTGTTGCTTCTCTATGCCGAATTCATCCGCCGCACACCATCCTTCTGTTGGGCTCATTCAAGACTTCAGCCGAATTTTACAGCCAGTCATTTCCGACAGAAGATTATAGTGTTGCTATTTTCGTCTTTTGTTGAACACTCGTGCTTAATAGTTTAGGAAGTCAAGTCTGGATGGATGTAGGTAAAATAAGCACAATTAACGCGTATAATTCGTTGCATCACTGGTCGTCGCCATGTTGACGCCAATACCTACTACCCGCGTCCTACTACGCCCAACCATCATATTATTATTCTCATACACATCGTTGGAAATCCGTAGTAAACAGCAAGCGAATTCCGGAGTACTTGTAAAATTCATGTGGAATGCCATTATTCTTCCTTCATTTATAAACAAACTACAAAATATTTATTTTAACTGCCTATGCACTAATGATAAGAACATTAAATTTATTTTCCAGACATATTTTAGTGCCTATGAAAAATTTCAATGAGTCTTGATTCAAATTTTCTCTAGGTTCCTTTACACGCAACGTTATACTTAATTTTTGACCAAATTAATCAAAACACGTCATACAGATCTTTGCATGTCTGATTATTATGTCTGTTTGTTAAAGTTCGACAGTATCAATGTCCGTTTAGAAGCTAGAGCCGTAAACGAATGACTTTATCATCTAGCAGAAATCAGTTGAATTTTAATTTACAACCACCTGCTGTGTAAGAGGTAAACATGTAATCCATCAGCCATAAGAAAACCAAAGAAATTAACTTCTATAAACTTATACAAATATGCACACAGCAGTATAGTGATTATTATCAGAGCAGAATATGTACCTCTAATTCGTGTTTTCATTTAACAAGTCATAAAGCTTATATGCAATTCTAAAAGGCTGGCTATTATTCAATTACCAACCTGCAAATTCAGGGAGCTTAGAAAAATTCTTGCATACATTTTTGAAAATCATTAAGCAAGGTCTTTGGGCGGTTTGGCTACTCTACACAATTTGACTTGATACCATCTGAATGTGTTCCGATTACAATTGTTTATAATTTAATTGTACAGAAATTTATTTGTGATTAGTTAGCACGAATAGGACGTGCTAATTGAATTATAATCAGCCTTATCACAAATTTCATCATAAACGGAAACTTGTAACGATTCCCGAAAAAGCTAATCATCTCACTCAATTTTCTATTAACGGATTTGTGTAGTTTATTTTCAGGTCTGCTTAAAAAAATATGAATTTGATAGTAAATGAGTTTTTAAAATTATATAATGTTTCTGCTGTTGACTATTTAATTTAACACATAATTTGGCAGTATGTATCTTGGAGAATGTGCTATTTCAAATCCTTATATTATTATTATAATTAAATTTTCATTATTTCGAAAACTTTACAAGTGATAGGTTTACATAGAGTGTATGGACATGGCAAAAGTTTCCTTATATTTAATTCATGAATATCCTATTGATTAAAATACGAACTATTCCTCTAAATAACAGCACATCATGCAATTCAAGGCATTTCTTAAGTTATTTATCGTCCTTAAGGCAATGAATTATCATGGTAGGACACTTGAGTAAATGATTTCGTTTGAAAATTGAATTTGAAATTTAAATTCACATTTCACAATTTGTGTGTCTTTAGTCGCAGAAATTGTGTTTTTGACCAAAACAATTTACTGTAGTACTCTTATTTTCAATTTGTTTCCCATAGCATGTAGGACTGGGGTGACATTTTTTATTTGGTGATTCGTTAGATTGAAAGTCACATAGGTTGGGTGAGCTATCTGGATAAACGTTTACACGTAATACAAAAACAAAACAATGGGAAATTTTCAAAATTGTTTTGTTTTTTTTGTAAGTGGTAAAAGTTGATCCAGATCCCGATGATAATAAAACACGCCCATTATTTACCTACCGAAAACACACAGCGTCGTTGTTGAGTTGTTGAGGAAGCAGATGTATACTCGCCTTTAACTTTGTACCAATTTTGCCAATTTTCGTTGCAATATTTCAAGTATAGGTGGAGCTGCTGTAGATATCAAACTCGCCAGCCGCGCCATCACGGATATTTCCACATAGCGTTGTATACTCGACAATTGTACGGTTATGCTTAAAATAAACATTTACCTCGTGGCATGATGGTTAGTGCGTAGGACTGGCATGCCGAAGGTGTGGGTTCTATTCCCAGCCGTGCCATCTAATTATTCGAGGTACTGCCTCTTGCGAGGAACTGACAAATCCTCCAAGAGTATACTTGTCATGAAAAAGTGCTTCTCATTTAGCCGTTCGGACTCGGCAAAAAACTGTAGGTCCCCTCCATTCCTGCCAACAAAACTCGCACATAGGAATGGTTGAGAGTTGTAAGTCACTAGGCCCCGGTTCCCACGAGCTGTTGCGCCACCCAATTTATTTCTTTATTTATTTAAACATTTAAATCAATTCAAGTCTTATGCTATGTTTCCACCAAAGGCTTATCTCAGTTAAGATTTAATAAATCTATTTGGTGTTTCCACCGCACAAAAAAATTTAAAAAAGATTTTCTTTGACAGCACCTTTAAAAATGGAAATGGTGTTTCATTTGTTCTTATGAAGTGGAAGTGAGATATAATGTTTCATTTGTGAAGAACTGAATTCAGCCATGAATGAATCTTTCAGCGCCGTACAAGAATAGGTTAGTTCGATTTGCAGAAGTATTTGTCCTACGAAGATTTAACAAGATTAATTTCTAATCTCAAAGATTTACGAAATATATTTGTATGTAAATCTTATTAAATCTCAGTTTAGCGTCAGGTGGAAATGCAGCATTAAAGTATTTTTCTGGTGGAAATTATCATTAATTATGAGTGAAACCAAGGGTGATCAGCAAGACAGACACAGCGATAGCCACTCGAAAAAGAGGAGCTACCAATCATCAAAATCATCGTCACCATCTTCTTCCGAAAGTGAAGTGAAGAAGAATATATCCAGACACGTTTCGTCTATGGACCAACGCCAGCGGATTAACAATCTAAAGGACCAGGTTTTTCAACTTTCCCAATATGTAAGTATGACTATGCCGCACGACATCGTGATATCCAATCAGCCGAATTCATCTTCCTTTTTGCATAACCCAGAAAGTTCTCGGAGAACTTTGGACCTGGGTGAATCGCATACGGAATGGGATTAAAACTTAGTTCAACCAGTTAAAAAAGAAAATTTCCTTTCGTTCCAAAGAACCCGACAGAAAAAATAAATGATGCCAGTACGACTTTCAAGGGGGGTCAGTTGCAAACTTACCGAGTAATCTGGGAGGATCTTGGCGCAGACTCATTTATTTTAAAGATTATTTCAGGAACAAGAACCTCATTTAACAGAAAACCTCAGTTAACGTTTCCATCAAAACCAACGTGCATCAAGTTTGCAACTGGTATATCTGGACGATCTCCTTTTAGTGAATCGGGATCCCTGCAAACAAAAAGACAGGTTGCGGAAACCGTTCAAATTCTAGAGAAACTTCGTTAGAAAATAAATTGTGAGAAATCAGTTCTGATTCCAAATCAAGAATTGGAGTAACTTGGAATAAAAATATTCATGCCTTATAAAGAGCTTTGCCCGGAAAATATTTCACACAAACAAATTTTGCTCCCCCGGAATTTTTAAAGCTGTTATGAGTTTCGCCAGAACTTATCTTGCCTTAAAATATACGAAAAATTTGCGCAAAGGGCACCAGCACCACCTGTTTCTGTTCGCCTTCAAAAATAAGTGATAATTGAAGATCTTAATTACGATACACTTCGCACGAAATGAGTACTCACATAAAAGGGAAAATTTCATTTTTCGGGTGAAACTCACAATAGGCGAAAAAGTGAAATGTTAATTTTTCCGGGTGGAATGTTGTTCACGTGAAACTCATAATAAGGCTGATTATGTTCCTACCAGCCAAGAAGAACGCAATGAACAAAAGAATCTTCTCGATAGATTTGTCTAACGAAGCCAAGAAAAAAAGATTCTTCTAGAATAACAAAGCAAGAACAAAAGAATATTCTAGAAAAACAAAGCCAAAAACAAAAAAAAGCTTAGAATCTTCTCAAGGGCAAGTTAAACTTCTTGGTCAATCTAAAAGAAGCAGTTTGAGGCAGCCGCAGCAACGAATGGCTGGGACGAGGAAGACATATTTATAGCTCTGACGCTTGCCTTCAGAGGACCAGCAGATAAGAATGGCAACTTCAATGCTCTTGTTCAGGCCATTGAAAAAACGCTTTGGAGATGGCCATATGCGAGAAGTCTTCCGCGTCCAACTCAATACAAGCGTCCAGAAAAGAGGAGAAAGTCTGCAGCAGCTCCAACCAGACATCGAACGATCAGCGCATCTGGCATGTCAGCAGAGGATGAAATTATCAATCAATTCGCAATAGAAGCCTCTGTCCGTGCTGTATCTGATATCAACCTTGAGCAAGCAATTCGAACGGCTAGAAAACGCACACTCCCTGAAGCATTGGCGTTCGCCCTGACCATGGAAGAAGCAGAACAGGCTTCTCAAGTAGTACATCGGGTAAGAGAACTAGAAGTTGAAGAGTGTTCTTGCCAGAGAACTGTGTTCTAAAGGAACCAGCGAGATGGACCTGCTCGATGCAGGAACTGTAACAAGATCGGACATCTCCAACGCCAGTGCAGATTGCCATCCAGAAGACCTGCATGTCAACATTGTGGAAGCAGAAACAGTAACAACAAAAATGTCAATGCTTCTACTCGTCCCGTTTATCAACCGGGAAACGAGTAAGAACCAACTTCGAGGGGCAAAAGCTGGTTTCTGGTATCGATGGCCCCAGAACCACCATCCAGGTCTCACAAACGAAACAAAACAACAAAAGTCTTACTGTGGAGGCAACATTAAATGGCAAACAACAAGTGGCTACGATCGACACCGGTGCCACTGCCCCCATTGTTCGAAAGGACTTGGTGAAGATGACATGGCTGCGTAACACCAACATCTACTGTCTATTGCAACAGGAGAGGCAGCCAGAGTTTACGGGGAGGTTCGTCTTACGATCCGGTTGGCAAAACTGGTGTTCTCACATCTGTTTCTGGTAGCAGATATATGTGACAAGTGCATCTTTGGAATCGACTTTATGAAAGAGCACGTAGTAAACCTTGATATCGGGAAGCAAGCTCTAAAGTACCGAAATGTGGAAACTCCTATGGTTTATGGCAACGAAAACTCATCAACGCTAAAGGCTGTCATAAAAGAAGATATTTGCCTGCGTCCTTCTTCAAAAGTGTTCGTTTAGACGAAAATTAAGGGTGATTTGGGTAGCCATCGATAACTAATGGCGGAACCAGACTCTGAGCAATCTTCCTAAAACATCATTCTAGGGAAAACTCTTGTGGCACCAAACAACAACATGGTGCCCTTACGGATACTCAACATCAAACCGCACGAAGTCAAGCTTAGAAAAGGAGAAGTTGTTGGAAGGTGTGAATCCGTATCCGAAATAACTAAAATTACAGAAGCGGACACACAAAATTCTGTGGACCCTGGGAAAGTTAACTCTATGAAGGCAAAAATTCTTAAGTCATGATAATTTAGTGCAACGTCAGCTTACTTACTTATTTAAGGCCAAGATTACACATGTAAGTTTTACTTACCACTTATGTAAGTCTTACAGAAGCAACTTACAAGTGGCTTTACATTATAGATGATCTTACAGTAAAAAATACTTCCGTAAGTTTGAAAACTTATCACTGCCGTTTGAGTAAGCTGTGAGAGTTCCGTAAGTTGGAAAAAACGTTTTTATACTTGTAAGTTTTTCTTTCATCTTACAGCTTATGTAAGTTGATTAATTAACTGAAAGTCACTTACAGAGCTGTTTACACTTGTAATTTTATCAAAAGTTGCTTCCGTAAGTAACTTACGAAAGTAAAACTTACATGTGTAACCTTGGCCTAAGGTGGCGCTACAGTCCGAGGTGGACCGGGGCCTCAACCAACAAGCTTCTTCCAGCGGGGTCGGTTTCTAGCCAGCTGTCTCCATTTTCGCACGCCAAGTTTGTTGAGGTCCTCTTCCACTTGCGAACGTCAGCTTAAAGTTGCTGGAAGCCTCCTTCATGAGTACGCTGATATATTCTCTTCACCCAGTGGGCATTATGGTCGAACACAGCTGCGGTATCATCGTATTGACATCGGAGACGTGAGACCGATTTGATAACAAGCAAGAAGTCTTCCATTAGCCAAACATTCCGAAGTTGAAGAGATGATATCGACCATGAAGAGAGATGGACTAATCGAAAATTCTAAAAGCCCTTGGGCATCACCAGTTGTTTTTGTCAAAAAGAAGGATGGAAGTACTCGATTCTGTATCGGAGACTGAACGATGTGAAAAAGAAAGACAGCTACCCTCTGCCAAGAATCAGCGATACTTTGGATGCGATGGAAGGAGCTGAATGGTTCCCAACATTGGACTTGAAGGGCGGCTACTAGCTCGTAGAAATCCATCCAGAAGATCGAGAAAAGATGGCTTTCTCCACAGAAAGTGGTCTATGGCAATTTTAAGTAATGCCTTTCGGACTATGCAATGCTCCGGCAACGTTTGAGCGAGTTTGTAAATATTTGATTTGAAATCAATTTTGCAGATCTAAATTTTTCGGCAGATTTACCCCTCCTCCCTGTACAAATACCAATACCAAAACAATTTTGAGCTATCAGTTTGCAAATGTGGGTTTTGATTTATTTATTTCATTTCGGTTGTGAAAATTGTACTCT
The DNA here is from genome assembly GCA_963921185.1 of Dasysyrphus tricinctus. NCBI lineage: Eukaryota > Metazoa > Arthropoda > Insecta > Diptera > Syrphidae > Dasysyrphus > Dasysyrphus tricinctus. Next base: position 75,290,856 of record OY992530.1, on the reverse strand, counting down.
AAACATGAAGAAAATAATTTTTAATAGAAAAAGGAAGCTTTTCATTTATAAAATAAATCGGTAAATTCATGGTCCTTAGGACCTGTTGTACAAATGTGGTTCAAATTTTGATCCGTGGTTCAAATATTTTTACTGGCTGATCTCGGCGAAATTACTGGGGTTCAGTGATTGTTCAAGGTTGAAGTATGTTAAAGTAGCCAATTTAATGCCATCGTTGAACTTCAGTTAATTCGCCAAAGTCAGTGATTTAAAATTGCTGAACCACGAGTTAAATATTTGTATAACTGGCCCTCGATATCAATCTACGAAAAGTGGACTAAGGGATGCAAATTGTTAGAAATAATCAGATGCACATGAAATTAATTTGTTATCGCATTCCATTGGCAACAAAAAAAATCAATTTAAATTGAAATCTGAATTTATCAATGGAAAACCCCATTAGATTGGCGGGGGATCCAGATGCCATGGTATTTTCAATTAAAATAAAAAACTAACTTCCATAAACAAATATTTGTTTTCAGAATCCAAAAGATGAACAGCACCTTCAATATTGTAAAGTATGTGAGGGATTTAAAGCACCTCGAGCTCACCATTGCAAAAAGTGTAAGAGTATTAAATAATGACCAACAAACATTAATTTTTTTTCCTCTTCAAAGGTAATCGTTGCGTAATGAAAATGGACCATCATTGTCCATGGATAAATAATTGCGTTGGTTGGGCAAATCATGCCCATTTCACCTATTTCCTAGCCTTCTCAATTTTAGGCAGCTTCCATGCTTCCATCGTGCTCATAGGTTCATTTTACCGTGGCATTCATCGATATTATTACCTAACCCATGGACTAAATCATCTGGCTACCGTTCAATTTGGCTTCGTAAGCATTGTAATGTGCATCTTCAGTTTAGGCTTAGCCATTGGAGTAGTAATAGCCTTAGGGATGTTATTGTACTTCCAAGTGAGTGTGATATAAATATTCAAATATTCTACCCCATTTGATTTAATATTTCCCTTTAAGTTAAAATCTATTGTAACCAATCAAACTGGCATTGAAAGCTGGATTGTGGAAAAAGCACTCTATCGGAGAAATCAAAATTCAGAAGATGATTTCGTGTATCCTTATGACTTGGGTGCCAAAGAAAACATTAAACAGGTCCTTAATTTGCTTTGTCAACCAGTAGGTGATGGAATCGATTGGCCTATATTAGAGTCTTGTGATCAATATACTCTCACGGTAATTAACATATACACCCCTGTTCTGAATTCCGGTTACTTAAAAAATCCTTTCGTTTTCAAACTCTCGGTGCTTTGAAATTCTTTTCGTTTTCAATACTTGCGGAATGGGTGTGTTTTGATTTTCGGGTGAATTTGAAACTAGCTTGACATTTTAAATTAGTTTGAAGTTTATTTTTACTTGAATTTAAAGAATTTAAAAAACTTATTTTTTGTTGGAAATACGGGCAGACACACCACTAGATTTTCACTAAAAAGCCACGGACCACGATATCAAATACATTTTTGATGTTATTTTCAAATTTATTTTATTTATAGAGATTTTTTTGACGTTTAGAAGTTTCTTTTTACGGATTTCGAAAAAAAAAAAATAGGTTTGAATATCGACTATTGCGGAAGTGAATTTGTACTAAATTCAGAACATGATTTTTGAATCCTTACGGAAATCATTTTCGTAAACGGATTTGATTCCGATCGGAAATCAGAACAGGGGTGATAATTTTAAAAAAATTGTTCATATTTAAAAACCAGTAAACTTTGCAGAGAGAACAATTGTCTCAAAAGCAAGAGAAACGGGCGAGGACCAAAACATTTAAGGCAATTCGTGAGGCAACTGGAAGTTATGTTCCTCTCTTTTCACAAGGATTTCGTGTATGTTTGTCCCCACCGTGTACCGACGAACCTAGAATCAAACTGCTTCCTGGAGATATAATCAAAGTCACACGTTTTCGAAGGCATTGGTTGTTTGGAGAACGGGTCGTCGAAGAACTTGATAATGAATTAAAGCGCACAGGTCCCATACGAGGATGGTTTCCACGACGTTGTGCTGTCGAATTGATTGAGCCAGAAATGCCTTCAGAAAATGAAAATAACAGAAAATCAAATGGAGTTGCCAATCATCACAATAATAAGAAAAAAGTTAACTAAAAAAAAAAGCGAGACCTTAATGAGACACATTGATTCCAAGCCATACAAGAATTACTGTACATTTATATCTGGTCAAATTAAAAAAAGTATTTGTTTTGTATTGCGATCAGCACAAGTGGCACACATTTTTCCGTTTTGTAGAATACAAATTATGAGATGTAAACGTACCCTGCATCTCTTTAAAAATCTTAACGCGAATACAAGTATACATTGTACTTCTTTTTATGAAAGTGATATATATAACATTTTTTTATTTAAGAACAAATATTTAATCGTAGTAAATAAATAATAAAAATGCTTAATATGTGTAATAGATACATGTGTTTTTTAATTATCTTATCACGAAGTGACGTAACTCGCAAATTTTTGTCTTTGAGATTTGGATATATTTGTGCTAGTAATGGAAAATGAAGAAAACCTCTGTTTGAGTGAAGTGACTGACTATCATTCAAGTTATAAGTTCAAATGAGCTCAACTCCATATTGCGTTTCGCTCAGGTAAGATAGTGGGGCTCATCAGTTAGATGACTATCGTACCCTTCTATAATATATTAGTCGGTAAACATCGATATAAAATTGCGTCTAATCGCGGCCATTTGAAATTCTAAGTGTCTGAATTTAAACAAATTCCCTTAAAATAATAAAATTCACAGTATCTACAATGCGTGATTTTTATATTCGTCGGTAAACATCGATATAAAATTGAGTGAAGGGTACGAAAGTAATCTAACTGAAGAGCTCCAAATCGGAGCATTGAACGTTCAATCATTTGTTCAGTTTATATATCAGCAGCTGAATCCAAAATTTTTTTTACTCAGTATTTGACAGTAAAACTAGGGAAATTCTCTGAGCCCTCAGAAATATAAACTGGAGGCACGAGTACGATAACTCAGGCGCCAAGAAATAATAACGGTTTTTTTTTCACCCCGTTTGGGCGGGAGGGTCAATTTCATAAACACAGTACCAAACATGTAAAACAAATATTAATAAATAACGGTAATACTTATAACTAAGTATTATACCTTTTTTTAAAGCTAATACTCTGTTCTATTAGCTAGTTTTTGAATCAAGTGAAATCTATCCATGGTTTTTGAAAAAAACTAATTTTAAACTCAAAATTTGCGAGAAAAAAGCATAATCAGGGCTATCATGAATAAAATTCCCCACGGAATTTCTCCCATCTACTAAAATTGGAAATGCCAACAATTTTCCACTGTTCCTTGCAGGTTCAAGTTTGGTCGATCAAAATGGTAGCCCAGTGGCCATGGAATAATTATTTTTGATCCCAATTAATTCTGAGAAAAACTGCGACCACAATTCACATTCCCAGTTTTCGACGATGGGAAAAATTCCGTGGGAAATTTTATTCACGATAGCCCCCAATAAAAGGTTTTAAGTGTAATTTCTCAAAACTATAAAATTATATATATTTTTTTTTTCTGAAATTCGTTGCTCTAATTAATTCTTAATCAAAAACTGAAAACTAGATGATTCTATGTCTTCTAGTTTGTGAAAAAATCGATAATGACTATTACTACTTTTGTATGGGATGTTTGTTTTTTGCTTGCTTACGTATTACGGCCCGCCTAAACAGTGAGGTATGTATGGGGGCATGCTGCCCCCCTGCAACCCCCTGCTTGGGCACATTATAGGATTTGGGGTAGGTGCGAGTTTGGGTGTATGCAAAGTTTCTTTTGCATTTAAAGAATATGGATTTAAGAAAACTTTAAGTTTATCCTATACATCTTATGTCAACAGGAGTTTTTACGAAATTTTCAGACACGAAAATGTAATGCATTATAAGAAATTCACATCACCTAGGTACTACCAACTGTACCTACTTACTTACTTACTTATCCGGCTCCCGATCCATGAAGGGTCTCTGCCTGAGATATTGCGGTCTTCCATCGGTTGCGGTCCCTCGCACGCTCCCTCCAGTCGTCGAGACCAAGCGCTCTTGCGTCTGTGACCGCCTGGTCCCTATAGCGGAGGTTCGGTCTTCCTGGTCGTCTCGAACCTGGGGGCTGGGATTCGAAGATTTTCTTGGCTGGAGCGTTGTTGTCCATTCGCTCGATGTGGCCGAGCCAATGTAGTCGACGTGTTTTGGCTCTTTGGACTACATCCACATCTTGGTACAGCTCGTACAGTTCACGATTGAATCTTCTCCTCCAATCGCCCTCTTCGCATATAGGACCAAATATCCGCCGTAGAATTTTTCGCTCGAAAGTGCCCAGGATCAATTCCCCTTTTTTACTTATCGTCCAGCACTCGGCACCGTAGAGTAGAACTGGTAAAATTAGAGTTTTGTATAGCGTGCACTTTGTCTTTCGAGAAAGGAGTTTTGAACCCATTTGTTTGGCCAAACCGAAGTAGCAGCGGTTCGCTAGGGTAATTCTTCGTCGGATTTCCACTAAGGTGTCGTTCGTGGGATTGATGTTTGTTCCGAGGTAGGTGAACTCCTTGACTACCTCGAAATTACTGCTACCAACAGTGACGTTTTGTCCTAGGCGATGGACAGATGAGGCTTTGTTTGTTGATAGCATATACTTTGTTTTGTCCTCATTCACTTCAAGACCAACGCGTTTCGCCTGTTCATCAATAGCTGTGAATGCTTCAAGTACAGCTCTCTTGGAACGGCCGATGATGTCGATGTCGTCCGCATAACCTAGCAGTTGAGAAGACCTGTTAAAGATAGTGCCTTCCATGTTAACACCACTCTTGCGCACTATCTGCTCCAGGACTAGGTTGAAGAAATCACATGATAGCGCATCTCCTTGTCTGAACCCTGTACACGTCTGGAATAACTCGGATGAGCTGTTACCCATTTGCACGTTGCACCGCGTATTTTGTAACGTCATGCGGCATAGCTGGATCAGTTTTTTCGGGATCCCGAGTTCCGACATCGCCAATAGAAGCTCTTGGCGACTTATGCTATCATATGCGGCTTTGAAGTCGATGAATAGGTGGTGGGTCTCGACTTGAAATTCGTTGGTCTTTTCCAGGATTTGCCTCAATGTGAAGATTTGGTCTATCGTTGATCTGCCTGGCCTGAAGCCACACTGGTACGTGCCGATCATAGTGTTGCAGAAAGGTTTTAGACGCTCACATAGTACGTTGGATAGGATCTTGTAGGCAACATTAAGCAGGGATATGCCTCTGTAGTTCTTGCAGGACATAGGATCGCCTTTTTTGTAGATTGGGCATATGGAGCTATTTGACCAGTCGTCGGGCATACTTTCCTCCTCCCAAACTTGGTTGATGAGCTGGTGCATGCACCCTACCAGAACATCTCCTCCATACTTGAAGAGTTCCGCTGGTAGGCCATCCGAGCCGGCGGATTTGTTGTTCTTAAGCTTGTGGATGGCTTTCTTAACTTGTAGGCATTAGAACTGTACCTACAACTGCAGCAAATTTATTTAAATTCTTAATAAATATGTTTGTGTCTAACATACCATGTATATAAAGCAGTTGTATTGTTCAAAGTATGCATACCCACTTAGTTCATTATAAAAAAAACGAGCAAACATTCGAGTTTTGTACGGTAGTAGTTTTAGTAATTTTAAAATTTCTCAAAAACTAGGAGACAGAATCATCTAGTTTTCAGTTTTTGATTAAGAATTAATTAGAGCAACGAATTTAAGAAAAAAAATGATAAATAACTTTACAGTTTTGATAAATTACACTTTCAACCTTTTTTTTATGCTTTTTTTCGCAAATTTTGAGTTTAAAATTAGTTTTTTCAAAAACCATGTATAGATTTCACTTGATTCAAAAATTAGCTAATAGAACAGAGTATTGGCTTTAAAAAAAGGTGTAAAACTTAGTTGTAAGTATTACCGTTATTTTTTAATATATTTTTTACATTTTTGGTACTGTGTTTATGAAATTGCCCCTCCCGCCCAAACGGGGTGAGATAGACCCCCTCCCCCTCCCATAGTAAAAAATGCTTGTATGAAACTGTTCTACTAAAAACCGTTATTATTTCTTGGCGCCTGAGTTATCGTACTCTCCCCAAACTGCACAATTGAAAAGGTAGATACGAGCAGGTTGAGCGTGAAATGCTTCGCCTAAAGATCAGTATCTTGGGTATAAGCGAAACTCAGTGGGAGGAAGAGCTGAATACAGAACTGACACTGGATAGATGCGAATGCTGTTTTCCGGGAAGGATGAAAGAGAGGGTGGCCAAAGACTGCATGGTGTCGGAATTATGTTGAAAGAAGAAGCGAGGCTTAGTCTTATTTCCTGGGCGCCCATTTCTGCGAGATTAATGACAGCAATGTTTCGTTTACAAATTCGTAACAACAATTATTCAGTGCTACGCCCCTACAAATGCAACCAATGAAGACAAAACCGCTTACTACATTCATCTTAACTTGGTTTACAGGAGTATTCCAGGAGCTCATTTCATAGTCGTCATGGGTGATCTCAATACCCAAGTCAGATCAGACAATTACGCTAACTCACCCATCATTTGTTGTCATGAAAAAGTTCCACTTCAAAAAACCTATTATGATTATAAAAAATTAAACTTTCAAAATTTTATATAAATATAAATTTTATTCATTTTCAAATCTCACAATACAAAGGGTTCCTTACTTTTGATTTTATCTTACACATTCAATATTTTCTTTCTTTCTTTTTGCAACGTTGAGGGTTTTACTGTATTTATATTTATCTCTTTTGTAGTTTATTGCTAAATGATTAAAATAACTACTGAATATAATAAACTAGGAAACAAAAAAAGAATAAAACTCAAAAATCTAATATGAGCAACAAAACTTTATTAATTGAAAATAATATTAATAATAATAATAATATTTAAAATAGTGTCCATTTATTTAACTATATATAAACATTATGTTAACTTAGAAAAAAAAAGATAATTCAGTAATAAAAAATATTCAACCTAAAATGAAACTAAGAAAAAAAAATATAATTCAATAAATTTAACAGTGTAAATTTTAAATATATATGTAAATGTATGTAAATAAAATAATGTAAATCGCAGATTTTTTTTTTGGATTTGAAATAAAACCCTTATTATTTATTTGTTTATATGATTAATTGATTTTTCGAATAGTCCTTAAGCAAAAATTGTCTTATTTTGTTCATGTTGTATACAACTAGTATGTATGTATGTATAAACGGCATTTATTGTTATGTTTAAAGTCTAAAAGATTTTATAACTTTTTTTTTTGTTTTCTTTTTATCTTTTCATTTTTTTAATTAATAAAAGTTAAAATAATTGCTTCGATAGTTTTAGTTACAAAAGACAAGAAATGTCGCAGAATAAAATAAATATTTTCGTATTTTTGTTGTTTATGTTTTTTTATAAGCTAATTTAGCAGCAGTTTTTTGTTTTTGGCAAATATAAATTTTTTGTTTTTGTTTTTTAAATATCAATTATGTGTTAGTTTTTGTTTTTTTGTCATAAATTTAATATATGTAGTATAATTATTATTATTTTAATAGACGTAGAATCGACATACAAATTTCATACGTAATTATATTCCATGGAAAGCTGTTTCAAATCTGAAGGAATAAAAAAGAATATTTTAAATTTTTATTTCTACTGAATTTCTTCAAAGAAGTCTTGTTAAACTAAAAGTATGCAACAGAAAAAATAAAGAAGATATGTGATTGGAAATATGTATATAGTTAGTGTAGAGGCACTTTTTAGTAAACAGGGTGCTTTATTCGAAATCTTGAAGAGGTAGTATACAAAATATAATTAGAGGCACTATGTTAAAGTGAAGTATTTTAAGGTTAGTTTTTAGCTTGGAAAATATGTGGTAGTAAGGTTAATAAAAAAAAAAATAGTTATTTGAGAAATGAAATAATTATTCGTTAAGTAATTTAGGGATACCTTAATATTTGGTTGGTCTAAGGGATTATTTTATTGTATTAAGTCTATTTTCACTGGGCTGAATGGTTGAACTTTATCGATGAAACAAGCGGCAACAGACTGGGCCGGGTGGCAATATCCCGTCTAGCTTGGTCGGGCCTTTAATGACTTCCACATGCATATCAATATCCTTTAAACCGCTTTGCGTTTAAAGTTCAATTAATTAAAATTTTCTTAATTTAATTTCTTATTAAAAGTGTTTACCAACTAGCCAGCGTGGGGCCTAAATGACTATTTTATTCAGCTGGTGGGTACCATCTAGCGTGTGCCCGGCTTTTATGACTATTTAATACAGCTGGTCGGCCCTGTCCGTGGTTATTACCAAAATAATGGTTCGGTTCGCGTGCTGCGATGAAAAATGAAGCCGGCCATGATGTTACAGTCAATGTGGAACGCTATTGACCCATGATTAATGACTTTTTCGTGCCTGAATTGGAGGATATTGACGTTGACGACCTTTGGTTCCAGCAAGACGGCGCTACATGCCATATAACATTAGATTATATGCGTTTTATTTCTTCTTGAAAACCACACGTCTAAAAAAAACACCCTTTATATCCAATACTGATTTAAGAACCGGTTAACCGGTTTCGATAGCTAGCTTTGAGAGCCAGCGAAGCCGATAACATTTCGGTAGACGGTTACCAGCTTACCCACGTCTGTATACAATTTGTATAATGCCTTAGGAGAATTTGATGTGATGAACTAAAAAAGGATCAGGCTGTTGGTCGTTTATGAAATGCCAGATGGAAATAATTTGTGACAAATAGAAAATACCAGACAGGCGCCAATGTCAACAATTTTATTGGACAACAATACATTGGGTGACCCGCTTCGCAGGTTCAAAGAACGTTACTGCCCTCTCGGGTTCTCTTTATGTTCACGTAACTCGGTTGCTCTGTTATGTAAAGTTATCAGACACGCGTCTATAGCAAACGTTTTTTTTTTTGTTTTTGGAAACCAGTATTAGGTAGGGTGGAAATATTCTTCTGTTTAAGTGGAGCCAATGATGTACCTGGGCGAAACGCAATATGGAGTAGAGTGATGTGGTCGTTTTTAGTCCCCATAACTGCTTTCGGAGTTCAAGCTTAACATAACAAAACAAAATTAAATTTGAGTCTGTTTTTATTGATATAATTTAAGTGACGCACGGAGATTCCATATACATAGATTCCTGTGTTTAATTGTGTACGCCAATCTTCTTCGCATCTCCCCCCTCCCGAAAACAAACTCTTGGCTGACTGTGGAGGAATCCTAGTTAAATTATTAAAGAGAAGTAAGAAAATTTTAACTAACTTATAAGGCTTGAATCGGTAGTGTCGAACATTAAGTACGTATGACTTTGCAGCCGGAGGGGAGCGAATCGCAGCCTATTCCAGAAAAATAACGTGAAGTGGATATAGAGATTTATCCAAATAATAGACTAAAAACGTATCTATGTTATATTTTGTATGCTAGTAAACTTAAAATGGTACTATGGATATGGAAGGGTATAGCGCGAACCAATTCACTTCAAATTTCTCTGAAAGATACACCCAAAAATACGAAAATTGATGAAATAAAATGCACGACTGGATCGCACGTACTTGCTCTTATGTTCAAGTTGTGTGGAACTTAAGAACTTTAAAAATTATTCAAGTAATTACAGAAAAAGTATAAAAAAGCATTTAAATCGTTCTTTTAATTGTTTAAACAGCCTGATAAATAACTTAGAGCACCAAAAAAAGTATGCCATTTGATTACTTAAAAAAATATCAATATATGCAAAAAACAAATTTTAAATCGTTGCAGCCGTTTTCTTAAAAATTAATTTTTTATATATAAAATTTTTGTAACATTTTTCAAAAAAAAATTTGGTATGCCAATTTTGAGTATATATTAATATACATTTAAAACTGAAATTTCAAAACAATTCATTAACCCGTTTCTGAAATATTGAGTTTTCAAAAAAAAATTTTGAATCTTTTTTTAAAAATCCAAAATTTATTTTTTCAAAAATTTTGGTATGCAGTATTATTTATATTCTAACAAAGCTTTTGTGCAAAAAAATTCATTGAATTCGGATGAGCGGTTAATGAGAAAATCAAAAATCAAAAAAACCGTTATATGACAGGTACCGTTAATAAATGTTTTTGGTGATTTTTTTTCTTACTTAAAGGTATATCATATCTACAATAATACACTGATTTTTTTTTTGTCAAAATCGTTGGAGCCGTTTTCGAGATAAATAAGCTTTTCCTTAACGGTTGTATGGCAAGTACCGTTATTTTTTGAGCTAAAAAAAAAATTTCAATTTCCCCTCTGGATAGTAAAAAAAAAACCTTAAGTTCAAAATTTGAAGAAAATCGCTTCAGTGGTTTAGGCTGTAGGTTAAGGTACGGACAGACGGACAGACAGACAGACAGAATTGTGCCACCCACTTTTTTCGTGTTCTCTATCATCGTAATGTCATGTTTGATTGTTATCTCGAAATTTTTTTTTTGCACGAATCCAAAACTTGCCCTATAGTACCTACCTATATCGCAAGTAAAAATAAAATTAAGAACAACGTATGTACATCCCAGCGTTCTTTTCATAATCGCAGCTTCGATGCCACTGAGGTTAGATTTCAATTGTAATTCACTTCTTAAATCACTTGCGCACCATTTTTGTTCTCTTGAATCTTCTCTCTGCGTAACTGACCGTTGGTCAAGTGATATGGTTCGAGCTATACTTCAACCTTCTTATTACGGTTCGAATTTCATTTAATAGTGCTTCCAATATGGCACATTTTTTTATATAATTGAGAAGATGTGCATTCGTAGCTAAAGGCCTAAGATATTGTCCGAAAATTTTAAGTTCTTTACAATTTAGCGTTCTTATTCCCCTTTCAAGTTAGTTATTTAAGTTAAACAAATAAAGAAATATTTGCTGATGCAAAAAATTAACTTTAAATTCTACGCAAAAACCCAATAATAATAATCTAACGAAAAAAAGAAGAACAATAGTTACAACAAGACCCAAGTCTACGCATGCAAGCAAAAAGAAATGAAATCTTTGTGTAAAATGAATTTAATATTGTTTTTTTTTTGTATATTTATGAGTCATTGATGTGCATATATGGTAATACATAAATCAAAAGTGTTTAGAGAATAAATAAAATCATAACTGTGCGTTTGCTCAAAACAAAAATATTTAATTTTAAATTTTTTTTCAATTTAAATTAACTAAATATACAAACTAAAGTGCTATTACTTTTTGAGATGTAGCTACATAAGAATACAATAATTTTTTTACGCAATGTATTAAAAAAAATACATTGAAATGTTCTTTTTTAATAGTAAATATAATCACATGCTTTATAAACTATCAAAATATATATCACAAAAAGCATTGCCCATGTCATTATATGATGATGACTTGAAAACAACATGCTCTTTTCCTGACTTACATCTGATTCGTCGATATGACTCGATCGTCGACCACTGAATGTAATACCATCATTAACAACATCATCTCCTCCTACTGTACCAATTGCTCCTGTGGTCACTGGAGAGGAGGCTGATGAGGTTGGCCTTAAGGCTGCCCGCTTGGCAACAATCTCAAGCATTTCATTTAGTATTGCCCCTTCGGCGGCTACATCAGCTGAACTTTTTTCCAGTTCTATTTTCATATAATTCATGCGTTTTAGTTAATGGATGTTAACATGCTTATTTATATTTATATATATATTTTTTTAATATAAATTGAATTTGAACTTACTACTTCCAGATAGTCGAATATTCAGTTCGTCTTTGAGTTGTGCGTGTCGATGTTCCAATTGTAGTTCTTGCTGTCTGATGCCAAGTTCTTCATCTCGTTTCCTTATAAGATTTTAGATAATTTATTTATTTTTAAACTCAAAGTAAAAATGGAAAAAACTTACTTTAATTGAGTTATATTTCGCCAGATTTCTAAAAGTTCTTTTAGTAATTTTTCATCATTAGCACCCATGTTTGATGCATCCAAGCTTAAAAGGAACAAATAAAACGTATTGTCAAATACCTATGTATTTATATTTTTAAAAATGATACTATAAAGAGGACGAAACTTCAAAAAAAAAATCTGTTTGGGTTCGTTTATTTTTCACGTTTTAAACATATCCAGATGAGAACCTTAAATCCGAACCATGGGTAAATTATTAAATTAAAAACAATAACTTAATTTTAGTTATGAGTATGACTATTAATAAACGTGAGTTATTAAAAAAACAAGACAAAAAATGCTCGTTGAAAAAAATCGGGAGCGCATACTGTATTAAGGATAAAGACTAGCATACCCGTGCGAGACCTCTGTCTTCAATACAAATAAAAATTGCTCATAAAGTTTTGTAATCACATACACTGCGCGTCCCTTGTGTGAGGCCACTATTTTCGCAATCGCTTTTTCTCGATAAATACATGTGAGAGATATTTTTCCTGGAAACATTTGACACCTGCGAGTAGGTAAACATATTGTCCAATAAAAATGGATAGAATTGAAGGGGCAACTTGGAAAATACATAGGAACTTCACAAGTTTTGTGAACGAACTGCCAAAAATGGGTATAAAAGCTTGCGTCACTTGATTATGGCCATTGCAAATATTGATTTGCAAAAGTAATTTCGTTCATTTTTTCTTAAAAACCATTTAAAATATTTGATAAAGGGCCGAAAACTACATTTTATTTTTACTTTAAGATACAAATGGGCTCTGGAAACACTTTGACGGTATTTAAAGGAACTGGGACTTTCAGGCCGTAAAATAGCATGGAGAATTGAAGGAAGTGAAAGGGCTGTGAAGAAATATCTAGCAGATACAAACCCTATGGTAAACAATGAAAAATAACGCAGAAGCAAAGCAAAATCATCCGAGAAAAGTGGTCAATTCTGCAGAATACCTCGAATTCAGCGCTATTATTGCTCAGAATATGGTCAAAAAGTGATAGGTATATTACTCAATGTTTTTACGGCTTTAAGGATAATTTAAGCCAATGATAACCAGTCTTACGGAAACGACATAAGGAACTTCACATGAATTTCGCTAAGGACCTTGTTGCGTGGAGGAACGAATGGAAATGGGTTGCCTCTTCGGATGAAAAAAGGTTCAATATTGATGCATCCGATTCCGATGGTTAGAATTTTTATTTGTATGAGTTGAGAGAAATGGAACTTATTTTTACTAGTATTCACAGTCGTACGTCAGGTGCTTTGGGGTTCAGCGCTATTACTTATTATGGAATAATTAAAAAAAAACTGAAATAGTTATAAACATCTATAGAGCTTTTTAGCAAAAATTTCTTAGTATCAAACTCAGGACCTCGGCACAAATGACATTTAGGTACCACCCATTTTCTTTTTTTATTTCGGAGGCCAATACACTCCAATTCAACAGAATGAGCACATGGATTTTCGTAGTTGGTTTATTATTTTTTTTTTCAAACATTGTGCATTGTCCGAGAATAAATATAAACAATAAAAACTATTTCAAACATATTTTTTTTACTTCCATCCATTAACTTTTATTACCAGTTTCAATATTTGAGCTTATTCAGTTGACACAAAAAGACTGCATTTTGATGAGAGTCGGAGGAAAAATAGCAGTACTTTTTGAATTAATCTTTCTGTTTTCTTTTCCCAACATCATAAACAAACAATAAGGATAATCAAATGATTCATTAATGCACAGTGTTAAGAAAAAATGGAAAAAGTACCTTTGAAAATGTGTGTCCTTATTCATTTGAAGTGGAGTGTAAATGTTTGGATTTTTTTTTATTGGTAATTGCGTCTGTCAAAGGTGCCGAGTTCTTAGCTGTCACTTTGACTTTGACAATTTGGTAGAGATCTCTATTGGAATGGGCATATCTAAAGATAACAGACATTGCTGAAGTTGTACCAGTGATGCCAGATGAGATTTCTAGAATCCCACCAAATTCCAAAAAAAATCCCACCATTTTTGTACTGGAAGGAAAAAAAAACCACCATAACATTTTCTGCTACAAATATTTCCTAAATAAAAAAAGAAGAATGTTGGCTCTGCACTCTTAATACTTTCGCAAAAAAAGTATGTCATCTTATTGGTCAGTAATTGGTGAAGAAAGTTAACTTGTCCTAGAAATTAGTCAGCCCTAGAAAACTTGTAATCAAGACTTAAGTTTCTTAAGGTCACGTACGATTTTTGCCACCTCATTTTTGGAATATTCACAAAAAATGCAAAAAATGTATACCGATCCGAAAGCTCATTAGATCATGATAAGATCAAATACACTCCTCGTCAACTGAATACGCACAAACATTTTTGAATATATTTTATCCATTTTTTCCAAACAGTGATGGTTATTATGCCATCTGTTGATGGTAAAAATTTTCGTAACATATAAATAACAGAATTTCAAAGTTTTATCCAAAAACAACCGTGAGTTTTTCCTTCAACCACTTCCAAAGTGTAACTTATGCAAAGTAGAAGTTTTTTTTTGAGTCAACTGAATAGGTACAAAAATTAAAATTGGTATTGGAATGGAATGAAACAAGTTTTTGTTTAAGTTTAGTAGTGGGTACTTCCACCTTTATTTTTAATTACTTCGTAAATTCGATCCGGCATGGAATCGTATAGCTTTTTAATGTAATTTAACGAAATTTCGCTCCACACTAATTTGATTGCAGAAATTAAGGTTTCTTTGTCTTCGAACTGACGACCACCCTCATAAAATTTGCGTACTAACCATCCCCAGACATTTTCTATGATGTTTAGATCAGGTGAGTACGGCGGCCATTGAAGCAACTGCACTTGTTGCTCCTCTATCCATGTTTTTATTATGCGCGCTGAGTGAATAGGCGCATTATCATGTTGGTAGGTCCAGTTTATGGGTCCAAAGATGTTAGAAAATTTAGGAAAATTTCTTTCCAAAATTACTTTATACCCAGCTGCTGTCATTCTTGATGTTACAACCTCGAGCTCAACTGTTCCATAGTAATACCTCGTGGCTTGATGGTTAGTGCGTAGGACTGTCATGCCGAAGGTGTGGGTTCGAGTCCCAGCCGTGCCACCTAAAAACAGAAATGTTTTATTCGAGGTACTGCCTCTTGCGAGGAACTGACAAATCCTCCAAGAGTATACTTGTCATGAAAAAGTGCTTCTCATTTAGCCGTTCGGACTCGGCAAAAAACTGTAGGTCCCCTCCATTCCTGCCCACAAACACGCACACAGGAGTGGTTGTGAGTTGTAAGTCACTAGGCCCTGGTTCTCCATGAGCTGTTGCGCCACCCAATTTATTTATTTATTTATTCAACTGTTCCATAATAACTGACTGCTCCCCATATCATGACACCTCCTTCACGACTATGATGGCGCTTTAAAAATCTTTTTTCTTTTCTTAAGTCGTGAAAATAGAAGTTGAACCCATCAGGGCCATCGAAATTAAACTTTTTTTCATCTGAAAAAACCACGTGATACCATTCTTTTTTCCAACTCATGTGAAGTCTTGAAAAATCTAATCGCAACATTTTCCGTCTCTCGTCAAGTGGTGGTTTTTTCTTAAGTTTCATTCGTTTAAGATGGCTTGAGTTGTTGATTACTCTTAATACTGTTGAGCAACTTGCGTTTACGCCGACTTTTTGTTTTATTTTTGCCACAGAATCAGAAGAATTTGATGCATATCTTAAAATTCTTCGTCTCTCAGCTGCTGTTGTTGCTGTTTTCTTACCTCCCTTCATGTTTTTGCCGTATGCATCTTTATTTTTCAAGTAAGAATAAACTACATTAAAACTTCGGCCAACTTTTATCAGCTATTGCACGTCCAGTTAGGCCTTGGTCTCTAAGTAAATCGATTTAGCTTTTTCAACACTGTTAAGACACGTAGATACCCATTTTTCTTAAAATTTGAAATCAAGAATTAAATTTTACTGAAAACACTAAAATCGTTAATTTAAACTGTCAAGCACTCCAAAAAACTTATAAACAACGAAGAAAATGGCGTTGTACCTATTCAGTTGACTAAAAGAAAAACTCCTACTTTGCATATAAAACACTTTGCAAGTGGTTGAAGAAAAACTCACGGTTGTTTTTGGATAATTCTTTCGGAATTATCTGCTTAACATCTTAAGGGAATAGTTAGCATCAACAGATGGCATAATAACCATCACTGTTTGGAAAAAATGGATAAAGTATATTAAAAAATGTTTGTGCGTATTCAGTTGACGAGGAGTGTATTTTCAATAATTGGTCAGCCAAAGTTTTTCTTATGAATTTTTAAAGTTCGTTTCAAGGTTACAAAAAAAATGTTGGCATCTCACTTGAAAGGTCAAAAACCGTAAAAGGTCAGCTAGTAAATTTCAATCATTGGTCAGCCATTGATTTTTATGAATTTTGAGATATTTTTTAATTTTGTCAAGGTCAATGATTTTTGGTACCTCATTTGTGTGGTATTCACAATAAAAATTATTTTTTAAAGTTTCTGTTTTTTTATACCAAATCATAATAAGTCATAAAATTCGAAGATAGGCAGGTTTAGTGAATTGTGGTTTTTCCTCCAAAAGAGAGACCATTGAAAAATTTTCCCACTATGAATATTTTCCCACCATTTTTCCCACCAAAGGCATTTTTTCCAAGCATTTTGGTTAGAAAAACCACCAATCTTGGAACACTGAGTTTTACCTTGAATTTTACCATAAGATAACACCCATAGACGGTCAGAGATCCCCCCACTTCTCTTGCCAAGAAACTGCCGTGAGAACGGTCTCAATCTTCCCAATCTAAACACCGTCATATTCACACATCCAGAGTTGCTAGAAGCTGGATTCAGTCGAAAATTTTTTTTTAATTTGTTGAACGAGCCCATCATTTTTTTGACATTTGTGGTAAGATAAATTGAGCGCTAGCAAAATTATATTTTTTAAGAGGTGCAGTTTAAATTATAAAGTAGAAATAAATATTAACAATGAATATAATTTCAACAATCGTATCGAAGCTGTTTTAATTTTTGATGATGGTGATAACATATTCTTGATCTTCGGATAGACATTACATGTCGCCAATGATAAAAGCCTTGTTTTTTAGCGCACTTTTAATTTCACTTAAAAAATATGTTAAAAAAATCGTTGTTGTATTTAACATAGGAATTATTTTTAAGCGGAGAAAAAATGCATTAAAAAACACAACTTACTTTTGAATTACCTCCGCTTTTTTCCTCTCATTTTGTTTTGTTTTACGATTTCCTCACACAAGCGGTAGATACATCAAATTTGTTTGCTGTAACAAATGTATGAAATTTCACATACATTGTACACATACAAAATCCTGTGAAGCAGAATTCCAATGACGCATCCTTTTGTTGTTGTAATGCATTGTATTTCCCCTCATTTTGCACTCCCTCCTATTCCCTACACCGGGAAAAACCAAAAATGGCACTGAAAAAATCGGGTCATGTAAATGCCGACTAACTGAGGATTAGGGCGGTATTCATCAAGCACTCATAAACGGCTTTTAATTTATTAACATTGTTTGTGCTATTCATTAACCACTCATAGCTCTTTTCCGAAGTCCAAAAATGAGAACAACTCTTTCTTCACCAGACACACCCAAACTAGGAAATCAAACTGTTTAAGAAAATAACCAATTGTCGGTACTTCCTGGATTCTTAAAAAAATGAGTGTTGCATACCCATACATAAATTCTTTGTGACTCCAGTGATTTTATATTATTTCCACTTATTTTCTTCCCCCCATATCAATAAATAGCGGAAAACAACGTTGCTAGCGTTTATACATCTGTTAACTAGTAATTCTTATTAACAAATGCGTAATAGTCTGTGACGTGTTAACGTACGGATAACTTTAACTAGCCAGATTCCACGTATAACGAACGGATCACAGTACACATATTGAAGGTAATATCATTAGCGTGTTCATTTTTCTTCAGTTCTGCGCATCCATCAAAATCAGTGGAAAATGGCGAATCCCGTGACCCCTTCTAGTTTAACATCAAAATTTGTTGTGTGTTATATGTTCATTTGTTACTTATTTATTAGCAAATACAATTATTTCAAGCTTTTTAGTGTTTATTAACATTATATTGTCATGCAAACAACATTCGTTCCTGGTTTTTAGTGTTATTTAAATTATGCTTTTGTGTTTGTTTTCTTCGTTGCTGTTGTAATACAGCGGACGGGGTCACGTAAGGCTGCCATCTTGAATTTCTTTGACAGTTCTCATTTCGGACAACATGCGCAAGATAATACCTTAGATATGTGTACTGTGCGACCGGATAACTTCTTAACACTTACCCGCACGCGTATGATAGCACCGTTTACTACTACCAGTATACACTTCGTAAGGCAGTGTATGCATGTGACACATGTACTTATTAGAAAATCACCATAATTTGATGAAGTGGTGAATTTGGTGAAGTGATAAATACTGGAAAGATATCATATCTTTTTTAATTAGAAAAGTTATCAAGCGGACAAGTTGTCTATCCGTGTGCCAGTTAACACGTGTGTTAGGGAGCGGATACCAGTTTTTTATTAATACTGCTGTTCAAGTATAGTTTTGTAAGTCCAGGGGTGAAGATCATTGCATGTTTTATTTCGTTTTGTATAGAGAAACCTTCTTACTTAATTTTTAGTTTCCCTAATTATTTCGTTCATACAATGTTTACTGCGTTTACGTATCAGAGAGCTGCATTGAATCCATTCATTCGCATTTCTGAATCATTCCCAAAAATACGAGCCTTTTGACAGTCTCACATTCATGGAAGTGAAACGAATGTGATTCATATTCATTTCTTTCTAAGGTTCGTTGTACGTTACACAACCGAATGCGAATCGTTATCTTGCTTGCATTCATGAATCTCTGAATGTTTGAGGGGCTCACACTCATAACATATTATGATTGACATGATTCATAACAGCATTGAAATTTATGAGTGGCTCATAAGTTGTAAGTGGCTAACAAAACATAACATGTGCTCTACACTTACAATAAATTCATAGCATTAAACAGAAATAAGAGCAAAGAATGAAAAAAGAGGGCGCATGCGCTTATCACAAACCATCTGTCGCATCCGTTTTGGTCTCGCCAGTGGAGACAGAATGAAATAGAAATAATTTTTGATGAAGCTCCAAATATTCATTGTCTTGTTCAGTATTCAGACACATTCACACTCCAACGAAAACAGGTTCTGTAGCAGCTCACAATGCATTCATACAATAAATCATGTTTAAGTGAATCATTTTCTCAAACGAATGTGAGCTCCATTCAGATTCGTTTATGAAAAGCAATACAATGTAAGTGTAGATTGGAAATGAATATGAATGTGTGTGAATACTGTGTAAGGCAATAAATTTTGTGAGTGGCTCGTTAAACGAGCTACTTGCTGCAGTTCTCTGTTACGTATTCAAAATGGACTCGTTTGTTTGAAGGGGAGATAGACGTCAAACGCGTTGGTTTGTATAAGCTGTGTTTAATGAATAAAATCAAGGTCAGAACAGAGCAGAAATATGTGAAAACTGCCAAAACAAGAAAGGACAGAAAAGTGCAGCATTGTGTTGACGGGATTGACAGTTGCCTATCAGCTGTGCAATTTCAAAATTAATACCCCCATATTAATAAACAGCGGATAACAACGTGCTAGCATTTATACATCTGTCAACTTGTAATTCTTATTAACAAATGTGTAATAGTCTGTGACGTGTGTTAACGTACGGATAACTTTAACTCGCCAAATTCCGCGTATAGTGAAGGGATAACTTCTTTACACATACACGCACAAATGTGATAAGACCGTTTACTACTACCAGTATACACTTCGTAAGGCAGTGCATGCATGTGAATCATGTATTAGAAAATCACCATAATTTGATGAAGTGGGGAATTTAGTGAAGCGATAAATACTGGAAAGATATCATATCTTTTTTAATAAGAAAAGTTATCAAGCGGACAAGTTGTCTATCCGTGTGGCAGTTAACACGTGTGTTACGGAGCGGATAGCAGGTTAATACTGCTGATAATGTTGCAATTGTAATTTGTATGCATTAATTTTCAATTCAACTTTATTATGAATACACACTTCTTATATTATTTCAAGATTTGCGAAATAAATGTGTATGGTAAATCTACGAGATTTAAAGGATATTTAAGGTTAATCTCATTAAATCTCAGATTAGCGCTAGGTGGAAATGTAGCATTAACTGGCACACGGATAGACAACTTGTCCGCTTGATAACTTTTCTTATTAATGCTACATTTCCACCTAGCGCTAATCTGAGATTTAATGAGATTAACCTTAAATCTCCTTTAAATCTCGTTGATTTACCATACAAATTTATTCCGCAAATCTTGAAGATTAGAAATTAATCTTGTTAAATCTTCCTAGGACAAATAGTTTTACAAATCGAACTAACCTATTTTCACATGGTGCTGAACGATTCATTCGAGACTCGCATTCAGTTCTTCATTGTTTCACACGAATCAAACATTCTGTCTCATTCGCACTTCATAAGAAAAATTGGAACGCCATTTGCATTTTTGAAGGTGCTGTCAAATTTAATCTTTTTTAAATCTTTTTGTGCGTAGGAAACACCAAAAAGATTTATTAAATCTAATCTGAGATAAACCTTTGGTGGAAACATAGCATAAAAAAGATGATATCTTTCCAGTATTTATCACTTCACCAAATTCACCACTTCATCAAATTATGGTGATTTTCTAATACATGTGTCACATGCATGCACTGCCTTACGAAGTGTATACTGGTAGTAGTAAACGGTGCTATCATACGCGTGCATGTATGTGTTAAGAAGTTATCCGTTTATTATACGTGGAATCTGGCTAGTTAAAGTTATCCGTACGTTAACACACATCACAGACTATTACGCATTTGTTGATAAGAATTACTAGTTAACAGATCTATAAACGCTAGCACGTTGTTATCCGCCGTTTATAATTATGGGGGCTAGTTTTGAGGTGGAAAAAGCAAGCATAATGCTGTTTCCACCAAAGGTTTATCTCAGATTAGATTAAATAAATCTTTTTTGTGTTTTCACCGCACAAAAATATTTAAAAAAGATTAAATTTGACAGCACCTTCAAAAATGCAAATAGCGTTCCAATTTTTCTTATGATGTGCGTATGAGACAGAATGTTTGATTCATGTCAAAAAATGAAGAACTGAATGCGAGTCTCGAATGAATCGTTCAGCACCATGCAAGAATAGGTTAGTTCGATTTGTAAAACTATTTGTCCTAGGAAGATTTAACAAGATTAATTTCTAATCTTCAAGATTTACGAAATAAATTTGTATGGTAAATCTCCGAGATTTGAAGGAGATTTGAGGTAAATCTTATTACATAAATCTCAGATTAGCGTTAGGTGCAAATGTAGCATTACCCGCTATTGATTTAGCTATTCAAGTGAAATGAGTAAGTTCGATGAAGGTTTAGTTTCTAGTGCTGTTTCCACCAAAGGTTTATCTCAGATTAGATTTAATAAATCTTTTTGGTGTTTCCACCGCACAAAAAGATTTAAAAAAGATTAAATTTGACAGCACCTTCAAAAATGCAAATGGCGTTCCAATTTTTCTTATGAAGTGCGAATGAGACAGAATGTTTGATTCGTGTGAAACAATGAAGAACCGAATGCGAGTCTCGAATGAATCGTTCAGCACCATGTAAAAATAGGTTAGTTCGATTTGTAAAACTATTTGTCCTAGGAAGATTCAACAAGATTAATTTCTAATCTTCAAGATTTACGAAATAAATTTGTATGGTAAATCTACGAGATTTAAAGGAGATTTAAGGTTAATCTCATTAAATCTCAGATTAGCGCTAGGTGGAAATGTAGCATAGCATGAGACAAGGAGTAAATATAAAAGAGACAAATTCTACTTTTTTGTCACCCTAGTTTCGTTTGATATTCTGTTTCACATCACCACAAATGGACGGGAAATTAAATAACAAATACAACAATGTAAACATTGTAATTAAAGTTTAATGTGAGTTTTTACCTTTGAGAAATTACAAAATGTCAAAAGTGAATTTAATAAAGATGCATATAAGATTTAAGGATTAATAAAAGGGTAGTCCATTTAACTACGTTATTGTTTTTTTTATTGAATTTCCTATCTTATAATAGAAGTATCAACATTTCTTAAGAAAAGCCCACATACCTTTCCAAAAGTGGAAATTTAACAACACATACACCAAGTCACGGCTGAAAATCCGGGGAGTAATCTGACATTTCATTTCAATCGCTCACTCACTCACTTTCACTAGCTAAATCGATTTTCAATGAAAAGAGACCCATCTCACTCACTCGCTGCGGTTTCGAATCAGTTGAATCTCGGCACGGAAAGCGGCCATTTCCATTGGAAGGCGATAGGTTGAACTGTCATATTAACATAACATTTCAAAACTAAAACAATATTTTTTTTTATCGTTAAGTGAATATTTGTTCTTGAATCTAATTTAACATAAAAAGTATTAAGAAAGTGAGAAAAATGGAATTATGCTACCGGCATCGCCGACAACAGTATCGTCTTAAGGCCTGGTCAAACAGAACGCGATCCGGCGATCTTTGTGAGAAATAACAAACAAAATTTGATTGCCGCGATCTTTTTTACCCAGTGAAGTATTGATCGTATCGCCAGATCGCGTTCTGTTTGACCAGTGCCGAGATTCAGCTATTTCAGCGAGTGAGATGAGATGACTCGCCTTACTCGCCGACTCATCTCACTTCACTCGCAAAAGTGATTCAGCTATTGAAGTGAAATGAGTAAGTTCGAATTTAGTTTCGAACATGAGACAAAGAATAAATATAAAAGAATTAAATTCTACCTCCTTGTCACACTCGTTACGCAAAACAAAATGAAACAACAATGTAAACATTGGAATCTTTAAGGCCGTGTGCCAATTGCGTTAAAATCCTGGTTAAATTTGATCCCATGGCTTAATTTTGACATTACTGAGGTGAATATAGACTTCAAAATTTAACCTGCTCAGGAGCTCGTTAAAATTTTAGTCAGTGGTTAATTTTTGACATGTCTATGGGGGCGTTCGGCTGCGTATCTTAAGCGATCCGGATTTGTTTGTGTTGTTGTAAACCCTTAGGCCGTGTGCCAATTGCGTTAAAATCCTGGTTAAATTTGATCCCATGGCTAAATTTTGACATTACTGAGGTGAATATAGACTTCAAAATTTAACCTGCTCAGGAGCTCGTTAAAATTTTAGTCAGTGGTTAATTTTTGACATGTCTATGGGGGCGTTCGGCTGCGTATCTTAAGCGATCCGGATTTGTTTGTGTTGTTGTAAACCCTTATAAAAAACAGCTGAGGGAGATGAATGTAGATAAATATTTTATTTTGCTCTCAAGAAATCATGAATCCTATCGGGAAAGATGAAAAATGGAAAAAAAAACTAAAATTAAATGAAAGGATTAAGAAATATAGACAAAGACCTTATAATAAATTTAAGTATGCACTCAAGAAGAAGTTTGAATAACTTGAGATAAATCCTTAATAATGTAAAAGAATCAATAAAATTTATTGAAAATACTTTTTCAGATGATTCATTCATTTTGCAAACTGATATGTTTGCGAACTATCATTACTGAGAAAAATGCAACAACAAAACTAATGGGAAGTGAATGTAAAAAAAAAATCCCATTTAATCCAATTGACACAGCAAAAACCTTAAATTTTACTCACCCCTATAAAAAGGGATAACATTTAACTGGGATCAAATTTAACCAGAATTTTAACGCAATTGGCACACGGCCTAATAATGGAGTTTGGAGTATATTTTGTTTCAATTATTTTTTTTTTGTCATAATTAAAGTTTAATGGGAGTTTCACCCTTGAGGCCGTGTGCCAATTGCGTTAAAATTCTGGTTAAATTTGATCCCAGTTAAATGTTATCCCTTTTTATAGGGGTGAGTAAAATTTAAGGTTTTTGCTGTGTCAATTGGATTAAATGGGATTTTTTTTTTAACATTCACTTCCCATTAGTTTTGTTGTTGCATTTTTTTCAGAAATGATAGTTCGCAAACAATTCAGTTTGCAAAATGAATGAATCATCTGAAAAAGTATTTTCAATAAATTTTATTGATTCTTTTACATTATCAAGGGATTATCTCAAGTTATTCAAACTTCTTCTTGAGTGCATACCTACTTAAATTTATTATAGGGTCTTTGTCTATATTTCTTAATCCTTTCATTTAATTTTAGTTTTTTTTCCATTTTTCATCTTTCCCGATAGGATTCATGACTTCATGATAGCAAAATAAAATATTTATCTACATTCATCTCCCTCACTTCTTCATGAGCATACCTCGCGTTCGGCAGGCTAAACGATAGGCTATCCATAATCCAAAAAATTTTCAGATACCTAAGGGTTTACAACAACTCAAGCAAATCCGGATCGGATCGCGTATCTTACGCAGCCGAACGCGCCCATAGACATGTCAAAAATTAACCACCGACGAAAATTTTAACGAGCTCCTGAGCAGGTTAAATTTTGAAGTCTATATTCACCTCAGTAATGTCAAAATTTAGCCATGGGATCAAATTTAACCAGGATTTTAACGCAATTGGCACACGGCCTGAGAAATAAAAAGTTTAAAAGTGTTGAAAGTGAATAGAATATAAATTTATTTAATATATAAATGTGCACATGAAAATAAAAAAAAATTAAAGAATCAATAAAAGGGTAGTTGTTTTTATCTACGTTGTTGTTTTTTATTTCGTTTCCTATCCATGAATAGGAATTCTTGAGAAAAGCACATATACTTATCCAAAACTAGAAATTTACCAACACATACACCAAGTCACTGCGGATATTATCTGGCGAGTAATCTGACATTTCATTTCGCTCGCTCACTCACTCCCTTTTGCTAACTGAATCGCTTTTCGACTCATCTCACTCACTCCCTGCGGCTTCGAATTAGCTGAATCTCGGCACAGGCCTTTAATCCAGAGCAGGTTTCCACGATTTTTGACACGGGCAAGAAGATTGGCAGGTAACTCTTGTTCACTCTACAACGGCCTCGGTTGTTTCGCAAGGTCCGTACAAATTTTCAATGGACCTCCGACCGGTAACAGGTTTACACATATCGGTTTACTTTTGAAAACGAAACAACAAGAATGTTTCTTAGCATACTTTTTGGCGTTGGAATGAAATCCGTTATCCGTTTTCCACCATCAGCTTGGGTTTTCGAAAAAATCTCGTTACAAAATGTAAAAATACAGGGATTTCGCTATTTTTGAGGTAAGGTTACAATGCCAAGAAACTTTTTCAACAAAGCTGCAACGCAAAAGTCGAATTAATTCAACTTTTGCGTGCGTGTTTGAATATTTCAATTTTCAATTTAGAGCTGATTCCCAATGGTGCGTTCACGTAAGGCCTGGTTCACACGAGATTGTACCGCACGATTTTTTGCCGTATAAATCCGTGCGAATGAGCAGTGGCGTATATATTTCACATAGAGCCTTTCACACGACGTTTGTACGGCAAGAAAGCGTACTCAGCTGAGTACGTTTATCGAATACTCAACGGACTTATCAAAAAAACGAATGAACTGCGACGTATCGTCTTCCAGTGACGTATAGTTTTATAAAGTCTCGTTCACACGGTTTAAATCCACGTTGTGTATTTGTTCGTTGGCATCGAATGAGCTTCAGAGGAGAGAAAAGCCGATGTACACAAACAAAAATTAACCGACCGATATGGTTAGTTTAAAAAAATTATAACTCCGGTGATACTTATTAGATCTTGTAGGTTAAGGTCTTAAAATAAAGAAGAAGAATGAAACAATAAATACGCATTTTTAGTTTTTCAAAATTATAAAAATTTTCATCAACATTTGAATTTAGAATAAAATAAATGGAATTGAATTGGGCTTTATTCACCCCTTTAGTATGAAAAATTTTTCCCCTCCTCCATAATTTTTTTACAGAATATAGGCCGTTATGTCAGCTTTTTTTAAAGACCTTAACCTTGAAGATCCAATCAGTAGAATGGGAGCTATAATTTTTTAAAGCCATCCATATCAAATTTTAATAAAAAATTCCATGTAGATAACGGGATCTTCTCGCGGTTGATGGCCGTGGACAATGGTCCAAGCAGGTAATTTCAATGCAATTGTTTTGATTTTTCGATCAATTTAAAATCAAGATTGTGTCGCTTATATACCACGTAGGATAATGAATGAGATATCAAAATAACCATAATTCTATTTTTATGTGACATTTAAAAACAACAAGAAAATTCATCAATGCACCAAAGAGATATGAGTTCATATGTGAAAGCGCTCAAATATTGCCGTTGTCTCCGTCCAACGGTATTATAGGACTCTTATTTTTTTTAATTCATATTTAAATCAATAATTTCTATCATCCGTCCAAATTTCAGCTTTCTAGCCCTTGTTCTTAAAAATATAAAAATAAAATACTTCACAAATTCAAACTTTTCCATTCATTTTCATTATAATGCAGCTATTCGATTTTAAAACGAATAAATGGTGCAGGGAATTAACTCCACGAGAACTATCTTCACATGGGAATTTACTTCACCACTAGTGGGAATTAATTTCACCTTTTTTTGTGGAGTGTGAAGTTATTTCCCACCTATGATATGATAAAAATTACAAAAATGTAAAATTGTGTTTCCTTAAATCCCGATTCTTTAAATGCAAAAAAAACTTGCATACACCCAGCCTCACCTTGCACCCGGTGCAGGGAATTAACTTCATGGCAACTACCTTCACATGGGAATTAACTTCACCAGTAGTGGGAATTAATTTCACTTTTTTGAACTGTTTATTCGCCGTAATGCTTTGCCTTACATAAATACAGTGCTAGCAGCAAGCATTACGGCGAATAGACAGTGAGGTATGTATGGGGGGCATGCTGCCCCCCTGCAACCCCCCTGCTTGGGCACATTACAGGATTTGGGGTAGGTGCGAGGCTGGGTGTATGCAAGTTTCTTTTGCATTTAAAGAATCGGGATTTAAGGAAACACAATTTTACAAATATGTAATTTTTATCATATCATAATTGGGAAATAACGTCACACAATTTTGGGATGAAATTATTTCCAACCTTCAGTGGGAAATTACTCCACAAAAAAAGCTGAAATTAATTCCCACTAGTGGTGAAGTAAATTCCCATGTGAAGATAGTTCCCGTGGAGTTAATTCCCTGCACCCTAACCAATACGTATGTACATTTATATTTAACAAGCGTTATAGACCGAGAGCTAACGACGTAAAAAGTCAAGTCATTTGCGTCACATTGTAGGTCTTATAATTAATAGCCTTTGAGGTGTCGAACCAAAAATCTAATTTCTGCCTACTTAACACGTGACGAACAGGTGTAAAATTTAACGTAAGTTTTTTGCATCGATTTATTTCAATGCCTTTTGGTCGGGGAAAAAAGTGTGCATACATGGTTTTCTTCCATATGTTACCGGTGTCCATCAAAGTCCCAAACTTCGCTCTGCAGCTTTTATTATTTTTTTATAATTATATATAATTATGGTCACTTTTCTCGATATGTTTACAAATTCAGCTTGGTCAGATTTTTTTTTCAAAGTCAAACTCAAAATTTTACTGGATTAACATATATACAATAAATTTCAACATTAGCTAACTTAAGAAATTCGTACTTACTTATCAATAGTTTGTCCCTCTCCCCTTAAAGCTTTTTCAATAAGTACGCCTCTTGCTTCTAACTCCTTCAACTGAACTTCGATTTCCTCCTGTTCACGCTGAATTTCTTGAGCAATTCTTAATCGCTTGAGTTCAGCTTGACGCGTTGCCTTAGTGATTGCACGCTGCTTCTTCTGTTCTCTAGATTCGGTGGCATAGCTCTCGTCTGTTGTGATTTTTTTGAATTAAAAATAAAGAATGTTATTTAAATCAAATCAATATAGGTTTATATATTTCATAATCTTCGTAAAAACACAATTTCACATATTGTTAGATAAAAAAAAAAAAACAAAATAAATATACTTGTAGGAATATATGTATATAAAACAATAAACTTAAAAAACAATGATAAACAAACCAACCATCGGATCTCTGATAATTTAATGGCAATGGCGGAATTGGAGGCGGTATTTGTTCATCTGTGTTTTTGAAAAGCTGCGGGCTAGATGCATACGATGATATTTTTTGATACTTTTGCTTGGCAATGCAGTCTTGTGAATTGCTTCGCTGATCGTGATGGTGTCGATATTGGTGTTGCGGTGTAGTAGCGACAGGAGTTGTAGGCGATGATCCATATTCCTTGTATATTTTACATATATTTATATTAAATTAATATCAATTTTTTTTTCGAAAAAGTCCAATTATTTTTTTTTCAGGAAATTTGGAAAAAATAGCGAAATAATTTTTTTAATTAGAAAATTAGTTTTGAATTTAAAACGGCTCATCTAGGCTATCAATGAAATTACATAAACCGCATTGCGTTTGTTGGTTTGCATACAAATTATGCAAATTTTTGGTGTAGTGTTGTTTTATAAAGTTGTATGTATAATTAGCGGTGCGGAAAGCGAAGGTTATATTAGTTTGAAATATTTGTTAACGGTTTTCTTTTCAAATAAGTAATATAATTTCATTTGTTATTGTAGATATCACCCAGAGAGCCAATAACTTTATTTTTTTGAATTGAGAAAACTTTTACTGTCAATCGTGCAGAAATATATTTCAAGCTTTAGGGAAAATGCAGCCAGTAATAAATAAATTGAAAAAAACTTAAAATAAATAAAGTTCCAGAATGCCAGCCGAAATTAAAATTAAAACCAAAATATTCGCCAAATACTTAGATTAAAGAATAGAAACTTAATTTAATTTTAATTAAAAATCCTATATTTTGTACACATAATAAAAGAATAAACTTACTAACAAAAACGTAAAAAAAAAAGTAAATTACATTAAGTTGTCGACAGGATGTGCTTTAAAGTGCCTCCTGTAGATATTTGCAATAGTTCGCAGTTTCGGTGTAATTGTTTTGTGTTGTTTATAATTATATATATTCAAGCTATTAAAAAATTGGGTGTTATGGAGGAAGGAAGTGCTTTTTCTTTTTTTTTTACACTAATTCACATTTTCTCTTTTTCTGCAAGAAATAAATTAGAACGAAAAAATAAAAAAAATAGAGTGATTAAGGAGTCTCGAGTGAAGGATTGATTCAATTGTTCTAACAGACAATGTAATATATTTAATAAGTGAGCAATTACTTTGAAATTACTAATATAATAATACGCTATTAATGAAATGGGGCCTATTCATTATACATTTTTTAAGCTTGCTTTAGCGAAACTGGAGTTTATCTTATAAAATTTCAATAAGATAAACTCCCAACTTTGCCTGGCAACAACTTAAATATTGTCAATGAATTTGGTCCAATGCGTTTATAGTTTTGCTGAATCTATTGCTTTTACATATTGTTATTGTTTTACCTTATAAATCGAAATTATGTATGTTGAAATACTTAGCCAGATATTTTTTAAATGTATGTATTTGTATTTTGTTAGTAGGAGTTTCACCTCTTATATTATACTTTGCCAATACAGCTGCAGGTAAGATTTGAAGCTGTGCTTAGGTATTATGTACTGTGATTAATAATGGTTATGTTAAAATTCTCAATTTGGCTATACATTTACATATAAAGTTTCATGGTTATACTATGTCTTGTCTAATAATCAATTTATAAAAATTAAGATTTTATTAACTACTTTCAAAACATTAAAAAAAAATAATACTTTTAGATATGTGATTTTGTATGTCTATTTTTTAAATTTAATTCTTGAAAAGAGGTAATGTTAAAATGTCCTGCTTATTCCATATTGATTTTAAAAGATTAATATAAAGTGTCAGTGTCCTGTCATTTGCGTTCCATATCGTTTTTTTTTTTCAAAATATGTTGTCAAAAAAGTTCGAGGGCAATAATTGCTTGATAAAGTGTCGCAAATATCGAGTGCAACAAACAATAAACCGGGATTTAATATGATTTACCTCTAATCTCTAAGATTTACCATACAAACTTACTTCGTAGATCTAGAAGGTTAGAAATTAATCTTGTTAAATCCTCCAAGGACAACTAGTTTTACAAATTGAACTAGCCTATTCTTATATAGAGCTGAAGGATTCATTCGTGGCTGGATTCAGTTCTACATTTTTTGACATAAATGAAGCATTCTATCTCAATTCCCCCAATTATGAGAGCAAAATGTTAAAACACATTAAATACGATACCTAAATTAGCTAAAACAACTCTTTTGATCGTTTGAGGTGAAAAAAGTAACGCCATTTTAATTCTTGATTGAAAAAAAAAACTTAAATCGTTGAAACGGTTTAAAAAAAAAAATATTTTGTATATAAAGGGTGATTTTTTAAGAGGTTTATAACTTTAAAAAAAAAAAAACACAAAAAATTCGAAAAAATGAATGAAATATTTATTTGAATCGATAGTTTGAACCTTGCAATTTAATGTTTAAAGATAATTTCATGCAAATGTTGACCGCGGCTGCGTCTCAGGTAGCCCATCCGCTGAGTCCAATTTTGGCATACTCTTTCACACATATCGGCCGGTATCTCACGAATGAATGCATGGATGTTGGCTTCCAGTGCGTCAATCGAAGCGGGCTTGTCCCTATAGACATTAGCCTTGACATACCCCCACAAAAAATAATCTAATGGTGTCAAATCGCACGATCTAGGCGGCCAATTGACCGGCCCGAAACGTGAAATTAACTGTTCACCAAACTCGCCTCGCAATTGCGCCATTGTTTCGCGTGCTGTGTGGCATGTGGCACCGTCTTGTTGAAACCACATATCATGCAAGTCAAGAACTTCCATTTCGGGCAAAAAAAAGTTTGTTATCATCGCTCGGTAGCGTTCACCATTGACAGTAACGCTGCGATTCGCATCATCTTTGAAGAAATATGGCCCAACAATGCCGCCGGCCCATAAACCGCACCAAACAGTGGCTTTTTCGGGATGCATTGGTAGCTGTTGCAATGCTTCTGGCTGATCTTCACTCCAAATGCGGCAATTATGCTTATTTACGTACCCATTCAACCAAAAATGAGCCTCATCGCTGAACACAATTTTTCGATAAAAAAGCATTTCGAACCGAGCACGAATTTTGATAGTAAAATTCAATAATTTGCAAGCGTTGTTCATTTGTAAGACGATCCATGGTTAAATTGCAAACCAAACTGAAGCTGTTTGACAGTGACACAAGGTACTAAACACACGTCAGCTGTCAAAACCAGTGTTGCCAAAACCAAACCAGCTAAAAAATCACCCGTTATGTATGTATGTATACTATGTATTTATTTATGTGCATATCCACTGTTTTTGAGATATCGAATTTTCAACATTAATTTGAAACTGTTCTATGAAAGGTACTATTAATAGTTGCTAGGTGTAAATTTAATATTTTTTTATAGTGGATTTCACTAATTTCAGTATACGGAAAAAGTTTTATCAAAATCGTAGGAGCCGTTTTTGAAAAAAATATTTAGTGGGTTTTTCCACATTTGTACGGAGGGTAGGTACAGTTATTTTTTCTTAAAAGTAAAATTTTTCATAAAATATTTTAGAAGGTTTTAAAAAACTCTTCAGTACCTACCGAATTTCAAAAAAATTGATCAAGTCGGTTTCGAAATATTTTATTTTCAAAAAAATGTGAAATGGAGAGACAGACAGACAAACAGACAGTATAGTAATACCAACTTTTTTCATCTTCTCCATCATTGTAATAACAAGTTTGATCAAAATCTCGAGTTCGATTTTTTTACGAGTGTAAAACTTGCCATATACATTAGGGTGGTCGTTATAATGGGTTTTTTCGAGTTTTAACATTTGGATGGGCCTAAATCAGCTCTAAATGAAAAAAAAAAAAAATTCCCTAATTTTTTCAGATTTTTATTTTCATCCCCTATAGTCGCTGTAGGGGTAAATAATTAAATTTCCCCTTTTTATTGGAAATTCACGTAAAATCTGCCGAAAAATTCATAACATGTAGGTGAGAAGTAGACAAGAAAAAAATTCTAAAAGAGGGGGCAATATCTCCAACTGCTTGGACGGGAGGGACAGTATTATTTTATTAATAATTGCATAAAA
Organism: Dasysyrphus tricinctus; assembly: GCA_963921185.1. Classification (NCBI taxonomy): domain Eukaryota; kingdom Metazoa; phylum Arthropoda; class Insecta; order Diptera; family Syrphidae; genus Dasysyrphus; species Dasysyrphus tricinctus. Next base: position 75,258,682 of record OY992530.1, on the reverse strand, counting down.
TAGAAAAAAAAATAATTAAAAAACAACGGCAGCACTTGCAGTAATGTTTTGTACCTTTTTGGAAAGCCAGAAGTCCATTTTAATAGTTGATTATAAAATAAAATTCTTTGAATAAACAATTTCAGCAAAATTTGTTTTCAAACCTATAATTTAAAAACAAACAAAATAATTTTTCTTCAAAATTTTCAGTTTGAAACAGTTTTTCGCCAAAACTGTTCATCATGTTTAAAAACAAGTCGTAAGAATGGACTTTTGGCTTTTCAAAAAGCTACAAAACTTTACTATAAGTATTGCCGTTGTTTTTTAATTAATTTGTGTCTGTTTTGTGCAAATATTTTATTAAATTGCCCCTCCCGTCCAAGCGGGGGGAGATATTTCCCCCCTCCCATAGAATTTTTTTCTTGTCTAGTTCCCACCTACATACTCTGAATTTTTTTGGCAGATTTTACGCGAATTTTCTAGAATGCAAAAAAAAAGGGGAAATTTAATTCACCCCTACAGCGACTATAGGGGATGAAAATAAAAATCTGAAAAAATTAGGGATTTTTTTTTTCTTCATTTAGAGCCGATTTGGGCCCATCCGGGACGACCTTTTTTTTAACGACCACCCTACATACATACATTCATAGTATCTACATATACATCCATATATCGCAAGAAAAAATGGAACTCCATTTGTTTTTGAAGTGAGCTGTCGTGATAACCTTCTTTTAAATATTTTTAATACGGTGGAAACTCCACATAAATCTTACCTTAAATCCCGGATTATCTTTTGGTGGCAACTTAGTATGTATAAGAGAATGCTATGGTTGCGTTTAAAAGTGAAATTTGTTACGTTCAGACAACAGCTTTGTTCTCGAGCGAGTTTCAAACAGTTTTAAATTTAGTCATTTTTAATCTGAACCTGTTCCACAAACCAAAAATTGTGCAGTTCATAAAAAATCGAGAGATGCGTTCTTACTAGTTTGGGAGATTAGATCTGCATTCACCAATAATTCAAACATTCTCGTGTCAAACTTTTAATTTAAGGTGTGTTTATTAATGAATCTGTTCCGAACAGAAAATTACAGAAAAGATCAGAAAAGTACAGGATTGTGTGTTCCATGAGTAAAAACCTTGCCCCAAACTGTTCTACATTCTGTCACTTTGTGTTCCATGACGTTTTGCAGAACAGTTAAGAACAATATTTCCTGCACCTACTTTTGAGGTGGAGCAAGTTAGTGAGAAATGTCAAAGCACCAGCTGGTTTGTTTGTTTGGGATAATAATAAGCTAAAATTTATCACAGAAGTACTTTTTTATATTTTTAGACTTAAAATGAAGAAAAAGACTATACAAAAGTCTGAATTGATACTAAATTTGAATTGAAAATGAATGCAAACAAATACCAATTGAAACATTTTTAAATTTGAAATTGGACAGCTGAAAGCCAACGGTCAATCTCGTCAATACAAAGCTGCACTTTTCTGTTCTTTCTTGTTCTGACAGTTTTCACACACATGTGCTGTTCTGCTCTGTTCTGATCCAGTTTTTCTTCATTAAACACAGCTTTAGTCAATGAAAAAAACTACTAAAATTCCGCACTTTAAGATGTATTTTCCAATTAAATTTTTTTATTTGACATTTGTCGCAAAAAAAATTGATTATAATGAATTTTTCCTGTGACAGCGATGAATTTTTAGCGAATGAATTCATTCGCTAACCCTAATATGAACGTACACAACATTCGCCAAACCGTTTGACTTCATGCGAACGTTCGATTCGCGAACCGTAATAAGGCCCTAAATCGAAATTGGATAAATTGTTTGTTTTGTATTATTTGAGCTATTGACGTGTATGTGTGCTATGTGTTGTGTGCAAACTGCCTCTTCACTGATAATACTCAAAAATATGCCCAGATGTTTCATTCAAATTATTCTGGATTTTAAGATCAATCTCTCAGATTTCAATGAAAAACAACATTAGAGTATTTCTTTAAATTTTTAAATTATTGAAAATATTTTATATAAATTTAATTAAATACACGGTAACTTACGTTACAAAAAGTCGGTAGCTCACGTTATTTCACGTTTTTATTTTAAAACTTTAGGCCTAAGCCTTTCATAATTTCATTTTATTTTCAAACGCATGTTTGTTAATTGTACGATATTTTGTAGTTCTAATTTTAAAACTAGCGAACAATAGACAGGGGGCGAGACAAATTTTCCATTTGTCTGTCTCCATGTCCACTTTTTCATGGAATTACCCAGATTATTTTTGATTTGTAAAAGCTTAAAATTAACGTTATGTACCTAATGTTAGAGATTGCATTCATAGAGGGTAAATTACAAATGTTTACACTATTCCTTTGTCGACAACTTATCTAATTCATAATGTCCATTTATAAAAAGTTTCTAAACCATAACTACAACCCATTAATATCTACAAAAAGTCAAAGCATATTTTTACTTTATCAAAACTAATGTAATGTTCAAAACTAAATCAAATTAAGCAAAAGCACATTCAAAAGCTATTTAATTGGCAAATCTAAAACCCAAGATTATTGAAAACAAAAGTATATTTGAAATATTAATCTTACACCAAACCCGATATTCCTCACATCAAAGCACGACTGTGAAATGAAAAATTTCGAGAAAAAAACATATACAATTAATTTCACCTTATACCAAGAACATTATTATTTATATTTGCGATATCATTATATACTTTTCTGAGACAACATTAAGGACCAACGATCATAATGTCAGTAGACAAATTTAACAATATAACGAGACGATTGAAAAATTACAAAATTAACAACTAAAGCGCTGAGTTTAATGTAAATAATTAAATGCAAGCAAACATTTTCACTTACCTTAGACTTCTCTTTAGATTTCGGTGAAATTCGGAAGCGACTGAACATGCCATCCCCTCCTCCACCGTTGCTATTAGCAGTGGCGGCACTACTATGGCTGGTACCTGATTTCTCTGTACCAGAGACTGGTCCAACATTATCTTTATCTTTTTTATTGCCCTTTTGAAAGAAGCTCGAAAATGTCTGAATGATACTTTTGCGTCGTTCGGGATCTTTTTGGCGCCGATTCACCTTATTCGTCAACATTGTATTTACCTGCGAGAGATTTGGGTCTGATGTGAAATCAGCTACCAAATCACTTCGGACGGTTGTTGTGTTTGAATTTTCATCTGGCTGTAAGGTCATTAGTTGAGCTGTTGCTATATCATTCACACTCTTTGAGGAAATCATTTTACGGTCACGTGCCCGCAATTCTTCAGATTTTAAATGAGCAGCTTCTGCGGATGCTTCTTGCAGATCAAGGTGATAGCGTCTCCGGAGCAATTGTAACTTTTCTTCAGGACTCAATCCAAGATCTTGATTTGATTTAAGTCGTGCTCGGGCTCGAGCCTCAGTGCGAAGCTTATCTGTGTTGGATGCGGTTCCAATGGCCTCATCCTTACGACTTAGCCTCGATGGTGCCAATGGTGATGCATAAACTGTACTTAACACATGATGACGACTGCCGTTTGAATCGGCTTTGAATGGAAAATTAACACCTCTACTGGAGTATGTGAAAGATTGTGTTTTGCTCAATTTGCACATCTGGTCATCAATACTATCAGGATCGAAGTTATCGCTGAAAGGCCGTTGTTTGGCTGACCGCAGAGGGGCTTCAGAAAATACCACATCCTTTATCTCTTTTGGGGAACTTTTGGTCTTTTGTCCTACTAGAGGATTGTTCTCTTTACAACTACTACCACTATGGTCGCCGCCAGACGAAGAAGTCATATGATAGGGGGACGTATTTGTGGACGTCATCTTTGGTGTTGGACTTAGACTACTGCTGGTAAGATTATTTCCAAACATGCTTCGATTGCGGCTGCGATTAAGTCGCTTCTCAGCATTAAGCTGCTTCTTGCACTGGAGTTTATCCATTACGAGGTCATGAATCAAATCTTTTTGCTTTGTTCGTTCTTTGGTTAGCTCTTCTAATTTACTCGATAGTGTCGGTATAACAGGGACTTTATGTACATCCTGCGACGCATTTGCTGCCACATTGATTGCCGATAGCACAACCTTCGGCTGCACAGCCGCCGAGAAACCACCTTCAAATACGCTTAAACCTTTAGCGCTTCCACCCTCTATCACAGAACTGGCTTCACTTCCCTCGCCCTTCGAGCTCTTCCGCCGATTTTGCTTTCGCACATCGATCGAATCGCGTGCATTACTTATCTGTGTGATCTTTTGTTGTAATTTGCGCACATACTCCTCGTAGCTCATTTCTTCGGACTCCTTTCTCTTGGAATTGCTATGTGATATCAAATCTTCATGCGATGACTTCCTTGTAGGTCCCTTACTTGATGAACTAGTGGCAGGAGTTGCTGTCGTATTGCTACTCGGTGAAGTTGTTTTACCAATTTGCTCCGAACTGCTAGCGGTCAATTGGAAATTCTCTTGAGTTTTTGGCGATGATGAGTCCATGGGACTTGTAACGACCGTCAGGGCTTCACTCTCCTCTGTCGTTGTCGTTATAGTTGCGGTGTTATTAGCTGTAGCACCATTTGAATTGGTCAACATACAAAGACTGTCTTCGTCAATGTCATTTGTGCTGTCTGTGAGAGATTGTGATAGACTTTGTGAAGTGGGCTGTGTTTGGGACGGAGAACTTTGCTTCGGCGGTGTCGTCGTCGTCGTAGCTATTTGATGCGATTGCGACTTTTGTGACAGCAACACTGTGCTGGGTAGTGTCGGACATTCGTTAACTGGTGTCTTGAGATCATGTTCGGTTGGTGCCCGATTGTGACGATAGTTCCTAGGCGATCCAGTGTATTCGACGTATCCTCGATTGCGAAGAAGAGCTGTGTTGGTAGCGGAATAGGCTTCAGCGCAGCTTCCTTCAGATCCAGTGTCCATGAATTCAATTTCTTCAATATCAAGGTTCTTAAGAATTCCACAAGGTTCCGGCTCCGGTTCTGGATCAGGTTCTTGAGTTATTGATAGAGATGATTGAAGAGGAGCTTTCTTCTTGATTTTTTATTCCGCTTTATTGTACCTTTGTTGGAATTCAAAACAAACTCAAGATCAATAAAATTTTCCGATATCGCATCATCTGCTGTCCAATCAGATAGTTCCGTCTCAGTTAGGCCTTGGTTAGTAATTTCTGCATCTGAATCTGAACCTCGCGTGATCCCTTCGGCTGTTGGTGTCTTGTCATTGTCAGAATCTCCTTTCATGTCCTGCATTTGGATACTGAGACTATCTGGCTTGACAACTCCATGACTGTGATCTTCAGATTTTTCAAGGATCAAAGGAATATTTTTCAAAGTATCGATTTTATTTTCATTCCTTGTATCGAATTTCCGCTCGGGTTTTTGAGGAGGCGGAGAATCACCTTGTCTCTTTTCTGTAATTGGTTCCTCTGGCGATGGCGATTGTGTGGGTACTTCAGGAATTATCATACCAGGCGGGATCTCCATGTTTTTGAGATCTTCGGGATCGCCAATGTACTTGCCATCGATGATCATGAGACTGTCGATTTGCATGAGAGTTCCAGAGCTATCATGCACCTCTAAACGCGGCACAATCTGACCAGTTTGAGTATCAGGACTAGTCGTGGAGTCAAGAATGAAATGCTGAATGTCCTCCACACTTGACGATGATGAACTTGAAAGGCTATCGGACTCTACAGTGCATTTTTTAGTAGCCCACGGAATATTTGGAACTTGAATGCTTGTCTCTTGGATGTCATATTCGGATTTTTCGGGTGAATCTTTCTTCTCCATCTCATGGTCTAACAGAGCTTTCATCTCCAGGTTTACTTCCTCGATATGAGTTATGATATCTGGGATAGCTTCTTTGACATCCTTTGACACATCAGGCTTTTCAATAACCTCCGCAATGACAGTCTTGTCACTCTTAATAGGCGAATCTAGGGTGAGATCAATTATTTTATTATCAGGCACTAAACTATTTTCTTTTGAGCTTCCATCTTCGGCATTAAATTGCAAATTTTTAATGAATTCCATGTTGGATTCAAGCATTTTCGAAGGTATCTCCACTTCTGTGAGGTCGATTATAGGAACTGTTTTTTCTGGGGAAATTAAATCAACTGTCTCGATAATTGGAGATGGTTTATTTTTGTTCAGTGACTCTACAAGAGTTGTATTAACAGTCTCGGAGTATTCCATTCCCTTGTTGAGTTCATTCTTACTATTAACAAAGACGTTCTCTTTTTCATCTATCGCAGTCTTCTTGATTGTAATTTCAATCTTCTTATCAACAACCTGTTGATTCTCACTCGCCTTGGTACGATCGAGGAATGGCTTCATACTGCCTGCATTGAGCAGTTTTTGGCATTCCGATATATTCGAATGAAAACTCCGAATTTTCGAATCCAATATGGAAGTAGAACCAGATTTTTGAATTTTATTTCCATTACCTTGTTCGCCGAGGAGATAACGTTTTTTGAGTTCCAGACTCTTCTTGGACGCTATACCCTCTGTGCTAGCAGTTTTATTGAGCAAATAATCACCGGGACGTGGATTTTGTAATGGCATACGATTTGAGCTTAAAAGTGATGGATCAACTTGGACTAGAGGCTTAAATTGTGGTTCACGCTTTAGTGGTTGTTCTTGTGTATGGGTCATGCGATTGTTTATATGATATTTTTGTTGACCCGTACTTGGAGCTATTACTGTTTGCTTAATCTTTAATAAAAAAATATAAATGACTCAGATTATGTTTGTAATTTTTAGAGTTGGCATTCAAATATATTTTGGTTTACCTGAACTTTTGTGGGTTTTCGCAGATGTGTATCGTCGATGAAAATTTTCGGTGCTTCGCGGATAATTTCGTCATGATCAAATTCAGAATCGGTGGAAATTTCTGTAGCAGAATTAAGTTCAACATCATCAGCTGATGAGGATTCAGAATCACTTTGAACCTGGAAGCAAGAATAATTGATTATTTTGGATTACGTTTTGAAATTTGTTTGATTTTTGAAAATTAGTGCAAGCGATATTGACACTCAGAAACGCAGATAGGGAACTAGTAACATTGGGATAAATATTTGCTTTACTTAACTATGAATAAGGTTAGAAAGCTAGAATTCTCTTTTAATATATTTTATCTGATCTTTTTGAAGATGGCTGTTCATTGTTGTTTCCAAAAAGATGAAACTGTTTTTATGTTTTATTATAGAACCTCTTGATGTAGTGTTTAGTAACGTTGAAGGTGTTTAATCGAAATCGAATCCAAGCTTAATTCAACTTATTTGTCGGGGACTAGGGAAAGTGAAAAATACTCCAAGAGTATCTCTTGTTATTTTATTATCATCTAAGCCTTTCGGATTCGACAAACAATTGTTGCTTTACTAAATTTCTGCCTACCAACTTACACTCTCACTGGAATGGTTGAGTAAAAGTCACCCGGCTCTAGGGTTCTCACGAACTGTGTCGCCACAAGATTTATTTTTTTGATTTTAAATAAATATTCTGTGTTTAAAAAGGCAACACAGTATTAGACCGAGAGCCCACAGCAGATTTTGGGTGTGATCGATAGGAAAAAAAGAAGTATAGGCGTCGAAAGCTTCATTAAATGCTATTCAAAAAATCAAGGTCTTGCAGTCCACAACTGGGGCCTTTGCGAGAAACAGTGCATCGAAAAAAAAAATATGAATGCAACTTCGAGGATAATCGTGTTAGCCGAAATTGGTTTTCACCCCTCCCTAGATAAGCTCCTTGGATTACATATCACGGAATCTGAGACCATTTGAGTGTATAGTTCGCTCTACCGGACCGTTTAAAAAATTCAAAGTGAAAAACGGTTTTTTTAAACAGGCAGGGCAAATTAAACACTCAAATGATCTCAGATTCCGTGATATAGGATCCGCGGAGCTTATCTAGGGAGGGGTGAAAACCAATTTCGGCTAACACGATTATCCTAGAAGTCGCATTCATATTTTTTTTTCGATGCACTATTTCTCGCAAAGGCCCCAGTTGTGGACTGCAAGACCTTGATTTTTTGAATAGCCTTTAATGAAGCTTTCGACGCCTATACTTCTATTTTTGCTATCGATCACACCCAAAATCTGCTGTGGGCTCTTAATAAGCTCTCGATATGTGATCAGAATGAAATACGAGACGATAAAAAAAAAACAGGTCACGAAAACAGAAAGAAAATGATTTGAGTTATTACCCGTGTTTTTTTGGCATTCTATAAATTAAATAGTATAGTAGAAAATTCCCAAGAAAACGCATCGGTAGTAGCCAGATTTTTGTATTTAAAAATTGGTACAACTGAAAGAAGACCTGTCAGAATAATACCCGTGTTTTTTTGGCATTCTATAAATAGTATAGTAGAAAATTCCCAAGAAAACGCATCGGCAGTAGCCAGATTTTTGTATTTAAAAATTGGTACAACTGAAAGAGAACCTGTCAGAATAATAATAAAAAATAAACACAAGTGGAAGAAAGTTTTGTGAAAATCAAAAGTTAAAATTAACTTCAGCAAAAAAACTAACTAAAACTAATAAAATGGACAATTTTCAAGAAGATATGGTAAGAAAACATCTGGAAATCTGGCGGTCGATTTCAAAGTTTTAACCAAACAATTTGACATAAAATAAAAACTTCAAGAAGGGGGTTTGTTCGTAGACTACTACATCATTCACATGTGGTGTTGAAGCGAGCTTGAAGCTCGCCTCAATTCTTTGTATACCTGAATCGAGTTGAAATGAGCTTGATTCGACTCGATTCCGGTCGGGGATCGGAGTCGAGTCAAAATTTGTGAAGAAAAACCTGTGTGGAGGAGTTGGTTTTACAGATTATGCATTATGGTCTGTTTATTTGCATGTTTGTGTACAAAAAATATAGTTTTGTTGTAATCAAATTAAAAAAAAATTGCACATGGAGTTGCACTTGCACTTCATAAGAAACATCGACACACCATTTGCATTTTAGAAAGTGCTGTTAAACTTAATCAATTTTAAATCTTCTTGTGCGGTGGAAACACCAAAAAGATTTATTTAATCTTAACTGAGATAAACCTTTGGTGGACACATAGCTAAACTTAATTATCTTTTCTATTGTTTTCTCTTGCAAAATAAGCCCAGTTAGTCCATTTTCATTAACAAAACTAAATAATATCAACAGTAACAGATTGATTTTTTTCCCCAATGGAAAACACATGATTCCAAATGCACAACTACTCAACGAACACAGCCATCGAGATACAAATGCAATATCAATCGTACCAACATTTGAGAACGAAATCACATAAGATCCATTCGAGACTCGTATAAATGTCAAAAACCCATCCTTAGTAAGATTCTACTTTAACTTTTATCGGTAGTATTCATACTGCGGATATTTTTTTTGTTATTCGTGTAAAATCCTACTATACTATTGATAGATTTTCCAACAAATCGCAATTTTAGTCGCGTCACATGAATTCCTTTTAGTCGATCGGTTTCCTACGACCACATTTGTATCTTTCCGCCTGTTATGCTATGTTTCCACCAAAGGTTTATCTCAGATTAGATTTAATAAATCTTTTTGGTGTTTCCACCGCACAAAAAGATTTAAAAAAGATCAAATTTGACAGCACCTTCAAAATGCAAATGGCGTTCCAATTTTTCTTATGAAGTGCGAATGAGACAGAATGTTGGATTCGTGTGAAACAATGAAGAACTGAATGCGAGCCTCGAATGAATCGTTCAGCACCATTTAAGAAAAGGTTAGTTCGATTTGTAAAACTATTTGTCCTACGAAGACTTAACAAGATTAATTTCTAATCTTCAAGATTTACGAAATAACTTTGTATGGTAAATCTCCGAGATTTGAAAGAGATTTGAGGTAAATCTTAAATCTCAGATTAGCGTCAGGTGGAAATGTAGCATTATAGTTCTAACTTGACCTTAAATTTAAAAATTTCCGCCTCACTTGGTCATCTCTCTCTTTTCAAGAGATGAGAATCAGATTAAAAAAAGAAATGTCAAAATGAGTCGCCTAACGTCTGAACACCGTCAAAGGAAGCGCCAGTAACGCATGTGTAACCACCCTTATCTGTTGTACTAGATTTGTCATTGTGAATGAAAAAAAAACAAGGTTGAGTGCGAGTGACATGGATATTTGTGTACATTTCTTCCACTTGGACTCTGCTTGCCGAAAAATGTAAACAAACAAATTTCCCCATTACGACAACTTTGTGAGTGCGAGTATAAATGAAAGAGAAACAAAATCTTTCCCCTTTTTCGTAACGCTTTAGGCCACGCCCAAAATCGAGTTTACCCGCTGCATTAGATGTTTCACATCAAAAATTCACTCTTGCAGAATTAGATTAGATTGTGTGTTTTCACTTAATAGTGAAAAGTCGTGTGTCTCTGCATGCTAATGGAATATTTGCAAATTGGAAGTTAATTTTGGGCACCGTATGAGCATTTTGGCTTCGAATCTCGTCCAACCATATATCTAGTTAGAATTAATTAGGAACCTTTGAATGAACAACTACAACTTGCGTGTGTTACCACCAAGTATATAGGCAGGAGTTAAAGCTATTTCACGAGAGCCACCTCGATTATCAGACTCCTTTAGTGGTGCTTAGTCTGGTTATGCTCGTATTAATTGAAAAACCCTTTGCCGTCATCTGGGGGCGAACCATGAACCTTGCAATTCAGAGTCCGATGCACTACACACCGCGCCACTGAAACCACATGTTCTGCTCAATCCCAATGCAGGTTTCGTTGTTTATCAATTGCAACAGCGACTAGCATTTTTATTAACACACAAGCTTTCTATTGTTCAGTCGGTTTCTTTCTTTTTTTCCCCATGCACCTTTCTGTTGAACGCACAAGCTAAAATGAACCAAATGGAATGAAATGGACCATTTTGGTTCTGAAACGTGACTGATTACTCAAATTTCCCTCCTCCCTTTTTACATCACCGATTTCACCAACGAACTGTCATCACGCTGTAGTGAAACCGCAGCAGAACAAAAGATCTGGGATTTAAGGAAAAAGATTAATGTGGTGTTTTCATCGGATGAAAAGATTAAAAAGAAGATTAACTCAGACAGCACACTTCAAAAGCAATAGGGATTTAATTTTTTCTTATGGAGTGGAAGTGAGATAGAATGTTTCTTGTGTGTCAAACAATAGAGAACTGAATCCAGCCACGAATGAATCCTTCAGCGCCATATAAGAATTGGTTAGTTTGATTTGTTAAACTATTTGTTCAAGGGAGATTTAACAAGATTAATTTCTAATCTTCTAGACTTTCGAATTAAATTTGTATGGTATGTCTTCGAGATTCGAAGAATTTTGAAGCAAATCTTATTAAATCTCAGTTTAGTGTTCAGTGGAAATGAACACATTAGTGTTAAAATCGGTTTATTAAGATTTACTTCAAATCTCCTTCCAATCTCGAAGATTTACCATACACATTTATTTCGTAAATCTTCAAGATTAGAAATTAATCTTGTTAAATCTTCCTAATACTACATTTTCACCGAACACTAAACCGAGATTTAATAAGATTTATCTCAAATTTTCCTTAAATCTCCCAGATTTACCATACGAACTGTTTTCATTAATCTACAAGATTAAAAATTAATCTTGTTAAATCTCCCTAGAACAAAAAGTTTAACAAATCAAACTAAGGCGCGATTCACACAGAAGTGGCTTATGGTGCTGGTGTGGTTCTGGTCTGTTACGGGCGTGGTGTTGGTGTGGTGAGCTTTGTTCAGACAGAAGTGACAGGGAATGGTCATTTGACAGAAAAGCAAAAAATACATACACAAACACAGGAACACTTCACAAGAAAATGGCTTCTACACAGAATTAAAATAAATTAAATATAAAAAAAACAATTGCCTTGAATTTTTGGGCTACTTTTTGCCATGCACGCTCCTGTTTCAGTAATTTTGCCCTCCCGTAATTACATAAATCTTCATGTATTTGCATTTCATTGCTGAATTCAATATTGAACTCAAAATCACATTTAATTTTTTTTTAATGTCTGACAATTAGACATTTGACTGAGAGATTCCATTGTGGCGTGCCGTTTACGTAGGCCACTGGAGTTTTCAATATGGTGTGGCGATGGCACACCATACCCTCGCCTCGTCATCTGTGTGTGTATTATCTCATAAGAGAACATGTGAATTCCACAACGTGGAATATGTATGCAGCACGCCCGAACCACACCAAAACCTCACGCCAGTTTTATGTGAATTGGGCCTAACCTATTCGTATATGGCCCTGAAGGATTCATTCGTGGCTGGATTAAGTTCTCCATTGTTTGACTCAAAAGAAACGTTCTATATCACTTCCACTTCATAAGAAAAGAGGAAACCCCTAATGCTTTTGCAGTCAGAGTTTATATTATTTTTAATCTTTTCATCCGGTGGAAACACCACATACATCTTTTTCCTTAAATCCCTGATTATCTTTAGGTGAAAACGTAGAATATTAGCTTTGACAGCATCTTTCAAAATGCAGATGGCGTTTCATTTTTTCTCAGTCTAATTTCGGAAGTTCTTTCATATAAACTCTTTTTCAGTCGGTTGTTTTTTTTTCTTAAATGGTTGTCAACCTGTTTTGACAATATGTTGCTCCATGTAACGCCCCTGATTATAAACGCTATCAAAAGGGAAGGAATTAATAATGCCGGATTTACACGAATGGAAAGCTGCCAGTATAATGACAAAAAGAATGAATTTGTCCATTCTTTTGTTGTTGCTTTCGTCATTATACTGGCAGTTTTCCAATCGTGTAAATCCGGCATAACTGCGTTATCAAGGTTATCTTTAAACATGTATTACAAAAACAACATGAGATCCAGGTTTCTATCGAGGTTAATTTCAATAACCCAGATACAGGTTTTCACTCTGACCGGCAGAGGGCTATTTACCATTGTGAATGATGTCAGCAATATAAGCGTATATAATTCTCAGTGAGTTCTTTCACTGAGTGTTATATGCACATGTCGGTAACAATCGACAAAAACATTGCGTCTTAGATTGGGTATGGTGGCATCTAACTGATGAGCCCACCACCATGCCTGGGCGAAACCCATTCATTGGAGTAAAGGCCACAATAACCTTTATTATTGAATTTTATCCCACTTAAAGCAGTTATCGTTGAGTAATCCATATATATAAATATTTTAAAGATTAAGTAGCCACTTGCATGCAGCGACACAAATAAGTTATTTTTATTCAATGTTTTTAGTAGATTTTAATGTAAAACAAATAAATCCTTTTAGGTACGATCCCAAAAAGGCACAACACATTAAAAAAAAAAGAACAATGACTTGAATTTGCTTTGTCAAACAAATGATGTAAATGACTTTGGTTTATGAAATTAAAATATTATTATGTTATGATTTAGAAAAAAAATCGAGCAAACTGAAAAAAGTAAGAATTTTTTTTAATAAATACAAATTAAGTTTGAAATTGTTGAAGTTATTGCATTTGGTTTAAAAACAGCAAACGAAACATTTTCGAAAAATTTAGCGCAAAAAAAACACACAAAGGTATAAATCAATCAGCAACATTTTAATTCAGAGCTTCTCTGTCGGGATGCATTTTATTACCTTTGGAGATCGTACCCAATTGTTCGCATCATTTTAGCAAGGGAACGTAGCCAAGGAAACTTGTTCATTTAACGGTATTGTGTGTGTGGCAAAAGAAAGACGAGATATTGTGTGATTGACATTGAAGAAAGATTTTTTAGGAGTTTTTTTTTTAAGATAATGCGCAAGAGTCCTTGCCGGATTCGCGGCCTTTATAATGCGGCGGGCTGCGTTTGAAGTAATCGACGAAGTTACGAGATCCCGCTGAGCTGGAGGTGGATGTTGTAGAGAAATGCGGGTTGTAAGGACGTCGACTGGTGTAGTCAGTCGAAGAGGAGTAGTCTGTGTATCGAGGTTCATGGCGTCGACGGCCACCTATGCTACTAGAAGTCGGAAATCTTGGGGTGGTATGATTTTTGGGCCGATAGCTCTCAAGAGTGTAATCAACTTCTACATCCTCTTCCTCGTCTGACTGTCGTGACACCTTTTGAGCTTCGATCACTTTTTTAAGATACGGATTGTTTCCGGCGATTTTCTCTTCCATGAAGTCACGCTTCATATTACGCAGATGCTTACTGCGATCCATGAGGTACTTTGTGTCTCTGTCGACTCGGTTTTCAGGTAACGTCGAGGACTTATTGCGGTGGGGACGAGATGGAGCTATATGTTCTATTGATCTAGAGAGACTACTTGTCGGACTGTAGGTTCCTGAAGCTGAATCTTGTGATTTTTGACGATAGTTAGACAGGCGAGGATGAGAAATCGATGCTGTTGGTGACTCGTAGACGTCCGACTCTTCAGGGTCCGGATCTTTTTCCGTCGATCTACGAGTGAATCGAGCAAAGTCTTCATATGTAGCTTCAACTGATTCAGTTTTCTGGATCTGTGGTTTTCTTTGAACGGGGGTGGGAAAGCTCAGTGGCTCTTCGGTTTTCATATGTTCCACTACTTGTTTCTCTAAATCGTTGTTTGAGGTTCGTTTTGAAAGTTGTGGGGTTCTTGGTCTGGATAGTGGCCTAGGGGACTCATCTCTTGATTTTATTGAATCTTTTAATGTTTCCTGTTTAATGTACTCCATTAGTTTGGAGCTGTGAGGTTCGTCCATTGACTCAAGCCGATTAAATTGTGAATTTTCTTGCTTGGTTGGAATCCTAGGTGGATCAATTTTCGAAGATCCTTCTTGAACTTGGTGGGAATAATTTTGATCTCTTGCAATTAGAGCATGTCTCCTTTCTCGTTCAAGCTGTTCAATGATTTCCCATTCATCGAGACGTCTAGCAGGAATTTTATTGTCTTGAGTACTTTTAGCCGGAGACTGTGAGGGTTTTGGAATATAACCAAGTTTGGGAGATTCTTCTTTTTCGTTGTCATTTTGGAGCAAAGCCATATATTTGCGCCTAGGCATTGGGCTTTTAGGAAGTTGCTCCATGTCCCATTCCAGTGAACGCTCTCTGGATTGGCTTGGATTTCGTGGAGTGGGAGATTCAAGCTTCGCTCGCAAAAGATCTCTGTATTCTTTGGATGGTTCATTATTTGAGATCAGTCGCTCCTTGGAATCTCTTGGCGAACTGCCTGAATGCTGATTCTGAGCAAAGAATCTAGCCCGAGCCGATTGAGGTGACTCGGGCAATGACGGTGCATTGGATTTTGATAAGTCTGAGCTTCTTTCAGACTCTGATATAGAAGAACAGGAATCATTTATTAAACTAGCAATATTTACCATTCCCTCGGATTTAGGAGGGGATTTATAAGATATTTTGGATCCTTCTCTAGATGACTGTTGCATTTCAATTCGAGGGGATGCGGAGGATTTCGAAGATGCTTTGGATCCTTCTCTTGATGATTGCTGCTCATCAGTTCGAATGTTAACTATTCCCTCAGATTTGGGAGGGGACATTTTAGAAGTTTTGGATCCCTCTTTAGATGATTGTTGAATTTCATTTCGAAGCGCTTGAGCCGATGCGGAGGATTTTGTAGATGTCTTGGATCCTTCTCTAGATGATTGTTTCATTTCAGTTCGAGGCATTTGGGGTAAGGACTTTGTAGATGCCATGGATCCTTCTTTAGATGAGTGCTGCTTATCAGTTAAAGGGTTAACAATTACCTCGGATTTTTTAGATGTTTGGGATCCTTCTCTAGAAGATTGTTGAATTTCAGTTAGAAGCGCTTGAGCCGATGCGGAGGATTTTGTTGATGTTTTGGATCCTTCTCTAGATGACTGTTGTATTTCAGCTTGAAGCGCTTGAGACAATACGGTAGAGTCTCTATGAAATTTATCTGTTGAACTTGTTCTTGAAGAATCTAGGTCTTTCCGTGGTATTGTACGTAATTCAGGCTCAGGGGAGTCTAGGGATCCTTTTAAATTTTCATTGAAAGATCCTGAATCTTTTGTCCATATTTCAGAGATGGAATTATTTGGTGAGGATGATTTTGTTGTAGTTTCTCTTAAACTTTTTGTAGGTGAATCTAATTCATTTGAAGCATTTGATTCTTTTCGAATCATGGGCTCTAGGGAAGATGAATCTCTTCGAACATTCGAGCTCTCTCGGGAGATGCTTGAAGGTGAAGATGCTTCATAGTTTGAAATTTCGTCATTTTTGTTTACAATTTCTACTTCAGAAGCTGAAATCGAAGATTTTCTTTGTTCTTCCGACAAAACTTCTTCACTTTTATGAATTAGTTCCACTTCTGGAGTCGAAATCGAATCCCTTCGCGATGAAACAGTAGCATTTTGCGATAAGTCTACCGAAGCCCTGGAGCTCCTTCTAGGCGTAGGAAGTGAGGCAGGAGATCCAACTAACATTATTTCTTCGTTGTCTTTAAGAGAAGCTTTCGAGCTCCTCCTGGACATTGATTGTGGATCTCTATTTTCAGCTAGTTCTAGATCTGAGGAAGTTCTTGAACTTCGACGAAAAGAGGGAATTAATTTAGGTGATGCCCTTTGAGCAGACAGTCTATCTTGACAATGCTCTTTGTTTTTAGAATCTTCTTCAACTAAGGCAGGATACATCGATGCCCATTCTTCAATCGAACTTCCTGAACTTCTTCGTGAAATTGATCGTTCAGAGTTTTCACGACTGATTGCAGGAGGTTTGATTGGAGGTCGGGCACTCTCTGGAATGGGACTGGGTGTTCGTTTACGCGATGGCCACGCCAACTCATAAACTACATCTAGATGCTTCTCTTTCGTTGATTGTTCTTTAGTTTTCGCTGAGGGATCAGGAGTCTGCGTCCGGGATTTGGAAGAATTTGAGCTTTCATCTGCCGAATCATAATAGATACGTCGAGGGAATGCCACAGGATGTCTTGGTTCACTTTCTTCTCGAGGAATCATAATTTGCATCATATCCTGTACAGATGGAGGCATATTCGAGGGATCTAGCTTTTGGACAATCTTTTTCGTTTTATCCTCTGTCCTCCCCGGACTAAGACTTAGAGAAGATGATGAGCTCTTGGCCATTGGTTTTGCCAGGCGTGGAAATAGCGGTTCAAATTTTAGTTTTGCTTCCTCAACTGTAATTGGCCTTTCCATATGTTCTTCTTCTTCATGATCATCTCCATCTTCATTTACCAGAACTGCTCGAGGAGTTATTGCTACAACTTCACCGTTTGCATCGAATTCGACATCAACTAACATATCGTTGGTAAATTGACTAAAAAGTTCTTCGATGCTATCCTGGGATGCAGCTCGACTTCGCTTTGGACTCTCAGAATTCTGGGCGACATATTCAGACTCTTCAGTGACTTGTTGTTGCTGCTCTTCTTGCTGTTCTTCTTCCTTTTCCGCTGCAGCAGCTATAGCTATTAAACTTATCTCTTGAGCTGCATTAAATGCTTCTTCTTCATCTTTACTTAGCTCAGTTATGATTTTATTGAAGATTTCATCAACGTCATCTCCAGCTTCAGATGACTGCTTACTATTTGCCACAGAAGCTTTCCGACTTAGCGGCAGATGTGAAGGCACATCTATGGTTTTCTTAGTCAAAGAATTCTTTCTTTCAAATTGTTGGGTAAAAGTTTCAACTTGAGACCCTCTTCGACTTTGAATGAGAGGGCTCTTTGAATTTTTAATTGTATCTTCAGTTAGAGAACTTCGCCGGCTTGAGATATTCTCACTTGCATCAACTGGAGATATTTGAATCTGAGATCCTCTTCGACTTGGGTGCTTTGGGGGGGTTCCAATTGCTTCAGTTTGTGATCCCTTGCGACTTTGAACTAGTGGGCTCTCTCGATTCAATGTTTCACCTTGAATTGAAGACGTGTCTTGGACTAACTCTGAATGAGTTTCACTTGGGCATTCCAAAGAAGTCTCGAGGGTATTGTTTTCAGATTCCTTGCTGCTCTTTATTATTGAAGATTCTTGCTTAATAGGAAGCTTCTCTACTGTTTTACTGTAAGGCTCTTCACTTTGTTTGTTCTTGACATCTTCTTTATCAATTTGTGGGAGATCAGATGATTTCTCAGGGCCAATCACATCAATACCTTCAACTTGAGAAACACTTCTGGAGACCGGATTAGCTAATGCCTCTGTAATTTTTGATGCTGCTTCTGCTGCTTCAATGTTGTTCTGGGAACTTGTTGGACTTTGACTTGAGATACTATTTTGTTGAAACTCTGCATTTAAATTGGACTGGGAGCTATTACGGACCAAATTCAGTATGCTTTTTAGAGTTTCTCCGGAACCTCTTCCACTTAAATTCTTCACATCATTTGTGTTAACTTCAGTCTTACTTTTATTTTCTTGCTGTCCTCTTAAGCCCTTAAAAACAGGAGGTTTAAGAACATCTGCCAGTCCACTGGAACCTGACCCTCTTCGACTCAATATCTTTTGAGCCGTACCCATTACATTTTTGTTAAGTTCTGAATTTGTCTCACTATCCTTACGGCCTAGAACTATTGGAATTTTCGATGCAGCATTTTGATTAACATTCTTTTCGTCAACAATATCTCCTGAGGATTTTTTGATGCTCTTGCTTTCTAGTCCATTTGTTAAATCATTTTGACTCCCACTAGCTTTATACACTCCAGTTCCTTTGACTCTATCTTCTTCGGCTTTGATTTTCTCCTCAAACGAAGCCGTTCTACTCATTACCGATTCAACTTTTTTTCTATGTTTTAATATCTCTTCGCGGGGAGACTTCTTTAAGATTTTAGCTGGTGATCTTCTCTTGCCACCCACACCACTCTTTGTTGGCGATTTTCTCTTTTCGGGAGATTTCTCTTTGATTCCGAAGAACTTCGAGTACTTTGTTTGTTTCCATTGAGCTTCTGGTTGACTTTTCTTCTTGGCCTCAACTTCAGCTTCGGCTTTCTTTTCGTCCCGATTTGCATAGAACGTATCCCGTTTCTTTTGAAGAAAATTCGTTGCTTCTGTCCTCCATTCGGATTTCAAGTATTCCATGGTCTTTTCTAAATCACTCATTGAATCCGAATTGCTTTTAAGCGAACCACTCGATTGAAGAGACTCTTTAGATTTATGTAGGTTATTATTCGAGGGAAGAGATTCCTTGGATCTATTAAGACTGCTGCAAGTACTACTCAAGTTGGTTTTTCTCAGTCTAAATGATTCGTCGGATTTGATTGAGCTCATCGATTCAAAACGCTGTAAGATCTTTTGCACACCCATAGGACGATCTCCATCTTCTCTTGAACTAGTTTTCTCTTGAGTTCTTTTAAACTCTTCTTCACCCAAACTTTTTGCTTTATGTAGTTTCTTTCTTGGATTTGGCGGAAGACCCAAGTCAATGCCGGTTTCTTCAAGAATTTTCTCAATCTTTTCAGATATATCTTCACTTGGAGATTTTTCTTCAACGAAGAGCTTCTGATACTCAATACTTGGTGATCGAACCTCTTGTCCACTTTGAAGAATCTCATCGAGAATCTTATCGGCTTCGTCCTGAATTTTTTTCCTAGCAGTTGCTGGAGTTGTTGTTGAAGTTTTCTTTGCTGCTGTCTTGGTTCCTTTGGGAACAATTTTCTTTATTATTTTAATTCCACCTTTCTTCGCAACTGGCTTTACAACTGGGGCCTTTTGAATATCTATAGCGCCATCTAGTTGGTGCTCCTGCATACTAAACGTTTTGTCACTACTCGGAGCGGCTATGGATTTTTGCCTCCTTGGAGGAGCTTTAGGTGGTTCACTGATATTGGTTGTTTGAGATTTCTTCAATTTATCCCCACCAGGGGTGATACTTATGCTTGATTTTCTCTGAGGAACAGGAGATTGAGGAAAATACTTTGTCAAATCAACGTCTTTTAAGGTTTTCTGAGTTTTGTTCAACGACGCCGATGATTGCTTCTCTTGCTTGGCATTGGGAAAGTACTTCGAAATGTCTAACGTTGCTTGTTGACTAACTGTAGGCATAACCATTTGAGCCTTTATTGTTTCCATAGTACCAGCAAAACTTCTAACTTCGATTTGATGCAAAGCATCACTTAAGCTAGTGACCTTTTTATGCTCAGCATCATAAATCATTTGCCCAGGGTCCTTTTTCTTAGGCTTAGGACTTTCCACGGGCTTAGGCAGGGGTTCTTTGGATTGCTCTATGTACGAGATATCCATCATTTTAACAATATCAAGAATACCTTCAATTTCCATCTTATCAGATGAAATTTTAGCAGTCTTTGCTTCTTCTTGGGTCTTGATTTGATCCGAGTTTGTTGAATTTCCTTCGTCAACCGAATTTGAGGAATTAATATTCAAGCCATCACCGTGATCATCATCACCATTTTTAACACTTTCTGTTGCCGTCAAATCTTTTTCTTCTTTTTTTTCATCAACTTTAGCAACCTCTCTCTTCGCATTTTCGATCATTTTTGTAGCCTCCGATTCTTCACTGACTTTATTAGCTACTTTTTCTCCAGGAAACCCCAAAGCAGCTGGACTTTTAACTGCTCCACTGCTAACACTATTGTCAAGCAACCATTTCTCCTTCAGTGAAAGTTTCTTTAAAATATCACTCTTGACCAAATTGTCCTTGGCCATACTCTCAATGTCTTTGTTCATTTTCATCAAATTATTCAACCTATAAAGCTTCTCGCTTATTGCATCTACATCTGCGCTAATTCTGCGATCCGAGTTTTGTTCGATTTTTTCAATATCTGTCTTTGATGGAGGCGGAGTTTGAGATGATATCGAAATTTGTTCCGAATCGAGTTTAAAAATCTCACTATCACTTACAACTTCGTTATTCTTTTGAACACTATCGCCATCTTGAGGCGGCGGCACCATTACCACCTGTTCTTGATTCTGTAGTAGAATTCAAGTAGTACAAAATTAAAATAAAATAGAACAATATGTTTGGATACAAAAATCTTGTGTCGTTTATTACGAAGTTGGTTTTCCAAAATCGGCCCAAAAATATAAGCTTGGAAATGCAAAAAATAGTGAAAAGTTTACCTCAGTTTCTGTATCTGTTGGCAAATTGGCAGGCAGCGGCAGTAGACGAACTTCTTCTCGGCGCAATTCACGAGCCTTTTTGATTTCTTCGCCTTCGGTGTCATCTTTGCCATCATCTTAAAAAAAACATACAAATCGAAACATACAGATGTTCGAAAAGAAATTTTAAATTTCTATTTTTAAGCTCACCAGCTAATCCTTCACTAGAGTCATAGAAAGAGTCATCACTGTCATCACTATTTCCATTCGAATAGTGCTGTTTGCCAATCCAATCCGTAGCCAATTGAAGTGTTTGCTGAGCAATTGGCGAACCATTGGCTTCTTCAAAGATATCCGATTCGGAATCATCATCTGATTCATCAGAACTTGAAGAAAGATCCGACTCAGAGTCAGCACTAGGTTGTAAGAAATTACGTCCCGACCATTCGTTTTCATCGATAATATGCTCCTCGGAGGGTTCTCCATCGGACATGGCATCTGTGTTTTCGAATTCAATTCGCTCTGGGGTTTGGCCACGATCAAGAAGATCCAATTGAACAACACTTTCTGTAATTCCTCGTGGTTTTTCTGGTGTTTTTGCATCCAACCCACTGGGAGCATGAGAACCATGAGCAGTAGATTTCTAAAAAAAAAAATTTTAAATTTGAAACCAAATATTCATCTTTCAAACTTACTCTTTGACCAGGTTTTCGTACAACCGGACGAATAGCTTTAGCAGGTAATCTAAAGTGCTGTGTGCAATAGAACCGACCTTGAGGATCATCGCGATCAAATGCATAACCACCGGGTCTTAGATTTGTATGACAATGATGACATTTTAAACAGGAACGATGCAGAATAAGACCTTCTGTAGAGATCTTTTCCATAAGGTATACAGTTTGTTTGCAGAAATGGCACTTTTCTGAAGCTGCTTGCTTTTTAAATGCAAGTGCTACTTTGGAGTTCTAAATAAAAAAAGCAGAAACAAAAAAAAACGATTAAAAGAATTTTACGATAATAATGACGAATTCTCGTGAAGCATTTTGTATGATGCGTGAAAACGTTGAGAACACGAAAATGTTGCTGGATAAAAAAGTACATATTTTTACAATCGGAACCACTTTCATAGTTTGGACAAAATGATATTAAAAAAAATATATAAACAACAATGGAGCCAATTTTTTTGTGTTTAATATTTTTTGCAGTAAATTCACAGATGGACCTTTTATATTGACGGCTAAGATGAATCGCAAGAGATACTCTTGGAGAATTTGTCAAATCCTCGCAAAAGGCACTAAACTTGAAAAAAAAAGTACTGACAGCATCAGAGTTGGAATTGCTTAAGGCTCAAAACTATGACTACTTCTCTGCATCACCATGATCTCTGACCAAGCGAATGCAAGACCATTTTTTTCTCTTACTTGCTCACATATTACCTTCTTACTATTTGTAATTTCCATTGATAGCTATTCGAAAAACCAAGGCACTAAATCTTCGAATTTCACAACAACTGGGATATTCCCGTCAATTCACCTAAATCGGAGCTTAAGAAGACCAGAAGGCAGATGCGGTTACTCACGCTCATCAAAAAATTTAAATTGGCTAAGCCAGCAGAGAAAAGTTATAATCTACAAGCAGCTCCTTAAATCAGTTCAGTTACATCTTCTCAGTGTGGTTCACGTATCTCCTCAACAGCTCAGAAAGAACTTCAAATATTTGAGAGGATCTGCACTGGTTTTTACTAACGATCGTCAGCGGCCGTAGCACTTTAAGAATTAGCAACTCTAAACTCTAAAGCCAAAGCAATCCCGCTAGTTAGGTACTAAATATTTGCTATCTGCAGAGAAGCTGGCAAGAACATCGTCAACCACTCGTATCTCATCAGAGAACAATGACAAAAGGTTTGCATACAAAAAAATAACTTTTAGGTTACCAAAGAATCTCTCTATTTGGGCAACTCTAGCATAAATCATACTGGTAGATCAGATACAAGCTTGAACAGTTTTCCTGTATAGCTCTTATAATCGACCGACTGTGTCTCAAAGTTCCACTCTCTAAAATTTAACTGCAATAAATTTTATTTGAATTTTGTAAACTTAAACTTAACAAAAATTATACAAAATACAAACAAAAACACACGTCAACATTACTCACAGATTTAGCAATGGGCTGTGTTGGTGGCATTTTCTCTTCTGAAGTATCTTCTTTCTTGACAAATTGCCCGGCAATCGAAGCAACCTTATTCTTGCCCCGTTCGCCAACTTCCAACACAGAACCTTCCTTTAATTGTTTATCGAGGTTCTTCAAAGTTTGATCGATTTCTTTGAATTTCTCTTCACTCGAATCCTGCCGCGTGGGCTTAGACATTTTTGATTGTCTTGCAACAAATTGTTCTTTACTCCACTTGGGTACCTTTTCGCGTCCCTTTAGGCCGATTTCGGTCTTTTTCGATTGTTCTATTTTCTTTTCAATTTCTCGAACATTCCAGTCATTTGAATCGATCTTTCCAATAGCTCGCATTAAGTCTTTGGGCTTCTTTTCCGTGCCATATGCATTACGTGATGTAATTTGTTGTTCCATCGATTTAATACGATCACTAAATTGTTCGTCAGTACCGCGAGGCATGGCCGATGATATTCCTCTTTCACGATCCTTTTACACAACAAAAAAAAATGTAAGATAAATAAAAAAAATGGAAATCAAAAGAAACCTAAAAATCATCAAAAATAACACAGATTTAAATGGTAGCAGTTAAAAACGGCGAGGGTTAGTTGAAAACAACAAACACAAACATTTGCTTTTTTTAGTTTAGTAGGTTAACTAGGGAGAATTTTGAAAGTGGCATTCATTTATTCAGCTTCAGCATTATATTTCCTTTTGGAATTCTAAATTGGGAGAAGACAGAAACACCACAACACACACAGATAAAATATCTTGTTTGGCACACATCCTTACAGGATAAAGAAGCTTTCGTTCGAGCTCTTTGACACGATCGTTGAATATCGGCGCTTGCTGGCGGTACATGTATATCGAATAGTCCTCAAATGGACTAGATTCGTCACTTTCTCGTAACAGGGTGTTCACTTGCAACATGTGAAGACTTTTGTAGAAATTTTGAGTCTGTTGGAATCGCTGCATGCGACGTTTACTCTGTCGGTCTTGACGATTCTCTTCAATTTCTTTAAGACGTTGTTGTCGCTCCTCCTATTTGTTGTTTGTTTTATTTTTTATAGTTTGATATAATGTAATGTGCAATGGGGTATAATTAAGTGAGATTCAAAAACCAGACGGACAATGAGAGTAATCTGAATCTACCTTTTGCCAAACAAATTATTACTATACTTACAATGTTTGTTGTTTTTTCAGCACTTCTTCGCTTTTTTGCCCGTCTTGGGGTGTCCAATTGAGCTAGAAAGACAGCAACTGGATAAGTCATATATTGGTGAAGAAAATTCAAAAATTTTACCTTGACCAGGTTCATGCTTCCTCTGACGCTTGACTTTTTCTTCATCGAGTACGGAACGCCTTTGTGTTGCATGTGGTAAATCAGCAACATCTTGCATTGGAGACTTTGCCTTTCTTGAAGACATTTGAAGAAGTTTTGAGAAATCAGGAGCATTGTTTCTGTTTTTCTCTCTCAATTCGGAAACATCAAGTTTTGGGTGCTTAACATGTGGAATCTCACCACGGAATACTTCACATAATTGTTCCAAATAATTAAGCCAAATCTTTGAATCAATTTTATCCAAATCAATCGAATCTTTTCCCGTCATTACTTTTGAGATTTTCAGTTCTTTGTCGAGAATTTTAAAGGCCAACTCATTGCATTCGGCTGCTGGTAGTTCTTTAATTGAATTAAAATCGACTAGATCGGGGCGATACCTAAGTAAGAAGCAAAAACAATTAAAAAAACAGTTAAGAACGATTGTTTGACGCCCTATGCCCCAATCGGGGTTAAAGGACACGATGTTGATAATAACGATTTTCCAAAGAGACAAACCTATTGATTAAGGCACAAAGAACCTTTCCATTTGTAAAACAATCCGACACTTCATTCAAACTCTGAACAAATTCATACGAGTGCAGCTGGGCTTTTATCCATCTCAAAAGAACCGCACTTAATGGCAATGTATCACCTGTGCGCCTCTTTCTTCGAACCGGTGTATCTGCTTGTGATGATTGTAAGGCATTTGTATCCATAAACGTGTGCTCCAAAATAGATTTATCATCGGTATCGATGAGATGCTTAACTTGATACATATTAACCGAAGTCCGATTGAGATTAGGATACCGTGTCGCTGGATCAACTGTGTAGGATCCTATATCACGTTGAAGGTTTTCGGGTGTAGTTTGAGCAAGAAGTCTGAAAAAATGAAGACAAATATCGGGATCATTAATGATTCAAAGAAAATTCAACTTACCTGTAAATACTCTCCCTTTGAGCCAAAACACCAAGTGTACTATTTTTAGGATTATTCCACAGTTTTATTGCATACGCTGCATCCATACTCGAGAGAAAACCTCTCGCACAACCTGAACCTGTTGGCCAAAAGGGCTCTAGAAGACTATCACCGACTAGACACTGTAGCAGGCGATAATTTTTACGAACAATTACCCGACTTGATGATTCTGCTGCAAACATTGAGGTGAAATCAAACATTGCAACGTCTGGCTTGCCGTAATGGTTTACGGCGAATTCCAGATTTGGCATTTGGTATTTGGTTGAGAACTCTGCTGCCTCCCGAGCATAGTCCAGGAGTTTGTCTGTATTTACATTTTGTGGCGCCAGAAGTTCAGCTGGGTCTGCAAAGTCCTGAAAATAAAAAATGTATAATACTGGAAATATGTTTGTCATACTTAACGACCCAACATACCTGCATTATCACACCCTTATCAATTAAACTGTGTTTTTTTGCAGTCATCACAAAGTAATGTGTTTCGTCTTTGTAGTAAACTATATTCTCTAAATCTATTCCAGTCGTATGATAGAGCTCCTTGAAGAATGCTTGATTAAATATAAACGCAACACCACTAATTTCCTCTGCCTTTGCTTCGGCTTCGGTCTTTTTATTAATAAAGTTCGCTGTGATGGCAATAGCCAGCTTGCCACGGAATTCCTTACGCTTAAAAGCTTCTAAAGTGTTACGTTTGCCATCGGCTCCGATGAGTACATCGAATTCATAATGTGAAACCGCATGATCTTCGGGACTGATAGCGGCTCGCCACCCACAACCCTCACTCGGTTCGATGGTGCCTTCAAACGAAACACCCTCATGAACTTCTACGCCCAACAGAAGGGCCACTTTTAATAAGATGCACTGTATCTGTCTTATGGAAATATGATCAATTGAACCAGCACAGAACTTTCCATAGAATTTCTTTGCTCCAAGATTTCGAAGATCTGTGATAACAAAAGGCCACAAATGTAGGACATTATTACGTGATATCCGATCACGTTTTTCTACGACCACCACCTTAGCGCCGAGAAGTTGTGCTTCGATAGCTGTTCGCAGTCCGCAAGGGCCTGCTCCAATGACTAGGACCCTTGTGCCGGTGCATGCATTGCCTTTGGAATATGCTCTGTGTGAGGCACGGGCATCGAATTTCTTCCACAGTGCTTGTGCCTTCCAAGAACGAATTTTCGCTTTTAATTTTGGATAGAATTCGTTGAGAGGAGCTGGCCTCAGGCCTATTGTGTCACATATATTTCGATGTAGACCCAATACTTGACGCATTGTTGTTGCCAAACAGAACATATCGAACATTTCGGCAGCCGCTGCTGCTGCATCATTGTCAGCCATTTGTTGTTGTTGCTGAGCCAGCAGCTGTTGCTGTTGGCGTTGATTTGAAGATCGACTCATTCTGAAAAAAACAAGAGAAGAAATCAATTAAGTGAAGGACTGACGGATTTGTACGTAATATGAGTTGTAGCTGAAATAAGGAAGAGTCAAGAAACAAAGAGGGTTACAAAAATCCAGCTTAACCGCGATTGTGACACAGAATGCCCTCAACTCCGGAGGGAAGGTAAGCTCCTGCAGTCGAGGGGTTAATTTCACTATCCGAAAAAGCTGCGGGGTGCAGTTTAAGAAAATATTTGTTCATGAGTTAGCGCCTAAACTTATTAAAGAAATGATGTTAAAAGTATCGTTTTACATAGAGGAATTAGTAGAGTAGCGTTTGGAAGGTCATTCTTAGTTTTTGCCTGAGCATATTCTTAGCATTTCCTCTCAAGTTTTTAAAAGTCTGGGCGACTGTGAGGATATTATATGCCAAGTATATTTTAGAATATTTGTTGACCTTTGGCCTTTGCCGCTGTCTTGCGGAAGCAGATAAGCTCTGTTTTTAGGTATTTATTTTGATGTTCCAGGATCTATAGTTAGTAACATAGCTAGAGATATGCTTTTCAAGGTGATGGAGTGCGGTCAGAGGGGAGCTATGACTGGAGTAGACTATTGGAGACAAGGTTCTTTTTCGGAGAACAGAGAAAGGACCCCTTGGGGGAACCCACTTTCGCAAGCGTGCTTTTGGTGAGCGGTCGTTCAAAAAAGTGACAAAGGTTCTTTTTTAAATGTACATGTTTAGAACTTATGTTAACACTCGATATATTCAATTAAATGAGCCAAGTTTTTTTTTTAAATAAGTTGTTGCTATGTATTCTACAAATCAATCGGATACATTTTAAACAATTTTTATTTAAAACAAAAAGAATCTGAAAAATCACGGGTTGAACAATGAAACATTTTCAAAAAGCGAGCAGTGAGACGTATCTCGCACTTAAATTTTGGAAATACTTCTCGTTTTCTTCTGTTTAATGTTTTATTGTCGAGCAAGCAGAAGAGAGTTTAAGTTTTGTTCTAGGTTATAACTTAGGTCAGGTTTTTGTATGTAAATGGAAATCCAAATAAGTGATATTGAATAATTTTTTAATTATAGATAGATAGATAGATATATTAATTATTAGCACATTTTATGGCTTTAAGTTACAATTAACAATGTTGTTATCTTATTATTATACCTATTCAATACTTCAGTCTTACAAACTCAGCTATACACTTTTCAAATAAATTTACATTCGTTTCACATTTAACATGGTTAGGCAATTGGTTGAAGATATTAAAACATTTATAAATAAGTGAATAAGTGAGCTCTGGCAGTTAAAAATTTGGCAATTAGATTTAGATTGATTTTTATTCTCATATTACAAATGTTTACAAATATATGATACAATCAATTAAATGCATGGCTTTGCCGTCTGCCTGATTGACAATGAATGTAAATCCTTCTATATTGTATAAATAAAATAAGTTACAGCTTTCATTTAAAAATATTCGTTTATAATCCTGTTTCTAACGGGTGATTTTTTAAGAGGTTTAGAACTTTAAAAAAAAAAAAACACAACAAATTCGAAAAAATGAATGAAATATTTATTTGAATCGATAGTTTGAACCTTGCAATTTAATGTTTAAAGATAATTTCATGCAAATGTTGACCGCGGCTGCGTCTCAGGTAGCCCATCCGCTGAGTCCAATTTTGGCATACTCTTTCACACATATCGGCCGGTATCTCACGAATGAATGCATGGATGTTGGCTTCCAGTGCGTCAATCGAAGCGGGCTTGTCCCTATAGACATTAGCCTTGACATACCCCCACAAAAAATAATCTAATGGTGTCAAATCGCACGATCTAGGCGGCCAATTGACCGGCCCGAAACGTGAAATTAACTGTTCACCAAACTCGCCTCGCAATTGCGCCATTGTTTCGCGTGCTGTGTGGCATGTGGCACCGTCTTGTTGAAACCACATATCATGCAAGTCAAGAACTTCCATTTCGGGCAAAAAAAAGTTTGTTATCATCGCTCGGTAGCGTTCACCATTGACAGTAACGCTGGGAACGGCGCCGAATCGACATTTCGCGGTCTTCTGTCACACTAGCTGATACGGCCGCAATATTTTCTTCACTACGCACAGTACGTAAACGTGTTGGTGGTTTAATGTCCAACAAAGTAAATTTGGTGCGAAATTTGGTCACAATCTTCCGAATAGACTGCTCAGAAGGTCGAGAATGCCGACCATAAAATGGAAGCAGCGCGCGATGAACATTTCGAACCGAGCACGAATTTTGATAGTAAAATTCAATAATTTGCAAGCGTTGTTCATTTGTAAGACGATCCATGGTTAAATTGCAAACCAAACTGAAGCTGTTTGACAGTGACACAAGGTACTAAACACACGTCAGCTGTCAAAACCAGTGTTGCCAAAACCAAACCAGCTAAAAAATCACCCGTTATAACTAAGTGCCACTCTACAAAATTTGGATAATTTAGATACGTTTGCTTCATTAAGGAGGTTAAGAGTTTCGTCATCCGTGAGAAAGTCGCTACCCAATATATATCTTCTGGTTTCCCTTAATACCGGGCATCTTCCCACAAAATGTAAAACATCTTCACGTTCTGCCATATTGCACATGTTGCAAAGTATTGGTAATTCTTCACGATGCGGTATAAAATTCAAATTAAGAAGCTCACCTCTTAGCCGGAACATAGTTGAAATTTGATCAATGGTGTAATCATCTCGAAAATAGTTATGTTCGTTCAGATTAAAACTCAGTTTACTGTAGATCATTCGGTGTAGTGAATTTGATGCCATTTCTTTGTACCTGTCTCTATAGATCTCATCTAAACGAGACATCATTGTATACATCGTAGTCTTCCAAGAACTCCATTCACTAGTGATTAATTCAACACCAGCATCTTGTGAAAGTTCCATCCAGTCTCTACACCATCCTGTCTTGGAGTGTATAGCATGAAGAGCCGCTTTTTTTGGGAGACGATTATTTGGCATCTTAAGTACTTTATCAATGTAGTCGACTTGAAGTTTTAATGTTTTGATAAATAGTGGTGATAGTCCCGTTTCCAGCAATATCATGTAATTCGGGGTGCTAGGGGGCAAGCGAAATATTCGTTTGATATAGTACCTGAGGAGTTTTTCCACTGGTTCGTATTTTTTACCACCCCACACTTGAGCTGCATAGAATAGAACGGATTGAGATACTGCCTCAAAAACTTTATATTTACTGCTATGAGCAATAGCCTTGTTGCTGAAACACTCCCGCCATGCAACATTAATAGCTGTCTTAGCTTTCGAAAGCTTAATGGTGAGATGCCTATCCATGTTGAGGTTTCTGGTGAAGTATACTCCCAAATATTTGTACTCTTTCACAACTTCAATTTGTTCATTGTTCAAAGACCATTGCTCGTTGGCACTTGACCTGCCTCCACCTTTTTTAAATATCATAACTTTCGACTTGTTTAGGTTGATCAACAAACTCCATCGCATACAATATTCGGCCAGTCTATTTATCATAAGCTGCAGTGATTCTGCTGAGCTAGCAAACAGTACTATGTCGTCTGCAAAAAGCAAAGCTTTTATGATGACTCCAGCGTACTCAACACCTCCTGGTAATGCTTCAGTTAGATCTTCTATGAATAACGCGAACAAACTTGGGCTTAGCGCGCAACCTTGTCTTACTCCTGACTCCGTCGAAAACCAATCCGATACAGTTTTGCCATTCCAAACCGCTACTCTAGTGTCCATGTACAAGTTTTGTAGCACTCGACCAAACTTAAGCGACATTCCTAATCCATATAGCTTGAACATCAATGCATTTCTGTCCACGGTGTCGAAGGCTGCTTTTAAATCGACAAAAAATGTAAAAAGTTTTTTATTTCTCGAAAGAAACCAGTCTGCGATGCTATTGAGTACAAATATGTGGTCTATTGTAGAGTAACCTGTTCTGAACCCAGCTTGAAACTCACTTAGTAGCTTTTTTGAATTAATCCAAACGTTCAATCTTTTAAGTAGTATGTTGGTAAAAATTTTATAAGATGAGTTCAAAAAGGAGATGCCTCTATAATTTGATGGATCCTCTATGTTGCCTTTTTTGTGGATCGGAAAGATCAGGGCATCTTTGAATTGCTGAGGAATAACCCCATGTTCCAGAATTTGGTTGAATACCTTTGCCAATTGTTTAATTAGTTCTTCCGTTCCATATCTATAAAATTCCGAGGGTATTCTATCGGAGCCTGCTGCCTTTCCATCGGATAGGGAATTTACAGATGCTTTAACCTCTTCTTGGGATATTGACTTGTCCAAAATGTCTTCATGGAAGCCAGGTGAAGCATATTGAATCATGCATGGGTTTATGGTGTCTGGGTTTAACAGTTTATTAAAGTGAATTCGTAATCTATCAGAATCTAGCTTAGGACTGATGATGTATTTTGTTCCATTGAGTTTCCGGGCCAAGTTCCAAAAATCAGATGGATTATTGCACATAGCTAATTTTTGCGCTTCATCTTCATAATACATTTTCTTCTTATCCTTACATAGAATTTTGAATCTTTGATTATATTCCATATACAAGTTTTTTGCGGAGGACTGGTTACAACGTCTATACTCGTTAAGCCAGGCATATGATAGGTTTCTTGCCTGCATACATTCTTTGTCAAACCATGGTTCTCTATAAGTTTTCCTTCTCTGCCAATTATTATTTACCGGTGCGTGATATGCCTCTTTTATACTGCTCTCGATTTTAGTTAGGCTACTTTCATGTTCATGAACCAGCAGCAGTGTATCCAACTGTCTTCTATATATTGGGCCAGTTGAGTTTGACCAATTCAGTTTAGGCATCAGTTTTAATACTAAACTTTCTTCATATTCCTCCTTTCCGCATTTAAATGACACAATAATCGGCATATGATCTGAATAAGGTTTCTTTTCTACCTCGAAATCGGTAATAAAAGAATTCCAATCACCACCTGTAATGCTATAATCAATGACAGAACTCCCCTGCTTCCCGACAAATGTGTATTCACCAAGTGTATCTCCTTTACTCGTACCATTTTGAATTCTAAGGCCGAATGAGTTGCATTTGGCAATTTTAAATCGTTCATGTTTCTTAATAAATGCGGTTGAGCCTTACTAACATATCGAATATGTTTCGATAGATAATTTGGCAATAAGTTATTTTTAATTTTATAAACAAACATTTGTTAAAACTACATATTGCTACCGAATAAAAATAAAACATTTTAAATATCGTCGGAGAAAGTTTTTTTTGTGAAAATGCCTCATTACCTACTGTTTTACTTTCGATTTTGCCAAATATTTTAACAATACCATGCTTGTTTGTTTTCCAATAAAAACGTATAAAACTGTGGTTATAACGCCAATTTAACAATAAATCAATCTCAATAACTTAATAAGCTTATTTTTATAAAACATCACAGGAAATATTAAAAATCCACCTTATTGCACTGAAAAGAGCATTTGTTTGCTTTTTATCAAGTTTGGTTTCACACGTTTGTTTTTGTTGTTTTAAACTGTCAAAATTAGAAAGAGAAAAGACAAAGATAGTTTTTGGAAAAGCCCAATCGTGTCACTCCCATTACTCGTAGAACATTTTTTTGTGCGTTCCAATGGACGGTGTTCACATTGGATTGGCTGCTCCGACCTTTTTTTTACGTCTCTGTACTTTATCTCACTCCCACTTGATGGTGAGAAAGAGATGGGAAGGTCAGGCAGAATATTTAATTTTTTTTGAAAATCCATGGATTTTTTTGACGTTTTCTTTTGTGACAACTGCTTTCTCTCTCTGTACTTTTTCTTTGGCAAACAAATACTACATAATTCAGTTTTATTTCATTTGAAAATGTTTTAAATTGTCCAGTTTATATTTCTGAGAGCTCAGAGAGTTTCCCCAGTTTTGCTGTCAAATACTAAGTAAAAAAAATTTTGGATTCGTCTGCTCAGATGAGCGCTCTGATATATAAACTGAACAAATAAATGAAATTAAAGTTTTAGAATGAAAAAAAAAAAATTAATTCCTCAACGAGCTCAGTGCCGAGATTCAGCTATTTCAGCGAGTGAAATGAGATGACTCGCCTTACTCGCCGACTCATCTCACTTCACTCGCAAAATTGATTCAGCTATTTAAGTGAAATGAGTAGGTTCGAATTTAGTTTCGAACATGAGTGAAAGAATAAATATAAAAGAGCTAAACTCTACCTCCTTGTCACACTCGTTACGCAAAATGAAATGAAAAAATAATACAACAATGTAAACATTAGGGGTATTCACGATTTGGTGCAACAAGCCTAGTAAAATTGTAAAATTTTATTTTTTTACAATCGACCGTGAACGCTCCTTCTTTTATCCATAGTTACCACTGATCTCTATAATACACTGGATAGTGGATTCCCTATATGTATAACAGTTTTTTTTGACTCCAATTGAAGATGACATTTAGGAGGTAAGCGCACCTTTTGACGTCTATCATTTCAAAAAAAAAAGTAATTTGACGTACATTTTTTATGTGAAAAACAAACATTTCTTCTGCGCTCTAGATGAATGTAAGTGTAAATACATCAAAAAGTATTTTTTAATAAACTAATTTTCAAACTTTTAATATTTTAATGTTTCGGCGACTCATTTTTGATGTTTCTCTTTTCGCTCATTCGTTCGTCTTTCATCTCTTCTGCAAAAAAAAATCTTTTTTTTGTTACTATTGTCACTTTCATTTCTAAATATTCTTTATGCGAAATTAGAAAAATAAAATAAATAAATACGAAGAATATTGTGCATACAAAAACTAAAAATAATGAAAGCAACAATTCTCGAAAATATTATATTGCCAACAGCTTTACAATTGACAAGAGACGAGTGCCAATGGCGTATTGCGGAGATTAGGTAAAAACTATCAGTAAAAAGTAAGTTGGCGCTTCCCGAGCATTTCTTCTATTTATTCTTCCCATCACCACAAATAACTTTCAATTTTGGAATTCTCTTCACTTACAGGATTGCAATATTATGCTTATGTAATATAAGTGTATTTCGAGCTCAAGTTTGGTCTTACCGACACAAAAGACTACTCGAAGATCTGCGGAATGTACTTCATTATCACATGAACGACACCGAGCTGAAGCGCGCAGAGTGGCCATTTCAGGTCCAAATACTTTAAGAAGGTAGCAAAGAGGGACGTCGACCATATCCACATTTGCCGCGTGTCCCATCGCAGACAGCATTGTGTGCCGTTGCTAATCATATTGCAGCCGAAGTAACAAATGAAAATTCCCAATTGACATACCTATCTATCGGAAGCAAGATTTTTCCGAGCGGATCACGAATCTTCTGTTCCAGTTGTCACATCAGATCCAGTAAGTCGTATTGGATTTTCTTAACTTATATATTATATTATATGTATATCACGAAGACAAAGGGAATTATATTTCAAAATATTAGTGGAAAAGTGGTATTTTTACTGTTGAAAAAGGCAGTGTAGTTTCGTACCTTAAATACACAATCGGAAATATTTTGTTTCTTATTTTTACCTTGAGATTCTTAAATTGCAACATTGTTCGGATTTGAGATGAAGTAGAGTGCAATTCGAATTTGAAATGTAATTAAATCTGTTTCAGCTTGAATTTAATATAAATACATTTATGTATTTATATTTTCCCTAAACTAAGACATCGTAAGGGTATTCATGCAACAGCGTAAAGTCGTTGTGAACATAGTAAAGCCTTAAGCTGCGTAAATCTATCAAATTTTCCATGCAAATTGTGACAAAATTACGAAGTTTAATACTTTACTATGTTTACGAAGACTTTACTCTGATACATGAATACCCTTAATGTATTTAGCTAATTAGAGAAATGGCTGTTGTGCACGTACATAACTAAAACAAAATAATTAAATATTTTAATATGTTTTTTTTGTTCTTCTTGCAGTTTCAACCAGAATTACCAACAGAAGCGACAAGCTCGACAAAAGCACGAATTTTTTCGGAAATGTCTCCCAGTGCCACTACACGTGAACCTTTCCTTTGTCCAGTTGAAGAGCAAGTTGCTTGGGCTTGCATTGTGTTACAGGGGGTTCAATTGGAAAAAAGTTCAAACTAATAAGAATCAAAGCAAATAAATAAAAATGTTTGTCAATTTTATTTAAGAACAATTATACAATGTAATTTGCAAAAAGCATGTTATATAAATTATACAAAACCATATAAAAAGAATAAAAAAACTAAAGAAACGTTCGGAGACCGTGGCCTTCAGAATTTTGTTTTTCAAGGCGTCTGCATTTAACCATTTGACAAGAGGATCAAAATTGGTCTTCAGTTCCTCAAATTTGCCTTTGCTCTTTTCAGATACGGAGAGTTTAAATCCAACCTTAGCGATGTTTTGGAATTTCTTTCCATCGAATTCTGCTAAATAGAGAACTTCGTAACCTTTGGCAAGCATACGCTCAACGAATGGTGAACTCTCAACCTCAGATAAGCTAGCCCCAGCAATAAAGTATATTATGTTCTTGGTTAGGCTTCATACGCTCAACGTTTTCACTAAGACCGGATGCCCTTGCCCTTAGATGATTGGAAACGAAGCAGCTTGGCCAAGCGAATTTGGTTTCTGGGATCTTCCATGATTCCAAGTTTGATGCTAAAATTAAAATATTTTCTTTAGGTTAAAAGTGGCATCAGCCTTTTTTTGTTCAAATTAGAAAATCTAGTAAAGACGAGCCAAAAGTAGTTCCAATATCTGCATTTCTTATCATTTTGATTGAAACGACAAAAAACGCAATTTCTTTTGGCTCGTCCTTGTTGAACTATTATTCCTAGAGGAATAATTTATACCTTTTTAGAACCATATAAGCATCCACTTAAAAGTGACATCAGCCTTTTTTTATTCAAATTAGAAAATCTAGTAAAGACGAGCCAAAAGTAGTTCCAATATCTGTATTTCTTATCATTTAGATTGAAACGACAAAAAACGCAATTTCTTTTGGCTCGTCCTTGTTGAACTATTATTCCTAGAGGAATAATTTATACCTTTTTTGAACCATATAAGCATCCACTTAAAAGTGACATCAGCCTTTTTTTATTCAAATTAGAAAATCTAGTAAAGACGAGCCAAAAGTAGTTCCAATATCTGTATTTCTTATCATTTTGATTGAAACGACAAAAAACGCAATTTCTTTTGGCTCGTCCTTGTTGAACTATTATTCCTAGAGGAATAATTTATACCTTTTTAGAACCATATAAGCATCCACTTAAAAGTGACATCAGCCTTTTTTTATTCAAATTAGAAAATCTAGTAAAGACGAGCCAAAAGTAGTTCCAATATCTGTATTTCTTATCATTTTGATTGAAACGACAAAAAACGCAATTTCTTTTGGCTCGTCCTTGTTGAACTATTATTCCTAGAGGAATAATTTATACCTTTTTAGATCCATATAAGCGTCTACTTAAAAGTGGCATCAGCCTTTTTTTGTTCAAATTAGAAAATCTAGTAAAGACGAGCCAAAAGTAGTTCCAATATCTGCATTTCTCATCATTTTGATTGAAACGACAAAAAACGCAATTTCTTTTGGCTCTTCCTTGTTGAACTATTATTCCTAGAGGAATAATTTATAGCTGGATGCTTAGATTCACTAACTGCTGTGCTTAGTGTGCTGATAAGAGTTTCACAAAGTCCTCTATAAAGCATTGGGAAATTTGCCTTTAATAAATGGATTTTAATGATTATTTTTATGAAAAACATAAAAGTAATTTTTAATAGAACTTACTTATTGAAATTGGGAAAAGATCGTAATGAGTTCTCATAAGACTTTAAAAATTAAGTTTCTTCCAGAATAGCCGTCAATATAGTCTTCTGACGGCGAAAGTCTGATTTTCTTAAATATCCTTTTACGAGTTCGTCTTAATAGATATTACACAACGTGCCTCGTTCCATTGTACCATCATAATTAAACCATTCTCGACAGAGCAAAACTTTGCAGAGATTTCCTTGTTGGAAGAAAAGATTCAATACAAAGTAAATAACCAAAAATCTCTTGAAAAACTCACTTATATCTTGGTCCGGATCTTTTTTAGTGGCAAATTTCTTTATAGATTGTATCAGGTGATAAAGATGAACAGCTGATTTAATGTCAATTGCACTTGCTTTAGTTGCTCGACATTTGTTAAATACTTGCACAACTGCGCGGGCAATGTCGCATCCAATGGTCATAAGCCCACTGAGAGGAAGTTCAACCATCCAAGGAGCGTAACTCGGTTTGCAATTATTAGAATTGCTATTTCGTTTGCCATCGAAATTCATCTTCGTTGGTGGTTTGTGGCAGTTTTGTGGGCTTTAACTTGTTGGCGATAAAGTAGATCGTGGACCACGCGATCTCGCATACACCCTGTCCCTGCTTTTTCCAATCGAGGTTGTTCAACTTCTGCTTTCACTATAGAACATGATAGTGAATTTCACACAAAAATACCGAAGAAATTAACTTTTTTATTTAGTCGATTCACAAATAAGAAGGCGACGCTTTTTGATGATAAAATACATCTATGTATCGGGAAACTGCGCGGACCAGTGTGGACGATCAAAATTAAAATAAAAACTATTCGTATAGGTTTAAACTTATAAAACTTGGAATGAGAACTGCATACTGAAAAGATTGGCAAATTTGTAGAAATAATCCAAAAATACCGAAATAACTAACTTTCTCACGGATAAAAAATATTTTTACTTTTTGAAGGCACACATTTTTGTAAATAGAAATACACAAAAAAAAAAAGTTTGACGTTTTCCTGTCATTTTTGACCAAAACAAAATGTTATACAGTTATACTGTTATAAACTTGAAGGTAAGCGCACCGTATAATAGTTCTTCAATCGGAGGCAACTTTTTTGTATGGATACACTATCCAGTGTATTATAGAGATCAGTGATAGTTACATGTAGCAAACACACAAATGGCCAGTTTATATTTCTGAGATCTCAGAGGGCTCAGAGGACTCTGAAATATAAACACGATTCCTCACAAAAATTTCTCACTTTTCCCCTTAAAAACTGAGACTGAAATTTTTTGGATTCGCTTGCTCAGATATTTTTTGTCGCAGTAAATTACATAGGAAGAAAAGAAAAAGAGAGTTGTTTTGACTTCTATGTGAAGAATTGTGTTTATATTTTATCCTCCTGCTCTGTCAAAAAGCGGAGAAAAATTACTGAGCGCTCAAGAAATATAAACTGGCTAAAAATTTCGCAAACAAATATCAGCTGGCAAAAAGAATGACATTTGGTGAGTTATCAAATACACAAGCGCAAACTTTACTATGGTGTATTTTTATTTTACAATAGGGTTGGAATATAGCAAAAGTGTAAAAGTGTAAGAATTTGACATTCAGTATGTTTTGTTGTTCTAGTGCAAGAAAGTGTTACACTTTTACACTTTTGCAATGATACAAGACCAGTTACATCGGATCGTGAATACCCCTATTGGAATCTTTATTAATGGAGTATCTCTTGTTTCAATCATTTTTTTTTTGTCGTAATTAAAGTTTGATGTGAGTTTTCAACCTTGAGAAATAAATATTTTAATAGTGTCGAAAGTGAATACAATATAATTTTACTCAATACATATACATACATAATATATGTGCATATGATAATAAAATAAGATTTTAGAATCAATAAATAAAGGGTAGTTGTTTTTATCCACGTTGTTGTTTTTTATTTCGTTTCCTATGCATGAATAGGAATTCCTGAGAAAAGCACACATACCTATCCAAAACTGGAAATTTACCAACACATACACCAAGTCACTGCGGAAATATCTGGCGAGTAATCTGACATTTCATTTCACTCGTTCACTCACTCACTTTTGCTAGCTGAATCGGTTTTGGACGAAAAGTGACTCATCTCACTCACTCCCTGCGGTTTCGAATTAGCTGAATCTCGGCACAGATTTGTCTTTTCTTTAAACGACTTCTCAACTTCAAAGTGAGTCTGTTGGTGTTCACATTAGTTTGTGTCTGAACAAAAGAAGTTGGATGAATGTCAAAATAAGTCGGAGTAGTCAGTCCAATGTGAACACCGTCTTGGGGTTTCCCAAAACTATCTTTCCATGCGTTCGGGCATCTAAGGCCGTGTGCCAATTGCGTTAAAATTCTGGTTAAATTTGATCCCAGTTAAATGTTATCCCTTTTTATAGGGGTGAGTAAAATTTAAGGTTTTTGCTGTGTCAATTGGATTAAATGGGATTTTTTTTTTATATTTAGGCCGTGTGCCAATTGCGTTAAAATTCTGGTTAAATTTGATCCCACTTAAATGTTATCCCTTTTTATAGGGGTGAGTAAAATTTAAGGTTTTTGCTGTGTCAATTGGATTAAATGGGATTTTTTTTTTTACATTCACTTCCCATTAGTTTTGTTGTTGCATTTTTCTCAGTAATGATAGTTCGCAAACATATCAGTTTGCAAAATGAATGAATCATCTGAAAAAGTATTTTCAATAAATTTTATTGATTCTTTTACATTATCAAGGATTTATCTCAAGTTATTCAAACTTCTTCTTGAGTGCATACTTAAATTTATTATAAGGTCTTTGTCTATATTTCTTAATCCTTTCATTTAATTTTAGTTTTTTTTTCCATTTTTCATCTTTCCCGATAGAATTCATGACTTCTTGATAGCAAAATAAAATATTTATCTACATTCATCTCCCTCAGCAGTTTTTTAAAAGGGTTTACAACAACACAAACTAATCCGGATCGCTTAAGATACGCAGCCGAACGCGCCCATAGACATGTCAAAAATTAACCACCGACTAAAATTTTAACGAGCTCCTGAGCAGGTTAAATTTTGAAGTCTATATTCACCTCGGCAATGTCAAAATTTAGCCATGGGATCAAATTTAACCAGGATTTTAACGCAATTGGCACACGGCCTTACTTCGCATTAATTTTGTTGTTGCATTTTTCTCAGTAATGATAGTTCGCAAACATATCAGTTTGCAAAATTAATGAATCATCTGAAAAAGTATTTTCAATAAATTTTATTGATTCTTTTACGTTATCAAGGATTTATATCAAGTTATTCAAACTTCTTCTTGAGTGCATACTTAAATTTATTATAAGGTCTTTGTCTATATTTCTTAATCCTTTCATTTAAAATTAGTTTTTTTTCCATTTTTCATCTTTCCCGATAGGATTCATGACTTCTTGATAGCAAAATAAAATATTTATCCAACAACACAAACAAATCCGGATCGCTTAAGATACGCAGCCGAACGCGCCCATAGACATGTCTTAAATTAACCACCGACTAAAATTTTAACGAGCTCCTGAGCAGGTTAAATTTTGAAGTCTATATTCACCTCGGTAATGTCAAAATTTAGCCATGGGATCAAATTTAACCAGGATTTAAAGGCCGTGTGCCAATTGCGTTAAAATCCTGGTTAAATTTGATCCCATGGCTAAATTTTGACATTACCGAGGTGAATATAGACTTCAAAATTTAACCTGCTCAGGAGCTCGTTAAAATTTTAGTCGGTGGTTAATTTTTGACATGTCTATGGGTGCGTTCGGCTGCGTATCTTAAGCGATCCGGATTTGTTTGTGTTGTTGTAAACCCTTATAAAAAAACTGCTGAGGGAGATGAATGTAGATAAATATTTCATTTTGCTATCAAGAAGTCATGAATCCTATCGGGAAAGATGAAAAATGGAAAAAAAACTAAAATTAAATAAAAGGATTATGAAATATAGACAAAGACCTTATAATAAATTTAAGTATGCACTCAAGAAGAAGTTTGAATAACTTGAGATAAATCTTTGATAATGTAAAAGAATCAATAAAATTTTATTGAAAATACTTTTTCAGATGATTCATTCATTTTGCAAACTGATATGTTTGCGAACTATCATTACTGAGAAAAATGCAACAACAAATCTGATGGGAAGTGAATGTAAAAAAAAAATCCCATTTAATCCAATTGACACAGCAAAAACCTTAAATTTTACTCACCCCTATAAAAAGGGATAACATTTAACTGGGATCAAATTTAACCAGAATTTTAACGCAATTGGCACACGGCCTAACGCAATTGGCACACGGCCTAAGTCGGCATTTACATCACCCGATTTTTCCAGTACGATTTTTCCCAAAATCGGGTGAAATGTTTACATGAAACGATCTGAAACGACTTCCAGTCAGATTTGTCCCTGTCCTTTTCATACTTTATTGCTGTCCCTTTCATTTTGTTTTCAGAGGTAAATGACATACCGCGCGTTCAAGGATTCAGATATCTGATTTTTTTTAAACTTCTGATTGGTCAATTGTCATAAAAATTCTGAAAATTCAGATGACTTATAATTACGTTTGCTTACGGTTTTCAGATAAAAGTTTTCATCTGAATATTCAGTAAGTTGACAGCTAAAAAAACAAGACAAAAAAAGATCTGCACCTAGAAATTGTACTTTATAGTCGTTACAATTACTGGGGAGAGTACGATAACTTAGGCGCCAAGAAATGAGAACGGTGTTTTGTAGAACAGCTTATTACAAACATTTTTTACTATGGGAGGGGAGTCTATCCCACCCTGTGGGAGGGGCAATTTCATAAAAATAGTACCAAAAATGTAAAAAATATTAAAATAACCTACAATTAAGTATTATACCTTTTTTTAAAGCCAATGCTCTGTTCTATTAGCTAGTTTTTTTACACGGCGTTTTGGCTTAAGTTTTTATTTAACAAAATAACAAGAAATGATAGTTTTCACTGCCTTTATTAATAATAAACTACGATCGGTGGAAGAGACCGAAAAAGACTTTCATTTGGGAGTAATAAATGTTAAGATTTGTTGGTTGGCTTCAAATATTTTCGAAAATATTAATCCAAATAAAAATAAAAAACAAGAGTTTCCAGTCAGCTAACATATAACTTCATTTCAGAGTCACTAGTTTTTGGTTTAAACAATTTCATTTTATGATTTCCTACAAAGAAAAATACTTTTTATATTCGCTTCCAGTAAAATTAGAAAGTAAACACAATAATATGACAGAAAGAAAAATATGACATTTGGCTGAAATTTCGGATTTTTTGTGGGTTCAACGTTACGATTCAGTACTGAATTTTCAGATTTCTGTCCATGAACGCAGCCAAATTAAGACCAGCATAGGGCACTCCACGAATACGTCAGTGCCAAGCAGCTTAGTCACTTTGAGGGAAAACATTGGCGGCGGCGAATCTAATTGAATGCAAAATATTTCTTGCAAATGCTTAATAAACAATTATCGATCAAATTTATAAACTATTATCCACAAAATAGTGCATAAAAGCGAAATAAAAGTGAAATAAGACAATAAATATCACAAATGTTTTCCCTCAAAGTGCCATTACAAATGCATGATTTTTCATTAATGTCGAATTCCTTACAACAATTTCAAATCGATTTTTTTTGTTGGTTGTAAGGAACACACAAAAAATCAAATTTTTCGTGTGGGATTGTGTGTGTGTCATTTGACAGTAGCTTTTAGGCAAAAAAGTAAACAAACTATGCGCATACAAATTTGTTACAAATATTCCAAAGTGCATTTAGTTTTTCGCGTCATTTTGTTAGATTAAAAACATATACATTTCCAAGAAAAGTTGCAAAAATAAACAGAAAATAGTTATGTGGCCATTAAAGTAAAAAAAACAACCCAAATTCAAGAAACACATCATTCGAGAA
Organism: Dasysyrphus tricinctus; assembly: GCA_963921185.1. Taxonomy (NCBI): domain Eukaryota; kingdom Metazoa; phylum Arthropoda; class Insecta; order Diptera; family Syrphidae; genus Dasysyrphus; species Dasysyrphus tricinctus. The sequence continues at coordinate 75,216,190 of OY992530.1, read as the reverse complement.
ACACATCGGCGAGCGCGCGATTTATATCTTTAATTGACTTTGGGCACTTTGAATCGAAGTTAGTTGATATTTTTATAACTTCTAACTGACCATTCACTATTTTTTGATGAATTGAAATTAGTTTTAATGATTTATTTGCTTTTAATCTATTTAAATGACCGACGAACACTTTAGAACATTTGTTAAACCCGCCGCAAAATACTTTCAACTCCAGAGAAATGTCAAATCTTGTTAGTGTGTGAAATCGATTTGAAATCTTGCTGAAAATGCAAGATTTGTTTTGACAGAATAAAATCGATTTTGTTTAGAAAAAAATCGATTCTGTTTAGAAAAAAATCGATTATTTGGTTGTAAGGAATTCGACATAAACAAATCTACTGCTAATGTCCCTGATCACACGTGAAGGTCCCTGATCACACGTGAAGAAATTGAAGCATTTTCTGCGATTTGTGATGGTGAGCGGGGGAACTTGCAGAAGAGGGAAGGGGATGAAATATTTTAAAATATTCGGTGTAGAAAATTGACGTTCTCTTTTGTGTTGCTTTTCCTATCCAATCCAACCAATCAAATCGTGTCTTTCATTATGAAAATACGAAAAACACAAAGAGGAGAACAAAATCTGCAGAATAATTTTCTTCACATCTGAACACTTTCGTTCTTCACGTGTAAGCAGGCACAATCAAATACTTTTTGGTTTTATAAAAATAAATTAATGATATTCAACAAAATTAAGACCATATTTTTTCCATTCAATCTTTGAAATGCAGTCATTCTTATTCTTTCTGAAGCGCACCCTTTTAGTGCGTTGCATATGAGCTGTGAATAGCAAACTGAAAATTGCAAGACGGTGTTCACATTGGACTGACTCCTCCCACTAATTTTGACATTCATCCAACTTCTTTTGTTCAGACACAAACTAATGTGAACACCAACAGACTCACTTTGAAGTTGAGAAGTCGTTTAGAGAAAACACAAATCCGAGCTCGTTGAGGGATTAATTAATTAGTTTTTCGTTCCAAAACTTTAATTTCTTTTATTTAAAATATTTTCAAATGAAATAAAACTGAGTTGTGTAGTATTTGTTTGCCAAAGAAAAAGTACAGAGAGAAAGCAGTTGTCACAAAAGAAAACGTCAAAAAAAATCCATAGATTTTCAAAAAAATTAAAATATTCTGCCTGTCCTTCCCATCTCTTTCTCACCATCAAGTGTGTTGCGAGGCAAGAGGAAGTGAGGAGTGTCGGTAAAGAGGTAGGGTAGGAAAAAGGAAAGGATAGGAACATGAAAAAGGAAAAGGTTGGAAAGTGGAAAGGAATGTCAAGTTCCGGAGGACGCGGCCTGCTTGCATAGCACGGCAGTTAGCTCGTCGGAATGGGGGGGATCTTGCCCCCGAAACTTAACCTCACCTGCAACAAAAACACAAATCAGGCCAGAGACATATCAAAAAACGACAGCGGACGGACTATCACCACACCAAGGCGCTGCTGGTGACGTTGCAGCGTGGCCTTAACCCACCCAACCTGGAAATCTGCGGCCATGTTTAGATTTCCCCAAAGATGGTGGATGATCGCGTTCAGATCACACCATCTTCACCAAAGTTACCTAGCTACTATCCGCACCCCTGAAAAGTCTTCAAAAACTCATGGTTTCCATTTAAGAAACCAAATCAAACCATTAAATTTTTTTTCAAATTAAGGCGTTTCGTGAAGTTTTATTACTTAACAAAATCATTCAATCAAAGGGAATCATAGAACCAATATGCATTTTATAATTAGAAATTATATCCATTTAATATAGGTAATTTTTAATCAAACCTTAACCTTTAAAATTTTATTGAAATACCTAAACCGAATAACAAACAAAAAAACTAAAAAAAAACTGAAAATAAACAAACGCAAATTCGTTTTTTTGTTCCCGTAGGACTCCCACTGGATAGCCTTCTGGAATTAACACCAAAGTTCCCTACCCTCAATGAGCTCAGCGAAGGTGGACGAAAACAACAAGAAAATAACACTGAGAGGCCCTAAAAATCCCCCAAAGTGACAGACCATGGGAACAAAACCACCATTTACTTACAATAGTATAGGATGTAATAGATAATGAAAATTATCAAATTATATTATAATGCTATTAATGATTTAGATTAAGGTATGTATACAAAATTTAATGTAATAAAAAATTTAAGATTGGAAAACTTCAACGCCGACACATAACATATAACGAGTTACAAAACACACACAAAGTTTTCTCTTATCGAAACCCCAAATTTCGTTTTTCTTCTCGCTTCGATTAAATATTTTATTTTCTTCTTTTAAAAAAATACCTGTGCCGAGATTCAGCTAATTAGAAACCGCAGGGAGTGAGTGAGATGAGTCACTTTTCGTCGAAAATCGATTCAGTTAGCAAAAGTGAGTGAGTGAGCGAGTGAAATGAAATGTCAGATTACTCGCCAGATATTTCCGCAGTGACTTGGTGTAGGTATGTGTTGGTAAATTTCCAGTTTTGGATAGGTATGTGTGCTTTTCTCAAGAATTCCTATTCATGGATAGGAAATGAAATAAAAAAACAACAATGTAGATAAAAACAACTACCCTTTTATTGATCGTAAATCTTATTTTATTATCATATGCACATAATGTATAATAGAATTATATTTCTCAAGGGTGAAAACTCACATTCAACTTAAATTACATACAAAAGATACTCCATTATTAATATTTCAATGTTTACATTGTTGTATTTATTTCATTTCGCGTCCATTAGGGGTGATGTGAAACAGAATATCAAACGTACGAGTGTGACAAGGAGGTTGAATTTGGCTCTTTTATATTTATTCTTTGTCTCATGTTCGAAACTAAATTCGAACTTTCTCATTTCACTTAATTAGCTGAATCACTTTTGCGAGTGAAGTGAGATGAGTCGGCGAGTAAGGCGAGTCATCTCATCTCACTCGCTGAAATAGCTGAATCTCGGCACTGGACTCCTTTTTACTTCTGTTTGTTGGCTTATTTTACAGGAGCTCCAGCTTCTATTTGAAGGGTTCTCGAATGTTTAATGGAGATCGCTGAAGGGCAATAGGAAATACGGTTGATCGCCAAGAATTTTTATCGCCGCCTCCACTAATTCTTCCAAGAAAAATCGATGTGCAACTCAGGAGCACAAAAATCAGCTGGCGCCACCGGCAAAAAAAACGTGTATACCGAGGGGTGCCGGATATAACCTTGTTGAAGGTCAACGCAACAAACAGCAACAGCTACAACAAAAACCAGCTACAGCACCAAAAAAACACGACTGCAGCAAAAGAGAAGCTACCGCAAAAAAATGCAGCTGCGGCAATAAATACAGCTACGGTGAAAATGCAGCTACGGCAAAAAAAGTTCGTGGCGGCCCAGTGCTCCGCTGGCTACCGGGGTCCGCCTGATATTCCCAATTGGGGTGAAGTTGTAACCTGCATATAATTTATCACGTTCAAGGAATACTTTCAATAAAAACTATAGGTACTGTCGAACTCACCTTACAATTTTGTTTTTTTTTTTTTTCTTTTTGCTTTAATGAACGTAAAGTTCACGTTTTGAACTTTTACCATCAAAGGAATTTCGTATTCAAACCAGTAGCTTCTTCAACAAAAAAAAAATTAAGCAAACACAATACAAAAATATATAAAATTTTTACAACCAACCGATTTAACAAATAAAAAAACACTTAATTTCACTTTTGTGGCTCCGCAACTCATGAATTATATATTTTAATGTATTTTCAACAAATTATTGAAATTAAATTTAAATTAGCCAGTTGACGGACTTAGTCGCTACTTTCTAAATGTCAAATGAACATGTGGCAAAATGACAAGCAACATTTTTGATGAACGCGCCGTTTTTTTCTGTTGCCGATCCTCCTCCCACTCTATTTGGATCATCCGATCGAACACACTCTCACATATTTTTCCTATCTCTTTCTCAATATTTTTGTGAAAGGTGTGTGTATTGGTAAGACTGCTTTCCATCATCTAGTTGACGTTTTGCCTAGTCTCAGCTACTACTTTTTCCGTCTCCACTCCGCAGTACTAACTCCAGCTCACAGATGTCGCTAAGGATTTAATACCCCCTTTCTACTTCGTCATTCCATAATTTCGGTGATAAATTCTAATTCTACCCACCAATTCAACTCGTTACCTACTAAAAACCCTCAACGCTTTTGTCCACTTTCAGAATGCCTATCACAACATTGAAAGGTTTGTGCCAATAAAAACGCATTTGTTCCTCACTAATTTTCCTTAATCCATGATTAATGGAACCGGCAAATGGTCGTTGAATGGGCCCGAGATCAGTGAGCTCAAACATGGAGCCCCTAGTTGGGGTTGTCAATCCTCAAGATTGCTAACAAGTAAGGGCTGGCTGCCAAAATCATATTCACCGATATTGCTATTGATCACTAACAAGTAGTTAAAAGAATTACAGGCAAAAACTAAAATACGACATAAATAAGAGTAGTTAACTCTACTGTACTCGTTTAGAGAAGCATCAAACGTCAAAAGTGACAAGTGATAACTGACAGATAACATTTTAGACAAAAACAAAAAAGGTCGTACACGGAAGAGTATTTTTACTTGGCATCGGAATGTTCAATTCTTGTAATGCTTTGTCACGCCATTGGTTTTAATAAAACAGTTTTTTATTACGCAATCTTAGTTTTATATGTCATTTCATTTATCTAGTTAGTTCTTACTTCAAAATTGGAGAAATCTGTCAAAATCTCTACTTGCACCAAGTTGACATTTCCAATGTGGTGAGTGAGCGAGAAAGAGAGATATCGCTACTTGTGGAGTAGACTCTCAACTCCACCATTCACTATGCAGAGTAGTCTATCTACATGTATAGTCTTTGGCTGATTTGACTATCTATGCATAATGTTGTTTGTTGACATAAAAAAAAACAACCACCGACAACACGACATCAGCAGCAACAAGCAACTCAATTTGGATTATAAAAGGTTTGTATTTAACTATTTACTTAATTTAATTGATTCTTTTCTTTCTTTAGGATTACTTAGAGAAAGCCATTAACCCCATTTCTAATCATTTCCATTCATATTTTCCAGGTTTTAGCAGTTTTGGACTCATCCGAAAAACAAAAAAGGAGACGCACATCGGTGGACGCATTCAAGTGGGTAAGTCCATTAAAGTAAATTGAACTTGGGACTATTTTAATTTCTTTTATTTTTCTATTTCCAGATCAGGAGCACTAACCATAGGCGTTTTTCTTTTTTAATTCAGAAATGAACTCTGAACAGAGTCCGTGCATGTCGAGCATGCTCAGAACATCATCTGAGCAAGTTTGTTCTGAGCACCCTGAAACATTTTTGAAACACACCTGAACACAAGCTGTCAAATGCTATGTGTTCAGCATTGAACTCTGTCTGCTCAGTCATTTTATTCTGAGCTCATAGAGCGCGCTCTGAACAAACTCTGAACACGCTCAGAACGAAAAAAGAAATACAAATTTTTAGCTCTGAACGCTCAGAGCTAAAAAAGAAACACAACTTTTTGTTTGACAGTTCAGGCTCTGCTCTGAATTAAAAAAGAAAAACCCCTCATGCGGACGCAACAAGTGAGAGTGAGATAAAGTACAGAGACGTCAAAAAAAAGTCGGAGGAGTCAGTCCAATGTGAACACCGTCCAAATGGTGGTGAATTCTGACATTTTTCTTTCACGTGAGTAATTTCTTTGGTCGTCGAATGACGTGAACTGTCATAAAAAAATAAACCAGTAAATGGATACTGAAAATAGTTAAATGTGAGCGAATTTTTTCATTCCCTGCTTTGTGAAATGCGTCGTTTGTTATGGACTTAATTAGCGTTCGATAGTTCTCAGAAACTAGCTTGTTGGTCGCGTAGAAAATATAAAGGCAAAATTTTACAATTTAAACAAATTGAAGGCCATGTTTTCTTTTTAAAATTGCAGATAGCATCGTTTATTCACTCTGTCGAAAAATTAAAACTTGAATTAAGACTCCCAAGCCAACGCGAATCATTCGCAACGATACAAAATATGAAAGATACACAATGCTAAACAACAACAAAAAACTGTCTTTGTGAATGATTCGCAGTCGCAAATCGTTGGTAGGTATGTTTTTATTATGTATTTTCAAGCAAAAAATTAAATCTACGTACTATATTCTTTTTTTTTTTTTGTCTACAAAAACAACACAAAATGCAACTTTGCTTTTGGATTTCGATTTAGTAAACCATTCTGAGCATACACCCATAGAACCAGAGAATATCAAATAAAGAAGCCAATCCTTCGTACGTTTCACCCTACAAAACCCGTTTGTTTACATTGTTGTATTTGTAATTTCATTTCGTGTCGAAGAATAGATGTGAATTGCAACAATAAAAAGACCTGGCACGAGTACGATAACTCAGGCGCCAAGAAATAATAACGATTTTTTGTATATAGAACAGTCTAATACAAGCATTTTTTACTATGGGAGGGGGGTCTATCCCACCCCGTTTGGGCGGGAGGGGCAATTTCATAAAAACAGTACCAAAAATGTAAAAAAAATATTAAAAAATAACGGTAATACTTATAGCAAAGTTTTATACCTTTATTTAAAGCCAATACTCTGTTCTATTAGCCAGTTTTTGAATCAAGTGAAATCTATGCAGGGTTTTTGAAAAAATGAATTTTAAACTCAAAATTTGCGAGAAAAAATAATAAAAAAAGGTTTAAAAACTATAAAATTATATATTTTTTTAGTAATTTTCAATTTTCTCAAAAACTAGAAGACATAGAATCATCTAGTTTTCAGTTTTTGATTAAGAATTAATTAGAGAAAAAAAAAATGATTTATAATTTTACAGTTTCGAGAAATTACACTTTAAACCATTTTTTATGCTTTTTCCTCGCAAATTTTGTGTTTAAAATTCATTTTTTCAAAAACTATGAACATGTCGAGAAAAAAACCAATGAAGGCAGAAAAATCCATGTCTTTTCGAAGACGTCGAAAAAACCAACATTTGAAATGAAACGACATGACATAATTTTCTAGGCTTTTCTAGATGTCTGAATTTAATCAAATTCCCCTGGATAAATAGAATTCACAGTGTATTCATGCTGTGATTTCTATATGAGTCGGTAGACATCGACCAAAAATTTGCGTCTTAGAAGGGTACAACAGCATCTTACTGATAAGTCAACTGTTGTACCTGGGCGAAACGCAATATATGGAGTAGAGCTCACTTAAAATTATCTATTTGAACTTAATTCATTCGATCCACTAAAACATAAGAATATTATTTTGAATTTTCTTCAGAATCATAATTATAGTTGACTATATTTAACTTTGGTAAGAAAAAGAATGCACTTCAATGTAGATAGAAGAAAATATTATGATATGGATATCAAAAATTTAGTTGGAGAGACAGATTGCCTATGTCCAGCTGTGTAGTCGGCGTGTTATCTCATCCAGAAGTAAAATCGCAAAAACTGATGCCAAACAAATCTTCATAGGTAGGTAGGTAAAATTAAAATAAATAAATAAATTGGAATAGAGAACCAGGGCCTAGTGACTTACATCTCTCAACCATTCCTGTGTGCGAGTTGTTGGCAGGAATGGAAGGGACCTACAGTTTCTTGCCGAGTCCGAAAGGCTAAATGAGAAGCAATTTTCATGACAAGTATACCTACTCCTGGAGGATTTGTCAGTTCTTCGCAAGAGGCAGTACCTCGGATAAAACATTTCTGTTTAGGTAGGTAGGTACCCGAAATAAAAACTCATCAAAAGTTAATTTGTGATGGATTTTTGCGGAGGAGTTTTTTCGGAAGGGTTTTTTTTTTAATTAAACAATAATAGTGTGGGACTGCCAGCAATGGGTAAATTCATCATATATTGTGTCGTGCGACCATTTTGTTTGAGCGCTTGTATTACAGTTTCGGTCCCTTACCCTTAGGTGAAAACGGATGTTTACACATCTTCAACGCGAGTCTCGGTCCTCGCGCATTTTTTTCTCCTATGGCTTCTGACAGCAAATTGTGAAAATTTGCAAGAAAATTTACGTTAGCAAACACACTTATTATAAAACAACTCAACCATTATATTTCTCAAAAAGAAAGTAAAGAAATTATTTTTCAAACCAAAAAATCCTTTTTCCGGGGAATAAGTATTTTGGATATGGGGCATTTAAGTACTCAGACGGCGATATGTGATTGGACAGAAATGCTCATACGTTGCCAAAATCAAATGTTCCAATTTGCAAATATTCTATTAGCATGCAGAAGTACATTTGTGTGAAAACTAAACGTATTTCACTACTTAGTGAAATAATACAATCTAAATAGGGTCTATAGGAATAAGCTCTGAGCAGAGTATAATCAGAGGTCAGATCTCTCCGATATAACTTTGAAACAAACCTCTAAGCACTGAACTGTCATACGATGCCTGTCTGGTAACGTGAAATTTTCAACAAGCTTCCCAAACTTGAGTGTTTTCTTCTATTGTTTCTGAAAGCAAATTGTGAAAATTTGTATGAAGTTTCACGTTAAGAAACACACCTACGATTGCGATACGTTCAACAGACCAAAATGTAGTACTGACTTCTAATTTTCATCTCACAACTGGCCACTCAAAAACTCGAAAAATTCAAAAATGTTAATTGAAATTGATGTGTTGAACGCGCCCATTTGAAATGAGTAAAAAAAGAGTGAAGCTGGTTGCGCTCAGTCATTTGCTCCATTCGCTCGGTGTATTTATTCCTAGAGCATAGAGCGCACTTCGAGCTAGCTCTGATTTAAAAAAGAAATATAAGCTGGGCTCTGTGAGTGCCCTGAGCTAAAAAACAAACACAGATTTTTGTTTGACATCTCAGTACTATCTCAGTACTATGCTCGGAGATAAAAAAGAAAATAATAAAACAATAATTCGGAAAGTTGTTGTGGGAAAACTGTCGGATTTCACAGCAGAATGTAATCTATATTCTTTTACTTGGTTATTATAGTAAAACCTGATCGCGGAAAATGATTTTCCTAATACACATAACATCCACGTCCATAACATGTGTGAAGAAATTTGACTGATTTTGTACAAATTATCTGGCCAAATTTTTAAACTTAATATTGCGGAATCTGATGTCATTTTCGATTAGCTTTTCTGACTATTCCATCCCTTTGATCATGTCAAATTTACACACACACTACTGAATGATTCCATTTTACAGTGGTTTCTTCCATGGTATAAAAATACAAGGTATGTTGTGTATGAGATGAAGGGTCGCCATATTTTGTTTCGTGTGACGTCATAGCGAGTGTTCACCAATACCTAGCTTTAAAAAATAAATAATTGATTGTTTTACTTGAAATTTAACAAAACATAACTTCAAAACATAAATAATCTATTGTTTTACTCAATGATTTACTTAATCTATTGTTTTTTTAATAGCAAATTGCTTCAAAACATAAACAATTTCTGTTTACTTTCTTTGCCATAAATGACAAACAATTGAGATCATTCACTCGCAATGACGTCACGAATCAATTGCCTGAACTGTCAAGCATACCTTGTTATTCTTATACCATGGGTTTCTTCAAGCATTTATCACTTTTGACAAGTGGTCCGACGAAAAACTGTATATGTATGCGTGTTCCAAATCTACTCCTTGAAATTGTGAACAGAAAGAATCCGGAAACATTACACGGAAGTCGGAACAACCAATCGAAGGCTTTTGGAGCAGTAGTAGTGAGTGAGTACTCCGAACGTCGAACCGAAAACGACATTAAATACCGAGCGAATTATACACGATTTTCTGCGCACACACAGAAATAACTAAAGCTTGCTTAATCGGCTCCTGGATTTGATTTCAAAATTTAAACCAGAAACATTCACCGCACAAATATCGATCTTTTTTACCGGACCACTAATTTCTAGGAGTTATCGGCTAGTATTATAAAACACCACTTACTGCTTTATTACTAAACGGTATGCCTTCCCACTATGATTGAATTCAATTATTTAGTTTTTATCTCTGCAATCGTTTTAATACCTTCTCTTTTTTAAGTTAAATATTTGAATAATTTGATTAAATAACTGAAACTAGTTACCTAAAACAAAAAATAACAAGAAATTAATTTCCATAAGCCAGCCAAAACCATAATCTTCTTTTATTTGTTCCCTCAATGTGTGAGCAGAATTCGCAATCAGACCAGAAACATTACCAAAGAAAATACTGTATCAATTTAAAAATTTTAACCTGTGCAATAAATTTCCGTCTCATTAAATTGCGTACTTACTTTCAGGTACTCATAAGCATGCTTATTTGGCGCGCAAGCTTATTATGTGCATGTGCATTCAAACCTTTAAGATATAAGAACATAAAGAACTTTGTATATAAGAGAATCCATTTTACTCTGTCGCTGTGATAAAATAATTAAATTAAGTCCGTTTTTGGACAAAGAAATAATAATTTAACACACAGACATTAAAAAAAAAGTTGTGCAATGCACGCGTCCATTAACTTTTAATAAATAATTCATTTTGTTTTTCATTTTTAATTTATTGGACGACATCATCAATCTCCAGTGTTCGTGAAACATTGACTAACTCTGACTGGTTTCCCTTTTTCAAATAAAGACTTATTGCAATTGAAATTCTTTTGGTGTGATATCGGAAGCAGACACATTCGCATTGAAATGAAAGAAAATGTGTTTGGATTGAAAGATTAAGTTTTTCCTTTTTTTTTTAAAGTGACATGAAATGAAATGATTATGTCATATGAATTATTTGTTTGCTGTTGACAGTTCAGTTCTTGTCAAATGATTAACTCTCAGAAAATTGATTTCCTGCTAAGGAAATGTTAAGGAAGGATAAGAGATTTTGATTCCTCATGTCGTATTTTATTTACTTCATTCAAGAATTCACCACTTCTGGATTGTAAAAGGAGAAATGTTAAAGTTGTTTTTTGCTCAGTGCCGAAATGTTAGGTCATGTCATTTTTTTAAATGAAAATTGATTTAATTGATAAGTACACCGCAGTAAGAGAGTTCTGAGTGCCCTCTTAGATTTAATGAGGAGTCAAAAAGCACTCTGAACAGGCAACAAGTTGCTCTGAAAAACAAGAGTAATAGTAGTTTTGACTCGGGAAACAGTTGCTTCGTCCATTGAACTTTTCCAAAGGTTGACCCAGTTTTATTGACAACCCCAAGATTTGTAAAAAAAGGTATCCGGTTGTCAAAAGTTTCCACTGTGTTTGACTTTTAATTATTGCCTTTTAAATGTATTTCCTTTAATTTCATTTTCACCTTTTCGTAAAATTTATGAAATTCCTTCCTGCTAGGAGATCTATCTTTTTCTTCAATCACGCGCTTCTTCATATTATTCTATGCAGCGCAGCTTTGTATGCCTCTTGAACACATTGCGATCAATCTCGTTTACGGTTGATTTATAAGTAGGTCTCAATGTCCCCTTGTGAATATTGAGATATGGGAGCTTCGTGCTATCTACCACAATGTTTCACCTCGCAGCAGAAGTCTTTCCCAATAACCTAAGTCCGTCATCGGAAGAGATGTCATGCAGGCTGTACTTTCCGATTGTGCCACCAAAGAAGGCCGTTTTCGAAAACTTCATTTGTAGAATGTTCTTTAACGGAAAGAACAAAAGTCTTCTGTTCGACTCAAATACAAATTTTACTGCATTGGGTTTGTGTTCGATAATGTAGCTTGCGAAAGTCATATGTTCGAAAACATATCTGCGGTGCAGCTGTGCAGTGAAAATTGATTTTTTCGAAATATTAGAAAGCGAGATAGCGTGTTCGTAAACGTCAAATGCGTTTGCAAGCAAATTGACTAGCCTAGATCAAACCAATTTTGTGCAAGCAAGACGATTGTATATTTTGAAGATCACAATAGCTACATTTTATTATCCTCATGATCTGATCCGGATCAAATAAAACAGACGGGATCTTAGTTATATACCCGTCTCTTTTTGCCTTATGTTTGTATATTTTTCACGTGTCTATTGCCTCTGTTCTTGGCACTATTGAGACACATTCACAGTAGTAATTTTTGGATCATTGAAATAGATCCAGGTACGAAGCAGGATCCCATGTTGTTTTTGTAATCACGTGTCAGAAATTGATCAGGATCAGATCATGTGGATAATAAAATGCGGCTAATATCTGCATCAAAAAACGATCAAATTGAGTTCCATTTGTCTTTTTCGAAAAAAACCACTGTTTTGGTGTCACCAGCTTCCTCCTATGGGTGAGTTTTGCTGTGGCGAATTTAACCTTGATGCTAATTTTCGTAAGGCTTTTATAGCCATAAGCATAGTTTACAGCTTCCATGCGAAAAAGTTGAAAGTTTTACAGAACAATTTTCAACCTGTTCTGCGCATAATATTGTATTATCCTTAAGGGGCAAAATATTTGCCTTATCCTAAGCCACCCATTGAGTCATTAATTTACCCTTAATACAAAAATATGGGCTTAAAATGGGAAACGATTATTTTGGGATGCAAATAATGTTTTGATGTGAATATATTCTTTTTTAAGTGTAAGCCGACCATACAAACAAATATTTTTTATTCACCACACTATTTTCTCGCAACAATAATTGTCGGTCAACTGTTTTGCATGACATTCCTTCATTCCAGAAATGGTTTTTTGTTTTTAATGACACAGTCAACCAATCATACAAAAAAAATGTTGTATTACACCTCAATAGTTTGAAATAGTTGAGATTGAAAATTTATGCTTTAAGAAAAAAGAACTAATATGCAATAAACAAATTAGGCGTTTTTCTGTTTTAGCTCCGAGTATAGCACTGAACTGTCAAAAAAAGATCTGCTTCTTTTTTCGCGCCGAGCGCTCAGAGCGGTCAACTTGAGTTTCTTTTTTAAATCAGAGCTAGCTCGGAGTACGCTCCATGAGCTCAGGATAAAAAGATCGAGCGAATGGAGCAAATAGCTGAGCGCAGCCAACTTCACTCTTTTTTTCCCTCATTTCAAATTGGCGCGTTAAACACATCAATTTCAGTTCTTAATTTTGAATTTTTCGAGTTCTTGATTGGCCAGCTTTTAGATGAAAATTAAGTCATTACTTAACTTTGGTGAGTTGAACACATCTCAATTTCATGACTGTTCAGAGCTCGGATAAGTTTTAAAATTTTATTGGAGAGCTCTGATCATACTCCGCTCAGAGCTAAATCCGATAGCTCGAGCTCTACTCCATGCTCTGCTCGGAGCTTAAAAAGAAAAACACCTATTGAGCAAAATCTTAACTCTAGAGCAAGCACAAGTTAAGTCACGGCTCAGAATGAAAATATTAAACGATCATAGACTGAAAAAAATATAGCTGAATCGAATTTGATCAGGGAGTGTTCTGAATCACGGTGAGTTACACTAAAAATGTACAACAGGTTTACACTAAAACATTGTTTTGTTTACACTACATGGCTACATCAACTTTCATTTCCTTTATTTATTTAATTTTTGTTTAAGGCGAGAAACAGATTGGCACAGCAACTTTCCCAACCACATCACACTTAATTCGACGTCACTGTGCAAATGGTACATCAACACTCAAATGAAAATGTGACAACCGAGTTTTTTTGTTTCGTCTATTTATTTTCGTTTTGACAATGGAAGAACGCCTACCCTTCAAGCAAACGGGATTGGATCCGAAAACGTAGTGAATAACGTATGAACGACTACGTTTTCGGATACAAATGTGGATCCTCAAAACTGCGTTTTACTGCTCATTGGGCCTATTCGGCGTGGTCTTTTATTCTGCTATTCTGTTATTTTGCTATGAATTTCTATACAAAACTTTAAGCTGTCAGAAATTCTTTTATGAATTATGATTTTGGTATTCGGCTTGCTTCATCTGTTATTAAATCTGCTAAGAAATCTGTTATGAACTGCCAAACTTTCGAGCTCACAACAGAATCTTTTACAAATCGCATTTTTGATATTGAGCATGTCAAAATCTGTTATCAAATCTGCTATAAATCATAAAAGAATAAAAGACAAACTTCTTTGACTTTTATCATAAAAGATTTCAATGAGAACACAGTTGTATCAAGTAAAAATGGATATTTCGTCAGCGAAATGTTCTTAAAAGGAGACAAATAATGTAAGAAAATATATTAAAAAATAGTTTAATAAACAAATTAGCAAATTAAAATAAAACTATCTTTGTAGAAGAAAGCGCAGGACACAGGAAAGCTCGCTGCATTAGATCAACAAGCTCCATCAGCTAAGAGGAGGCTGTTGAATGTCCCTAACAGCCCCAGTGTGTTTAGCTATTACACGAAAACGCCGTTCAAATCACCTTACAGAAAGAATAGAGTGCTTGCGACTATTCGCAGAAGATCAGCGTGACAAAGTGGAAGCACCAAGAAACGACAGCCCTAAGCCACACTCAAAAACAACTTAATTAAATATATCTCTATATTATTTATTTAATCTACAACAAAGCACTGAATAAAACACTATACAACTCAGAATTATTCTTGTAAGATCACTTCTGGGAGTTGTATTCCATCATCCACTCCAACGGCAACATCATCCAACCTCTTATCTCCTGGCCTGTTAGTGGTTTCTCCTAATCTTGAGATTTCTACGGTGTTAAGGATAAGACTCTTTTTAGCTGCAACACAGAAAAAATAAATGAAAATATATTTGCCCATTTTCTTTTTCAACGGAATTCATAACAGAACAGCTGATTATGACAACAGATTTTAGGTCTGTTCGTTAACTGATTTCGTTTTCGAAGTTTCATAACAGAGTTTTATAAAAGTTCGAACACCTGAATAGGAATCCTAAAAGATCTTTTATGCGGAAAATCTTTTATGATTCATAACAGAAAATTCATAGCAGAATAACAGATGTGGCAGAATAGGCCTACATATTAGTGTGGAAATTAGAATCACCGCGCAATCACTTGCACTTGTATTGGGAGAAACAATGGCCTCGTTCCGATGTAATTCTCAGTTATATGAATAGCTTTGTGTTGTTGTAATCCCTTGTTAAAAAAACAGTTGATGACCGCTGGCTAGAGCTCTTGAAACCCGGGTACCCGAAGACCCACCCGGGTACCCGGGTACTTGAATACTCGGGTATTACCCGGTTATCTGGGTACCCGAATTACCCAGGTACCCGAGTACTCGAAACACCTGAGTATCCGGGTACCCGAGTACTCGAAAATTAAAAAATACACACATTATTGTTGCACAAATTCACTTTCTTTGGGCTAGGTTAATTTTATTTTTGTTCTACATTCGAATTTTTGTATTTAAAAAGCAGAAAATAAGCGTTTATATACTAGTGCTGCCGGTCCTATGTTACCCGAGACACATAGGTACCCGAGTACTCGGGTATCCTGAGACACACGGGTACCCGGGTACTCGAGGCACATGAGTAACCGGATACTCGGGTACTTGACACTCGGGTACTCGGGTACCCAGGAAATACCCGGGTATTTTTCTACCCGGGTACTCGGGTAGTTGTGAAACCGGGTATTACCGGGTAAAATCAAGAGCCCTACCACTGACACAACAACAACTCAAGTTATCTTGAAATTTTTGGGATAACTAGATAACATAGCGAATAAACATCGGAACGCGAGGAATCACCATGCTTAGCAAGTATGGAAACCAAGAGTTATGAAAGGCTACAACCACAGACAAGAGACAAACAAAGAACAAGAAGCTTTTTTCCTTACAAGGTAAATTTATTTGGAATTTTACAAATATATACAAAAACACACTAATTTGCACATGCAAAGATTAAACAAATTACAAGTGCATTTGTTTTGTATTATTAACCGAAAATTTCTGTAAGTTTTCACAAACAAATCTACTAAAACAAGCAATGATCTTCACACATGACTTACAAAAATAAAATTAAAAAAAAAATAAGTGGGGGAAAATAAAATCCTTGTGCGAGAATAATTTTTTTAGGAATCCCAGAAGTACCGACTAAGTTGGGTCAGTGCTTTCAAGCGCTTTCAAGCTATAATCTATTTCACATTACTTTTCATATCAAAGTTGTTGTGTCAATCTTTTTTCGCATAACCTTTTGCATACAGCACTTAAAAGCTCAAGATTTCTTGTCTAGCTCCTAAGGACAAATCCATACCTAAATACACGTTGCTTTCGTTCTCTGTTAAAATCGTTATGGTATTCCCACATATAAAATATTTTCACCTTCTTTTGCCCGGCCTATCCCATCGAATTTCTTGGAGAGTGTTGATATTCAGCATTCTAGGAAAACCAACTCTCCACGTGTAGATCCGAAGTTCGTTGTTCCTATTTCGTTTGCTAGGTTCGTCAACAGTTAGTCCATCCGTATCCGAAGCTTGTGGTTTATTTGCAACTATACATAGCTTTTAGTGACCGGGATGTCAGCCCGACGACGGAAGTACCTACTCGGCAAAAATGAGTATATTATTGATACAACAACCTTTCGCGGCTGTCAATATTTACAGGCGCTTATGTTGTTACCAACGTGAAGAGTTTAGCCTATACATTCTCTACCAATAGAATAAAATGCAACATAAAAAAACTAACTACCAAAGATAGTTCAACTAAACTAACAAGAAATCCCATGTAAGTCCAGAAATAAGTACAATTTATTATTAGACACACCAACAACCTTCATTTGAATATTTGTACAATAGCTTTATTGAATACAAAAACAACCCTCTTGTCTGGTACGTATTTAATTTTGCCGGTAGACGGTTTTTTATTAGATTGGCATTTCCGTTCCTAACCAAGCACAACAAAGGAAAGTATGAAGAAAAACACTTTTCACTGTCAATAGCATTTTCATATTGATTTCAAAGTACTCATCTTTCATTTGACTAGCCAGCAGCAGCAGTTCATAATAAAATAATGAACAAAGAAAAATATATAAAGTTGGTACAGAAATAAAAAAATAAAAAAGAAAACTGAAGACTACTCAAACCATCAATAAAATTTTCTATATCTTAATGTTTGCCAATGAACGACGACGACGACCTTTAAGTTTTAAATGCGTCTGAACTGAACTTTTTTCATTTATTTTAAGTTGATGCTTTTTTTGTGTGAATCATCCCATGTCCGTATTATTCCTGCATTTTGGCTTCATGGAAGAGACATTTTTTTAGGGGTACATCCAAAAAAAACTTTCCCTTATTCAGTTTGTTTGTGATATTTTTAACTTCATATAAATCTTTGAGTGCAAACGTTACCTTAGTGAGGATGAGTCCGGCAAAGATGCCAAAATTAAAACACAAAGGTTTCAAGCGCCACAAGAACGATGATGAATTGCTGTTTCATTTTCTTAATTTTTTACCGCAGCAGCATTATATATTATGAGCAAAAAGTTTATTGGCATCACTGCTGTGATAAATAAGAATAGAACTCAGCGAATTTATAGTATGGCTCAAAATATCAGAACCACTTAAATAATTTAATCTTAATTCATTGGTGCAAAATGGTGCGTTTGCTCAGTTTTTTTTTGCACGAACTGTCACCTTTTAGGCGTGTTCAGATGTTCCTTATTAAAAAATAATTTAAATATTTAAATACAAAACGTGAAGAGAAAGACATTAAAGAAATATAATAAAGTGTGAATTGATAATAAATTTTATTTGAAAATTAATGCAAACAAATAACAATTGAAATATTTTTAAATAAGAAATTTCACAGTTTACGGTCAATACCGTCAACACAAAGCCGCAATTTTCTGTTCTTTCTTTATCTGACAGTTTTCACACACTTGTGCTGTTCTGCTCTGTTCTGAATAAGTTTTTCTTTAAACACACCTTATGTCATATTGTTAAAGTGCAACATTTTGCCAAAATGCCGTCAAATGCCAGACAACTACAGAATAAGTTGAAGAAATCAGCAATTCAGAACACAAATGCCCTTGAACTCAGACGGATATCATTTTCTCAACTTCAAATAAATATAGCGTGTATCGTTGACACAAAATGGTAGTTATTTCACAATATACGAGTTACATAACTTTAAGGCTGGCCATACACGACCGAGCCATCCGATCCATTTGAAGCGAGGATATTCCTCACTACCTGCCCTGCGCTATACCATCTGAGAAACAGGCTCCTAGTGAGACACTTCTTCAACGATTTGGAAGAACTCTCTGACATTCCAAGCAAAAACCTGTTGAAATTTATTAATGCTACTCAATGGCTTGAAAATTTTTAAGCTCTATCAACTACCCGACCACGAGATTGAAAATTTTTCCAACCACAGAGTCCAGGATGATAATGATAGAACGAACGAAAACTGAACGTAGCGCGTGTTTCTTGTAGAAGCGGCAGTGGACGGAGAATGGGCACCTCACCTATACACCAGCTACTGTCGCTTCTGCGGTGAACGCGAGCGTGACAATGATTTAACGAAGAAAACAACTGAAAGTCGCATGTACACCAGCTCTTGTTCCTTCAGCGGTGAATGCGAGCGTAAGTGACAGTATTAAAACGAACGAAAACAACTGTATGACGCACATGTTTCTTGTAGGAGCGGTTGCAAACGGAGAATGGGCACCTCACTTATACACAAGCTACTATCACTTCTGCGGTTAGCACGAGCGTCAGTGAGTTGATGGGGCCACCTCTCCCTAAGATTGGTAAAATCCTCTTGAGGATAGGGACAGCCCCTTCGACTCATTTAGCGATTCTGACCAAACGAACGGACACATACACCAACCACTGACCTATCATGCTCATCTATCAGATATTGCAAGGGGCCTCTGCTCCTGATGGAGGGATGGTTTCTCAAGTGGGGGTAAAGGATGGATCACGCCTTTAAAATGTGTTTTCCTGTCCTGCGCCACATTATAATGTGACGACAGAGATTTCTTCAATGGCTAAGAAATACCCACTGACTTTTTAGGCTATAACCTGCTGAAACTTATCACCCTTAACGGACTTGAATTGAGAAGGGATTTATCATAGGTTTCATTTCATGGGGTAAGGGTACCACAATGGATCTACATTACTCTAAGTGTAACGGTAACAAGATCAACTGTCAGCCCATTAACCTAACCTTACCTTACCTTAATAGAAATACGTACTTAGGAGTACAACTGCAACCAAACGGCTTAAAGATGCTTTTCTTGAGTTTGTCTTGGAGTTGACTGTGAGGAATATTCATTAACTATTGGTGGAATTGCCACAATCTGTAGGCAGAAAAATGGCCAAAATATAAAACATGTATGTAGCTACTAGGTACCTACTAAGTTTTATATTAAGCTGAGTATTTGGCGAAAAATTTACTTTTACCGACTTTCCCTCTTCAGAATTTAAGGTCATTTGCGGCATTTTTATTTGCATCCAATTAATTTAAATTTTCTTTTAATTTTTTTTTTGTTTCTTTTGAAAATAAAAAACACACATTTAATTTACAACCAACAAAAATTTGTTTAAAATGCAATGGCCGACAGCTGGTTTTGACAGTTTTCACTAACCTGTGCTATCCTTCTCCCACTAGCAAGAAATCTTGTTCTATACTGTCCCAACTTGTTTGAGACAGACTCATTGAACCACAAGTCAGAACAGTTTAGAAAAGCAAATTTGTCATTAGGCGTTTTTCTTTTGTAATTCAGAACAGAGTCCGTGCATATCGAGCATGTTTCGAACATCATCTGAACCAAGCGTGTTTATGAAACACACCTGAGCAATAGCTGTCAAATGCCTGTGTTCAGCATTTAACTCTGTCTGCTCAGTTATGTATTTTATTCTGAGATCATAGAGCACGGCCTGAACAAGCTCAAAATAAAAAAAAAGAAACATAAATTTTAAGCTCTGAATGCTCAGAGCTAAAAAAGAAACACAATTTTTCTTTTGACAGTTCAGGCTCTGCTCTGAACTAAAAAAGAAAAATGTTCATTGAACAGCAAAAAGTTGTACTTTTCTGTTCCAAACTGTTCGGAGCATCTCACCTCACTGAACAGACATATAAGTATACAGTTTTTCGTCGGAATACTTGTCAGAAGTGATAAAAAATGCTTGAAGAAGCCATTTTGTAAAATGGCATCATTCAGTAAGGTGTGTGTAAATTTGACAAGACGATGTTTTCAAATTCGATTGGAATCAAAAAGGAAGTGGAACAGTCAGAAAATGCACATTAAACAAAAACGCTATGAACAAAACACGGCAATGTTAAAACTATTCTTCCAATTGGTTCCAATCAACAACCGGCTTTAAACAAGTTCCTTTTCTGAGTCCACTACTTTTTCATTTATTTGGGTGACGAAAGTACTTTTCGGCCTGGCCGAATAATGTTTAATGGATTGGCTATAAAAACCCTCCTTTAAGCCATGTAAGCGCGGACACGATTTTGCGGCCTATTTTGTACAGAAGATGAAATGACGTTTAAAACTCCAGTGGGTTTGTCAAAACGCAATGTTGGCATGCAAAATTGTCAAAGCAGATCTAAAAAAAATTCTTTTGTAACTATTAGCACAAATTTTGAAACAAAAAGAGCTTATTTTTTCTATATATTATTAAGAAAAAATTAGCTTTCTCATTGCATTCAAACATTTTTTTAAATCATTTCAAACAAGAACAACATTCAAGTCCACCAAATTGTTTGCAACACTTCTCTATAAACAAAGAATTATTATAAGATGCCCGTCTAGTAAACATTTTATAAGGACATCTTTTTCACGGTCTTGAATGAGAAGAAAAAAGATTAATTGGCCGCACTCACTATCCCCGACAACAATAATTCTTGTCGTCTTGTTGCATTCAAAGGTTAATGTCTTCCTTGACATTTCCACTGTGAAATGATATCAATGGGTTTTCTTCTTATTTAAGAGCGATACCCCCAACAGAAGGAAGAGTGATCTATGTTGTTGTTGATGATATTATAATTTTGAAAATGTTCAAAATATCATTTAATTAATTGTTTTAATTGAAAAGAAATACATCACTATAATGGCCATCTTGACTACTTTCCCCTTTTTTACAACAAATGACAGACAACGACTTGGGCTGTCCCTATCATTATAACATTGAGTATATTCTCACCCGAGGTGAAGAGATGTCACTCACAGTGGAAAAGTGGTGAATTAAAAATAGACATCGATTAAAGATGGTGTGCTGTTGGATGTAACGAGATGAGTTAATTGATATCGACACTTTACATTCGGCATACCAAATACGAATTGTTTGAAGTTCTTTTAAGTTTGTGGGTGTCGGTTTATTTGTTGCGGCCGGCATCGGAGACGACTATTTCAATTAATGCAAAATTATAAAGATTCGATGAGTTTAGCAGTTGGCAGAAGGCGTCTTATATGAATCTTAGGGTGAAGAATATACGATTTGGTAAATAGTTTACGTGATATTTATACAAAATAAATAATCTGACGCATCAGCTACAGACGTTCTTCTTTGTCTTTATATGAAGCCGTTGAATTCCCTTGACATTTTTCAATGTCTTATTAATTATATTAATAAAAGCAAAAATGAATTGATCTTAATGAGGAATGGAGTAACGTTTTTAGTTGAGCGTTTAATGTTAGTCAAGCTACCATAATAAAATTGTTCATTGTAACGTAAACATTTTTTGGGCAGTTGTAATTGGAGAAGTGACATTTGTAAGTATTATAGCCATTTCACACAATCCCACTAAGTATTAACACTTGTCAAAAAAGTGTGAAGAAAATCGTGTTTAATAATGTAGAAACAAAATATGAAATTTCATCACACACAAATTGACAGCGCATCCGACACGATTTGACATGTGTTTATCGGTTCTAAAACCATCACACATTCTATCCCACTTGGGCGTTTGAGGTTATGGTGAAACTGATTTGTTTTGATGCCAAGTTAGTTGAGGTCCTCTTCCACTTGCGTGCGCCACCTTTAACGCTGTCCACCTCTACTGCGCTGCCCCACGGGGTTCAATTCAAATACCTTCCGGACCAGAGCATTGTTGTCCATTTGCTGTAGGTGACCCAGCCATCTCAGTCGTTGGCTTTTCACTTTTGTGGCTAGCTCGGTGTCGATGTACAGTCTATAGAAACAGTTCGTTGTTGTATCTTCTTCTCCATTCCACCATACATCAGGGCCGGGATGATAAGCGTCTTATACAGGGATATTTATAAGATTTTCTTAGAACACGCTTGGGCAGTTGTCCAGCTAGTCAATGCCTTAATAGTTAAGGCAACTTGGTATTTATAAACGCATTCCAAAAATCCCCCAAATGTGATCTCATTTATTCAGTGACATACCTGTATTTATTCATTTTTGAATGAATTTTAGTCCGCTTTGCGACATGTTCAACTAGCTTTTCATTCATTATAAAACTAGAAAATTAGAAAACCAGAAATATTTGCCCACCTTATTCATAAAACGTGTCTTCTTTAAAATGTGATTTGGACAACCAATTTCAGCGGCTAATTTAGCGAATCGGTGCAAAATGTTTATAAATAACATTTTGGAGTTATAAATAACATTTTGGCTTTGCTTCTCAATTGCCTTCTAAGTCCAAGGAAACAGCGATTGGCAAGATTCTTGGATCATATCACGAAAAATGAGCTGCAAATTACGAAAAATGAATCCTGATTTATAAATTGGCTCCGGATTTCGTAAATTACGACTATTTGTTTGCAATTTGCAAAACTGAGCAAAATGAAGATATTGATACTTAAAAATCGTAAATCAACCCTCTTTACGTATCAATTATGCTATCGAGAGAAAACAAAAATTGCGAACAACAAATCGCAATTTGATCCAAATATTCCTCAATCACAATTTGTAAATTTGCGAAAAAGATTTGTGATCACCACTTTTATTTTCTGATATTGCAACTTGGAAAGATCAATCCTGCTCTACCCTTCATTTTGCAGGTAGGTATACACATTTAATTTAATTTATTTGAAATAAATACTTTACGCTTACTCTACTTGGATTTGAACTCGCAACCCTCCAGTTGCGGAGCGAGCATGCAACCACCAAGCCAATTTGCATTACAGATCTGTGGTGTCACACATTGATGATTAGATACCTGACATGTCGTGGTGCTTTATTTCTTCGAGTAGTAAATTGCGACAGGAAAGTCGTGATTTAGGAATTTTTTGTTGGTGATTTGCAACTATTCTCATGGAGTTGCAAATTGCGACAAAAAAAACGTAATTCAGTGATTGTGCAATGTTAATTACTAAATATTCATCGCAAATCAATATTTGTAAATGCTGTTTGTGAAATTATGCTTTTGGAGAGTAAATTACGCCATAACAGTTGTATTTTGGTATGAAAAGTACAAGCATGAATCATGGATTCTAATTGCAAATCACGAAGAAACAAATTTTGTAAATTGCTACGTTTTGACTGTTAAATTACCAGTTTTTGTATTAATTTGGGATTCAAATGTCTTGATTTACGAATTAAACATGATTCGTAAATTGCAACTGCAAATTTTACAATTGGTGATTTTTCAATTCTTTCCGTGCGTGCATTCTCCATTGTCTTCCTGTACAAACGGACGAGTTGTGGAGGGATACTAAGACTAGACATTACTCTATATAGATGCTGCCATACGCGGCCGTGAATTGGATGAAGAGGTGGTCGATTTGAAACTCCTGGTTATTTCCCAAGATCTGCCGTAGTGCGAATATTTGAGCGAAGGTGGATTTCCCTGGCCTAAATCCACGCTGATATGGACCTATCACGTTGTTGACGAATGGCCTCAGGCGTTCACAAAGTACGGCAGAGAAGATCTTGTAGGCGATATTATAAAGACTAATGCCTCTGTAGTTGGTGCAGTCCAGAGGATCGGCTTTCTTGAGGATCGGGCAAACAATGTCGAGATCGGGTGGACGGAATTGTTGGTCTTCGTCATCCAGGTTGAATGCTGCAATCTGCATGGTAGCAGAATTCGGTTCCTAATCGCCGTTATACAATTTGCAGAACTAATTTTTCCATATCCTCAGCACCGACTGCGATTCTACCAAGACGTTCCCCTGATCATCCTTGCAGGCTTCGGTTCGGGCCTTTTAACCCTGGGATGTACTATTTACTTTTTTGTAAAACTACCATACTTCGTTTCATCAATGGCATCCCTCTATTTCCTATTATTTCCTATTTCAATCTATATAATCACCCCGACTTATGAGTTGCGGAGGCAATCAGACTCAATTTTGACATTTTTACTATGAGCCAAATGTCAGAATTGAGTCTAACTCCCTCCGCAGCTCGTCGGATTCTGTAATAGGGGTGAATGTTTGATTACCTCTTTGCCATTTATCTCTACTTTAGGTTCTAACTTTCAATTTTAAATACGTTGAAAAAGTATTTGTTCTTTATGGCAAGTTGAAGAAGAATTCAAGTAAACGCTTTGATACAGATCGAGTTGGATTAGAGTTGAGAATGAGCTAAAAGATTGAAATAATTTTTTGCATCTTATTTTGCCATAGTTTATAAAATGGTGTCAGTTCACCCTTTACACTGCACTTGTAAATGTCAAGGTTAAACGTCAGTTGCATTTGTCAGCTCTTTTAAATCACTCAGCAAGGCCACGCAAGTAGTCGTTCAAAACCGAATAAATACAAGGAATTCATAAGTTGCGCCCATATTTGCGATTTGGTACTTTTTGTCAAGTCATCGTTAACTTTTGCCGTCGGACGTGAAGAGCGCTTACAGACCGCTATTTCATAAATGGACAGCCAGCATGCTGCAAGAATCAAAATTGTGGAAGCAAACTAAAAAGAATTTAGCACTTGGCCCATAGTTTAAAAATTTGTTTCTGTTTGATGAATAAGTGAAAATAAATATTAAATGTTCTTTTAATTAATTTATATCTTTTTTCTTTTCTTATTTATATCTGCTGTGAATAAGTTAAGACAGTTAACACTGAACAAACAATAATTTTCGTTTTATGCTTCACTTAAGTGCATTACGTGTGACTTGTGAAATTGACGATTCGGAAAACTACTTTTCGGTCGGTTTTGACAGAAGCTTCCAACTGATTCTGCGTATTTTAGTTCTATCTAAGTCTCAAGGAAATGAGCGAAATTATAACAACTTGTTAGTCTTCTAAGTCTGCTAAATTGTTTTCTTCGGGAACAACAATTTTTCATTTCCGAAAAGAAGCGTCATATTTCCTCGAATCTCTGTTTTTTACTTTTCATGTTGACAGTTAAAAGAAGGACACTGACAAACATTCAACTTGCCTATTCTGGGACGAGTGACAATTATTTTTAATTTTTCAAAATCTTATTAATAAATTGACATTTTTAGCTCCAAAGCTTGTTTTCACCCGTTGAACTTCTGCCAGACATTCATATTTTTACCTGCACACGAGTCTACTTAAAATATAATAAATACAATATATTTCGAAACTCTGAAAATGTATATTTTTTTTATTTTTAATATTCGCAAAACAAAACAACAACCAAAAGTGATTTTTACATTTTTGGAATTAAAAATTTCATTTTGCACATAAATATTATGAAGACTGTGTGTCATTCTCATCTTCATCGTCCCTTATTTGAAATAAAAACAGACTTTTGGACAGCGGCCAAAAACTACTCTATGGTTGCGCTTGTTTTCCCATCAAAACATTTCAACTCATAAAATCGATTTTTAAGAGCATCCATACACTATAATATGAATAAGAAAATAGAATGAATAAGGCCATTGTTCTTAGTATTATTATTATTGAAAGGACCCAAAAGGGATTCGGAAAATATGGCACAACTGAAAAAAAGTATAGACATTTGGAAAGAAAATATAATAATATTTGTTTTTGTAACGATGATGATAATTATGAATGCAAGTTAAAACACTGAAAGAGGTCAGAAGGGTAAATAATTCAAATCACTGAAATTATTTTTTCTTGTCTAACCTAAATCGAAACGAAATAATGAAGTATTGAAGTAGACCTATGTATTTATAATTGCAAATTCAAAATATACGCTCATAATAGATGTGTTTTTTTATCATCAGGATCTGGATCTAGATTAACTTTTAACATGTTACAAAAACAATTTTGAAAATTTCCCATTATTTTATTTTTGTTTTACGTGTAAAAGTTAATCCACATCCAGATCCCGATGATAATAAAACACGCCTAATATGTACTTTCTACGAGTCTTTACGGCAGAAATTCTAATGCCGGATATATGTACATACGTAAGTGACAAATTGTCATAAATTCTTCCATTTTCACACCATCCATGACATAATTGTGTAAATGGTTTAAGAATTTGCAAAATATTCGTCATAAAATAAATGACACAGCGATACACAACAAAGAATGAAATTGCCAATTCTTGCCAGCATAAGGCCAGAAGGGTGAATAACATTATTTTGCCTTCCTGTAAGTGCATGTCATTCATAATTTGATTTTACCAGTATTTTGCCACTTTAATGAGGGCTATCGTGAATAAAATTTCCCACGAAACTTTTTCCATCTTCGAAGACTGGGAACGTGAATTGTGGTCGCAGTTTCTCTCGGAATTTATCGGCATCGAAACTGAATATTCCATGGCCACTAGGCTACCATTTTGATCGACCAAATTTGAACCTGCAATTAACAGTGGAAACTAGTTGGCATTTCCAATTTAAGAATATAGGAGAAATTTAATGGGAAAGGTCATCGACGATAAGCCCCAATGTCGTACATTTGCTGCGTTTTATTATCTCTGGGTCTGGGTCGAGGTTATCTTCCAAAATGTATTACAAATACAACATGGGATCTAGGTTTGTATCGAGGTTAATTTCAATAACCTAGATAGAGGTTTTCACTCTGGCAGGCAGAGGGCTATTTACCATTGTGAATGATGTAAGCGATTTATCAGCAGTGTTAGGAATCGGGAGGAAAAGAGATAAGTGTTTACATGAAAAACAAATAAACATAAGAAAAAAGAGACTGAAATACAGCACAGTTTTTGCACTAACCCGCATCGTTTTAGTTTCACGAGGTGAACGAGTTATGAACGATAATAACACTCGGCTAATAATGATAATTTGTCAGTCGTATAAATCCGGGATAAAACTCTTGTAGATGTATAAATGGATGTACGAAAAATATGGCACGTTTCATATGGTGCGTTGCATGTAATGTGTTGAATGAATGGCTCATGTTGCATGTTGAGTGCGACTCAAATACTACTAAATTGTTTTTCAGAGCTGAGTTACTAACTAGCTTACTTGCTCAGAGTTAGCTAAGCCTCAATATAAGTTGAATGAGAAATAGTTTTTCAGTGGAAGATTAACTTTAACTTGCAGTTGCTAGGAAAAAAAATAAAATAAATAAATTGGGTGGCGCAACAGTTCGTGGAGAACCAGGGCCTAGGTACTTACAACTCTCAACCATTCTTGTGTGCGTGTTGTTGGCAGGAATGGAGGGGACCTACAGTTTTTTGCCGAGTCCGAACGGCTAAATGAGAAGCACTTTTTCATGACAAATACTCTTGGAGGATTTGTCAGTTCCTCGCAAGAGGCAGTACCTCGAATAACATTTCTGTTCTTAGGTGGCACAGCTGGGGATCGAGCCCATACCACCGCATGACAGTCCTACGCACTAACCATCATGCCACGAGGTACTACAAGTTGCTAGAAATCTGTTGAAATCTAGAATATTGGGTGTCACTTGAAAAAATGGGTGTTTCCTTAATTAAAGACGATATAAGGCACTTTTCGTTTTTAGCTCTCAGCTGTCAAAAAAGATGTTTTTTTTTTTCAGCTCAGAGCACTCAAGAAGCTCAACTTGTGTGTCTTTTTTTAATTAGAGCTACATCGGAGTACGATCCATGAGCTCAGAATAAAAAGACCGAGCGAATGGAGCAAATAGCTGAGCGCACCCAGCTTCACTCTTTTATTCACTCATTTCATACGAGCGCGTTCAACACATAACTCATTTCATACGAGCGCGTTCAACACATAAATTTTAGTTCACAATTTAGAATTTTTCGTGTTTTTGTTTGGACGAAAATTACAATTCAGTACTAAATTTTAGTGAGTTGAACGCATCGCAATCGAATGTCAGTTAATTGCTCAGATGTGTTTCGAAATATTATTTCGGAGAGCTCTGATCGTACTCTGCTCAGTGCTAACTCCAATATCTTGAGCATTATTTTATGCTCTCCTCAGAGCTGAAAAAGAAAAATGCCTATTAAATCTACAGTATACATAATATAGATAATATCATTAATTTTTGTTCAGTTCTGCACACATGTCAATTCAGTGGAAAATAGTGGATCCCGTGACCTGTGACTGAAATGTGTTGCAAATAAGATTGTTTCGAGCTATTTAATGTTTATTAGTATTATTTAAGTGGTGTTTAAATTATTTGTTCGTGTTTGTTGTTGTTGTAATACGGCGGACGGCGTCACAGGAACGGCAATCTTGAATTATTTCTGACAGTTCTCCTTTTTGACAACCTGCGGAATGCAATATAATACATTAAATGTGTATTTTGTGTATTAAATCTTCTTTATATCAGAGATTATCAAATATAGATGGCAAACCTCGGCTATCATTCACAGCTACTAGCTCTTGTGACATCTGTCATATTTTTTCGCATAAGCTCTTACTTATTTAGGCACGTTCAACTTTAATTTCTCAAAAAATTGGTTTTAGGGTGAGCGCGACACTAACTGTTATGAAGTGTTTAGAGCTCAGGAAAAAAAGGGAACTGCCTATAATTTAAAATTAATTAGTGTCACGCTAAGACCCTTTAAATAACGTCAAATAACTGAGCTTATTAGCCGATTTCTCACGGCTAATCCGAATCCTATAAATTTTTTTTCTGTCATTAACGAAGAAAACAAAATAAAGCATTCCTATGTTCACACAATAAATCCAGTCTATGCTAAGAAAATGAAGTCGTCTAAATAATATGGCAATAAGTCTTTCAAATGCAACATGGAGCAAGATGCTATTAAGAAAGGAATGAAGAATGAAAAGAATTTGTGTTGTCACAGTAAATTGAGAATAATGATTCCGCACCCTAGCAATCTGTTTTATTATTTGATATTGTCTTTTCAAACTCACTGCAATCTTTCCAAATTATATTTGTGCCACATACATTTATGTTATTCGAATGGAACATACAAAAAAATACTCAAACTGAAAGCTTCACTCAAAAATAGAAATCAATTCTTGATGATTACGGCCGTTGAATTTCAATTGTTCGACCTCGATTTGCTGCTCCACAAATCATTTCTTTCGCTTGCTTGTAGTTAGCACCAGAAACTCTGAAACAGATAAATCTAACAGCCAGATGTGCGCTGTGCTGTGCGACTATATGCGGCATAATTGAACACAAATTTATCATCATTCATCGAGATTCACCATGCGAATCAATTGCTCTTGACATAGAAACCTCGCTCCTACTACACTACGCGCCTCCACCGCCAACATGCCGCACCATTATTAGTACTAGCAGCGAATTCTTTGTAGGTATATCGAAAATTTGTATCTGACAATGTGTTTACACGTCACGTATTTCGGGAAAATATTAATTTAGCGCGATTTTTCTAATGTCACACGTACAGGCAAAGCAACATACATAAAGGAACCACGCCCATTTCAAGAGGGATACACTTACAGAAACAAAATGTGAAGTGCGAGGGTAAATGACAAAAATAAAAAATGTAGAAGCCTTTTCAAATATGTACACCAGCATACCACGTTCTCAAAACATAGCACGTTGCAAATGCCATCACTTTGCAACAACATCGATAGCAACACATCAATAATACCGCTATTTACTATGCTATTGCATCTATTTGTCTTCAGGTGCAGACAGAATGACGGTGGTGGTGCAGTGCGGTGGAACTGAGCTGTATCTGTTGAAGCTATTAAATTCCACGAACACGTGCAACAAATGCACTTTGGTTAAACGTAACGTTCCGCAAGCGGAATAGAGTGTTTATTTGGTGAATAACAAAAAAAAAAAACAGAATACTAAAACCTCAGAGTTTGACATTAAAACTAAAAGTAAAGGCAGGTACGTTGTATGTGCATTTTTGCTTTTGAATTTTACCTATAGCTTCAGAGTGCAACACACCTGTTAATAGACTCTAAAAGCAACGAAAGGTAAGCCTTTTGAGATTTATATTTTTGATAACATAAGCCAAGGAAAATCTGATACGAGATTTAGAGAAAACCATCTCCGTAATGCTTGACTTTTATGGGAAGTTTATGAGTTTTTCTATTACATTTTGTGACACTATTTTAAAATAACTTAAATAATTGTAAGTACTCTATTTTTGTAAGCTATGATGACAGCGACAAGAGGCGCCAACTTACAATTTATTATGTGACATAAAATTGTCAAAATAAAAAGAAGTAAATTTATGTATGTATGTATTTCAGTTTTATTTCGATCTGGAAAAAATAGTAAATCTAAAATACGTAAATATGTATATTAAAAATATTTTTTTTATATGAATCACTTTTTGTTTATTTATTTTCTTTAGTCACGAGAAATTACAGATTCAAAATACGTGTGGGTTGTCATACGGAAGATTTCTTTTGGAAGAAGCTTTGTTTTTGTAGTTCAGCTCTATATTAATAAATATTGTTCCAAATTTAGATTTAGAAAAGAATATTGTGATTCACATTCTAGAGCATGCGTCAGATATATTTCAATTTTAATTCAAATGTTGTAGTTGCTTTAAAACACATCCACACCTCATAAACAAACTCAAAACAAATTTATGTCGTTTTCGATTGGATTTTCTGACTGTTCTCACCTTCTTTTGATTTCAATCGAATATGAAAACATCGTGTTGTCAAATTTACACATACACTAGCGTATGCCGCTATTTTACAAAATGGCTTGTTCCAGCATTTTTCCCTTTTGACAAGAAATCCAACGAGAAGCTGTATATCTATGCGTCTATTCCAAATCTCCTTCTTCTTGAAATCGGGAAGAGAAAAGACTTTTGGAGTGGTAGGAGTGAAAATGGAGTGCAAAAGGATTACGCCGAGCATCCAATCGAAAGCGACATTATAAAAATACGAACAAATTCGGTACAGACGGTGAAAAAGTCCCATAAATCAACTTTATAAACTAGGCATGTTCAGAAAATGGAGATCTCGGAGAACTCGGCAATCTGAATATCCTGAACAGGGATCTTCAGCAAAATTTCTGTTTTGCTGTCAAATTACAGTAGAAAATAAATTTTGGATTCGCTTGCTCACTTCTTGACCCAGCAAAATTTGTGAGATCTCATTTCCCGAATACTCCAAATGAATTGAAATGGATTGAGAAGATTTTGAGAAAAAACAGAGATGAGCAGTAATTTTTACTTTTTGAAATTATGTAGAAATGACACCTTAGGAAGTTCTTCTAAAATTGTGAGCCTTAAATTTTAACATCAAGAGCTTCCTTAACTCAACTTGGTTAAGTTGACTGCAGGTGCAACTAAACTTAAAGGCAACTAAATTAATTGTTCATATTATGGAACACAGCTACTTTTAAATAAATTCGGTGGCGCAACAGGTCGTGGAGAACCAGGGCCTAGTAACTAACAACTCTCAACCATTCCTGTGTGCGTGTTGTTGGCAGGAATGGAAAGGACCTAAAGTTTTTGCCGAGTCCGAACGGCTAGGTGAGAAGCACTTATTCATGACTAATATACTCTTGGAGGATTTGTCAGTTCCTCGCAAGAGGCAGTACTTCTGGGGCTGGGACCTTCGACATGACAGTCCAATGCACTAATCATTATGCCACGAGGTACTAAAGCTACTTTTAGTTCACCTTCATTACAAAAAAAAAGTTGCATATCAATAGGAGTTTTTTGTGTCAAAATCCATTAAAAATGTAAAAATCTTTAACACGCTTATAACGCAAACGGCTATTTATTCGTTTATGCTGGCTTTACACGACTTTCGCAGTTCCTGTGAGAAAACTGGAAAAATAATGAATATAATAAATTTTAATGACTTCTAAATACTATTAGTGGTATTTATAAACCCATTCCAAGCAATGTCTACCTTTAGATACCTGTCCAACTCCAAAATGTTAGTTATAAACATTTTGCACCTATTGGCTAACTTAGCTACTGAAATTGGTTGAGCAAATTTTATTTTGAAGAAGACACGTTTAATGAATAAGGTGGGGAAATATTTCTGGTCTTCTAATTTTCTAGATTTGAAATGAATGAAAAACTAGTTGAACGTGCCCCAAAGCGTACTAAAATTAATTAATTCATTCAAAAATGAAGAAATAAAGATATGTCACTGAATAAATGAGGCCACATTTGGGCAAATTGTTGGAGTCTAAACTATTTGGGCACTGACTAGCTGGACAACTACCCAAGCGTGTTCTAAGAAAATCTAATAAATACGACTTTTATTACTAAATACTTAAATTACCAAGAACTAAAATGTTTACTGAAGTCAAAAAATGGCATTCTTAATATATTGCCAATGTGCCAGAAAAGAATAAACCAGATTGGTCTTGCTTATATTTTGATTTAATTACTTACTAGTTTGATCCAAACTTTAACATGTCGCCAGTACGCTAGTATATTGTTAACAGGGCCGGACAAGCTATACGTGCAAGCGGTGCAAATGCACAGGGCGCTGAGCCCAAGGGGCGCTTTGAGCAGGCATTAACAAAGCCACTTCTCGTAACCACTACCTATACCTACCTACTTTTTTAATTTTTATTTCTCACACCAATAGTGATACCCAGTATATAACTACCAGTTTATTCTGAATTTAAACACAGTTATAATATACATACATATAGGTATCTATCTACTATTCTAAAAATAAGTCGATGTCTATCTTCCTATTCTCACCCACAGTAACAAAAAACTACATCACAAAATCTTTGAAAAGTGCACGATTTTGTTCGCCTTTACCAACAGATACCTACCTATTTGTTATTTTTCTCTTTTTCAAACTGTCGACGTTATTCTCAGCTCACTCACCATCGTGTGTGTGAGTGAAGGCATTTATTTTATTTTCATAACCCAAACCCACCCCTATGCTGTGCAACAAAAAACAAAATTCTTCAACTGCAAATACAGACAATTAACACTACAGCCAGCATGGTGATAACATGCGCACGATAACAGTTTTTCTATATGAAATCGAAGCCAGAAATGTTAATCTAACAGAAATTCTTAGATGAAAAATTCATTCTCATTGACATAACAGCGCGCAAATTAAAAATTTGCGTCTATGAATTAAACTCTTCTGGTTAAGTGTTTTTATGTTTTAGTTTGGCACTGGCTTCTATCGATGAGTGAAATATGAAATTGTAGCACTGTTTTATTGTGTGTTGAGACAAAGGATTGAAATATGGAAATAATGAATGATGATGATGCGATGATTTATGATAATGATGATGTTTGTCGTTAATGAGGGAATCTTGTTTACTCAATTTCTTTTTCTCTATTTTTTGTTGTTGCCTGGCATTATTTTCAATAAGAAAAAAGGATTTTTTGACTTATCTAATTTCATTATTTATGTGCCAGTGTTCTTATTGTGGTCAAACTAAAAAACTCAAAACAAAAGAAAGGAAAAAGATCCTATATTGAGAGTATATAATGTAGATCTGCTATGCGCAGAGTCAGAGTCCAGTAGTAATTAGTTTATATAACGTCTAGCGTGTTTACATTTTTGCTAAAGGCTGAATATAATTCTGAAGTATAAAATCTTTTTGTATATTTTAATGAACATTAAAGTGGTTCTTACATAGTTCGAACAAATTCAGTTTTTTGTATGTGTTTACAAAAGTGTCGTGTCCATCTACAACCTAGGTACCAACATAGTTAAGAGGGTAGGTAGGGACAAAAAAGTATTAAATAAAAAAAAGCATTGCAAAGTCTACCCCTTGGGTAAAATGAGGATATGATTTCTTCCAGCATTGACCGCAATTGATGGGCGGTAATGATGAATTTTGCCCAGGGCGCTAATTTCACTCGGGCCGGCCCTGATTGTTAACATTTAATTTCAGTTGCAACTGTCAATTTTTCATGTCAAAAACATTAGCAAATCTTCCACTTATTACACGATGATGTCATAATACTCAAGAAAATGACGAAATTTTGACAAATTGAAAGTTTTCTAAAACTGGAAAAAAATCGAGAATGACGTTTTCGCAAGGGAAATGTCACTTTTCCCTTTCAGAACTTTTTCATACTATGTATATTTTTTTAAACTCTTCTGGTTAGTGCCCAAAAGAAAGAGGCAGGTGAAGGTTCCAAAAATTGTCAGTTTATCAAAGTGAGAGACGAGTAGAACTGTAGCTTAAGATCACTTTGTACCTAAATAAAAACATGGGCGCTTCATGACACTTTGGTATTTACAAATGTCAAAAAAGTTGTGTTTGCCAATTTGTTTGTTTAAGCTGTCACGTTATAATAGGAGTGTTCAACTGCTGTTTCATAAAAAAAAACTTTAACACGATACTTGTTATAAAATGTTTAAAGTTAAAAAAGTACACTGCTTTAAAATTAGAAAATTTAACAGTGATTCATTTCAAGAATAAAAATGGAATTTGTTCCCATTTCTATGTATGTTATATAAAGTGAAAATCATGAAAAAATTAGTTTTCATAGCCAAAATTAATTTTTTTTTTCTAAAGACTCGTATTAGTCTTTAAAAGAACCTTTTTCGTAGTAAAAAAAAAGGATACCAAGGTCTAAACTTTCTATTCATCCGTTTTAGCTCGAGCTATAACTTGATATCAAATAATAATTTAATGGCGATGAAAAATTCCAAATAGTATATCACTTGATGAATCTTGAAAGAAATCCATCATCAACACCTGTGCTGCTATTCATCAAAGCATGCAATTTCTTTCTCAATATCTGACTTTCATCATCATCATCATAATTTAGAAGAAGCATACAAAAAATGCATTATTTGCTCTGCTGCAACATTCCAAATAATCAACGTGATTCCACAATAAAAATACTTTTAAACGGGGCATCTATGATTGAACACCAAAAAAAAAAAATTGTATTTTCCAAATGAAATGAAAATGCGTATCTATACACACTGTGATGTTGTTGTCAGTTATAGTTGAACCGGCTTGTCAACTTGCCATTTCGTTAAGCCGCGGCATGGTCCACACTGTCTCATCGCCTCAGCGCACCACCGTGGTTCATTTACCAGTGGATGTCATTAGCCTTTCACTCTCAGAAGTCGATCAAAATGAGTAATCGCTTCGTGAGAAAATACCTCGTCCCGTTTTGTATACGTATATAATCGTCAAAATATAAACGGTAAAATAAATACCTTTTTTTGTATTTATATTTTTGTTTGCTATCCGTTATGCATGACTTTTTGTGAGACTTACGGGTTATTGGTATCGTGAATGATAAATATCATTATGTACTATTCGTTTCACGGTCAATTGATGGAGCGTACCTATATTCGGATGTATGTGGAACTTGTTTGTGTTTAAATTTAATCAATTTGTCGACGCCAATTTGTTGTTTGTTTTTATTTTTCTAGAGATTCAGTTTCAATATTATGATTTTAACATACTACTGTCCCAAACGGACGAATTCGAAATACACACGAAGGATTTATGTGATGTCAAAAAGATCAACAAGATCTAAAAGACCTTAATTCCATGACATAATTGTTCTATTTAAAATAACAGGTTCATATTTTTAATTGAGAGCTACAGCCCTATCAATTGGTTTTCAACGTCTTGGCTCAATTCACTTGCCTAGCATAAAGTTCAGCAAACAAAAAAAAAAAAAATTCAATTTCCCCATCTCCCTTTGACATACATTTTTAATTCCTTAAGTACTCACAAATTGACGTTTATAACAGCACGCAACAAATGGAAATTGCTTCCATAGTTGCCCGATGTCAACACACCACAATGTAATAGAATACACTGTTGAGTATACTTAAAATATGACTGCATCCAGAGCAGGACAAAACTGTTCTTGTTTTTATTGTGTTATAAGTGTAAATTAAAATGGATTAATATGTTTAAGATGACAAATGGAGATCGTCTGGAACTTTGATCCAATTTTCATAGCATGTTTGTTTGCCGCCTATATAAATGAATAAAAGAGGAAAAGCGAGTCAGCGAGAAATAGGGAGAGGGAGCATTGACATTTATGGCATACTTCAACGAAATGACATCAGGGTAACTTTTCACACGTCAATGTGTGATGTATGATGATCTCTGATGGCCCTTCAGTGTATACATATTCAATTCACTCAGATGCATTCTTAGAGTTGCATACATACAAAAATAAATATAGTATGTATGTATGTAGTATTTTCTATATATAAATCATCAACCTTTGGCATAGATTCTTTATTCTTTTACAATACTACATTTGATGATGAACACGAACACACCTGTGCATTTTGTGCATTCATCGTGGTGAGCATTCATTTTATCATCATTTGTGTCGCACTCAGCTGGGAAATTACATTTATTTTTTTTTTGTTTTACCTTGCATCTTTATATTCTATACAGCATCCCGATTGAAAATACAGGCATTTCTTGTGCCATCTCTCTTTATGTAGGTCAGTTGAGGAAGAGTTCATAAAATATAATGCATTCACTTCTGCACGGCACTTGTGCTAGATAAATAGGAAGCTTTATCTTTATATTAAATGTCACCATTGTCATATGAGAGGATTTCTTTCATTATTTCCATTTTTGTTTCTTTGTTTTGCTCAATTGACAGAAAAGGACGACTTTCTTTGTTGTTGTTTTAGTTTGATCATCAGATTGTGACTTTCTTTTGTTTGTTGGTTGAATATGCATTTTATAATTTCTTTATTTTTTTTATTATTCATTGTTTTTTGTCAACTTATTTTATTAGAAAAGGATTTGGCATTTTGGCTTGAGTCAGCCATCGCATGAAATTATACAAAATTGACAGTTAACTGTGACGGAAGTAGATATTTTGACACATTTTGTTTCCCTTCTAAAGTTTTTTAATATGGTTTTTTTTTACATTTGCCGATTTGACATTTACCTATTTTTTTTGTTTTTTTTTTGTCGACAGCAGTTTGTTTTTTTAAATATCAACGTTATTTCCCAAAACTGAGCATTTCCTCCGAAATATTGGTAGAATTTAGCAGTTTTGGGAAGCAAGCGAACAGACCTATGAGTTCAATGTTAAT
Source organism: Dasysyrphus tricinctus (assembly GCA_963921185.1). Lineage (NCBI taxonomy): Eukaryota > Metazoa > Arthropoda > Insecta > Diptera > Syrphidae > Dasysyrphus > Dasysyrphus tricinctus. The sequence goes on along the minus strand of OY992530.1, from coordinate 75,179,118 downwards.
ATAATAACTTTTTTCTAGAGATTTTTGGACAAAAATTGATAATTTGATGAAATTCTCTCGGATTTCTAAAAAATAGAGCGATTTGGTGGCAATTTTTGGTAAATGTTTTTTTTTTTATTTATCTGACTGACGTCAACCTGGCATTTAACCGACCAAATAATCTCTGCACTAAGATATTTCTTGGACACAAATTGTAGAAAGGGGACTCTATTGTGAGCGCTTTTTTCTGCCCAAGACTACCCCAATCTTGAAGTGTAGAGTAGGTACATAGGTTCAGACAAATAGTAACAATTGGCAGTTTTGGTCAGTGTTTGCAACAGACCTAATTTATTTACTGTGACGAAAAACGATAGCTCAGACAAACAGATCTCCTTGACAGCCAGGCTCAGAGATTATCAAATAAAGATGTCAAATCTTTCGACGTTTCAACTTCCAAAAATCATTTGTTTACTTTGTTGTGTTTGTAATTTAATTTGTATGCAAGAATAATTTCAACAACAGGACTTGTGCTGAATGACTAGTTGATTCTATGTGTGCATTTGTCACTAATCCTTTCCAAATATAATCTATCCACCGAGGAGTTTGGATTTGGCCTCGAAGAAGGAAGGTTGTGCCTCGCACAACCTCCCACAGTTTTGCAAAAACAGTAATTATAAATTATATTAAATAATCACACCGTTAGCCGTTTACCGACAAAACGGTATTCCCGCAACACGTTAGCCGTAACCGAGAAAACGGTCCTACACCTCACAGCAACCTAGCAGTTCTCAGTTCCTGCATAAGCAACCTCTTCTTCAGCCGTTCCAACGACTCCAGCAACAGACCAACGTTCCCGTTAACCGAGAAAACGGAGTACCAAGCTGCCTCAGTCTGCTTAGCAACCGCCTCACCAATCAACCAAGTTTTATCTGTGCTAATTTTATATTTTATCATATAACTATCCAACGTCATTCATTTAAATTTTTCATTTTCCACCAATGACAGTTCCAAAGTTCACTAGTAATCGTTAGAAAAATGTTTGTAAGTTAAAATTCCACGTGCATTAAGCACTTTGCTTTTACTTAAAACCGTATAGAGCGCTCTCGCTCTAAAAAGATCATTTCTTTCATGTGTCCTCTACACAATCATTAGATTAAGAGCGTATTCGCTCATTCTCGATAGCAATGTATATACATGTATATTATGTATTCTCTGGTGTAATTTTATTTTATTAGTTTTAAGTATTGTAGGCATCTGTACATAGGTATATATTTTTGTTGCAATTATAAGCCAACACGCAATCGCCATGTAATGCTTCTGAGCAAAAGCAGGCCAACAATATAATCAACTTATATGTCAAATGTCCGCCACGAGGCTAACCATAAAAAAAAAAACGGAGAAAGAAGGCCATACATTACAGCCACTTTTGTACAACTTTATTGACCGCTAGAATTAAGAAAAACTATGTAACAGATTTATAAGTCTCAATAAAATTCAATTCAATTCAATTCTATCCACCTGTTCGTTTCGGCTTGTTATAGTGCCTCTACACTATCCCACAAAGTACTAACACATGTCGAATAAAGTGGGAAGAAATTTCATACGACTGCCAAATTTGTGCGATGTAACTGACTTTCATATTTTGCTTCCACACTTGCATCAAAAAATCAGTTTCACCATAACCTCAAATGCCCAAGTAGGATTGATAGTGTTATGGTTTTAGAACCGATCCTAAATATTTTCATGTATTAACACATGTCAAACCGTGTTGGATGCTCTGTCAAGTTGTGTGTGATGAAATTTCATATTTTGTTTCCACACTATTATACATGATTTCTTTCCACTTTTTTGACACGTATTAATACTCAGTGGGATAGTGTGGAACGACTATAAGAAAAAAAAATTGCCATCTTCATTTGATAATGGGCGCATTCATAAGGAAATTCAGATATGTATGAAAATTCGAAATTTATTTCGTCGAGTGCAAAAAAAAATTCAGTCGAAAGCCAGCTATTTTAATTTTGAAAAAAACATTACAATTTACTTTTGGATTAACATTGAAAAGATTAAATATAAAAATTCAGGATAAGTGAATCTGAGAACGAAGTTATGTGTTAGTTTACCAGTAAACGTTGATTAATGTTTTTCCGAAAACAGTCCAAGCAGCGCTCTTCACTAATTTGTTGGGTTCTTCTTCTAGAGAAACATATAGATATAACACGTACAATTTAAATTTTAATTGATTTTCATATAAAGAACTTTTCAGTTCAATAAATTTCACTATTCACGCTTCGTGCGTCTACTTCAATCACTCATCAACAGTAAAGTAAAATTCTCGGTTGAATTTGTTTGTGCTTTTTTTTTTGGCATAACGCATCTTTCACCTCTTTTCTTGGAATTTTTATAACGGTGTTCACACTAGGCGCGTCTCATAAACTTAAATCTCACTAAGCCCTCAATGTCAAGTAAACGGAGGCGGAATGCTTTGGTGGGACAAGATTCTCCGTTGAATTGTATAAAAAATATGTGTTATAATTATCGTACTGAATTTGTGGAAACAAAATTTCAACATTGCTTAAAATATTTAAATATTTAAGCACAAAATTTTATAAAATGAATGAAAAATAATTGTAAGTTCAATATATTTTCATTTTTGTTAACATTTCACCTATAATTTTGTATTTTTTTACCGATTTACTATTTGCACATCACCGAGAAATTGCAATTTGCTGTCAAATGAACAGCTCTTTTAGTTGAGATAGAACATTGAGAAATGAATCCAAAAAATTTTCGTCTCAGTAATCTCCGGAAAAAATCTCAGTGCTCAGGTGAGATTTTTTTCCACTTAAAAAATCTCTGAGCGCTCAGAGATTTTATTTGGTGAGACGCGCCTATTGAACTGACTCCTCCGACTTTTTCTGACGTCTCTGTACTTTATCTTCCTCCCACTTGATGGTGAGAAAGAGATGGCAGGCAGGATTTAAATTTTTTTTTGAAAATCTATAGATTTTTTTGACGTATTCGTTTGTGACAGCTGCTCTCTCACATTCTCTGTACTTTTTCCTAAGCAAAGAAATACTACAAAATTAAATTTTATTTCATTTGAAAATAATTTAAATAAATAAAATTAAAAAAAAAAACTAATTAGTCCCTCAACGAGCTCAGATTTGTGTTTTCTTTAAAGGACTTCTCAACGTCAAAGAGAATCTGTTGTGTTTACATTAGTTTATGTCTGAACGAAAGAAATTGGATGAATGTAAAAATAGGTCGGAGGAGTCAGTCCAATGTGAACACCGTCCATATAAGAATTTCTCGTCTGAAAATTTAGAAAAAAAGTAACCAAAGTCAATTTAATTTTTATGAAAGCCGAACAATCAGAAGCTCGAAAAATTCATACATCTACTAAATCATGAAGGCTGCCAATCTCTGGCCGATTAGGGGTGTTCACATGGATCAACATTGTTGACAACATTGCTTGATAGAATCGGAACAAATTTTCAAAATATTTTGAAAACCATTTAAATTAGGCGCCAACTTGGTTGTTTTTGCGTTCAAATGATCAAACATCGGTGGTTATCAACTATATTTGACAAAATGTTGTTCCATGTAAGCCCCCCTATTGGCAAACAAGACCTGTGGTGAATATGAGCTGAATGACGAGTTGAATCTATTAGCCAGTTTATATTTCTGAGATCTGAGAGGACTCAGAGGGCTCAGAAATATAAACAGGATTCCTCTCGAGTATTCCTCACCTTTCCTCTTAAAAACTGAGACTGAAATTTTTTGGATTCGTTTACTCAATTATTTTTTGTCGCAGTAAATTACATAAGAAAAGAAAAAGAGAGCGGTTTTTGCTTCTATGTGAGCAACTCTGTTAAATTGTATGCTATGTTTCCACCAAAGATTTATCTCAGTTTAGATTAAATAAATCATTTTGGTGTTTTGACAGCACCTTCTAAAATGCAAATGGCGTTCCAATTTTTCTTATGAAGTGCGAATGAGACGGAATTATTGATTCGTGTCAAACAATGAAGAACTGAATGCGAGTCTCGAATGAATCGTTCAGCACCATGTAAGAATAGGTTAGTTCGATTTGTAAAACTATTTGTCCTAGGAAGATTTAACAAGATTAATTTCTAATCTTCAAGATTTACGAAATGAATTTGTATGGTAAATCTCCGAGATTTGAGGTAAATCTTACTAAATCTCAGATTTGCGTTATACTATGTTCCCACCAAAACGAAATCTGAGATTTCAGCTGAAACATTTGGAGTTCTCGACTTGGTGGAGCGGGATTTCATAAAGATTTCGTTGAAATCTAGAGTTTTCATTGAGATTTCTTTGAAATTTCCATGAAATCTTGTTCCATCAACTTGAAATATCAAAAGTTTTCAACCGAAATCTCGGATTTCATTTTGGTGGGAACATAGCATTAGGTGGAAATGTAGCATTACTCCCCTGCTTTGTCAAAAAACGGAGGAAAATGACTGAGCGCTCAAGAAATATAAACTGGTTATATGTGTGCGTTTTTCATTGTTCTTCACTAATACATACTCTGTAAATCTATTCCATCCAGCTGTTCGTTTCAGCTTGTAGAGAAATCAAGCTTACGGCCGAGTATTGCCAAATGCTTGAACAGAATAGAGTGCTGCAACTGGAGCTGGAACAAAAGCTGTCAAAAAATGTCGTGCATGATATGAAAAATGAAATGAAAATGAAAAATGAGGAAATGGAAGCCACTTAACGTCCTTAAACAGATTGAAAAGAGTGAAACTCACTTCAATCCGCATGTAAACAACCGATTGCGCTCACAATTTAGAAACGTCAAAAAAGCTGCAAGCCAAAGTTAAAAGTTGGCCAAACTTGTAAAGCTGCGAAGTTTAGTGTTCTTATTACCGAATTTGTGTGCATTCAACATTTTGACAGCTGTTCCAGCGTCAGCTCCGTCTCCATTCTGTTCAGACAGTTATTTGATAGTCCCTGGTAGTCGTGGTTCGATTCAGGTTAAGTAACTTTTCAAATTAAAGTTACATAAATATATGACAATTTTGATTAATTATAATTTCAATTGGTGACAGGTGTGGGGTGCCTCTAAAAAAAATAATGAAAACTCGGTGCTTTTGAGTGCTATCCAGGATATTGGAAATCGTGTGGACAAATTACACAGGTTTACACGGTTTTTCACATGGGCGGCTAAGATTCGTTCTAATGGTAATTTTTGGCGCTGAATCCCAATCCGTCTTCTGTTTTCCGCCATCATCTCTGGTTTATGAGATATTCCCGTTATAAAATTAAAAAAACGCGGTTTTTCGTTCTTTAGAACAAGAGAAGGGAGCGATAGAAATTTTATTGAAAAAAAAAATTTACATAGGAACGTTGCATTACCTCAAAAATATTGAGAAAACGGTAATGATTACAAACGAAAACTCTTAAGCCCAAAATGGTCGCTGGGCCTACAAGACATTCTTTTGAAATTATTGCTTTTCGTGTTTTTTGTTTCGAAAATAATGCGAAGCACTTTCATGATTTTTATTTTGTTCCTTAAAAATGCTACATGTATTTTCTTATTATTGTTCACCGAAGAAAGTGACGGGCCCTGCTTTGCTGATGGACTTCACATGTTGTCATAATGTATGGGTATAAAATTAATGTCACAGTACTAAAGTTTGACATCAACATTCAAGTCTTTAAATTTAATTTAACTAAAACTCTACTCTATACCACACAATACGATAGCCATGATTCATAAAAGGATTTTATTATTCGTTGAATAGGCACTAAGACAAGGAATGACTCATTGCGATGGTGACATAACATGGTTTAAAAAATCAATAACGATGAGAAAACACTCCTTCCAAGGACATTTATACCCTCGGCGACCAAGTGTCTCCACAAGCTGCCAGAGTTAATCATTAAATTTTGTTATTACAGCAACTTACAAACTCAAACGAGCCAAAACAAAAACTGTGTTAATGAAAAGAAAGTAGACAAAGGCTATCTAGATAGGTATTTATACATAGTGTTTAATGAAGTAAGTAAGGAAAATTTAAGAAAAAACAAGAACTAACTTGCATTTGACTTGATTTTGCAAAAAAAAAACTATTATAAAAGAAACTGTGCATTTGGATGGTTTTTATAGCAACAAAGATAAACTTTTACGACGGTATTCATAAAAGCAAATTAAATACGAATTATCTTTTGTCAGTGAGTTAAGTGTCAAATCTTATCAATAAATCAAAATTTATCATGATAAACTAGTTCACCAAAGTAGGCACATTTAACGAGTCATTTTGTTAAAAATACTTCTGTCATTGTTTTAAAAAACTGTCATTGTTGCCAAAAACGCTAGTGATACATGCTACTTACAACCTCAAATAAGATAGTGTATGTGCAAAAGTTCACATTTAGTGAGAAAGGATATGTGCATTTCAATAAATAGTCTTTGGTAACAGCAGAGTTCTTGTTGATTGCAGTAGATTTTCGTTAATATTTTGAACTTAAATTGGATTATCAGTTTATATTTTTATTGATATGAAATTTGAATTCGTGAACTAACTTCTGTTCGACGTTCTAGTCAATTTGTGAATCAGAATATATCTGAGCACTTTTTATTGATAAGGCTGTTAGATATTGTATTTATGTTTACTTTCAAACAAGAGCTGCGTTTTATTATCTCCAGTGCCGAGATTCAGCTATTTCAGCGAGTGAGATGAGATGAGTTGCCTTACTCGCCGGCTTTTCTCACTTCACTCGCAAAAGTGATTAAGCTAGGAGGGTTTACATGGAACAACATTTCATCAAACATTGTTGACAAGCACCGATATTTGATCATTTGAACGCAAAAAAAACATGTTGTCAATCTGAGTTGTATGATTTTCAAAATATTTTGAAAACTTGTTTCGATTCCCTAAAACAATGTTGTCAACAATGTTGTTCCATGTAAGCCCCCCTTATTTAAGTGAAATGAGCAAGTTCGAATTTAATACTACGTTTTCACCAAAAGATAATCTGGGATTTAAGTTAGAAGATTTATGTGGTGTTTTCACCGGCTGAAAAGATTAAAAAGAAGATTAACTCTGACAGCACACTTCAAAAACAAAAGGGGTTTCATTTTTTCTTATGAAGCGGGAGTGAGACAGAATGTTTTTTTTTTGTGTCAAACATTAGAGCACTGAATCCAGCCACTGATAAATCCTTCAGCGCTACATAAGAATAGGTTAGTTTGATTTGTTCAACTATTTGTTCGAGGAAGATTTAACAAGATTAATTTTTAATCTTCTAGATAAACGAAAACAATTCGTATGGTAAATCTTGGAGATTTAAAGAAGAATTGAAGTATAGTTTCGAACATGAGACAAAGAACAAATATTAAAAGAGTCTAATTCTACCTCCTTGTCACACTCGTTACGTTTTATATTCTGTTTCACGTCACCACTAATGGACGCGAAAGGAAATTACAAATACAACAATGTGAACATTGGAATCTTAATAATGGAGTATCTTTGCTTTCAATTATTTTTTTGTCGTTATTAAAATTTAATCTGAGTTTTCACCCTTGAGAAATAAAAAAATGTTTAATACTGTCTAAAATGAATCAATAAAAGGGTAGTTGTTTTAATCTACGTTTTTGTTTTTTTATTTCATTTCCTATCCATGAATAGGTGTGACAAAATTCTTGAGAAAAGCACGCATTCCTTTCCAAAAGTGGAAGTTTACCACAAATAAACCAAGTCACGGCGGAAATATCTGGCGAGTAATCTGACATTTCATTTCACTCCCTCAGTTCACTCACTTTTACTAGCTGAATCGATTTTCGACGAAAAGTGACTCATCTCACTCACTCCCTGCGGTTTCGAATTAGCTGAATCTCGGCACAGGCCTGAGTCGAGATTATATTTTAACATGTATTACAAAAACAACATGGTATCCAAGTTCCTATCGAGGTTAAATCAATAACCCAGATACAGGTTTTCACTGACTGGCAGAAGGCTATTTATTTACCATTGTAAATGATGTCAGCGATTTGTCAGCAGTGTTAAGAATAGAGAGGCTTTTAATGACAAACAAATATACATGAGAAAAATAGGGACTGATATACAGCACTGTTTTTGCAATGACCCGGATCGTTTTATTTTCGTGAGGTGAACGATAATGATAATGAAACGCGGCTTATATCAACTACGATATCAAGACGAGCTGAGATTTTGTAAAATTGTTGTTCTGTCAGCAAGTGGAATTACTGGTTAGAAGCAAAGCTTTTCACGTAATTTGTTGGTGGAATCTTTGTATATCTGGTTTTTCTTCAATAATTACTACCGCTGAATTTTATTTTGAAGCTCATTAATGAAGATCAAAAAGGACTTCCATGCCGAAGGTCTGGGTTCGATTCCCAGCCGTGCCACCTAAAAACAAAAATTTTCTATCCGAGGTACTGCCTCTTGCGAGGAACTGACAAATCCTCCAAGAGTATACTTGTCATGAATAAGTGCTGCCGTTCGGACTCGGCAAAAAACTGTAGGTCCCCTCCATTCCTGCCAACAACACGCACACATGAATGGTTGTGAGTTGAAAGTCTGGTTCTCCACGAGCCGTTGCGCCATCCAATTTATTTTTAATTTATTATTGCATGACATTGGAGAAGGGAATAGCTGCTCACAAATTTTTCAAAATGCACTGGGTTTCACATAGGAAATGCGTTATCATGTAATTTCTTCGATCTCGTTCTAGAGCTGTTAAAACGTAGAGAGAGTCGTTAATATGGAGGGCACTGTATCTATCTAGATACTTTTGCTGTAGGCAAATATTGCAAACATTTATTCCGCTGCTCCTAGAGGTCTCTGAGGAAAAAGAAATTGTTTGATGTTCTCTCTTTAAACCCATTGCTGCTCGGAGTACACCTTTCGCTCGGTGCAGGGAATTAACTTCACGGGAACTATCTTCACATGGTGTCACGGTAAAATTTATCGTGACAAAAACTATTCTTTTCATATTCCGAATCCTTGTTCCTGTCGTTCTGTCCCTTTTTTTTCTACAGGTGTTTCCTTCAATCTACTGGGAGAGAGTAGGGCAACCATGGGCCATCAGCCATTGGTACGCTCTCGCAGTATATTGAAGAAACAAAAAATCGATGTAACTAGCGCTTTAAATTGAAGAGCGCAATCATATACCAACTTCATGACCAACAGACGGGCGGTCTGTTTGAATCAAAATCCAATACCAATAAAAGGCATGGGTGACAGTTGGTCCTCAAGTGCCCTCATGAATGACAGACGGGCGGTCTGTCCACATCCAATACTATAAAGAAGCACGGGCGACATTTGGTTCCCGTTTGCTAGAAGTTACTCATTTTGAGAATGGCCGAGTGCCCAACCTATTTACGTAAATTATTTTTGTATAAGATGGAACGTTAAACGCTCGTCCCTAATTGCCCCAAATCTGCGCAAAAGCCCAACGATTTAGATAATTTCGCGAGGTAGAAAATTACTGCCAGCTTCCACCTTATATAATGTTTTAAAATGAAAATTAGCTTTCCACCAGTTTTTCCAACGACATTGGTTTATTTTGATTTCATTCGGAGGGGAAGAATGAAGACGGTGTGAAATAGAATTTCTTTTTAGGTTTCAGAAACTTTTCTTTTCTCTTTCGAAAAAAAGGGGTTGATGGCTGGATGCGTTCATCGGATTCGCCGCTCCTGGAAGTGGAACCAGCGATCGGTGATTTCCATGATGACAATGCAAAAGCCAGGGAGATAGTGCGAGTAAGCAAGACCGTCGGTTTTTCAACTGCGTTGGCTCTCTCCAGCAAAGATGGCGGAGAGTAGCTGAATTGTGACGCGACCGAAAACCACGGCCGCTGATTGGCTGAAAGTACTGGGGTTGACAAAAAGAAGAGGCCGTCCAGGTTAATGGAAAACCTGGAAGGGCACTTCTACTGTGATTCTGGAAGAAACAAGACGTTTTTGATATCGAAAGTAAAGAAAGAGTTAAGAGAGGTTACTGAAAAATAAGAAGAAATTCGAAGTTTTAAGAAAAAGGTTAAAGTGAGGAATTTGGAAAAAAAGAGGAAAAAAATTGAGGAGGAAAAAATTCATTGGTAAAAATCTGGTGGAAGCTGTTCTCGAAATTGGTACTTAAACTTTGGAGGAAATTGGCAGGAAGATTTGGAAGCTAAGTATTTTGTTTTTTTTCTTTGTTAAGTGAATTGTGTGTTAGATAGTTTTTTTGTTGAAGCGATATTCGAGTTATTGAAACTCATTTACAAATTTTCGTTTGGCTTTTGCTTCGTTAAAAAATTCCGGAAAAGCGGAACTCGCGACCCGTTAATTAATTTCTTTGTCCGTTCGGGACCGAGCGATAACGGTCCACCTTTCTTTGCATTTCAAAATCTCTGTTCCATTTTGTTCTTTTAAAAAATTTTGGGTTTTACTCCTATATCAAAAGGTTTCCCAAATAAACTATCAATTTACAAAATTAAAAATTCAATTTCGTCTTTTATCTCTACCTAAAATTGGTTCCAGTCACTTCATTTTCTTTCACCGTCGCTCTCCGCTCCAAAAGGTTTGTAATTTCCTTTATAAAAAAAAATTGCTGGCGCCCCTTTCTATTTTATAATTTTCAGGTTCTACGCCCCTGTGGCAATCAAAAAAATATTATTCGATCATCAATTAATAATTTTGATCAACCACCGATTAATTTGATCAGGTGAACCCACCCCCTTATGAGCATAGCTGTGGTGGCAGCACTTTAATCGTCGCTGCAAATTACAATTTTAATTCGCTTCGACTTTGACAGTCCAAATTTCGCCTCAGTTGTCATTTCTCGAAAGTCGGTCGCACTGCGTAGTTTTTTTTATTTGTCCTCTTTTAATCGAAAATTGTATTCGCGAATTAAAAATTGTAATAATTGGCGCCCAACGTGGGGCTTTTCGGTATATTCATTTATGTGTGTAGATACAAATAAGTATCTGGTGCGGTGAAAGAAAAAACCCTAACCATAACCAACAAAAATCTGAGTGTCTTTGTCCTGTGCTGTACCTACTGGTGGTGTCGTTTTGTTTAGGGAAGTTTTCGTGTATTCTGTGGTGACATTTTTACTTTTCTTGTTTTATTTCTTTCCCCAACAGCTAACAAAATCTTGGAATACAATTGGTGATTTTCTAGTGATAATAGTATCTAAATTGGTTCCAAATAACTACAGTTTTTGAGTCCCGTTGGTCGTCATTGGATTACCCTTGGTACGAAAGGAAAAGTTACACACATACATACATATACGTACATAAGCGGCGAAAAAGAAATTCAAGAAAGAACAGTGTGGATAACAAGTAAGGTGTTATTTTGTTTTATTTTTTTCTTTATTTCTTTATCGATTTTGATATCAATTTTATCTAAAATTGTTCTTGCTCCAAAAGGAAAAAATATTATCCACAACTATTTCATACATATATATACCTAACTATTATACTATTATACATCATTGTCGGTCTCTACAGTAGTTTTTTTTATATTATTCGGCTACATTAACGTTATTTAAACAGTGCTTAGATATTCGTTATATTTTTTTTCCCTCCTTATTTTGATTGATCGAAGTTTCTTTGGCGTTTTAATATCCTTTTAATTTGTTTTAGTATCCGTGCGAGAAATTTTATATAGGATTAGTTACCCTTGATTTCGTGAAGTGGTAATATATATACATATATGAAAAGAGGGTGTTTCTGTTGGGCATACAAAAGTGAATATTATCCTGGTATACAAATATATACACATACGAAAAAGAGGGTGTTTCTGTTTGGCAAACAAAAGTGAATTCAATTCCTGTGTTTTTCTAAACAACATCGTTTTGGTAAGCACTCAACATTTGGGGTTAAACACATTTTAGTGGTTTTTGAATCAAAATAACTGGACTCCATGCGAGATCGGGGGTGAATATCGGACATCTTAAATTTCATTTGTTTTCATTCTTGTTGTTTCTTATTAATCTTATTGGATTTTGGTGTAGTATAGATCTGTCAATTGGATGAAAAGGAAAACCTACAAAAGATTTTCTCCAAATCAAAGTTATTGTGGTGTAGGATTTTAGCGGTGTTGATAAATTATTTTGTAGGTGGATTTTTTTGTTTGGGTGAAAATTTTGTTTTCTGGTGTGACCATATTATTAGGGTGACCATACCAAGTTTTAATTTTTTTTTCTATTTATATCATTTTTATTTACGATTATATTTTTTTTTACTGAACCTTTGGTATTTCGTTAGGATTGTGAATCAAAGTTGAATTTCATAATTTTACTTATTTATTGATTAACTTATTGCGGTCTAATTTTGTTTATCGTCGTTTTACTCTCGTTTGAATTTGGTTAAAATCTTTAATAATTCAAAATGAATAGGTCGAATATTAACCGACTCTCAAAGGATGAACTCGTGTATGAGATTAGGGCTCGTGGACTGAAAGAGGGCTCACTCGATGACATGAGAAAGACGCTTAGGGCTTCATTGATGTTAGAGCTGGACCATACGATTGGGATGGAATCGTACAAGTACCCGTTTTCCTATGAAGAAGATTCGAAAGCAATTAAAACCAAAATAGTGGATATAAAGACGCTTTTGAAGGAACCTCCAAAAAACCCGAAGTCATCGGAGTATTTGAAGGTTAGGGCGAAAATTGATTGGAGTATTGGTAGGATTGGCAGGGCAAAAGCAATTTCTAGTGAAGAGATCAATGAAATGGCTGATCTCAGGGGAGAGGTCCTGTTGCTTTTGGCAACATTGACCGAAGGGGAAGATGGAGAAATACAAGAAAAAGAAAAACTTATTGTTCCAGCACCAGCTTTGGCAGCGTCGCCATCTGGGTCTATGAAACTTGCGAGTTCAGAATGTCAACGGCAGCCTGAGACTGTTGAAAAACCAGTCGAGACCTGCAACCGGCATTCTGAGCGTAATGAAAAAATTGAAAAATGGGGTGTAAAGTTCTCCGGTGAGCGATGTGGTTCATCGGTGAACTCTTTTTTAGAAAGAGTACAGGAGTTAAGAGAATCAAGAGATGTTTCAGAAGCTCGACTTTTTAAATCAGCTGTCGATCTTTTTACAGGGAAGGCGCTTCTGTGGTTTAGGGCAATTAGAGATTCGGTTTTCACTTGGGAAGAACTAGTTAGGGAATTGAAATTGGAGTTTTTACCCTCCAATTACGATGATCTTTTGTTAGATGAAATTCGGAAACGCACTCAAGGTCGGGATGAGTCTATGGGAATGTATATCGCGTTGATGCAAACCCTGTTTAAGAGACTCTCCGAACCATTGTCGGAAAATAGAAAACTTTCAATTTTACTGAAGAATATTGCACCCTTCTACCAAACACAGCTTGGGTTGGCTGATATCAAATCGGTCAACGAACTGGTTGCGTTGGGTAGAAGGTTGGAAACTATTAGGACCAACGTTGAAGCTTTTGTTCCCCCTTCTAGTAGTCGCTCTCGACAGACTTTAGAACCTGATGTCGCATACGTTGCTGCCGTTCAGGAAGCAACAGTGACAGCCAATCGTAACTCACCACCGAATAGGTCAATTCGGTGTTTCAATTGCAATAGGGAAGGTCATTTTTCTAATCGCTGTTCCGCTCCTAGGCGTTGTTTTGGTTGTGGGGCTATGGGTACAACTCGACGAGATTGTCGTCGATGTTCGGGAAATGGGCAACGGTCTCTTGGGGCAGCAGGACAAGAGAACCGTCGCATTTAGAGAGGTCGCCTGCTGACGACCAGCTGGTAGAGAAAGTAGATAAAGTTCAACTAGGTTTCACATTAGATACAAGTGGGGACGATAGACGTCCGTATTTAGGAGTAAATATTTACGGGGTTAGGATTTTAGGACTCTTAGATTCAGGAGCATCGAGAACTATTATTTGTAGGGATGGGTGGAAAATTCTTAAGGATGTAGGTTTACAATTAGATTCAAGTGATGTTAGGCAGGTTTATTTAGCAGACGGTGCAGGAGTAGGAGTTTTAGGGGTAGTAAATCTACCGATAGTTATTGAAAACAGGTCAGTTTTAATTGAGTGCTTAGTCATTCCATCACTTCCACATGCGATGATACTGGGTGCCGACTTTTGGGCCCAGTCGGGAATCGTCCCGGATCTACGATCTCGTATGTGGAGCTTTTCGAATCAGGAGATGTTGGCTTCGGTCGGAACCACATCGATTATAGAGCAATCGGATTTGAGCGATGAGCAGAGGGACCAACTTAGTACTCTTATTGGAGATCTGTTTAGGGATATACCAGAGGGTTTAGGAAAAACGAATAGGGTTGAACATGTAATTAGGACTTCTTCAGACCCCATAAAACAAAGATACTATCCGGTTTCACCTGCGATGCAGGTTCACATCGACAAATCCCTTAAGGAGATGTTAGATGACGGCGTTATTGAAAAATCAAATAGTCCTTGGGCCTCGCCCATCGTTTTAATTAAAAAGAAAGATAGTACCTTTAGGTTTTGCGTAGATTACCGTAAGTTAAATCAAGTAACGGAAAGGGATGCTTACCCTTTACCGATAATTTCATCAATATTAGACAAGCTTAGGAACGCGAAATTTTTGACATCATTGGATGTTAAATCTGCTTACTGGCAGATTCCAATGGCGGAGGAATCAAAGAAATTTACGGCCTTTACGGTACCAAATAGGGGTCTTTTCCAATTTAAGCGTATGCCTTTCGGTTTGCATAACGCACCTGCCACTTGGCAGAGATTCATCGACAGCGTATTAGGTCCTGAGCTTGAACCATATGTTTTCGTGTATCTGGATGATATTATTATCATTTCAGATACATTTGAAAAGCACCAAGAAATTCTTAAGGATGTTTTAGAAAGATTACAAGAAGCAGGTTTGAAGGTAGGGCGTGATAAATGTCACTTTTGTAGACCATCACTTAAATTTTTAGGATATGTAGTAGATAGGAACGGATTACACGTTGATCCGGAGAAAGTAGAAAGTATGGTCAATATACCTGCACCAAGAAATGTGAAAGAAGTTAGGAGCTTTATAGGGACTGTTTCCTGGTACAGACGCTTCGTACCAAACTTCGCTAATTTAGTTAGGCCTTTAACAGACCTACTCAAGAAATCCAAAAAATTCATTTGGTCAAAGGAATGTGAAGATAGTTTCAGGAGAGCGAAAGAATGTCTTATTACAGCGCCGATCTTAACATGCCCCGATTTCAAGCTACCTTTCGTAGTGCAGACAGATGCATCGGACTATGGCATTGGTGCCGTTTTATCCCAAAATTTTGAGGATGGGGAAAAGGTGATCTGCTACTTAAGCAGGTCATTGAATAGGTCAGAAAGAAATTATTCCACAACGGAAAAAGAATGTTTAGCCGTCCTGTGGGCAGTTGAGAAGTTGCGACCTTATATCGAGGGTAGTCGATTTACAGTCGTAACTGATCACTACTCATTGATTTGGTTGAGTAACCTCAAAGATCCACAGGGACGATTGGCACGCTGGGCTGTTAGGTTACAGCAATTCGATTATGAGATCATCCATCGTAAGGGGAAGGATCATGTCGTTCCTGACATGTTGTCTCGTGGAGTTCCGGTGGTGGCTGGAATCTCGGAAGAGGATATTGACCCTTGGGTGGGAAAAATGATCTCAGCGGTTGAGACAAACCCATTAGCTTACCCAGCATGGAGAGTGGAGAATGGCCGCCTGTTTAAGTACGTAAAATCAAATCATTTAGTAGTACATGATAATAATGATGAATGGAAATTAGTTGTAGGTAGGAGTGATAGGTTAGATATTCTCAAACAGTGTCATGATAGTCCATTAGCCGGACACATGGGGGTCAGGAAAACTTTCGCTAGGGTAGGAGCCAAATACTATTGGCCAAAAATGAGGGGAGATGTAGCTAAGTATGTTAGGAAGTGCAGCACTTGTCAATCTGTGAAACCAGTTAACGATAAACCAGCCGGTCTTATGACTGAGAGAATAGGAGTTTCTTCACCATGGGAGATGATTAGTATAGATTTAGTGGGTCCTCTACCCAAATCGAGTAAAGGTTTTGTTTATATTTTAACAGTCGTTGATTATCTGACGAAATTTCCGCTTTTATTCGCGTTAAGATCCGCTACGGCGAAGGCAATATGCAAGGAATTGGAGGATAATGTTTTTCTTCTTTTTGGAGTCCCCAAGATTGTCATCTGTGACAACGGTCCCCAATTCCGAAGTAGGGAACTTAAGGCATTATGTCAGGGTTATTCTTCAAAGATTAGATTCACCCCACATTACCATCCACAGGCCAATCCGGCCGAAAGAATTAATCAGATAATCAAAACTACATTGAGGGCTTATGTTTCGGAGAACCATCGTGTTTGGGATGCCCAATTAGCCAAGGTAGCTTGTGCTATCCGAACATCTCAACACGAGGTTCTAGGAGTTACACCATACTATGCGAATTTTGGGAAAGAAATGTCAACTAGTGGACAGGAAGAAGTTAGACTTAGTAGTGACTCAGTAGATACAGATAGAATTGGTCCAGAAAGAAACATAGGCGAACGCTTTAAGAGACTTAGAGCAGATATAGCTAGTAAAATTCAGGCGGCCACCAAAAAATCAGCGGAAGCCTACAACCTTCGGAGGAGAGACGTTCAGTACTTTCCAAAGGATGTCGTATGGCGAAGAAATTTTGTGCTATCTGACGCCGCAAACTATTATGCCGCTAAATTAGCTCCAAAGTACGTAGGTCCATTTATAATTCAAAAACGGCTGTCTCCTTGGACTTATGTCCTTGAAGATGAGACCGGAAAAGATCGTGGCACTTGGCACACGAAGGATCTTAAGCCTTATAATTGTTCTTCTGAATATGATTGAGTCTAAAAGTCCCACGTAGAGTAAAGTTAAACTTTTTGGTTTTATTTTTTTATTTTTTTTACTTTTTCTGATTTTTGAAAATGTTTAGAGTAAAGTAAATACTTTTTTGTTCTTCTGGATATCTCACTTGTTTTGTTTTGATTTGGAAATTGAACAGACTTGCCATATTTGGCCTGATGGGTTTCCTTTGTCGTTTTGTTAACCACAATGATCCACAGGAAATGGTTTATTTTTTTTCAAAAAGTAAACACATTTCCAAGGAGGAAAGGGTGGGATTTGTCACGGTAAAATTTATCGTGACAAAAACTATTCTTTTCATATTCCGAATCCTTGTTCCTGTCGTTCTGTCCCTTTTTTTTCTACAGGTGTTTCCTTCAATCTACTGGGAGAGAGTAGGGCAACCATGGGCCATCAGCCATTGGTACGCTCTCGCAGTATATTGAAGAAACAAAAAATCGATGTAACTAGCGCTTTAAATTGAAGAGCGCAATCATATACCAACTTCATGACCAACAGACGGGCGGTCTGTTTGAATCAAAATCCAATACCAATAAAAGGCATGGGTGACAGTTGGTCCTCAAGTGCCCTCATGAATGACAGACGGGCGGTCTGTCCACATCCAATACTATAAAGAAGCACGGGCGACATTTGGTTCCCGTTTGCTAGAAGTTACTCATTTTGAGAATGGCCGAGTGCCCAACCTATTTACGTAAATTATTTTTGTATAAGATGGAACGTTAAACGCTCGTCCCTAATTGCCCCAAATCTGCGCAAAAGCCCAACGATTTAGATAATTTCGCGAGGTAGAAAATTACTGCCAGCTTCCACCTTATATAATGTTTTAAAATGAAAATTAGCTTTCCACCAGTTTTTCCAACGACATTGGTTTATTTTGATTTCATTCGGAGGGGAAGAATGAAGACGGTGTGAAATAGAATTTCTTTTTAGGTTTCAGAAACTTTTCTTTTCTCTTTCGAAAAAAAGGGGTTGATGGCTGGATGCGTTCATCGGATTCGCCGCTCCTGGAAGTGGAACCAGCGATCGGTGATTTCCATGATGACAATGCAAAAGCCAGGGAGATAGTGCGAGTAAGCAAGACCGTCGGTTTTTCAACTGCGTTGGCTCTCTCCAGCAAAGATGGCGGAGAGTAGCTGAATTGTGACGCGACCGAAAACCACGGCCGCTGATTGGCTGAAAGTACTGGGGTTGACAAAAAGAAGAGGCCGTCCAGGTTAATGGAAAACCTGGAAGGGCACTTCTACTGTGATTCTGGAAGAAACAAGACGTTTTTGATATCGAAAGTAAAGAAAGAGTTAAGAGAGGTTACTGAAAAATAAGAAGAAATTCGAAGTTTTAAGAAAAAGGTTAAAGTGAGGAATTTGGAAAAAAAGAGGAAAAAAATTGAGGAGGAAAAAATTCATTGGTAAAAATCTGGTGGAAGCTGTTCTCGAAATTGGTACTTAAACTTTGGAGGAAATTGGCAGGAAGATTTGGAAGCTAAGTATTTTGTTTTTTTTCTTTGTTAAGTGAATTGTGTGTTAGATAGTTTTTTTGTTGAAGCGATATTCGAGTTATTGAAACTCATTTACAAATTTTCGTTTGGCTTTTGCTTCGTTAAAAAATTCCGGAAAAGCGGAACTCGCGACCCGTTAATTAATTTCTTTGTCCGTTCGGGACCGAGCGATAACGGTCCACCTTTCTTTGCATTTCAAAATCTCTGTTCCATTTTGTTCTTTTAAAAAATTTTGGGTTTTACTCCTATATCAAAAGGTTTCCCAAATAAACTATCAATTTACAAAATTAAAAATTCAATTTCGTCTTTTATCTCTACCTAAAATTGGTTCCAGTCACTTCATTTTCTTTCACCGTCGCTCTCCGCTCCAAAAGGTTTGTAATTTCCTTTATAAAAAAAAATTGCTGGCGCCCCTTTCTATTTTATAATTTTCAGGTTCTACGCCCCTGTGGCAATCAAAAAAATATTATTCGATCATCAATTAATAATTTTGATCAACCACCGATTAATTTGATCAGGTGAACCCACCCCCTTATGAGCATAGCTGTGGTGGCAGCACTTTAATCGTCGCTGCAAATTACAATTTTAATTCGCTTCGACTTTGACAGTCCAAATTTCGCCTCAGTTGTCATTTCTCGAAAGTCGGTCGCGCTGCGTAGTTTTTTTTATTTGTCCTCTTTTAATCGAAAATTGTATTCGCGAATTAAAAATTGTAATAATGGGAATTTACTTCACCAGTTGTGGGAATTAATTTCACCTTTTTTTTGTGAAGTAATTTCCCCCTAAAGGTGGGAAATAATTTCATCCGAAAATTGTGTGAAGTTATTTCCCGACTATGATATGATAGAAATTACAAAAATATAAAATTGTGTTTCCTTAAATCCCGATTCTTTAAATGCAAAAGAAATTTGCATGCACCCAGCCCTGCACCTACCCCAAATCCTATAATGGGCCCAAGCAGGGGGGTTGCAGGGGGGCAGCATGCCCCCCAAACATACCTCACTGTTTATTTGCCGTAATGCTTGCTGTTAGCATAAATACAGTGCTAGCAGCAAGCATTACGGCGAATAAACAGATATGTATGGGGGGCATGCTGCCCCCCTGCAACCCCCCTGCTTGGGTCCATTATAGGATTTGGGGTAGGTGCGAGGCTGGGTGTATGCAAAGTTTCTTTTGCATTTAATGAATCTGAACTTAAAGAAACGCACATTAAAGTGAAATTAATTCCCACAAAAAAGTGAAATTATTACTCACTTTCAGTGGGAAGTAATTTCACTTCAAAAAGTGAAATTAATTCCCATTAGTGGTGAAGTTAGTTCCCATGTGAAGGTAGTTCCCGTGAAGTTAATTCCCTGCACCTTTCGCTCTCCTTTTTCACTTGCACTAAGAGCGAAAAAGGAGTGCTCCGAGGACCCTAACGAAAACAATATAAGGGTAAATATTTTCTTTAAAATAAATAAATCTCTGTTTGCCTTTCGGAAAGCTTAAATAAAAATCCAATCAGTTATTCAACCAATACCTACAATAAAATGGTCTACTCGAACCAAAATGCCCCGATTAAAGAAAATTGACGTCATTCATCTAATTATATTGGAAGACAAGAAAATGTTTATATGTTTTTTTTCCTCCTTGAATTCGATTTCTTATTCCACATTACTGTTCGTCGATAGAACAATTTCAGTTGAATAAATAAAAGTGGCCTTGAACTCCCTCATAGAACAACCACGAACAAAAAAAAACAAATCCCACATACTTTTTCCACACCACCCATCAGTTCTTTCTTTAAACGTCTTTCCATTAAATGATTCCTTTTATAGTGTGGGTTTTTCGCAAGGCAACACAAAACCAAAGAAAATGAAAAAAAAACATTTCCTTTTCTATTTCATTTCGTAGATATCCCTAAGAATGATTTTGAAATTCAACTGTGAGATAAATTCCATTTGAAATGAATGCCTCCTCGTTTGCATATAAATTGTAAACGAATTAATTAAGACACTGTTTACATCGTTGCATTATTTTTCGTCGAGTTTAAATTAAACAAACAACGAAAAAAAAAAGAAAACAACACGAAATTGAACATGAATTTAATATTTATGTTTAAGAACTATAAAATCGTTTTATTCACGTTGAGGTTTTCGTTTGCTTTATTTTAATTTTGGCACAAATCCAAAATTTCAAAGCTAAGGAGGGATGGACAAAAAAAACTTTTTATATCAAAATTCTTTTCAATTTAGAAACAACAACACTTTTAATTAAAATTTTATTTATAAGCACTCTAAAAACCATCTGAGAGAAATCATTGACAGCGGAAGAGGAACAACGAAAAATAAACTTTTGGACGCTGTCAATCAGTGCAATGGACTTTTGACAGGATTAGCTGAACTGTCAAAAAGTTGTTTTGACTAATTAAAAAACTCTCACAAGTCAACAAGGCTTTTGCTTTTTCCTTATGCGTCAGTTTGTTGGTTGGTTGTAGTACCTACCTAAAGGTTAATTTAACATTTTTAATTATTTTCAACAAAATGCAATGTCATTCAGCTTTTGTGTTGCATAAATATACCTAAACGCGTGGGTAGGGCACCACCGCATCAGACACTTAAACAGGATACCATAAATATTTTAATTAGCTTTACTGTTCGACCTGATGCGAGTGCAGATAAAGAATGAACGACGACGACGATTCTTTGTCCTTTTGTGTTGGCGAAAATGAGTTCAAGCTTCAACAACTTCCATTGTGCATGCTGTGCGGATAACGTTAATGGAAGTGTTTTTTTTACACGAACTTTGTCTTTTTCTGTTTGTTTTTCTAATACTATTTTTGTTATTTGAGAGGATAAGTTTTGTAGAATAAAGTTTGAAATAAGTACGTTAAAATATGAGTCTTATTTTTAGTGGGATTTAATAATATTTTGTTTTTGTATTTCCTTCTATGCATATCCTTTTGTTTGAAATTAAAATGATAACAAAGAAAAATCGGGTAGCATGAACTATAATATAAGGAATAAGTTTTTTTGAACACGTCATGAAAAGGGTGTTTTTTTTAGACGTGTGGTTTGCAATTTGGCAACACTTTTTCGGCGTTGGTCTTTTTGACAGCTTTCACTTGATTTATGCTCAGTTTGGTTTGCCATTTCATAATTAATAGACTTACTCCTGAACAACGTTTGCAAATCGTGCAAACCAATTACCAAAATAATGGTTCGGTTCCAACAAGACAGCGGCGCTACATGCCATACAGCCAACGAAACAATCAACAACGCGTTATTGCTGACATACGGCCCTAATTGCTGCAAAAGGTGGTCGAAAATTGGGCCTCTCGGCTGGAATTTATTTGAGCTTGCCGCAGCAGCCACTTTAAAACATAATGGCACACCCCTATCTTTATAATAAAGCTAAATTCTTGGCCATAACATTAAATTATAAGCGTTTAATTTCTTGTTGAAAACCACACGTCTAAAAAAACACAATTTATTTAAGTTATCCAAAGAAATATTAAACTTAAGGTAAATTTTTCGATGCTGATTTAGCTCAGAGCTAAATCAGGATAAACTAATCCTGAAATTGAATTAAATCAGAAGCAGTTTTTCAGTCGAAGATTAACTTTAACTTTGAGTTCGCAAAAATCTATCAAACTTAAGATCCGACACTATGGAATCCATAGTTATTGACTTTTTTTTAGTAATTCATTTTTATTTTTCATTTATCTTATAACTATCTTCAACCTAGACAGAAATTCTTAAAAGCTAGCCTACTTATCAATATCATAAAACTAACATTGACTGATTGTGTACACGTTATCAGCCAAAAATTTAATGCCTTTTGGCCTTTTTGATTGGGGACAAAATGATAGTTCTGAGAAGTAGAGAAAATTGTTCTGGATTTTATTTCAGAATCGAAATGAGAAGCGGATTGCCAATCGAAAAAGCCATGAAGGTATTCATGTTATAAAATGGATAAGCATAGAATATGAAGAAAATTTGAAAAGAAATTCTTCTGTTTAAGTGGAGTGACTGAATATTTATAATTCAAGTTAAAAGTTCAAGTGAGCTCAACTCCATAAACATCGATACAAAATTGCGTCTTAGAAGGGTACGATAGTCATCTAACTGATGAGCCCAACTATCGTACGTGGGCGAAACGCAATTATGGAGTTGAGCTCACTTGAACTTTAAACTTACAATGGATAAGTTTATCATATACGTCAGTTTTCCATTTGGTAAGTGAACTGTCAAAATTTTTTTGGAAAATGATTGTGTCAACAGAAAATCGTGTACACATCGATTTTCGTGATTCTGCAAGAGTGAGTTTAAAATTTTTGACAGATATTGTATGCACTATCAGTCAAATTTATTCACACTTGTTTCGGGCGTGAATAGAATGTGTACACGGAAAATCATTCACGCTTGCGGAATTGGGCCCCTGTATATCGTAATTGTGACTTTTAGAAATGGGTGCGTTCAGAAATATGATACAAAAATGTCTTAGAGAACTTAAAACAAATTATGCCTGTGTTCTTCAACTTTTGCATCGAGATTCGACAAATTTCTTTTTGTTGCTTATTGTTGGCATCTCTGGAATATTTTTTTAATGTTAAAATAAATTTATAAGAACGGCATTATTTTTGTGCTAAAATGTTATCTTTGCTGTTTAATATTTGACTTTAAATCTTTGACATTTAACGAACAGCTAATCTAATTATACAGCATTTACTCAAATGATTAAAGCGGTTATCATGTAAACGGTAAACTTATGAGTTATGATTGCATGAATGATTTTTTGATGCATGAATATATGACAAATACGAATACAGTTGGCCCTTTAACTAGGTGAACTTAAGCTAGTATCCAAATCTAACGAAAAGCTACTAAAAGCATTGCTTAAGCCCAAAATGTCTATAATTGCTTCTGTTCTGACAATTTAAGCAAAACAAAAACGTGGGTCTGGCGACAACTTTGAAACATCCGTACGTAACTAACCATTTCTGTTGCTTTCTCTTAAGTTCACGAAAGGTATCGAAATTTAACGAAGGGGACGTAGCCACTATTATAGGCTTTTTTTAAACTGTTTTAAGCGGGGAGAAGTTATTATTTTTGGTCCTTTTTAGTATGTTCCTACTGAGCATTCAATTTCGAAACTGTGGGTATTGGAGTGTATTTCAATCAGTTAAGGTTTTACTGCAAGATTTTGCTTTACTATCGAGTAAGAAACATTTTAAATGGTTTGGAAATACTTTATCAACAAGATTCGAAAAAAAAATACAAAATGCCAAACAAAATTAATTTAAAAGGTAAACACAAACTAACATCAAATATTTGTTAACAGTTTCGGTAGTTCTGTTTGTTAACTTTATCAGGAAACTGGTATAAACTGAAATTGCGTCGATGCATGGGAAATTCTGTAATTTCGAAGATAGTCTCGGAAAATATTCTTAAATTGCACAATATCAACCGATTGCACATAGCACACGCTAGTGGCGATTCTAAAACCGATCAAAACAACTTTGAAAGAAAAAAAGATAATATAAATACCAATAAAACGCACCTATTTTAAAAAAACATCTTTGGGAAAATTTTCTAAAAAACAAAGCTTTTATCTTTTGTGTTTCTTACCTCTAATAAAATATCTAAAAAAAACTATTTAATTTAGTATCAACGTGATGATTTGTTGAATCACATAAATTAATATTTTTTTTTTTGTTTTTTAGATATCTATGCAATATGTTTCTATGCTCACCTGGAACTCACCTGGGTATTTTTTATTATTTCTATTTTTTTCTTCTTATTTCCCTTTAGTTTAAATTCATAGCGAATCGTGTATGATATAATAGTATACAAGAGAAGGATTCAACGAACCATCCAACCTTAAGCAAGCATCCGATGTAAGTAAATTTATTCTTAGCCTAGAATTTGGGTCAGAAAACTTTTGCATGAGAGATACAAATATTTTTGTTATTCTTCTTCTTGTTTGTCGGTGACATTTTGTTGATGTTTTTTCTTCATTAGCTTTGAATATGCTACAGAAGAGTAGAAATATAGTATTTCGGTCTACGACCGACCGATGGACGGCGACTGTCGGGTCTATCGTGGTCGTATTTTTTTTTTTTGTGTAAAGTTGCAGCTATTTTTATGAACTTTCAATTGGCTGTAAATTGATTTTGGCTAAGTAAAAAAAGAATGAAACGAAGTGCAAAATTGTTCGTTTAGATTGAAATAACATAGATACGATTATAGAAACAAAGAGATTCTCTTTATCTTTAACCAACAACGACTGCATGATGGTATCCGATTTCATTAAATTGAAAATTGTTTTCAAATTAATTGAATATATTTG
This sequence comes from Dasysyrphus tricinctus, assembly GCA_963921185.1. Lineage (NCBI taxonomy): Eukaryota > Metazoa > Arthropoda > Insecta > Diptera > Syrphidae > Dasysyrphus > Dasysyrphus tricinctus. The sequence goes on along the minus strand of OY992530.1, from coordinate 75,154,455 downwards.
TATATCTATGTTTGGGGTTTAAAGATTTCAACTGGTAAAACAGGCGAGGTTCCTCAACCCGAAATGGGGTAGAAATATTTTGCGGAACAATCTTTCGTTAGATTTAATTTTTTTTTTTATTGAATTAAATTAGATTGGTAGAATTTGAATTTCATTGCAGTTTGGCAAAGTCGAATGTTTCCTGTGGCCCCCACCACTTCTTCAGAGCCGCATCATCAAAGAATTAACATTTATGCATGTAGTTAATCATTTAGTGTGCTTGTGCGGCAAAATTAAATTTTAAATTTTATCGATAAGAAATTTTTAGCTACTTACAGTGTCCTTTCAAAAATTTTGATCAAACAATTTATTGGTCTTTTGGGTGACAGTCCTCTGATATATTGTCCTTCATTTAACTTTTTTTTGAAGGTCAAAGAGAACTGACGAAGTTATGGGATATGTACGGACATCTTTTCCAATTTTTTCAAAATAACCAACTTTAACAACCAATAGACGACGACTGCATGTTTGTTCAATTTGAGTTGAAGGTTATTTAAAAGGCTTATAGCAAAGAATATAAAGTTACCAGCAAGTCGCATCTCCTACAAATTATGACAGGTTCCAATGTTGGAACCCGTCAAAAGTATCCTCGTTTTTACTATCCTTATAATACGAATATTGAATATTATGGTACCTATGCCGTGGTGTCTGCTCTGCCAAGATTGTATGAGAAAGAGCTTTTCTCTTGATTATTTTTTGTTTCGTTCTTTTTATTATTATTTCGAAAAGAGCTTTCGGAATCGGATTCTATTTTAAGATCCAGATAATACTTCTTGGTAATTTTATATTCTTTGCTTATAGTTAACGTTTCGTAGTACCTCGTGGCATAATGGTAAGTGCTTTGGACTGTCATGCCGATGGTCTGGGTTCGATCCCAGCCACTGCCACAAAAAAACACAGAAATATTTTTTCCGGGGTACTATCTCTTGCGAGGAACTGACAAATCCTCCAAGAGTATACTTTTCATGAATAAGTGCTTCTCATCTAGCCGTTCGGGCTCGGCTGTAGGTACCCCCCATTTCTGCCAACAGCACGCGCACATGAATGGTTGACAGTTGTAAGTCACTAGGCCCTGGTTCTTCATAAACTGTTGCTCCACCAAATTTATATTTGTTTTATATAACAAATATTCGTTGATTGCTCAAGATAATAATAAAATAAAAATATTAAAAATCGATCGGAGTATATAGATAGAACTGCCCATTTAGTCAGAAAGTAGATTTTTTTTTCTTCAAATTTTGACATGTCTTAAAAAAAAGTTTTGCTGTTTTGTGCTCAGTTTATGCTACTAGGTACCGAAGGAAATACATAATATCGCACGGCCAAAAATAAACTTTGCGAAACGCTTGAACTTAGCACCCCCATTTTCGATTTTCAACTAAATAAAAAGTTGCGCTGTACTGTATTGTGTTCAATTTGTGCAGTGAATTTAAAAAAGAGAGAAAGTTACTAATTTTACGAATGAGTTTTTTTACATTTCTTAAAATAGAAAATTGTGCTATTATGTGCTCAGTTAATGCTGATAGACGCCGCCGAAGAGATGCGAAAAAATCCACTATTGCTACTTTTACGGCCAAAAACAAAATTTGCCAAACGTTGTAATGTGAAGTTAGCACCGCATTTTTGATTTAAAAATGATTTACGGTAAATTAATAAAAAACCACAAATTTTAGTATTTTACAGATGATTTTCTTTTTAAATTTTTTATGAATGAAAAATGTGCTGTTTTGTGCTCAGTTTGTGCTGCCATACGCAATTTTTTATTATCACTTTGGCATATGGCAGCACGAACTAAGCACAAAACAGCAAAACTTTCTTTTACAAGAAATGCCAACATTTCAAAAAAAGTAATTGGTAATATTAGCAAATTTTTGAATTTTGTTTAATTTTTAATATTTACGGCACAAGGCAGCACGAGTTAAGCACAATACAGCACACCTTTTTTTTTGGAAAATTGAAAACGGTGGAACTAAATTCCTCGCTACGCAAAATTGTTTTTTGACCGCAATATGCGATTTTGTATCTCTTTAGTGTATGGCAGCACAAACTGAGCATAATAGGGCACAATTTTCTTTTTTAAGAAATGTGAAAATTAAAAAAATTCTTTCCCATTTTTTAATATTTACAGTACAAAGGAGCACAAGTTGAGCACAATACAGCACATTTTTTTTGAAAATCGAGAATGGTGGTGGTGTTGTGGTTAACTAATCGCTTATTCAGCCATTATCATAACACCATTAGATAGCTTTCTACTTTTCCAGCTTCATTTACTACGTTTTTGTTAATGACAAAAATTCTTGTAGGAAAGTTTACTAACAGTTCGCTTACGACGCGACGTCGTAAACTTTCTGATGAGTATAATGGTTGAAAAGTACTTGGAAGTCTCTTACAACAAATCGTTAACATTACGACGATTATTTGTGTCGTTTGTGAGGTTGGTAAATTTGAAAATATGCGAACGTCACAAACTTTCCGACGCACGTCGTAAAATTTTGAAGTTTTCAACACACGTTTCAGAACACATCCTTCGTAAGTGATGTAGGCTAAACAGCTGATTCAGCCACTGTCATAATGTCAATAGATGATTTTCTACGTTTGCCATCTTCATTTATGACGTTTATTACACAAATTACTGTCGAAATGATTAAGAAATATTGGAAAAGATTTTCCATGCAGATTTTGAAAGTTCTTTTACGATGTGCGTCGGGTCTTACTTCGTTGCGAGGAGCTTTCTGACGTCGGTTGTTGTAAAATTGTGAAGTTTCCAACACATTTGTAAAGATTATTTTTAAGATTAAAAAACTGCAGATTTAACGGTTTTACCCTTGATCTCAAGTAAACTAATTCGAACTTAAACTTCAGACGCGTCGCGTCATAAACTGTTAACCTTATTTAACAAAATAACTTTTGCTTTGTGACAGACATTTCAAAACAAAATTTTTTACCGTACTGTAAGTGCATCTTCGTTACTTACTTTATTTAGTCGCCTTCTTGATGTTTGTGACAGAATTTCATATGCAAAAATTTATCTGAAAGTAAATAAAATATGAATATTCAATTAGTACATGTGGGAAATGGAAATGCTTTTTTTTTTAAATTTAATGTAATTTGAGAAGTTCTAAAACAAAAGAAGCAATTACAGAAGTTAGCGTGATTATCAGCAAGTCAGATAAAATATGTAGTTTTACAAAACTTGTTGAGTACTTTAATCAATAACGAAGGATTGAGATGAATATACCAAAAGTTCTGGCATCGTCGTCAGCAAGAAAACTCACTTCAAGACGTTTTCTTTGTAATTAGCTAAATGCTAGAAAAACTTTGAACAAACTATTAAATTTCTTAAATCTAAAATAAATGCCAAAATGGTGGGAGTTCACAGAGGATGAAAAAAGTTGAACTTTAAAACTAGTAGAGTGTGGGAGAAGAAACGGTAAAATCGGTCTTCAGAAGAATATAGGATCACTTCAACTTAAGGCCACGGATAGCGAAATGTTAAAATCCATGCTGAACAGTGTCAATTCGTTCATTATGTATTTTTTGATAAGGAGAATCTGAACAGCCCAAGGAGTGAAATATTCATTCCAGAGGTTGTCTTACGACAGTCGTCTAAAAGAATTTGGGACAAAAACATTCTTTTTACGAAGCCAAAAACTGAGTAAGAATTTCTAAAAATAAACTCGTAGTGGCAGCGAGGGTCACAAAGGAACCCCAGCTAACGAAAAGAGGGTAAAATTAGAACAACTTGAAGTATTAAGTATTACTTCTAGAACAAAGTTTATCACTCGACATTTCTTAATATATTTAAAGCTAGATGTGGCACTAAGAACAATACAAATATTTGAATCAGTTTGCAGCGAGAGAATATATGTATTCAGAGGATAAAGTTTGTTTCAGGTCCAAATCAGATTGCCAAGTGATTAGTTCGATTTCAATAATAATTAAGAGAAAAAAAAAGATATGTGGGCCTTAATGGCTTCCCAGAGGTGCCCCAGGTAAAGCAGGAATAGGTTTGAAGACACACTTCCAGGTAATATGTGTTTTATTTTTGTTTTTTTTTGTATGTTTAATTAAGCCCAATTTTGGAAGAACTGCTTCTTCGCGAATTGAAATTGCAAAGAAAATAGCAATCTGTCATGGTCCCTATTGTTCTATGAGAAAATTCCTATTACAACTTCAGAGACGCTTCAAAAAACCCCATACCCCAGTTGCAAAAAGAAGTGTCATAAGTTTTTATAACCTTTAGTTTAAATGACTTCAAGTATTTCTGATCATTTTCATTCTTACGTTCTAAATTTTTTGAATGTTACTCACAAAATAGATCATCAAAATAAATAAAAGCAAATAAATATTGATGTAATTTTGAAAGTTATTGCATGATATCATTGAAATGCACCGACATCAAAGAAAAATGTGTCCCACCTAGAGGCACGATGAATAAATATTCGAAAACTGATTGAAGTCATTAAAATGTGTCATATTTCAATCATAAATAAAATCTACAATAATAATTTCATCATTATTTTTACATTATTTTGACAAGCACTTAAAATCTGATTCAACTATTTTGCTTTAAATTTCGAATAAATAATGAAAACAAAACAATATTTTCATTCGTTAGAAGTGTAATTAATGTAATTAATTTTAGGAGCATTACCGTCTTATGTGAATTTGTGTTTTTTCAAAAAGATAGTAGTGATGAAGAGAGCGCTCTCCAGAGTAAACAAATTCCACTCTCTCTGTGGTTTTCCTTTCAGGATAATAATTATATAGGGCGTTTTTTTTAGGGACGGAAAACTTTAAATTGGCAACCCTATTTTCTGTGACGGTCGATACCAAAATTCTCTGTATTTTGAGATAAGTTTGTTTGGCAATCCAACATGAATACATAGATTCACGCAAATTAACAAATTTACATACATTTACGTACCAAAAAAGTGGAGGTCCTATCCTTTGACATAATAAAAAGTATGTTTCCGAAAAGTGGCACTACTGGCATTTTACTCGAAGGTGCGTCAACTCTACTCAACATCTGCTTTTAAGACATCAACCGTTTTTTTAACAGTGGAAAGTTTCCAAGTAACTTATGAGTTTTTTTTATTTTTATATTTGGCCCCGATTGTAAAATGGTAAAATAAAAAAACTCATAAATTATTTGAAAGCTTCTACGCTTAAAATAACGCTTGTTGTCTTAAGACAAAGGGTTTGAGTAGATGCACGTTTAAAATTAAAATTTCAGTATTGTCACTTTTCGGGAACATACTTTTTTCCATGTAAAAGTGTTAGACCTCCACTTTTTCGGTAATTTTTGATATTTTGGCATGAAAAAAGTTTGCGGAAACATTGATATAGAAATATGTATGTTCCCGAAAAGTGGTAACACTGACATTTTAACCTAATGTGTGCGTTGGTAATTTTTAATATTTTGACATGAAAAAAGTTGCACAAACACCTCAAGATCCCAAACGCGTGATGGGAAAATAAGTTGTAAGTTTCTTTAATTTTCAAAATATTAAAAATTACTAAAAAAGTGGAGGTTTCGTCCTTTGACATAGTAAAAAAGTATATTCCCGAAAAGTGGCTGTACTGACATTTTACACGAAGAGCGTCTACAACTCAACACCTATTTTTTAGAAATCAACCGTTTTCTTAACCGTGGAAATTTTCCAAGTAATTTATGAATTTTTTATTTTAACATTAGGCCCCGCTAAGGGCGTCATTTTTTAAAATGGTGTCGAATAGACAGGTTACAACAATGACTCCTACACTGATTTAATCCTTAGCATGTCAAAGCTATATTACGAATATAAAAATAAGCATCAGCCCTTACAAAAAGCACAGTGATTTCGGTTTGCTCTCCGGACCTCAGATTTGGCTTCATTTTTCAAAATGCTGTTTTACTGTTATGGTTATGTAACAAAGTGAGGTAATTTGTTTAAAAAATATTTGTAACGGTTTTTGAAAGAAATGAACCGTTCTTTTTAAAATCTGTTTAAATTTTTTCAAAAATCTTCCTTTATTCCCCATCCCAGATCATTCGTTGCGAATCTTTACTACAAAAATAATTTCAAAAATGTTAACTTCTTTACAAAATCATTTATTAAATCCTCCTCCACGCAGTCGTTTTGCGTTCCTTTACGAAGTTTTCTTTTGTTCGTACTCTTGGTTGTTTCAACTTCACATTGTTCAGAAAGTTCAAAGGCTTCCTATTTTATGTTCAAATTAATAAATATGAAAGTATTGTAATGATAAAACTTCTCAAATTCTTTCAACCAGAATATCTTCATTTAAGCTTTGGTTTAAACTTTTAAGCATTGTGGCCTTCCTTTCCTTAGCAAAAAAAAAAATAAAAATGAATGTCAACTATATATGTATTTCACATTGTGAACTTAATTTAAAATGGCAAAGAACGAACTTTTAATCCATTTTCTTTCTATTTTTTTCTTTTTAATATTTTCCATAAATTCTGCAATGAGCTCATGTTCTTTGTGTCCTTTATAGTTTTCTATATATTTTTTTTTTTCAAACCAATCTTAATCTCTCGTCTCTTAGATGTGGGTTTGCAATTTTCCATTAGAGTGGACGGGTATATGTAGGTACACGGTGCACCACATCACATAACAACTTCATTCACATATTTGCATTTACCATGCAACATTTTCAATGTTTTGGTCCTTACTCGCCCTAGTTTAGCGTGAGCAATAGCACGGGTTCCTCTATTAGTTTTTTTTTTTCTTTTTTTCTTGTACTTTTCGTCTTTTCTCCTTGTTGTATGAAATGTGTGATTTAAAAGGAGTTAAACCTTGTACACGATGTTTTTGATTTAATGGTTGAATGGAAAGTGAAAAGAAGACCAACGGACGGCCTATATATTGGTTAAATTGCAACTTACGTCCTGTAATAGAAAACAATTTCCCTGTAAGCAGGATTTTGCAGAAAAAAAAACATCAATCAACAGGCATTTTTCTTTATAAATCGACACTAAATTGAAATAGGAAAAACTAGCTTTTCTCATTTTAGCGTAAGTAAAATGTGAAAGTGAGAAAGGAAACCGAATTCAATAAATTTTAATAGTCTGGGAGGCAATGTTTTATCTTATATTTCAAACTATGAAAGAAGGAACCCACAGTAAGGCTAGTCGCGCACATGCAACTTTTAGTTTCGCAACTGTTTGGTTGCAAAAATGAATAATATACTCATATGGGACAGCGCGCACATGCAGAAACTATTCAGTCGTCGATTCGAGCAACTTTTCAGTTAGGCTAGTCGCGCACATGCAACTTTCAGTTTCGCAACTGTTTGGTTGCAAAAATGAATCCTATTGACTCATATGGGACAGCGCGCACATGCAGAAACTATTCGGTCGTCGATTCGAGCAACTTTTCAGTTTGTGTTTTGCCACAAACTGGACGATTGCCTGAAATCGGTTTTTCAATTTGTGTCATATAGAATAATATGTAACTGTACGCACATGCAACCAAATAGTTGCAGATATTTTACCACATCGTTGAATTTTGTTCTTTCCAAAGTGACTTATGTTCTCTGTGCGAAAGAGAACAAATTTTTCTTTTCTTTTATTTGCTGAGCAAAAGAATAGGACAAAGGCGATAATATATTTCCTTGTGTGTATGGGGTAGAAAATTTAAATAAACATTATCGGTGTGTTGCTTAGGTTCGTTGCAATTGCTTGTGGAGTTGCTCATGTGCGCGCTCATCGATCAACTTGTGACTAAACTGTTTTGTTGCAGTAGCAGTTGCATGTGCGCGACTAGCCTAATAGTCAGGTCAAATGGTAGTTTGAAGTGGAAAGTTCTGGTGTAATTATTTTTAGTGACTCCCTTTATGTTTTTGGGGTCGCTGAACACGAATCTGAAGTTGTCCAACAAAATTTTTCTTGGCAAATATGAGAATTCGTCAAAAAACGTCAAAAATTTCGACATTTTTTGTCTTTTTTCCTTATTTCTCAAAAATTATTTTTCTTTTGCAAAAAGCGCTTATGCAAAAATAAAGACAATGAGATTACCTACAATCTATGCTTATATCATTTTTTTGTACGACTTATGGTTTCTACGGAAACAGTCGTTGAAAAACAGCCAAAAATCCGTCATTTTTAAAAAAAATTGCAAAAAACGATCTTTTTGTATTGTTTTCTTCATTACATGAAAAGTAGGCCATGAGTTATTATGTTATTTGCATTTTCTAATTGTAGTTGTCTAAAAGTATTATATTGCAGTGGTTAAGTGTCTAAGTTTCAGTATTCATGTCCATTCAAAAGTGTTTTATTTGTGACAAAGATTGGAGTATGGTGGAGTGAAAGTGGTGAATGAAAAAGCAATTGAAACGCTCCTTCAAGCTAGCAAGAAGAGAAAAGACGAAAGGGAGCTTCTTTGGCAGGTAACAAATCAGTGAAAGTGCATACAACCTGCCAAAAAAGCTATATAAATGGTAAATGGTAGGTAGAAATGGTGGCAAGAGCGTAACACTCGCTCTTTGCCCAATTAGCACTGGATTGCGCCGTTTTGATACCATAACTCGTTTGACCTGTGTATTAAAGCGGACTGAAGTGAGGATTTGGGGTTTATTCTCTGAGGGGCTTATTTCTCAGGTGTCCCGTTCCCTGGGTTGGATGTGAGATTTCTTCCAGTGCGGGTTGGAGATCATCTTTCCCAAGAAACCAGAAAAGCGTTCCTTGCTTTGAAATAGGACGGCTGCGAAGTATGGTTGAGGTACCTTCTGAGTCATTACAAAAACAAGAGTTGGGTCATAAGACACTCACTCGATTGTATCGCATCTCGATTGGATCTCATCTCGCCCGAGCTTGCTACGTTATGCCGAGCTCGGCAGGTTGTAGAATAGCAACGAAGCGCGATCGATCCGACCGTGTGATCATCATTGCCATTGAGCATCATGAAGCCCCGCAGAAACCCGGGTTCCTATTACAGTCTTTTGATCTGGGGGGGAACATGATGCAGAACGCAACCGATTTTTGTCTTAGATCCATTTCGTGGCGTTTAGAAAAGAGATCAAGTCTTTGATCTTCATTTCGGAAAGTTCGTTTAGGTCCTCAAAAAAGCCATTCCAAACGATTGTACTCAAATTCTGGCTAGAGCTGTACATTTACAGTGAAAATGTAAGACTGTTTCCTTTTCTTGCTGGTCTCCACAGCTGTGACAGTGAGTATTGTAAGGAATACCTAGCCTCGCCGCATGTTCTCCAATTGACCAGTGTCCAATGCAGGTTGCTACGACCCTGGCTATGTCCCGCTTGGGTCTAGACATGAGATCAATTGTTCGGGACTTATTAAAGGCGGGTCAGATCGTTCTGGATATTTTGCAGTTGGTTAAACTGCTCCACCTACGATTGGATTCCCTAAGGAAAATTGAGAATATATTGCCCTTCACAACTCCAAGGGGAATGTTGACTCTTTCCGCAAGCTAGATGTGAAGGGCTGATCCTTGCCTGGCTAGTTCATCTGCCTGTTCATTTCCCTTAATGCCACTGGGACCAGGAACCCAGATAAGAGTGACCATGAGGTTAATATTTAGACTTTCGAGCTCATCTCGGCATTGTTGGACCAATTTAGAGGATGATGTAGCCGAATCAATGGCTTTCACAGCCGCCTGACTGTCTATAAGGATGGCTGTATTACGATTTTGGTAATTGCCAGTATTTCAGCATGAAATACACTAGCAAAATTCGGTAGCCGAAATGACTTAGAGATGTTGAGAGACTCAGAGAAAACTCCTGAGCCAACACCACACTCCATCTTTGAGCCATCAGTATAGATAGTTGTGTTGAAGTCTCTCGTCACTGGCGTGGCGTCATCATCTCAGTCCCCTCTGGATGGGAATAAGACTTTAAAATCTTTACTGAGGCTCATTGTAGGAGCACGGCAGTCAGTGGGAGTCGAAAATATATCAGTGGGAATCAAATTTGTGATATTGCTGAGACCATAAGGTTTAGCAACCCAAGAATTTGATTCTTTAAGTCTTAAGGCACTGCAAGATACTAGATATTTTATGTGTAGATCAAGTGGTAGAAGGTGCAGAAAAACGCTTGAGGCATCCGTTGGGCAAGATCGAAGAGCCCCTGTGGTACCAAAACTAGCTGTTCTTTGAACCATTTTGAGTTTGTCGATGTTATATGCCTTGTTAAGTGCGGGCCACCAGACAATCGAACCATATGTTAGAATCGGCCGTACCACTGCAGTATACGTCCATAAGATCATCTTCACTGCACCACTCCACTCTTTATCACAAATAAAACACTTTTGAATGGACATTTTGACTGTTTGGAATACTGAAACTTAGACACTTAACCACTGCAATATAATACTTTTAGACAACTACAATTAGAAAATGCAAATAACATAATAACTCATGGCCTACTTTTCATGTAATGAAGAAAACAATACAAAAAGATCGTTTTTGCAATTTTTTTAAAAATGACGGATTTTTGGCTGTTTTTCAACGACTGTTTCCGTAGAAACCATAAGTCGTACAAAAAAATGATATAAGCATAGATTGTAGGTAATCTCATTGTCTTTATTTTTGCATAAGCGCTTTTTGCAAAAGAAAAATAATTTTTGAGAAATAAGGAAAAAAGACAAAAAATGTCGAAATTTTTGACGTTTTTTGACGAATTCTCATATTTGCCGTGAAAAATTTTGTTGGACAATTTCAGATTCGTGTTCAGCGACCCCAAAAACATAAAAGGAGCCACTAAAAATAATAACACCAGAACTTTCCACTTCAAGTCCCTTTTGAACACCATTTGACTAGACTATAAGACTTTATGTATAGGTACTGGGTTTAATCATTTCAAGGGGTACTCAATCATCCCCTTTTAGTGCGCACTCAAATAGAAAAAAAATATATGTATTTTGTTAAAAAATTGTTACATCCAGCTCATCGATAGTTTAAAATAAATAAAATTATTATTATTAAGAATGAACATTTTTTTTAAGAAGGTTACATTTTTTACGACTCAAAAGAAATTATTACACAACTTAAAAAACAAAAAACTTCAATGGAATCAGGCGGCAAGCCTTTCTACAGGTGCACCAATTTACTCTTGTTTTCATTGGCATCGATATCTTATCTATTTTTTCTAGAATCATCGTTACTTCAATGAATTTTAATGGTTTTTTTTTTATTTGATAAATATAAAAAATAGATAGGAATTCAATCAAAACAATAGAGATTAATGTTTGATGTAATAGATTAGATTGTTATCATAAATGTGTTTTTGCTTTACTTTGAAATGACTCACCATCACCCCATCAAGGATTGAACTTAAATTTATTTTGTATTGCTAGATATTTTCAATGAAAACAACTTTTTTTTTGGTGCTATGTGGTACTTTCTTGGTCTGCTGGATTTATTTTACAAAAAGTAAAAAAATTAAATATGTTGGTGTTTTCTAATAGTTCAATCAAAATAAAGCCCTTAATAACAAGTAATAATAGCCCTGTTTTTAAGTGGACTTTTATCTTCGCTTAGAAAAAAGTAGCATGTTAATTACAACAACAAACTGGTATAATTCCGTATTGTTGTTGTATTTAACATGCTACTTTTTTGTAAGCGAAGATAAAAATGCACTAAAAAATAGGGCTAATATTAATACTTACTTAATTACTTACTTAAAGTGGCGCTTCAGTCCGGGGTGGACCAGGTCCTGGACAAAGAAGCTCCAGAATTACACGCCAAGATGGTTGAGGTCGTCTTCCGCTTGCGTGAGCCAGCTGTTACGCTGTACCCCTCTACTGCACCGTCTCATGGGGTTGGATTCAAAGAAGACCGGAGCATTGTTGTCTTTTCACTCAAGGTGACCCAGCGGCCTCAATCGTTGGCTTTTCACCTTGGCGGCTAAGGCGGGTCGGTGAGATGAGACCAAAAATCACCCAGAGAATTTTCCTTTCTTAACAGCCTGAAGCGTTCTCATCCACCGTTAATGTTAATGTCCACGCCCATGCACCATATGTACATCAGGACTGGGATGATAAGTGTCTTATACAGAGACAGCTTAGTTGCTCGAGAGAGGGCTTTGCTCCTCAATTGCCTTCTTAGCCCAAAAAAGCAGTGATTGGCAAGAGTAATTCTTCTTCTAGGTACACAAAGTCTTTTACCACCTCGAAATTATAGCTATCTATGGTGACGTTGTGTCCGAGACGTCGTCGGTGCTGGGGGTCCTTTCTTGTTGACAGCATATTTGTTATAGCTTCATTCAGCGTTAAAACCATCATCTTGGGTTCCTTCTCAATACTCACCAAGGCACAACTGACATCATCCTTTGTTCCTCCGATTATGTCAATATTGTCGATGTAAGTGAGTAATTGGACAGACTTTTAAAAAATTTTGCTTCTAGTGTTTACGTGAGAGTTTTGCACTATTTTTTCAAGAACGATGCTGAAGAAGTTGCATGATAGTCTTTGCCGACCTTGATGGAGCAGCGTGCATTCTCCATCGTCATCCTGCATAAATGGAAGAATGCCAATGCTAGAAATTGCTCTATATAGCTCGTCTCTATAGATGCTGTCGTACGCGGCCTTAAAATCTAAAAAAAGGTGATGGGTATCGATTTGAAACTCCTGGATTTTTTCCAAGATTCACCCGTAGTGTGAGTATTTGGTCAATGGTGGACTTTTCTTTTCCTGCAACAGTATCGCTCTTTTCCTCAATCGCACGTTTCTCATGCTCCTTTTTTGCCTTCTGGAAGCCAGTGTCCCTCTCTCCGCTTTTTATGCATGTTGCTTGGCTGCGTGTATTTGCCGACCTTCTTCGTCAAACCAGGGGTTTCGCTGTGGTGGTTGTGCAAGGCCAAGCACCTCAAAGGCGGCAACTCTGATGGTTTCTTGGCATTTATCCGACTGGTCGTCGATACTTGAAGTTGGCGAAATAGGAATATTTAAGAGGGCGCGAGAACCTTGAAAGGAAAAGATCCCGGCTATTTCTTGAGACTGCTGCCGTCTAAAATCAAATTTCCTCACAGTATTTCCCTGTTTCAGCTTTAGTCTGGATATCCGTAGCATAACATTGGCTACAACGAGGGAATGGTCCGAGTCAACGTTGGCTCCTCGGAATTTTCGGAAATCCTTGTTACTTGAGGAATGCCTTGCGTCGACCGCAATGTGGGTAATCTGGTTAACGGTTTATCGACCAAGAGATCACTATATCTCCTTGTGGATATCAAGATGTGCGGGAACAGCATAAGCTACCATAACGTTTCGCTCACACCAAAATCGATTAACCTGAGTCCGTTAACGGGGGTGGTGTTGTGCAGGTTATATCTTCCGATTTCGCCTCCAAAGCTGCTCTTGCTAGTTTGGCATTAAAATCACACAAGACAATTTGAATTTCATAGCTACGGCAATGCTCATATGTCATCATCTTTATCCTCTGTAGGGGCATGCACGCATATGAGGCTAATGTTGGCTGATTTAGCCTTTATGCGAACTGTTGTGAGGGGCTCGTTCACATGGTTGAAACTCCAGAAGACTGATGCTTCGTAGAGTTGCTTGTTGCTGAAATGTTTTCTTCACTGTTGGTTAAAGTGGTGTCCCGTGCAGATCCACAAAATAATCCTCTCGAACACTGCTTGTTTCTTCATGTTGGTTTTGGAAATAGTTAACCTCACAGAAGAGAAATATGTGAGGACTGGTCTGAGAAGTTGCTTATAGAGAAGGAACACCAAAGTTGGTCCGTTCTGAAACCACATGAATCTTGAAAACTCCTTCCATACTCGTTAGTTTGAAAGTACGCCAAGCCACGTTGTGTGCCTGCCTTTGAAACAGTGTCCTGTTATAACACCTACAATTGAGCTGATGGGCAGTCTGCTTAGAGATATTAAACACATAGAGCGCTTTATAAAACAAGGTTTGGTTATGATGTGTACTTGAAGCATTCACAGCTATTGATGAACAGGCGAAGCGCGTTGGTCTTGAAGTGAATGAGGACAAAACAAAGTATATGCTATCAACAAACAAAGCCTCATCTGTCCATCGCCTAGGACAAAACGTCACTGTTGGTAGCAGTAATTTCGGGGTAGTCAAGTTCACCTACCTCGGAACAAACATCAATTCCACGAACGACACCTTAGTGGAAATCCGACGAAGAATTACTCTAGCGAACCGCTGCTACTTCGGTTTGGCCAAAGAAATGGGTTCAAAACTCCTTTCCTGAAAGACAAAGTGCACGCTATACAAAACGTTAATTTTACCAGTTCTACTCTACGGCGCCGAGTGCTGGACGATAACTAAAAAGGGGGAATTGATACTTGGCACTTTCGAGCGGCGGATATTTGGTTATATATGCGAAGAGGGCGATTGGAGGAGAAGATTCAATCGTGAACTGTACGAGCTGTACTAAGATGTGGATGTAGTCCAAAGAGCCAAAACACGTCGACAACACTCACAGTACACATATCTAAGGTATTATCTTGCGCATGTTATCCGAAATGAGAACTGTCAAAGAAAGAAAAGATGGCGGCCTTACGTGACCCCGTCCGCTGTATTACAACAACAACGAAGAAAATAAACACAAAAGGGTAATTTAAATAACACTAAAAACTAGGAAGGAATGTTGTTTGCATGACAATATAATGTTAATAAACACTGAAAAGCTTGAAATAATTGTATTTGCTAATAAATAAGTAACAAATGAACACATAACACACAACAAATTTTGATGTTAAACTAGTAGGGGTCACGGGATTCGCCATTTTTCACTGATTTTGATGGATGCGCAGAACTGAGCAAAAATGAACACGCTAATGATATTACCTTCAATATGTGTACTGTGGACAACACTGGCTCGGCCACATCGAGCGAATGAACAACAACGCTCCAGCCAAGAAAATCTTCGAATTCCAGCCCCCAGGTTCGAGACGACCAGGAAGACCGAACCTCCGCTATAGGGACCAGGCGGACGCAAGAGCGCTTGGTCTCGACGACTGGAGGGAGCGATCGAGGGACCGCAACCGATGGAAGACCGCAATATCTCAGGCAGAGACCCTTCATGGATCGGGAGCCTGATAAGTAAGTAGGTAAGTAAGTTGGTTATGATCTTGTCCCACGGACCAATTAAATGTTTGTTCTCATCTTGCTTCAGCAAAAGTTTACACGCCGTGATGTGTATACCAATATTTAACTTTTCAGGTTAGATGGGTAGTAATGTTCTTCTAGCGAGTTAATCAGCTTTTTAATTACTTGGAACATTACTATGACCTCGCGCCCAACAAAGGTGAATATTAAACTGTTAAGACTTCTCTAAGGGATGTTCTGGAGTTTAAAGAGACAGAGTTCAGAGACTTAATAGGGGCTTGACAATCAGAGAAGATGAGGATATCCAAGGTTGATATCACGTTTTCTTTGAGCCAAGATAGTACTTAGAGAGATTTAGATTTAGTCTATCAGAGAACACACCTCCACCAACCCCATCTTTGGTCTTTGATCCGTAGGTGTTTCAGTGAATTGATTGATTTTCTAAGAATTTTGACTTCTGTCAATAAAAGTGGAACATGGACCATGTTCAAGCAACCATTGAAGATGACCTCCATAATCAGTAGAAGTACTTCTGAATTCATCTGCAGTTCAACTGGAACGATGCCATCTGCTTCTGCTGTCCTTTTGACACATTCGAATGGTTATAAGTCACAAATCTTTGGTTTTCCACAAGCCGTTACAGCTAGGGGTGTGGCCTTACCAGTACGGGATGCCACCAGGCAATTTCGGGAGACTGGTTCTTATAGTAAGAGTTGAGATCAAGGTAAACGTGGATGCACTTCCGCTCAAGACGATCGACGGATTTTTTCTCAACAATGTACTGAGATAACTTGTCGAGACTGGCAGAAGGATATAAAAATAAGATCACAGCACCGTATAGCTAGACTTCATTTTGCTCTATTCTCTATTGCTTTTTCTTACATCTTACTGAAAGAAGTCACGCTCCTATCGTTCGAACTATAAAACTTATGCAATCTTGAACATTTAAGAATACCTTTCAATTTGTAATTAAAAATATTGATAAACTCATAATTTACAAACATAAGAACTCAAGATTTCAATTTTCTCTCAACAAAAATTCCAAAGTATCGCCAATGTCTAGTCTTTTATGAATCATCACTTCAATTAAACGATTCAACTTGAATACCTAGTAGGTATAATCAACTTCATAAAACCTAGACAATAAATTGCTTTTGTTTCAATCTATTTTCCAACCAAAGCTTTTCACTTTTGTTTGTCTGACAGTCTCTGTATAGCTCTACATTATGTCAACCAGCGAAAGCATAAGCATAATAAATTATTATCATACTTCCCCCATCGATTCGTGTCATCGTCGTCATCGCCTAACCTTGAACTGCAATCGGTATTAAAAAAAAACGACGTGGAAAAGAATTCAATACAAGTTCATCAAAACCAAACAATAAATCAATAAAACTTATAACGCGCAACATGCGTTACATATCGATTAAGCCAGAAATTGCAACAAGCTTAAGTTACTCCTATTGCATCTTTTATCTTTTTGTTGTATAATGCACACATACTTTGCATAATTAATTTTGTATCTATTCTAAACATTGTCTAGGAAATACAATTCCGTATTACAGTTAACTTGCCGACATTACAACTACTAGACAATGCGTATCACTTCCCATTGATATTGAAATGATTAAGGCTTCTTCCATTGTTCTGACAGTCCGAGAACTTGCCATGTTTCTGTTTGGCCATCAAAAAAACATTGATATCCAAGATACATTTTCAGTAGTTGATATCTCAAGTTTCAATCGTAAGTTTGCTATATGAGGTGTTAAATTTAATCATGAAATTTGATTGGTTTTCAATACAAACAACAATTATACTCAATAAATAGCACCACAATGTATCATTTTAAAATTAATTGACTCGTTCGTTAAAGGGAGGCCTCTTTCCGAACAAAAGGAAATGTGAGACAAAATAAAGAAGAAAAATATCTAAAGCGTGTCGTCGTACGCCAAGCATTGTGTTTTCATAATGATGTGGTTATTTTTGTTGTTTGATTTTTTCAGAGGTAGGTATACAAAAAAACAGATTTTTGAACTTTTTCCCACAAACATTATCAAGCGCCAACTTTGTGATATTTTAAAATGTATAAAAGATTTTTCTGTTGTTGTTTGGTTTCGTGTCGGCGGAATTTAAAGAATTTAATTTCACTGAAATACATTTTACCCGTAGTCTGTTGTTTATTAGAAAAATGCCTGTTGAAAATTCTAAATTTAGGCACCTTTATTGTTTGGTCTTTGTTTTACGGTCTTGATCTTCTTTTATGATGGGGCAATATTTATTCATCACAAACAACAGTCAATTTCTTTAGTTTTCATCACTGCAATTAACCAACACATTTAACAGCTTTGAGTGATGGCGAGGTAAATGTATTGTTATAGTGATATTTTTTTTTTCAAGTTATACATAGATCAAAATTTAAAAAAAAATAGATTCAATAATTTCATTCAAGTTTTCTTCGAGAGGTTTTTTTCTTGTGTTGAACCTGAGGCACTATGTTGATTAATTAAGGGCCAGTTTGCTCACAGCGGGTTAAATCTGCAATTAGATTATCGCTGATCCTGTTTAATCTATAGTTATGAATTTATGATAATCAAAGAGTGTTTGTTCACACAATTTTCAGTTTGATTAATAAATCAATGATATTTGCCAAGAATCTTCCCAATTTTCCAGTCAATCTGTCAAATCCATTGTCAGACGATTTTGCAAGATGGACGATGTTTGGTTTGCCTTTATTTTTATTCCTTGTTCGTACGATTTCGATAGATTTTGTTCCCTTTTTTATATGCTTTGGGAGTTTGCAGCGACATAAACAATGATGAACAAACAGAATTCCAGGAAATCTTTGATTAAAACGTGCTAATCAAACAAAATCGGCGAATTAGTGATTTCTCCAATTAAGTGCTCAAATCATGGATTCTCTATTTAAGATTTTGTTGAGCAAACGCATTCAATGATAATCCACTTGAATAATCATTGATTAAAGTTGGCAAGGTGTGAACTAACTGGCCCTAAAGAGCCCTACATACGATCAATATTTACTGTCAATATTCAGTGAAAAAATAATTTTTCGCTGAGTATTGATCGTTCGTATGCTCTTCAATGTCATTGTCAATGAACATTGACGACATTGATGAGAACCAAAATCGATTTGGTTTTCTTCAATGTAATGGCCTTTTCGATTGGCAATCCATAAGAACTCTCCGATCCGGAACGCCAATAAAACAAACAGGCACATGTAGTTTGATTCTGAAGTTTTTGTATCCCTGTATTTGTGCAACTTCACATGCGGACGCCGAAATAGTTCTTCACATTTCGAAACTTGACGGAAACAAATATGAACGAGTATGATAATTTTCAATAAAGAAAATGGGAAAATAATATTCTAAACGGAAAAAAAAACAAGAAAATGTGTGAAATTTACTTATATTTAGCTAAAAATTTACTTTTTGCAATATTTGACAACACTTTGACAACTTTGTGTTTGAATGTGTGAGTTGTTCTGGTTTCGATTCTGAAATGAAATCCAAAATCGTTTTCTGTTCTTTTCAGGAGAAGAGCTGTCATTCTGAATGCCAATAGAACACTTTCAGAAGGGTTTACACGCATTCCGAACGCTTCTGGATTGCCAATCGAAAAGGCCATAACTGTCACGTTGACGTTTGAGTCGGTGGCAAAAATAAAGCAAATAGCAAAATAGAAAAAGAAATGGTCGATTTTTGGGCTCAGTTCTCTTAAATTTCAAAAAAATTTATTATTTAACAACTTCCTTAGTACTTAATATTGTTATTCCTTCTTTTTTATTTGCTGATACACCCGATGCAACATTCTTGCAGCCAAATCATACAATTTTACGTACAATTATTTTCAATTTTCATTGATACGTGTGATGGCAATTTTGCTTCAATGTTTTTTGACAGAAAATGTCTTCAATAATTATTGTCAATGAATATTGATCGTGTGTAGGGCCCTTAAGTTGTATTTTAGTTAAGGTTTGATTAATTTTTGTGATAAAATTTTCAAAGTGGTACAGTTAAACTTGGATTAAAGATTACAAAATGTAATAAGCTAGATTCCATTTCACTGTATCTCGATGCCTTTATGTGCGGAGAAAACAAGTGTCTAGATTGTTATTTTGAACACTCCAGCAAAATTGGGTAAAATCTTTTTTTTCATTAGTGCTTTAATCTCATGCTATGTTTCCACCAAAGGTTTATCTCAGATTAGATTAAATCTTTTTGGTGTTTCCACCGCACAAAAAGATTTAAAAAAGATTAAATTTGACAGCACCTTCAAAAATGCAAATGGCGTTCCAATTTTTCTTATCAAGTGCGAACGAGACAGAATGTTTGATTCGTGTGAAACAATGAAGAACTGAATGCGAGTCTCGAATGAATCGTTCAGCACCATGTAAAAATAGGTTAGTTCGATTTGTAAAACTATTTGTCCTAGGAAGATTTAACAAGATTAATTTCTAATCTTCAAGATTTACGAAATAAATTTGTATGGTAAATCTACGAGATTTAAAGGAGATTTAAGGTTAATCTCATTAAATCTTAGATTAGCGCTAGGTGGAAATGTAGCATAACCCAGCAGCTCCATTGGCAATATTTGATGTAATAAATTGACGAACTCATTGATATTACCTTGAATAATGCGAATCCGATCCCGATAGAAGATAATAAAAGACAGCTATTGCAATAAAAAAATATTTTGGGGGAAAATTGGAGTTTCTCTCGATTTTTAATGGCGTCTTCATCGATTTTTTCAATTAATGAATAGAATATGAGAACGCACATGACAAAATATAGTGAATTTAAATTCCATTTTATCAAACTGGAATGGGCCTGCTCGTCGTAGTCCAGAGAATTCCCAAAGAAAGCAAATAAAACTCAGACTAATAAGGAAAGAATCCTGAAAAATCATAATTTTATAGTATTTTCACTCTTCATTTTTAACAATTTACTGCAGTTTTTGCAGTGTAACACACATGGACTGATTTACGAAGTGTATGCTTGGCGTAGTAAACGGTTCTATCGAATGTGTGCGTGTATGTGTTAAGAAGTTATCCGTTCATTAAACGCGGAATTTGGTGTGTTAAAGTTATCCGTACGTAATCACACGTCACACATTTGTTAATAAGAATTACAAATAATAACAGCAGTATTAAAAAAAAAAAGATATCCGCTCCCTAACATAGGTGTTAGCTGGCACACGGATATACAACTTGTGCGTTTGATAACTTTTCTTATTAAAAAAGATATGATATCTTTTCAGCATTTATCATTTCACACATATTCACTTCATCAAATTGTGGTGATTTTAATACATGTGTCACACACACAAAATGACTTACGAAGTGTATGCTTGGCGTAGTAAACCGTTCTATCACATGTGTGCGTGTATTCATTGAACGCGAAATGTGGCGAGTTAAGGTAGAACTAGAATAGGCGGAAGCTATCGGAAGCTTATGTCAAAACCGACCGAAATGTAGCTTTCCGAAACGTCAATTTCACAAGTGACCCATAATGTACTTAAGTGGTTGAAACTGAAAAAAAAATGTAAAGAATCATTTCTTCAATGTTAATTTTCTTATAAATATTTATTCACAGCACAGAACGATAGGCTTTTAATTATTTAAGTGTAGTACGCAGATCGAGCTAAAACCTCTCGGCTAAAATGCTTGGCTAAATTTTGGAAAGAATTTTGTATGGGAGTGAAATTTTAGCTCGATCTGCGTACTAGGCTTTTACTCGTACCACGAAAATTCGACGCGGTATAAATTAATTAACAGAAAATTTAAGATTTTACTACACTCATACATCAAACAAAAAAAAGTGTTGAAAACTATGCACCAAGCGCCAAATTTCTTTTAGTTTGCTTCCACCATTTTGACTTTCGTACGTCCACTTACGAAAGAGCGGTCGGTGAGCGCTCTCACGTCCGACGGTAAAAGTTAGCGAAAACTAAACGAAAAGCTCCACTTCGCAATTATGTGCGCGAGATTTGAATTTCTTGTTTTCGCTCGGTTTCTTACGACCACTTTAGTTGGCTTCCGACTATTCTAGTTCTACCTTTAAAGTTATCCGTACGTTAACACACGTCACAGACTATTATACATTTGTTAATAAGAATTACAAGTTAATGAATTAAATTCTAACACGTTGTTATCGGTCGTATATTAGTAAAGGGGTAAATTCAGGAATAGAAGTGAACCAGAAGGAGCAAGCAGGGAGAACAACGGTAGGGTTATGATTCCTGTGTAAGTCTAATCCGAGGAAGAGCAATTTTTCTTGGCCACATATAATAGCAGTTATCGTCAGGAGCTCTATAATGCGATGGCCTTACATCGGATCCCTAGAAAACTGATCCAGTTGTATCCCGCAACATTGGATAATACGCTATGCGATGTGCAGCTAAGGAAAAGCACGCATAGGGTGCTCTCTTTAATCTCATTCTGGAGCAAATACTGCGCAGGGCAGGCATCAACACTGAAGGCACTTTTTCAACAGATCTGTCCAACTTCTAGGGTATGCGGAAGGTATCGACATCATCGGCCGATCCCAACAGGCTGTTTAGAGTCCTTCACGGGAATTCAAGAACAAATGAAACTTGTTGGTCTTCATGTAAACGAGGACAAGACCAAATACATGCTATCAACAAACAATGAAATTTATGTCAACCAGCTAGGAGAAAACGTCACTGCATCAACTTCGAAGTAATTCATCTTATTCGGAGTAAATAAATGGTGTTTTTTTAAGAGGTATAGAACTTTGAAATGGAATAAAACAGGGATTATTTTTTTTAAATTGACATGAAGTTTACTTTATTTGAAAGATAATCTTCTGGCATTATAATTTAAATGTGCTTGATTACACGTCAAGAACGAAAGTGTTCAGATGTGAAGAAAATTATTCTGCAGATTCTGTTCTCCTCTTTGTGTTTTTCGTATTTTTATTATGAAAGACACGATTTGATTGGTTGGATTGGATAGAAAAAGCAACACAAAAGAGAACGTCAATTTTCTACACCGAATATTTTCAAATATTTTTAAATATTCCATCCCCCTCCCTCTTCTGCAAGTAGCCCCGCTCGCCATCACAAATCGCAGAAAATGCTTGAATTTCTTCACGTGTGATCAGGGACATTATGATTTCTGGCATATGACCGCCACGGCTGGCTCGGACGTTGTCTAATTTTGAGGTCCAATTTTCGATCACTTTGCCAACATTTGTCGCCGTCGCCGTATATCGGCAATAACGCAGCGAATGTTGTCCTCCAAGCGGTCAATCGTTTCGGGCTTTTCGGTGTAGACTAGCGACTTCACATATCCCCGCAGAAAAAAATGTCAAGCGACGTTAAATCGCACGATCTTGGAGACTAATTCACGGGCCGTAACGTGAAACTACGCGGTTACCAAACGTTTTCTTCAATAGATCAATTGTGATACGAGCTGTTTGACATCTTGCGCCCATTTTGTTAAGACCACAGCTCCTGCACATCGTGGTTGTTCAATTAATGAACGAAAAAGTCAGTAATCATGGCTCTATAGCGGTCACCCTTGACTTAACGTTCTGGCCAGCATCGTCATCGTCAATTATTCCACCAACCCATAAAGCATACCAAACTGTCAGTTTTTGTGGATGTAACGGTGTCTCAACATACACTTGAGGATTATCATTACTCCAAATACGGCATTTTTGTTTATTGACGTATCCATTCAACCAAAAGTGAGCTTCATCGCTAAACAAAATTCGCTTATGAAATTGGGATCAACGGCAATCTTTATTTTGGTCACAGTTGCACTATTTGGAAGCGTTGCTCCGGCGTCAGTTTATTCATGGTGAAATGCCAAACCAAACTAATGTAGTTTTCGATTGGACGTTCGGAGTACGCCTTTTCTGCTCCATTTTCACTCCATCCACTCCAAAAGCCTTCGATTGGCTGTTCGGAGTACTGTTTTCAGAGTATTTTTCTGTTCCCGATTTGAAGAAGGAGTAGATTTGGAACACACGCATACACATACAGTTTTTCGTCGCACTACTTGTCAAAAGTGATGAATACTTGAAGAAGCCATTGCGTCATTCAGTAGTGTGTGTGTTAATTTGACAACACGATGTTTTCATATTCTATTGGAATCAAAAAGGAATGGAACAGTCAGAAAATCCAATCGAAAACGACATACAAATAAATCACTTGACAGCCGACAAAATGGCCGCCAGTTAAAATAGTGTTGCAAACTCAAAGTTCCTTACCTTTAAAAAAAAACACCCGTTATTAATCCCATCAACGAAAACGTAGTGGAGATACGACGAAAAATCCCCAAGCAAACCGGTACTATACTTTGGTTTGGCGCAAAAAATGGGTTTAAAACTCCTCACCCGTAACACGAAGTGCTCGGTCTTTAAAACCCCTTTACTGGCTGAACAGAATAGAAACGGAGGTGCAACTGCAGCTTTCAGCTGGAATAGCTGTCAAAATGTTGAATACACAAATTCAAAGATAAAAGCTCAACACGACGCAGACGGAGCTGGACAAGTAATTTTGGCTTCCATTTCATCATTATTCATTTTTATTTTTACTTTCGATACCGCTTGTTGTTGAATTGAATTCGCTAGAGATTCACATCTGACTTCAAATGACATCAAATTACAGAAAGCCGTACAGCTATTCCAGCTGCAGCTCCAGTTCCAGTTGCAGCATTGTACTCTGTTCAGGTAGTCAGTATAACTTGCCAATCCTGCTTTATGGCGCCTACTGTTGGACAATAAGTAGAACGAAAGAGCTGATACTGGGTTTTTTGACAGAAATATTCTTCGACAAATTTTTGGTCCTGTGAGGGTGCGCGGTGGTCTAAAAATAAATAGTAAAAAGACAAAAGTAATGCTCACAGGCCGCTCCACACATGAGCGTATTTTAATACAGGAGACGTCCTAACAATTTAACTACCTTGGAACTTGGAAAGTTACGACAACCATCTCGAGGAAATTGCAGTTTTTGTCAGTCGCTGTCTACGGCATATTCTAAAAAATCGCTGGCCACAAATTATATGGACGTTGACATATGAAAGCGCAAATGACAATGGATTGGTAACACACTGAGGAAGCCAAACGGTTAAATCGGAAAGCAGTCCTTTGAATGGAGTCCTCATGGCGCACGGTGGTGGTTTGGAAGACCAAGAACAGCATGGAAATCAACAGTTCTAGCAGAAGCAGACTCCCAGACAAAGACAGTTTAAATATCTACCTGCAGACCGTGAAGAATGGAAACGATTTGTTGGCGCCCTATGCCAATCGGGGTTACAGGATTTGATGATGGTGATGAGGGTGCGCGAGGAGGTCGAACGGAGGAGAAAATACAACCGCAAACTCTATGAGCTGTATCAAAATTGTAATGTATTCTAGAAAATAAAAATACGTCGACTACATTGGCTCGGTTTCATCAAGAAAATATAATGCTCCAGCCAAGTCTTTAATACCAGACCCCAGGTTCCGGTTTAAAGACCAAGAAATCGCCGGTACTGGTTTTTGAATGTACAGGCATCATAACATGAATCATCAATCAAAGGAATCAGCGCTGATATGTTACAAGGATCACAACTCGGACCCTTGCTATTCAACATCTACACCGCATATAAACCAGCTGACACACCAGGAACAAAGCCAAAGCTTTATGCAAACGACTTCATAATTTATCTATATTTACTGTTTGCAGCATAGTTAACCTCCGTGAATGACGATTACACTTCTGACGAACACAAAGGAGGATAAAAATGAGCAATGCATTAATAGCTTTTACTTGCAATCATTTGTTGTCTTTTTATTTAAACAGAATCCACGCTAATATGGAAACATAACATCGAATAATATAAGATTAACATTGCAATTGAACACATGCACTATTAAGTAATTTCATGCTATTTTACAACAATCACAATTACCCAGAAATAAAATAACTTATTAGTGCGCAATTGTGCGGAAATGTTTATTTAACAAACCAAATTAGTAGCACAAAAGTCTCCACACCACAAACAAAGGTAACATACAGTCTTTCTCTTATCGTTGAAGTGACATCACAAAAACGCATTTTTAAACAATTCCTTTTTTATTAATTAAAATCTCTTGATAACCATATCTGTATACGAGTAACTATGAGTTCACTTATACTCATCGTCCTATTTGATGCTCATATAGAATTGTTTAAAGAAAATCGTGTTTTAACAATTAAAAATGATGAACATTTCAATTAATTTCCGTGTAGATAGTTAGATACACTCTAACTACTTATACAAGTAAAAAAAAACTAGTCCCAGAAATGGAGGTAGAGCGAAATACTGCATCCGCTTCATATCATTACGAACACAATTATATGTATTCTCTTCTCGACAATGGAAAAAACACTATTATCTCGGCGGTGATGATGATGATGATTTGATTACATTAAAGTTCATTGTTGATCCCATAGTTGGAAATTGGAATTGTAACTGGGAAGCTGGTTGTTTAGTTAAGCCATGATCTTCATCATAGACGTTCATGAAATGCAGTCTCTAATGCTACTTTTCTGTTGCTATTACCAGTATAAGCCTCAATTGACCCTGGCCCCCGATGTGTAATTAGTTCGAAGGGCATTACAGAAATCGAAATGATAAGGGGGAAGAAGAAAGAGGGGATCGCAGTAAATAATTTAAATGAATTTAATTAGGAGAAGAAGAAGAAAGATATTTACAAGAAAATTAACAACTATACAATAATTTATTGTATTTCACATAGCTTACGGGAAATTATACTTGTTTAATAAGATTTTTACGACTTTCTGATACAACTATATTAACATCTAAGCAACTTCAAACTTACTCAGCAGTTTTATGATATTTACTCAATCAATCAATCTATAATTGGACATTGATTGTTAAACTGAACTACTAGGAATTAAGGAATTTCCCCAACCAGAGTTAAGGTTACACCCCTATTACGGTTGTCAAATATCAATTTGATAGTTGATAAATCTAAAATTCAATGTTTAAAAATCCATCTTATATAAGTTTTGATCATTGAAAATGATGCAGACAGTTGCTAATAACAAGAAAATTAAAAAATATAAAAGAATTGTTGACCACTTTTATGATAAATTGAGTTTAAAAAACTATTTTCAAGGTTTATCAAATATCAAATTGATAATTGACAACCGTAATAGGGGTGTTAGTTACCGTCTCAAAGAATTTGTTTTATCTGCGAAAGTTAACCACAGAAAAAACAAAATGGCTGCCATGAACTGTCAAAATTCAACCGTCCATATTGAAAAACCTTTTTCTTTGGAAAACTCGTTAATTTAAAATAAAGATCTCTGTGAATGGAGTACAACTACCTACATAGTTGTAAAAAATTTCAACAAAGTTAAGGCATGACACATTGCTTAATTTTAATTTATTTTTTTTGTCTGCATCTTTTAGGCCTAGTTTTTTCAGTGCGAGATCAACTTTGTTTGGGGATTAGACCCGAGTTCACTCTTAAAATAATTTTTTCAGTAATTTTAGATCCCGATCACCTCCGATTATACTCTGCTCAGTGCTAACACCGATCGCTATTTTAGGCGTTTTTCTTTATTAGCTCCGAGCAAAGCACTGAGCTGTCAAAAAAAATTCTGTATTTCTTTTTTAGCACCGAGCACTCAGAGCGCTCAACTTGTGTTTCTTTTTTAAACCAGAGCTAGTTCGGAGTACGCTCCATGAGCTCAGAATAAGAAGACCGAGCGAATGGAGCAAGCAAATAGCTGAGTGCAGCCAGTTTCACTCTTTTTTCACTCATTTCAAGTGGACGCGTTCGACAGATCAATTTCAGTTTATAATTTTGAATTTTTCGAGTTTTTGATTGGCCAGCTGTCTGATGACAATTAAGTCATTACTTAATTTTGGTGAGTTGATGCATCGCAAGCGTATGACAGTTCAAAGCTCAGATGTGTTTATCGGATAACTCTGATCATGCTCTGCTCAGAGCTAAAAAAGAAAAACGCCTTTTTATAGAAAATTTTTTTCGCTTGCTCCACTATACCTAGCAACTACGCTTCACTGAACAAGGAGAATAGGTACGTGGACTTTGTCACCTTTATCATCGAACTATGAAGCACAAAACCGGCTTAAGTTAACCGCATTAAATTGTGCAGTGTTTTGTTTCAACAACAGTAATTGCAGACGATATGATATCCTCCGGACAGGCAAGGTTCAAGTTCAAGGAAAAAAAAGTAAAGCGCTCTTTGTTAGGAACAATATTAAAGCTATCCCCAGGCTTATATCCTTCGAAGCAACAGTTGTTTTCATAACGCGTTTTTCTTTTTTAGCTCCGAACACTGAGCTGTCAAAAAAGATCTGTTTTTTGTTTAGCTCAGAGCACTCAGAGCGCTCAACTTGTTTTTCTTTTTTAAACCAGGGGGGGTTTACATGGAAAAAAATTGCTTGACAACCATTGATGTTTGATCATTTAAACGCAAAAGCAATCATCAAACATTTTTGACAACCACCGATGTTTGATCATTTGAACGCAAAAAAAAGCCATGTTGTTAACCTGAGTTGTATGTCAAAATATTTTGAAAACTGGGCTCTTTTTGTGCTTGCTTACAGGTGAAGAAGTCCCTGATCACACGTATAGAAATTAAAGCATTTTCTGCGATTTGTGATGGTGAGCGGGGTAACTTGCAGAAGAGGGAGGGGGATGAAATATTTTAAAATATTCGGTGTAGAAAATTAACGTTCTCTTTTGTGTTGCCTTTCCTATCCAATCCAACCAATCAAATCCTGTCTTTCGTTATGAAAATACGAAAAACACAAAAAGGAGAACAACATTTCTGCAGACCAATTTTCTTCACATCTAATAGCCATTCCACACTATCCCACTGAGTATTAACACATGTCAAAAAAGTGTGAAGAAATCATGTATAATAGTGTGGAAACAAAATATGAAATTTCATCACACACAACTTGACAGCGCATCCGACACGATTTGACATGTGTTAATACTTGAAAATATTTAGGATCGGTTCTAAAACCATCACACTTTTTTTCCCACTTACGCGTTTGAGGTTATGGTGAAACTGATTTTTTGATGCAAGTGTGGAAGCAAAATATGAAAGTCAGTTACATCACACAAATTTGGCAGTCGTATGAAATTTCCTCCCACTTTATTCTGACATGTCTTAATACTTTGTGGGATAGTGCATAGGCACTTTAAACACTTTCCTTCGTGCGAAGATGTGAAGAAAATTGATTTTGTTTTCCTCTTTGTGTTTTTCGTAGTTTCGTAATGAAAGACACGATTTTATTGGTTGGATTGGATAGAAGAAGCAACACAAAAGAGAACGTCAATTTTCTACACCGAATATTTTCAAATATTTCATCCCCCTCCCTCTTCTGCAAGTTACCCCGATCACCATCACAAATCACAGAAAATGCTTGATTTTCTTCACGTGTGATCAGGGACATTGTTATATTTGTAATTCGAAGAATAGATGTGAGTTGCAACCACAACAAGACCTGTGCGGAATGGCGAGTTGTTTCTATATGTGCGTTTTCACTGCTTTTTACTAAAGGCCTAACTACATTCAATTCACTTTTGTACAAAAGTGAAAAAAGTTTTTGTCTTTTTTCAATAAACTACTCAATCCTTTCTTTTATCTCAAGTTTTACAAAAGTAAAAGTTAGAGCGTTCCTAACTTTTAATAATTGAATATGAAGAAAATTTGAAAAGAAATTCTTCTGTTTAAGTGAAGTGACCGAATATATAATTCAAAGTTGAGCTTGAACTTTTAACTTTGAGTTCCTAACTTTTACTTTTGCAGAAAAGTGAAACACAGCTTCACCTAAATAAACAGTTAAGAAACTGACCCATAGATGTCCCTCACATCGGTAATAGTTACTGAACTAGCCTATTCCGTGCTTGAATGCATTCAGCTCAACTCAAATTTCATAATCTTTTTCGCAGGAAGGTGTCGCTAGCATATATTTGTATTTTTCACTTTTGCACTATTGTACAAAAGTGAAATGAATGTAGTTAGGCCTTAATACTTTGCAAATCTAATACATCAGCTGTTCGCTTCAGCTTGTAGGCAAATCAAATTGACAGCTAACTGCCTGAACAGAATGCAAGACGGAGCTGGAATAGATGTCAAAAATGCTGCAGCCGGAGCTACAAAAGTTGAACAATTTTTAATTTTTACTGCAGCATTTTTGATATCTACTGCAGCATATTTGACATCTATTCCAGCTGCGTCTTGCATTCTGTTCAGGCAGTAAAGGCCCAACTATAATAACTATAATAGACTTAACCGAGCTTAATTCAGCTTAAGCCACCGAGCCAGTACACAGGCTTATATGGTTTCACCCATAATAGCCGTCTGCTCAGTTTCGTCAAGTTTCGTTAACTTTCGCGAAATTGAGAGAGAGCCATTGAAATGGCTCTCAACTTAAGCAAATTTGAGAAATGCTGTTTACAACGGAAACAATAAACACAAAAGGCAACAAAATAGGTACACAGCTGTTTGAATCGTTTTACGAATTTAAACGTGTGTGTAATCTTTTTGTTGAATTGTTATCACATTTGTAAATGTATTTATTAGAAATGCGAAACAGAGCACAATGTTGGAATATGAATGCGGGAAGAAGGAGGAGGTTTTTTTTTTAATATTTGCTTATGTGCGAATAAGTTAATTATGGCTCAAGGAGGTAATTTTGCAAGCATAAGCGAATTTTCGTTGGCTTTTTGACACTAGCTAATGCTTGCTTATGCCTATTATGGTTGGGCCTTAAGAGCTGAGGATTGGCTCCTTTATTTGATATTCTCTGGTAATCAGGCTCAGTAGGGGGGTTTACATGGAACACCATTTCATCAAACATTGTTGACAGCCACCGATGTTTGATCATTTAAACGCAAAAAAAAACATGTTGTCAACCTGGGGTGGAATCGGCTAAGCTGATAGGGCTTTCTACCAAGCTATCTCTTTCTATTTGTAATGGCACTTTGAGGGAAAACATTTGTGATATTTATTGTTTTATTTCGCTATTATTTCACTTTTATGCCCTATTTTGTGGCTAATAGTTTATAAAATTGATCAATTATTGTTTATTAAGCATTTGCAAGAAATATTTTGCATTCAATTAGATTTGCCACCGCCAATGTTTTCCCTCAAAGTGATGTAGCTGCTTGACACTGACGTATTCGTGGAGAGCCCTATAGTCGTTTTGATGATAGCTATCTCTATCATAACTATAGGGAAATAAAGAGAGGAATGGTCAAAACGACAAACATTTATTTTAGCGATCGCTTTGGTTTTACGTGATACGGGCCCTGAGTTGTATGGTTTTTAAAACATTTTGAAAACTTGTTTCGATTCTATCAAGCAATATTGTACCCTCCTAATGTTGTCAACAATGTCGATCCATCTAAAACCCCGTTGTGATGTGATACCTACTACGTTTTCATGCAGTGGTTGAACCTAGGTTCAACCACTTGAAAACGCGGACAGACAAAAAATCCAACTTTTAAACTCGACTCCACTCGACCAGTCCAGTTGAGTCGAAATCTTGCATGAAAACCTGGGTTGAAATGACATTACATACTACTCGCTCTTATTTTTGTGCATGTATGTGAATTCATATATTCATAATGTTGTAATAGCTTAACGCAGCACTTTAAATAACTTTTTTTTCGACACTCGCCATTTCTTTTCCACAAATATTTTTCTTCTACTTATTACTTCTTCACTACTACCAACAAAGATTTTGTCATTTAAACTTAACTTCAACAACTGGACGATCCAACCACAGTGCATGTATACCTAGGTCGAAAATTCAACTCGACCAAAACTCGACCATCCAACCATACATGAAAACGTAGTAACCGAGATCCAGAGATTATTAAATACAGATGGCAAACTTCGGATGACATTTCGATTTGCCTACAAGCTGAAAGTGCCCTTTTACTCGACGACTTTTGAGTCGACTTTTTTCGAAATTAAATGAGTGCGAAGGTGAGAACAGAAGTTTTTTCTCGTTCGCACTCATTGAGTTTCAAAAAAAGTCATGAATCAAAAGTCGTCGTGTAATAGGGCACATAGCTGCATTGATTAGATTTGCCAAGTTTAGTGAAAAACAGTGAAAATCCGTACACATAGAATCAACTCATCATTCAGCACAGCTCGGAAAGGAGTGGTTTTTGTTGTTGCAATTCATATCTATTCTTCGACCTGAAAGGAAATTACAAATACGAAAATGTAATCAAATGGGTCTTGGAGGGGGCAAAATTCGAAGTTTTGACATCTTTATTTGATATGGCCTTTTCGATTGGCAATCCGGAACACTAATTCAATATGTGTGAACGCTTCTGTTTATCGATTCTGAAATCAAATCCGAAACAATTTTCTCTTCTTTTCAGAACAAGAACTGTAATTCTGTCCCCAATCGAAAAGGCCAATAATCTCTGCCTAGAACACTGGTTGTCTTCAGCAGTAATGAATTTTCATTTTTAGTTCAGAGGAGAGCCTGAACTGTCAAACAAAAAATTGTTTCTTTTTAGGTCGGAGCAGGGGCTAAGCATTCAGAGCAGAGCTCCGAGCAGATTATGATCAGATTCCTCAGATTTAATTATGAAACACACTTGAGCACAAAATTATCGTTTCATACGTGTTTTTGGTAACGTAAAATGTCTAGCAATTTTTTTTACAACTGACGGGTGACTGTCCAGGGAATCCATTTTTGATTATGTATCACTAAAAAATAAATGAAGTTGGCTTCGCTCAGCGTTTCACTCGATTCATTTAATCCTGAGCTTATTGAGCAGAAGCTCTGAGCTAGCTCCGATGGAAAAAAGAAACACACTTTTTATGCTCTGATATGTCTGAGCTAAAAAAGAAACATAGAGATTTTGTTTGACAGTTCCGTCAACCGTGATCTGCTCAGAGTTAAAAAAGAAAAACACCATAGGCGTTTTTCTTTTTTAATTCAGAATAAAGCTCTGAACAGAGTCCGAGCATGTCGATCATGTTCTGCACTTCATCTGAACAAGTGTGTTCTGAGCGCTCTGAACTATTTTTGAAACACACCTGAACAATAGCTGTAAAATGCAATGTGATCAGCATTGAACTCTATCTGCTCAGTTAATTTATTCTGAGCTCATAGAGCGCGCTCTGAACAAGCTCAGAACACGCTCAGAACGAAAAACGAAACATAAATTTATAGCTCTGAGCGCTCAGAGCTAAAAAAGAAACACAATTTTTTGTTTGACAGTTCAGGCTCTGCTCTGAACTGAAAAAGAAAAACGCCTCATATGAGGTCAGAATAAAATAACCGAGCAGACCAATTAATATAGGCCGCATTCCGATGTTTATTCTTAGTTATCCGGATAGCTTGGTTGTTGTAATCCCTTGTGAAAAAAAACAGGTGATGACAAATCATCTGTTCTCAACGACAAAATCTGAAGCTATCCCAAAATTTCTTAGATACTCAGTTATCCCAAGAGAAATTTCAAAACAGCTGATATGTGACAAGAAATTTGAGTTGTTCATTTTGAGTTTTGTCGTGTCGGGATCTTTAAAAATAAAATTAATAGGTTAAATGCAACTACAAAATGATTATTTCCATCACCTTGGACTTCACACAATATACAATTATAAATAGAATACAACTAAGTTAAGACAGTAACAATTTTCTTGCATATTAATAAAATTTTAAATTCAAATTCTCTGTCAGTTTTTTTCAGCTAACCGATAGCCAGCGGAACGTGGCCATTAGCTGCGTTTTATTATTGCTCATAAGTCATAACCCATATGGTTCACCTCGTGAAAATAGAACGACGCGGATTAGTGCAAAAACAATGCTGTATATCAATCTCTTTTTTTCTTAAGTTTATCTATTTTTCATTTAAAGCCTGTCTCTTTTCCTCTCTATTCCTAAAAGTGCTGACACATGACAAATGGTAAATAGCCCTCTGCCGGTCAGAGTGAAAACCTGTATCTGGGTTATTAACTTTGATAGAAACCTGGATCGCATGTTGCTTTTAGCTGCGTTTTATTATCTCTGGGTCTGGGTCGAGGTTATCTTTTAACATGCATTACAAAAACAACATGGGATCTAGGTTTCTATCTAGGTTAATTTCAATTACCCAGATAGAGGTTTTCACTCTGATCGGCAGAGGGCTATTTACCATTGTGAATGGATGTCAGCGATTTGTCAGCAGTATTAGGAATAGAGAGGAAAAGAGACAAGTGCTTACATGAAAAACAAATAAACGTAAGAAAAAAAGACATTGATATACAGCACTGCTTCTGCACTAACCCACATCGTTTTATTTTCACGAAGTGAACCATATGGGTT
The DNA here is from genome assembly GCA_963921185.1 of Dasysyrphus tricinctus. Classification (NCBI taxonomy): domain Eukaryota; kingdom Metazoa; phylum Arthropoda; class Insecta; order Diptera; family Syrphidae; genus Dasysyrphus; species Dasysyrphus tricinctus. The sequence goes on along the minus strand of OY992530.1, from coordinate 75,121,027 downwards.
ATGAGCGATAATAAAACGCGGCTTTTGTAATACATGTCTAAAGATAACATTGACCCAGGCTCATAGATAATAAAACGCCGCTATTAAATGTGATCTTTTTATTTTCAGCAACACTGAACTCTAGCGTGTTGATGCATCTTTTGTAGGTATATCACTACGTATATTTCATCTTCTTAAAAAGTCTTCAACTCATACATTTAACAAAAAACCTTTTATAAGCCTAATGGAAGTCCATAAGCTATTAAGATACAAATATTGTTGTTAGCTGTCAAAAGAAACCATGTTAAATTATTTTCAACACATAAATTTAATTATCAGCTTTACCTAGATTAAGGGATTCACTCCAACCGAAGTCCATTGTTAATTCAAAAATAAATAAACATTATCATCAATTAATATACAGGATTCCATACCACTTCGATTGGCCAGTTGTAGGCATGTGAACATTTGAAAAGTGTGAAATTCTAATTTTAAGGTTGTTTAACCGTTAACTTAAAAATTTACATATTCAAACTACTATTCGTGTAGATACGTCATGTTCAAGTCACTTTACATTAATCATAATGCCTTTCGTGAACTACAAAAATGCACAATGACCATTTTTCCACGATAAACCGTTATGCAATCAAGCCATAAAAATCCCATAAAATATTCAATTATATTCCCGCTCTTCCACCCCTCCCCCTCTTTATATCGTCAATAATAAAGAAGACAGCCTGGTCGAGCCACAGCACAGTGCGACTCCGAGGTATATTCGATCCGAAGCAAATGGATAAATGCAATTTCCATCTATCGCCTTCGTTGATGAGTATAAAATTATCTTTTGTGCCATATGCTTTGTGGATTTTCCTTTGACCTCTTTTTTTCTTAAATAAAATTTCCAACCTAACAGGGAGGGTGTAATGGAAGAAAAAATTTGCCATAAAAGAGAAAAGCTTTATAAAAAAAAGTATTTCTGTCTTAGGACATAATCGTTAAACCCTAACGAATTAATTTTGTTTTCTCCGTTCAGAGAGTAGTTAGAGTAGTTGGAAATTCTTCCAGTTGTGTAGACATAATTTTCCTCTTGGACATTTCTTTTTCGAATAAAATGCGAACACATTTGGGAGCGCAAGTTCCAAGTCTAGAAATCAAAGGAATGCAGCGCAAAAAAGTATCAAGTGAAAGCGTGAAGCTGATGGTTGGGGCTTGAAATTGGTTGCCTTTCCTTGACTGCTACTCGCCGTTGTTAGAAGAGGATTCACCTGTCTCTTTGGCAACAGCTATAACAGAGGTGCTTATAAAGACGGTAGGTACTCTTTTCAATTGAGTTGTGCTCGTTGCAGATTGTTGGTTACTCATAGAGCAACTGCCATACATTCAACTTGAGATTCGATTGTGCTTGACTGCTCCCTTTGTGTGCCTGCCTGCCTGTGCAGCTGAGGCAACCTTGGACGACCAACGATGGGTGAATTGTTGGTGTTGGGATATAAGGAAATGTGTTTTGTGTGTACAGTTCATAACTGGGCTGCAACAACATTACCAGTCGACTGTGAGAAATGAAAGGCACGCGCACAATTTGGTTGTTTTTTTTTTGTATTTTTCAACTACACTGGCGTTCGATAAGGTTTATGTTTGGCAACGTTCAAGCCGCGGCCGGATGGTGCATTGATGTTGGTGCAGTGATGAACGATGATCTGCATTTGCACATTCAGAACAACCAAACGAACGAAGGAACGAACCGCACAAACACCTGGCTGTGCATTGATTGTGGCAATTTCATCATGTTGAGCACATAAATATAATTATATTATGTATTATTGTTCACAACAATAATAATCTAATGCAGAAGTTGTTTGCAGAGAGAAATGCTAATAAATCCGTAGTTTCCTGGAATGTTGGAGGAATGATGCTGATAAAAAATGATAAAAGAAGATTACGATGAAAGCAATTGAAATTAATTTAATTATGATTAATGATCTTTTAAACAAACTTACAACCCTATTCTGACAAACCTCACTGATATCACATATGTATGTAAGTCACAAAAACCTCACAAGGTGAGGCTAATTTGATTTTGTGAGGTTTTTTCTGACAGCAACCTCATAACTTGTGTTCCTCACAAAAACTATCGAAACTAAGGCCGTGTGCCAATTGCGTTAAAATTCTGGTTAAATTTGATCCCAGTTAAATGTTATCCCATTTTATAGGGTTGACTAAAATTTAAGGTTTTTGCTGTGTCAATTGGATTAAATGGGATTTTTTTTTACATTCACTTCCCATTAGTTTTTTTGTTGCATTTTTTTCAGTAATGATAGTTCGCAAACAATTCAGTTTGCAAAATGAATGAATCATCTGAAAAAGTATTTTCAATAAATTTTTTTGATTCTTTTGCATTATCAAGGATTTTTATCACAAGTTATTCAAACTTCTTCTTGAGTGCATACTTAAATTTATTATAAGGTCTTTGTCTATATTTCTTAATCCTTTCATTTAATTTTTGTTTTTTTTTTCATTTTTTATCTTTCCCGATAGGTTTCATGACTTAATGATAGCAAAATAAAATATTTATCTACATTCATCTCCCTCACTTCTTCATGAGCATACCTCGCGTTCGGCAGGCTGAACTATAGGCTATCCATAATCCAAAAAAATTTCAGATACCTTGAGTTGTTTTTGCATCAGCTGACATCAGTTGTTTTTTTACAAGGGATTACAACAACACAAACAAATCCGGATCGCTTAAGATACGTAGCCGAACGCGCCCATAGACATGTCAAAAATTAACCACCGAATAAAATTTTAATGAGCTCCTGAGCAGGTTAAATTTTGACGTCTATATTCACCTCAGTAATGTCAAAATTTAGCCATGGGATCAAATTTAACCAGAATTTTAACGCAATTGGCACACGGCCTAAAAAGTAACACTTGTTTTTTAGAGTATAACGACAAGTAGATGTTTGTTTGTGTTTTTGTCTTAATTCTTTCTCCTTAACTAAAATAAATAAATGAAAAATAAACATTTTTGCATAATTATGCTAATTAAAAAAAAAAAAAAAAAACCAATCATGTTTCTTTTGTCGTGATAAATAGGTGCGTTAAACATAAATCTAGAACATTTAGGCCCATTTGCTGATACGGAACATAAATACTTATGTTCCACATAAGCCCCTAAGTGACACTTATTGCACCAAACGTAAACTCAAACATAAAAATCCTTAAGTTGAACATAACTTAGGTGGAAGAAAAAGTTGCACATAAGATATTTATGTTAAACATTAATTTTAGTTTACTGTTTATTTCGTCTTGTTGGTCAAGGATTGTGAAGATATGGCTATGATAACATTATAAAAAAATAAATAACAAACGATTTTGACCTGTCGGACTTGGCTTAAGATGATGTAAAGTGCTTGAGATCTTAGAAGTAGAAGTCCCTTGTCAAATTTACGATAAGAGTATTATTTTTACTCCTCTCGAAAATGATTTCGCAAAGAATAGAATGCTTTTAGATTGTCGTTAGCAGGTATAGCCTGCTTCAACCGAATTGAAGTTAGTTAGAATTCAAAAGTGCCCCCTTACTATGTTGAACATAAATTTTTTCGTGCAAGTAAAATAAATTTAAGTAAAACATAGAGTTTATGTGGAACTTAGCTTTGCGTTAGATTTATGTTCCGAATCAGCAAATGGGCCTTAGCCAGTTTGTATTTCTTGAGTGCTCAGTAATTTCCCTCCGTTTTTTGAGATAGCAAGAGAATAAAATATAAACAGAAATCTTCAAATAGAAGTTAAAACAACTCCCTTTTTCTTTTCTTCTTATGTAGTATACTATTTTTTAAGGGGAAAAGTGAGGAATTTTTGAGAGGAATCTTGTTTATATATCTGAGCCCTCTGAGTCCTCTGAGATCTCGGAAATATAAACTGGCTAATTGAAAAAGTTCACTCATCTATCTTTTTTATGACAGTCGGCAAATCAGAGCCAAGGAAAACTAGAAATCATGAAAATTTGTCATGTTTGAACGTGCCCATTCACCGTGGTGAGTTTCTTCTGAGGATTTTCCCGGAATACCGAAAATGTTATCGAATCACAACAAACCTCACAAGGAATAATGATGATGATGATGATTCTTTCTGAGGTTTTTTATGATTCGATAACATTTTCGGTATTCTGGGAAAATCGTCACAAGAAACCTCACAAGAAACTCACCACGGTGAATGGGCACGTTCAACCATGTCAGATTTTCTTGATTTTTAGTTTTCTTTGGCTCTGATCGGTTAACTGTCATAAGAAGATAGATGAGTAACAGCGCTATTCTAGCGTTGTGAGGGCTCATAAGTCACAAGTTCTTGTGAGGTATTCCTTGTGAGGTTTGTTGTGATTCGATAACATTTTCGGTATTCTGGTAAAATCCTCACAAGAAACCTCACAAAAAACTCACCACGGTGAATGGGCACGCTCCACCATGTCAGATTTTCTCGATTTTTAGTTTTCTTTGGCTCTGATTGGCCGACTGTCATAAGAAGATAGATGAGTAAACTTTCATAATGTTCTAGTTTTATGTTGAATGCACTTATTATGACGAAAGTCCCTGATCACACGTGAAGAAATTCAAGCATTTTCTGCTATTTGTGATGGTGAGCGGGGTAACTTGCAGAAGAGGGAGGGGGATGAAATATTTTAAAATATTTGAAAATATTCGGTGTAGAAAATTGACGTTCTCTTGTGTGTTGCTTTTTCTATCCAATCCAACCAATCAAATCGTGTCTTTCATTATGAAAATACGAAAAACACAAAGAGGAGAACAAAATCTGCAGAATAATTTTCTTCACATCTGAACACTTTCGTTCTTCACGTGTAATCAAGCACAAAGAAACATGATTTGTTTGATTTTTTCTAATAAATTAGCATAATTACGCAAAAATGTTTATTTTTCATTCATTTATTTTAGTTAAGGAGCAAGCAATTAAGAAAAAGATAAAACAAAAAAACATGTGAATGCCGTAATAGTCGAAATCACAAGTGTTACTTTTTAGTTGTGACCTCCTCCGAAGGAGATCACAGTTTCGATAGTTTTTGTGAGGATCACGAGTTGTGAGGTTGCTGCAAGAATACGAAGACCTCACAAAATCAAATTAACCTCACCTTGTGAGGTTGTTGTGACCTGTGAGGTATCAGTGAGGCTTGCCAGAATAGCTCTCTTTTTGAAAGAGTAGGAGAGTAAAATATAAACAGAATTCTTCAAATAAAAGTCAAAACAACTCTCTTTTTTTTTTTCTTCTCATGTAGTATAGGTACCATTTTTTAAAAGGAAAAGTGAGGAATTTTGGAGAGGAATCCTGTTTATATATCTGAGCCCTCTGAGTCCTTTAAGATCTCAGAAATATAAACTGGCTAATTGAAAAAGTTCACTCATATCTTTTTATGACAGTCGGCAAATCAGAGCCAAGGAAAACTAGAAATCATGAACATTTGACATGTTTGAACGTGCCCATTCACCGTGGTGAGTTTCTTCCGAGGATTTTCCCGGAATACCGAAAATGTTATCGAATCACAACAAACCTCATAAGGAATACCTCACAAGAGCTTGTGAGTTGTGACTTGTGAGCCCTCACAACGCCAGAATAGGGCTGTAAGATTAACCTTCGTTGCAAAAATAGACTCTCAAGTTAAGGCTTTTTCATACCTAAATTTTTTGCATTCATGTTTGATAGTTGTATAAATTGTTGTGAAAGTTATCATTGAGTATCAGATGTTAGATAGCCCTTATCTAAATTAATTCTCCTCAAATATAGAAGTCACTCTAACAAACAATATTATTAGTTTAAGATAAGCTTGCACATTAGAAATAGGGTTAATAAATGAAACATTTTTTATTTAACTATTTGAACACGTAATTGCAGATAAATTTTATTTAACTGCATGAGGGTGCAATTAGCTGAAGTGTTTTCAAGAAGATAGATATTTGTATGTACCCTACCCTCACTCATAAGAGCCAGTATTTTCTATCCTGACTCAGATTTCTGTTTTTTTCAAACGGAAACAACATTCAAGTTCGATACAAAAATTCTTTCAGCAGCATCTGCATTTGCAATTGCTTTCCTTTTTTCTTTGCTTAAATTAAAGAAGTAATCAAGCTTTGCTGATGCGCAAAGTCATTATGTTTGCACCCTCCTTATTTGTGTAAAACTTCCTTTGCAGTTATTTTGCGAAAAATAATGAAAAAAAAAACTTTTTTATAAGGAATTTCTTTGAAAATCTACTTAATATATTTTTTGTTTCGTTGCATGATGTCGTGCCGTTTTGATAACACCCCACAGTGGACGTTTTCTAAATTTAGCCTGTGTTTACATGGGTAGTTGTTGAAAGTGTATTTTTCTCCCGCATTTACTTGGGATTTTCCTTTCTTAGTATTAAGTATTATTTGTTCTTATTTTCGCAGCAGGGGAGACGAAATAAATAATGTACTTGTTTCTTGTTTTTTTTTTTTTTGATTGCAAAGTGTGGCGCAGTTACAGATCCTTGCTGTCATTCGGGCTGCCAGATAAAGAGAGTTTCATAAAATAGCAATAAACTCGTGGTGTTTTTGTTGTTTATGTGTTCATTCATAAAAGGGGTTTGAGTGGGGCGTTGCAAGTGACATGAATGAGTTTTGTTTAATAGAAAAATGTCATCATAAAAGTAAAAGTTGATTCTGTTCTTATACACAATTTCAACGTTTAAAGAGAGAAAGGAACAAACCTTCAGCTTTCAATTTCGAAAACATTTTAAATAACTAGTGAACATGTTTAGAAAATGCACATGAAAAATGGTATCTTTTTGAAAAAGTTAAGCCTGTACAAAAATAATTAAATAAATTTGGTGGCGCAACAGCTCGTGGAGAACCAGGGCCTAGTGACTTACAACTCTCAACCATTCCTGAGTGCGCATTGTTAGCAGGAATGAAGGGAACCTACAATTTTTTTCCGAACGGCTAGATGAGAAGCATTTATTCATGACAAGTATACTCTTGGAGGATTTGTCAGTTCCTCGCAAGAGGCAGTACTTCGGCAAAAACATTTTTGATTTTTGGTGGCAGCGGCTGGAAATCGACTCCCAGACCTTCGGCATTACAGTCTAACGCACTAACCATAATGCCACGAGAATATTCACATTTTCTTAAACAAAAATTCTTGGAATGTGGCATTATAAGGTTTATTCGATTCCTTGGGACCAGGTTTTATTGCGTGAAAGGCAACGTGATAACCAATTTTATAATAATAATAATAATTTTATAATAATTTTAACTCTTCAGATGATTTTGATTTATGGTTTCACAAAAAACAGATGTTGATTGAGAGCATTGTATATAAATTCTATAGTATTCTCATGAAGAAAAAAAGCTCGTGGCCATCTATGCGTCCAAATGTAATACTAATTTTTGTTAAGGGATCTCGGTAAGGCGATCACAGCGAACCTATCGACCAAATGTCTACCCATGGTATAAAAATACAAGGTATGTCGTATATGAGATGAAGAGTCGCCATATTTTGTTTTGTGTGACGTCATAGCGAGTGTTCACCAACCAATAGCTTTAAAAAATAAATTATTTATTGCTTTTCTTGAAATTTATCAAAACATAACTTCAAAACATGAATAATCTATTGTTTTACTTTGAGTTTTAATAGCAAATAGCTTCAACACATAAACAATTTCTAATTACTCTCTTTGCCATAAATGACAAACAATTGAGATCGTTCACTCGCAATGACGCCACGACTCAATTGCCTGAACTGTCAAGCATACCTTGTTATTCTTATACCATGATGTCTACCCACAAAATCGTGTTTCATGAGAATACTATAGATTGGATATACAATGTTGAGAGTCTTTCAAGCAAGGTTTAAGTCTACTTTTGGGTGAGAAATATTTGAAGTTGGTTCGTTAATTCTTTCAACATACAAACACTTTCAACCTACATATACAAATGCGAAACACAAAAAAATAAAACACAAACTGAGATTATTTGTGCTTAGTTTGTTCGCTCTATTTGCTCACTTTTTGGAGAGCTGTAATCAAATACAAGTACGCATTTTTTTTAAGATTTACTTGATTAAAAAATGATTGCTTACAATAATAAGATAACAAGAATCTTTTAATTATCGAATGCCTTGAGTTTAAGTTAAATTAAAAAAAAAAAAATATTTTGCAAACTAAATAAAATGATAAATATATAAATGAGAACTTATATATAATCTTAGAAGTTTGATATTAATATTTATAATAATTGTAATTGAAATTGTACAATTTGGAAGACAGATACGGGAAATATTCCACAATTGCTCAGTTTAGAGAACAAAGTATAACTCAAAAAAAACAGTTCAATGTATTTTCATAATATTGACCTTTTCGATTGGCAATCCGGAAGACCGATTTGATACGTGTGAACGCTTCACATTTCGATTCTATCAAATAAAAAGTATGGCCTTAAAAGTAAAGTTATTGTTTCAACGGTATATGGCAGCACAAGCTGAGCACAAAATGGTGCAACTTGTGTTTTAAAGGTAATCGAATACAAAAACAATATCAGCTGCAAAATCTTCACATTTGGTATTAGCTGCGTTTTATTATCTCTGGGTCTGGGTCGAGGTTATCTTTTAACATGTATTACAAAAACAACATGGGATCTAGGTTTCTATCGAGGTTAATTTCAATAACCCAGATAGAGGTTTTCACTCTGGCCGGCAGAGGGCTATTTCCCATTGTGAATGGATGTCAGCGATTTGTCAGCAGTATAAGGAATAGAGAGGAAAAGAGACAAGTGCTTACATGAAAAACAAATAAACATAAGAAACAAAGAGACTGATATACAGCACTGCTTTTGCACTAACCCACATCGTTTTATTTTCACGAGGTGAACCATATGGGTTATGAGCGATAATAAAACGCGGCTATTTTCTTATAAATCTCTTCGATATAAGGCTCAAATTGGGTACACAAACTTATGTTTTTTTTAGAAAATCTAACACAGCTATGATAAATTCACGTTTTGGAAAATTCGTTCGTGTATAAAAGTTGCAAATATACGAATTCTTACTTATTTCATTCACATATGACAGCCAAAATGAGCGCAAAATGGCACAATGTATGAGTTAAGAGAAATCAAATATACAAAAGATGTTCATTGTGGTTCACAAAGTTTCTAATTTGATATTTTTTTTTTTGAATCTCTCTCTACGGCACAAGGTTCAAATTGGGCACAAACTCACAACTTTTTTTTTAAGAAAATTAAAAATGGCTGTGCTAAATTGGGAAAGTTCATTTTTAGTCGTTTAAGGTAAGACCGTTTTCGACGGAACTGCACTTCAAGGCAACTTCGCGACACTTTTTTGGAATACCGCACTTTAACTTCAGCTACACTATACAGTACGCTTCACTCATGAATAAAAGAGAAGTGCCCATAAGTTAAGCCATGAGCAATGTCATTTTGATGGTATTTTGGAATTAACGACCAAGCAAAAAAATAATGATATGATCTCCTGGCCGATATTATTTCTCCTTTTTTATTTTCAACATGAAATATTTCTAAAATACAGGCTCTACTTTCCACGTGGCACAGATAAACACAAAGCACACAAAGAAAGTTTCGTGGCGCTTGGTATACCGAACTTGCGGCAACGGAATTGAACGGAACTTCAGGTCGCGACAGAGCTGGTCAGATTATCAACTTTGCCGCATATTATCGCGCCGTGGAGTTTAGTTGACGCATAATGTGATATAGCTCGCATGTTGAAAGTATGCGATTTTTGGTGTGCTTCTTCGGCATTTGGCAATGCAAACTGAGCACAAAATGGCACACACAAAAGGAACAAATTATTGAATAGCAAAATTAGCTATTTTTAATATTTCTTATATACAAGGCAGCATGCTTCATGCTTGGGAAAATTTAATTTCGACCGTAATAACGGGTGATTTTTTAGCTGGTTTGGTTTTGGCAACACTGGTTTTGACAGCTGACGTGTGTTTAGTACCTTGTGTCACTGTCAAACAGCTTCAGTTTGGTTTGCAATTTAACCATGGATCGTCTTACAAATGAACAACGCTTGCAAATTATTGAATTTTACTATCAAAATTCGTGCTCGGTTCGAAATGTTCATCGCGCGCTGCTTCCATTTTATGGTCGGCATTCTCGACCTTCTGAGCAGTCTATTCGGAAGATTGTGACCAAATTTCGCACCAAATTTACTTTGTTGGACATTAAACCACCAACACGTTTACGTACTGTGCGTAGTGAAGAAAATATTGCGGCCGTATCAGCTAGTGTGACAGAAGACCGCGAAATGTCGATTCGGCGCCGTTCCCAGCGTTACTGTCAATGGTGAACGCTACCGAGCGATGATAACAAACTTTTTTTTGCCCGAAATGGAAGTTCTTGACTTGCATGATATGTGGTTTCAACAAGACGGTGCCACATGCCACACAGCACGCGAAACAATGGCGCAATTGCGAGGCGAGTTTGGTGAACAGTTAATTTCACGTTTCGGGCCGGTCAATTGGCCGCCTAGATCGTGCGATTTGACACCATTAGATTATTTGTGGGGGTATGTCAAGGCTAATGTCTATAGGGACAAGCCCGCTTCGATTGACGCACTGGAAGCCAACATCCATGCATTCATTCGTGATACCGGCCGATATGTGTGAAAGAGTATGCCAAAATTGGACTCAGCGGATGGGCTACCTGAGACGCAGCCGCGGTCAACATTTGCATGAAATTATCTTTAAACATTAAATTGCAAGGTTCAAACTATCGATTCAAATAAATATTTCATTCATTTTTTTCGAATTTTTTGTGTTTTTTTTTTTTTAAAGTTCTAAACCTCTTAAAAAATCACCCGTTAGTTACAAATGTCCGATATATTTTTACATCTTCAGCAAATAGCAAGACAAGTTGAGCACAAATGGTTTATTTCCTTCGAATATTGCAGGACAAATTGAGCACAAAATGGCAACACAAGTGTTTTTAGGGAAATCGAGAGCAACAAAACTATTCATTCACAAAATTTTATATTTTCCACCACTTGCTTCTTTTAGCTCAAGTTTGGCACACTGCAGCACAGTCTAATCGTTTACTTGATCAAAACTTCTAGTTTTTTCTTATTTTAGCCCAAAGAAGAGATTATCAAATAAATAAAGCAAGCATCGGCTGTCATTAAACAAGCTGAAGTAAACAGCTTGATTGATTAAATTTGCAAAGTATTGATACTTTGCGAAAAACGCAAACAAAGAACCAACTCGTAGTTCAGCACAGGTCCGAAAGGAGTGGTTGTTGTTTTTGCAATCAACATCTATTCTTCGTCACGAATTGAAATCACAAATACAACAATGGAGGATAAAACGCATGGTATAAAAATACAAGGTACGTATATTGTCACGTCATAGCGAATGTTCCCCAACACATATATCTAAGAAATAAATTGTTTTTTATTTTAATTGAAATTTAACAAAACAAAATTTCAAATCGTAAATAATTTATTGTTTTACTTTGAGTTTCAATAACGAATAGTTTCAAAACAAAAATAATTTATTGTTAACTTTCTCTTCCATAATGGCAAACAATTGAGATCATCAACTCGCAATGACGTCACGAATCAGTTTCCTGAACTGTCAAGCATACCTTGTTATTCTTATGCCATGAGTGAAACGTACGAATGTTAGACATCATTTGACATTTGATAATCTCTGGTTTCACAGTTACTACGTTTTCATGTATGGTTGGATGGTCGAGTTTTGGTCGAGTTGAATTTTCGACCTAGGTATACATGCACTGTGGTTGGATCGTCCAGTTGTTGAAGTTAAGTTGAAATGACAAAATCTTTGTTGGTAGTAGTGAAGAAGTAATAAGTAGAAGAAAAATATTTGTGAAAAAGAAATGGCGAGTGTCGAAAAAAAAATTATTTAAAGTGCTGCGTTAAGCTATTACAACATTATGAATATATGAATTCACATACATGCACAAAAATAAGAGCGAGTAGTATGTAATGTCATTTCAACCCAGGTTTTCATGCAAGATTTCGACTCAACTGGACTGGTCGAGTGGAGTCGAGTTTAAAAGTTGGATTTTGGTCTGTCCGCGTTTTCAAGTGGTTGAACCTAGGTTCAACCACTGCATGAAAACGTAGTAAGTAGGTGTTTTTCTTTTTTTAGTTTAGAATCTTTCAGCAGTATTAATAAAAAACTGTGCCGAGATTCAGCTATTTCAGCGAGTGATATGAGATGACTCACCTTACTCGCCGACTCATCTCACTTCACTCGCAAAAGCGATTCAGCTATTTGAGTGAAATGAGTAAGTTCGAATTTAGTTTCGAACATGAGACAAAGAATAAATATAAAAGAGCTAAATTCTACCTCCTTGTCACACTCGTTACGCAAAACGAAATGAAACAACAAATACAAAAATGTAAACATTGGAATCTTTAATAATGGAGCTTGGAGTATCTTTTGTTTTAATTATTTTTTTTTTGTCATAATTAAAGTTTAATGTGAGTTTCACCCTTGAGAAATAAAAAGTTTAAAAGTGTTGAAAGTGAATAGAATAAAAATTTATTTAATATAAATATGTGCATATGATAATAGAATAAAATTAAGGAATCAATAAAAGGGTAGTTGTTTTTATCTACGTTATTGTTTTTTATTTCGTTTCTTATCCATGGATAGGAATTCTTGAGAAAAGCACATATACCTACCCAAAATTAGAAATTTACCAACACATACACCAAGTCACTGCGGAAATATCTGGCGTGTAATCTGACATTTCATTTCACTCGCTCACTCACTCCCTTTTGCTAACTGAATCGATTTTCGATGAAAAGTGACTCATCTCACTCACTCCCTGCGGCTTCGAGTTAGCTGAATCTCGGCACTGGTATCCGCTCCCTAACACACGTGTTTACTGGCACACGGATAGACAACTTGTCCGCTTAAATTTTTTTTTTTTTAAAGATATGATATCTTTCCAGTCATTATCACTTCACCAAACTCACCACTTCATCAAATTATGGTGATTTTCTAATACATGTGTCACATGCATGCACTGCTTTACGAAGTGTATACTGGTAGTAGTAAACGGTGGTATAATACGGGTGCGTGTATGTGTTAAGAAGCTATCCGTTCATTATAAGTGGAATCTGGCTAGTTAAAGTTATCCGTACGTTAACACACGTCACAGACTATTACACATTTGTTAATAAGAATTACTAGTTAACAGATGTATAAACGCTAGCACGTTGTTATCCGCCGTTTATTAATATGGGGGTTTGAGTATATATCGATACCTTTCCGTAAGAATATATTAAGCGACATTTAAAAAAATTAAAGGCATCGAAAAAAACCTCTTGTTTAGTTATTTATTTGTGTATTTAATGGAATAAAAAGATTTGGCACAGGATTTTCAACTCAAAATCCCTTTAAAAATCGGTTTATTACAACAAAATACACAAATAAATAACTAAGCAAGAGGTTTTTAAACATTTTAATTTAAATTTTGAAAATTTCGCTTAATACATTCTTACGGGAAGGTATCGATATTATATGGAGGGCTCGTTTATGTTTCAAATTCGAGACTATCATAGAGGGCGCTAATTAAATTTCTGTAATTTAAAGTGACAGCCGAGAGCCGGAGAGAAATTGTTTGAAAAGTGACGTGAAAGAAAAAAAAAAATATTCAAATATTCTTTTTTCGGTTTAATTCAGAATTATTATTTAACCCCCATATTAATAAACGGCGGATAACAATGTGCTACCGTTTATACATCTGTTAAGTTAAGCCTGTAAAAAAATAGTTTAGTAACTTTGGTTGCGCAACAGCTCGTGGAGAACCAGGGCCTAGTGACTTACAATACAACTCTCAACCATTCCTGAGTGCGCATTGTTAGCAGGAATGAAGGGAACCAAAAATTATATAATAAAATTATATTAATAAACGGCGGATAACAATGTGCTACCGTTTTTACATCTGTTAACTAGTAATTCTTATTAACAAATGCGAAATAGTCTGTGACGTGTGTTAACGTATGGATAACTTTAACTAGCCAGATTCCACGTATAATGAACGGATAACTTCTTAACACACACAAGCACGCGTATGATAGCACCGTTTACTACTACTAGTATACACTTCGTAAGGCAGTGCATGCATGTGACACATGTATTAGAAAATCACCATAATTTGATGAAGTGGTGAATTTGGTGAAGTGATAAATACTGGAAAGATATCATATCTTTTTTAATAAGAATAGTTATCAAGCGGACAAGTTGTCTATCCATGTGCCAGTTAACACGTGTGTTAGGGAGCGGATACCAGTTTTGTATTAATATTAGCTGTAAGAATTCAGATTTTGGATAAAAGTGATCCTCTCACCATAGAATATTCTGTTCATTTATCTGGTGAAGCTTTCAAGTTTTTAAACCAAATCTTTTTATTCTATAATTTTTTTCAGTGAATATTTATACAAGGATTTAAGCTAAGAAATTTGATGTGTTAAGTTTTTCGATTTACTGGTTGACAGTTTTTGATTATAATTATTATATATTCATAGCTGAGCCGTCACCTTAACTTACACAAAGTGAAACAGCGACCCATATCTACGCTACAGGAACTACAATGCATTAAGTATAGGAACGAGCTCTCCATATTAGGTATAAATACTCAAAGTTTAGAATAGAGCTCTGAACAGAGTCCGAGCATGTCGAGCATGTTCTGAACATCATCTGAACCAAGCGTGTTCTGAGCGCTCTGAATTATTTTTGAAACACTCCAGAACACTAGCTGTCAAATGATTGTGCTTAGCATTTAACTCAGTAATTTTATTCTGAGCTCATAGAGCGCGCTCTGAGCACGCTCAGAACACGCTCAGAACAAAAAAAGAAACATACATTTTTAGTTCTAAGTACTCAAAGCTAAAAAAGAAACACAATTTTTTTTGATAGCTCAGACTCTGCTCTGAACTAAAAAAGAAAAATACCTAGTATAGGTGTGTTTTTTTGCAGGCCCGGGAGAAGCGGACGAAAAAAAACGACATCGGAGCTTAGCGACGTCATTAAAGAAAAAAGAAATGGAGTTTCCATACAAACTATCGATAACATGTATGAAATTCATGCCGGTAACAGCCTTTATCTGGGCTAAAGTTAAGCCCCGAAAATTCTCTGGGCTAAGCGAAGGGGCTTAGTTGCTGTTGCTTTTAACATGTAAATTGCTTAGCCCTGACGTCGTTTTTTTCCAAGCCTATTCGGGTAAGAAAAAAAAACACCTGTCTATTAAAACCAAAGATATTAATAAATATCTAGATAACCAACATAGCCTTCAAAAGTGGAGCTATGCCATTCTGGTAGAGGCAAATAGCAAAACAACATCAATTCAACTGTGTTTTTTGTGAGCTGTTTCTTTTTTGCGGAGGTGACTTTTTCTTAAATTAAATATTTGTATTTATTCAATTCATTTGTTTATTTATTAAAAGTGATTTTAAGGAGCTCAAGATTGCAAAAATATTAAAACGCCTAGTTCATGTAGTCCATATGGTTACACAAACAGAAACAAGAAAGAATATTATTTTTGTCATATTTATTTGAGAAATGACAATAAATTATATGAGCGTTTTTTTTATCCCAAAAAAAGTACACGTTATCATGCAATTTTGAAAGATTTCATAATTTTTCTTATGTCTAAGAGATGGCTAAAATACCTTTCATTTGATACCAAAATCATTTTCTTGCCTCTTACATTCCATATCTTGGAATGTAAAAGCAGTTGTTTAGAATCCATCAGAGGGCATCTGATTAGGTTAGAGATTTTCCTTGTAAATGACATTTTGTTTTCAATTTGTTTACAAATAAAAACACCTGGTAATTTGAGACAATTTAGATTTTAATAATTTGTTTAGTATTTCAATATAGTTTAGTATATTTTTTTGATTTGTAAAATAAATAAAATAAATTGGGTGGCGCAACAGCTCGTGGAGAACCAGGGCCTAGTGACTTACAGCTCTCAACGATTCCTGTGTGCGTGTTATTGGCAGGAATGGAGGGGACCTACAGTTTTTGCCGAGTCCGAACGGCTAGATGAGAAGCACTTATTAATAACAAGTATACTCTTGGAGGATTTGTCAGTTCCTCGCAAAAGGCGGTACCTCGGATAAAACCTTTCTGTTTTTAGGTGGCGCGGCTGGGAATCGAGCTCACACCTTCTGCATGACACTCCAACGCACTAACTATTATGCCACGAGGTACTACATTTTAAGTGAGATAGTAGTTTAAATTTGTGTCAAAAGATAAAAATCTATTTTTGGAATCAATGCATTCAGCGCGAAATGTGTATTAGTTTGTTCGATTTGTAAAAATAAGGGTTTTATGAAGATTTGATAAGACTCATTTATTTATCTGATAAATTAACCAAACAAGTTTTGACATAAATCATAGATTTGAAGAAGTTTAAGAGTTAATCTAACTAAATCTCCGTTTAGTGGTCGGTAGTATACAACAAAAATTAACTGTAGATTTATTTATACGAAAGCAGGAATTCTTTAGAGCTAAGAGTCACTCAGCACTGGTTCCGCACTGCCGCGCAACTTAATTTATATTGTTGTTTGACTAAATAAAATTGTTGCAAGTGACATGACCCCGTACAAATAAAAAACTGAACAACTCGTGCGGTCATGATGACAGTCAATAACACTTACCTTGAATAAAATGTATCCTGAAAAGAAACAAAATAATAAAATTAGTAACTGAGTGTATCGAAAAACAAAAATAACATTCTTAATAATAACTGACTTAATATAAAAATACGCAATGTAATCAAGCTCAATTATGCTACAGCAAATACATAAAACAAAATTTTCATAAATGTTGACTACAAAACCAATCTTCCTTCCCGTTCTCCACATTAAATCACAAAAGTCGAAATATAAATCAATGCTGTATGGTGCTACCTAACAAACTGGGTTGATTCTTACCCAAGTAGGTACCACACATTAATTTTTCAAATAGTTGTTTACATCGCTACTCGTTAGTTTTTATTTGGGTCACGTAAATTGGGTATGTGTATATAGAAAACGCAGTGGGCCAAAACAAAATGTGCACCAGATTACGTAAATTTTTAGTCTTTTACCGCCCTATGATGAGGATGACCCATAATAATACAGTTGATCAGGCTTTCGGGTATACAGGGCAGTGAAAAAAAATTTTCAAATTTGTCTAAAGCCCAAAATGCTTAATATCAATTTAAAAAAGGCTATCCTTAACAGTGGAAATTGTTTCTTGATATATAAGAAAAGGTATACCTACTTCTTGTCACTTACTTTTTAAAACTGCCAGTTTCCACAAATTTCAGCCCACAGTTTAGTTCGAACTTAAGCCTAGTACCACAGATACTATAGTTACATAGATATCGCACGCAGAGCAAATAAAAATGACTACTTTTTTATCGTGGGACGTAGAGCTACATCCCAGTTATATCAATATTGTATGAGTTATGGACCACATATGATGTTAAAAAAGATAGATTTACATACATAGGCATAAATACAAAACGTCAACAACAAGTCATCAGTTGTTTGATCAACCGATTCGATTTTTGAGGACGAAACAAAAGAGCTTGCAATCACAAAATATTGAAAAAATGGTAATTTTTATTTGTACTGGATGCGATATCTATGTAACTCTAGTATCTGTGGTAGTACGCAGATCGAGACAAAATCTATCCCCCATATAAAATTTTTCCCAAGACAAAATTTGACAGTTGTAATGGCTGTACGTGAAAACGTAAAAGAAATACTCCACTTAGTTTTGCGCGGAAAAAGAATGCTCGAAGCATTATTTTTCCGGACAAATTGTGACCTTTTATATACATTTCACTTTTTATAAACTAAAGTCATATCCCTGTTACATTCTTTGCATTATTAAGACGTTGTGAGGTCGCACGACTGAAACAAAATGTAAAATGCGTACAGAAAATGATGACATGGAATGAGAATAAAATAAATAGAACAGCTGTTTAAATCAGTTAGTGGCGTAGCTAATGGGAGAGGGTACAAAAGAGCCACATACAGGTACGGAAAATATTTTTTTCAATACAAAATTTAAATTGATTCGCAAATGGAGTTAACTCGAGTTGGAATCAGCAAACAGAGTTGGCAAAAATTGGATTTTGGGGGCAGTAGAAAACTGCGAACATATCTGATTTTGGCAGGTTTTTTTTTTAATTCATCGACAACACATCCATCATTCAAAGAAATTTGACAGATGAAGAACAAACTTTATTTTGACGGAAAAAGTTAATTTGATCCAAATGTCAAACAAATGCCCTAAATCGCTTTTTCCCGGAGAAGTAAAAAACCTTCAAAAATTTCAGAATTTTTAGTGGTTTTTTAATCCATTGACATCGTAGCGATCTCGATGGGGCACAAACATTATTTTGACGGAAAAAGTGTAAATTGCCCTAAAATCACCTTTTTCCAGAGAAGTAAGAAACTGAAAATTTAAGACCTCGTGAAGATATTTTCATCCATCCACATTATATTGTTCCCCATCAAGCGCATGCGATCAATTTTTCTTGCTCTACAAATGCTTCGAAGGAATCTGATTTCTTTACATGTAAAAGTTTCAAATTTATGTTAATCTAAGGAATTTTTTTAATTTTCCAAGTTTCCAACTACGCTACTGTTCTCATTTGACTTTTGTTTTTATCTCTACACCTTAAGAATTTGTCTCCAGAAACAAATGTAGAGATAAAATTTGTCTTTGCTCGATCTGCATACTAGGCTTAGCACTGGAAAGCATTTACATTATTTATGTAAATCAGTTTTCTCTTGAGCGAAAAAATATCCAAATTTATGGATTTATAGTCCAACATGTAAAAGACTTGTTGTGACGCATTTGAGTTATTATTTTGAATATTACTAAGGGATGAATGGGATGGATTTTCAATTTATAACAATTTGTCAATTTAATATTAGGTAACATATAACAACAAGGTGAACAAAAATTTTGCCACAGCACTATTGTCACTAAATTATAATAATCAATTGCTTGTTTACGTTTTTTGTTATTTTTTTTAATAAAATTTCTTACTTTTCTTCTTTTGCTTCGACATTCAAAATAAATGAATCCCATCTATACAAACCACTATAACTGAAGACAAAATATAGTCACTAACTGGTTGGTGAATCGAAGTATCTGCTAAACTGAAGTTTGAGTGGATTAAGATTAAGAAGTGATTCTTTAGAAAATTATCTTAAGCTGAATCACTTCTAATTGGTTAATAAATCGAATTTTGCAGACAAAGCAGGTTATGTTTTACGTTTTATATTTATGAATTTGGATCGCAAAACGATGAACAAATCATGTTTAAACTACAACATGTTTTTGCTGACAAAGAGATTAACAAATTATTGGTTAAAATATTAATATATAAGAGTTTTGAACAGTTCTTTTATACTTTTTTTTTTAATTGAATATATTTGAGTACAAACAAACTGGTCAATAAAAGTTTTACGATACATTCGTCATATTTTCAATATTTTCATACAAAAAACTTTACTTTAACTTTAATTGGAAATAAAATTCAGTTATGCCACATTTCCACGATTGGATAACTGGCATAATGACTGTTGCGAGGCAAGAGGAAGTGAGGAGTGTCGGTAAAGAGGTAGGGTAGGAAAAAGGAAGGGATAGGAAATTGGAAAGGAATTAGCTGGAAAATGGAAAGGAATGTCATGTTCGGGAGGCGATGCCTGCTTGCGAAGCTCGGCAGTTAGCTCGCCGGAATGGGGAGGATCTTGCCCCGAAACTTAACCTCACCTGCAACAAAAACACAGATCAGGCCAGAGAAAAAACTAAAATGACACCGGACGGACTATCACCACACCAAGGCGCTGCTGGTGACGTTGCAGCGTGGCCTTAACCCACCCAAACTGGAAATCTGCGACCATTTTTAGATTTCCCCAAAGATGGTGGATGATCGCGTTCAGATCGCACCATCTTCACCAAAGTTACCTAGCTACTATCGGCAACCCCTGAAAAAGTCTTCAAAAACTCATGGTTTCAATTTTAGAAACCAAATAAAACCATGTAAGTTTCGTAAAACGGCGTTTTGTGAAGTTTTAATTAAACAAAGCATTCAAAAATACTTAGTAATTTCCAAGAAAATAACATAAATCAAACGTAGGAATTTATAAGAACAAACAAAAAAACTTATTAAAACCTTGATGTCTTCAAAATGTATTTAATTTCCTAAATCAAATAACAAAAAAATAAAAAAACTTTTGTTTTTGTTCCCTACAGGACTCCCACCGGACGGCCTTCTGAAGGAGCTTACACCAAACCCCTACCTTCTTTGAACTCAATGTTGGTGTATGTAAAAAAAAAGCACAAAACTAACAGGCACTGAAAATCCCTCAAAAATGACAGGCCCTGGGAACAAAACCCCCTTTACTTACAATAATAATGTAAATGGAATTGTTGGTTGATAACGTAAATAACAAATAATAAATATTTTAAGTTTATATTGAATGATATGTAATAGAAATTTAAGATTTATAACTACAACGCCAAATACACAAAACATAAAACAAATATCAAACACAAACAAAATCGCCTTGGCTGAAACGAGGGTTTTCGTTTCTCCTCTAAATCCTTTTTTTTTTTCGTTTCTTCGACCAACCAATATTTAAATACCTGACTTCCTTTTTTCTTTCAGAAATTGTAGGGGAAACTCGGTATCTACGGACGTTTATATAAACTCACTGAGTGGCAGTGGTACCGATGCGGGATTGGTCAAGATGCCAAATCAACTTTTCACTTCCAAAAAGAACTGTATTTGACTCAGGAATATGACGCAGTGACAGGCTCATAAAAACCGGTAGCGGTTAATCAAAAAAACGTCTCCACAACTGGGGTTGGAATTTTAACCTTGTGGTACAGGAAAATGCAGCCACCCAAAAAAAACAGCTACCGCAGAAAAAGGTTCGTGGCGGCCCAGCGCTCCGCTGGCTACCGGGATCCGCCAGATACTCCCACTTGGGGGTGATGTAGCAACCTGCATTTGATTTGTCACTTTAAGAATCACTCTAAATAATAAAACTATATTTCCAAAGTCACCTTATTATTTGGTTATATTTTATTTATATAAGGATACCGATTGACCTTTAGCGGTTTGAAAATGAGTCTCAAAAAAACGAAATGGACCACCGCACAAAATCTTAAAAAAACAAAAAAAACGATTTAATTAATATAAGCGAAAGAAAAGATAGACGCAAACAACACACTCGGTAGATAATAATTTTAAAACTTAATATTTTTTAAGCAGCTCCGCGATACATAATAATAATTTGTTTTTTTTTTGTTCTTCATATAAATAATTGAAATTAATTTGAATCTATTTGATTCCGCGGAGGTATATGGAACGCACTTCTCCAAAACGTCAACCGAACATGTGCAAAATGACGTTCACCTTTCTGAAATATTTTCGATGAATACGCCACTTTTTTTCTGTTGCCTTCTCCCACACTGTTTGTATCATCCGATCGGCAATACTCTCACACCTTTTCTCCTATCTCTTTATAATTTTCTTTTTTGTGAGATGTATCAGTATTAGTGAAACTATTTTTCAATCGTTTCCATGACGTTTCGCCTAGTCTCGGCTAATACTTTTTCTGTCTCCACTCCACAGTACCAACTCCAGCTCACAGATGTCACTATGGAATTAATACCCCTTTTCTACTTGGTCTCTCCAAAAAAATTTTTGCGCTAATTTCTAATTTCACTTACAAAACAACCCGTAAGCAACTACAATGCTTACTACTCTTGCTGTTGATCAACGTGCCTACGACCTCGATGCAAGATTGGAGCTGTCAAAATCATATCACCGAGCTAATCCACTGCGAACTCCTTCGCACTACATAAACTTCAAGTAAGACTGATCTCATTCTTTTAGAACTGGTTATATAACTGTTGTTCAAATTAAAAATGACAACCCGACACAAACAAGAACCTCATACTCTATTGTAGGTGGTTAGAGAATTTAATCTGTCAAAATCTTCACTTAACCCTATCTGACATTTCTTGATCATACTTTCCACCCCATAGACAGCTAGCTAAAGCGACAAGCATTAAATTTAAGAAAACCTCTCTCGGTTTGCGTACCTCTTTTTATTTAAGCTAAATTCAAACAGTTGTATTTATTAGATTTTCTAAGAACACGCTTGGGCAGCTGTCCAGCTAGTCAATTCCCAAATAGTTTAGGCAACTTGTTATTTATAAACGCATTCTAACGATTGCCCAAATATGACCTCATTTATTCAGTGACATGCCTGTATTTATTAATTTTTGAATGAATTAATGAATTTTAGTACGCTTTGGGACACGTTCAACTGGCTTTCCATTCATTTGAAAACTAGAAAATTAGAAAACCAGAAATATTTTCCTGCCTTATTCATTAAATGTGTCTTCTTTGAAATAAGATTTGGACAACCAATTTCAGTGGCTAAGTTAGCCATTCGGTGCTAAATGTTTATAAATAACATTTTGGAGTTGGACAGGTATCTAAAGTTAGACATTGCTTGGAATGGGTTTATAAATACCACTGAAAATAATTCCACGTCGAAAGTGACAGTCAAAAACTGACAGCTGAACGTTCACACGGAAGTGCAGAACTTGAAATAATTTGTTTTGTGTCATCGTGTCTTCTTTTAAATTTAGTTTTATGTGATATTTCCACTCGTTGGCCTTTATATAAATATATAATTTGGCACCTATAATTAACATTGCATATAATTAGTCTCATCCTACGTTTAAAATCGATCAATATATGTCAACCTCAGTTTCACCAAGTTGAAATTGCCAAAGTGGTGAGTGAGCGAGATAGAGAGATATTGCTACTTGTGGAGTGGACTCTCAACTCCACCATTGGGCACGTTCCGCTGGCTATTCTCAGCTATCTGGATAGCTTTGTGTTGTTGTAATCCCTTGTTAAAAAACAACTGATAACAGCTGACGCAACAACAACTCAAGTTATCTCAAAATTTTTGGGATAACTAGATAGCATAGCGAATAAACATTGGAACGCGAGGATTCACTATGCAGAGTAGTTTATCTACCTGTATAGACTATCTATGCATAATGTTGTTTGTTGACATAAAAAAAAACAACCACCGACAACACAACATCAGCAGTTCAGCAGTCAGTCACAAACAGGATTTTGGATTGTAAAAAGTTTGTATTCAACTATTTACCTACTTATTTTAATTTTTTTTTTTCTTTCTTTAGGATTACTTAGAGATAACCATAAACCATAATAATAATCATTTTCCTTAAAATTTTCCAGGTTTCAGCAGATTTTAACTCACTCGAAAAAGAAGACGCATTCAACTGGGTAAGTACATTAAAGTAAATTACACTTGAACTATTTTGATTGTTTTCATTTTCAATCTTCCAGATTAATGCACAGTCAAGGAGTTCCACCCAGGCGGGCGCAACATGACAAAAACAAGAAAAACGGAATGGACAAATTCATTATTTTTTTCAGCTGGTAGCTTTCCGCCCGTGTAAATCCAAAATTAGCATGTCAGTTGTACAAACCATTCCACGAGTATATTTTTTTTATTGGACTTAGATTTTTCGACATTAAACCTTTCATAACTTTTAATGCACAGACACGGTTTGACAATGGACTTTTCGATTAGTGCTTCCTATGTCAAAATAAAGACGATTGCATTTAATAACCTGGCACTTGGAATTATTGCACACATTCGCCTTTTTTGTACATTTTTCCTGGCCAAATAGGCTAAATAAGTCTTGTCTAATTAATACAAACATCGATCTTAAAACTTTTAAATTCAATTTAATGAAAAACGGGGAGAAGGCTGTCTTACAAAAACTAATTATGATTTAAATAAGCTATTGAATAAAATAGTATGCCACATTTGCACGAGCGGAAAGCTCCCAGTGCCAGTATAATGACAAAAATAATTCATTTGCCCATTCTTTATCTTTTGCCAGATAAGTTGTCAGTTTGTCACTCGTGTAAATGCAGCATTAACTCCAGCCTCAAGTCCACTGTTACACGACGCATGTTTACGTTGCATGCTTGGAATGCGAAAGAGAAATATAATGAAATAGAAAAGTTGAAGTTGAAGTGTAAAGTTGAATTGAAATTGGCTTCAATTTTTGAGTGAGTTGAACTTTATAAGGGTATAGGTGGAAATCAAGATGCTAAATACGGCAAAATCTGCCGTAAAAAGGAAAGCCCAAATTCTATGCTCACCGTGAAATCAAAAATTTAAAGCTTCTTCAACACTCACTAACATTAGCCATATTTCTATAGAGCGTACATTTCGATGATGGATATAGACCTTAAGAAATTTCAAACAGGGCCATTCTCTTCGAATTTGTTTAAAACTATACGTTTACTACGTTCGGATGAACGATTTTGTCGACCAAAATATGTTCGTAATCGTTATCATATTCAATTAGAAACAGTGCTTCTTTTAAAAAAAAGATTAAGACAACCAATTCAGTGTTAAGGCTTCTGAGTTGGACTAGTGTCCTAAGCTTAAGTTAGACATACAGTGGTATTTATAAACCCATTCCAGGCAATGTCTAACTTTTGAACACCTGTCCAACTCCAAAATGTTATTTATAAACATCTTGCATCGATAATCGATTGGCTAACTTAGCAACTGAAATTGGTTGTCCAAATCTTATTTCAAAGAAGATACGTTTAATGAATAAGGTTGGCAAATATTTCTGGTTTTCTAATTTTCTAGTTTTGAAATGAATGAAAAGCTAGTTGAACGTGCCATAAAGCGTACTAAAATTCATTAATTCATTCAAAAATGAATGAATACAGGTACATATGTCACTGAATAAATAAGGTCACATTTGGGCAATTCTTTGAATGCATTTATAAATAACAAGTTGCCTAAACTAAATATTTGGGCATTGACTAGCTGGACAACTGCCCAAGTGTGTTCTAATAAAATCTAATAAATACGACTGAGACATTAAAAAAAAAAATAGCAAATAACCGGACAACGATTTGGATGAAATTTTTCAACGGGTTTCAAATGAGAACATGAAAACTATCAACGGTCATATTTATTAGATTTTCTTAGAACACGCTTGGGCAGTTGTCCAGCTAGTCAATGCCTAAATAGTTTAGGCAACTTGTTATTTATAAACGCATTCCAACAATTGCCCAAATGTGGCCTCATTTATTCACTGACATGCCTGTATTTATTCATTTTTGAATGAATTAATGAATTTTAGTACGCTTTGGGGCACGTTCAACTAGCTTTTCATTCATTCCAAAACTAGAAAATTAGAAAACCAGAAACATTTGCCCACCTTATTCATTAAACGTGTCTACTTTCAAATAAGATTTGGACAACCAATTTCAGTGGATAAGTAAGTCAATAGGTGCTAAGTATTTATAAATAACATTTTGGAGTTGAACAGGTGTCTAAAGTTAGACATCGCTTGGAATGGGTTTATAAATAGCACTGTCAGAATATAAGTTTTCACTATCAATTAATTAGTTAATTAAACATAAATTATAATTAAATTCTTTAATGATTAGATTTTAAACGATATAAAACGATAATATCAATAAAAGAAAAATTATAGAAAAAGTAAATAGTCGCATTTATTAGATTTTCTTAGAACACGCTTGGGCAGTTATCCAGCTAGTCAATGCCCAAATAGTTTATGTAACTTGTTATTTATAAACGCCATCCAACAATACCCAAATGTGACCTCATCTATTTAGTTACATACAGATAATATCAAATAACGAAGCCAATCCTCATGGTATTAAAATACAAGATACGTTGTATACGAGATGAAGGGTCGCCATATTTTGTTTTGTGTGACGTCATAGCGAGTGTTCACCAACACATAGCTTTAAAAAATAAATTATTTATTGTTTTACTTGAAATTTAACAAAATATAACTTCAAAACATAAATAATCTACAGCCCTATCAATAAAAATTGCTCAGATATCTTCTAATTCACAAATTAACTAAAGCGTCAATCAGAAGTTAGTTCACGAATTAAAATTTCATATCAATAAAAATATAAACTGCTAATCCACGTTAAGTTCAAAAACTTAACGAAAATCTACTACAATCAACAAGAACTCTGCTCTTTCCAAAGACTATTTATGGAACTGCACACACATTTTCTCACTAAATGTGAGCTTTCGCACATACACTCTCTCATTTGAGGCTGTAGATAGCATGTGTGTCACAAGCATCTGTTTCCTTTCATCTCTAGTTTTTGGCAACAATGACAGAAGTATTTTTAACTTAATTACTCGTTTGATGTACCTACTTTGGTGAGTTAGTTTAATGCCATGAATTTTGATTTATTGATATGATTTGACACTTAACTCACCGATCAAAGATAATTAGTGTTTCATTTGCGTTTATGAATACCGGTGCTATTGTTTTACTTTGAGTTTTAATAGCAAATTGCATCAAAATATAAACAATTTCTGTTTACTTTCTTTGCCATAAATGACAAACAATTGAGATCATTCACTCGCAATGACGTCACGAGTCAACTGCCTGAGCTGTCAAGCATACCTTGTTATTCTTATACCATGGCCAATCCTCAGTGGTCAATTTGATTTGCCTACAAGCTGAAACGAATAGCTGTGATGATTAAATTTGCAAAGTATTAGTCAAAAGCAGTGCAAAACGCACACATAGAATCAACTAGTCATTCAGCACATCATTCAGCACAAGTCTTTTAGTTGTTGCAATTCACATCTATTCTTTGACCCGAAATGAAATTACAAATACAAAAATGTTAACAAATGGGTTTTGGAGGGTGAAACGTACGAATGATGGGCTTCTTTATTTGATATTCTTTGGTCACATACTTGTAGTTATTCATTTTTGAATGAAAAATGAATTTTAGTACGCTTTGGGGCACGTTCAACTAGCTATTCAATCATTACAAAACTAGAAAATTAGAGAACCAGAAATATTTGTCCACCATATTCATTAAACGTGTCTTCTTTAAAATAAGATTTGGACAACCAATTTCAGTGGATAAGTTAGCCAATGGGGTGCAAAATGTTTATAAATAACATTTTGGAGTTGGACGGGTGTCTAAAGTAAGACATCGCTTGGAATGAGTTTATAAATACTGTAACAGCGCTATTAATAAAAAACGCTTATTCTACCTTTATTCCACGATTTTACTAAACCACGGAATAAGAGGTAAGCCACGGGTTAAAATTTCTCATTAAAAAAAAAATTATATTCGTGGAATAGTAAAGTGACGTTTACCGTACAAGGCCTGTTAAGTATCTTGAAATTTGTACCAAGTTTCGGAACCTTGGGTTTTTTTCCATATGGGTTTTGACATCTTAAAATTTCAAGTAAACAAACACACCTAAGAATTTTCTTGTATGTCTATCTAAATTATTAGTAGGTATTTTGGTAAATTTAATTAAAAAAGAAAAAGAAGCGAGTGTTGGAGCACCAAAGACAAAGTAAGCTCATAAAAATAAACCAAACCATTTATAAATAACCTTTTGCTTTATATTCTTCAGAACATAGTGAAATCATTGTGCATAGAAAAAAAATGATATTGAAAAGGTAAATCTTCTGATACCAACACCAATAAAAAAAAGAGTCTGCTGCTTATTCCTTCGCTAAACCATCTGCTTCGGTGGTTTAGCATAGTAAACGTCACATAGCAGAAATTTTGTTTTATTAGTAACATTTTGCACTTAATACGTGGAATAAGGCTAACCCTTCGCTATTCCGCGTTTTTTAATTTGGCTGTAAGTGTTTATTTTTAAATATTCAACAATTTTCAGCAACAATTCAACTGCCAATGTCATGTCCACAATGCAATCAATCATTTTGTCATAAAATCATTCAAACATTTCGAATCTATACATATAAGAATCTGTTTTGGTCAAACAAGTAGTCATTAGTACCAATAACGTATTTATAAGTAGGTACTACTGCTCCTACGCAGCACCTAACTCCAAATTATTAAATTTATCTCTGATAAAATCTAAACGATTTTACTATTTATTTATCTCTATATTTTCATTTGTCTCTTTGTTGAACATTCCCAAGTTTGTAAAGTGCCATATGTGCGACCTTAACGTTGACTAAATCTCCCCAAGGATGGCCAGAAATACCAAAATGTTTATATACACATAATAATTTCTCCAAAAAAGGAATAAACACGCACACACAAAGGAGAACTCAATTTATCGGAGAATGTTTGTTGAGTTGTTTAGACTAACTTTCTTTGTATTGAAAATTGAAAGAAGAATTTAGCTTCTTTTTTTTATATACATACATACATATTTTTTATTTTGTTTTTGTCTATAATTCTGAATAAAAATACATATCTCTAAGGCATCTTGCTCGCATAGTTGATTAACAACCACGAATATAAATTGAAACGGAACTCTAGCCCAGGGGCACA
Organism: Dasysyrphus tricinctus; assembly: GCA_963921185.1. NCBI lineage: Eukaryota > Metazoa > Arthropoda > Insecta > Diptera > Syrphidae > Dasysyrphus > Dasysyrphus tricinctus. The sequence goes on along the minus strand of OY992530.1, from coordinate 75,092,567 downwards.
AAACACACATGGTACATGTTATACGTTCACACAGACAGATAATTTCCTGGTTCATATATACATAGTCAGTGTAAACAGCTAAAATTTTATTTGCGCGCATGCAATAGTGTATATTTTGATTTTGATTTCCGAATAATAATTTTAATGTGTACAGCTCACAGCTCGACTTTTAAATTCATATCCGTTATCTAGGTTGTACCGTAGACGGGTGAGATTTATACTTGTGAAGTATTTGAAGATGAATTTTATTGTATATTTTCAAACTTCCTGCTGAAGCAGAAGCATCAACTGAAGTGAACGATTTGGTGTTATAATCAAATAAAGTTTCAATAAGAGAGATGTGGACTAACAAATAAAACACCGTTGATTCGATCGCGCATATAAAATATAATACTATAAAGTATACCTATAACTGAATTACCATTGACGGTGTCAACTCTTAAGATAGTTTTAGTATATTGACAGCCCTATTGATTAAAACATTAGTATTTTCTCCTTAACACACGTGTTACCTGGTACACCGATTTACATCTTGTGCGTTTGATAAATTTTCTTATTTATAAACCTATTAAATACATTCAGAACACGATTGTGCAGTTGTTCAGCTAGTCAATGCATAAATAGGTCAGCCATCTCAGTATTATAAACTCATTCCAAAAATTGTCTAAATATAACCTCATTTATTCAGTGACAGTGTATTCGTTCATTTTTGAATGAAGCAATGAATTTTAGTACGTTTTGGGGCACGTTCAATTAGCTTTTCATTCATTTCAAAACTAGAAATTTAGAAATATTCACCTTCTACTACTTAAAAAAAAGATTTGGACAACAATGTTTATAACATTTTGGAGTTGGACACTTGCGTTACGCTGTGGCTCCATTGGCAATTTTTGAGGCAATTGCAATTGGAATAGGAATGGCAATTTATTGCTTGGGTTAGCATTCTCATTGCCAGGCAATTTCAATTATAAAATGTGTGTATAGAAATATTTGACTGCATATGCTGTTCAAATCCGTTTTTAATAAAATTTAATTTTAATTCACTATATTTTCTCATGTGCGTTCTCATATACTACGATTTAATTGAAAAAATCAATAAAGAAGCCATTCACAATTACGGGGAAACCCATTTTTCCTCAATTTATTGCCTTGACGATGGAAATCAATAGTTGGCTCTCATCTTCTAGGCAATATTGCCATTGCCATTGACAAAGCGTCTCCATTTGCATTATTAAAGGCAATAGCAATGAGTGAGGCAATTTATTGCCTCAAATATTGCCAATGGAGTCGCTGGGTTAGGTTAGACATGGCTTGGAATGGTTTTATAAATACCACTGATGATATATTTCCAGTATTTATCAATTCACCAAATTTACCACTTTATCAAATTGCGGTGATATTCTAATGCATAAGTGAATGTATGTGGTCCATACATACATATGTACATTCACTGATTTATAAAGTGTATGCTTGTATTAGTAAAGGATTCTTTCAAATGGGTGGGTGTTTGTAATAAGAAGTTATCCGTTCATTTAACACGGAATTTGAAGTGTTAATAGGCGTGTTTTTTATCATCGGGATCGGGATCTGGATTAACTTTTAACACGTGTTGCAAAAACAATTTTGAAAATTTCCCATTATTTTGTTTTTGTTTTACGTGTAAGAGTTAATCCAGATCCAGACCCCGATGATAAAAAAACACGCCGAATGTAATCTGTTTGTTAACACAGGTCACAGGTTATTTCACAGTTATAAATAAGGCTTTAAAGATAATAAATGCCAACTTGTTGCATTGTGACTGATCAATTAATCAACCTAGCTGACCTTTTCCGATCATTATAATAAGTGACCTGTCAGATTGAACACTTCATATTTGAATATCCGATGGGTGAATTCCTAACAATCTGTTTAACCTTGACAGAACTTCAAACATTTATTTAAAAAATATTAAGTCTAATGACTTGTGGTCCGGACATTCCTATTTGAAACACAAACGTCAAACCAAACTATCATTTGCGACAGTAAATGCTTAGGTCATGATTTTCCATTTTACAAAAGGAGTTTCTTAATTTAAGCTCGGTGCAGAGCATGGAGCAGAGCTCAATCGATCAGGGTTAGCTCTGAGCATGAGCAGAGTGTGATCGAAGCTCTCCGATATAATTTTGAAACACATAAGAATTAAACTGTCATATGATTCGATATAAATCGGTGCCTTCAACGCACCAACCCTTTTAGATTTAATCTGACAGGGTCAATCAAAAACTCGCTCCGATAAGTTGTCGGCGCTCAGACAACTCAGTGCCATGATCGGAACTAAAAAAAGAAAAACACCTACAGTCGTATTTATTAGATTTTCTTAGAACACCCTTGGGCAGTTGTCCAGCTAGTCAATGCCTAAATAGTATAGGCAACTTGGTATTTACAAACGCATTCCAACAATTGCCCAAATGTGACCTCATTTATTCAGTGACATACCTATATTTATTCATTTTTGAATGAATTAATGAATTTAAGTACGCTTTGGGGCACGTTCAAACTAGCTTTTCATTCATTTCAAAACTAGAAAATACGAAAACCAGAAATATTTGCTCATCTTATTCATTTATCGTGTCTTCTTTAAAATAAGATTTGCACAACCAATTTCAGTGGCTAATACTATGTTTTCACCAAAAGATAATTCGGGATTTAAGGAAAAGGATTTATGTGGTGTTTTCACCGGATGAAAAGATTAAAAAGATAATTAACTCTGACAGCACACTTCAAACGCAAAGGGGGTTTCATTTTTTCTTATGAGTCAAACAATGAAGAACTGAATCCAGTCACGAATGAATCCTTCAGCGCCATATAAGTATAGGCTAGTTCGATTTGTTAAACTATTTGTCGTAGGGAGATTTACCAAGATTAATTTTTAATCATCTAGATTACCGAACAAAAACTGTATGGTAAATCTTAGAGATTTGAAGAATTTTTGAGTAACTTTATTGAATCTCGGTTAAGCGTTCGGTGAAAACACAGTATAAGTTAGCCAATTGGTGCAAAATGTTTATAATTTATATTTTGGAGTTGGACAGGTGTCTAAAGTTAGACATCGTTTCGAAGGGGTTTATTAATACCACTGCTAATACTGGTCTTTTAACAATAGCTGAAAGTTAAATGAAACAAATTAACTGACTCAATTAAAAATATCGTTACCATAACGAAATATTTCATTGGCTCATTGAAACAATTGTCACAGTTTTATCAACGTACGAACAACTTTTCACTGACCCAACGAAGTTCATGGCGAGTTAAATTGCAAATATGGATTTCGTTGGATTTACGTAAGTGTTTGTTTCGTATAGTTCAACGAGTTAACCTTATTATTCTGCACCCTTTCTTTTCGAAACAAAATTCTATAATTCTTCAACACAACACAGCACAGTTTTCATTCGACTCGATTTATACACATTTGTGAGGCGTGCAAATTTATTATTAGATTTTCGCCAAACAATTGTTCGACACAGACAAAATAAATTGCATCAAAAGAGTTCTATTGCCCGTATGCCCGCCTAGATTCTCTCATAATGATTATTATTTTTGATATAAGAAAGCAAAATACCAGCTCAAAAAGAACGTAGTGTTCCGCAATAAACAATAAAAATACACAATTTGGGTCGCTCATACTTGCTCTATTTGGAGGCTGTTTGTTGTTGGTTAAGACTGACTTTATTTTAATATAAAGACATTAATCCCGTCTTCTACTATTTTTTACATGATGATACTATTAAGAAGAGGAAAAGAGGAATAACCACATACCTAAGTTCCGAAAAGAATTTCCAAAGAGTTTAGGGTTTATGTCTTCGAGATTATAAATCAGTATTGGGATTTATTCGTATGTCCCAGCCAATATGACAGGACCAGGGCAAACTGGAGAACACATATTTCATCAAATCGCATCTAATTGTAAGCTGCATTTTTATTTTTATGTGATACCAATACTTGCCCTCTAGAGCAGACACACAAATAATAATAATAATCACACTCTTGCTTCTATTTAAGAATTTTGATTAGAAGTCATTCGTTCCATTCTGTAGTTTCGGTCTTGTTGTTGTTGTTTGTTTTTGTATTTAGAGACATATGTGTGTATTGCATGCAATCAAGATACAGACAAGAGCGCCTATCTTCTATTATGAACTGAACTCAGGGAATTGTCTGCAATTGAGAAAGACGACTTCCTCATACTTGGATAAACATGGATTTCTAAAGAAGTGAATATACATATAGGCACCATCATCAGCATCTGTACTGCATACAACTATGCGGCGGACGCGGTTATCATGTAATTAAATCGCAAAAAATTTACAACATTTCTTTAAAAAAAAGTTCCAACATGAATAAAGCCTCTTGACCTCGGTCAGACCATGTATGTATAGTATATATGTCAACATGGCTTTGCACGCAATTTAAACAAAAAAAAGAGAAGTATGCAAACAAAAAGGCTTTTCCGGTGAATGTCTAGGTTTGCGCACACCTTTTCCAACTAAACAAAACACACAAGAACTAAGTTTCTGGCATCAGATATTTTGTCCACTTTGCTTTCACCTAACAAACTCTGCAATGTGTGCCATTCGCCAATTCATTGCCAATTTCAATAAAGAAACACGCCCAGCGGCCAAAACAAACGGTTTCTAAAGATTTAGCGTGTTTACAGTTCTTTGCCTCGAAATAGGTACATCACATTTATTCAAGGATTTGACAAAATAGTAACAAAAAATTTTAGTTTCTTCCAATTCTATTTCTTTATCTGAACTTTGGCAGATATTTGAACTTAAATTACTAGGAATGGACATTTCTGGAAAGTAAACCAATAGAAGTGATGTGTGATCATAATATTTGAGACTTGTAGAAAAGGAAAAAGTAAGTGATCAAAAACTTTTTGTCATGCTCCTATTGCAGTTCAACTTTATGTGAATAAATTTCCATTGTCCAAGCTCAGAGCATATTTTGGTGCAATTAAGCTAATCATTAGAAAATACAAACAGATTCATAAAGTCACGCGTGTCGCACTGGTACAACAGCCCAACAAGCCGATAATTTGGGGAAGCAAGCAGATAGTTAAGATAATACGCCAAAAAAGTTACCTTAAATTTGAAAATTATACTGACGCCGAATTTGAAGCTTAAGGTTTCTGTCACACCCGTGACGTCTGCTTTCTAAGACTGTGATTTAATGATGTCTGCTATCTCAAATTTGTGAATAGGTGACGTCTGCTATCTCAGACTGTGATCTAGTGATGTCTGCTATCTCTGAACTGTGTTTTAGTAACATCTGCTATCTGAGGCTGTGATTAAATGACTTCAGCTATCTTAGACTGTGATTAAGTGAGGTTTGGGTATTATATCTCAGTCTGTGGTTAAGTGCCACCTGCTATCTCAGAACGTGATTGCTGCTATTAGTGAAGGAACGATAGCCAAAAATAGTGCATTATCCGAGAACCCGGGGAACCTGCTCTGATTTTGATGATTTTTTTTAATGTAAGAAATTGAAATAAGATAAAAGTCTACAATTCAAAAATCAACACTCTCAACAGTAAATTTAAAAAAAAAATTAAACTAAAAAAAATAATTTTTTTCTTAATTTTCTTTGAAAACTTTATTTAACTTATAAAACACACTCCAAAAGTTTATAAAAACGTTTAACATAGGTACTTAATTTTACTTAATATAAAAGTCTTAAACCCAGTACAGTCAAACCCGCTTATAGTCACAAGGAGATGACAAACCATGCGTTTTCAGGCAGCAACTACTCTTTTGCTCTTAGGCGATTGTGAGTTGCTTATTGTGTTTTCGTTGTTGTTTATATTTATTCACCAATATACACTCCGCTTCAACCGAATAGACACACAAATTTTCAAAGGTAATTTCTCCATTTTTCCAAAAATAATGTATGATTTGATGATGCTTTTAGTTTGTTTATGAAGTTGGATAAATAAATCAGAACGAATAGAAAGCAAAGCTATTTTTACTTCGTCTCTCTTGCAAAGAGGGGGGTTCTCCTGCTGAAATGTCCAAAAAATATCAAAATTTGTTTCCAAGATTTTTTGCTGTCATTTTTGAGGTTTAAGTAGCTAAACTGCTCCCCATACCATAACATCACCTTCTCAAATAATATTAAATTGGAGTTTATAACTACAACAGCTATCGGAAGCAATAACAAATATTTATTGGAATGAGCATATCCAAAGGTACAAAATATTTTTGGACATGTACCTTGGATTTTACACCGAGACAACACCCTTATCTACATACCCTGGAAACTTTTGCCATGACCACGATATTCACTTACCTTAAACCTTCGGGCATGGCTATATTGAAAAGTTTATAAGGCTGATAGACAGTTTGAAGATAAGAACCCCTTAATCGAAGCTATCTGAAATGTCTGGAGCAAGATTTCTCTTGATTAAAAAAAACTGTGTGATTCAGTTCCGTCCAAACCATCTCAAAGCATTTAGTAGGTACAAAACAAAAATTGGTATATCATTATATATCGACAAGAAACATAATAAATAACACCGGTATTTATAAACGCAAATGAAACACAAATTGTCTTTGATCAGTGAGTTAACTGTCAAATCATATCAATAAATCAAAATTCATGGCATCAAACTAACTCACATTAAACGAGTAATTAACTTAAAAATACGTCATTGTTGCCAAAAACTAGAGATAAAAAGAAACAGACGCTTGTGACACACATGCTATCTACAGCCTCAAATGAGAGAGTGTATGTGCGAAAGTTCATATTAAGTGAGAAAGTGTATGTGCAGTTCCATAAATAGTCTTTGGAAAGAGCAGAGTTCTTGTTGATTGTAGTAGATTTTCGTTAAGTTTTTGAACTTAACGTGGATTAGCAGTTTATATAATACAACTTGACAATTTCCGATGGATTAATCAAGTTGAGCTTAAAATGCATTAATTTAATTGGAAAATATGTATACCTACTCTACTCATAGGTATTCAACATTTCCATGAAAAAAATGTCCTTAAGTTATTTGTGAAAAAAAATACGATTGTGTAAAAAGTGGCACCAAGTAAGTGACACGCAGTGTATTAGACTTAACGATTCCATACCGGATTAAATTTATGAAGCTTTAATGACAAAAAGTGACACTAGGTACCTACTCATAACTAGAATTACCCAAGAAAAACTTCATATACATACTTCCTTCCTTTAGCTCTTATTACCAATTTCAATCTATTCAGTTGACGCAAGCGACAACTGAATTTTTCAATGTGAAAATACTTTGCAAAAGCCAGAGAAAAAATAGCTTTGCTCTTTTTTCTTTCCTATTTATTTTTCCAACACCATTAACAAACAAAAGGAATCATGAAACGATATATTAATGCACAATTTTTAGAAAAAACAGTTCCTTCGAAAATTTGTATGTCTATTCCGTTGAACTTGAGTGTATATTTTTTGAATAAGTATAAACAACAAGAATACAGTAAAGCCTATTTATAATCACAATCGCCTCGTTTAATATTAGGGCAGTTAGCGCCTGAAACCGCATGGTTTTTCATCTCTTCGTGACTATAAGCGGATTTGACTGCACTGAGTTTTCAAATTTTATAAAAAGTAAAATTATGTTGAACACATGCATGAACTTTTGGAGGGTGTTTTTTTAGTTAAATAAATTGGTCAAAGAAAATGCAGGAAAAAAATTGGTTTTTCAGTTTTTTTTTTTAATTTTCTGTTGAGCGTCGATTTTTGAATTTTAGACTTTTTTGCAATTTTAATTTTCTATAATTCAAGTTCCCCGGGTTCCGAAATAAAATGCTAGTGCTCCTCGACTATATCTCAGACTTCGATTAAGTCGCATCTGCTATCTCAGACTGTGATTAAGTGATGTCAGCTATTTCAGGCTGTAATTTGGTGACCTCCGCTTAAGCTTTTTGACAAACTGTTTCTGTCACTTGGAAACATACTGTGATTTAATGAGAATTCAGGATGGCATAGTATACATACCTTGCCTACATCCTGGAGAGCACAATGGATCCATTGAGATCAGAGTGAAGTCCATAGGTAACACAAATATCGAATTTGATATTTAGACCGAGCTTATGCTGAATTATAAGTAGTTGCGTTTGTAAACTTTACTTCCACCAGTAGTTTTACTCACCATAAGCAATTGTAAACCGAACTTTAATACAAGTGTCAATATTTTCGTGGAATCGACTGTTGGTTTGTTTGTGAACCTTGGCAGTTTATGCTACAGAAGACATTAAGTTCCAATGCAAATTCAAGCCATACCAGCGAAAAAATAGCAACTCAAAGGAACACAAGTGTCACACACAAGAGTATAAACGAGTAATGTCCTCAATTTGTGGTTTAGATGTTGGCTGTAGGCTGACTATACACGACAAAGTACTATGGAATATGCGGCAGCGCGACAGTTTACCCAATCTGCACTTTAGGGGCCTTTGTGTTTAGACTTGTAGCCATTTGCAAAGCAAAATCACATAGTGTCTATCTGGAACCCAAGCGCAGCGTGTCAAGTGCAGATATCCGAGAACTCAGACTTCAGTAGCTATAACACACTACATAGTCCATTTATAATGGAAGTTACCTGTGCGTTTTAGTAATTTGTTATTGTTGTCTCTGGTGTTCGTTCGGTCAGTGGTTGCGGTGTGATTATACGTCCATTGTTGTAAATGCTGTTATGACAGGTAAAGTATACAAAATATCTATCTGTCTTTGGACTGACACTTCATACAGAACCAGGGGCGCATAAGAAATTATTTTGTTATAATTAGAATGTGGCCTAATCACATTAAAGTGGGAAATATATGTGAAAAAATATATACAATATACATTCATCTGGGAGAAGTGTCTCTCTGTCAGTGTGTTTTGCGCTTGGAAATGTTGAAATACGAGTCGTGAGTTCATTTGTTATGTTATTACTTTGTCCTACTCTGGGGAATTTCTCGAACCTGTACATATAAACTGAGCAGCTCTCTGATGCTGATGCTGGGTGTATATCCATATTATGAATTTGATTCGTATTTCCGTTGCTAGTTTTTTTTTTATATATTTTTCAAGTGCACTCTACGCCAATGTAATGTGGGAAATAGCTTTGTGTGTCAAATTATTTAGCTAGTGGATTTATGGTTGGATTTATAGTTAGACAATCCATTCGAAGATAATGAATAATTAATGTTTCTATATTTTGTTTAACCTTAAAACCTTCTGTTAAACAACAATCAATCACAATATGAACATGTGCGTGAAGATAATTACTGTTCAACAAAGTTGTTTTTTATAAATTTTATGTACTCAAAATATCATACCGCTATTTGTGTTTGACCGCGAGTTTATCTACTTCAAAAACAGCTCAGTTATTTTCTTAGAATAACGGTAGTCATCAGTTATAGGTGTGTCCCGGTCACTGCAATCATAAAAGCAATATTTTAAATACTCCTGAAGCAGGACAATAGCATAGTCCTTCCATCTATTTCCGTTTGCGGTATGGTGCCTAAGCTAAACCTATGTTTGAAGGTTAAAAGACTGAGGCTTTGTTAAGTGTTTCCTGGTCTGCCAACTCGCCTCACGCATAACGGATTCCACACGAAGCAGTACGTTGCTATATTGCCGTTTGGTTTCTGCAGGACCAGTTGTTCACCGATTTCGGCAGACTAACTGTGGTTCATACATGACAGGGTTCACGTGTTTGTACAACTTAAGGTAGAACTAGAATAGGCGGAAGCTGTCGGAAGCTTATGTCAAAACCGACCGAAAAGTAGCTTTCCGAAACGTCGCTTTCATAAGTCACCCATAATGCACTTAAGTGGTTGAAAGTGGAAAAAAAATTAAATAAATTTTGTGCTCAATGTTAATTTTGTCATACTTATTCACATCACTGAGTGATAGGCTTTTAATTATTTACTTTGCGAAACTTTGCGATGTAAATTAATTCGAAGAAAATTTAAGATTTTACTTCACTCAAACAGAAAAAAAAAGTTGAAAAACTATGCACCAAGCGCCAAATTCTTTCAAGTTTGCCTCCAGCATTTTTTTTTTATTCGCCCACTTACTAAAGAACGGTCGGTGAGCGCTCTTACATCCGACGGCAAAAGTTAACGAAAACTAAACGAAAAGTTCCATTTAGCAATTATGTGCGCGTCAAATGAATTTCTTGTTTTCGATCGGTTTCGTACGCCCACTTAAGTTGGCTTCCGTCTATTCTAGTTCTACCTTTACTCCTAGTGCATGGTCAATCCAGCGTAACTTTCGTTGCTTGATATCAACATACATTTTTCTTTGACATGTCCTATTTCACTTCACATTTGACAGTTCATGACTTGATGGAATTAGCACTTACTATATTTTGACGAAAATAGTGTATTTTGTTCCAAATTTCAACCTATTGCTCTAAAATCATGTTTTTATTTATAAGTTTTTTAATCCATCGACATCGTAGCCATCGTTCAATGAAATTTTACAGTTCATAGCTTGACAAAATTACTATATTTTAATGGAAATAGTGCATTTTATAGCCTGTCACAAGGTTGCGTGATTAAATAACTTCAGGGTCACTAATATAGCCTATCCATTTTACCAGCACAAAATGGCCGCGTTCAAGTTTCAATGGATAGCCTATCTAGGATAGATTTGTATCCATGTATGTGTCTGAACATCATTCAGCTGTTGTTGACATTTCTCATAGGATAGCTTCGTATCCTTAAATTTTTGGTATAGCTTGGGACCTGTTTTCTGCCAACAGCTGTTTCGTCATCAGCTGTGCTTTAACAAGGGATTACAACAACACAAACCTATCCAGATCGCTTAAGTTACGTCTTTGGACGCGGCTAATGAGATCAAGAATGAATTGAATAGAAAAGAACAAAATAGGCTTGAAGTTAGTATCAGTGCGAAGTGGGATGCGTTCAAAAATAAAGTGTTTAGAAAGTGTTGACGGTTGCGTTTACACGAACAAATTTTATTTTCTGCAGTTCGCGAACCCGATTAAGTTTCGAAAAGTTTTTTATTTGCGCTTGTGTTTTATTTACACTAGATAGAATCTCTCAAACTAGAAAGATGGCATCTTTCGTTTTCAGATCGCATCTATTTTTGAATAAAAGATGAAAAAATGCAAAAAGTGCAAATCGTATCGCAAAAAGATCAAATCTTTTCAACAATGAAAAACGACATAAGGGCCTTATAACAGTTCGCGAATAGAACGTTCGCTTGAAGTCGAACGATTTTCTATTCGCTTTATTTTGATGTTTGGGGCGATTTATCTGGCGAATGTTCACCTATAGCAACACCTATACCTAGTTTTTCAATCCAATTGCTTTTAATAGATGGAACTATGTTTGATCACTTAATGTCTCACAAAGTTCACAGACAGGCAGACAAACAACTTTCAACCAAATCCACCACTTCGTTATCAGCCGTGTGTCGATATATAACAGTTGTGTCCAGGACGTCCTGGAACAAAACAGGAGGTATGCTCCCAGCACCTGTTGGTTAAAACTGTTAGAATGAGAAAAACAAAGGCTCTTAAGACAACAGCAGTATGCCTAGGTTTTAAGAAGGAAAGGCTAACTGACAAATCATTCTGCCAGACATGGCAGCTGCAGAAAAAAGGCTATTTTTTGGCTTTTACAAGATACTTTGGCAATGATGAAAACATCCCATAAAAGCAGGGAGAAATCAGCAAGATTCCAGAAATCACATGAAGATGAGAGAAGTATATCGTGGCTACAAGAGCCAGAAATCGGTGTAATACTAGAATTGTCTATGCAATCACCAGGAAAAGCTTTTGAGGTTCACAGCTCCAAACAACACTCGGTAAAAGATTTGAATGGTTCTCGGCTAACTTCACCAGAGTATCAGCTCAAAAGGTCGAAGGAACACTTCGCTACGGCTCTGAATAATTGGATTTTCGCCGCCAGTGTGAAGTGCACTTAATGCCTATGCTTAATGACTCGTCTGTAGTAACTAATTCCTGAATTCACATCGCAGTTCCCAGTAAAGAATCATCCCGATCAAAGCACGGTAAGACTTCACGGTATTCTAGCAGAGTTCTTTCAAGCAGCTCCAAAGAATATCAATCCAGCTACTTCATCCGTTTTTCAGAAGAGTAGAAGCTCCCAAAGGGTGTTCGCAGAGGAGTGGAGAAAAGGAAAGTTGGTTAAGCTTTCGAAGAAAAGTCGCAGCATAGTGTAAACCGAAAATCCACCTTTCCTTTTTATTTTGTTTTATTTTTGCCACCGACTAAAAATGACAACAAATGACATTTACATTGAAGAAAACCAATTCGATTTTTGTTCTCATCAATTTCGTCAATATTCTTTGAAAATGATATTGAAGAGCATACGAACGGTCAATACTCAGCTAAAAATTACCTTCACTGAATATTGACAATAACCATTGATCGTGTGCAGGGCTCTATTGAAAATGGCAAGTGAAGAACTCATGAGTACTTTGCCATCCCTAAAGGAATACGGCTATGGTCACATGTTTTTGGTTCTTATAGTTTTGGTGTATCACCAATTCATACACCAAAATAATTCAAGCAAAGGTTTGCATAATAAAAGTTTTTCCGTAACTTTATTTTTTTTTATTTTGTATTACTATTTTTACGTATGTATTCCATAAAGTGGTAAATTACTAACCTGCCACAACGCAATGGTGTTTTTTTTTTTTAAGATTACAACTCAAAGTTCATAAACCTTTGCTTTTACATTTAACTAGCTACAAAAAACTTTTACTTAATTTCTTATCTTATTTCCATTGAAATCCATCGATGTGAATCACATCTTCGATACCACCGCGCTTCGATGTTTGCGTGGTTTCGCAGTCGCCAACCGTCGCGTCGTGTCGATGATGACAGTCGATAACCTCTTGAGTATTAGGGATGTGTGAGGTTTCGTTTTTATTATTTGTTAAAAAAGTTAAGACACACATTGCATCGGGCAGCAGATTGTATGCTAGACGCTAACCACGGCCATACATGATCACTGGGAAAGTATTTTCGCGCTAGACTTGCGATGGCCTGCAGTGTGGATATCAGTTATCCGTCGTCAATATATCCATGTATGGACCGATATAATGCAGCCCCGGTTCCGTTGCAAAGGAAGTTGTACTGGACACTTGTGGTCGAGACGGATATCTACCAACAGGCGGCAACTTGTTCCGAACCATGCAAAGTGAAAATGGTCCAACGACAAATCACTTTGAACGGCCTTTGGGAGTGCGTGTTTGCCATAACTGTAATTTTTTCCATATTAGTTTTGCAGACGCTCGAAACGTTTACGAGAGATTGCTGTTTGGTGGTGCATCTATATGTATATATGCAACGCAGCTTGCAGGCAGACTTATTGTCGTCGTCGCCATCGACTAATTCATGTGACACATAGATGGCGCGTTAGATGTTATTAATTTGCTTAACAGCAATTAAATGTCACCTAGTGAAATTTTTCGCTATATTTGAATGAAAACGAGAAACTATCGCTATCATTTTTTGATGAATATAAGGCGTCGCAACGCGCAAACACACCAATTAGACACTTAAATCCGTACCAGTCACTGATGGAGATACTTCTAGTTTTCCAAAAGTCTCTTCATAAATTAAAACATGTTAGGGCTCTAAAAAGGAGCTCTCTATTTTTAATTTAGTGTCAATCCACTGATATACGCCTAAGCTTTTTATTTAAAAAAAAATTATAAAAAGATTACAAAGCAAAAGTTGTTCTCTCCATGTTGATATGGGGGGTTTGTTAGCGTGACAGTAGGCGGCCGCTTGTCTGGACGTTTTTAGGTTGATAAATCTGCGAACAACATCCTACTAGTTCATTGACTGTTGATGGTGATGTGGTGCTATGTGTGTAGGCTCTTTCATTCTCTCTCTCTCTCTCTCTGTCTCTCGTCGATCGGTGATTAATTATTTTCATGCTTTAAGTTTCATTTTACAAAACAAGAACATACCGCTCTATTTATAAATATATGAATTCGATTTCACTGAGTTTGATTTCGTGATTTTAGTCGTCGAATGTCAATGAACGGAAACAGGAAGTTGTATACAACACAAAGTATACATCAGATGAAACATACATAGATGTGAGCAGAGACCGTGAATTGGTGTTCCCTTAATACTGTTTACTTGCAGCAGAGATTGTTTATAGGGTTGGGGCGGGATATCAGTTATAGCTGACAGACATTTTGGTGCTGCTTTTTGTCAATCGGATGCTTGTACTTTTGAATGTGTTTTGTTTTAGAAATTTTATGTGATATAAAAAGATTTTGTTAGGTAGACATGAAAGGCCGGAAAGTAAAAATAACTGCTTTTTATGTAACGATCATATGATATGAGTACGTGTTCGCACAAAACAAGCAAATAATCGTAAAAGTACAACAATTTTGAAACTGCTAGTTTACATAATTTGCAAAAAGGAAATCAATAATTCTGGAAAACTATATCAATTTATGCTGCTAACGACAGAAATTCTAACACACTGTGACGAAAAACGAGAAGTCAAACAAACAGATCTACTTGTCAGCCGGATTGAGGACAGGGCTTTCTACCAAGCTATTTCTTTCTATTTGTAATGGCACTTCGAGGGAAAACATTTGTGATATTTATTGTTTTATTTCACTTTTATGCACTATTTTGTGGATAATCTGGGTAGTTTATAAAATTAAACAATAATTTTTTATTAAGCAAGAAATATTTTGCATTCAATTAGATTTACCGCCGCATATGTTTTCCCTCAAAGTTATTTAGTTGCTTGACACTGACGTATTCGTGGCGGGCCCTATTGAGGAGAAAAGTCAGATGTCAGACCGGTTTTGGATAGTAGGCAGCGTGGTTCTATTTAGGTACCTTTTTAAATTACAATTTAATAGAGTTTTTGGTCTATTCTTAACAATACTTTGATTGGGTGATTTAAATGCGAGATTAGGAAGTGTAGCAGGATTCTAAAACAATGTCAAGAAACTTATAGTTAACCTCAAAACATCACTCCATCTCAAACATGTCACTTGGAAGATGAATCATTGCTAGATTTGTGTAACACTTTTGGAATCAGAATTTTCACTGATATTTACAACGGCGCCTGATAATCCTGGAGATTTAACATTTGTGAGAAAACAAGAAAGGTCGGTTATTGATTATGGAGTAGCTGGTGGTAAATAGAACGATCACATAGAGGATTTTATATTTGACGTTTTGCTATATTTGAACTATCTTCAAATTGCCACATACTACCAGTTGGTGGTATTGAAACAGTGGGGAATGGGTATCAATAGCTTTTTGTCAAAAACAAAATAAAACCCGAGAAAAGGCTGCAACCGTGGTTCAAATTTTTATCCGTGGTTCAACAATTTTAAGTCACCAATTTCGACAAGTTAAATGAGGTTAAACGATGATTCAAGGTTCAAGTATGTTATATTAGTCAATTACAAGTTTGAAACATCGTTGAACCTCATTTTACTAACCAAAATCTATGATTTAAAATTGCTTAACCGCAGATCAAAATTTGAACAACGATTGTACAACGGGTCCTAAATGGCTTAAGGTTTTTTTCGTTTGGCTTTGCGTTCTCTTCCATTCCTATGAAGTATGGAAGATTTGAATGAGTGGGAGTGAAAAAGAGCATTGCATACATCCAATAGGAAACGAGATTAAGCTTTAATTTTTGATGTGGTTAAATATGCTAGTTCCTATGGTGCCATGGGGGGAGCGATATTACATCATCTTCTCCACGTGGTTACCTTTGGATAGGCATGCAAGGTTAAACCTTACTTACATGAAACAATTATATGCTTCTGAAACATGCTCACATCGAACAAACAGGCGTATCGATTTTGCAGTGGGAAAAAACATGATCGTGAGCAGCACAAGGCTCAAACAAGATATAGATCACGTTGATAAAAGGCGTACCTTCCACGCAGCCAAATCAACTCCCAATGCGCTCAGGCAAAAAAAGAAAAAAAAGTCTTCGCCTTAAGGTAGAACTATAATAGTCGGAAGGTGCGCTCGGGAGCGCACCTCACTTCCGTAACCAAAGTTGAACGAAACTTGACGAAACGCTCCACTTCGCAATTATAGTCGGCGCCAAATGCTTTCCGTGTATTCGCTTGTTTTTTTCCGACCACTTAAGTGCCCCGCCGAGCATTATAGTTCTAGCTTTTGACTAGAAACGCACTTGCGATTTTCTGCCACAGCGAAAAAAAAGTTATTGCAGCTTATGAGGATTTTTGGTGTCATGTGTTCTATTTTTTGCGACTGAGTAGTCGTGCGACAAAAAATCGCAAATCAAATCCTATTCATATTGTAATATTGTATTGTGGCTCTAGAAGAAAAAGCTTCCTCACGAGCTTTATGTCAACAGAAGGGTAAAAAATAGATGCTCAGGAGGAAAAAATGAATACATCATCAACGATAGGTCGAGGAGATGCACAGATGCTTCGACGGTGATGACAGTCAAAGTCCCGCCAACAATCAAATGGTACCAGTCAATCTGGGTGATGATCAAGAGTTTCAACCACTTCCTGACAAAAATTAAATAAAGTTAGCTATTTCAGTTGGCGCTGATGTTCTTTATGCAGAGATCTTCAAATACGCTGGAGATGACCTAGTTAAAAGCATACACCAACTTAAGACTCACTACCAAGTTAAAAATTAAATGGATTTTAAAGAAGCCTTCAAATTGTGACACTTTGCCATGCAGTTGCTTCTATATTGTGCTCGAAAATGAAGTTCAAAACACCCAGTTCAATACATCATGACAAAGCGAGTATTGACTGGTGCTATCACAAGCATGAAGAAAGAAAAAAAAAAAAAACAGAATGATGGAAATGGTCTTAGTACAGACGAAGTGTATGCTTCCATCAACTACAGCCGGCTTTCAAGATAGACTTGGTCAGAATGTAGCCTTTTTTTTGAAAACGTCAATTTGACCGTCAAATTATCGTTATTTTTTTATGCAGATATTGCTATCATCAAAAATGCAAGCAACTCGCTTGCAGAAAATCTGTTTGATCAACACCAGTCAAATTTTGTGTTTTGATGATTTGATTACGAAAACACTTTATGACTCTTTTTCTGTCATCAACTCGATTTTTCTAATGCGGAGTTTCGCAGCACAAATGATGTTATTGAACACATATCTATGACTAAAGCCAACTGCGTTATCGAAAGTAATGCTTTTACATACAAATTAGGTTTGGGTTTACAAATAGTTGACTTTGAAGAAAATCTTGCAACTGAACTTTGTACGCAAATGAAGTTTTCGAAAACGACCTGTGACTATTTATTGATATGTTTATCTTAGGGCCAGTTTTTCAGTTCAGGATTTACTCTGAGTTAAATCAGAGTTAGCTTATCCTGAAAATAAATTAATCCTGAGTTAACTCAGGAACGGTTTTTCAATTGAGGATTATCTTTATCTTTCAGCTGTCAAAATTCTGAGGCCAACGATGTGCGACACTATGGATATCACCCTTCTACAACTTTTACGCATAGGAATAGAGATGGCGCCACAACGAATTGCACTGGCAATAACTTTCAATATCGAAATCAAGATGGCGCCACAACTAAAAAGACCCTCAATTTGGTGCCTGAGTTAACTCACCAAATTAGACGAGTTAACTCGGAGTAAACTTTCGATTTCAATTGACTGAAAAACACGTTTTTGGAGTTAACTCCGGCTTAACCCCGAGACTAGGATGATCTCGCACTGAAAAATTGGCCTTTAGAGGTGGTCAATTAATTTGACTATCTAGGAGACGCTTCTGTACACTCAGCAAACAATATCAGCACGCAAATTTTAAGTGGAATAACTCTAGCTAATCACTGTTTCCTAAGTCTAAGAAAATATTTAAGTAATAATGCTCCATAGAGAAAAACTAAGGAGAAACTGTCCAGAACACTCATCATCGGTTCTCCTCTATGATTTTGACACATGGACCTTTATCACTTTGCTAATATCTATATTAAAACCATCTTAAAACAAGTCACAAATTTTCACCTGATTTTCGCGTTTAGTATAATAGTTAGTGAGTTGGATTATCACGCAAAAGGTCTGAAAAAACAACCTGTGACTATTTATTGATATGTTTATCTTAGAGGTGGTCAATTAATTTGACTATCTAGGAGACGCTTCTGTAAACTCAGCAAACAATATCAGCACGCAAATTTTAAGTGGAATAACTCTAGCTAATCACTGTTTCCTAAGTCTAAGAAAACATTTAAGTAATAATGCTCCATAGAGAAAAACTAAGGAGAAACTGTCCAGAACACTCATCATCGGTTCTCCTCTATGATTTTGACACATGGACCTTTATCACTTTGCTAATATCTTGGTATATTAAACCATCTTAAAACAAAAGTCACAAATTTTCACCTGATTTTCGCGTTTAGTATAATAGTTAGTGAATTGGATTATCACGCAAAAGGTCTGAATTCGAGTCCCAGCTCGATTCACTTAAAAGTGGTAAATACCTTGCAAGGAAGAGACAAATACTCCAAAAGTATATCATGTCATGATAAAGTGCCTAACATCATAGCCGTTCGGATTCGGCAGAAAATTGTAGGTCTCTTCAATTTCAACCGACCAATAAGACACACACAGAGTTGTAAGGCACTAGGCCCAGTGTCGGTTCTCTACAAGCTGTTACGCTAATAATGTATTTATTTTTTTACTTCCAAAATGCTTTGTTGACTTGAATTATGTAAATCTCTGTTAACATGGTAATTAGTTGTTTTGATTACCATTTAAAATGTCATTGGGTTGGATATAAATTAAATGGAATCAACGTTGGTAATTCACCCACCGTCTTCCTAATACCATATGTTTTTGTTTTTGTTTATTTTTTTTTTTGCTTTGCTTTGCTTTACCTACTCTTTCATCACCTCAATCGAATGAGTGAGCACAAAATCAATTAATCTTACTACATATTATATCAATGTATGTATATTAGCTTCATGCAAACCCTGCACAACAAAAGATTACTACTACTTCAATCAAATAAGTTGGAAGCATACGAAATAATGTATCTTGTAATTTTGAAATTAACTTTATTCCGCAATGTTTGTATATATATCAGGCCACGAACGCTCAATCAGATATTTGCGTGGCATAAATCAAACACCAACGTTAAATTGTTTTGATCTTTTTTCTGGTTTCATTTTTTTTGTATTCATATTTTTGCCGCCTTCTAAGACAAAAAGTATACGAGCACCTATATATTGAGAACTTGAGGGGAAGGCAGAGGCGTATTGAACGCAATAGCAAACAAAAAAATAGTTTTGCTTCGATAAAGAACAAGTTTCGATTGCGTAGTTGCATTCTTTGTAACGTTATATAGATTCAGATATTTGACAATTTATTGAAACTAAATACAAACTTGAATTAAATATAAATATAGAGATAATTTTTGGGGGCTAACAGTCTAGAAATGAAAAAAAAAATACACCTAAGAATTATTTTAATAACCAAATGATTTCGGGCCATAACAATTTACAAGCCTTAAATTGGCATAAGTCTCTACATCGTGAAATGGGAAAATATACCGACAACAAATCATCTGTCAAATAATAAATTTACTGTCACAAAAAAAAATTTTGTGCGTACACGAACAGCTTTGGGCTGAATTTGGCAGAATTGGGTAGAATTGGGCTGTTTTGTGTGAGTACACGAACAGACCTAAAATAAAAATTGTTGGAAAGCCAAATCGGGATATAGAAAAGATACTACGTTTACAAGCAGAAGCGAAAGCTCGAGTTGAAATAGGGTCGAATATTCAACCCTGGTTTTTCGTTACTTGAGTTGAGTGCTCCATTTAGAGTTGAGTTGAAATGGTATTGAGATTCCAGAAAAATTAATGGCATTAATGTTTTATTTTAATGCCAAGCAAATATAATTGAATTAACACGAGTACTTTACTACACTTATCTATTTAAACAAAACTATATTTGAAGACAAACATACAAATAAACAGACCAAAGTGTATTATCTGTAAAGCCAACTCCTCGACCCAGGTTTTTCGTCACAAATTTCAACTCGACTCAGCTCCCCGAGCGGAATCGAGTCGAATCAAGCTCATTTCAACTCAAGCCAGGTATACAAATAGTTGAAGCGAGCTTCAAGCTCGCTTCAACACCACATGTAAACGTAGTGAAGTTGGTTGCCTTTGAGAATAGGGGGGTTCAAATGGACTAACATATTGTCCAACGTTGCTTGACAGCCATAGATGTTTGATCATTTAAACGCAAAACCAACCATGTTGTCCAACTTTGTTTTATGGTTTTCAAAATATTTTGAAAACTGTTCCGATTCCATCAAGCAATGTTTTGTCAACCATGTTGTTCCATGTGATCCCCCCTAATCGATTGAGTACAGGGACGTTATAAAGCGAGTATACAATATGAACATAGATGACAGGGATGTTCTTGAGTAAGTACACAATACTGATCGTTAATCGTATAAACTAAAATTATAATAATAACAATAATAATGAATAGCTAATAAAATAATTGTGGACTTTAGAAACGCCAAAAATTTGAAAAAAAAACTTCAAAAACTTTGCCTTGTTCAATCTACATTCCAAAATGCAACTCTAATCAACCTATCTAATGCTATGTTTCTACCAAAGTCTTATCTCAGTTCAGATTTAATAAATCTATTTGGTGTTTCCACCGCACAAAAAAGATTTTGACAGCACTTTTAAAAATGCGAATGGTGTTTTTTCTTATGAAGAGGAAGTGAGATAGAATGTTTCATTTGTGAAGAACTGAATTTAGCCATGTATAAATCTTTTAGCGCCTTATAAGAAAAGGTTAGTTCGATTTGTAAAAGTATTTGTCCTAGGAAGATTAAACAAGATTAATTTCTAATCTTCAAGATGTATGAAATACATTTGTATGGTAAATCTTCAACCTACGAAACTTAACTTTACTGCTTCAGCAACCTGCTATAGCCACGAGTAAAAATAAATGAAACTGTCAACCAATGTATGTACTCTTATGTTACTTTTTCCTTATACAATTGTTATGTAAGACCCCATCTTGAGTACGCCTCCCAAGTATGGACTCCCTTTTACGAAATTCATAAAAGCCGTATTGAATCAATACAAAATAACTTCATTCGCTTCGCCTTGAAAGGTCTTCCTTGGGCTGATCCGTACAACTTGCCACCTTACGAACACAGAATCAAGCTTTTGCAACTTCAAACTTTATATGAAAGGCGTGTTAATAATGATTTAATATTTTTCCACCAACTTATCAGAGGTGAAATTGATGCACCTGACTTGTTAGCCTGTATAGGCATTAACTACCGCGGAGGATCCCACCACCTACGAAGATTTGAACTTTTTCACGTTCCTTTTCATAGAACCAATTATGGTATACATGAACCTCTTAATCGTATGTGCAAACTTTTTAATTTGAACGCTTCTTCTGTTGATTTTAACATTAGTAAAGTAGGATTAAAAACATTGTTGCGTACCAGTGCTCCACTCTCGTAATTTTTTAACGCCTTGGTAGATACCTTATTTAAATGTTTTATATTATATTTAATTTAATTTTGTTAACTTTATTTTATAATTATTATGTTGTTTCATATTATATTTTGTATTTTGTTTAATTTTGTTAATTTTTTGTATCTTTTTATGTGCTTGTGTTAGCTTGCTTTATCTACTAACCACTAACACATGCACTCATGATGAGCCTCTGTTTGTAGTATGCAGCTTGCTTTAAGCTCTCTACAACATGAATTCTGAAGTGTAAAAAAAAAAAAAAAAAATGTATTGGAACTGTCCATCATGGTGGAACAAATTAGCCTTAAAATATCCCCTATAGTCTCTTCGCTTGATACATTAATTTTGTTTTATTATGTTGATGATGACGACGCCTTGTAGCAGATACCATGGTATAAAAAAACAACAATAACCGGTATTAAAATTCATTCAATATAAATCCATCTTTTATTATGAGGTCATTGCCATATTATGCCAATCAACGTCGTAATAACAATAATTATTATTTTTATAGTGTCCACCGAAGCTAAGTGTGATGTCGGTATCTAAATAAAATAGCATTATGTAAGTATACACCTTCATAGCAAAGCAATACAAAAATGCAAACAAAAGTGAAGTAGCTGATCTAATGACACCCGCCATGGGGCTGTAACTTGTTTAATCAACTCTATACTGTGAGAGAGCTGTGGTCAAATTATCTACACGTATAGCTCAAGTAAGTATCTGCAAAAGCTACAGTCATAAAGAAAGATGCAAAGATAGATGGAGTTGCTGGCTATCTATGCAGGAGATAGATTTTCAATCTCAACTGCATGCTTATTCAAATAATAATTATTATTAAGAAAGAAAATAAAATATGTATATAGTAAATGATTTGCCCTGAGAATGTGCAAAACAGAGGGAAAACTGAAAGTACCAATAACAACATCAACAACTATACTACTACAAAAACTGTGCGAGGAACTTTGTAATTTTTTTTTTTTATTATTATTTGCTGTGGTTTTCTCCGGAGCCCATTTTGTGGTCTTATAGTAAGCCCATTTGTAAGTTCATAGAAAAATAAATATAAATAATGTCTTATAGTTGCTAAAAAAAACTATGCATAGGTATAAGTCACCGGCAACTCTGTAAGGTTTGTCATAATTTATTCTCTAGGGCAGTTTCAGTTAAACCAAACTATTATACCTATTTGCGTATTTATTTATGTTCATAGGTAAAATATTAAAGGTTACGAGATTATGATATTTGTTAACAAATTTTGTACTTGATTATTGATTATTCTGGAGTCACGGGCTACCACATAAAAAAGGGAACCATGTGTGAAAATATTGGGAGGCATATTAGGATTGATAAAAACAATGTAACAAAATTGGATAGTTTCTAGTCCGATGTTCGTAAAATAAACGCTGGTGCACCCCAAGAATTCGTTTTGTAACTGACTTCCTTTTTCATATTCATCAATGATTTCTTGCTTCTTTTTTAGAACAAAAAGTTTTAGACACTCTATTCCTGTGACCACGGAGAATGCAATTTCTTCGAAACGTTCGTTGGGAAGAAGAAATTGGAACATATGTATTAAGCAATCCGGATTTGTTTATGTTGTTGTAATCCCTTGTAAAAAAACAGCTGATATCAGCTGATGCAAAAAACAACTCAAGGTTTCTGAAATATTTTTGGATTATGGTTATGGATAGCCTATCGAATCTTCTGTCAATCCTCGCCTTCCGATGTTTATTCGCTATATTATCTAGTTATCCCAAAAATATCGAGTTAATTTGAGTTGTTGTTGTGTCAGCGGTCATCAGCTGATTTTTAACAAGGGATTACAACAACACAAAGCTATCCGGATAACTGAGAATTAACATAACGCGGCCAGTCAATTATTTTTGGTTTTACAAAAAAAAGTTAAGGGTATTCATGCAGAAGCATTAGGTCGTCGAAACGTGGTAAAGTTGTAAACTGCGTAAGTCTAGCTAATTTTCCATAAAAATTGTGCCAGGTTTACGATGTTTAAAACTTTACTACTTTTACGACGGATTTACGCTGTTGTATGAATACTTTTATTATCAATCAAAAATATTAAAACCACATAGAATTTTCAATTCTATCTTTGAAATAAAGTCATTCTTCTTCCTCCTGAAACACATCCTTTTAGTGCTTTACATATGAAGTGTGAATAGCAAACTGAAAATTGCGAATGGTCGTGAATTCTGAGATTTTTCTTTTACATAAGTAATTTTTTTGGTCGTCGAATGGCGTGAATTGTCCTTAGAAATAAACCATTAAATAAATGGGTGCTAAAAAAGTTAAATTTGAAATGCCTCCTGATGTTGTGGATTGCGAATAATTAGCGTTTGACAGTTCTCAGAAAATAGCTTCTTGGTCATGTAGAAAATATTAAATGCAAAATTTTACAATTTAAGGCCATGTTTTCTTTTAAAAATTGTAGATATCATCGTTTATAGTTAGTTGATATCTGCGTTTGAAATTGCCGTAAGAAATCGATTAGCAGATAATTTTTTATCATGTATTTTCAATCAATTATCTGTTATTACTAATTTCTATTTCGAAAATATAAATACAAATTTGAAAATGCATATCTTTTGCAAAAAATTTAAATCTACCTACTGCATTTTTTTTATCTACTTCGGAAAATTTTCCGATTAGTGGCAACGCTGGTCAACACAGATCGAACACACACGAATCTGGAAAAGTATGAAAGAGAACGCTAACATAGTCGGCATTTACACCACCCGATTTTTCCTCACACGATCTTTTGTTCATAGATGAAGGGAGTAGAAAGTGAGGGGTAAGGTCCAAATCGTCCGTTCCTGGCAAACTCACACGATTTTTCCAGTATGTTTGCGTTCTCTTTTATACTTTTCCCAGAGTCTTGTGTGTTCAGCGTTGCCACTTATCGGAGAATTTTCCGAAGCTGATCCAAAAAGAAAATGCAGTAACTAGATTTATTTTTTTTTCGCAGTAGATATGCATTTCCAAATTTGTATTTGTATTTTCGAAGAAAAAATTAATAATACATATAAGTGATTGAAAATACATACATAGTTTGCTACACAGCTCATATGCAAGACACTTAAAGGTTGGGTTTCAGGAGAAAAAACAACAACAATGATGATGAAATTATTTGTGGGTTTAATTTTGTTGAATTAAATTTTTTTCGTAAAACCAAAAAGTATTTGGTTGCCAGTAGATGTGTTTTACGAAAAAAAAAAAATGCAATAGGCAACGCTGGTCCTAATATGCCATCTACCTCTGAATGCAAAATGAAAGAGACAGCAATAAAGTATGAAGAGGACAGGAATAGAAATCGGACTGGAAAAATTGTTTCATATCGTTTCATGTAAACATTTCACACGATTTTGGGAAAAATCGTACTGGAAAAATCGGGTAATGTAAATGCCGACATACTGGAAAAATCGTGTGAGTTTGCCAAGAACTGACAATTTGATCCTTACCCCTCACTTTATACTCCCTTCATCAATGAATAAAAAATCGTCATCGGGGCATGTAAATGCCGACAAAGGTGTTGTATTTTGATTGTGGTTCATTGGTTTTCCACTTCGCAATTATAGTCGCGTCGTATGCTTTCCGTGTATAATTTACTTTATTTTATAAGCTAATACTAAAATGCTCGCTGTTCCCCTTTTTCGAGTACGGAAAGCCACTTTTCGTTGGTCTTTGACATTAGCTTCAGTGCCCTTCCGACTAATATAGTTCTACCTATACCCTTTCAGTCAAACAGCGGAATTGATACGGGGATGGTATAAGAAAAATCATCATTGACACAGGGATGCTAGGCCCTACGATCAATCAATATTTAAAAAATATCCCGAGATTTGTAATAGTTACTTTCTTATACTACGTTCCCACCAGAGTGAAATCTCGGATTTCAGAGATTTCAGTCCAAATCTTCACATTTCCCCATACAGTTTTGAGATTTCGAAATGCGAGAATTCTCAATGAAATCTTGTATCGATGCGAACATATCTTTATGAACAGACCCATTTTCAGCTTTCACCACACAATGGTGAAAAGCTTTTTGATACAAATTGTGATTTTTCACTCCAACGCCAAGCAGGCAAAAAGAGAGAGTATGATATTGTATTTGACATTTGGGTGGAGAGAAATACAAACACATAGGAACACAAAGGTAGTAGTTTGTGTTTATATGAGACGAAATCTTGGTTTTGGCAGTGTGAACACTAATTTGAAATCTCGAAAGTTTTCAGCTGAAAACCCAAATTTTGCTTTGGTGGGAACATAGTATTACCCACAATAATTTATTTATTTCATGTCAGTTTGATAGATTTTTATGTAAATTTGCCCATATTTTCTTCAGTTTCTATTTAAAACAAAAACAGATTTCTAACTTGGTTAGCACCTGATACAAACAAAAATTAACCAAATATACAATAAGTACGCACCTGCTTTTCCACATCGCTAAACATGCCTGAAGAAAATTAACAAGAATAGTAGGGCTCTAGTTGTGATAGAGTGCATAAACATTTACCATTTACATTTATGTACATATGTGTATTTGGTGCTTCGCAATCTGTCAATTTAGCAAACGTAAACAAAATAACAAAAAGAAAGCTATCATTCCACTTTTCTGAAATCGGAATAATGTTCAATTTGTATTTTCTGTGATTTAAATCTTCCATATTCGAAAGATGATTTCTCTTTGGCATCGTGTCGTCGTCGGTCGTATGAATCGGAGTCGTCACTTTTAACTAAATCACATTTGCGTCTTTAATGTGACTTAATTGCAATTAATTATTTGGGTGCACAGTTTCAGTCTCATAACTCTTTAATGGAAAATTAAATTTCCCCCATCATACAAGTACTAGATATAGATTTAGTGATGGAACTTTTGTGCAGCTTGGTCGATTAACATTATAACTTTATTATTAAATTATGGAGTTTAGTTTTAACACATATTCGTATAGCTAAACCATTATAGTTCAAAAATTTCAGTTTTACCAACGGAAAATAAAAATATTAACTAATCAACTTGTAGGAACTTACATACTTTTCTTAATTTTAATATGTTAAATATATTTTTTTATTAATTTGCAGCTGAACGCGCCTAAGCAGATGACAGTTCGTGTCAAAACAAAAATATTGACGATTAGAAAAGTCAAAATGCGATACCTGGTGGCGAATAAAACAACTGGATAACTACATTATGAAGAGGTTTTACTTTATTATTTAAGTAAAAATATAGTTTTTATATTTATTAGAATAGTTTTTCATCTTTTAATAAATAATTTTGGAAAAACACTTCACAAATCACATACGATTTACAACAAATTTTGACATCTTATGTAGCTATTCTGTTGCATTTTTTGCCCGGTAGAGTACTGCCTCCAGTCGTCAATAGGCGAACACAGCTTTTTTACATTTTTAATGCTTGGGGAAACAGAGCGCGATCCGGCGTTTTTCGTGAGTTGGAAGTTACATGACCCGATTTTTCCAGTACGATTTTTCCCAAATTCGGGTGAAATGTTTACATGAAACTATTTTTCGTCAGTTTTCTGTCCTTGTCCTCTTCATACTCTTTCATTTATTTAGCATTCAGAGGTAGATGGCATATTAAGACCAGCGTTGCCTATTGCATTTTTTTCGTAAAACAGATTTACTTTAAATACAAATATTTTTGGTTTTACGAAAAAAAAAAAAATCTTTTAACAAAATTAAATCCACACATAAATTTTCAATTCTGTCTTTGAAATGAAGTCATTCTTATATTATGAACTGAAAATTGCGAATGGTCATGAACTCTGACATTTTTCTTTCACGTGAGTAAAAACAAACCAGTAAATGGGTGCTAAAAATAGTAAAATTTGAGCGAATTTTTTCATTCGCTGCTTTGTGAAATGCTTCCTGATGTTCTCTGAAAATAGCTTGTTGGTCGCGTGGAAAATGTTAAATGCAAAATTTTACAACTTAAACAAATTTAAGACATGTTTTCTTTTTAAAATTCAAGAAAGCATCGTTTATTCACTTTGACGAAAAATTAAAACTAGAACTAGGGCCTAACTACATAGATTTCAATTAGGTACAAAAGTGCAAGTCAAACATACAAATATATGCTAGCGACACCTTCCTGCGAAAAAGCGTATGAAATTTGAGTTGAGCTTAATGCATTCAAACACGGAAAAGGAAAAGGCTAGTTCAGCAACTATTATCGATGTGACATTTATGAATTAGTTTTTAGACTGTTTACTTAGATGTAGTTGTGTTTCACTTTTCTGCCAAAGTAAAATTACGCTCTAACTTTTAGTTTTGTAAAACTTGAGATAAAATATAAGATTGAGTAGTTTAATAAAAAAAGACAAAATTGTTTTTTTTTTCACTTTTGTACAAAAGTGAATTGAATGTAGTAAGGCCTTTAGTTGATATATTCACAGCAAAAAGAAATTAATCTACCAACTACATTTTTTTTTCAGAAAAATGAACGGCATTAATGTATTTATTTCAATCCAAAAAAAAATATAATTGAATTAACAAGAGTACTTCCTACACGTATCTATTAAAACAAAACTATATTTGTGCACAAACATGCAGAAACAGTTCATAATGCATTATCTGTAAATCCAACTCCTCGACCCAGGTTTTTCATCACAAATTGCAACTCGACTCCGCTTCCCAAGCGGAGTCGAGTCGAATCAAGCTTTTTTCAACTCCATCCAGGCATACAAAAAGTTGAAGCGAGCTTCAAGCTCTTTATTGCTGGCATATTAAGACCAGCGTTGCCTATTACATTTTTTTTCGTTAAACAAAAACAAATCTACTGCCAATCAAATACTTTTTGGTTTTACGAAAAAAAAATTAAAACCACAAATAATTTCATCATCATTATTATTGTTATTTTTCCTGAAACCCACCATTTTAGTGCCTTGCATATGAGCCGTATAGCAAACTGAAAATTGCAAATGGTCGTGAATTCTGACATTATTCTTTCAAATGCGTAATTTGCTTGGTCGGAATAACGTGAATTTTCATAAAAATAAACCAGTAAATGCTAAAAACGTTAAAATTTGAGCGAATGTTGTCAATATCTGCATTGTGAAATGCGTCCTGACGCTGGGGACTGCGAATAGTTAGCTTTTGACGGTTCTCAGAAAATAGCTTATTGGTCGCGTAAAAAATATAAAATGCATATTTTTACAATTTAAACAAATTTAAGGCCATGTTTTCTTTTTAAAATTGTTGATAGCATCGTTTATTAATTTGTCGAAAAATGTAAGCCAGAATTAGTTGATATTTGCGTTTGGAATTGTTTAAACAAATTTATTCGCAGTCGCAGAATTTAGGTAATGATTTAAGTACTTATATATTTTCAATCAATTATCTAATATTATTAATTTGTTTTTCGAAAATACAAATACAAATTTGAAAATGCATATCTACTGTGAAAAAAAATCTACTTACTGCAATTTATTTTTGGATCAACTTCGGAAAATTTTCAGTTTAGTGGCAACGCTGCTGGTCAACACTGAACCATAGATTTTAATATATACCTAGATAACCAACTTCGCCTTCAAAAGTGAAGCTCGGCCACCATTTTACTGGAGGCATTTACAACAACAATTATATTGTGTTTTGTGTGTTGTTTACTTTTTGCAGAGGAGATTTTTTCTAAAATAAAGTATTTGTATTTGTTTAATTGGTTTTTTTATTTATTTAATTTTAAAGTGTGCAAGATTGCAAAAATATAAAAATACCTAGTGCTGGTAGTGTGTATGCGTGCAAATATAGTAACAAGAAAAAATGATTTTTTTGCCATATTTATCTGAGAAAATGACAATAAATTATATCTGAAATTAAAGCCAACAATTTAAGCTTTCTTTTGATACCAACAAATTTACACGCCATCACAGAGTTTTAAAAGATATCAGTGTACAAAAGCAAGCCTAAGAAAAGATTTCTTACAAGAAGTTAAATGTAAATATCTCAAAATATATTAAAGCTATATAATTTTGTTACCGTTTAAGAGATAGCGAAAATACCTTTCATTTGATACAATTTAATTTTATTACCTCTTCTAAAATCCAATATATGAACATTTATTTAGAGAAACCACTAAGGCATTAAATTCGATTGTTTACATTTTGTTGCCTCCAACAAAATGGTCGCAAAGCTTCACTTTTTCTCTGTACAAAAGATCCTATGTTGGCCATCTAGGTATATATTAAAATCTATGCACTGAACACACGAGACTTTGAAAAAAGTATAAAAGAGAACGCAAACATACTGGAAAAATCGTGTGTTTGCCAGGAACGGATGATTTGGTCCTACCCCTCACTTTCTACTCCCTTCACCAATGAACAAAAGATCGTCTGTGGAAAAATCGGGTGGTGTAAATGCCGACTATGCTATGTCGGCATTTACATAACCCGATTTTTCCAGTACGTTTTTTCCCAAAATCGGGTCAAATGTTTACATGAAACGATATTGCCAGTCAGATTTCTGTCCAGGTCCTCTTTATGGCTGTGTCTTTCATTTTACATTCAGAGGTAGATGGCATGGTATTAGAGCCTGTTTAGATTGTGAAGATTGAGACTGGTCTCACGGGAGTTTTTGGACAAGAGGGGAGGGGTAAAGATCCCTCTTCGTCGTAACTGGAGTAAAGTTATAAACTTCGTAAACCTGTCAAAATTTTTATGGAAGATTAGACATATTTACGCAGTTTACGACTTTACTACGTTTACCACGATTTTACGCTGTTGCCTGAATACCCTTATTATATCTAACCAATTTTGCAATAAATTAACCTCCAATTATTTGAACGTCAAAATCACGAGTGGACTTTTTTTTTGTGTGTAATCACGATGGTACGCACCTGTTAAAAAGACGAAAGACGAAGCGAACGAAAAAAAAGGAATCGTGTAATGGCCTTTTTGATTGGCAATAATTTGAAAGAACTCTTCAATCCGGAACGCTAATAAAACAAACAAGCACTTGCAGTTTGATTCTGAAATGTTCGTATCTCTCTATTTGTGTAACTTCACATGCGGATGCCTAAGTAGTTCTTCACATTTGGAAACTAAGCAGACACAAATATGAACGCCTATGATAGTTTTCAATAATGAAAATTTGAAAATAATATTATAATATAGAAACAGTAAAATGTGTGAAATTTACTTATTTTTAGCTAAAAATTTACTTTTTGCAATATTTGACAACACTTTGACAACTATCAGTGGTATTTATAAACCCATTCTAAGCAAAGTCTAACTTTAGACACCTGTCTAACTCCAAAATGTTATTTATAAACATTTTGCACCGATTGGCTAACTTAGCCACTGAAATTGGTTGTCCAAATCTTATTTCAAAGACGACACGTTTAATGAATAAGGTAGGCGAATATTTCTGGTTTTCTAATTTTCTAGTTTTGAAATGAATGAAAAGCTAGTTGAACGTGTCCCAGAGCGTATTAAAATTTATTAATTCATTCAAAAATGAATAAATACAGGCATGTCACTAAATAAATGAGGTCACATTTGGGCAATTGTTGGAATGCGTTTATAAATAACAAGATGCCTAAACAATTTGAACATTGACTAGCTGGACAACTGCCCAAGCGTGTTCTAAGAAAATCTAATAAATACAACTGTATGTGTTTGAATGTGTGAGTATTTCTGGTTTCGATTCTGAAATAAATCCAGAATCGTTTTCTGTTCTTTTCACGAGAAGAACTGTCATTCTGAACGTCAATAGAACACTTCCAGAAGGGTTTTGACGCATTCCGAACGCTTCTGGATAACAAATTGAATCAGGCTCTATCTGACATCTGACTTGCTGTCGTTTAACAGGCCAAACAATTTCTGCTTTAAAGCTGGATTTATACCTTCGATCTTCATTCGGTGAGCATAGTTCAACAAACAACGAATAAAGTTCATCCAAAATGGCTTTGAATTTCTTCGTTGTTCGTGTTCGGTGCAAAAATGAACATCGTACACGGACGATAACAACGAAGGTGTAAATCCAGCTTAAGAAGTTTCATTGACAGAATATTTCAGGAGAGGGAAATAAATATTTTTGCAATCTTGTACACCTTAAAATTACTTTTAATAAATAAACAAACGAATAACACAAATAAAAATATTTAATTTTAGAAAAAATCACTTTCGAAAAAAAGAAACAGCACACAATATAATTGTTTTATTTGCCTCCACCAAAATGGTGTCCGAGCTTCACTTTTGAAGGCGGTGTTGGTTATCTAGATATTATATATTAAGATCTAGTGCCTGTCTACATTGTCTTCTTATGCTATGTTTCCATCAAAAGTTTATCTCAGTTCAGATTTAATAAATCTATTTAGTGTTTCCACAGCACAAAAAGATTTACTTTGACAGCACCTTAAAAATTGTTTAATTTCTTTATGAAGAGGAAGTGAGATAGAATGTTTCCTTTGTAGAGAACTGAATTCAGCCATTCGATTTGTAAAAGTATTTGTCTTAGGAAGATTTAACAAGATTAATTTCTAATCTTCAAGATTTACGAAATATATTTGTATGGCAAATTTTCGAGATTTAAAGAAAATTTGCGGTAAATCTTATTAAATCTTAGATTAGCGTTAGGTGGAAATGTAGCATTACTGAAAGGTGGATCCAGTGAGATAGGTAGATTTTATGTGCAAAAGAAGATGTCACCCAAAATCCACCGATACCTCACTTTTGAAAATAATTCTTGGCTTCCAGAAGACGGATTTTTTTTGTGCGAGTGAGAGATGTATGGACCTTAATTGTGTGAAATAAGGAAGGGTATATTGAACTGAAACCATTTTTTTACCAAAATGTAGACACGCTGTTCATTAAAACGACTTTCAGTAAGAAGACAATGTAGACAGGCACTATGGGAACAGTAATTGGCCAAACCAAAAATGGCTCAGCAGAGGCTGAGCGATCAGAGCAGAGCTCCGAGCAAATTATGATCGATTCCTCAGATTGAGCACTGAGCTGTCATTTCATAGGTGTTTTTGGTAAATTTCGTGAAATTTATTGCAATTTTCTTACAACTGACGGGCGACTGTCCAGAGAATCCATTTTAAATTATGTAAATATATCACTAAAAAACTAACTGAAGTTGGCTTCGCTCAGCGTTTCGCTAGATTCGCTCGGTCATTTAATTCTGAGGTGATTGAGCAAGCTCTGTGCTAGCTCCGACGGACAAAAGAAACACGTTTTTTATGCTCTGATATGTCTGAGCTAAAAAATAAACACAGAATTTTTGTTTGACAGTTCCGTGATCTGCTGAGTTAAAAAATAAAAACGCCAAATAATTGGAAGTTTTGGCTAGTGACAGAGCTAAAAGATGATTTTAACATTTTTATTAAATGTTGCAAAAATTATGGTGCTAATATCGTCTTGAGAGATGTATGAACCTTAATTGCGTGAAATAAGGAAGGGTATATTGAACTGAAGGGATCTTTTTTGCATAATGTAGACACCAAATGATATCAAATAAAGAAGTAAATCCTTCGTACGCTTCACCCTCCAAAACCCATTTCTTTACATTGTTGTATTTGTAATTTCCTTTCGTGTCGAAGAAAGATGTGAATTGCAACAACAAGATCTTTGCTGAATGATGTGCTGAATGACGAGTTGATTCTATGTGTGCATTTTTCACTGATTTTCACTAATACTTTGCAAATCTCTTCATCACAGTTGTTCGTTTCAGCTTGTAGGCAAATCAAATTGACAGCAAAGGATTGGCTTATTTTTTTGATATTCTCTGGTTGACACGCTTACCACATTTACATGAGCGGATCGAAGGATCGGATTCAATCCGGATCGAAATTTCGATCCAGGTATATGACTATGCCAGATCGAAAGATTGGATTCAAATGGAATCGAAGGGAAAGTTTTTCTTTTATATGTGCATAATTAAAGGTAGAACTAGAATAGGCGGAAGCTGTAGCTTTCCGAAACGCCAATTTCACAAGGCACCCATAATGCACTTAAGAAGTTGAAAGTGAAATAAAAATGTAAATAATCATTTCTTCAATGTTAATTTTCTCATACTTATTCACAGCACAGAACGATAGGCTTTTAATTATTTACTCGTGAAACCACGAAAATTCGACGTAGTATAAATTAATTAAAAGAACATTTACGATTTTACTACACTCATACATCAAATAGAAAAAAAAGTGCTGAAAACTATGCACCAAGCGCTAAATTCCTTTTAGTTTGCTTCCACCATTTTGATTTTCGTACGTCCCCTTACGAAAGAGCGGTCAGTGAGCGCTCTCACGTCCGACGGCAAAAGTTAACGAAATCTAAACGACCACTTAGGTTGGATTCTGACTATTTTAGTTCTACCTTAATTTCGCAAAATAAATTACAAATTTACAGCCCTATTCTCCCTATCATCACTGATACCTCACAAGTCACAAGAAGTGGTGGAACTGATTTTGTGACTTTTTCGTATTCACCCCCTAAAGTCACAACTTGTGAGTCATAAAAATAAGCGAAATTGTGATCTCCTCCAGAGCAGGTCACAACTCAAAATTCACTTGAGTTTTAACAAATCATTAAATTATATTCTTGCATTATGTTCTCTGTGCGAAAGAGAACAAAATGTATGTTTTCTTTCATTTCTTTAGCTAAAGAATAGGACGAAGGAGCGAAATTCTTTTGCTTTGTATTTATGACACAGAAAAATATAAATACATATTGTGGGTGTGTTGGATTAGTTCGTTGTTGATGTGTGTGCTCATCAGTCAAGTAGCTACCAACAAAATGCTGTGGTGAGTTTCGTTGTGAGTTTTCTTGTGACTATTAGGGGGAGAATACCAAAACATCGGGCTATTAAACCATAAATATCACACAATAGGCCACAGAAGAAAAAACAAACTAAATAGTCTGAAACGGAATACAACGAAAACACACCAACAGCCATTCCACACTATCCCACTGAGTAAGTAAGTAAGTAAGTAAGTAAAAGAATTCATTTATTGACAATTTATGTTTGTTACATTGGCATAGATTTTACGAATTTTATAAGCTTTGGCTTTGCCGTCAGCTCGACTGGCAACATTTTAAAATTTAAAAAAGAGTAAAATATATTATATACATATTTATAATATAAAAATGTATTTGATTTGATAATGTCTTTGATTTTATTTTCTATTTTTAACCATTATAATTATTTAATAAAGATGGCTACGCATATTCTGTTAATAGCAGCATTCTAAAAGTGTAGGTATCCTTCAAAAAAAGTGCAAGTCCTTTCCAGTTCGATCCATTCAAGATTTGTATAGTCTCCACCATTGATAGAATTCCCTTGCCAAAATACGAAAGTCTATATTGTCTAAAGATTGGACATATGCTTATTAGATGAAAGCAGTCTTCTTTTTCTTTCATGTTACATAAAGTACAGAACTGATTAAAGCTTCCATTGTAGGGACATCCATTAAGACATAAGATTTCACATCTAGCTTTGAATATTGAGGAGATTTCTTTGAAGCTAAGGGAATCACTAAAATAATTTTTATCACCAAGATTATAATCTAATTGGCTGTAAAGTATTCTGCTTTCCGATCGACAGGCTTTTTGTATCCAGAGATTTCATACGGAGTCTTCTTGCTTTTGTATGACGCTATATAGTTGAACTTTAAAAAGCTGTAGGTTGCTGGGGTCCATATGCACTTCTTCGCCATAAGTAGAACCAATGTTTTGCCATTTCTCCATCCACCAATCTTTATTTCTTACTTCATAAAGCAGCAGTTTTCTACTCAACCGAGAGTCGTGGTATCCCAGAACTTTCATTATATAATCAGCTTGAAGTTTGAGTGTATAGGTAAACAGTTTTGGTAGACCTGTTTCTAAGTAGATTGCATAATTTGGAGTTTTGATTGGAAGATAAAACAGCTTTTTCAAAAAGTTTCTTTGCAGTTTCTCAATTTCTTCATACTCTTGTATCCCCCAAATCTGAGCAGCATAACAAAGTGTAGATTTTACAACGGAATCGAAAATTTTATATTTTATGGCCAGATTTATGTTTTGGTTTGAAAAGACTTTACTCCATGTTAAATTAATCAAACTGAGAGAAGAATTAGCTTTTTCTGTAAGGTGTAAATTGAAATCCAGTGTTGGGTTGAGTTTAACTCCTAAATATTTATATACTTTTGCTACTTCCAAACGATTTTGATTAAATATCCAAGAGTTTCTCACTTCACTTCGGTTCGATCGTGAGAAAACCATAACTTCAGACTTTTCAGTATTGATCACAAGTCCCCATTTTTCACAGTATTCCGAAAGACGATTTATCATGAGTTGTAAATTTTCTGGTGATTCTGACAATAAAACTAGGTCATCGGCGTACAGTAATACATTTATGAGAACACCTGCCATTCGAATACCTCCGGGAATATGGTTTACAATGTCATTTATAAAAAGGGAGAAGAGGAGAGCACTGAGAAGGCATCCCTGCTTAACACCAGTTTCTGTTTCGAACCATTCTGAAAACACGGTTCCATCCCAGACTGTTGATCTCGTGTCCGTATACATGGTGCGGATTATTCGAAGAAATCTTGTTGAAATACCCAGCTGTGAGAGCTTATATAACATAGCATTCCTATTCACCAGATCAAACGCAGCTTTAAAATCGACGAAAAATGCGTAGACTTTCTTATTTCGGGCTTGAAACGCTTTAACTATAGATGTAAGACAAAATATTTGATCGACTGTGGAGTAATTCTTCCTAAATCCTGCTTGGAGGTCCGATAGAATATTATTTTCTTCTACCCATCTTTCTAATCTGCCGACAAGTATTCCACAAAATATTTTCGCTATGACATTCATGAACGAAATGCCACGATAGTTTTCAACATCATTCAAGGCGCCTTTTTTATGAATTGGGAAAATAACTGATGTTTTAAACGAAGCAGGAACTTCCGCGTTCGTAAAAATTCTATTGAAAAATGTTGCCAAATTGTTATAAAAGGTTGGAGATGCATTTTTAAAAAATTCATAGGGTATCCCATCTTCTCCTGGAGCTTTCCCATTTTTTGCCTTTCGAAGAAATGTTTGTATTTCATCAACAGATATTGTGACATCTGAGTATTAACACATGTCAAAAAAGTGGGAAGAAAATCATGTATAATAGTGTGGAAACAAAATATGAAATTTCATCCCACACAAATTGACAGCGCATCCGACACGATTTGACATGGTATTTATACCTGAAAATATTTAGGATCGGTTCTAAAACCATCACACATTCTATCCCACTTGGGCGTTTGAGGTTAAGGTGAAACTGGTTTGTTTTGATGCAAGTGTGAAAGCAAAATATGAAAATCATTTTCATCGCACAAATTTGGCAGTCGTATAAAAGTCTTTCCCATTTTATTCTGACATTGTGTTAATACTTTGTAGGATAGTGTAGAAGCACTTTAAGATGTAAACTCGATTACTCAATCCTTCGATCTAGGTTTTACTAGTTTAAGTTAATGATAACTTCACTCATCCTGAATTTTTAATTTTCGAATAAAATAAAAGTTCTAATTTAACTCTTTCCAATGTAAAAATCAAAAGTAAATGCAATATTTTGACAAAACTAAAACAGCTGCAATATTTTGACAAAACTAAAACAGCTGACTTTCGACTGAAAATTCAAATTTTGTTTGCATTCAACGTTATAAAATTTCTGACTGAATTTTCAGTCAGATCTCAGATCTGTCGGTGATTCCGCCCATGTAGAAAGCAGAGAATATCAAATAAAGAAGCCAATCCTCGGCTGTCAATGGGCGCGTTCAATGTTTGAATAGATAGCCTATCTAGGATAGCTTTGTATCCATGTATGTGTTTGAACGCAAGTCAGCTGTTGTTGACATTTTTCATATGATAGCTTTGTATCCTTTAAAGAAATAACAAAACTAATAGGACTTTTAAACTGGTATTTGTAAATTACGAAACGAAATCACTTTCACGTCCAAGCTATTCAGGCACTAGTATCTGACTGCCCTCAAAAACCCATTTTGTATCGTCCTTATTCGAGTAGGCGTGTATAGTCGTCCCTTTCTATCGACGTGTTATATTAAGGACAAAGTACTGCCAAGTTCATTTTGTTACAGATTCGGCCTTCCTGACATTTTCGACGCCCTCGTCGAGTTTTATCCCCTTTGGGAATCAATATCTGCGCTTCGCATGCTGGATGGTCTTATTTTAAGAAAATTATCCCGTGAAATCATGAACACTTTACATTACCCATCCCATTTTATACGACCAGATTTTCATATGTACTTTTATTAGATCTATTTGTTATTGTTGCTCGGAGGTTAGTCGAATCATCTTACAATAGTAGCTACCTATGGGTTTGTCCTGCAGATCAACCTCGTTTATGTTATACCTTTAGGAACTTTCATTTCAATAACATCTTTGTTCCATGATTATGCTTTCATATTGGTCACAACTCTTAAGTCTTCCCGTTCGACGATAGACAAATTTATTTCGCAGTTTTATTCTGAAGATTTTAAACATCGCCGGCCTGTTCTAAGGATTAGTACATTTTCGTCTTTTTTTTTAATGAGAAAATATTTTATCCTTTTTTCTCGAACTGATTTTTTTTCAGAGATTGACTTCAATAATTGTGCTTGAGGTTGCAGCAGCACAAGCATCAGCTGAAACTCTAAAATCGTAAATTGCATACTCGATATTAATGTAACACTTCTTTTACTAACACTCGATATCAATACAAAAACATCAAGATGCAATAAGGAATGTGGTCCGTGAAACAATTCTTCTAAATCTACCCTTTAAGTTTGTCATGAAAAGAAATATGTGAGCACTTAAGTGTCAAGACTTTTCTCCTTTTTATGTGGACATAGGATAAATACATCCCGCGCGATTCACTCCTCGTATCACATGAAACCATTTTAAAAACAAGAAAATGCGGTTTGAAATGTCTAAATACTCACTCTGAGTCCGGATATAGTTTTACCTATATAGGTTTTATGATTTAAAAGTTTAAAGGACAAACCCAATGATACTAAGGTAGTCATTGTATTTCGGTCTTCTTCACCATTTACCCAAAACTTCGCTGACTAGGCATATTATTTCAATAAAAATTCTCGTAGGCCCATAAATCGTTGGATCCTTCTCTTCAGATATTTTCGTGCTGTTTGAAGTTCATTTCGTCAATTTCTCTCGATCTTGATAATTCATTGATGTTTTTCAATGTCAATCATTGAAAATGACGTGTTTTCAATATATCTAAATTATACTGCTAGGTCAGATTTATAAACTTATTGTGTTGCCCCAATATCACATATGGTTATATTGAAATAACAACAAATATTGCAGAATTTCGCGAAACATTCGGAGCATATCATTTTATAGTTAAACAATTTTATTTAAAAAGCAATCCTTCTGGTTCGGACTATCCATACTTTTTAAAGCACAAACAATTCTAAACTTCTCATTTTTGTATACCAAAAACACAAGTTCAAAATTATTTAACATCATTAAATAATTTCATATCCATATCATTTATTTCAAAAAACATAATCATTATGTCTTGGACAAAATGAACAAATTTTCCCATGGTTCATAGAATTTTAAAATTTGTATTTTCGTATGCCGAAAACACAATAATATTCCAAGAGTAACCATTAACCAAAATGTAAACACTGTCTCCGACAGTTTACAATACAATCTTCCAAAAGCGCACATAAATCATAAACTTTGTTTCTTTAGATTTAGATCACAATATCATTTTAATACCATCAAATATTTTAATTTTACTTCAAAAAGTAAACTCTTTTTCTCAAACTATTTACGATCTTTCAACGAAGACAACGGCGCACACATTTATATTTTCGTACACCGAAAATACAAATTAATAGCTACATGTTAATTCGAACAATAGTATTCTCCCTTGCGCTCAACATTAATTGACAAATCTCAGATAGAGATGACCATTATGTTTTTTCGTAAGCCGAAAACACATACCATGGTACCATATATCTAATTCAATTAATTTGCCGTATACAATACAACAATAAACACTTTTCACTTTATGTTGCACTGGTTCTTTCTCCTTTTTACACACACATTTGTATCAACACAAATCCTGCCACCCATTTCCCATTTCGTAAATCTTCTTCGTATTAAAGAAACACAGTTTTTTCTCAATTTCTCATTCATTTGTTAGGGACAACAGAGACAGCATTACTTTTTCATAAACTGAAAATGCAACTACATATCTACTGTTTTACCAAAAAATAACGGTCACTGTCGACTTCGTCCGACGATTAAAACTAATTTCACTTCAACTTGGTTTCTCAACAAAGCAATGAAAATTCAAATAAAAACACAAAATTTCACCAATCACATAAACAATCTGACTATAACACATTGCATCTCATAATGCAAATGTGAAATGTGATCTACAATATGCTCCGAATATTTTCGCATGCAATATAGGTACAACATAAACATCAACAAACTGAAACAAGTCTGCAAATATTAATTTGACTTATCTTTTATATTCAGCCAGGTCCGAACCCGCTTCTGATCTTTAAAGAAATAACAAAACTAATAAGACTTTTAAACTGGTATTTGTAAATTACGAAACGAAATCACTCCTCGCGTTCCAATGTTTATTCGCTATGCTATCTAGCTATGTCCCCTTTCACACGAAGAAACAAGTTGCTGGAGATTTTTTTGACGTTTTCTTTTAATCTCCTTAAAAATCTCTTGTACCTTTCATACGAGGAAACAAATCTCCAGGCAATTTTTGAAATTTCCTTTGAAAGTCTATTGGTTGAACACACCTAAACCTACATGTGAAAGGAAATGTCAAAAAATCTCCTCAAATCCTCGACCGGGGAGATTCTGTTCGCCCCTCTTTCCTCCTGCCCTTCTCACCCAGGAACTAAAAGTTGCTGGCAACTCAGTTTCCTCGTGTGAAAGGGCACTATCCCAAAAATTTTGAGATAACTTGAGTTGTTGTTGCGTCAGCTGTTATCAGCTGTTTTTTAACAAGGGATTACAACAACACAAAGCTATCCGGATAACTGAGAATAGCCAGCGGAACGTGCCCACTTTCACGTCCAAGCCATAGAAGAAGAAGTAAAGGAAGTGGTGTATATCACATATACAGTGTACGTGAGTGAAGCAGCAAGAATTGAAAAAAAAAAAAAAACAAATTGAGATTCATCTGTCATTTTGCCGAGCTGAAAGGAAGTGTTTTGAAATTTCAATTTGTTAAATAAGTGAAAAGTTTATTTAAACTAGATAAAAAAGTGAAATAAAAGTTAGAATAGTGAATACTATCAATAATTTATTTAAAAAATATAAAACAGCATCTGGTGGCTACGTTAAATCCTCTAAAAACGCCTATACTAAGGAGTATACAAATATTTTTGTTTACAAGTTAATTTTGTCTGATATTTTCGTATTAAGTAACGTGAAGTGATGTTATTTAGGTAAATAAATTATCTAAGAATACTTTAAAATTAAGATTTTATCGCAATTTGCAATAAAAATAACAAATTTGTTGAAAACAAAAATATACTTTAATCCAGTGATTTCGTTGAGACTCATCTGTCAAATGAGAAATTCTCGCACAGGGTCGATCTAGTTTTTGTTGGTGGTGGCAAGGCGCTGAAATCCGTTTAGCGCCCGTAGTGCAGAGTTATTTTTTAACGCTTTAAATAAAATATTTTTAAAGGGGTAACAGCAGAATCCTATTTATCTTGTTGGATTTATATCCTCGTCACGAAGTGTTTATTTCGGTTTAAAAGTACACTACCATAAAAAACATCACTTTATTAAGAGGAACATGAGAGAAAACTTACCTGTGAAAAGAAAGATTTGTGCACCGTATTATAGGCGTTTTTATATGATTTAATGCATCACCACATGTTTTTTTATATATTTCTTATCAATAAAGTTTTTCAAAGTAATCACTATATTGTCTTTCATTTCACTTTTTTATTCTGTTCAATAGGCTTTTTCACTATTTTTATGACTTAAAATCTCTGTACACTTTTCTACAGCTCGGCAAAATGACGGAAGCATCTCAATTGTTTTTTTCTTTTTTTTTTAATCTGGCTTCCTTTGGGCGCCCCAGCCTTCAGCTGTGTAACTGCACTGCGACCCTGGGGCAATGCATTTGTGTTTGTGTAACTCACACTATTTTGAAAAATGCTTCACTGTTTCCACGATATGCCAGTTCCTTTACTTCTTCTTCTTTGGTCCAAGCTATTCAGGCACTAGTATCTGTATCTGACTGCCCTCAAAAACCCATTTTGTATCGTCCTTATTCGAGTAGGCGTGTATAGTCGTCCCTTTCTATCGACGTGTTATATTAAGGACAAAGTACTGCCAAGTTCATTTTGTTACAATGGGCGCGTTCGGCGGCGTATCTTAAGCGATCCGGATTTGTTTGTGTTGTTGTAATCCCATAGGAAAAAACAGCTGATGAGTGAAGCAGCTGATGTGAGAAAGAAATCTCAAGCTATCCAAAAAATTTCGGTATACTCAACTATCCGATGGGAAATTTGAAGAACAGCTGACTGCTGAACAGCTGACTATTTATTTGTCTTTGCGATTCCACATCGGATTTTTTTTTTGTTTGAGCAAAAACATTTCCAAATTATATTTAAATGCATACTAAAATCATTTACAATGCATCTTAATAATAAATTTTTGATACAGACGAGATTTGGTACAAAATAATTTATGTAAGGACACAAAATCGTTGCTGAAAATTTCAATTTGTTTTTCCTTTTGTTAGCAGCCCTCACTCTTTTGACAGCAAATGTTACGTATCCGGTTTTGGTCGTCCAGCAACGTATCGGATTCTAAAGTATCTCAGATACCCTATCGCTTTACCAGCCGAACGCGACGAATCCTAAAAATTTTTTGGATAGCTTGGGATCTCTTTTCTACCAACAGCTGTTCCGTCATCAGCTGTTTTGACAAGGGATTACAACAACACAAACCTATCCAGATCGCTTAAGTTCGGTGTGTGAACGTGGCCAATTTGATATGCCTACAAGCTGAAACGAACAGCTGTGATGATTAGATTTGCAAAGTATTAGTGAAAAGCATTCCAAAACGCACACATAGAATCAACTAGTCATTCAGCACATCATTCAGCACAGGTCCAGTAGTTGTTGCTTCTTGGATTGGCTTCCTTATTTGATATTATCTGGTAGAAAGGCACTCCTCGCGTTCCAATGTTTATTCGCTATGCTATCTAGCTATCCCAAAAATTTTGAGATAACTTGAGTTGTTGTTGCGTCAGCTGTTATCAGCTGTTTTTTAACAAGGGATAACAACAACACAAAGCTATCCGGATAACTGAGAATAGCCAGCGGAACGTGCCCACTAATGGCTGGCCGGTACTGGGCACAGTACACATATTAAAGGTAATATCCATTAGAGTTTTGATTTTTGTTTCTTCTGCGCATATATCAAAATTTGTGTCAAATGTCAGTATTTGTTGTTGTTTTTACGTGTATTTAAGTCCTCACACTCCAAGCCATTTTTATTTCTGACAATTTCAATTTTAATTTGTTGTTGTTTTTACGTGTGTTTTCTTCCTCACTCGCACAGCCATTTTTTATTTTCGACTGACAACCTGCGCAGTATAATACCTTAGATTTGTGTACTGTGGGTACTGGGTATCGTACTAATTCGAAGATGGTCTTAAATTTTCAATTTTAACAATTTCATTTTAAACAATGTACAATTTGCTAATCCACCTCCCTCATGAGATCAGAGACTATAATACACGCAAGTACCACATTAATTTTCATCAAAGTAAAGTTTGTAAGTTCAAGGAATTTTCATTTTATTTAAATCAATTGACTTAAAATTGATTCAAATAACACATCGAAAAATAAAAGCAAAAATATCTCCCAAAACAATTTTACCATCTATCTCCTGTGGGTTTTTTGTTTTAGTTTTAACCAAAACATAGTTTACGTTATAAATAAAAACTCAATTACATAAACATGAATTCGGTTTATTTAAAACTAAAAGTGTATCGCGCGGCGCAAAGTACAAATTACAGTTCAACAACAAATACGTATCTTTCTTAAATAGAATATTTGTATCGATCGGTTGTTAGGCTATATCGCTCATACCCAACCACAAGATACGAATACAACGTACATTGCATCAGAGCAAACGGTAGCTGAAGGTGCTACATGCTAATGCTTTGTTCAGCAACAGAAGTAGTAGCCTAGCACCCAAGATTTTATACTAAGTGTTATTTAAGGAGCAGAAGGTGGAGTCGAGACCGATATCTTGTCGGTTGTCGATTACAATGATGGACATGGCATGCCAATTGTTAACAACCATGCATCTCATGCAGCTTCGATGAAATCTGTCTGGTTTTGTGCTTCTACGTACTTTCCAGATAAACTCGTAAATGTCGGTGATTCTGATTAGACATTCGACAATGTTGTTTTTTTCACATTTTTCGTTGAAAGTTTTTGTGCACACAGTTAACAAATTTATCGTTAACTATCTGATCTATTGATCTCTGGTCTAAAA
This sequence comes from Dasysyrphus tricinctus, assembly GCA_963921185.1. Classification (NCBI taxonomy): domain Eukaryota; kingdom Metazoa; phylum Arthropoda; class Insecta; order Diptera; family Syrphidae; genus Dasysyrphus; species Dasysyrphus tricinctus. The sequence continues at coordinate 75,048,507 of OY992530.1, read as the reverse complement.
AATCTGTTGGACATATGCCAATGGTTCTTGAAGTGTTTACCTATATAGTTTATCGCAGCGCAGAGCTAAGAAAACAAAAAATCGAGTGTGTTTAAAGAACGAAAACAAGTGATTAAGAAGTGGGGGGAGAAAATTGTTCGAGGTATTTTTAAATGAAAAATTTTCTAGAACTATAAATTATAGGAAAAATAATTGTTTATTATTCTTTTTAATAAAAATTTTAACTTACCTTAGAACTTCGATGATCTTATGAATTCATCTAAAATCCGAAGATAGAAAATTCCTTTACCGAAGAAGCTGAAAGTAGAAAACAGAAGTTTTTCTGTCCATTAACAATTTTGTAAAAAAAAACTGAATTTTATTATTTTGGACTAATGAATAACATTAATTTTTTTAAACATACCTAGGTACATACATATTTTAAAATCTTTTCTTTGTAGGAGTGGTGGAGGAAAAGCGTATAAAATAATGGTGCCAGATTTAATAAATACGAAGAAATATCTTTCGAAGGAACATGAAATTAGGTATTCAAAATAGACTTAAAGTCGAATAGAATTCAAGCCGATTATAGGTATTGCGAATTTCTATTAGTTATATTTTTCTATGTCATTATTAAATAGATGTTTTTTTTTTCTGTTTCATGTAAATTTCAATTCTATCAAGAATTTCTAAGCCAAATTAATCGATTCAAGTTATTTTGAATAGACTCTCGAAATAAGGCTCTCAGTCTGCAAGTCTAGTATTGAATGGGTTATTTACTATTAATTAGTCGTTAATTGGTTGTGAAAATTTCTAATTTGCTGTTCAGTTTTATTTATGTTATGTTTGCTGCTTTTTTAGAAAATGAATTAAAACTTCTTATGATTATTTCTTAATTGCTTTCAAATCTGCCTTTGACTTGTTTTTAATTAGTTGCCGTTCAATGGTTTTGTGTTGTTTTGCTTATGTAATAACAACATAATGTATTAACCTAACAATGCACACTTTTTCGAAAAGGGGTTCAAATTTTAACTTGATATCAGATTATCAAAACCAAGAAAAAAATACGCAAATTTAGCAATAAACAGTTAATTTACAAAATATTAACAGAAAATTTAAAGTAAATCAACAATTTGATATTAAAAATGTTTGCCTCTTTTCGAAGGGGTTAAAAAAAATAAGACAAAATAAAACGTACCTAACATTTGAATTTGTTTCAACTAATAAACGACAAATTATCCACCTTTTTCGGCAAATATTGCTTTATTCACAATTGTAGATTCGAAAAAAAATAATTCTAAACAAGAGCCAAACGTTTTAACAGATTTTCTGTAAAATGTGGAAAAAGACAATAGTGGTTGTTTCTGAGATTTTGGCAATAGTTTCATCATCTTTCAATAATAACAACTCTTTTAAAGCTTCGACATGTTTCACCCGGTCCATATTAATGATAAAAGATTACAAGCAAAATACTTTCTGTCCAAATATAACTTATTTATAATTATTAATAATTGGTAAAATTGTAATAGATTGCTCCTAAGAAACTGAATTGGTAAAGTACACTTGAGATCTTTGCCAACTCTAAAGGAACATGTTTATTGTTAGATGGCGTCCTCAGTAACTCAATAATTTCATAGGCTAAGCATTTTGTCAATCTGCTGGAAACTCATGGGTATCTTCCAGATCAATGCCTTCCATTTTTTCGAAGAAATCTGTGGTACTGAGGCTAAACCTCTATTATGTCGATGGGTTTCCAGGAATAAATTCTCAATGTTGAACGGGTTTACTGTAAAACGAATTTCTTATTCAGCAAGATGTGTTTTTAAGTCTCAGGTGTCTCTTGTGGGTTTGCCGAACTCCCCGAAAATACCATGAATTGCAGATACTCTCAGACGTGTACACACATATATATGTATATACAAACGCACAGACCGACGGCGACAAACAACATGACAAAACCCACTTTTTATGTCGTTTTCGATTGGATGATCGGAGAACTCGTTTTGCACTCCATTTTCACTGCTACTACTCCAAATACTTTGGATTGGCTGTTCTGAGTACTGACTTGGAACACACGCATACATATAAAGATTTTCTTCGGATAACTTATCGATTGTCTTCAAAACATCTGGGTAAATTGGTGAATTCTTCTTCAACTAGTTCTCTATATTGGTTCTTTTTCCTGTGGTAACAAAAATTGTTTTCTTTTTTTTTCATTCTGTTCTGTCAAAACATAGATTTTGACAACTAAAGCCTTCCAATGGCTAAACAAATAATTTTTTTCATCAGAAATCAATATTGCAGATTTGGATTTTTAGGCAGATTTATCCCTCTATTTAAAAACAAAATTATACACCAGAACAATTGACAGCCATCAGTTTGACATGTTTTGATCGCTACAGCTCAAATTATACTGGAATACAATGACAAAGAAAGATCAATCTGATATCGTATACCATTCGCGACAAAAAAAACATTTATCGTTAAAATAAGACAACACTGCACTGCGATTCGCAACTAATCTAGTAATGCAAGTTCCATAATCTGCACATTAACCTTTGTTTTTTAACTTCCCAAAACTTACCATTTCTACCAATTTAAGTCCAAAGTTCTGTCAAAAAATAAAATTATGGTAGCTTTGGGAAGTAAACGATCAGACCTATTATGAATGATATATGACATTACTTTTGCCCCGTCAAATACAAAATACGGGTTGACCACAATAGCCGTTTTCTTTTGGAGATGGCAAAGTACTCATGAGTACTTTTCTATCTTTTTTGAATGGAACACTCAAAAATGCTTTCCAATGTAAACACGTATATCATTTCGCACACGAGATCATGTGTAAATGGTAGTACTAGATTATTGTTTTCATCAACTCATGAGTAATTTTCCACCTCCAAAGGAACGTGGCTAGTGGTGTATCCATATAATTGAAATCTCTAACTAATACTCACTCCAAGCTAGATCAAAACAGCGTCCGAAAATAAGGAACAAAGCAAAGGAATTATTTAAAAAATCAAACCCCATCTCTTGCATCATTTTTAAACTTTAACTAGCCAATAGCTAGTTTTTGTTATTATCAATTAATTCTTCATACGTTTAGTTTAAGAACTACACGCGCCATTATGAATTCATCTTTTCGAAATGTTAACAAATCGCCATTCTTTTGATAGATTTCTCATTATTAATCACTTCATGACATGAAATATATGTGAAGCTTATTAAAAAAAAAAAGGAAAATTGTCTAAGAAATTGTTTTTACAGAAGAATTTAAAAAAACGTCATCCTCGCCCCCATATTTTGAATGTCAAAGAAAAAGTTGACAATAACCGTTGAACGTTGATAAACTTTGTTTGATTGTTTTATTTTATTGTTTTGACACTACATATACAGCGCATCATGAATCACTCTTTCCAAATTCCAATCGAGACAAATTTGAAAAGTGTAAACGCTGAATTAATTAAGTTTGGGGCAGTGGAATGCTAATTCGGTATATATTCGTTCAGTCATAAGACGTGCTTCAATCAGTGGCTGACGTGCCAATGAACTCAAACATTATATAATTTTTTTTCAGAACTCGAGAAGTGCAAAAAAGGTTGAGTAAGCCATTTTTTCACAAGGTAGTTACTAATTGAACTATATATTATCAACATCTCTAGAAAGCAAAAGTCACCTGCTAATCTTTATCCACACATCGGGCTCGGTTGTTTGCGTTACAGATGCTTGGTTATAATTTTTTTTTTTTTTTTTTTTTTTTCAATAAAAATAAAAACGTGATTAAGTGGGGTCGATGTGTGGAGGAGGCTCGTCTTTGATTACTTGTTTCGCCTCTATTTAGTGATGTTTTTGTTTTGTTTTTTTGTTTAGCCAATAGACACTTCTTTTGATATTTCAGAACTTGAAGTTTATAAAAGTGCAAACGAAGTATTCAACAACAACACAACACCACTTTAGGAAGGGAGCGTAAACGTATGACAGGCGTCCACTTAAGCGTTGGTTGTTATTTTGCGTAGGTGGTCCAATTAGGGCATGAATTTAATTACCTATGTATAGGCAAAGCTTGAAATGGTTTCGCAAAAACATGGAACACTTAAGTTTTTTATCCAAACAAAATTCAATCAATCAGAGAAATATGTAAAGGCAAAGATAAATAACTTTACGAGCATGTGCAGTTTGTAATACATTTATATGTGTTTGCATATATGTATGTACTGTTTCCTCTACTCCAAGTGGGAGTTTAACTCTCGTCTGATGAAAATGCTGTGAGCTGACGGTGAAATATGACTCCAATTACACTGACACTGAGGGTGTACTCTGAGTGCTTGAATTTCATTAAGAGCAGCACCACCAACTACAGCTAACATACCTAACGGAACGGTGTATGTGGTATTCCCTCTTGACATTGTCAGTATTTTTTTTTTTTTTACTCGAGCAAGGTCGGGATTAAATTGCAGATACATTTTTAATAGTTTTGCCAGTTAAGTCAATATGTTAGTTTATGTACTTTGACAAGTTGGAAGGGGTTAATAGTGGTTTATAATTAAAAATGGTAAAGGAAAAGCAGCTATCGATTTTTTGTTTATGTTTACTGTCCATGTCACCACCAAGAAGTTAATGGATTGGAAAATAATTTGTTCAAGGATCTCATCAAACATTGTTTAAGTTGCTTGGTAAAACAAAAAATCTAGTTAAGTTAATCGCCAAGGAGTAAATTATTTTGAAAACAACTGGTCACATGGTGAAAATGGAATCAGTGTTCGCCTTGCGTAATAAATTGCAACTCATGATTACTTAAACAATTTTAGAATACATTTACTGAGATGTCCTCAGGCCGTAAAATTTAATTTGATCCCGAGTTTAATTTTTTGAAGGGGATCTATGTACATATTTGTGAAAGTGTTAACGTTTAATCTGAGAATTGAATCTAATCGAAACATTAACCCAATTGATATATAATTTATGTACTGAATACATGTTGTCCCTGTACCGACAGCGACAACAAACATTTATTAGCCAATAACAAATTTTGTGGACTCATCACATAAATGTTCTATGGGAATACCACATCAGATAGTTACAGGATTATGTAGTGATTACCTACACAGAAACTGCATTCACTAATATATTTTCAATAATTTCATTTAATGGCTACAGCTTCTTGCACTTACTACATATTTGTGAGTTTCTTCTATCTTAATCTCGCTACCTTTAGTGCAGTTGAAATATATACAGCTTATTGTACTTACTTGCTTAACGGGCGCCCGACCCTTGAAGGGTCTTAGTCTGAGACAAGTAAGCTCTCCAACCTTCTAGAACCCGATACGCTGTCTTCGATCCTTCAGAACAAGTGCTCTGATATTTGCTATGGTTTGGCGAGCATAAGAAAAAGTCTCTATGCTTGAAGTCCGAAATTGTACTCAGGGGTAAACTAATGTGCATTCCTAGGTAAGTTCTAGTATTTTAAAGTGGAATTATTTAACAGGAGGAATCCAACTGGCTATTTCTCAAAATAATGTTAAAATAGTGAGATACAGGAGATATTTTGATGATGTTTAAGCACTGCAAAAGTCACCCGTATAGTGAGAGTCATACATAATACTCAAGCCTTGTACGAATTAAGGTTTTATAGATTGATGCCAGATCAGAAGGGTGAACATTTTTTTTTTATCTTCGAAGGAAGAAACCTTAACACTTACCGTTTTTGGCGACATCGAATATGTGATTTTTTCACAGAAGATGGGTAGTCTCTGATGCACATACCGATGACTTAAAGACTTTCAAATTCGTCAATGCAAGTACCACTCTTGGAGAGTGGCTTGGGTGGATGTTGCTCTAACCACAAGAGACAGCATTGAATTTTTGAAGCATTATATTCTGCACAATTTGATTCCCCATTGGACAATACCTACTGTCAACATTATAGTTTGAGGAGCTTATCGTACGTTTGCGTTGGTATAAATTATTATTTATCTTGACTTCTATGCTTTCTAGATAGATAGATGTTTTTTTCTGATATTTTATGATAAACGAATGTGTTTTATCGAGTAAAATCTAAAACCATATGTCGCTTAAATGTCCCTTTCATTCCTTTTAACTTAATAACCTCTTTTCTTTCCAAAATTAATGAATCTATTTATAATTATATTTCAAGTAAAAAAAGGAAATAAACTTAAAATTTATTTATTTTACTGCATTTCCAATCCACATGAATACATTATTAAGAATAACTTGCGACAGATGTGATTCGTTTTGTTTTCAAATATTGTGTTTATATATGTACATCTTTTTGTGCATCTTTAGCTAGCAATCTTTAGCTAGCACACCTAAGCAAAAATAAAAAAAGAAATAAAACTTTATTTTTGCGCGCCAAATAGACACGAACTTCCAACACTTAGAGGCGAAACATAAATTTTGCAAGGCTAATATTCACAGATTGTTTTCTGTTTGTATTTTTGTTTTCCCTGCTTTGAATAGAAATAAGTCATAGTATAAAATGCAAATATACATATACATATATGTATTCGGTACGTGCATGTTGAAGCTAAAATGGAAAACAATTGTGAAAATCTCTAAAGAAAACTTCATTGCAATTATTTTGTTGCTTCTTCGTTCTCGTCCTCGTTGTAGTGGTCTTCGTCTTCATTTTTGTCTCTTAGTACATTAACCTTTTTTGCAGCTACTACTATATATAGTTCTGCCTGTGTCCATATGTGCTCATAGATAATGTAGGTATCTTAGCTACTTGATTGATGCCTCTAAGCAGCCGTTCATATTGCGCACAGGGCTTAGAAAAAATTGTTTAGACTACCATTCATTTTTTTTTGCTTTTAGCTTTGTTCTTCGCTGAAGTGGATATTTTAATAAATAACCCCTTTAATCATACGCGATATGTGGAATGATGGAATATTATTAGACAATTGCAGTTACGAGTTTGCTTTCTGTGAGTTGATACTCTTATATGAACATGTGATATGACAACAGCTGAGTCCAAGTGTATGCCTTTTGTGCCGTTTCGCCTTCAGAAAAGGAAGTCTGGCGAAAAGCCTTTATAAGACAACGACTTAGAATTTCAATAGCGCGACCACCGAAATGATAAAACAATGATAACGATGCTTGTGGATGTCGATTTGTGTTATGGGTTATGGCTTCTGATAAGAATGCGCCTTCTATTAAGTTTATTTTGATAAGGGAGAACGAGATAAGATAAAAGCAATTTCTATTGAAAGGGTGTTATAATAGGAAAGATAGACATCCATTGCATTTCTTTTTTAATAAAATTTTGTTTTATAATAATAAGCATATCGACGTATTAACTTAGTTATAACGTTGAAAAATCTCAAGTTTTGAAATACAATGTTGAATCTTATGAACGGTTGGCTGCGATCTCCCGTGTCGTTAATAGGTATGTCGTTAATTTGACCTGCAAAACAAAATTTTAAGTAACGTGCAGTGCTGTAGTCAAGTTAGCACTATCACTCCTTTTAAAATTGTAATATGTAATCAAAAATGAATGTTTGGATAACTATCGTAAAATTGACCTCTAAGAAAAAAGAAAACTGTTCAAAAATAGTCCCTGGTAGTGTTGAAAGTCAAGTAAGCATTACCATCGCTCAAAATAGGGTCAAATATACTTCAAAATAGAAAAAGGAATGTGTGAATTACTGTCGTAAATCTGTCATAGAATTACCTTCAAAAAATTGTTAAAAAATAATCCTGGTAAAACTAATTTGAAAGTCAAGAAAGCATTATCAATCTTCAAAATAAATTCAAATATACTGAATACAGAAAAACGAACGGCTGTCGTACATTCTTCGTTAAAATACCGTCCAAGGAAATCTCTTAAGAAACCATTCCTGGTAGTGGAGTTGGTAGTTAAATTATTTGTTAAAGAAAGTGTAGTAAAGCTAACCTTACAGTTAAGTTGGCTATAGTTTCTTAAAAGTAGGGTGAAATTAACTCAAAAAAGAAAAACAATGTTTGAATAGCTGTCGTAAATGAAGATTCCTTTACTTAATTGAAAAACTTCTGTTAACAAAAGAATAATATATTTAATAGGTCTTTCTTCTAGAACAGCTTGACTAGGAATAATAATAGAATTCAAAATTTTCATAACAAACAATGTTCAGAATAAACAAATTTAGATTGATATACAAATGAATATCTTAACAACTTCACTGTCTGGATTTATTTAGCACCAATATTGCAGTATCATCAGCAAAGGTTGCCATGATAGCGTTGACGCCCACTGGAATATCCCTTGTATATAAAGCTGGCCATACACGACAGAAGCTGCGTTTTATTATCTCTGGGTCTGGGTCGAGGTTATCTTTTAACATGTATTACAAAAACAACATGGGATCTAGGTTTGTATCGAGGTTAATTTCAATAACCCAGATAGAGGTTTTCACTCTGGCCGGCAGAGGGCTATTTACCATTGTGAATGGATGTCAGCGATTTGTCAGCAGTATTAGGAATAGAGAGGAAAAGAGACAAGTGCTTACATGAAAAACAAATAAACATAAGAAAAAAAGAGACTGATATACAGCACTGCTTTTGCACTGACCAACATCGTTTTATTTTCACGAGGTGAACCATATGGGTTATGAGCGATAATAAAACGCGGCTAGAGCCAACGAGCCAAATGGCCCCCCAAAATATATCGTGTGTGGGGTGGATCGGCGACCGATCCATTTGGATTTTCAGCCAATCTGAAATCCAACCAAGCCAAATGGATCGGATGACTCGGTCGTGTAGCTTAACAGCCAGCTTAACAGATACAGGGTTGATCCAAGGACTCTTCCTTGTGGTACACCGGCTTCAATTTTCTTTAGTTCCGAGTAATTTTGGTCGTACTGTCCCATAAAGTCAGTTCGTAATGTAGGATTTTAGTATTTCGTAGTACTGGAAGGTCCCTGAGCAGTTTGTACTCAAGTCCCAAGTGCCAAACCTTGTCAAAGGCTTGAGCAACATTTAAGAATATAGCCGAGCATACTTGTTTTTATTCAAATGCCTTTTCCACAACATCGGTAATTCGATGCACTTGGTTTATCGTGGAATATTTATTTCTATATCCAAACTGATGGCTTGGAATCAGTCTTCTTTCTTCTATTATTTTGCTAAGCCTTTTCAGTAGCAGTTTTTCAAATATTTTTACCATTATTGGTATAAGCGATATTGGTCTATAAGATGTAACTTTTGTTGGTGGCCTACCTTGTTTAGGTAGGTATAAGAATGACTTCTGCAATTTTCCAATGATGTGGCACATTATCTTAGTTTAAGGCATGCGTTTATTATAAATTGGAGTTGCTTGAAGGCTATTGAAGGCATTTCTTTCAAAACCTGAGCATTTATTAGATCGTACCCTGGTGATTTTTTGCTAGACAACTTATGTTGACACATGCTTGTTACTTCTTTGAGCGTGACAAAAGGTATTTCACATTCGTCGTTTCTATCGACAAACTGTAAGGGTTCTGTAGCTGTGTTTGCTGCGAGAGGCTTAAAAATATTCGCGAGATGATCAGCGTAGAGATCAGCCTTTTGTTTCGGGTTTGCGATCCATTTACCATCTTGAGATTTTACTGGCGGGTTTTGTGTGTGCGATCTTTTAGGCGATTAGCTGCTTTCCATAAGGAGTATTCGGTAGAAGCATCTGCCGTCAGACTATTCAGGAATCTACTAAGTGAATCATTTGTAAACTCACAGATTCTTTTCTTTAGTTCGTTTTTAAGACGGCTAAAAACTGCCTTATTACCTGGAAATCTCGTAACTTGCCATTTTCTTCGAGCTCTTCTCTATCTGACAGGATATTTTATTTCTTTTTTCTTGAGTTAGAAATAGGTGGAGTAGTACTTTCTTCAATAGCCTATTGCACATCAGCAATAAATTGCTCTACTTCATGATCAATTTGTTCAATTGTTCGCATAGGGGATCTCAGGATTATAAAACGTTCAAGCTTATTTTATGATATGGTTATATTTTACTATGCATCATTTCTGATACTTTGGGACGTATACTTAAAGCTTTATTATCTAAGAAGAAATAATGGACGTATGGGGAGTTTTCAAACAATTTGTATGGGGACAGTGAATTTGTGAAATTGTAAATAAATAAATAAATTGGGTGGCGAAAAAGCTCGTGGAGAACCAGGGCCTAGTGACTTACAACTCTCAACCATTCCTGTGTGCGTGTTGTTGGCAGGAATGGATGGGACCTACAGTTTTTTGCCGAGTCCGAACGGCTAAATGAGAAGCACTTTTTCATGACAAGTATACTCTTGGAGGATTTGTCAGTTCCTCGCAAGAGGCAGTACCTCGAATAAAACATTTCTGTTTTTTTAGGTGGCACGGCTGGGAATCGAACCCACATCCTCGGCATGACAGTCCTACGCACTAACCATCATGCCACGAGGTACTACTTGTGAAATTTTATTGTAAATTGGAAAGAAATAAGCATTCATTTTTTGAAAAATAACCCCTGGTATTGCTAACTTACCCTTGAAAATAGGGTTAAATGACTTCAACAAAATATTAATAAATTAATGCGTCGTAAATTTTTGGTAAAATTTGGTAAAAATAGCTTCGGGTAAGGCTGACATGAATGTTTAAAAACTTGATGGTAGCTTACTCAAGTTGTTGTTGTTCATTCAAAAAGAAACTGAAGTGAATTTATAACCGTTATTATAACGCTTTGGCGTTTCCTTATTTATTTTGAACTCATAATCAATCAATTTTAATAAGAAAAATAAGGAAATTCTTAAAACTATAAAACGCAGTTTTATTTTTTTTTACTGAACAAAGAAAATTGTTCCCACGTTCTTGCATACCTAAATAAGTGCTCTAAAAAAAATTTCCGAAGTGCATTATGTGTAGTTAGTTTCATTACCTACTTCTGGATATAATTATTTTAATTTAATATTTTTTGTTGCACAATACCTATTGCTGTTAAGAATTACTTCCAAGTCTTTACATCTCATTATTACGAACCTCTGCTTAGCTGGTGCCACTTAAAACAGAGGATTATGTTAAAAGCCTTGCCTAAATAATTGTTGTATGTATGAGTTGTACTATTTACTCCAAGTTCCTTATTGTGTTTTCCTTTTAAACAAAATGGGTCCCATTATATACCTACCTACAGTGCGAAAAAAGCCAAACAAAGGATAATGGACGAAACACAATATCCTTGCGGCATACGTGCTGTATTTGTTTACCCATCAACCACCATTTACACCCAATTGCATTCATATAAATCTCCATATTTGCTGCAGCATTGCATGCAACTAATGGCCGGGTTCACTTTGAACTTTTTACCCTTCTTTGCAATCATTATTCTTCCATTGACACGCGTTTTTATGAGAATATTTTATCTTTCGTTTCATTACTCTTTTCCTTGTTTTTCGTTTTGTTTTATTTTCAACTAAAGTTAACCTAGTTTTGTAATGTAAGGTTATGTTTGATTGATCCATCGAGCAGCAGTTTATTAGAAATTGCTTGTAGGGTTTATGACAATACCCAACTTATTTTTGCATTTCTTCTATATGTACCTACATATAACCAAAGTCAGCAGGTTTCCTTTTAACCGATCAATGTGGATAAAAATGACTCTAGGGTGGGTTACAATGTGTTTTCATGACTGTAGGTGGGTGTGTATACTGCATGCATTATATGGCAAGTAAGAGACAGTATTACATTTCTATGTCCATTAATATGAACGCTCTCTGGCACTTATGCCAAGCTTTTAGTTGAGTGACTTCGAGTGGAAATCGAAATTACTCTGCATATAAAAACGATGGATTTTATAAAAAACTCAATACGGGAATATGTAGGTATCTACATAGTTATTATTGTTGAGTTTTGTTAAGTGCGTTGCTGTTATGCTCGCAAGAGTTTAGTGGTATTTGTTGTCAGAAGTTGGCACAAGCACACTAGATGATCAATTTTTGGCTTATGAAGCTGAGTTTGTGACGTTTTAAGCATTATGCAAAAAAACTTTATTTTAATTTCTTCTGATTTTTGATCAATTAATTTTTGAATGCAAGTTTTAAACGGATTTCCAATAGGAACGAGTTGATGTTGACAGTCTGTGGCTGCCATGTTGTTTTGTGGTGTCTGTCAATTATGTGGTTTAGTAATCAGTCATTGATGCCAAATCACCGTGGAAAGTTACACGATTGGGAAGCAAGTGTGCAAATGGTACAGCTTTATTACAAAATATACATATATCCTAGCCACGATGCGCTTCTTTTTGACGGATTACATGATCTTCCTTCAAAGTTGACTATTCAACGTTCAGTAGCCACATTCAAGTAGGCCGATTCAGTAAACAATCAGCCACTACCCGTACATCATCAATGCAGAATCCGAACTGAGACAGTCAATTCCGTCAGTTCAGTCAAATGAGACTTTTACCGATCTATTAAAAAACAATTTATTCTGATCCAAATTGGATGGTGTAGATGTGAAAAATATGGCACGCAGCTGATCCCACAAAGAACATTCAGCATGAACAATTTGCAGGTAAGGTAGGTGAAGTTGGTCACCAAGATCTTTTTTTTGCACTATAAATCCGTGGGAATGAGCGTTTACATTCTACATAGAATTGTGGCGACTCTTATTATTTTATAATACCTAAATAGTTAATTCTTATTATATTTTCAACTACAATTCATTTAGTGACTATCCCGAATTCAAAATTTAATATTTCATTTAAATTCTACTCTTCATTTTAAATAATAATAATTTAATTGTAATATTTATTCATTCAGTTTCCAGTTTTCATTTTAGTTATTTCGTTCTCTTTTAAATAAATTTAATAAACTTTTTCTGAGTTTGTAATCAAAGGGCACGGTAATTTCAGTACCAATAAAGTCAGAAACTTCAAATTCGCAGTATTTGCTGAGCTGCTGATCAAACACAGGTGGCTCACCAAATTTCAACTCTTTAGCATCAGTAATTCCCGAGATATAGGACTTCAAAAATCGCAAAAACCGTTACTGGCCGACTCACTGACAGATCATTAAAATTATGGAGCACTTCCCGACATCGTGGAAACTTGAAATTTCGGACAACGGTAGGCATTGTGGTGCATACAAAGGAAAAAATCGAAAATCTGCAATTTTCTATTCAGGGGTCGTGGCATCCAGCCACTTTCTTAAAAATTCTTATAAATTATATGGAGCACTTCCGATTGTTGTAGAACGTTGAAAATTAGTAAGTCGGTAGGGCTTGAAGTACTTAGAAAAAAAAAATGAAAAATTGTAATTTTCCATTCAGGGGGCGTGGCATCAAGCCACATTCTTAAAAATTCTTATAAATTATATGGAGCACTTCCGATTGTTGTAAAACGATGAAAATTGATAGGTCGGTAGGGCTTGAAGTATTTAGAAAGAAAAAAATTGAAGTACCTACTTAGAAAGAAAAAAAATGAAAAATTGGAATTTTCCATTCAAGTGGCGTGGCATCCACCCACATTCTTTAAAATTCTTATAAGCTATATTGAGCACTTCTGGATGTTTTAGAACGATTCAAATTGGTAAAGCGTTGGGGTTTGACGTTTCTTTATAAATTTATAATTTTCACTTCAAGGGGCTTGGCATCAACGCATTTTTTAAAACTTGTAATCAATTATATAATGCACTTCTGATTGTTGTAGAGCGATGAAAATTTGTAGAACGGTATGCTTGAAGAGCATAATATGAGAAAAATAAAAATTGAGATTTTCCATTCAAGGGGCGTGGCATCTACCCACTTTCTCAGAGTTGCTATTATTTTTATGAAGCACTTTCGTTTGTCGTGGAATAATTAATATTTGTAGAGCGGTAGGACTTGATTTCCACCTGGCAAAATAAAATGTATGCAAAAGTAAAGAGTGAAATCACAACAAAAACATAAATGTTAGGTAAAAATAGAGCTAAGTTCTTATATGTACAAGAAACCTGTGCGTAAAAGTTCAGCCAAAAAAGTAATGAGATCTAAAATATATGCCATGTTTTATGTTCATGAAGTTTAATATCAAATATCTGAATTAGAATATATCGACACAACTCCAAATTTTGACAGAAATTGGTATTAAATGATGAATGATTAAAATTTGGTGGATTTACTTGGCAACTACATTTATTCTGTTCAAGGGCTCAATTATCTATGCATCTCTAGTCGCATCGCGAAGAATTTTGCTGAGAAATTGCGATCTCTGAGATCTCTGAAATTTCAGAATTAGAATACCTCTATAACTAATCGTGTTCATATGTCTGATATTTCTGGCATCTTATTTTAGTGAACTGGCTATTTTGCTGAGGCAACGATCAGCTGTTTGAAGTTTATGGGTATTGAAATAACGCCTGGCTATCTTTTAAGATACCTATCGATGTATGTATGTATATTTCTATTTTGTAGTTCAAAAAATGTTCGAGATATTTTGGAGCCTCGAAAGCTGCAACTTTCTGTTGCAATTGATCAACAAAGGAACGCATGGGAATTGAGGTAATCATATTGCTTTGGTGTGTAGTGCATTGGCTTCCGAAACGATTGATACATGGTTCGCTCCCAGATAACGGTAGAGTTTTTCAATTAATGTGAGCAAACCAGTACTAGGAACCACTAGAGGAGTGTCAAGATCGAGCTGACTTTCGTGAAATAGCTCTAACCTATAAACTTGGTGGTAGCACACACAAGTTGATGTTCATTCAAAATGTTAAATATAAATTGATGTATTTTTGGCAGCATGCACATTTGTACGGCTTTTAAATTAAACATACAATACCTATATTTTTTAGTCATCAAGCTCTTTAGGTGATTCCAGGGAATTTTAAATGTGTGTATAGGACCTTATCTACGCTGTAATTGAGTGTTTATGTTTGGAAACAACACGAAAAGTCCAAACAATTTCATAGCCACATTTAAATGACTACCTGGTTGAATAGTGTCAAACCACTGATCTATAATACATGTATTATAGAGATCAGTGTGTCAAACGCATGACACTTCAGTTTAAATGCAAGCTTCTTAACTGCTGACAGAAAAAAAACATATTTCACTTTCTTTTTATGCAAATGCCAAGATATTGGTACCCAATAACAAAAGCAATGCATATGAATATACCTATATATATTTACGACATATTATAAATAAGAAATAATTCCAAATGACATAAATTACCTGCTTCCACTGATGCTTTTTGGATTCTTCTTTGATGCCTTTGTTTCTTAATCCAAAATGTTTATTCCTTTCACCTTGAATCTGCGTACATAGAAAAAAATGTCTTAATTCCTGTTTTATGATTTATCTCTCTTCGCAGAATACCTATCTGACTAACAGAGGATTGAATTTTTCAAATTGATTTTCTATTTTTTCGCACATGCACCGAAAACGAACTTTTGTGTGGGAGCACTTTCGTGGTGTTATGAATCATCGACTTCGTAGAGCAAAATAAAACCAAAATCCACTTCTAGTATTTGTTTTTGTATTTTAATATTGATTAGTCGCACTGATCAACGTTCAAGATGCACGAAGGCACGAAGTTTCGGATGTGCCTGCTGCACGCTTTTTACAAGTCCGGAGTTCCAGTCTACATGCACAGAACCAGAGAGAGAGAGAACAAAATTGACTTAAAGCTGATGAACTCACGCATGGACCACAAGGCGTTGCGATTGGTAAATAAGGTCATACACGACAAAAAGTGCAAGAACCGCGATGTAAATCCACACGAAGGCCAATAATACAGGAAAATAAGTCAAATTTGGATTTTCGACGAAAAATAATTTTATAATTTTCTACGAATTTTCAGAGAACACACGTAACACAACGAAAAAGATAAAAACTATATCTTTTCGGCGACGGCGGCGGAGGCCGCGGAGAATTTTTCTTTTATTTTATTTCAATTCCGGAAAACTTGAATATTGGGACTCTCGACCAAGATTACAAAAAGAAATATATAATAGACACGCACAGCAGGTAAAGCACAGCACAGGAAAATTTTATTTAAGCTAAGTTATTCTTTGTGACAAATTGTTGGAAAAATAAAATGATTTGTGATTGAAAATGTTTTCTTTCGTTCTTTGAAAATATAATTCCTTTGCTTGTAGTAGAAGAGGTGACTTGCTTTGTTTGCTCGGAAAGTAGTTGTTCTAGAGAAACAATAGATTTTCTTCTTTACAAGCACTGTACGCGATGGTTAAATAATGCTAAATGTAGAATTACTTATTCTTTTCTGTGGTATTTTAAACTGATTTTATTTTTATTTTATATTCCGCGACAAGCGAATCGGTGAAGCAACCCGTCTTCTTCGGCGATTTGTTCGAAATTAATAAAAGAGGAACGCAGAGAAAGAGCAAAAGTTGCAGCGATTTTCGACTTTTTGACAGTTCGAAAAATTTTATTTTGAAATTTCGAAGAAGATTGGGGTGCGGCGGAACGGCGAACTGGAATGAAAACAGGGGTGTTATAGGGACAATAGTTTGGGACTGAGATTCCAGGTGGCGCACTAGCATGCGGGATAGTTGTGGTCAGTTTTCGGGCTTTGAGGGCCAGATTTACAAACGTGGTTCAAATACGTGGCTCAGAAATTTTATCTCAACGATTGTAAAGATATAATTTACTATTATCACATAATATAAACATGAACCATCATTACACTTCAGTAATACTACGTTTTCATTAGAGTCGAAATGATGTAATTTCGTTTGACAACCCTATGGTCAAACATATGAATTTCCTTTGACAATTTGACTTCTAGTTTAAATTAATAACCCAGCGGCTCCATTAGCAATATTTGAGGCAATAAATTGCCTCACTCATTGCTATTGCTTTGTCAATGGCAATGGCAATATTGCCTAGAAGATGAGAGGCAATTATTGATTTCCATCTTCAAGGCAATAAATTGAGGAAAAATGGGATTCTCCGTAATTGGCTTCTTTATTGATTTTTTCAATTAAATCGTAGAATATGAGAACGCACATGACAAAATATAGTAAGGGTATTCATGTAACAGCGTAAACTCGTCGTAAACATCGTAAAGTTGTAAACTTCGTAAGACTGTCAAATATTCCATACAAATTGTGACAGAATTACGAAGTTTACAACGATTACGACGACTTTACGATGTTCTATGAATACCCATACTATCTATATTTTTGATTTTCAATGTGCTATATAATACCTTTATACCTGAAAGCCTAGTACGCAGATCGAGCAAAGACAAATTTTATCTCAACATTTTTTTTTCTCGAGACAAACTCTGAAGGTGTAGAGATAAAAACAAATGTCAAATGAGAACAGTAGCGTAGTTAGATATTTAAAAAATTATAAAATATCCTTCATTTGACATAAATTTGAAACTTTTACCAGAAATTAGATTCCTTTAAGGCATTTGCAGAGCAAGAAAAATTGATCGCATGCGCTTGAAGGGGAACAATATAATGTGGATGGATGAAAATACATTTAAAAGGTTTAAAATTTTCAGTTTTTTTTAGTTCTCTGGAAAAAGGCGATTCTAGGGCAGTTTGGTAACATTTGGATCAAAATACACTTTTTCCGTCAAAATATAGTTTGTCTGTCAAGCCATCAACTGTCAAATTATATTGAAGGATCACTGCGATGTAAACGGATTAAAAAACTTGTAAAAATTCCGAAATTTTTGAAGGTTTTTACTTCTCCGGGAAAAAATGATTTAAGGCACTTGTTTGACATTTGGATTAAATTAATTTTTCGTTCAAAATATAGTTTATTCTTCATCTTTCAAGTCATCAACTGTCAAACTCCACTGAGGGATGGATGTCCTGTAGATGGCTTAAAAAAACCCTGACAAAATCATAAATGTTCACAATTATATTACTGCTCCCAAAATCCAATTGAATTGCCAACTCTGTTTGCTGATTCCAACCATATCGATATAACTCGATTTGGGAATCAATTTAATTTTTTTATTGAAAAAATATTTTCCGTATCTGAATGTGGCCCTTTTGTACCCTTTCCCATTGGCTACGCCACTGACTGATTGAAAACAGCTGTTCTATTTATTCTATTCTCATTCCATGTCATCATTTTCTGTACGCATTTTATATTTTACTTCCGTCATGCGTCCTCACAACGTCTTAATAATGGAAAGAATGAAACAGGGAGATGATTTTAGTTTATAAAAAGTGAAATATATATAAAACGTCACAATTTGTCCGGAAAAATAATGCTTCGAACATTCTTTTTCCGCGCAAAATTAAGTGGAGACTTTCTTTTACCTTTTCACGTACAGCGGTTACAGTTGTCAAATTTTGCGTTGGAGCTGCGTACCGCTTGGAAAAAATCCGAGATAAAATTTGTCCTGGGAAAATTTTATATGGGGGATAAATTTTGTCTCGATCTGCATACTAGGCTGAAACTGTGAAAAAAATAATATAGCACTCATAAATATGTATAAATTATAATAATTTATTTTAATGCTCGTAGTCCTTCCATTTTTGTATTTTTTAATAAATGCTCTCAATAAATATTGCTAACCCTGAGGCCACACGTGCAAGCAGTGATGAAAATTGACTTTTGTCAATTGTACTGAAAACTGAAAAGAAATTGTACTGAAAAGACAAAATAGTACTGAACTTTTTTAAATTATAAAACAACGCAAACAATTAAAATAAATATTTTATTAAAACGAAAATACATAAATTAAATATACCTATACATTTCATTGGTATAATTTTATTCTAAAATAAGTCTTATGGACGGTGTTGCAACGATTTGGTTGCAACAGAAACCAAGCTCATAACCCCAAAGCAAACGATTATTGGTTTGTGTAATTGGAGGTTACAAAATACTTCAAAAAGAAACTTTATTTAGAATATTTTCATACATGATTAGTTTTCTTATTTGATACTTACATTGGTCTCTTAAAGTTAGGTATTTAATATTGAATTTTAGTGATTTTAGTGATAGACTATTATAATATAATTTAATAATGGTTCTACTTTGCACGTGTTGAGCGCTTAAAATCAAAGAAAGTAAAAGAAAAAGAGTTAAGTTGGCTGCGAACATAATTAATGAGCCTTTAGCCGTAAGGGAGGTACATACTCATGTAATATAATAAGGGTATTCATGCAAAAGTGTAAACTCGTCGTAATCGTTGTAAAGTTTTAAACTTCGTAAATCTGTCAAATTTTCCATACAAATTGTGACAGAATTACGAAGTTTTAAACTTTACAACGATTACGACGAGTTTACGCTGTTGCATGAATACCCATAATATTTACAACAACCCGATTACACTTGGGCTGCGAGTGCAGGGTTGTCAACACTCCCCCTTGGTAGTTCCGACCGTGGACTTAAATCTTCTTCAGCTTTGATGTCAAGAATTGCCAATTTTACTGCTGGTCTCTCATATATTCCATTCTGTGTTTGCACGACGGCACTTCGAACCTGGCCATCATTAGACATCCTCGTTTGGATCACACGCCCCTTGGGCCAGCAGTTTCTTGGGCCCAGTGGGTCCACTATTAGGACGATATCACCCTTTTCAATGGGCTTCGCTGACGTAAACCACTTGGTTCGGCGGGTAATCGTCGGAAGATACTCCCTTACCCAGCGCTGCCAGAAGCGTTCCGCATACTGCTGCGATGTTAGCCAATTTCTTTTTAGTAGTTTTGTGTTACTGTCAAATACTGTGGGTGGTTTGCTGCCATTCGATGACCCCAAAAGAAAGTGATTGGGGGTTAACGCCTCTTCATTTTCATCATTGATGGGAATATATGTTAACGGACGCGAATTTACTATGCTTTCTACCTCTATCAGCATACTCCTTAATAGCTCATCCGAAGGATTGCGAGTCGGCATTATGTCGTAGAGAGCGGTTTTTACCGACCTCACTAGCCTTTCCCAACTGCCCCCCATATGCGGTGACCCTGGTGGGATGAAAGTCCATTTGGTAGCCGTTGTTGTGAATGTTTCCATAATTTTTTCTGTGTCGACTTCTTTGAGTGCTTCTCTTAATTCTCGCTCGGCACCATGGAAGTTTGTTCCGTTGTCGCTGAAGATTTCGATAGGAACACCACGCCTTGCTATAAAGTTTCGTAGGGCCAAAATGCAGGAATCCGCTGATAATGAGTGCGCGATTTCGATGTGAACGGCCCTGGTAGTCAAACATGTCAGCAATACTCCCCATCGTTTTTCCGTTCTTCGGAGAATGATTACGTTCATGGGCCCAAAGTAGTCGATTCCCACGAATGAAAATGGCCGACAAAATGGAGCTACTCGTGCTGGAGGAAGCTGAGCCATCATCGGAGGTTGCGGTTTAGCGGCTCTATTCTTGCACTCTTGGCACTTTTTTCTGACGTCCCTTAGAGCTGACCTCATATGAGCGATATGGAATTTCTGTCGGAGCTCGTTTATCACTGTTTCGTGGTTTCGGTGATTGAAACGTTCGTGGAGATCCATGATGACAAGGCCGGTGATTGGATGATCTCTTGGAAGGATTATGGGTTTCTTGAAATCCTCGTTTACATCAGCAGAGGAAGGTATTCTGCTGCTTGCTCGAATGACTTTATTTGCGTCTAGAAAAGGACACAAATTATAAAGTATACTGCTTTTTTCAACTGACTGATTGGAGGCTAACTCTGCAAGTTCATCGAAGTATTCACTAGCCTGCACTTCTCTGAATAATTCAGCTTCCGCAAATCTAAGTTCTTCTTGCTTCAGATACCCCTTCATCTGTTCGGGAAGAACACCTTCTTTTCTCTTCTTTCTCTTGGTGCTTGTATTGTGGATGAAGCGAAAAACGTAAGCTGCGGCTCTTATTAACCGTCTCCAACTTGAAGCATTACTGATCCGAAAATTGTCCTCTCGGAATGGATAATGTAGATTGACGAAACATGTCTTTAGTTCCTCTGTTGTCTCGTTTCCCGGAGATGTTTCACCAGGCCAAAGGCTTAAAGGAGACTTGAGAAACTCTGGACCCGTAAACCACCGACTGGATGCATCGAACTCGGGAACCTTTTGCCACTTTGTTCCCTCATCAGCAACATTCATCTTTGTGGAAATCCATCTCCATTCAGATATCTCGGTGAAATCCAATATTTCACTTACTCGAAAGGCCACAAAGGGTTTATATCTGCGATGATCTGACCGAATCCAGCTCAGGACATTTTTAGAGTCCGACCAGAAAAAACGCTGAGAGATTTTGATTGTGTGCGACTCGGTTATGACTTTCGCGAATCTTACGCCAAGCACCGCTGCCTGAAGCTCAAGTTTTGAAATTGAGAGACTTTTTAATGGAGCTACTCTAGTCTTAGCGCCGATCAGGATACACTCGACTTTATCATCATAATCAACTCTCAAATATGCAACAGCAGCAAAACCATTTTCGCTTGCATCTACAAATAGGTGCAGTTGGATGTCGGCACTTGGATGCGGATTGTTGACAATGTAACATCTCGGAATTCTGAGCTTTACTATGTTGAGTAGGTATTGAATCCATTTCAGCCATTTTGTATGCTCCACATCTTTGACCTCTTCGTCCCATCCGATGTTTGATCGCCATATGTCCTGTAGAAGTACTTTTACGTACATAAGGAAATGCGCCAACAGTCCTAACGGATCGAAAATTGTCATCAAAATCCTGAGAACCTCGCGTTTTGTCGGACGTCATTGACCAGAAAGAATATCTGTTTGGCTCGCATTAGCATTTATCTTATAAGTGAAGCAATCGGACGCAGTGCACCACCACATGCCAAGAACTTTTTCGGTTCCCATCTCTACGTCGACAGCAAGATCCACTTGATCGGTATTCTTAGAATTCATGGCTTTAACGACTTCAGGTGAATTCGAGGTCCAGTTCCTGATGAAGAAACCACCTTGTAAATGGATGAATTGAATTTCTTTCGCCAGCTGTATAGCTTTTTCTGGTGAACTTGTACTGTCCATCAGGTCATCCACATACTGGTTGTTCTTAATTGATCGGACGGCTCTTGGGAACTTGGCGGCAAACTCATCGGCATTCTTGTTTATCACATATTGTGCGCTAGTGGAGGCAGATGTGGCTCCCATTATCATGACTTGCATGACGATCACCTCAGGTTCGACTTCATGGCTGCTACTCCACAGGAATCTTTGAAAATGTTGATCTTCTTCGCGTATTAGAATTTGGTGATACATTTCCATAATATCTGCGAAAATTGCAACCAAGTCCTCTCTAAACTTGAATAATACAGCTACCAGCGATTCAAGTTGACCTGGACCTCTCAAAAGCATGGAGTTTAGCGATATACCGTGGACAGTTGCGGCTGCATCCCATACAATTCTCAGTTTACCGGGCTTGTTCGGGTTAAAAACGGGGAATATCGGAAGGTACCAGCAGCAGTCCTGTCGTTCGGCTACTTCTTGCGCTGAGAGCTTTCTAGCATACCCTTTGGTGATGAAATCTTTAATCTTGTCGTCGATGGCTTTAGCTAACTGTGGTTCTCTTTTCATTCTCCTATGAAGACACGTTAATCGCTTCTTTGCCATAGGGAGACTGGTTGGCATGTTGAAGTCATCGTACTTCCAAAGCAGCGCTGTTTCAAAGCGGCCATTCTTTCGAACGGTGTGGGCATCCAGGAGTTGCAGTGCTCGCTTGTCTTCAGTCGGCATTAAGACTTTGTCTGGATTTGACGTTCCGAAATTGTCCATACATATGAAGTCTTTCACCAGGCGCTGCAGTCCAGCATCGTCGCATTCGCAAACGTGAAAATTGTTGTGTTGATATCGGTGTACACTTTCAGGCATCTGTTCAGATAACCGACCATGCACTATCCATCCTAAACGAGTCTTAGTGGCGACTGGTTCTTCACAGCTCCCTTCCCTACATTTAAGAGGAAGTCCCAACTTAGTATGCTTCAGGCCGATCAACAAACGTGGAACCTCTTTGTCATAGGATTCGATAGGTAAGCCTTTGAGGTGTTCGTATTTATTTTGCAGATGATTGAAGTTTAGGGATTGACAAGGTAACGACAGGTTTTTCACCGTATGGACGTCGGACAATGAATAGATCTCCGTATTTGGTATCGTGTTTGAAATCCGCAGGGTGAGTACTTCTGATTCATTTTCGTATCTACGGGTATTTCCGGTCCATTTAAGACATAACGGCTGCGGCTTTCCCTTCAAGTTGAGTTGACTTGCAAGTTCCTCGTCCATTAAGGTCAAGGAAGAGCCATCATCCAAGAATGCGAACGTCTTAAGTTGAATTCCGTTCCCGTACAAGAGCACTGGCGCTATCCGGAACAAGGTGGAACTGCAATCGTTACGATGAATGTCGCTATTGCTTTTCATATGGACCGAAATATTTCCTTTCAGTTCTTGATTTTCTTCCTTGACTGCTTTCTCATTCTTGCTTCTTTGATCATTATGCAGCAGGGGATGATGCCTGAAGGTGCAATTATCTTTTCCGCAAACCGATGTTGAAGGGCAACTTCGCATATTATGCTTTTTCAAACATCTTCGGCAAAGTTGGTGTTCACGTACTGCTGTCCACTTCGAAGTTCGATTGAGCTGCTGGAATTGGTTGCAAACAGCCACCGAACTACAACTCCCTTTGCAAATGCAGCATTTGTATTTCAAGTCATTGTTATTCGCGTCAACTTGTGAGTGAGCGTTAAGGAAACCAGCCTTTTGCTTAGTCTCACGATTTCGACCAAGACCTTTATTCTCTACGGACTGCGCTAGGCTTTGTGGAATCATCACACCATTGGCAGCCTCAGCAAGTTGGTAGATCCATGCACTAAAGTGAGAGAGAGTGCAATCCAGCAGCGTCATTTTATAAATGCCCCAATTGAGGAGGATAGTCGGAGGTAACTTGTTCTCAAGTTGCATCAGGAGTGAAGGATTATTCAGATGAGCCTGTAATCCTGTCGCTTGTATAGTGGCATACAAGTTCTGAACTTCCAATGCGAAATTCAAAATCGTCTCCAACTTTCCATCCCTGGGTGGAGGTGTCGTACTTAACCTTTGAAGAAGAGTTTGAATGATAAGATCTGGTCTTCCGTATAGCGTCTTTAGCCTTGCCATGACTTGATGAAAACAGTTTGGTTGCAACAGTAACCATTTGACCGCAGTCTTTGCCTTGCCTATTAAAGCTTTATTAAGCCTCATCACATTTTCTTCGTCTGTGAAACCACAAAGTTCGGTACTCCTTTCAAAGCTGGATATGAATAACGGCCATTGCTCAGGATTTCCATCGAAGCCTGGTAGGTCTTTGGACATCAAATGACGCGCAGCTATCTGGTTTCTATTTAAGCTCCGAATCTGTGGTTCACCTGCACCAGCATACGGAGGAAGAGACGGTATCGTTGCTTGAAGAGGTGTAGGTGATTCTTGAGGCAAGAACGGTTGCGGTTGTGGTATGTGTGATGCTTGAAGTGGGAAGCGTTGCGGTGGTGGCACGTTAAATGTTGAATTTGGGGCTATGGCTGGAGCATGTTGCATATCCATCGGCATCTTATTTGGCTTGCTTAAGTTTCCGGGCCATGATCTACCAAAATCACCATTAAGATTATTGGGTTGCAGTTTAGGCGCGAATAGATGTCCTTGACTTGAAACTAAACCTTTGTGATTCATCGTTGGTTGCGGCAATGGCTTGTGTGAATTGTCTCCTAGCCATTTATTCACTTTTGTGATGGATAATATTTCATCATCAGTAACAGATGAGCCATCTTCCATTGGCACCTTGCTCAAGATTTGGTACTTCTTCTCCAGGTATTCGTTGTCCCTTTTCTCCTTCATCTCCCGTTCTTCGCTCAACAACTGCAACTCCATTTGAATCTTTCTCTCAAAGACAGTTCTAGACCCTCTAGAGCTGATGGAGAAATTTGACGATAATCGCTGCTGATTTGAAAGGACAATGGGATTTTCATACGATAAAATCTTGGTCGAATGTACGGCAGGTCGAACCGCAGCATCAGCAGCATTAATGACGCGTGGCGCAGCAGATGAATGGATATGTAAACCAGTGGGAGCAGTACCGTAGGTATCAGCACCAGCATACGTTGTACGAGTGGCAGCGAGGGCAGAAGAAGAAGGCTCTCTTAAACCAGGATACGAGTTGACGATAATTGAAGTAGAAGTAGCAGTAACAGTAGCAGTAGCAGTAGCAGTAACATCTCTAGCGAAGGCGGCATGCGATGAGGCGTTCACGTGGCATTCTAAATCAAGAAACGTTTTGGCATATGATGCAGGATGCTTCACAGGAATTCGTTTTGGAATGGCACCTTTACTTAACATATAGGCAGGATCGGTTACAATGCTCGATAAGTGACCGAAGTCTGCAGCGGTGGTTTGTACAGAGGTTGGTGGCGCATTCCAAAATGTGCTCTCACGTCCGGGTTCCATATGCAAATTGGCTTCGATTCGATCTGATTCGGAAACCCTATCATGATGGGATGCTACTTTGGAAAATGTGCTATTTAAACAAGTTTTCATTGGATGTAAATCTTTATTATTTTTATTATACATAATGGCATGCGAGCTTGTGTATAAGGCAGCAAGTGGGGCAGTATAATAGGCAGTAGGGGGGGCAGTATTGCTAACAGAGGGGATAGCAAATGATTCGACACACGGAGCTTGTTTTGGTGCAGTATCAATGCCACCAATTGTCGTTGAACTTAACGACGGATGCTGCGCAGCACAGAACGTTGCACTAGACTCAATTATAATTGGGAAACTCTTTATCAATATATTAAAATCGCACTTTCGTATCGAAATAGTATCATAACGGAATTTATATAGTTTAAACAAGTACATATGAGATGTCATGTTTTTATTATAACTTTGGTTTTTTCTTTTCTTTTCACCTTTCAATATTTAAATACTTTTTAAAAATTGTATAAGAACAAAAATTTTAACGCGTTAATCAGGCAGACAGCAACGCCATTGCCCACTTATTTAATTTTTATTTTATTTTTGTAAACATATCATTCAAAAAATTGTTAATTCTAAAAATAAAATTAAATCTAATCTAAAAAAAAAAAAAAAAAATCACTAGACTCAATTGTTGGAGCCAGATTCGCTGTGTATGGTGCTGGATATGTCGTAGTATTTAGTGCGGTATTCGGGACTGAATATTGCCGAGTAAATGGTAGCACATCTATTGCACTTTTACTATGTTGTATTGAGATGCTCGGAGCAGTGCATAATGCGGCGCTTGTGGCCGGCATTGTATATGACATAGTGCTCAACGTTGCACCCCCAGTATATAACGCAGAATTGATAGAACCTAGGGCAGTATTTGGTACATTGTTGGCGGCAGTACTCACATCATTTGGCACAGTATTTAGTGCGGTATGTGGCGGAATGGCTGCAGCAGCATCTTGAGCTGCTATCGTAGCAGCAGTATGACTGGCAGATGCGGAAACTACTTCTACAACACTAGATACAGGGATATTCTTACCTGCCATCATCGCACATGTGGTGCTACAAACCCAGTTTTCGTGTTGGATGAAACTGTTAACTCCCACGCAGTTGTAATGGTGCCAGGCTTCGCAAACATCGCACTGGACCATGTCGTCAGCGGAATCGGGTCCATCGCAGGTTGCACAATTGTATTCCTCCGCCAATGGAGGCGATCGTGGCGTCTTCTGAGATCTTGAAAATGCACTTTTTGGGTCTTTCCTTGGTGGCATCTTCACTCGGTAGCAGGCAGGTAATAATCCGAAAAGGATGATCCAATATAATACAATGATTTTGTAAATTGTTGCAACGATTTGGTTGCAACAGAAACCAAGCTCATAACCCCAAAGCAAACGATTATTGGTTTGTGTAATTGGAGGTTACAAAATCCTTCAAAAAGAAACTTTATTTAGAATATTTTCATACATGATTAGTTTTCTTATTTGATACTTACATTGGTCTCTTAAAGTTAGGTATTTAATATTGAATTTTAGTGATTTTAGTGATAGAATATTATAATATAATTTAATAATGGTTCTACTTTGCACGTGTTGAGCGCTTAAAATCAAAGAAAGTAAAAGAAAAAGAGTTAAGTTGGCTGCGAACATAATTAATGAGCCTTTAGCCGTAAGGGAGGTACATACTCATGTAATATAATATTTACAACAACCCGATTACACTTGGGCTGCGAGTGCAGGGTTGTCAACAGACGGATAGCAACTTTGGCATAAGTCTTCTCTTTTTATTTACATTCATATGTACATACATTACATTCATTATGTTTTTCTTACTCTAAAATTTCTTCATCGGCAAGTGGTTTACTCGATAAATGTCTATTCAATAGATTTTTTTGAATAATGTAGCTGTGACATTCATTTTTAATTAGGTTTTTAGTTTCTATTAGTGCAGAACACGTGTCCACCTGCATTCGTTTTCTTAGTTTTGTTTCATAATTTGATAAGAAAAAATTCTTTTGACGTTTGCGGAAGAATGAGGAATAGAAAAAGCACCCTGGACAATTCGGTTTATATTTGAAAACATGAACTCGTTGCATTCATTTTTCACAAGGCCAATTTCAGCCCAGAACTCCGAAATAGAAGCATTTCTAATTTTTTTAAGTATTGGCAGTCAGCTAGAGCTCGATATTCTTTATCAATGAGTTCAATGTTTTTTTTGTTCGCCAGGAAAAAATCTATTGAATTTACTTGGCCATCTTAAATTGAAGTTTGTGAAAAATGTTGCAACGAGTTCAAAAAAATGTCTTCAAAATAAAATCTTTTTTCACATCTTCGAGGAAAGCTATATAGAACATCCGTGCATGACTTTTAAAGCTATAAATTTCGCTTTCAGTTAAATTTTTAGAAGTGTAAAAATTTTCACTTTGGTCCCGCAATAGATTTCCTTGACGGGAAGGTGGTTTTCCAGTAAGTTTATTGACAATACGGGTTTTTCATTAAAAGCTTCTTTACGTGAAGATGTGGTGATGTCTGACTGAACATATTTATTTAATTTTAGAGATTTATGAACGTTGACCTTTTCAAAAATTAAAAATAATACAAATAGTACTGAAAATTGAAAAGTGGTACTTGCGAACTCGGGAAAGTCCAATAGTACCGAATTCAGTACAATAGTAAGCCTTTTTGCAACTGTGCGTGCAAGTACTTGCAAGCAAGTTGGCTACATACACTGCCTGTCAAATTCGTAATTTGCATTCCACTTGCCTCCCACTTGCTTTCCACTTGCATTCCACTTTCTTGTCTCCCAACTTGCTTCTCAACTTGCTTCACTACTGGCTTCAAAACTTGCATGCCAGTTGATAAGCAAGTTACTTGGGTTTGTTTGTGTTAGTAAACAAATGTGTTTGTATTGCAACTTGCTTGCAAGTACTTGCTCGTGTGGCCTCGGGGTAAGCCCGAAGGGGCTTTAGTTGTTGTTGCTTTTAAAATGTAAATTGCTTAGCCCCGACGTCATTTTTTTTCGTCCAAGTCCATTCGAACAAGGAAAAAAACACAGCTAATATATGTACATAATAGAAATAAACGTTTAAGCTATCCAACAGACAAGCTTTTTACCTTTCTGCTCAGCAATGAAGCAACCAAGAGAATTGTGGCCATGGCCAGATTTATAATTTGAATCTCTTGAAATATCCCTTTGATGGTTGTTGCGTGGTACTGAGTCATCGACTTGCGATGGTGCCAGTATTTGTTTTCCACCTGTGGATTTTGTAGGTCATTCAAATATTCCTTTTAGGTATAATGATGTATCTTCTTGTGCTATCCAGCCGACGATGACGGTGGTGCATCCGCTGCGGGATTTTTTATCTCTGCTGCAGCATTCATCTATTCGCTTAAATTTCTTCCACAATAGAACACTATTATCAAAATACTAGTCATTTATCACTTATTTTAATTTAATTCTTTTAAGCAGAATATTGTTGATTTGTTTTGATTGATGTCTTGTATTTTAAATCTGACATTTAATTCAAAATTTTTTCGACTGATTCATAATAGTAATTAGTTCAGATTTATTTGATTTGTTTCCATCTAGTTTCCAACCTAATTTCATGCAAATTTGATTCAAATTATCTTATTTTAAAATGTGAATTTGTATGGGAAATGAGATAATTTGGGATCTTATTTGGAAATTTTCAATGAAATTACCTCATTTGCTCTAATGAAAACGAAGTATAAATCTGACAAAACCGGTGAATTAAAATTGAATACTTAACCGCATTTTTAGAATAAAATCTTGTGGAATCCCAAAAACTGATATGTACACGATCTTCTGTGTGCATACAATACACAGAAAAAATTCTTTCTTGCGGATTGGATCCCAGGAGAAAAATCTTATCATAAAACATGGAAAATTTGGAGTAGTGTTACGTATTACGTATTGGGGATCCAATGAAGAATTAACGAACCCAGTTACGAATGGACGATATCCAATATGAAATAAACGAGTTTAAGAAGATATATGAAGTTGACAAGTAAAAAAGTATCTACGAAAGGCTTTTTTCTTTTTTAATTCAGAAAAGAGCTCTGAACAGAGTCCAAGCATGTCGAGCATGCTCTGAACATCATCTGAGCAAGTTTGTTCTGAGCTCCCTGAACCATTTTTGAAACACACCTGAATACTAGCTGTCAAATGCTATGTGCTCAGCATTGAACTCTGTCTGCTCAGTCATTTTATTCTGAGCTTATAGAGCGCGCTCTGAACAAACTCGAAACACACTCAGAACGAAAAAAGAAATAAAAATTTTTAGCTCTGAACGCTCAGGGCTAAACAAGAAACACATTTTTTTGTTTGACAGTTCAGGCTTTGCTCTGAATTAAAAAAGAAAAACCCCTGAAGTAAAGTTTGACGCTACTATGAGAAATAACTATACAGAAAATCAAAGTAAAAGAAAACTGTAAAATTGGAGTCAAGAGCAAGACTCAAAAGTCATGGTGTAATAGCACGTGCCTCGCGGGATATGAATTTTCAAAGAAGAATTCGAAGAAGAGTCATGACTCTAGAGTCGTCGTGCAGTAGCAGACTTAACGACAGTCGTTCATTTTTATCTTGAATTCACTATAATAGCTTAAATCTCGAAAAAGAGTTGAATCGTGGCAAAAGCTCATTCACCGAATTCACTAATAGAGGTGATAGATAATCTTAATGTTAGTTATTTTGTTACTTTGTTTCTATATTGCTAGTATTAGTATAGGTAGTGGGGCTTAAGGCCTAGTATGCAGATCGAGATAAAATTTATCACCCATATAAAATTTGTTCCAGAACAAATTTTATCTCAGATTTTTTTTCCAAACAGTTCGCAGATCCAGCGCAAAATTTGACAGCATAGTTGTAACCACTGTACGTGAAAAGGTAAAAGAAAATCTCCACTTCAATTTGCGCGGAAGAAGAATGTTAAGCATTATATTTTTCCGGACAAATTGTGACGTTTTATATATATTTCGCTTTTTATAAAGTAAAGCCATCTTCCTGTTTTATTCTTTTCATTATTAAAACGTTGTGAGGACGCACGACTGAAATAAAATATAAAATTCCTACAGAAAATGAAATGATGACGAGAATAGAATAAATAGAATAAATAATAATAATAGACACAGAAAATATTTTTTTTTTCAATATAAAATTTAAATTGATTCCTAATGCTATGTTCCCACCAAAATGAAATCCGAGATTTCGGTTGACAACTTTTGATATTTCGAGCCGCTGGAACAAGGTTTCATAGAAATTTCAACGAAATCTCAATTAAAACTCGGGATTTCAACGAAATCTCAATGAAATTCTGCTCCACCAATATGAAATCTAAATCTTTTTTAGCTGAAATCTCGGATTTCATTTTGGTGGGAACATAGTATAAACCGAGTTAAATCGAGTCGGAATCAGCAAACAGTGTTGTCAAATTTAATTGGATTTTGGGAGAAGTAGAAAACTTTGAACATTTGTGATTTTGGCAGGGTTTTTTCAATCTATTGACATCACATATCCATCCTTCAATGGAATTATTTGACAGTTGATGGCTTGAAAGATGGGGAAAAACTATATTTTGACGGAAAATTTATATTTTGATCCAAATGTTACAAAATTGCCCTTAAATCACCTAAAAATTTCAGATCTTTTAGAGGTATTTACATCCATCCACATTATATTGTTCCCCATCAAGCGCATCCGATCAATTTTTCTTGCTTGCAAAATGCTGTGAAAGAATCTGATTTATGTATGTAGAAGTTAAAATTTTTTATGAATTGAAGGAAATTTTATAATTTTTTAAAAACTTGCTCTTCTCATTTGACTTCTGTTTTTATCTCTACACCTTCAGAATTTGTCTCGAGATAAAATTTGTCTTTGCTCGATCTGCATACTTAGAGGCTAGAGGTAGCCATCAATCCTTTAATATAATCTGACAGTTGATGGCAGATGACAGATGGAGGACAAACTATACTTTGACTGAAAAAGAATATTTCGATCCAAATGTTACCAAACTGCCCTAGAATCGCCTTTTTCCAGAGAAGTAAAAAAAAAAAACTGAAAACTTCAGACTTTTTTAAGGTATTTTCATCCATCCACATTATATTGTTCGTGTTCCCCATCAAGCGCATGTCATCAATTTTTATTGCTCTGCAAATGCTTTGAAGGAATCTGATTTCTGGTACAAGTTTCAAATTTATGTTAAATGAAGGATATTTTATAATTTTTTTAAATTTCTAACTACGCTACTGTTCTCATTTGACTTTTGTTTTTATCTCTACACCTTCAGCATTTGTCTCCAGAAAAAAAAATGTAGAGATAAAATTTGTCTTTGCTCGATCTGCGTACTAGGCCTAATTATATAATCATGATTGTATCATATTTGATATTGAAATTTTTAATTAAAAAAAAAAACACTTTTTGACAGAAAATTCGTGTAAATTTGGAAGTTAAAATCAATTAATTTCACAAAATGATTTTTTTGTACAATAATACACCTGCTAGTGACTAGTAAAAATACAAAGTTTTATAAAACAAAGTATCTGATGAAAGTGAAAAAATCGGTCTTATATATGCAAAACAAAAGTTAGCAAATGACTGGTTTTGTTCAGTTCGGAAGACTCTTAAAGAAATAATCGGCCATTTTATAATTTATATCCTTTTGGCATCTGAGCACATATATTTCTTTTATTTTTGTCAGGTTTGTATTTATAAATTAATCTATTAATTAATCTTTAAGGCTCTCCCAAACCAACGCGAAATCATAGCGAATCATTCGCTGAGTCAGTTTTTTGTTGTTGTTTGGCATTGTGTATCCTTCATATTTTGTGCTATTGTGAATGATTTCGCGTCGTCGACGAATGTTTCGCGTTGGTTTGGGGGAGCCTTTAAGGATCTCCCAAACCAACGCGAAATATTCGTCGACGACGCGAAATCATTCACAATAATACAAAATATGAAAGATATACAATGCTAAACAACAACAAAAAATCGCCTTTGCGAATGATTCGCTACGAATTCGCGTTGGTTTGGGAGAGCCTTTACTCTTGAACAATTTTTTTTTTATTAATGCAAGCCATAGCTTTATGCTTCATAGGAGACAATTCAAGATAAAAGTGATTCCGATTTAATGCAATGAATTATATATCTGAGATTAACGGTAATAGCCATTCCACACTATCCCACTGAGTATTAATACATGTCAAAAAAGTGTGAAGAAATCATGTATAAAAGTGTGGAAACAAAATATGAAATTTCATCACACACAACTTGACAGCGCATCCGACACGATTTGACATGTGTTAATACATTTGGAAATATTAGGATCGGTTCTAAAACCATCACACTTTCTATCCCACTTGGGCGTTTGAGGTTATGGTGAAACTGATTTTTTGATGCAAGTGTGGAAGAAAAATATGAAAGTCAGTTACATCACACAAATTTGGCAGTCGTACGAAATTTCTTCCCACTTTATTTTGACATGTGTTAATACTTTGTGGGATAGTGTAGAGGCACTTTAAGCGAGCAAGGCAGTTGGTGTAAAAGGATCTGGGGTTCGATTCCCGGACCTCCCAACTAACATTTCAGCTCCGGTTCGGCCTAACTGAATGGGCTTTCTGATTTCCTTAAGACATTTGTAAAATTTCGTTAAGCATAAAAAGGAAAATATTATAGAACTTCGAAAATGATTTCGGAAAATCTTCTTGGAGGCCCCGTACGCAGATCTCTTAAAAGCTTCAAATTCTATACGATCCATAAGAAGTTTTAACGAGCGCTATTCGAAATCTTAGTGAAATTATGGTTTTGACAGATAGCTTCAGAAATGTTTCTATAAAAATAAACACGCAAGTGTAATAGAAAGTCTTATAATAGCTATTAGAAGCCGACAATACAGCTCTTACAGAGGTTGTAGGAAAATGGGGGAAAAAATATAATTCTTTTTACTTTCAATTTCTTTTGAGTGATTTTTACCGCATTTAATGTTTGTTAAAACTGAAACTATTATGGGTATTCATGCAACAGCGTAAACTCGTCGTAATCGTTGTAAAGTTTAAAACTTCGTAATTCTGTCACAATTTGTATGGAAAATTTGACAGATTTACGAAGTTTAAAACTTTACAACGATTACGACGAGTTTACGCTTTTGCATGAATACCCTTATTATTTGTTTTCAATTATTTGTAAATTAATGAATTGGAAATAATTATAAAACACAAAGATTTTTCTTACCCGTCTAGGAATCGAACACGGAACTCCTGCGTAAGAGTCCATCACTCTACCCACTCAGCCATCTTCGATATAAAATGGAAGATGCAAAAACTTAATCAGTATTTTCCAGTCCTACATGCTGGCTCCACTAGACATGAACGATGTCCAACATCCAAACCACAATCCAATCAGCAAACTGATTTGTATGGATATGTCAGTGCACGGACATGGATTTTTGAGACTCCATTGCTTTTTTTTTAAACATGTTCATAATCCAACCATGGCTCATGCCCAGTGGAGCCACCATGTTAATAACAAATTTGTAACCCATTCACACAAAGAAACAAGATGTACAAGATTTTTTTTTCAAATCGCTTGTTTATTATTGAAATTAAAATCTGAAGAGCTGAGTGGTTGTTTTTAAATTCAATCGCCCATTGCCTGAGGTTAAGTCTAAGCTTTTGATTTTTTCATCTTCGTCATCGCTTTCTTGAAAACATTGATCATTAAACTCGTGTGTGTTATCCCTCATAAAAGTTTCGCCTCTCATGCTGGTAGTGGGGTTCATATCTAAGTACAGAATGAATATTTATATTTAAAAGAAAATTATAAACAGAGAAAAAATGAAACACACTTAAATCTTCTGGCTCTGGAGATATTTGATTTATCGATGAAAGACTTATTAAATCTGAACTTTCTTGCCGTCACGTCGTTGTCTTTCATTTGCATTCTTCTGAAGATCTAAGTTACGAGCTCTCTGGAGTATTAACAAACGTCTCACCGCAAGAGATCTATAATAATTTCCCGACTTTTAAATTTTTTCCACGAAGTAGACATATTCACGCAAAAAAAATTTCACAAACAATTTATTCAATAAACGAAAATTTATCAATGACTTCATTAAAATGACTTTGACAGATTTGAGTCTCTTTAGCATAGACTGACATTTTCTATTATGGTTCGTTAATAAAGTCTGAGAAGTCTCTGCGAAGTATTCGATAAGGCTTCCAGCAAATTGTAACCGAAACCTTTTAAAGACAAAGTGACAGGAGCTTCAATTAAATTACTCTATACAATCTTTATAAAGTGACAGCTTCATGTTTCTTCGTTAATGTTATTAACAGAGGTCTATCCGAAACAAAGACGTTAGTCTCGTTTAATTTTCTATATCAAGCTTTCAAACGACTTTAAAGAAGCAGTTATTGAAATCATGACTTCTATTAGAAATTTATTTTTGATGAAAGCTTTATAGAAGCTTTATACATATCCAGACTTGCAGCATATCGATATTTCTAAGCTAATAGAAACTGAAATGTTAGTTGGGCTACCACCGAGTTTTTTCTTATTATATGTGCACCTCTTTTATGGTCTCATAATTAACTTCATAAAGGTCCAATAGGAGTATAAACAGGTCACCTTTTTTACTCTATGGAGTATTATGCAATGCTTTAATGTGTAGAATGAATGAGAACAAAAATCATCTATGGATGATTATAGTAGTGAAATTATTAGTTGGGCTGGGCCCTGTGATTATCAAAAACTAAAAATAATTATTTTATCAACCAAAGTTTACTTTGTATAAAATCAAAATGAACTACAACTTTTTCTTGAAAGATTTTAGCAACGTTAAAACCCTGCACAGCGTTGAAAATTCGCAAACATTCTGGTGGATCATTCACTGTATAAAGGATTAATAATTGACGAAAATATTCCAAAAACTTATTTTGTCCAATTTTTGGAAAGATTGCCAAATAACGAAAACAATCATAAAATATTTCAAAAACAGCAGCAATTTGACAGTTGGTGAAATTGTTCTTTCGTACTAATTTGTTAGTATCAGCCAGCACAGAAAGAATTGTTTTCAAATATTTGTCCGACCACTTGCTTTTCTCAAAATCTTTTAAGAAATCCTTATAATTTGGTTGGAAGGTATCAAATGTTTTCAGAAGATTCATCGATGGACTGCATTCTTTGAAATAAAAAATTTGCTTTATAGCTTACATTAATCAAACTATTATTTTACCTTTGATATAAATATCAGACGGTGTCTTTAATCCTTCATCATACATTTTGCCAAAATTTTTGTACCAGCTTGATTTAATTAAAAATACAAAATTAAACATAATTTTTCAAAGCTTATTTACACTTATTTTTTAATTTCGAACTATTTCCTCAACCAACCCTGTCTTGATTGTGAACGAGACTCGATTTAAAACTTTGACGTTTCTTTTGTTTTGACACTTCTGTCATCGTTGCTGTCATTTTATAACCTCCAACCGGTGTTAAAAAATAATCTTTTGTTTAATTTTTAATTCAATAATTTTTTTACTTTAATTACTACAAACTAAATTCTTAAACTCAAATATGGTAAATTCTAATCTACTTTACTCCTCTCCATCACATTCATCACTCTGTGATCACAGTTTTCACTCCTATGCAAAGAAGAAGCCGCTCACGAAGATGGTATCTGGTCTTGCTCCTGGGGTAGGACACAAGTCGAGAATGCCAGCCAAACTGATGGCAATACAACGGATGAAGGTGAATCTGCCTATCGAGGACCACAAGAGTTCAAAGACTTTATAGTTACCGGAGGATTAGATGATTTGGTAAAAATCTGGGACATTCGAGACGACAACACACTGAGCGTTCGTCATCAATTGACTGGTCACTCTCTGGGAGTGATGTCAGTGGCTGTTAGCTCCGATGGACAAAGTACGTTTAGGAAATAGTTTGCTGGAAGCACTTATAACAATTTTTATTTTAGCAATTGCCAGTAGTTCCCTTGATTCTAGCCTCTGTTTCTGGGATTCCAAGTCAGGACAACAAAAGAATAAAATTGCCCTAGGGCCTGTTGACCTCTGGACAGTTGCCTTTTCTCCCTGCAACAAATTTGTAATATCGGGATCAAATGAGGGAAAGATCTCTATGTACAGCGTCGAGACGGGGAAGGCGGAGCAAGTTCTGGATCCACAAAATGGCAAATTTAACCTCAGTATTGCTTATGTGAGCATTCTATATTCCTCCCTTTCAATCTTGAAGGGTTAATTCCATTTATTTCTCAGAGTCCCGATGGAAAGTACATCGCAAGTGGAGCCATCGACGGTATTATCACAATCTTCGATGTCGCTGCTGGTAAGGTTGTACAAACCCTCGAGGGTCATGCGATGTCTGTGAGGAGTCTTTGTTTTTCACCAAACTCTGAGATGCTTCTTACTGCCTCCGACGATGGCCACATGAAGCTCTATGATGTGTAAGTACGAACAACTTTCTCACGATCTTTGAGTCAGCATTTCTTCTTGTAGTGCCCATTCGGACGTCGCTGGAACTCTCTCTGGCCATGCCTCATGGGTACTCTGCGTATCATTCTCCGAAGATGGAAAACATTTTGCATCTTCCTCCAGTGATACCACAGTGAAAATCTGGGACTTTGCCGAAAGAAAGTGTCTGCACACCTTTTCCGAGCACAGTGATCAGGTGTGGGGTGTAAAGTACAGTTTGATGAATGACAAAGTCGTGTCCGTGTCTGAAGATAAATGTCTGAATCTGTATAATTGCCCACCAAATGTGGTCGTTTAAGAGCGATGATTTGCTGATGCTGTTTTTCATAACATTGTAATAGTAAAATAAAATAAAAAAAAGACTCAATAACATCGGTAACAACTTTTAACTGTCAATTATTTTCTTTAAATTATATTCTTTTCGCTACTTAAAAACTAAGCAATAGCATTATATCGATTTAATTGTGAAAAGATGATTAGATTCACGTTTGTTCTTTGTCTTTTTCTTTGTTTTCATCAATCATCAGCTTGGGCTTAGATTGCAATAGGATGTTGTCTTTGCTGTTGATGTCAGGTATATAGATCTGAAAGCTCCTGAAGTAGCACAGAATTTTTTCTGAAATTCAAGATAAATTATTTCTTTTTAGAATTAATGAATGAAAGAGTTAGAGATAAAGGTACGGAAATCAAAAATATGAAACAAGAGAATTATCAAACTCAGAAATATTCCGTCCAAATATGTTGTCCATTCATTCAATTACCACAGACGGTAATGACTGGTCCCATCAAAGATGCAGTTAAAACGACCTTAGGTTCCTATCAACAACAACCGCAGAGAAATAACTCGTAATATGAAATACACATTCAAATATGCTGTAGCGCAAAACAAGAGAGCGAGAGGAGCACTGAGCAAGAAGATAAAAGATGCAAGGAGAAGATCATCGGTAGAAAGCCCATAGCGTACACAGGCTTCCCGCTTAAAAAGATGTCTCGCCATCGAAAAAAAAGTTCTTCGAAACAATGAAGGAAACCTAGTTACCGGAGCACAGGAGATACTAGATGTATTGAAGCAGCATTTCCAACAGCTGTAAAATAGGGGGTTGATTACGAAATCGAAAGCTCGCATAACGAAATCTCGCAATTAAAAAATAACGCTTTTTATAATCTCGCAATAACGAAATCCCGCAAACTAAAATTGGTCAAGTAAATCTATGGTTGTCCCCGGACAAATTGTAACAAAAGACAATTGTGTGCACAAAGACTCAGACCAATGGCACTTAAGACATATCCAAAATTAGCCAAAATCAGCCCATGGGAACATTGGTATTTAGTCGTTTCCAATATCGCATATGATACATTGTTATACATCTATTTATAATGATTTTTCGCGCTGATTCGAACATGATATCAGTTTTTACCAAAATTAATCTTCAAATAAATAAGGAATAGAATCAGAAATTATATCTCTCAGATCTTTACTTATGAGAAGAATCTCTAAATAGAGTTTTTTTGTCATTTCATCAATTGAGTTTTTCCTTGTTTTCATGAGTAGGTACTAGGTTGGTCAAGTTATTTGTTTATATCTTGAAAAATAAAAGTCCTAGGACCATTTGGTTTTTGGTACTTGACGAAAAATTGACAAAAGCATTGAATATTAAAGTCAAAAATAGTACTTAATAACATAAAATAAAAAAAAAATCAGTTTGAAAGATTTATTTTTTATTATGTTTTCAAAATTTTGAGTTTGAAGATTAATGTTTCAAAAAATATTCACGTAAAAAACTTAATTTAAAAAAAAAACATTAAAGAACGGATTTTTGGCTTTACAAAAAATTATAGCATAATACTGTACGTAATGCCATTGGGTTTAAATATGGTTTTAAAAATGTAGATAAAATTTTTTATCACTAAGTGGGTTTAGGTCTTTGCTTATATCTTGAAAAATAAAAGTCCCAGAACCATTTGGTCTTATGCGTTTGACTAAAAACTGACTAAAGCATTGAATTTTAAAGACAAAAATAGTACTTAATAACATAAAATAAAAAAAAAATCAGTTTGTTTTTAATTATGTTTTCAAAATTTTGAGTTTGAATGTTAATTTTTCAAAAACTATGCTCTTAAACAACTTAATTTAAAAATAAAATTAAGGACTGTATTTCTGGCTTTACAAAAACCTATAGCATGATATTATAAGTGTTGCCATTGTTTTTTAATATGTTTTTTTTCGAATTTAATTGATTTTTTTGTAAATTTCCCCTCCCATTCAAACGGGGGGCAGTAAGACCCGACTTTAAAATGACTTCTTTCTTTTTTCGGTACAGCCTACATTCTTTCATCATTAATTGTATGGTATACAAAACGCTTTGCACATGCATAAATGCGTTCAAATTTAAGCCATTTCCCAGTGGTGGACTGTGGCTAATATTGGATATATGTTTTGGTATGTGTCATTGAACCTAACTGCAAATGAATTTCTTTTGCTACAATTTGTCCGGGGTTAGCCCTATATTTTCCGTAGATTTCCCTGATTAAATCTTGAAAATCAAAATCTTACAAATTTTTAATTGCATAGCAACAAATAAATTTTTGTAATCAAAATCTCTCGCGAGAATTTAATTTCCGAGATTTAGATAAAAAAATTTATTTGATGCAATGCAATTAAATTTTTCGAGATATCCTACCTTGTGCAAAATATGTATGTATGTAAACCTTTTAAACTTTTTGTGATCTGGAAGTTTATCAATATTATTATTTATCAATAATTGTTACTGTTTATTTTTCAATTGTTGTCAAGACAACAAAAGAAAATAATGTAGAGATTGTATATCCAGTTGTAATTTGTCATGTATAAATTGCATTAATCGTAATTGGCTTTGAACTAGAAAATATTTTTCGGTT
Organism: Dasysyrphus tricinctus; assembly: GCA_963921185.1. Classification (NCBI taxonomy): domain Eukaryota; kingdom Metazoa; phylum Arthropoda; class Insecta; order Diptera; family Syrphidae; genus Dasysyrphus; species Dasysyrphus tricinctus. Next base: position 75,008,777 of record OY992530.1, on the reverse strand, counting down.
CGATAAATAAAAACAAGTGTATGAAGAAGACAATATATTTCAAAAATTGAATATCTTGTGAAGCGTTGCTAAGCTCATTTTAAATAAAAATTATTCAATTTACCAAAATAACAAAAAATAAACATAGCTAATATTTTTTTTTAATTAAGAAATTAGTTTTTACATTTACGTAATCACATATTTTCATGGGCGCCCGCAGGATTTTCGCTAGAGGGGGGGGCAGAAGTAAAATGTATCTTTAAAAAATTAGATTCTAAATAAGGCATTTTTGCAAAAAAATATGGCATGTAATAAATAGTCACCAGTTAGATATATAAAAATATTAAGGGTATTCATGCAACAGCGTAAAGTTGTCGTAAACGTGGTAAAGTTTTAAACTTCGTAAATCTGTCAAATTTTCCATACACATTGTGACAGAATTAAGAAGTTTTAAACGATGACTCTACGCTGTTGCATGAATACCCATATTATTTATTGATCTTAATATTTTTTTTTATTTATAAGACAAAAACTTATAAAATAGACTTAAAAAAATAAGACCTTGCATGAAATATTTCATGAGTCGAGCATTGTTCATTGCAGGCACAGGATTCAAACATAATCCTTCTTGTTATGAAAAAAAATACAAGCAGCTATGAATATAATGAAAGTGATAGAAATTGCCGTTTTGGCACGCGACAGCGCGTTTATGAATTTTGTTTAGGATACTTGTTTATCGAGTAGAAGGAGATATAAAGGAAAACTAACTTTATATGCGTAAGATTACTTATTTATGTTTTCTGAAACATTTTGTTGGATATTCGAATATCAAGCGACAAAAATTGAATTGCACTAGTGGTAGGTTGGTGTGGTGACGTCAACGCCAAACGAAATATTGCCAAATTATAAATTTGGCTTTTCTTTATTTACGAAAAACGAAAGTTCCCCAATTTGGTTTTATGTCGTAAGCCCAAATGAAACAATACAAACACAAATCGAAATAAAATCAAATTTATCTCAACGAGTATTTCGGTTTTATTGCAATGTGAAAAAGAATTAAGGCTAAATATTTCTCGTGAATCGTAATTTCAGCTTCATTTCCATTTAAAAATAGAAATAAGCCCAAACACAACAATAATCGAATATAAATCACGCGATTTTTAATCAATTATTTTATTCAATCACATTCTCAAGATTTCAAAAAAAGAAAGAATTCAAAAAGAATCGCGCGATTTTGTATCGATTATTTTTGAAATCTTGAGAACGTGATTAAATAATCGATTCAAAATCACGCGATCTTATAATCGAATATTTTTTAGATCTTTTCTTGAAAAATACACTGAAGAAAATGATGATTTCGGAGTAGAACCGACTTTGAATATAACTAGTTGATCCTTAGTAGGTTATTTGTTTATTTGCATGATCAATTCACGATTAATTTCACTCGTACTACAACTTTGTAATACTTTTATGTTATGGTCAGATTGTTAATCCAATTTGCAGGAAAATTGTAGAGAATTCAACTACAATATATTTTGTTAAGTAGTAGATATGCAGTTGCGGTCAAAATCATAGTAGTAGAAGTTAAAGAATTACATAACTTCAGTTTTGAAAATTTTATATTGCGTTGATAGTAAAAAACGGTTGCATATTGACTTAATAACATTTTCTTAATGAGCGGGTACACATACATTTTTGGTTGCAACGGTAATATGACAAATAAACAACTGTTATTAATCAATGCTACGAATTCCGGTCAAAATAATAGTAGTGCAACGGTTTATGTAAAGAAATGTTATTTTTGTCTCTTATTTCTAAAATTGAACATTTAAAAAAACGATGGTTTTTATTTATCCATTACACTTTCATAGTTTTTATTGAAAAATTGGTCATATTTTCGCCAGCAATAGGAAGAGGCAAACACAGCACACCAATAACGTGCCCTAACTAGGAGACTGATATCGGATGGCTAAACTTATGCGCAGGCTCAATGCCTAGTTGAATGCTTACCAAAAATGGTAAGAAAATTCAGTATTTAATTGGCAAAGTCAGAAAATGGCAGGCGGAAGTCGCTATTGCCACCCAAGTTGATAAAACGAGTCGTCAGGTATTTCAAAATCAATCCCTTTACGCCAGCTTCTGAAATTAAAGGCAAATTTTGTGTTGATGCCAGCAATGAAACGGTTCGTAGAAGTTTACGAGAACATGCGCAAGCAGCCCACAACCCTTAAAAGGTACCATTGCTGACAAAAAACAATGAAGTAAAAAGATTGAAATTAGCAAAGAACCACTTTGACTGGCCAGCATCAAAGTGGAGGAATATTCTATGGTCAGACGAGTCGAAGATTGTTTTTGATGGTAGAAATGGACCTCGCCACCAAACACAGAATACAATCCACCTTTAAAAGCAAAAACAATTAAACATAGAAGACCTAGCATAATGGTTTGGATATGTTTTTCCTTCTACGGTGTTTTTTCAACATACCGAATTGAAGGCATCTTGGATTAGCAAATCTGTGTTAAGATCATACAGGAAGTAAAGTAAAAGTATACGGTAGTATACTGAAAATGAAATGCCACTGTTGTTATCAATTGCAACAGCGACTAGCATTTTTATTGACACACACAAGCTTGCTATTGTTCAGTCGGTTTCTTTCTTTTTTCCCCATGCACCGATTCGTATGCCAACAATTCGTCGGTGCATGGGGAAAAACAAAGAAAGAAACCGACTGAACAATAGCAAGCTTGTGTGTGTCAATAAAAATGCTAGTCGCTGTTGCAATTGATAAACAACGAAACCTGCATTGGGATAGAGCTAACCATGTGGCTTCAGTGGCGCGGTGTGTAGTGCATCGGCCTCTGAATCGCAAGGTTCATGGTTCGCTCCCATATGAAGGCAAAGAGTTTTTCAATTAATACGAGCATAACCAGACTAAGCACCACTAAAGGAGTCTGATGATCGAGGTGGCACTCGTGAAATAGCTAATAACTCCAGCCTATAAACCTAGTGGTAACACACACAAGTTGTTGTTGTTCATTCAAAATTATTCAATGTAAATTGATGTATAATGCGCAGCATGCACTGCACTTGTGTGTGAATTTCCATTTACACACAAGACCCAACTTAAATTGTAAATTAATTCTTGACCAGTGTCAACTCTTTCAACTCATCCTCCCCCTTGTATGACCAACGAATTGTTGGCATACGAATCGGTGCATGGGGAAAAAAAGAAAGAAACCGACTGAACAATAGCAAGCTTGTGTGTGTCAATAAAAATGCTAGTCGCTGTTGCAATTGATAAACAACGAAACCTGCATTGGGATAGAGCTAACCATGTGGCTTCAGTGGCGCGGTGTGTAGTGCATCGGCCTCTGCATCGCAAGGTTCATGGTTCGCTCCCATATGACGGCAAAGAGTTTTTCAATTAATACGAGCATAACCAGACTAAGCACCACTAAAGGAGTCTGATGATCGAGGTGGCACTCGTGAAATAGCTAATAACTCCAGCCTATAAACCTGGTGGTAACACACACAAGTTGTTGTTGTTCATTCAAAATTATTCAATATAAATTGATGTATAATGCGCAGCATGCACTGCACTTGTGTGTGAATTTCACTTTAAACACAAGACCCAACTTAAATTATATTTAAAACTTCGATAAAAAGATATTTTACAATTACCATGGGCTGTGACAGGTTTTTCAAATGTAAGTTTAAGGTTCGAACCCTCAACTACATCCTATAATAAAAATTTTGACCAAACTTTCCATTTTTTTAATATTTAAGGTGGATTATCCCCGCACTACTATTTTTTTGACCGCTGTATTTCAAAAGTTCTTCAATAAATTTGAAAATATCGGATCAAATATTATATTTGAAATTTTTTCTTTTTTCCAAAATAAAAGCTTAAAAACAGCAATTTGAAAATCACTTGGGTATTAATTTGTTAAAAATTAAGGAATCAACTTTTTTTCAATTTTGATTTTTTGATAAGGAGTGCTACTATTATTTTGCCGCAGCTGTAAATACTTGAATTTATTAATGTGCTTTCCTTAAATTTTTGGCTATTTCTTTTTTTAACAATTGACTGAATTCATAAAACATACCGTTATACTTTTTCCATTACCCTCCTTATGCCAGGGAAAGATTACAGTTTCTGCAGAATTACTTGAAGATATGAAATGAGTTGAAAACGAAATAAAGCCAAATTGGTCTTATTTCGGTTTCATAAATGAAATAAAACCAAATTTTAAATTTGGTCTTACTTCATTTGTGAAAACGTTACGAGACCAAATTTTTGAATTTTGGTTTTATTTCGTTTGGCGTTATTTCATGTCACCGGTTGGTACATCGTACACATTTTCTATAATTTTTTCCAATTCTAAAAACTGAACCACATCGTAGTCCTGCACATTAAAATAAACTTAATGTACAGAAAAAAAAAATTTGTTTTTGGACATCCTACGGGGGGTCAAATACGTAACGAAGAAAACAAAATTGAACTTTTCTCTCCTAAATTTCAACTACTCATAGAAACTTTTTGAATATCTTCGATTCCCACCCCTAAAAATGACCAAGGCTATTAAAAAAACAATTTTATTGAAATTACTTAACGTAACACGTCTTATGAAATATGTATTTCATACGAAATACATGGTGTTTTAACAGTCATCTACTAAAAATGTTGGTCAAAGTTGATGGAAAATCTTTGACCTTGCCACATATGTACATAATCGCTCATTAAAAAGAACACCGTCATAACTCAAAAATTAACAGTTTTGAACTGAGTATAACATTGTATGCTTAATCCTTTTATCTTTACTTTTGTGAAAAAAATCTGCCGTCCCTCGCAGATCTTCATTACGGCTTTCCGCACGGATTGCCTTCATCTGGAGGTTCTTGGGACCAATCCAAAGATCTTGGGACTACCCTTAAAATCCAACAAAAAATATATACATCCTACAGTTTTGTTCGAAGCAAAGGATTACTTTATTGAATTGACTCCTGGACGGTCAATGACCTCTTTCATAAGAATTTTTCTCGAGGATTTTTCGGTTGTACCTATCAGAAAAGAAAATAACACCTATCTTACACCCGACTAGAGGTCACCCTCTAGTCGGGTGTATGATGGATTGCGACTACGCATATGGTCCTTGCTTCGGCGGAGTTAAACGTTTATTTTTAACAACTCCCTCAATGGGTAGCCGTTCTACGGTATATATAAATATGGATCGTTGTTTGTTCGGCAGGAAAAAACACTTTTCATTTTGATAAATGCTGAAAAAGAACCACGCTACCGGTATATATAAAAAAATATTTGATTCTAAATAGCTTTTTATGGCCTTTAGTCCTACAAATTGGCGTTTCGTTCGGCTTACTCACTCGAACTCATCAGTGACATAGTGAGGGCTTTGTCATACGCAAATTGTTTTAAGTTCAGTTCAATTTACATGAATTTTTCAACGAAAATCCACTGTAAACTATATCCAACAAGATCAGAATTCCTAATCATTAAGCTGGAAGTTTTGTTTGCCCAGGACCAGGCATAGTTTCTATATAAGAAGGTTTTATAATACAAATTCTATATATTGAAATAAATCTAAATGCTAAATCTTCTCCTTGGCTGATTTATTTTAGTAGTATTATAGAATTTGTATTATAAAACCTTCTTATATACAAAAATATTTGTTAGAAATTTGGTAAAATGCACTTTGCGGTTTCCCCTTACCGAATTTTGACCAAACTTCACAAAAAGACCATCCTCAATAGGATAGCTCTTTATAAAAAAAAATTGGAAAATTCGGCCAAGCCATTCTCCGGTTTATCGAGTCCGAACATAAGGCAACTTATTTTTATATATTAGGCTTGATTTGCTTTCGAATCCCTGTTTCGTTTTCTTCTTTTTATTTTGCGTGTATCAGACGTAATAATTCAAACAAAATTATTTTCAAAACATTGTGAAATCCTTAATTCCCCATTCTATGCAAAAAAACATCTAAGCAAAAATCAAAATTGTCTTACCAACAACTTCTTCTTTTATCTTGTAGTCATCGGCGATTTTTTTCTTTGTCCACAATTCTGGTTCACCCTGATGATCTGTAATGAATTTCATTGCTTGTCGGAGAGTACACCGTCCTGGTGTTACTCGAATAGGTTCCTTGAATCCGTATTCGAAATCTTCAACAATTTCTCTATTGAGTGGCAGAGTTCGGTCATCGATTTGTTTTTTCGTTAAACCATATTCGACCTTAAATCATGAAAAATAAATCAAAACATGCGGGATCCTTTGATTAGTTAGAAAACCTACGTAACGATCCTCCGAGGTTACATAAACATTTTTCAACCGGTCATCCAAATGAGAATCCTTTTTGTTGAGTTTTTCAACCAACTCTGGATCAACTGACATCATGCATGGGAATTGAATTTATAAAATCAATTTAAAAGAAACATTCATAGAGAAATACACAAAAAAAACTCACGCTCCAAGGCTCTTTTTAAATCCTGAATATTCGAATCGAACTTCGGTGCTGCTGTTGGCTTGTCACGCTCTAGGACACGATGTGCTCGATTTTCCACATTAAAGCGGTTAATATGTCGTCCAATTTTCGAAGCAACTTTACCCATTTTTGTTAATTTTTATTTATGGAATTATTTATTTCTTTAGAAAAGAAATTTTCTTGTCTAGTTGCGGTAGCTGCCTTCCAGCTGACGATTTAAATGACAGATGACAGCCGAGAATTTGAGGTTATGTCAAAAATCAAAGTTCTCTTATGCATAGTATGCGACACCTAGTGATTTTATAATTTTTAAAATTTTAAGGTGTAAACAATTGGAAACGAGCCAATGCCTGCTTCCACCAGGGACCTGTGCTACAAGCTACACTGGAATCCAATTTCGTTTTCGATTGCATTTTCACAGTGCTATTTATAAACCCATTCCAAGCGATGTCTAACTTTAGACACCTGTCCAACTCCAAAATGTTATTTATAAATACTTAGCACCGATTGACTAACTTATCCACTGAAATTGGTTGTCCAAATCTTATTTCAAAGTAGACACGTTTAATGAATAAGGTGGGCAAATAATTCTGGTTTTCTAATTTTCTAGTTTTGAAATGTATGAAAAAATAGTTGAACGTGCCCCAAAGCGTACTAAAATTCATTAATTCATTCAAAAATGAATAAATACAGGCATGTCATTGAATAAATGAGGCCACATTTGGGCAATTGTTGGAATGCGCTTATAAATAACAAGTTGCCTAAACTATTTAGGCATTGACTAGCTGGACAGCTGCCCAAGCGTGTTCTAAGAAAATCTAATAAATATGACTGTCAGAGTATAATAGAACATGAAGAAAATTTGAAAAGAAATTCTTCTCTTTAAGTGGAGTGACTGAATATTTAATTCAAGTTAAAAGTTAAGAGTATTGTTTCTACTCATTTTATAAAAAGATAATTTTCAGAAAGTTTAAACGCACATTGCCTACCTCCACTGTCAGATAAATTCTTCGGGAATTTATCATTTTTGACAAGTAGTACCTACCTGAGGCACGCAAATGAGAACAACTCCCTCTTTACCATCAGCACCCCCAAACTAGGAAATCAAACTATTTTCGAATATGACCCTTCAAGCAAATGCAAGGACAGCACTTTGTCGGTACTTCTTGGATCCTTTAAAATGATATTGTTGCACGCACGAATACGCAAATTCATTGGGATTAGGATATTAGCCGCATTTTATTATCCTCATGATCTGATCCGGATCAGATCATGATAAATAAAACAGACAGGATCTTAGTTATATACCCGTCTCTTTTCGCCTTATGTTTGTTTATTTTCCACGTATCTGTTACCTCTTTGCTTGCCACTATTGAGACACATTCACAATAGTCATTTTTGGATCATTGAAATAGATCCAGATAAAAAGCAGGATCCCATGTTGTTTTTGTAATCACAGAAACTGATCCGGATCAGATCATGTGGATAATAATATGCAGCTATTATTTTATTTCCAATTATTTTATTACTCTATTTTTGTAAGTCCCAGGGTGAAAATCATTGCATGTTTTGGTTTTTTTATTGTGAAAACTTGAACAAATTTTCGGTTTATAATTGCTGTATTATATTTTCCCCCAGATCAGTGCCGAGATTCAGCTATTTCAGCGAGTGAGATGAGATGACTCGCCTTACTCGCCGACTCATCTCACTTCACTCGCAAAAGTGATTCAGCTATTTAAGTGAAATGAGTAGGTTCGAATTTAGTTTCGAACATGAGACAAAGAATAAATATAAGAGAGCTAAATTCTACCTCCTTGTCACACTCGTTACGCAAAACGAAATGAAACAACAAATACAACAATGTAAACATTGGAGTATTTAATAATGGAGTTTGGAGTATCTTTTGTTTCAATTATTTTTTTTTGTCATAATTAAAATTTATTGTGAGTTTCACCCTTGAGAAATAAAAAGTTTAAAAGTGTCGAAAGTGAATAGAATATAAATTTATTTAATATATATATGTGCATATGATAATAAAATATAATTAAAGAATCAATAAAAGGGTAGTTGTTTTTATCTACGTTGTTGTTTTTTATTTCGTTTCCTATCCATGAATTCTTTAGAAAAGCACACATACCTATCCAAAACTGTAAATTTACCAACACATACACCAAGTCACTGCGGAAATATCTGGCGAGTAATCTGACATTTCATTTCACTCGCTCACTCACTTTTGCTAACTGAATCGATTTTCGACGAAAAGTGACTCATCTCACTCACTCCCTGCGGCTTCGAATAAGCTGAATCTCGGCACAGATCTGAATTGTATTATGGGTATTCATGCAACAGCGTAAAGTCGTCGTAAACGTTGTAAAGTTTAAAACTTCGTTATTCTGTCATAATTTGTATGGAAAATTTGACAGATTTACGAAGTTTAAGACTTTACCACGTTTACGACGACTTTACGCTGTTGCATGAATACCCTTAAGGCTCCCCCAAACCAACGCGAAATATTCGCCAACGACGCGAAATCATTCACAATAATACAAAATATGAAAGATACACAATGCTACACAACAACAAAAAATCCTCTTTGCGAATGATTCGCTACGAATTCGCGTTGGTTTGGGAGAGCCTTTATTGTATGTATTTATGTATTACAAAAACAACTCAAAATCCAACTTTGCTTTTGGATCTCGATTTACGAACCCATTCTGATCACCTTAGACTGACGCTGACTCTCAGCACTTTCTTGCAAAAATTAGTTTGTTCTCTGAAGGGTATGTGGCTTTTTGTGTTTTAAATAGGGAGAAAGAACAGAAAAAATTAGAGAGGAAATACAGATACAAAAGGATAAACGGATAACACTCTTGTCGCACTGGGATCCTGTTTGTTTTATTATGATAATCTAATCCAGTGCCGAGATTCAGCTAATTCGAAGCCGCAGGGAGTGAGTGAGATGAGTCACTTTTCGTCGAAAATTGATTCAGTTAGCAAAAGGGAGTGAGTGAGCGAGTGAAATGAAATGTCAGATTACTCGCCAGATATTTCCGCAGTGACTTGGTGTATGTGTTGGTAAATTTCTAGTTTTGGATAGGTACATGTGCTTTTCTCAAATATTTCTATTCATGGGTAGGAAACGAAATAAAAACAACAACGTAGTTAAAAACAACTACCTACCCTTTTATTGATTCTTTAATTTTATTTAATTATCATATGCACATATATATATTAAATACATTTATATTCTATTCACTTTCAACACTCTTAAACTTTTTATTTCTCAAGAATAATTGCAACAAAAGATACTCCAAACTCCATTATTAAAGATTCCAATGTTTAAATTGTTGTATTTGTTGTTTCATTTCGTTTTGCGTAACGAGTGTGACAAGGAGGTAGAATTTAGCTCTTTAATATTTATGCTTTGTCTCATGTTCGAAACTAAATTCGAACTTACTCATTTCACTTAAATAGCTGAATCACTTTTGAGAGTGAAGTGAGATGAGTCGGCGAGTAAGGCGAGTCATCTCATCTCACTCGCTGAAATAGCTGAATCTCGGCGCAGATTAGATCTGGGGGATGTAAAAATGCAGATAATAAATAGCAATTTACAATTATAATTTATTTAATCTTTGCTATTACATTGTAAATATTTGCATATTCCAAATAATTTCTGTCTTGAAAGGAAAAAAAGTTATTCTTAGTTTTTTTTTTCCTTGTCAAGGAACAATCTGACACAAGTAACGTGAAAGTTGGAGCCGTACTATTGCAAGTTCATGAAGGAGAAGAGAAGGTTGTCACCTATTACAGCAAGGTACTGTCAAAGCCCAGAAAGAAATTATTGTGTGACCAGAAGAGAACTTCTAGCCCTAATATCGGCTACTAAACACTTCCATAAGTACATCTATGGACAGAAGTTCCTTCTTTGAACAGACCATGGGGCACTCAATTGGCTCTGGAACTTTAAAAAGCCAGAAGATCAAGTTCCAAGGTGGATCGAAAGATTGCAGACATATAACTACCAGATCTAACATCGAAGAGGAAGGTTGCACTCAAACGCAGATGCCTTATCTCGGTTAACTAATACCATCCAACGATTAAGAATCGATTCCATTTACGGTTGGAATAATGAAGAACTGAGAGCTGCCCAACAAGAAGACTCGGATAGAAGAAACACCAAGAGAAACCAGAATGGGGTGACATCGCCGATAGAAGTCCAATTCATAAGGCGTATTGGGCACAATGGGACTCATTTCATGTACAAGAGGGAGTACTAGGACGTAAATGGGAGTCCACAGGCAGCAAATCATATGTGATGCAGCTAATAGTGCCTCGATCAAAATTCAATGACATTCTTCAAGAGATGCATGATGGAGCTTTTGGAGGACATTTGGGGGTCAATAAGACACTGGAAAGAAAGGCAGCGGAACGGCAGAGCACGCCTTTTGAGAGAATTACAATAGACATTGCAGGCCCTTTTCCAGAAACCGAAAGTGGAAACAGATACATCTTGGTAGTAATGGACTACTTCAGCAATGGCCTGAGGCATTTGATATCCCAAATCAGGAAACCAAAATAGTCACGGATCAAATTGTCTTCTTGGGTGAGGAGGTTTGGTGAACCTATGGAACTCCATTCAGATCAAGGAAGGAACTGCGAGTCCAAGATTTTTCAGGAAGTTTTGTCGCTGCTTGGCATTAAAAAAACGAAGACAACACCACTTCATCCATATTCTGATGGGATGGTTGAAGGATTCAACAGGACCCTTACAGTGCTATTTATAAACACATTCCAAGCAATGTCTAACTTTAGACACCTGTCCAACTCCAAAATGTTATTTATAAACATTTAGCACCGATTGGCTAACTTAGCCACTGAAATGGGTTGTCCAATTCTTATTTCAAAGTTGACACGTTTAACGAATAAGGTGGGCAAATATTTCTGGTTTTCTAATTTTCTAGTTTTGAAATGAATGAAAAGCTAGTTGAACGTGCCCCAAAGCGTACTAAAATTCATTAATTCATTCAAAAATGAATAAATACAGGCATGTCAGTGAATAAATAAGGTCACATTTGGGCAATTGTTGGAATGCGTTTATAAATAACAAGTTGCTTAAACTATTTGGGCATTGACTAGCTGGACAGCTGCGCAAGCGTGTTCTAAGACAATCTAATAAATACAACTGAGAGCATATAGACATATTTGTTTGGTGTCCAAAAACCAAAACTCACCTCGCTATAGAACAAAGTCTTGATAATAAATTACAAAACTATACGTGTTATCACGCTCCGCACCCAGCTGACAAAGCTAGGGGTGGATCAGCAATACTTATAAGAAAGTGCTTAACACACTATGAAGAACCAAAGCTTACTAGTAAAAATATGCAAGCAACAACAATTAGTATTGGTATAAAACAGAAACAGTGCTATTTATAAACCCATTCCAAGCGATGTCTAACTTTAGACATCTGTCCAACTCCAAAATGTTATTTATAAATACTTAGCACCGATTGACTAACTTATCCACTGAAATTGGTTGTCCAAATCTTATTTCAAAGTTATTATTATTATTATTTAAAGCTTTTTATTTGCCAATACAAAGGTTTTTACAAATATAAAAATTAATGAATAAAAATATTTAAAAAAAAAAAAACTCTTTTACTTATCATCTTAATATTTCGTATTTAACAATAATTATCATGATTTTTTTTTTTTTTTTTTCAATTTTGAATGGTTAATCCGGCATAAGCCTCCCCCATTGTAATCCATCTTTCTCTATTTTTGGCGTCATTATACCAGTTATGGTTGAATTGGTTAAGATCGTCAATCCATCTCTTTTTTGGCCGTCCTCTTGGCCTCCTCTCGTCAAAAAAGGTCCATTTTGTTGCAATTTTTGTCCATCTTTGGTCCTCAGTTCTAGATATGTGGCCTGCCCAGCTCCATTTCAAATTTTTTGTTCGTTGTAGCACGTCTACTATGTTTGTTCTGCTTCTTATTTCTTGATTACTGATTCGTTGAATTTGTCGTATATTTAAAAGTTTTCGTTCCATTTTGGCTTGGCAGATTCTCAGTTTGTCATGCTGATTTGATGTTAGTCCAAGGGTTTGCAACCCATACGTCAAAACTGGTAAAATTGTCGAGTCGAATACATATTTTCTTGTGTCATTGCTTAAGTTCGACTTCAGTATTTCGTTTAAGCTCCAGTATTGTTTCCATCCGTTAGTTATTCGTTTATCTATTTCTTTTTCTTCTTGGTTTGCAAAAGATTTTATCTGTCCCAAGTATACGTAATCTTCAACATAGTCAATTATTTTATTTTCCAGCATTATGTCTTCTTTTGTATGATCTGTCATTACTTTCGTCTTGGTCAAGTTTAAACATAGTCCATGTTTTTTGCAAGTCCCTGTGAGTTCATTCAGCATTGACTGTATTTGTGCTGCTGAGTTTGAGAGAAGAACGACGTGATCTGCGAATCTTAAATTATTTAAGTATTCCCCCCAGACTTGTATACCGTATTTGTTTTCCCATTTCAACATTTTGAAAATGTCCTCCAAGACGGCAGAAAACAATGGCGGTGACATGGGGTCACCTTGTCTTACTCCTCTTTTCAAATGGAATTCTCTTCCTACTTTGTCGGTTTTTACTTTGGCGGTGTTATTACTGTATATATTTTTTAACGTCTTGATAAGAGTGGGGTGGATATTTTGATTTCGAAGTGCCGTCCATATGCTATTGTGTTCCACAGTGTCAAATGCTTTTGTGAAGTCAATAAAACAAAGGTAAAGTGGTTTTTGGAATTCGTTATGTTTTTCAATGAGTTGGTTTATTGTCTGAAGATGGTCAATAGTTGAGAAACCCTCTCTGAAACCTGCTTGCTCTCTTGGTTGATTATCATTAAGTGCTTCCTTAGTTCGTTTATATATTGTTTTCGAGAAAAGTTTGTAGATTGTAGAAATCAGGCTAATCGGTCTGTAGTTGTTCATGTCGTCCTTGTCACCTTTTTTATGTAGAAGTATGATTGTGCTTTGTTGCCATTGTCTAGGTATTTGTTGGGTTGTCAAAATCGTATTAAACATTTTCGTCATTACTGGAGTAAGAGCGTTTTTACCATATTTCAGCATTTCAGCTTCAATTCCGTCGCTACCGGCACTTTTTTCGCATTTCAAATTATCGATAGAGGAAGTGATGTCAGTTTCGTCGAACAGAAATATGTTGTCATTTTCATAGTTGGCAAGAGAAATTCTAGGATCTGCGTCAGGAGCTATGTCACTTATTGATTTGAATAGTGATTCAAAGAAACTCGTAGCTGTTTCGTTTATATCTTTTCTTTTTGTTTTAGTTTTGGTTCTTTGCTTCAGTGAAACTATCCATTCCTTTTCGTTTGATATGTAGCTTTTAGTTCTTTTAATTGATTTTGTATTCCTTAGAATTTCTTTAATTTTTGTTTCGTTAAAGTTTTGAACATCATCCTTTGTTTTTATCTTGATAGCTTTTCTTATATTTTGCAATTGTTGTTTTTCGATTTCTGTTGGATTTTCCGTTTTTCTCAAAATTTCTCGTCGGTCGATGAGATCTTTAGTCTCACGTGATAGCTTGTCAATTTTGTTAGTCCTTGGTTTCATCAATGAGTCTTTCGCCGTGGTCTTGATAATATACTCTAACATATTATATGCATTTTGGAGATCATTGTTAAAGTTGTCTGCATTTATGATTTCGTCTATTTTCCTCTTTAAAATTTCGTTATAGGCTAGAATATTTTCAGAGGCGATTGAATTCGGAAAGACTAACTTTTGATGGTTTCTTCGTAAAGTATTGTGGTCGATTTTTATTTTCATTCTCAACATCCTGTGGTCACTATCAAATTTTAAATTATTTAATATAGATACATCTGTTAATGTGGTCAATTTATTTGTTAAGACTATGTCATATTCATTTTTATATTGTCCATCAGGTGATAACCATGTCCATTTGCATTTATCTTTTTTCTTAAAAAAGGAGTTTCCAAAAGCCAAGTTCATTTCGTACATCCACGCCACAAGTTTTTTCCCACGATTGTTTCTTCGTCCGTATCCAAACTTTCCAAATAACTGCTGTTCTCCATCTTCCATTGTCCCAAGTTTTGCGTTAAAATCGCCTATTACATACATTACTTCAGTTTTTGTTTCTTTGTAGGCATGTTCTAAATTTTCGTAAAAAGTATCAAGTTCTTCATCTGTTGCATTTTTTGTTGGTGCGTATACTTGGATTATAGTCATTTTTGTGTTTTGTATATCAAGACTTATTGAGCAAATTCTTTCGTTAAATAGTCTGATGTCCAAAATGTGTTTTTTCAAGTGTTGTTTAACTAGAAATCCTACTCCATATAGTCCTTTAGTTTGTCCAATATAACAGAATATTCCGTTGTCAGATTCAATAATTTTTTGTCCAAACAATCTTGTTTCACATAATCCTATTATATCCCAGTTTATGTTAGAAATTGCAAGTTTCAATTCCTCTTGTCGTTCTTCTGTCATTAAAGTTCTTACGTTAAATGTGCATATATTGAGTGTATTGTTTCGGTGATTTGGGGGGTTTAAGCCTACTTTTCTCACGGTGGCTAGCCGGCTTGAGAAAGGAATAATTTTCATTTCATTTTTTGTTTCGTTGTCATTATACTTTCGGGACTGATTAAGGTTCAATTGTTGCTATTCATTGATTTGTTGTGTCGTCTGTAATAGATTTTCGTTTCGATTAGTTTTAAAGAATTGATCAATTCGGGTTCTTTGAGGTGTATCGTCTGTTTTTTGTGTTTCATATCGTTTTTGTTTTTTGATAATCTCTGACTCAGATCTTTGAGAGTCATTTAGTGGTAAAACATTTTTCAGGGTCCTTTTTTTTGAGTTTGAAGGAGCAGCAATATTTTTGACATTTTCTTGTTGTCTATCGAGTTCATGGTTTGATTCCTTTACTTTATTTGTTAATTTAACGTCTTCTTTTATTTGGTCATCTTTAATATAAATAATTGCGTCCTTGAAATATTTTAATTTTGATTTATTTTTCATTATTGTTTCTTTTTTAATTTGTGTTGTAAAACCAACTAACAATGGTCTCGTTCGTTCTCCCTTCTTTCCAATTCTTCTTACGAAGTCGATTTCGTTTATGTTTGTTTCAATTTTCATTATATTATTCAAAAAATGCAAAACCCATTCTTGCAAAGAAATGTTGTCTGTCTCTGCTTCTTCAATATTGTAAATTACAACATTTTTCCTCTTTAGATTTCTTTCAATATATCTAATTTTTCCTTCTAACACACATTGTCTGTCTTCTATTTCATGTTGTTTGTCTGATATTTTGTCTAGTTTAGTTTGTAGTTTTTTTGTTTCTTCTTCAATTTGTGCAGTAAGATCATTTCTCAAGCTTTGTATTGCACCAAGAATACTGTCTAGTTTATTTTCAGTTGCAGTGTCCATTTTTTGTTTTGCTTAACGTTTTTATTTGTTTCTGTGTAAGGAATTTGTCTTATGTAGTAATAACCTGAACGCTCAAGTGTCAAATATAATGTCAAGTAGGTAAATGTCAAGTAAGAAGTGATTTGTTTTGATTCGGCTTGGCTCGTGTTTAATTAAATTAAATTTTTCGAATTTGGAGTTCGGAGTTGTTTTTAATTATAAATAAATAAAAAAAAAAAACAAGCAATTGAGTCAATTCACTGCTCGATTTATTGCTCCACTTTTTTTTTTTTCTTATTTCGCAATTTTATAGTTTCGCTCAGTGATGTTAAAAAAATGTTCTCAATTGAGAGGGAACAAAACTCACCAAAGTGTCGTGTTGATGCAACAGCGGGAATCTCTTTCTTCCGGTTGGGGAAAGTGATGGATCAAACTAAGTATATAGGAGGATCTGCAACTCCTTTGTTAAATTATTTGAAATTTCTAATATTTTAATCGACGGTTCCAGATCTTTCCAACCCTCAATGACACGTAATTTCAACACCATCGAGTAAAAAACAACTCACTTTTAAACTTTTCAAGCTTTTGGGCAAATTCAAGATCTATTCTCGATATTCTAGATAAAAATTTCTTTAGCTACTTCAGACACTAGTTTCTTCTCAAACTCTTCTCAAACCAATATTTCAAAGTAGACACGTTTAATGAATAAGGTGGGCAAATATTTCTGGTTTTCTAATTTTCTAGTTTTGAAATGAAGGAAAAGCTAGTTGAACGTGCCCCAAAGCGTACTAAAATTCATTAATTCATTCAAAAATGAATAAAAACGGGCATGTCAGTGAATAAATGAGGCCACA
The DNA here is from genome assembly GCA_963921185.1 of Dasysyrphus tricinctus. Taxonomy (NCBI): domain Eukaryota; kingdom Metazoa; phylum Arthropoda; class Insecta; order Diptera; family Syrphidae; genus Dasysyrphus; species Dasysyrphus tricinctus. The sequence goes on along the minus strand of OY992530.1, from coordinate 74,992,019 downwards.
TTTGGGCAATTGTTGGAATGCGTTTATAAGTAACCAGTTGCCTAAACTATTTAGGCATTGACTAGCTGGACAACTGCCCAAGCGTGTTCTAAGAAAATCTAATAAATATGACTGAAAGAGTTTAAAATAGCAGCTATATACAAACTGGAACGAACTCAGACATAAACTTGAAAGTTATATAAACCTGAGATCCCCTATGCAAACAATTGAACAAATTGACCATGAAGTAGAACAATTTATTGCTGATGTGCAACAGGCAGCAGAAGAAAGTACTCCAACTATTTCGAACTCAAGAGAAAAAGAAATAAAATATCCTGTCGAAATAAAGGAGCTGATATTGGAAAAAAGAAGTGCTCGAAGAAAATGGCAAGTTACGAGATTTCCAGGTGAGTTTTTAACCGTCTTAACAACGAACTAAAGAAAAGAATCAGTGAGTTTAAAAACGATTAACTAAGTAGATTCCTGAATAGTCTGACGGTGGATGCTTCTACAGAATACTCTTTATGGAAAGCAGAGCTAAACGCCTAAAAAGACCACAAACACAAAACCCACTAATAAAATATCAAGATGGTAAATGGATCGGAAATCCGAAACAAATGGCTGATCTCTTGGCTGGAACATCTCGCGAATGTTGTTAAGCCATTCCTAGCAAACACAGCTACAGATCCCTTACAGTTTGTTGATAGAAACGACGAATGTGAAATACCTTTTGTCACGCTCTAAAAAGTATGAAGCATGTGTCAACATAATTTGTCTAACAAAAAATTACCAGGGTACGATCTCATAGCTGATGCTCAGGTTTTGAAAGAAATGCCTTTAATAGCCTTCAAGAAACTCCAATTTGCCTTAAACTAAGATATGTGCCACATCATTGGAAAATTGCAGAAGTCATTGTAATACCTAAACAAGGTAAGCCAACAACAGAAGTAACATCTTAGAGAGCAATATCGCTTATACCAATCATGGCTAAAGTTTTTGAAAAACTGCTTCTAATTCCGAGCCATCAGACCAAGTGCATCGAATTACGGATGTTGTGGAAAAGGCACTTGAAGAAAAACAAGTATGCTCGGCTATATTCTTAGATGTTGCTCAAGCCTTGCCAAGGCTTGGCACTTGGGACTTGAGTACAAACTGCATAGGGACTGTAGCGTGTCACCGAAGTTAAATACTCTGCAAGAAATAAAAGTTGCTAGCAACTTTGTTTCCTCGTGTGAAAGTGGACCAAGGAATTCCACTCGCAAACTTAAAAATCCTTTTTGGCATCACTTATCGTATTCTTCGCGCAAAAAAATTCTTTCGTTCACTGAACGAAGGTGCAAAAATCTTTCGTTCACTGAACGAAACTCAGCCATGTCGATTTCAAACGTTTAAGTTCTCGTTCTTTCCATTTTTTTCGCTCGGCGTGCTCGCAACATTTTTTTAAGTCCCAGCCCAAACCACCAAATTCCCGCAACTTGGGGACATTATCTTGGTCCTTAAAGACAAATTGTATCGGACAATAAAGAAAAAATAACAAAAGTAAGATTTTTTTTGGGTGGATAACTTCCTTATGTGGAGGATTTCGCCAAAGACCCCACGCTCTGTTGTGCTTCCTTGGTGTCCAGACGAGGAAGTCGTGTAGAACATTTTTCCAACTTGGAATACACATCAGGTACGTAAGACAAAGAAAAATTGTAAAACAATGGTCTAAGTGATGTTTATCTCAGCAGCCACGATCGGCAGCCCGTCGAGACTCCGATGTCAGCGGCAGCCGCGCGCCATAGCAAAGCCCCTTTGCGACTCTTAAGTCTGACAACGGCCACCACGTTAGAAACAGCGGCAGTCACGTGCCATTGCCGAGCGTCTTTTTTGACTATTAAGTCTCGCGACAGCAATTACCTTTTGTACGACCGCAACACGTGGCAAAAAGCCATACGGAGTAGCAAAACCCTCCGCCAACAAAAAGTCCCCAAGTTGTTCCATTATTAGAGCCAAACGGAAAACACAACATCCACTGGAATACACCAGTCGAGTAGCCACTGTGAGAGCCCCAACTTCCTCCATTGAGTCGACCGCACATCCTCTTTTTTGTGACTCCTTCGACGACGATGACGTGTCCATGCATCTACTCAGCCGTTCGTAGTGTTCGTTTTGGTGTTTCGTTTTAAGTTGTATTCCTTTTTTTTTTCTTTTTTGCTTCGCGCTTATAGCACTAAGATGAAAAACAAATCTAGTATTTAGTATATTTAATAGATTCCTAATAAAATATATAAATTAAGTAATTTCGCTTTGTAAAAGATAAAATCCGATTTGATTTTTTTTTTATAATATCTAAATCGCGAGCCGTAGTATCAATAAGAAAAAAGATCGTGTTAGGGTGCTAAAAAAAAAAACAAATCTTGTACACCTGAAAAAAAAAGAATATACTTACCGGTTAAAGAAAGAAATAATTACCTAAGCTAAATTTTATATCTCGAAAATAGAGAAAAAAGATAAATACCTAATCTAAAATATATATAAAAAAAAAGAGAAAACTACTATTAATAAGTAGAAAATCATCCAACAAAAAAAAAAACAAAAACTAAAACGAGAATCAAAGTGAAACCACCAGCCCTATATGATAAAACATTTCATACATCCCCATATATAGCAACAGCTCTGGACTTCGTGCGCACGGATCTCTGGAAGTGGAATAAAAACTGTAAGTTGAATCTTAAACTTTTTAATTGTATCTTTTATTATATTGTGCTGACGTTTTCACATATTTTGGTTACAAACAAAAATCTTTTAATACTTACCCTTTTTATATGTTTAAACTTTTTTGATAAAACCTATTGGTTGGTGATCTTCTTTTTCTTGGATTTTTAAATTAAAATCACGTATTCAGGTAGTAGATAACTCGATTTTTTTTTATAATTTGAATTACGTGCGGAAACCCATAACATAATCCTTCATCGGATTTGTTCTTATTTGCTTTAAAATACTAAAATTATTAAAGAGAAATAATACTAAGTAAACTCGATAATCTTAATACAAGTACTAATATTTAAAGAAATACGATATTCCTTACGATTTATAAATATCCTGCGAAATATTTTGGGGTTGAATCAACCTTAATTAACTTTAACCTTTTTTTTTGCAAGTACTTTTAAATGTTTAATATTGAAATATAAACAACAATAATTAGATTGTCTTACTTGAACTTTACTGAATTTTTAAACGAATTTGAAAGGCACTAAAAGCCCATTCTGATTAAGAATACCACCGAACTTATTTCCCTATGTCAAGCTTGGATAAGCTTTTAACTTTTTTTTTGATGAGGGTATCAGATACACTCAAAAAAAAATAATTTGATAGTTACAAAAGAATAGTATAAGTTTTTTCTTCCTATTTGTAGTTTGATACAATAAATTGTATATATTCAGAAAAAAAAAAGATTTTAGTTCTTGTTTTTTGGTATGAATTTTGAAACGCGTGATAGTAATGAATAACTGGTAACCGTTTACTTTATGGGATACGACGTAGGTAAGAAAAATGAAAGATTGAAATGAGGTGAAATACAGTCTTACTTTTGGGGTCGTCAACAAAATTCGGCTTTTGACGGCCAAGGAGCCCTGACAATGTAGTCAGTGGTATAGGGTGGGTACTGCCGTGGGTCAATAACATCCGACCCAGACTTCTCTTGTGTTCGTGTTCCCTTTTCCTTTCCCTTTTATCAACAGCTTTGCTGTTTTACATTCCTTAGGTTAGCTTCCGGCAGAACTTCAGCCGTAACAATTAGTTGTTTTTGAAAAATCGTTAAAATCACAGTGATATGTTGTCTCCCTTCCTCCCTTTTCCCAAGTTCCCTGAATCGGCATGAATTTATATTTTGTTTATGGAATAAAGGACAGCGGAAAAGAACCCCCCCCATCGACTGAGCTCTAGCTGCACAAAATGCCAGCATGCCGAAACTTCCGCTGGGTAAAAGAAATAGTTGGTTGTGTAAGCAAGCTTCTAATCCTTTATTATCATCTTACCCTTAGTCCACCATAGAACCATTTACAAATATTGGCGCCCAACGTGGGGCTCGACGTTGGAAACACCAACAGCTCCGTATTCGCAACTTATCCTCAGCCTTTTCATAATAAACTTTTTTTTTAAGTTTAACTTTTAGGAGTTCGATCCAAGACTGTAGAGTCAAGTAAGTGAACACCAAAAGTTTTATTTTTCGAAATAAGCTTGAGTTTAGATAACCTTCGTAGCTACTATTTAACATCTCTATTTTTTACAAAAGTTGCAATTGTAAACGAGCTGGCTATCGTTTGCAAAGCTACATAATCCGATTTTTCAAAAAACTTTTTCAAACAACTTTTATCATTCCCTCCAAGTTCATCAGTACCAATAATCTGTTGCAATCTCCTGGGAGTCCGTTCTGCTGTATAGTAGAAGCTGTTGCACTAGGGTTTGCAGATTAACAGTGAGTCGATAAATTTCGGAGTGGAAAAATTTTATTTCACATGAAGCTAACCTGTCGTTCGTCCTTTTAAAAATTTTCTCCCTCAATGTTTTATGTCAACACTGTATCACGTCAAACCTCTTTCACTTTTTCTTATTGAAATCGCCCAATTACTTATGAAAATACAACCTACAAAACAAAATTTATTTTTCACACTCCGATATACCAACTCAAAAAATTCTTTTGAAATATTCTCTATCCTTTTTAGACACCGTCCTTAGTTTCTTGGTGAAAACCTATAAACCCTCGATATAAAAGTATACACAAATTATTACTTATTTTGAACTTTTTGCCATTTCCCTACCGAATTATATTTCAAATAAAAACAATGAGTACACACAAAAAATCCTCTAATGGGACTTTACCTAAAACAAGTAGGCATTCAGCCTTTGACGCCAATCGAAATGGTGTACGAACTCGAAACCACGGACCATGCGATAATTTGTCCCTTTCTAGAACTCAAGCTGGTTCCACTACCCTCAGACATTCACCTCCTATAAATGTTAACCAAGCAGGAAGGAACGTAATTCATTCCCCAAACTTTGACTTGGTCCAGAACGGAAGTATCTACCAAATTCGGAATCAACAAATTACAGAAAACTCGACTACCTATCCTTCCATATCCAACAATGGAATATTTACAACAGTTACGTTCCAGTCCACAGTCACTACAACCACCACCACATCCTCGAGTCCGATTATGTCACTCTTCCCAAACGATCTTATGAATAGTGCGTCGGGTTTGAATATAAGCGCATTAGTTAATCGTCCACCGCCCAATCAGTTTGTTCCACCGCCCAACAATCCTGTTGGAGAAACACTTTCAGATAATGACGACATTATCGATGGTGCACAAACAATCAATCTTAACAATTTTGGGTATAATGCTCAACCCAATCAAGCACAAGTGACATCTGAACCCCAAATACTTTATCCGTCTTCGAATCGCCTCCACAACCATATTAAAAGTGTGGTGGATGCAAGCTTGAAAGACCTTCAAAAGTCTCTCTTCAAAGACTTGCCTGGGCTGATCCAACAAAACGTCGAACAAAGTATGAAAAATTTGCTACCTCCAATAAACCCACTCAGTGGAGTCCATAAGGAACGAAACCCTTCACATGCTAACCGACCAGCAGTTAATGCCAATTTTTCGACGCATTCCAGCAATTTGTCGACTAGCTCTCGTGTTCGTGACTGCCCTGATGGCGTAAACAGACCTATTCACCACGCTAAGCATTACCAAGATTTTTCTGAACGAAATCGGCGTGAATCTTTTCATCCCCAACCTAATTATAGGAACCGAAACCAAATCAATTACGATCGAGAGGATCCATATCGTCGAGTCGATCCTCGTATACAATTTCTTCAATCCAACCCTAACCCTATGAATCGTTTGCCAATGGACTATTATCCAACCGATCCGTTTAGGCTTGATCGTCCTAGAGTGGATTTTGTTCCGTTTGGTCACGACCCCATAGATTTCAATACCCCATATTATGATACGAGATATCCTCCAATCAATCACCGACAAGATTTCGGATTTCCGTATGACCGACCGTATTCGCGTCGCTTCGAAACGTTGTGGAGTGTCAGATTCGATGACACGTCCAAAGGTATGCCAATACGAGAATTCGTCTCACGCGTTGAAATCTTGCAGGAAAAATATAATTGTCCTTGGGAAGAAGTACTCCGTAATTTTCATCATCTTTTGGTTGGTACTGCTTCCGATTGGTATTTCGAATACCTACGTGACCATCGCCGAGTCGATTGGCTTACACTAAAAAACGCTCTTCTCAAGCAATTTCAGAGATACGAAAGTGATCTAGAAATCTTGAAGGCGATTATGGATCGCAAACAATCACCGCAAGAACCGTTTGATGAATTTTATACGGCCATTATTCATCTCAAGAGACAATTACGAGAACCTATGAGTGACGCAGATCTAGTCCCTATCTTACGAAATAACATAAACGCTCGCCTCATGGCATTTGTTTATCCGATGAGTATATATTCCTTAGAACGTTTTAGAGACGAATGCCGACGAACAGAGAAAATGTTGCAAGCGCGTTATGCCCCTCAAAATCGTACGAACTTCGTAAGAAACGTACATGAAGTGCATTGGCCGACTGGAACTTTTACAGATGAAACTTTTTATGAACCGGATTCTGAAAATCTTGCCGCTTTTTCTTATAATCGTCCGGCCAATCAAGAGAAAAATCCTTCAAGCACCATGAAGTGCTATATTTGCAAAGAAGTAGTCATCTCGCGACCAACTGTCCGTCTAAGATGAGTAAGCTCATCTACTGCTACCGTTGCGGTTCAGAAAATTTCACAGTTCGTGATTGTCCGAATTGCAATGCCACCAAGGGAAACTTCAAAACGAGCGTGATGCCGCCTGGGGAGTCACGTTCGACCCAAACGAACCCAGTTTAAAGAAAAAAGATGCCTCGACAGACACTTCCGACTTCTCAGATGTTTGCCGGGATACCAATTCAATCTCAACTTCGACTGAGACTGAAAGGGATGCAAAATACTCAATTTTATCTAAATCATTGAATTTAACTCAACCAGAACCTAAAATACTTTTGAATTATGACCCTAAAAATGTCCAAAATAATATTCCCCTGCTCGATAAAAATAAACCTGACATCAAACCGATACCTTTGTATAAAAAATCGTTTGAAGAAAGACTAAAAAATTATGAAAAGATAAGAAATCGTATTTTCAACTTAGAAGAAATAAAACCCTCGGATATTCCATCCAAGTTATTAAAAACTCGACAGAGAAGTGCGAAAAGAACCGCTTTTCGAACCTTTTTAGAAGAAACCACTCTTGAAAGTACTCCGCTAGACATCAGGCCATATGCCAAAATCTACATTAAAGGACGAGGAATGGCTGGATTGCTCGATAGTGGCGCTTCTATATCCTGTCTAGGTAAAGGTTGTATGGAATTCGTAAAATCACTTGATATTCCCATTTTTAATTTTAACGCTGAAGTAAAAACGGCTGACGGTAAAGGTCAGAGAATTGTAGGACGAGTATCCGTACCAGTAGAATACGATAAAATAGTAAAACATCTTGACCTATACCTAGTGCCCGATTTATTTCAACCCCTCTATCTTGGAGTGGACTTTTGGTCCAAGTTCCAAATCGCTCCGCATATCATCAGCGAAGTCTTCGGTTTTTCAGCCGACCATGAAAAACTTGACCAAAAACCCACCGAGCTTCAGGGCGCTTCAGTTTTTATCAGCGAGTTATTTTGTCCTCCTGGCAGCAACGAATCTGTCAAAGAAACAACCGATAAACCTAAACCTCCTATGCACGAGCTAACCTCGGAGCAACAAAATCGGCTAGAGTCAGTGATCTCCCTATTTCCTTCATTTGCAAAGCTTGGGTTGGGTAAAACCTCCCTTGAAGAGCATGTGATAGATACAGGAGACGCTAAACCGGTGAAGCAGCGACATTACCCCATGTCCCCTGTGAATCTGGAGATAATCAATAGGGAGCTGGATCGCATGCTTTCTTTGGGAGTTATTGAAGAGAGCCACAGTGCTTGGAGTTCACCCATAGTTCTTATCAGAAAACCTGGTAAGGATCGAGTATGCTTGGACTATCGCATGGTGAACTCTCTTACAAAGGGAGATGCGTACCCGCAACCTCTTCTGGAGAGTCTGCTCAGCCAACTTGGAGATACACATTACATGAGTAGTGTGGATCTCAAAGATGCGTTCTGGCAGATCCCTCTGGAGGAGAAGTCAAGAGAGAAAACCGCATTCACTGTGCCAGGTCGACCATTGCATCAATTCACCGTCATGCCTTTTGGGTTGTGTAATGCACCTCAAAGGTTATGTCGGTTAATGGATAAAGTGATCCCCTCAGCGCTTAGGGAATTCGTGTTTGTCTATCTTGATGATCTTCTGATTATCTCCCCGGATTTCGAATCCCATCTGAAAATTTTGACGTTGGTAGCGGAACACTTGAAATCAGCTAACCTGACTATCAACGTCGAAAAGTCCTTTTTTTGTTTCAAAGAACTTAAGTATCTCGGATACATCATCGGACAAGGCCACGTAAAAGCTGACCCCGATAAGGTTTCAGCCATTAAAGAGTTTCCGCTACCAACGACTCAAAAACAGGTGAGGAGATTTCTTGGGATATGTGGGTGGTATCGTCGCTTCATCCGGAACTTTTCAGCTCTAGCCGCTCCTTTATTTGATTGTCTTAAAAAGGGAAGTAAATTTTCAATTTCGTCTGAAGCGATTGAGTCTTTCGAGGCTTTGAAAGAAGCTTTAACATCTGCTCCACTTTTAAACACCCCAGATTTTAAAAAACCATTTACTATACAGTGCGATGCCTCGTCAAAAGGTATTGGCGCTGTACTTTTTCAGCACGACGATGAACAGAATGAAAAGCCGATAGCATATTTTTCGGAAAAACTAAATGCGTGCCAACAAAAATATAGTGTCGGAGAACAGGAATGCCTCGCTGCGTTACGAGCCATTCATAAGTTCAGGCCATATGTGGAAGGTAGCACCTTCACGGTAATTACCGACCACGCCAGCCTCAAATGGCTGATGAACTTAACCGATCTCAGTGGCCGGCTGGCACGTTGGTTGTTGAAGCTGCAAGCATATTCATTTCACATTAAACATGTCAAAGGAACGCAAAATCTGGTGCCAGATGCGTTATCCAGAATGCATATGGATCAGCTAACGTTATCCCCAATAACCGAGTCATCTGAATTTAGATCGAAAGAATATCTTGACCTAATTGATACTATCAATAAAAATGGCAAAAATCTACCTGATTTAAAAATTCAAAACGGAATTGTATACAAAAAAGTCACCCCAAACAGCAATGTAAGTACAGACAGCCTTTGGAAACTTTGGTTACCTTCTGGCTTAACCCACCAAATGATTGTCCAAAACCACGAACCTCCCAACTGCGCCCATGGCGGCATTCAAAAAACTTTAGAGAGAATCAAAGAAACCTATTTTTGGCCAAAAATGGCCCAGCAAGTGCGAGACTTCGTCCAAGTGCAAAGAAAACAAATCCCCAAACTTTATTATGAGACCCCCTATGGGATTTCAACAAAATATAGAACTTCCGTTCCAAAAAATCTATATAGATTTTATGGGCCCCTACGTGAGAAGCAAAAAGGGAAATTTGTTCCTCTTCATTGCACTGGACTACATGTCAAAATTTGTATTTTTAAAACCTATGCACAAGGCCACTTCAAAACTCGTAGTTAACTTCCTCGAAAAAGAGATCTTTCTGAAATTCGGAGTTCCCGAATTCGTCCACAGCGACAACGGAAAGCAGTTTGTCTCCCAGGAATTCAAAAACTTTTTATCTAGATACGGAACTAAAAACATTAAAAATGCCCTATATTCTCCACAGGCAAACGCTTCGGAGAGGGTAAATCGTTCCATCTTGTCAGCCATTCGTACGTATCTTAAAGACGATCAGAAAGATTGGGATATGCACCTGCCACATATACAACAAGCGTTGTGTACCTCTGTGCACCAGTCGACAGGCATATCTCCATACTTCGCTCTCTTTGGCCATCACATGATTACCCATGCGGAAGCATACCCTATTCTGAAACAGTTAAAATCCCTAAGCGATGGTGAAATCGAAGTATTACCCTCTCCGAACGCCCTGCAATTGATGCGAGGAAAAATCAAAGAGAAATTGCATGAGGCGCATAAACGCAACGAAAAGTCCTACAATGCTAGATCAGCCATTCGTGTTTTTAAACCTGGCGAGGAATTTTTTCGCCGAAACTTTGTTCTGAGCAAGGCCTCCAAAAATTTCAACGCGAAACTATCTAATAAGTTTATCAAATGCAGAGTAAGAAGTCGAAACAATAATCTTTATGAAATCGAAAACTTACAAGGCAAAAGAATCGGCATCTACCATGCCAAAGACTTGCGTCGATAAGATCAGAACCCGGAGACTAGTTTCTATTGACGGCGTAACACGAAATATTAGCTAGTACAAATGTCTATCTCGGTAGAGCTAACTGAATGACGAAAACCTAAAACTAAAACCCCAAAACTAAACTAAAATATCTTCTATACCTACCCAATACCTACTGCAAAACTTCATTCGCATGACTCTCTTCTAAATCAAAAATATAAAGACCGTACTATAATGCACGATGTAAAACATCTGGTTTTATTTTTATTTATGAATGAAATCAATACCCATTAACAGGATATGAATGATGACATGAAACAATCTTACAAAGATTTAAATACAAAAATTTGTAACTAAACGAGTTTAGTGAAAACAATAGAAATAGAAAATAACATTAACATAAAATCAGCTTACGTACATCATCCAAACGCAACCAGAGCCGTAACTCATAAGCACGATACAGAGTTAGAACTGAGATGTCCAGGATAGCGTAAGCTCACTGATGAGTTCCAACTTGTCGCCGGGAATTGCTTTTCGTTTGCACTGAACGACCTATTGCAATTCTTTAGATTCTCTTGTAAGTAGATTGCGATTTTATTATTTATGGTGCTGCTGTTGTTGTTGCTGAAGCCTGTTGTTGTTGAAGCCTGTTGTAGTTGTTGAGCATTTCTAACTTCGTACGGAAAGCTAAACAAAGAAGAATATTAGTAATTAAATGTACGCAGGCGCGGATACAGGGGGGGGGCAATGGGTGCAATTGCCCCCCCCTGGGCAAGAACGAACGAAGCATAAAATATAAATTTAATAAAATGTAATCAAAAAAACGTTATTTCGTTATACGTTTATAAAATTTTTTCTTGGCAGCGCAGCGTTGCAGTAATGAGTGGTTGTTCGTTTTCCGCTGGCTGATCAGGTTCAGTTAAGAAAAGTTCCGCTTTGCACAGATAGCGCCTTCAAATCGACTGAGTGGAAAGCTTACAACTTCAGTTTTAGATCTCGATCTTCAAAGTTAAGGTCTTTAATTAAAAGATAAATGTCAGGCTTCATTACTGTAAAACATTTTGTGAGAAGAGTCAATTTATTTCATACAAGGGAGCAGGTTGAATCCGTAATCGATTTCATTTTCACTTTAAAATATGCTTTGAATGAAAAATTTCACAATTTGAAAAATGATGTTTTAAAAAGTTATTGCTTCACCTCTAACCCTACTCTACAAATTTGTTAGTGGTTTTTTATACTTAAATGTAACGGGAGAGGTGACAGGGGCACTTATCTAAATTTTCAACCTTGAAGTTGATTTTAATTTAAAAGAAAATTAAATCTTTAAAAAACGTCAATTCACGAGTAATTAGCTTCAAAAATTTCTAATTTTGCTTTAAATGCTCGGATCTACAGGATGAAGATATCTTAATTAAAGTTAAAATAATAAACTACATTTTTGAATAAAAGTTATTGATAAATATCAAAAAATTTCATAGGTACTAAATGGGTGATAGATTTCTTTTTGTGATAAATATTAAAATGTGCGTTTTCATTGAGGAAGTACTTTCACTAGGAAGCTCTCGAGAGTGACTCTCGGATATCTGTCTTCCCCTATGGTGAGCTTGTTTCATGACTGTGCCTGTGTCCACTTTGGAGTTTAATTCTCGAGAACTTCTTCAGAGCTGCTCACCGCCTTTATACTCTGAAATTGATACGCACCTTAAGAGTATGCACATGTGTCTCGAGCTCGGAGCACATCTGTTTTAGCCATAAGATGCGTTTTTGATGTGAGGATTTTGTCGCTATCGTTGATGTGTTTTTGGAACTTCCGTGTTCCATATTATTAAACTGGCGAAGAGAACAAATCTAACGAAGAAGATTGTGGAGAAACCGCGAAACGACTATAGAAGTCACTGCTAAAGAGAAGTTGGATGGAACTTATATACCTCAGGAAAGGATAGTTGTTTCATAAATTCGATTGTCAAATTATTGCCATTTTTCGACGGGAATATTACTATTGTATCGAATTGCATGAGTCTAACTCTGTAGTCGATGTTTTGAGCTTAACGAAGGCTAAGTATATTGTTAATGAAATGTATAACGAAAGTTAGTCCCAATCGAGAAGTTCGGATGGAAAAGTTTAATAAAAAGTGGTGTTATTTTTTTTTGGATTTTCCACTATAATCATTAAGGGTATTCATGCAACAGCGTAAAGTCGTCGTAAACGTAGTAAAGTTTTAAACATCGTAAATCTTTCAAATTCTCCATACAAATTGTGACAGAATAACGAAGTTTTAAGCTTTACAACGCTTACGACGACTTTACGCTGTTGCTTGAATATCCATATTGTCTTTTATTTCTATGTCGGAAAGTTTGGTTTTGTATCGATGAAGGCATCTGAACAAACGATACGGTTCATCTCGGTTTTGATTTATAATTTCAGTTTAGCTTAAATACAACTGAAGGGTCCAGGGGAAAAACGGCTGGAGTCCACTTTTTGAAAAAATTAAACTAATGATGACATCTTATAGATTTGTATGGGTACTATCTGATGTAGTATAGCTCTCTTCACATAGGATTTTGAAAACTCGCAAAATAGTACACTTTTTAAAAAAAACTTTTTTCCAAAACTATCTTTTTTGCTCCAAAAATTAAACAAAGCGATATTAAAAAAAGAAAACTTGTGAATAAACCTAGCGACATGTGAGGTAAATAATTAAAACGAAAAAAATTAGATATTCTAACTACATCTGGTCGAGGTCCTGTCTAACAAATTGAATTGCAAAAACGGTCCAATGTCACGCTTGTGAAAATTATTTTATTTTCAAACTTTATTTGAAAATCTAGAGGTGTCTGAATAAAAAGCAAAAAACCGGTTCCAATTATCATGTCCGGTTCTTTCAGAAGAAAATTTCAAATCAAAAAATTCAAAATTTTGGTTAAAACATGGAAGGTCCTTTTGACTCATGTCAGCTTATCATGCAAAATATTCAGGTTGTTAAAATGAATATATGTTTGCTTACTTGAGTACTTCGTGCTCATTAAAAAAAATTGTTAGTTTTATTTATTTTTCTTTAAATAATCCATTATTTTAGTAATATATTTACAACTACGTTTTTCTAGGAATCAATTAAAGTGGACTTTAGCCGTTTTTCCCCTGGACCCTTCAACTATTTTCAAATTAATGCAATGGTTTTGTCTGCACAAAATATTTTTTATCAACGTCCTTCAATTTTCTTGCAAACTCATTTGACGCGTTTCTACAGCTTCTCAATATTTTTAGCAAACTCCAAACTGCATTATCGAACACATGCTTATGCAGTAAAACTTGAATTTGCCTATTCTAACAGAATGCTTTTGCAGTTTGCGTTTAAGAACATTCTGAAAAACGTATTTTTGACGGTGATGACGTTCTCGAAAACGGCCTTTAACTAACAAGGCTAGGTTAGGTTGCCAGCTAAAGAAGAGGCTGGAAATTTCACTCGAACTCGAACGTCATGTGTCTGAATAGGAACATACCACTGTACCATTATGTAACCATTAGCTACGCAGATCCAGAGGGAACTCAAAAACGATGTAAAAGACACCATGCTATAGCTACAAGCTGTAAAACTTCATTTCACAAAGTTCAAAGTACCCGCTGTTCGAGAAATGTGGCAGTTATGAAAGATTCAATTGCTTTCTTCAAATTTCAAACTCACATTGCTTAATGCTTTGTGTGACCAGGCGTGTAGAGCGGTATGAAGTGTACTCAAATTTTCTGTAGACCTCATCAAGATTTTGGAAACTCACGAAAATTGCCCCCCCCTGAACGAAATCCTGGATCCGCGCCTGAATGTACGGATCTTTAGATAAAAACATATTTGTATATACTTTACAGCTTTGTGAAGAATAACGAATTTCATTCAGAAATCCTGAAAATTCGTGTTTGACTTTTGCAGCTTTGTACGTGCTCCAACTTAACAAACGTGCTACGAAATGTATCTGAGTTCGATGCAAGATATATCCTCGATGCAGTTTCCAGATTGTTTTATGTGCTTTCCATGTATTATAGCCAAAACTCGCGAAACCTCAGAGACAAACTTCGATTATGCTATACTGGGATCGCGAATTAAACTTTTATTTTTGCTATTGCTAAATACGGTGGTTTATTTATATTTACTGAGGCGAGAACAATTGTTTTTCGTTTTCGGAACCAAAAATACTTCTCCCGCAGGCTAGCACAGATAAACAAATTGTTTTTTTTTCTGTTTTGTTTGACAGATGAGGCAGAGATGTGGTGAGTGAACTATAGTACAGAGGTGTGAAATGTAGTAAAAACTAAACGTAGTAAATTTGAAGTTGTAAAGTTGAATGCACACTGATCACTGAAGTTGATCTGTGCTGCGAAGTAGCTTAGGAGTTTTTTTTTGTAATATTTGAGATATTTCTCGGGTCGTGGGTCGAAGTTTTGAGGTTAAAGCTAGAACTATAATGCTCGGAGGGGCACTTAAACGGTCGGAAGAAAACAAGCGAATACACGGAAAGCATACGACGGTGAATATAATTGCGGAGTGGAGCGTTTCGTCAAGTTTCGTTCAACTTTGGTTACGGAAGTGAGGTGCGCTCCGGAGCGCACCTCACTTAAGTAAAACTGACATTTGGTGAAATAGGAGTGCCAAAAAGAGATAGATGATAGTTACATTATGGGTGTGTTCCCCTTTTTTCGGTACGGAAAGCTACTTTTCGTTGGTTTTTGACATTAGCTTCAGTGCCCTTCCAACTATTATAGTTCTACCTTAAGTCTCATTCGGTGATCCGTTTTTCTTGTCTTGTGGCAATACTGATACTGACCCAATCCCAATAAAAGTTGCTAGCAACTTTGTTTCCTCGTGTGAAAGTGGACCAAGGAATTCCACTCGCAAACTTAAAAATCCTTTTTGGCATCACTTATCGTATTCTTCGTTCACTGAACGAAAGTGCGCAAAAAAATTCTTTCGTTCACTGAACGAAGGTGCAAAAATCTTTCGTTCACTGAACGAAACTCAGCCATGTCGATTTCAAACGTTTAAGTTCTCGTTCTTTCCATTTTTTTCGCTCGGCGTGCTCGCAACATTTTTTTAAGTCCCAGCCCAAACCACCAAATTCCCGCAACTTGGGGACATTATCTTGGTCCTTAAAGACAAATTGTATCGGACAATAAAGAAAAAATAACAAAAGTAAGATTTTCTTTGGGTGGATAACTTCCTTATGTGGAGGATTTCGCCAAAGACCCCACGCTCTGTTGTGCTTCCTTGGTGTCCAGACGAGGAAGTCGTGTAGAACATTTTTCCAACTTGGAATACACATCAGGTACGTAAGACAAAGAAAAATTGTAAAACAATGGTCTAAGTGATGTTTATCTCAGCAGCCACGATCGGCAGCCCGTCGAGACTCCGATGTCAGCGGCAGCCGCGCGCCATAGCAAAGCCCCTTTGCGACTCTTAAGTCTGACAACGGCCACCACGTTAGAAACAGCGGCAGTCGCGTGCCATTGCCGAGCGTCTTTTTTGACTATTAAGTCTGGCGACAGCAATTACCTTTTGTACGACCGCAACACGTGGCAAAAAGCCATCATCATCAAGTCCTGTAACCCCGGTTGGGGCATAGGGCGCCAACAAATCGTTTCCATCCTTCTCGGTCTGCAGATAGATATTTTAACTGTGGCCACGTCTTTCTCTGGGAGTCTGCTTCTGCTAGAACTGTTGATTTCCATGTTGTTCTTGGTCTTCCAACCCGCCGTGCACCCTGAGGATTCCATTCAAATGACTGCTTTGCAATTTCATCGTTTGGTTTCCTCAGTGTGTGACCAATCCATTGCCATTTACGCTTTCTTATGTCAACGTCCAGCCGCTCCTGGCTTGTCCTGCGCCACAATTCCTCGTTTGATATAATTTGTGGCCAGCGAATTTTTAGAATATGGCGTAGACAACGGTTCACAAAAGCCTGCAATTTCTTTGAGATGGTAGTCGTGACTTTCCAGGTTTCGCAAGCATATAACAGCACGGATTTGACATTGGATTCGAAGAATCTCAACTTTGTGCGCAAGGAGATTTGACATGAGTTCCAAATTTGGGAGAGAGAACCGAAGGCTGCGCGAGCTTTATTTATTCTACTTTGAACGTCCAGATCAGTACCACCATTTGCTGAAACAATACTTCCAAGGTAGTTAAATTGTTCAACCTCTTCAACTGGCGTCTCCTGTATTAAAATACGCTGATGTGTGGAGCGGCCTGTGAGCATTATTTTTGTCTTTTTGCTATTTATTTTAAGACCACTCGCCTCTCCTTTTAACTTCAGAGCTTGACACATCCCGTTCAGCCCGCTGATGTTATTTGCCAAGAGACATATATCATCGGCATAGTCTAAGTGGCTAAGCCTTTCAAACGGTCTCCATTGAATGCCCTGCCTCTCTGATGTTCCAACGGTGGCCGTCAAGACATCGTCAATCGCCAGTAGAAAGAGAATTGGCGATAGAACATCTCCCTGTCTCACACCCTGCCGCACTTCGAAAGAGTCGGATAGCTGCCCATTGTGTAAAACAAAGCATCTTGCGTTGTTATAGGACTCAAAAAGCCATACGGAGTAGCAAAACCCTCCGCCAACAAAAAGTCCCCAAGTTGTTCCATTATTAGAGCCAAACGGAAAACACAACATCCACTGGAATACACCAGTCGAGTAGCCACTGTGAGAGCCCCAACTTCCTCCATTGAGTCGACCGCACATCCTCTTTTTTGTGACTCCTTCGACGACGATGACGTGTCCATGCATCTACTCAGCAGTTCGTAGTGTTCGTTTTGGTGTTTCGTTTTAAGTTGTATTCCTTTTTTTTTCTTTTTTGCTTCGCGCTTATAGCACTAAGATGAAAAACAAATCTAGTATTTAGTATATTTAATAGATTCCTAATAAAATATATAAATTAAGTAATTTCGCTTTGTAAAAGATAAAATCCGATTTGATTTTTTTTTATAATATCTAAATCGCGAGCCGTAGTATCAATAAGAAAAAAGATCGTGTTAGGGTGCTAAGAAAAAAAAAAAAGAAAAAAAAAACAAATCTTGTACACCTGAAAAAAAAAGAATATACTTACCGGTTAAAGAAAGAAATAATTACCTAAGCTAAATTTTATATCTCGAAAATAGAGAAAAAAGATAAATACCTAATCTAAAATATATATAAAAAAAAGAGAAAACTACTATTAATAAGTAGAAAATCATCCAACAAAAAAAAAAACAAAAACTAAAACGAGAATCAAAGTGAAACCACCAGCCCTATATGATAAAACATTTCATACATCCTCATATATAGCAACAGCTCTGGACTTCGTGCGCACGGATCTCTGGAAGTGGAATAAAAACTGTAAGTTGAATCTTAAACTTTTTAATTGTATCTTTTATTATATTGTGCTGACGTTTTCACATATTTTGGTTACAAACAAAAATCTTATAATACTTACCCTTTTTATATGTTTAAACTTTTTTGATAAAACCTATTGGTTGGTGATCTTCTTTTTCTTGGATTTTTAAATTAAAATCACGTATTCAGGTAGTAGATAACTCGATTTTTTTTTATAATTTGAATTACGTGCGGAAACCCATAACATAATCCTTCATCGGATTTGTTCTTATTTGCTTTAAAATACTGTGTTTTGAAAACTAAAATTATTAAAGAGAAATAATACTAAGTAAACTCGATAATCTTAATACAAGTACTAATATTTAAAGAAATACGATATTCCTTACGATTTATAAATATCCTGCGAAATATTTTGGGGTTGAATCAACCTTAATTAACTTTAACCTTTTTTTTTGCAAGTACTTTTAAATGTTTAATATTGAAATATAAACAACAATAATTAGATTGTCTTACTTGAACTTTACTGAATTTTTAAACGAATTTGAAAGGCACTAAAAGCCCATTCTGATTAAGAATACCACCGAACTTATTTCCCTATGTCAAGCTTGGATAAGCTTTTAACTTTTTTTTTGATGAGGGTATCAGATACACTCAAAAAAAAATAATTTGATAGTTACAAAAGAATAGTATAAGTTTTTTTCTTCCTATTTGTAGTTTGATACAATAAATTGTATATATTCAGAAAAAAAAAAGATTTTAGTTCTTGTTTTTTGGTATGAATTTTGAAACGCGTGATAGTAATGAATAACTGGTAACCGTTTACTTTATGGGATACGACGTAGGTAAGAAAAATTAAAGATTGAAATGAGGTGAAATACAGTCTTACTTTTGGGGTCGTCAACAAAATTCGGCTTTTGACGGCCAAGGAGTCCTGACAATGTAGTCAGTGGTATAGGGTGGGTACTGCCGTGGGTCAATAACATCCGACCCAGACTTCTCTTGTGTTCGTGTTCCCTTTTCCTTTCCCTTTTATCAACAGCTTTGCTGTTTTACATTCCTTAGGTTAGCTTCCGGCAGAACTTCAGCCGTAACAATTAGTTGTTTTTGAAAATTCGTTAAAATCACAGTGATATGTTGTCTCCCTTCCTCCCTTTTCCCAAGTTCCCTGAATCGGCATGAATTTATATTTTGTTTATGGAATAAAGGACAGCGGAAAAGAACCCCCCCCATCGACTGAGCTCTAGCTGCACAAAATGCCAGCATGCCGAAACCTCCGCTGGGTAAAAGAAATAGTTGGTTGTGTAAACAAGCTTCTATTCCTTTATTATCATCTTACCCTTAGTCCACCATAGAACCATTTATAGGACCTTCCCAGGCAGTACTACGAAATTGAAATCCTACGTTACGAACCGACTCTTTAGAGTACGGTACGACCAAAATTACTCCGAACTAAAGAAAATTGAAGCCGGTGTACCACAAGGAAGTGCCCTAGGACCAACCCTGTATCTGTTATATACAAGGGATATTCCAGTGGACATCAACGCTATCATGGCCACCGTTATTGCTGATGATACTGCAATATTGGTGCCAGATAAACCCGTTGCGAAGGCTACACAGAAATTGCAAAATGCAGTCGATAGAGTTAGTGATTGGACGCAGATATGGCGCATCAAACTAAACGAAACAAAATCGACGCATATAAACTTTACAAACAAAAACATAAGCAATGTTCCAATTTATATAAACAGTACAGCAGTACCTTACTCCAATAACGCCAAATACCTTGGAATAACTATAGATGCAAAGCTTAAATGGAAAGAGCACATCAAAAAGAAAAGAGAAGAACTAAAGTTGAAGTACAGAAAAATGTACTGCTTACTAGGAAAGAACTCTGACCTATCTATCCAGAACAAACTAATGTTATTGAAACCCGTTTGGACGGCATCCAACTACGGGGCTGTACAAAGAAAACAAATGCTGAACCCATCCAAAAATTTCAAAGCAAGGTCCTTCGAGGAATAATTGATGCCCATTGGTATATAAGAAATAGCGATCTACATGGTAACCTTGAAATGGTAAATTGAAATGGTTACAGAAGTGGTTAAAAAACACACTGTATCACACAATCAGCGACTGCAAGGTCATACGAAGTCTGAAATGGAGACCGTCCTGAATGTACGAAACAATGTTCGGAGATTAAGAAGATCGAACCAAGCCTCATGAGCTGATTGTTTAAAAGCTGTGGGAAATTGTTATAACTTTTAACTCCCCCTAATGCGATTTAAAAATAAAGAAATAAAAATCATTTGTCGATCTTTCATAGATTGGTCCTGATTCACCGGTGGTTTTAGTACGGTAAGAGTCCCACACTACTTGGTACCGATTCTTACCGAGTGTCTTTTTAAGTTTGCCATCGGATAATAATAGCCCTGTTTTTTAGTGCACTTTTATCTTCGCTTAGAAAAAAGTAGCATGTTAAATACAACAACAATACGGAATTATACCAGTTTATTGTTGTAATTAACATGGAAGTTTTTTCTAAGCGAATATAAAAATGCACTAAAAAACAGGGCTATTAATAATAAAAAAAATTTCTCGGACATTGCAAAATGTTTGCAAAAAAAAAATTGACAAACCAACTTTGAAAATCCATGTGCTCATATCATTCAGTTGAAGTGGAGTATATTTGCCTCCGAAATAAAAAAAAAATAGTGCCGAGGTCCTGAGTTGGAGAAATTAACATTTCGGTTTGCCAAAAAGCCCTATTATGACCAACTTTATTCATTTCCAATTTAAAATGAACTGTGTCGCTGTCGGTCAGACATGTCCCTTTTACATTTGTTTGACAAACTCTGGAAATTGTTCTGGTATCTGCTTCTAGAGCTTTCCGTAGGGGAAATTTTCCATAATTTCCCTTCCTAAGCACTGATCTCTATATATAACTGGATAGCGTATCCATACAAAAAAGTTGACTCCATTTGAAGAACTGTTATAAGTGACGTTGCCTATTTTTTTTTGTTATACTGTATGAAAGTATAACATAAAAAGTGAAAACTGACATCTTCAAACGTCAAAAAGTGAAAAAACAAAAAGGTTTAACTTTTCCGAGTTTAAAATTAATATTCAAGAGAATTCTAAAACTTTATTAAAAATGCGAACTAAAACTGATCCATCTCATGTGGTAAACTTTTCCGAAAAAATTTATGGCTTTTTACAAATTCATTCTTAAAGGACACACGAATTACGTCAACGATGTGGCCTGGGAGCATGACGAAGAGTTCCTTGCCTCCGTTAGTGACGATCATTCGTGTAAGATTTGGAGTTCAGCTCACAGCTTTGAAACTGTTACAACCTTCTGCCTGTCTTAGGCTGGTATGTCAGTGCGCTGGCATCCAGACATCCAGACGAACCTGGCAAGGTGTTGGTGGCCGAAAAGAAAGGAATAATACATTTGTACAACGTCCGCTCTCAACAAGACATAATGTCCTTGGAGTCACCGAATGTTCCTCTAATGGGTGCTGACTGGTCGTTACACAATCGTTTGTTTATGACGGCATTGGCTGGGGGAGATTTCATCACCTCGGACCTTCGTAGGACATGGTTAGTCTATCTTATTTTTGTTCTAGATATCGTTAGATGCTAAGCAATGTTTTATTTCATTTTAGTGGACCAGCTGATATTAAACAAATCACGAATACGGAGGACGTACTGTGAGATTTTTGCCCAACAGTGAAGTTGTCTATGCCAGTATTGGTCGACCCGACATAACTCTAAAGGTATACAAACATAGCTAAATCAACTGTTCCACTTATTGAATCGTCCCTTAAATTATATGGTGGAATGTCGATGTCAAGAATTAAATAAGTTTTTGCTGAGAAAATGTGTTTTTATTTAAGAGAATGTGGAGACTTCTAAGATCCCAGAAATATAAAAAAATGTTTTATTGTTAAGTTTTTCATTGATCTAATAATGTATTAATAAAATTCTATTCTGTAACATATCTAATTGTGTTTTTTTTTTTAATTTTCTTGGCTTATGTTTTAGGGCTGCTGAATCCTTGATATTGATAGATAAACCAAGCTCCCATTTCCAAACTATTTGCTTTATTTGAATGATTGGAACGCATTTAAGTCTCTTTTTAAATATTCTAACTAGAATCAAAAACCATTTTCAATTCGAAAAAGGATTTCAAAAAATTTGCATATAAAAGTAGTATCATCATTTTTCCACCTTCAAAAAACTCATGAAATGTGTTTTTTGTATGCAAATTTTTCGAAATATAAGTTTGAATTGAAAATGGTTTTAAAAACCATTTAAAGGACTTAAATTCAAACTCAGAAACGTTCCAATCATCCAAAAGGACCAAATATTTTGGAAATGAGAGCTTGGTCTATCCATCAATTTCAAGAAATTTCTAAAAATTCGTAGACATTTCTTGATATTGGTAGAAAGACCAAGCTCCCATTTCCAAACTATTTGCTTTATTTGAATGATTGGAACGCATTTAAGTCTCTTTTTTAGTATTCTAACTAGAATCGAAAACCATTTTCAATTCGAAAAAGGATTTCAAAAAATTTGCATATAAAAGTAGTATCATCATTTTTCCACCTTCAAAAAACTCATGAAATGTGTTTTTTGTATGCAAATTTTTCGAAATATAAGTTTGAATTGAAAATGGTTTTAAAAACCATTTAAAGGACTTAAATTCAAACTCAGAAACGTTCCAATCATCCAAAAGGACCAAATATTTTGGAAATGAGAGCTTGGTCTATCTACCAATATCAAGAAATTTCTACGAATTTTTAGAAATTTCTTGAAATTGATGGATAGACCAAGCTCTCATTTCCAAAATATTTGGTCCTTTTGGATGATTGGAACGTTTCTGAGTTTGAATTTAAGTCCTTTAAATGGTTTTAAAACCATTTTCAATTCAAACTTATATTTCGAAAAATTTGCATACAAAACACATTTCATGAGTTTTTTGAAGGTGGAAAAATGATGATACTACTTTTATATGCAAATTTTTTGAAATCCTTTTTCGAATTGAAAATGGTTTTTGATTCTAGTTAGAATATTTAAAAAGAGACTTAAATGCGTTCCAATCATTCAAATAAAGCAAATAGTTTGGAAATGGGAGCTTGGTTTATCTATCAATATCAAGGATTCAGCAGCCCTAAAACATAAGCCAAGAAAATTAAAAAAAAAAACACAATTAGATATGTTACAGAATAGAATTTTATTAATACATTATTAGATCAATGAAAAACTTAACAATAAAACATTTTTTTATATTTCTGGGATCTTAGAAGTCTCCACATTCTCTTAAATAAAAACACATTTTCTCAGCAAAAACTTATTTAATTCTTGACATCGACATTCCACCATATAATTTAAGGACGATTCAATAAGTGGAACAGTTGATTTAGCTATGTATACCTTTAGAGTTATGTCGGGTCGACCAATACTGGCATAGACAACTTCACTGTTGGGCAAAAATCTCACAGTACGTCCTCCGTATTCGTAGATTTGTTTAATATCAGCTGGTCCACTAAAATGAAATAAAACATTGCTTAGCATCTAACGATATCTAGAACAAAAATAAGATAGACTAACCATGTCCTACGAAGGTCCCAGGTGATGACATCTCCCCCAGCCAAACGACAGTCTGAGCTCCTTGGCGAATGTTCTCTCGCAAACACCCTACATACGACTCAATGCGGCCATTTTGCAGGGCAAACTGGACGTTGATACCCATGGTGTTAGCATTCATCTCCATAAGATCCAATAAGCTCTTAGCAACGCAGTTGTCGCTTGGGCAGTAAATCACCAGCCAGTTCCGTAGATTGTTGGTGGCATTTGTCGGCCTGTACCCCGGTCGAAATTTTTTTCCTGGCGAAGAAATGTATGTTCCTCCTCAAACTGACCACTACTTCCCGGGGCGCGTTAGACATCTGCAAACCACACTTCTCGAGAATTTGAAGAGCTGCACAGGAGTTTCGTTCACATTCCGACAGAACTTAAAAAAAATAAACAAAATATTCTGTTTTTGTACAAATAAAAATCTCACTTCAAATTACTTTTTTTTTGTGCTCAGCAGACGTCAAAAAGTGAGAATGCCTAACAAATGTCATCTTCAATTGGAGTCAAAAAAACTGTTATACTTTCTATAGAATACACTATCCAGTTATATATAGAGATCAGTGTTCCTAAGGCGTTTCGTTTGACATTTAGAATCAAAGCTCTAAAGCTTCATTCGAGAGTCGTTATAGGCCACTCGAGAGTCGTTATAATAAGTTGAGGGCATGTGTGCACTGCTACCTTCAGCTTTATTGTATCCGTTTGTTTGCTATTGTGAGTCGTTATAGTTCAAATATGAAAAGTCATTACACTACCCCCCTCTGATGATCATCCCGAGCAAATCCTTTCACTCCCTTCACCATTATAAGGTTTAATATCTCTTAATCCTCTCTGAGTGCGGTAGACGACATCGTTTATTCGTGTTACTGTGTTGTGTAAGGGCCTTCCCAATTTCGCTGAAGCTTCGGTGAAAGTTCCTTCTGACCGTCGGACCGCACTCTGTTTAACCAAGCCTTATGTGTTCCATGATGTTTTTCAGAACAGTTAAGAACAACATTTCCTGCATCTACTTTTGGGGTGCAGCAAGTGAGTGAAAAATGTTGAAGGTCAGTTGATTTGTTTGTTTAGGATAATAATAAGCTGAAATTTATCTCAGAACTAATTTTTGCTTAAATCTGATAGTTCTGACAGTTTTCACAAATTTATACTGTTCTGATCTAGTTTTTCTTAACTAAACACAGCTAGTATAAACCAACCTTTGACGTCTATCTCTTCTTCAAGCGAATGAATCCATTTTGGATCTGCAAACATAGTAGACAACGTACGAACGAAATAATTAGCGAAACTAAAAAGTAAAGTAAGAACATTTCCCTGAAAGCTTAATACTCAGCGCCACTGATTTAAGAAACTCCGATGAGGTAAATGGAAATGAAGTTGTTGTTGTGGCCAGAGAATATGAAATAAAGAAGTCAATCCTCAGCTGTCAATTTGATTTGCCTACAAGCTGGAAGCGAACAGCTGATGTATTAGATTTGCAAAGTATTAGTGAAAAGCAGTGCAAAACGCACACATAGAATCAACTAGTCATTCAGCACATCATTCAGCACAGGTCTTGTTGTTATTGCAATTCACATCTATTTCTTCGACACGAAATGAAATTACAAATACAACAATTTAAACAAATGGGTTTTGGGGGGTGAAACGTACGAAGGATTGGCTTCTTTATTTGATATTCTCTGGTTGTGGCCGGTGAAGGTGATGCTGCTGTTGCCGCTGATGTGAAAGAGGTTGATGTTGTTGCTGATGGAGATGCTATGGATGCTGTAGGTGAAAATGTATAGCTGTGAATGAGATTGTTGTTGTTGCTGATGGTGATGCAGTTGTTGCTGTGTGTGATGTCGATTCTAATGGTTCCGCAGGAGTTGTGGTGTCCGTTGGTGTTGACCCTATTATTGAAAATTTGAGTGCTGTTGTTTAGGTTGTTGCCTATGATGATGATTTTGTTATAGCCAAAGTCGCTGTTGATGATATTGAAAACCTGGATGCTACTGATCTTATTGATGATTGTGCTTCTGATATTGCTGTTCTTGATGGTGTTGTTGTTGATGCTGTTGATCCTGTTGGTAATGTATCACATAATACTAATGGTGCCGTAGGCGTCGTAGCCTCTAGTGGTGCTGATATAGTTTTTGCTGCAAATGGTGTTAGTGCTGATGCTCCTGCTGAACTTTCATCGGGAAGAAGTCATCATAATAAAGAAAAACAAACAAATAATCGTATTGTTTCTGGTACAAGCACTCAAAAGGTGGATTTTGTAATTTTTAATAACTTAAAATGGTTTCATTTGTCTAAATTCTCTTCTTCGACATCCACCGAATCCATTATAAACTTCTTATCTTCAAACTTAAATGCGAATCCTTCACTTTTTAAGTGCTTTAAACTTCTAAAAACTGGAACTGAATCAAATCTAAGATTTATTTGTTTCAAAATTGGAGTTCCTGCTGAATTTGTTAATACTGTATTCAACCCATTATTTTGGCCTTGCGGGATCAAAATTCGGAAATTTGAACACATTCCAAAAAACATACCATACTGATGGGGAACAAATAAAGCAATAAGTAATGTTTCTTCATCTAACTTCATAAATGCTGCTTGCCTGAAGATGTACTACCATAATTCTAGTGGTGTTCGAACTAAACTACCTGCTTTATACCTAGCATCTAGTCATGCCGACTATGATATAATAATTATTGTGGAATCCTGGCTTTGGAGTGGAATCTCTGATTCGGAAATGTTTGACGGAAACTCTTATATAACCTTCTGTAAAGAGCGTTGTTTTGCTGCTGAGGATCGTGGTGGTGGTCTACTTTTGGGAGTCCGTTCACGCATTTCTTGTAATTTAGTTGGCCTGCCTACCATCGAAATCGAACAAATGTGCGTTTCAATCAGTCTTGGACCAGGTGTTATTGCTTATATTATTATAAGTTATATTCCACCGAAAAGTAACATTTATATTTATGAAAAACACCTGGTTAATATTGATTTTGTATACAATCTAAACAATAGTCCACAAAAAGTTTTCGTAATCGGCGATTTTAATTTAGCTGATGTAAATTGGTTGCATTCTTTTACTGAAAATATGCTTATACCTTGTAACTTAAAAAAAGATACTGAAATAACTTTCATTGATCATCTATTTGCCCTTAATTTATACCAAATCAATAATGTTTTTAATAATTTAAACAAAATTCTTGATCTTATATTTCTTCCATATGATGATTTTAAAGCGTCAGTTAGTGATATTAGGGGTATTTATGCAACTGCGTAAAACACTAGATAGGTTTACGATTGTTAATTTTATCTGTTGGTTAATGAACTGTCAAATTTTGTATGGGAGATGGTTGACACAATTTGGTTAATTTTGCCCAAGGATTTAGCTGCGGAAAATTAACCAAATATTTGGTTAAACTGATCCAAACGTCATTGAGACTTTTAGAGATTGAATAAGGCGTGTTTGTGACTTTAAGAATCAGGCATGTTTAGAAACATGATATATGTAAATGATAATATCTTGGAGAACTAAAAAAGTTCTGAATGTGTTCTGTAATTATTGCATTGCCATTAGTTGGTGATAAAAATTGTGAATTAAAACGTAGTTTACACAAACAAAAATAATTAGAAAGTATACATTTACTCAACGATGAAATTATAGCGAAGCATTCACAAAGACAGTTTTTTGTTGTTTTTTAGTATTGAGATCATTCACTTTAATTTCGTGTTGGTTTGGGAGAGCCTTTAGGAAAGCTACTTTTCGTAAATTATTAAGGTAGAACTATAAATTCTCATCCAAACCAATGCGAATCTTTCGTTGACGACGAAGAACGTGTTGTTTTCATTTACAACAACGTGTTGTTATTAATGTTTTTGTTGTGGTCAACGAATGATTCACACTGGTTAGGAAGATTCTAAATGGTCGTAAGCTGTTAGAAACAGATGTCATTAACCGGTGCAAAGTATCTTTCTGAACTGTCAAAATCAGAACTAAGTCATAATTCACTTTTCAACTTTTTTTCGTTCCTACCTCAACAAATTTCAGTTTCACTTCCGTAAAGTGTACTCGGGGGCGCTCTATTCACTTCCGAAAGCAAAAGTTAACGAAAATGAAGAAAAGTATAATTATGGGCGTGACGTATGATTTGTTTGTATTCGCTGATTTTCATCCGACCACTGCCGTGAGCATGTGACTAATATATTTCTACCTTACAACGTGACTATTGTCATGTATATTAAGGTAGAACTATAATAATTGTTGATAGTTTACTGAAGTGGTCGGTTGAAAATGAGCGAATACATGAAAACCATACTCATCTCACTGGAGTGAAACTTACATTTTGGTGAAGTTGGAACGAAAAAAAGAGAGGGATGATTCATTTTACTTAAGTGCAATACTCCTCACTTTTTCTTTTGACTGTTTGGAAAGCAACTTTTCTAGGGTTTTTAACCCATTGATTTTGACAGGCAAAAGTTTCGTCGTCGTTCCGAATATTTCGCATTGGTTTGAGAAAGCCTTATTAGTTCTAGCTTTACATTTTGTTTTATCCTTCCGAGTTTCCGACTTCACGTTGGTTCGGGAGAGGTTCTCTATTTAAAAATTACTACGTTAACAAGCAGGATCGGGAGCTCCAGGTTTTTTGTCACTTGAGTTGAGTTGTAATGGTATTGAAATTCCAGCAAAATGAATGGCATTGATGTATTTATTCCAATGTAAAACAAATATAATTGAATTAACAGGACTACTTACTACACGTATCTATTAAAACAAATATATATTTGTACAGGTACACACACATGCAAATAAACAGACCATAATGTATTATCTGTAAAACCAACTCCTCGACCCAAGCCGAACGCGCCCAAATATTTGACGTTTAACGAACAGCTGATTAATTTAAAAGGTCATTCATGCAAACTTTTGCGTAAACTTATCATTTTACACAATTTGTAAACTTACGACGTTGCATGAATACCCTTATTGTTTCTTTTACATTGCTAAATAATTCAGTTCATCACAAAGAATTATATATTGAAGTTGAATTATACAATTATTTAAAAATTGATCATAGCTATTTAGAATCTTACAACTTTTTAAAGACCAATTTCGTTGAACTCGATAATTACCTTGGAAAAATCAACTGGAAAACTGAATTTTTAAATTTAAATATAAAGGATATGTTTAATAATTCTTTGGGCTTTTTACATAATGCTTTCAATGTATTTGTTCCAGCTAGGTTGAAAAAGAATGTCTCTAAGCCCCCATGGTACAATAGAAGGTTGGCTCACCTAAAAAATCTAAAGAACAAATCTTTTGCCAAGTTTAAAAAATCCAATGATTTGAATGATAAAATACAATTTTGTACGCTTCGTAAAGAATTCATTGTTCTCAGTAAATTCTCGCACAGAAATTATGTCATGAATGCTGAAATAAATTTAAAAAACGATCCAAAGCGATTCTGGTCCTCTATTAATTCAAAACGGAAATCAATTAGGATTCCCAATTCTATGAATTTCAAAGGTGAAGAATCAACTGAGGTTAATAAAACAGTTGAGCTTTTTGCTAAGTTTTTTTAATCAGTTTACTATAACGCTCAGGGAAACGTCATTCCTTCTAATGTTCAGCCCAAAAATGATATTGGGTCCATACAGCTAAGTTCTGTTGATGTTTTAGAAGGATTACAAAGCCTCAAACCAAATGCTAAACCGGGTGTGGATGGCATTCCTGCGATGTGTTAAAACGATGCTCTAATTCACAGTACAAATATTAAAGGTAATATCATTAGCGTTTTCATTTTTGTTCAGTTCTGCGCATCCATCAAAATCAGTGGAAAATGGCGAATACCGTGACCCCACTCGTTAAACATCAAAATTTGTTGTGTGTTATGTGTTCATTTGTTACTTATTTATTTATTTTTAGTGTTTATTAACATTATTTTGTCGTGCAAACAACATTCCTTCCTGGTTTTTAGTGTTATTTAAATTATCTTTTTGTGTTTGTTTTCTTCGTTATTGTTGTAATACAGCGGACGGGGTCACGTAAGGCTGTCATCTTGAATTTCATTGACAGTTCTCATTTTGGACCACATGCGCAAGATAATACCTTACATATGTGTATTGTGGCTCTAATTCCCTTGTATGTATGTATGTATGTATTCATGTATTCATTTATTTAGTATAATTTACTATTTTTCTACAGAATTTGTATAAATTAAAATATTCGTTTAAATCATAAGTTCATTAAAAATTTAAACATTGGTTCTAATAAAATTTATCAATAATCTTTTAAAAACATGAAAATTTGACTCATTCTTAATTTCATTTGGCAATTCATTAAAAAAGTTTAACACCTTTATACATGACCATGTTTTGTGTTCTATTATCTCTATAAAAAGGTAATCTAAAATTGTAATTTGATCTCAAGTTATAATCTTGAATTTCATGGATATAATTTAAATTAAGAGATAGATAATCGGGAACCATTTTATTTTTGACTTTAAATACAAAGATGGCCGCGTTGTAGGTTATTCTCTGTTTTATGTTTAGCCACTTCAAGCATGATAGCATAACACTAATCGGCGTATAAAAACTGCATTTTGGGATTATCCTCATCGCTTTGTTTTGAAATTTCTGAAGCCTGTTGATTTCCGATATGTTACCCATGTACAGAATTGTTGAACAGAATTCAAAATGTGGTTTAATAATCGTATTGTATATATTTATTGCACAGATTGATGATATTTGTTTTCGAATTCTTTTTAAGAATCCAACTTTTTTTGAAATTTTTTTGCAAATGTATTCAAAATGGTTACTGAAATTAAGGTCTTTATCTATAATAACACCCAGATACTTTATATATTCCACTTGTTGGATTGGATTATTATTTATTTTTATGTTTGTAGTATATTCACCGTTTATAACCATGCACTTTGTTTTATCTGTATTTACTTTAAGTTTATTCATATTCAGCCATTCACAAACGTTAATCAAATCAAAATTTAACTGTTCAGTAATTGTATCTAAATCTTTGCCGGAAACAAATAATAAAGCATTATCAGCGAATAACGAAATAGTACCGTATTTGATTATTTTTCTTATATCGTTTATATAAATCAAAAACAAAAGTGGGCCTAGTATCGTTCCTTGTGGCACACCAAACAAATTATATTCACTGTTGGATAAGCACTCGTTGATTTTAGTTCGTTGAGTTCTGTCACTTAAATATGTTCGAAACCAGTTTAGTTCTTTATTTCTTATACCATATTTGTTTAGTTTCACCAGGAGTATCGTTCTATCTATTGTTTCAAAAGCTCTTTGAAAGTCCACAAAAACAGAAATAATTTTATGCTTATCATGTCGTAACGTTTTAAGGTTCATAATTAACTAGTTAAGAACTGTTTCACAAGAGTGCTCCGATCGGAAGCCTGACTGGTTTTGAATGAGAATATTATTGTCCGATACATATTTAAACAATTGCTCATGGGCCACTTTTTCAATTACTTTTTCTACAACAGGTAACATATTGATAGGTCTATATTTATCACAGTTGATGTTATTTTGTTCTTTTGGTATAGGAACTATTATTGATTCTTTTAAATTATTTGGGAAAACGCCGTTTTGAAAAGAGTCATTTATTATTTTTAACAAATATGGTCCAATGATATCAAAACAATCTAGTATTATTTCAATATTTAACTTTGAAGAATCTTTTTTCTTGTTCATTTTTTTGCATATATCATTGAGATCAGATAAACTTATTTGTTCAAAAAGGAACGTAGTGCTCAGATCTGTTAAATAATTAAGGTCCAAATTTTGTGGATTTATGGAGTTACTTATATGATTGATACTATTAATAAAATATTTGTTTAGTTTATTTGCTATCACTACGTTATTAGTTTCTTTACCGTCTTCAAATTACACTTCATTTATATCACTCTTTTCTTCTTTTAATACTAACTTTTTATAACTCTCCACATATCTTTTTGGTTTGAACAACTTTCAATTTTGTTACATATGTAAGACTTTTTTGCTTACTGGAGCCTATATTTATATAGGTTTCTTACCCTTCGGTATTCAACCCAGTAATTGGGAGTGTTAAAAATAGATGCTTTTTGATAGCAGCGGATTTTATCAGATTTCAAATTATTTAATTCTTCTGTAAACCAATCATTTTTGCGAAAAAATACACGCTTAGTTGAAGTCAACTCTTGAACACTGTTATCTAGACTTTCTTTTAAACATCTTGACAGATCATTTGAACTCGAACTATTCACTAAACACTGAAGTTGGTTTTGTAAAATTGATTTAAATGTTATTTTTTCATACTTAAACATTTGTATGTTCTTTATTGTTCTATCAGTAGTTGTTTTAGTCACAGGAATTTTCACCAGGATCGATTCATGATCACTTATTTTTAAATTACTAACAGTATCCGCCCAGATTTGTCTTTCATTCGATGTTATAACGTAGTCCACTAGGGTCCTCGATGTTGCTGTAATTCTTGTTGGTTTATTTATAATTTGTTTGCAATTATTATCTCTAAGAATTTCATTTATTTTCTTCTCGTAAGTATAGTTTCTCAATAAATCAATATTAAAATCACCTAAAATAGTGATGTTAGGGTAACTGATAATAGCCTGATCTAACCAATCTGCAAATAATGTACAAAAATCACATTCCGGACTATTGGGTGACCTGTAGAACACTGCAATAATTTCGGTTTTTTCGTTGTATGATATTTGTATACATAAGCACCAAATTTTCATATCAACATGGATACTATTTAATATTTGAAATTTAAAGTCTTTATTTATATATAGTGCAACACCCCCTGTGTGACTACTAGTACTATCACATCTCACAATCGTATAGTTTGGTAAATTAATTTCACTATTGTTAATGTCATTTTTCAAATGTGTTTCAGAAACAGCAATTATATCAAATTTATTTTCAATTAAAACTGCTTCTACTTGATTAAGATTATTTATCAAACCTTGAGAGTTAAAGTACCAAAAACTTAATTGCTAGTATTGGATACGTTCTTTAAGAACTTTAAGTTTTCGTAAATAAACTGGGCAGTTTTTATCTGTTGCTTCATGGTCACAATTTGAATCTATACCAAGAGACTCGTTTGTCTTAATACAGTTGATACACTTTTTAATCGTGTTGTTACATTCTTTGCCTACCTCTGCTTATTATTTTTAATCTTTCTTTGTCTTCCGGAACATTTCTAAGTTATCTGCCATTCCTAAACTTTTAGAAAATTTAATTAAAATAAAACTAGATTTTCTTTTAAAGGAACATGGTAGTAGTGCCCAACATGGATTTATTTTTGGAAGATCTGCAGTTACTAATTAAGCTTGTTTTTCTTCTTTCGTGGTTGAATCTAATAAAAACCAAAGCCAAGTTGATGCTATTTACACAGACTTCAGCAAGGCCTTCGATTCTGTATGCCACAATATATTGATTCGAAAACTTAAAGTATTTGGCATACACTCAAGTCTACTCCAGTGGATTGGCTCATTCCTAATTGGTAGAGTACAAGCAGTGAAAATTGAGGAATATACTTCAAGGCCTATTAGATGTACTTCAGGTGTCCCTCAAGGTAGTCATCTTGGTCCTTTGCTGTTTATAATATTTATTGATGATATTGTCAATCATATTAATTTTAGCCAGTGTTTAATATATGCTGATAACCTCAAACTATTTTTTAAAGTAACAAGCGACTACGACTGCATTACACTTCAAATTGATTTAGATAACTTGTCCCGCTGGTGTAAGTCAAACTGCCTAAACCTTAACGTAAAAAATGCTTTGTTATTTCTATCTCCAAGAAACATTTTATGTACGAGTTTCCTTACTCTCTAGGATCCAGTCACCTTCAAAGAACTTTAAAAGTTAAAGATCTAGGGGTTACATTCAATTCCAAATTTTCATTTGTTCCACATTATGTTGATGCCATCGTCGCTAAAGCAAACTCAATGTTAGGATTTATAAAAAGAAATTCAACTGATTTTTCCGACCCCCTTGCACTCTATACTACTTTAGTAAGATCAATTTTGGAATATGCTGATGTCATCTGGAACCCTCACCAACAACTATCCTCCGATAGAATTCAAAAGATCCAGTATCGTTTTACAAAGTATGTTTTTTATAAAATGCATTGGAACTTCTGTCCAAATTCCCTAGCCAGGCAAAGTCTTCTGGGTTTGCAGCTTCTCAAATCTCGATGAACTTTTCATGATATAGTTTTTGTGCGTGATATTCTGTGCTACCACATTAAATGCCCTACCTTACTATCTTTAATTTGTATTTATGCTCCAACAAGAACGTTGAGGGAAAGATACCTCCTTTTTCAACCTAGACATAGAACAAACTACGGAATGAATGAACCAATTTCAAGATCAGAAGAAATTAACGAACATCTTGATCTTTCATTTTCCAGAATCAAATTTAAAAATGATTTATTGTACTTAAAATAAATAAATAAATAAAAACAAACTAAAACGTGCAGTGGTCTTCACCCCGAGGCAAAACTAAGAAGATAAATGGAAAGAAATTAAAATCACTGTAGTCACGAGGGATTTATTTATGTGCATGTAAAACTCATTTTTTTAAGGATCGAAGAAGTACCGACAAAGTGCGGTCAGCGCTTTTGCTTGAAGGGTCATTTTTGAAAACAGTTTGATTTCACAGTTTGAGGGAACCTGTGGAAGAGACAGTTGATCGCATTTTCGAACTTCGAAAAAAAGCTATGAGTGGTTGGTGAACATAGTACACATATTATCCATCAAAATCAGTGGAAAATGGCGAACCCCGTGACCCCCACTCACTAAACGTCAAAATTTGTTGTGTGTTTTGTGTTCATTTGTTACTTATTTCTTAGCAAATACAATTGTTATCAAGCTTTTTAGTGTTTATTACCATTATTTTATCATGCAAACAACATTCCTTCCTGGTTTTTAGTGTTATTTAAATTATCCTTGTGTTTGTTTTCTTCGTTGTTGTTGTAATACAGCGGATGGGGTCACGTATGAAGATATGAATATGATTTTAAATTCTTTCGGCGTTGGAAAAGGCATTCATAAAAAACAGCTTAATGGCTCAATACTGTTAAAAGGGTGAAATGGAGTAGAAATAAAAACATATGATTATGATTTTAAATTCTTTTGGCGTTGGAAAAACCATTCTTAAAAAACACCTTAAGGGCTCAATACTCTTAAAAGAGTGAAATGAGGGTACGTTTAACTAACTTTTCATTCATTTCAAAACAAGGAAATTAGAAAACCAGAAATATTTGCCCACCTTATTCAGTAAACATGTCTTCTTTAAAATAAGATCTGGACAACCAATTTCAGTGGCTAAAGAAAAGATCCATATAACTAAATTGGTCAAAAAAGTGAAAAAGTGCAAAAGTGAAAATTTTCAAACTCGTTTTGGGATAGTGTTTCTGGAAAACTTATAAAAATGATGCAGAAAGCTTAAATTTTGGTTTTAAAAAGAATTTGTTTTTCTCTTTTACAAAACAACTGCTCTAGCGGAACAAAAATCTTTTTACTTTTGTATTTTCACAAAAAATTGCCAATGTAGTTAAAGCTTAAGTTAATCAATCGGTACAAAAGTTTATAAATAACCATTTGCAGTTGGACAGGTGTCAAAAAATAGACATTGCTTGGAATGGATTAATAAATACTACTGTTGCATATAAAATGAAGGTCTTGACGATGTTATAAAGTAGAAGTATTTTTAAGAAAATAAATAGAAAAATTATTTAGAGTCAAAAACCATAAACAATAAATCCATTTATTTCTTAATTTTTGTGGAGTTTATGAATAAAATTCAATTTCAAAAGGTTATTGCTGCCTTAACTCCAGAATACGTTTCCCAGGTATAGCGGTGGGCTCATCAGTTAGATGCCACCATACTCAACTTAAGACGCATAGCTTTCGACGTCTACATATACAAAAATTTGTGAAGAAACTCCCTGCGAATTATATGCTATCTAAGGAGCTTTTGGTCTTGAAGATGGCCACCCGATGCACTGTCTAAAAGTGCAATACATCCAAATCTATGTAATCCAGAGGTGAGTAATTTTAAACAAACCACGCGCCCTAGGGTGCCGATTTGTATGCATATCAAAAGTAAGGTCATTTGAGGGTGGCCACTCGCATTGTTAAAAAGACCATTATCTTTCAAATCTATGCAATGCACAGACTTCTTGATAAAAAGCGAGGTATGAGTCATTTTTAAGAATCCACGGGCCCTAATATGCATATCAAAATGAAGATGTGCTTAATAAAATGGGGCTGGCATCGCCACTCAAGAGAGTTTTTCATTTTGGACGGGCCAAAGCGTATCAATATGCACACCAAAATGATGGCTTCTAAGATGACCCCCAATGCGTTGCTAAAAAGTGCAATATTTCAAAACCTATGCAGAGAGAGTTTTACATAAAAAATGAGATATTAGCCATTTTAAAAAACCCACGGGCCCTAACATATCAATATGCATATCAAAATGAAAGTCTTGAAGATGACCACACAAGTTCAATATCACTTAATCTTGGCACTCCTGAGAGTTTTTTTTTATAAAAAAAACTTGTATTAGGTCCTGAGGATGGTCTACCGAGGCACAGTCAAAATGTTGAATATCTCCATTGTTATGCACTTGAGAGTTGCATTTTCCTAGTTTGAAAAAAAGTAAATTTACTGGGGGAATTATTGTTTGCGGTAAACTTAAATCTGGAAAATTAGTCCTAATGTCATGGCCTTTTTATTAGTTAGTAATTGTTGACTAGTAAGTGGGCTGGTAGGTCTATTTTGTAGTAAATGGCGAGATTTCAAAAGTGACTACGTCCTTCTTCTGGCCTATACAAATTTTGAACAATTAATGCATTTACTAGTTAACAATAAATAAACTAGCCGTGTTTTAAGTGCATTTTTATCTCCACTTAAAAAATTTGCATGTTAGATAAGGCTCATATTATAATGCAGCACTTCAAAAGGAGTTCTGCATGAAACTAATTAAATAAACTTCCATTTTAGAATATCTACCTTTCACACTTTGTATTGTTTTAAGCCAAGAACTATTTTTACTGTACCAATTTAGAGCCTTTTGGACTCTTTTGGAATAGCATAATTCCCTGCGAACTTGAAAATTTATGCACATCAGTTTATCCTTGAGCACAACTTCAAACGTACTGTATAGAGATTCAGCCAGTTAATCACCTCTATTAGTGAATTCGGCGAATGAGCTCTTGCAACGATTCAACTCATTTTCGGGATTTTGGCTATTAGTGAATTCGAGATTAAAAATTGAACAACTGTCGGTAACAATACCTGCACCACCGACATTTTGTTCAATAAATTTGATTTTTGTAAAACCGTAAACCATTCGTTCTCCATACAAACTTTCCCATTTCATATCCGCACCAATTTTGTCACGAATCTGGCTGTTGATTTTCTTTGGTTTCCAGAAAATCATAATGAATAACACAGAAATATAAATTTAGACTTATAATTCTGAATTTAAAAGTATAGTTTAGTCTTTGTATATATATTTCTATAGTACTATCATGAAGAGGAACGAACGCAGCGCTTTAAAGTGAGCACTTGTAGAACTAATGATTTTGTATACAAATGTAGGCAAAGTAATTGAGAGAAGATAGAGAACAATCCATACAAAATCCAAACAAAATAAACTTTTTTAGGATTTTCCTTGCACTACTTTTCTATACAAATAAGAAGAATGTGGCAAGGAAGAACACAAATATTTGTCATAGTAATTACAATAATAACAATACCTTAATTCAAAAAAATTTAATTATGTTTATTATACCTACTTTCTGTTTTAATATTTTAATTCACTATTTACAGAAAAAAAAATACTTTTTTGTTTGTTTCAGTCGTAAAGATGCTTTAATGTGGGAAAGTTCTCTTTTTTTCCCAATAATTTTTTTCTGCGATGTTTTTTTTTTTAAATATACATACATATGTGAAAAGGATAATGATGAATATTAATGTATGCATGTATAGTTTTGTTTAGTTCTTAGGCTAGTTGAATATACATATTTGTTGGTTTTGTTTTGTTTTGCTTTTTTTTTGTTTCTTTTACATTCGTGTTTGTTATTTGTTTGTTATTGTTTTATTTCAGTCGTAGAGAAAAGAAAAATATACCTATACATTGATACGGTGAGAGTTCTTTCCGTTTTTGTTTTTTAAAATAAAATAAAATACACACGGTCGCACGTATTGGCCCTTATGTTCAAGAGGCTGAGGGCTTAAACAAAATTGTTGGTATATATGTAGGTAGCTATAAGGACATGAACAATATGAGACGAATGTTTAAAGGCATAAAATACGATATTTAAATTAGCTATACAAACTCCTTCAATATTTTGATGCAAAAAAAGAGAATACATCTGAATTCTTGATAAAATATAATTGTGTGGAAAATAAAAATAAGAAAAAAGAATGCCATCGGATTTGAAAAACCAAGTTAAAATAGTTTGAGCAGTTTTTAAAAATAAATTTTTATATAGATATTATATGAAATTCTTAAAACATTTTTAAGGACGATTTTGGTATGCAAATTGTAAGTATTATTAAATAATTTTTAATGGACAACAACTTGTGTGTGTTACCACCAAGTATACAGGCTGGAGTTATAGCTATTGCACGAGAGCCACCTCGGTCATCAGACTCCTTTAGTGCAGGGGCGTCTCTAGACAATTGGGGGCCCTAGGCCCTTAAGGATATGGGGGCCCCTTGAATTTTTTTTTTAAGCTATTTCATATTATAAGTTTTACCATATTTTTTTTTTATTAAATTTAACTATTATTATTTAACTTTTTCGGAAGTTTCAACAGGTTAGAAAATCTATTCGCATTTTGTCTTGAACACAAATAGTTTGCCAGTTTAAGGCTCATTTGCAATATTTAATAATTAAAATTCGATTAATTGAATGTTATTTGCATTCTTCACGCGTCACTCAATACTTCATTTTTCGATGATAGAAATGTGGTATTATCGTTTTTTCATCCTAGAGTGGCTTTCAAAGCAGAAATATGCATAGACGGCTTTGTTTGTCAACTGTCGAAAGATGTCTGAATAACGACCAATGGAAAAATTACGTTCCTATTTTTGCAAAAAAAAAACAAGTTCTGACCCTGGTGCTCTTTAGAAACGTATACAGACAGTTGTCACGAGATTTTGTGTTCAAAGAACATTTTCTTTTCATTAATTTTTAAGATATGTTCAGGAATATATTTTTTGAAACTTAAAACGGGATAGTCCTATGGAAAATAGATAGATAGATACCTACCAGCATTAGGCATGCTGCTACTTTAAAATAAATATCATTTAAGAGTTAACTTTCTGGCCACATATTCACATTGCACAATGCGCATGCACATGCTACTCTCAATTGTGCCAGTGCCGTACAAAAAATATTATAGTACCTATGATGTTTTAAAATGTTTCGAAAACGAAGTTTAAACAAAAAAAAAATTGGCCAAGGAAGATTGATTCCGGGTGTACAAATTAAAAGTTATAATCTTCTCGTTTACGCTTTGTTTTTGGATATATTTATTTTTAAGTAGCTCTACTTTTACCAAACTACAACTGATATATTCAAACGATCATTTTAAACCTGATCTAAAATTTGTTCTTGTGCGGAATTTTTGCACCAAACTACATTTTTTTAATTGTTAAGTTTTATTCGCTTTGATATCATTTTATTAAAAACAAAACAACAAATTGAGTATAATTTGTGCTTCCTAATTATGAAAGCCCAATCAATACTCTTAAGATTTATAGCAATTTTTTCACAAAAAAAAAAGAATTAAAGACAACAAAAACTACAAAATCATATAACTGTGATCAACTTTGCTTTAACAGTTTAACAATTTTTTTTTCATTTGTTTATTTGTTCCTTACCTGCAAAAATTGTGTTTATTTTATTTAAAAATTTAACTTTTTTAATTTCATTTTGGTACCAAAAGTACCAAAACAACTTAAAATATCCTGTTTTAAAGAAATAAATTAAAAGGTTTAAGAGTATTAATTGGTCTTTTATGATGAGGATGAAAAAATAATGCATCACTTATTACGTTATTAGAGCCAGATAAATCCAATCTCATCTTCGCATACCTACTTTCAAAAATGACCAACGCTTGGTATTGTGGGGCTGTCCAGGGGGCCCCCTAAATCGCGGGGCCCTGGGCCTTGGCCCACCGGGCCCATGCCTAAAGACGTCACTGCTTTAGTGGTGCTTAGTCTGGTTATGCTCGTATTAATTGAAAACACTCTTTGCCGT
This sequence comes from Dasysyrphus tricinctus, assembly GCA_963921185.1. Classification (NCBI taxonomy): domain Eukaryota; kingdom Metazoa; phylum Arthropoda; class Insecta; order Diptera; family Syrphidae; genus Dasysyrphus; species Dasysyrphus tricinctus. The sequence goes on along the minus strand of OY992530.1, from coordinate 74,952,322 downwards.
TTTTCAATTATTAATATGAGCATAACCAGACTGAGCACCACTAAAGGATTCTGAATTCTGATGATCGAGGTGGCTCTCGTGAAATAGCTATAACTCTAGCGTATATACTTGGTGGTAACACACAAGCTGTTGTTGTTCATTCAAAATGATTCAATATAAATTGATGTATAATTCGCAGCATGCACTGCACTTGTGTGGAAATCCATTTACATACAAAACTCCACTTAACTTGTAAGTATTATTGTTAATACATATAGCCAAACAAAAATCGCACAAAAAATTTAGCCCATCCATTAATGAAATTTTAATAAATTTTTTGACAAAGTTTGCTCCACCATGAAGTTCTTGCACGATTTTCACTGAATCTATTGATTCTCTTTTGTGTAGCCACATTGATAGTTTTCGAGAAACTAGGAGAAAACTGAATTTTACCATCTTTTACACACCTACAAAATTTTGCCCTGGCCCAAATTTACAGAAGTTTTTAGGAGATGCTTACAACGTCAATACAAAGCTCTTCACGATAATTCAGCTTTATCGGAACTTTTTCGAAACGAAAATCTAATTTTCCTTGGCTATTAGATTAGAAAGTCAAAAAATTTTCAGTTCATAAAATGACAACAAAGGAGAAAGAGCAAATTGGTCCAAATATCCACCTAAAACGAGACTTATGTACATAGGTACATATAAGCACCCGCAGGTTTTTTCCAGGGGGGAGCAGACAGCAAACCTTCAATTTTGAGATTACAATTTTCGAAAAATATATTTAAGGAAGTACTTTTTAGAAAATGTTAGTATGCAATATTATTTCAACTAAATTGATATTTGTTTGTAAAAAATTAGAGTAAGAAAATTGAAGACAAAACAAAACATGCTATTATTAGTTTCCTCTTTCCGTTTTTTCAAGTCCGATTTTTGCGTAAATGCCAGTAATTGTTAAAGAAACCATAATTAACCATTTAATGTTCGGACTTCTGGTTTAAACAATTGTACCTATACAAATACATCTCCTCATTATAAAACCAAGTTTTTGGGGTGTCTGGGGTAAGGGAAAATTCTACACAAAAAAGGTTATGATTATGACACTAGCGCTCATTACCTATTTTATCCTAGGAAGATGATGAAAAAATTTCATTACAGCAAAAAGCTCTTATTATTACGTTTCTGCACGTTTTTCTCAAAATCTGTTGGTCATGTAAAAAAAAAAGAGTTTTTATTTTTTTTTATAGAATTTTATGAGCAATTTTAGAAAATAAATTCATATTTGTTGAGATACTTACAAAAACTGTTATATGTCCCTTTAACAGCACAGTACACAAATCTAAGGTATTATATTGCGCAGGTTGTCAGTCGCAAATAAAAAATGGCTGTGAGCGTGAGGAAGAAAACACACGTAAAAACAATAACAAATTAATCAGAAATAAAAATAGCTGGGAGCGTGATGACTTAAATACACGTAAAAACAACAACAAATACTGACATTTGACACAAATTTGCATAGGTATATGCGCAGAAGAAACAAAAATCAAAGCTCTAATGATATTACCTTTAATATGTGTACTGTGCTTTAACAGTACAAATACAAAAGTGTAACTTTGACATGCTAACTTCAAAATTAATAAACCTAGAGAGTTTGTTAATAGCTCATTTTTTAAATAATTTTATTGTCTAATAGCCTATTGAATAGACCTTTTAAAAAGGAACAATTACGTGCGAGGGTTTTTATTATTGAATATGTTTGTTTGGCCCAGAAGCATGCTTAAAACCGAAAATGCTACTAAGTTCACCCATGCGTTTCTGAGAGAATGGTCACACTGGCCACTTTTCAGTATTATTGGTATAACTCGAAAACTAAGCCGAATTTGACAATTTTACATATAATACTTTTTGTTCAAAATTAAATTTTCTATCGAAATGGATAGTTTGGAAAATTTCTTAAAAAATTTAAGGAGGAAAAGTAAACAGAAACCAACAAAAGAAATCGAAAAATCAATGATTTTTAAATTTTTTTCTAAATTGCGCATAACTTATTTTGGAGCAAAGATACGCTCAAGACATTCATGAACAAAGTAAACTGGAGTCTTACGGCTTTAATATGACATGTTAAAAAAGTAATATTATTTAAAAATTTACAGAGATTCAAACTTTACCATTTCTTATCATTTTCCGCATTTTTTGCCCGAAAGCCTATTTTTTTGGTACTTTAGGACAAATTTAACGTTCCTAGCACCTAATACCAAATCTTATGTTAATCGCACCAGCCGTTCGGTCTGTAGGTCTGAACGCATTTAAAAACAGCCGAAAAACGAAATTGCGAACTTACATCCTTTTTATAAATTATCTATAGTTCTAATGTCATATTATATCAAAATTTTGATCTCGAACATTTTTACGAAAGTGAAATTTGCCATATTGTACCGAAAAATGGACTTTCGGGCCAAAACTGAGAAAAGTTATAAGAAATGATAAGGTTTGAATGGGAATATCCCTGTCAATTTTGAACAAATATTAATTTTTGAACATGCCATATTAAGGCCTTTACTGGCTGAACAGAATGCAAAACGGAGCTGGAATAGATGTCAAAAATGCTGCAGCCGGAGCTGCAAGAGTTGAACAATTTTTAACTTTTACTGCAGCATTTTTGACATCTACTGCAGCTTTTTTGACATCTATTCCAGTTGCGTCTTGCATTCTGTTCAGCCAGTTAGTCTCTACTTTGTTTTGTCTGCGGATGTCTTGACCCTATCTTTGCTTCAAAAAAAGTTATGCACAATTTATTAAAAAATTTAGATATCCTTGATTTTTTGATTTTTTTAAAGTTGGTTTTTGTTAACTTTTCCTGCTTAAATTTTTTCGTAAATTTTTTTGAACTATCCATTCCAATAGGAAATTTAATTTTGAACAAAAAGTATTATATGTAAAATTGTCAAATTCCGCTTAGTTTTCGAGTTATACCAAAAATACTGAAAAGTGGCCAGTGTGACCATTCTCTCAGAAACGCATGGGTGAATTTCGTAGCATTTTTGGTTTTAAGCATGCTTATGGGCCAAACAAACATATTCAATAATAAAAACCCCTGCACGTAATTGTTCCTTTATACCTCTCATTTTCCGGTCTATTCAATAGGCTATAAATGTTATTCTCTCATTACTTATTGTAAAACGAAATTCAAGCGTAATGTTGAATAAAAACCAAATCACTTTCTTTTTTCAAGATACCGGCCTTCTCTTAACCACGGGCACCTCAAAAACTTGGTTTTATAATGAGGAGATGTAGCCAAACACAAATCGTACACAAAATTTTCCCGTTGATGAATGAAATTTTAGTAAATTTTTTGACAAAATTTGCTCCACCATGAAGTTCTAGTATGATTTTCTTTGAATCTATGTATGAAAAAAAGTTAATCCTTTTTGCGTAGAATTACATAAGCTACAATTTCTACCTTCACATTCTTTAAAAAAAAAAACTGATAGTTTTCGAGAAATTAAGAAAAAACTGAATTTACCCCCCCCCCTAACTGAATTTACCCCCCCCCCCTAAAAAATTTGCCGCGTCCCTAGTTTACGGAACTTTTTAGGAAATGCTTACGACTTCAAAACAATTTTGAAAATCTTTTAAATGAACAAAAAATATCCTTGCAGCAAAACGTAGCAACATTGCTACATGTTTTTTCTGCTTATAGACATAGAAAAAGGTCAACATTGCTTTGATACCCATTTTCATTCAACAAAATTGAATATTCAAAATTAAATAGGTCCCTACTTTGTATATAAACTCTAAAGTTCATATACAAAGGTCCCTACATTATGATTGTTTTGCTGAAAAAAAATAAACACACCTATACATAAATATATACCCATACCATAATAACAAAATTTTCATTTTCTTTATCCTGTTTTTCTCGTTGTCATGACGCCTATTGTAAACAGAATCAAAATAATATAATCCTCTCTATTTTGCTGCTTGTTCTTGATTGATTTGTTGGATACACAAACGCCGTCTATAGATCACTTGTAGAAGCATAAAAATCCGTTTCATAATAGTACTATAGTCTATATATACAAAGGTTTAGTTAAGGAAAAGTATTTAACATTCTTTTTGAAGAAATAAATTGTTTACTATTTTAGGATGATGCTTAGACAGGCTTCATGTGAGGTGACTCATTTTGACGTGAGGACTGTCTAAACACCCCTTGAGATTGCGTATGACGTTTGAAATGTCAATAAATGACAAAAGCGATAATATAGTTCGGGAAATGGTAGGGCAGTTCAGGAATCGATAAAATAGTTCATTCGGTGAGTTCACTAATTGAGAAAAAATGCGAACGCGAATCCAGTGCGATTCTGGTCAACTCCTGGGGAGTAGAATATTGCGAATTGACTAATCGGCATGAATATTTCTAAATCTCAGAGGACTCAGAAATATAAACACGATTCTTCACTAAAATTCTTCACTTTTCCTTTAAAAAACTGAGAATGAAATTTTTTGAATTTGCTTGCTGAACTATTTTTTGTCGCAGTAAATTAAATAAGATGAAAAGAAAAAGAGATTCGTTTTGGTTTCTATGTGAGGAATCCTGTTTATATTTTATTCTCCTGCTCTGTCAAAGAACGGAGGAAAATTACTGAGCGCTCAAGAAATATAAACTGGCTCATTCTTTTCTTAGGCACTAGGTCCAGCTGTACAATCCTGTCAATCAATCAATCAATCAGCAAGTTAACTGAGGTTTATGGTTTAAGAATGAAATTGACTGTTTTCACATCTTTAGTCCGCAATTACTGGTGAGTTAAAATTGCAAAATCACGGATCAAAACTTGAACATTATTGCTCTTACCCGGAGCTCACAAGAGCGAGTACTCTCTAGCGAGTTACTATTACCCAGAAACATTTGCAACTTGCTTTTCAAACTGCCTTGCCTACTTATTCGAAGCCAGCTAAAAAGGGGCGATTAGAGTGGCGAGTGATTTGACAATTAATATATGTACATTTCGCTTTGCCAGTATACTCGCTCGAGTATCCTAATGTTAATCACAAAATGACTCCTAAAACTGCAACTACTACTTTGAAAGACATGTTGTATAAAGACAGTAAAATGGATTGATTGATTGATTGATATATAGCCACAGAATTTTGTGCACAGAACTATCCCATTCGCTTAAGTTCACTTGAAGCCATCAATCGCTTAAAAGCATTTAAAGCTCTCCTGACCTAACGCCAAATCATAGTGAATCATACGCAACGATGCAAAATATAACAGGTACAAAATGCTAAACAACAACAAAAATCTGTCATCGGTGAATGCTTCACGTCAGTTTGGGAGAGCCTTTAAGGCCACTTTACACGGTTATAGAAGTCATATGACTTCTCATTTGACTTGTCAGAAAAATCATACCACATCGTCTGAACGCACTCATAAATCTCATATGACTTCTCAAAAGCAAACAGCATATGACTTTTTTGACATTAGAACTGCCAGCTATATCCATTTAAGAAATCAAATGGGATTTGTTGTTTTCATAGAAAATAGTGAGTTCAGAGTATTAAAAACAAAAATATTCTTACAAAAAAATAGAATTTTGAATGAAAATAACAATAGATAATTGCAAAAAAGTAATTTTGCACTCAAAAAATTTATTTGTTTAAAACTTTTTTTTTCTTTTATTTTGGATTTGACAGATAGCCATAGAGAAAATCAAATGCGAAGTAAAAACGTGTAAACATAAAAAAGGAAAACCGTATGACTTGACTTCATACAGAATCATACAGAAAATATAATGGCAGGTCGTATATGACTTCTATTATCGTGTAAAGTGGCCTTTAAGGCCCAATTCACATAGAACTGGCTTGAGGTTTTGGTGTGGTTCTGGCGTGCTGCATACATATTCCACGTTGTGGAGTTCACATGTTCTCTTATGAGATAATACACACACATATGACGAGGCGAGGGTATGGTGGCACATGCCATCACCACACCATATTGAAAACTCCAGTGGCTTACGGAAACGTCACGCCACAATGAAATCTCTTAGTCAAATGTCAAATTGTCAGGCATTACAAAATTAAATGTGAATATGAGTTCAATAAAATTTATAAAAATTAAATTCTGCAATGAAATGCAAATACATGAAGATTTATGTAATTGCGGGAGGACAAAATTACTGCAACAGGAGTGTGCACCACCAAACATGGAAAAAAATAGCCCAACAATTCAGAGCAATTGTTTTTTTTTATATTTCATTTATTTTCTGTGTAGAAGCCATTTTCTTGTGAAGTGTTCCTCTGTGTTTGTGTGTGTATCTATTGCTTTTCTGTCAAATAACCATCCTCTATCACTTCTGTGTGAACAAAGCTCACCACAACCACACCACACCCGTAGCAGGCTAGAACCACACCAGCACCATAAGCCACTTCTATGTGAATCAAGCATAAGATTTGCAGTCACCGAGACCACAGCCAATAGGCTCGTGTGGCCTCAGGGTTATCCCGGAGTGAGTTTGACCCCTTTCTTTGCGTCTGACTCTTTTCAAAATTCAATGGGTGCAAAGGTAAAATCAGATTTTTTCCTCCTTCGTTCTCATGAAAATTCAAAAACAGTCAGACGCAAATAATCATCGTGTAATAGGGGACTAAGCATCCAAAAAGTGATTGCTGGCAGCACTCTAATTTTCAAAATGGCTACCAGAAAAAAAATACAATGGGAAATTTATTTATAAAAATCAAAAGAGGGAACAAATATTTTCATCATTCATTTTCAACATGGCTGACGGGAGTCCGTAGCTTGCCAACTTTATGTTCGTGCATTTCTTTGTTATTATTTCATCAATTCGTATTTAGTTTTGAGCTTCAAATTGTTATCATAACATTGTTTATTATTAAGATAGTGTATTAAAACATTTGCAAATACAGTGAGTGATCGGAATAAGTGCGAAAATCAAGTTCAAATTCAGACCATCTCATTCATCGTCGCGATTCCTTCAATATTGACACGGTGCGCAGAGCAGAAAATCGAAGAAAAAACTTCTTAAGAAGAAAATATGAAGTGGATTTTGTAGCTTTTGGAATTAATTTATATTTTAAAATGTTAATAAATGTGTCCGCAAAGTGTGCGAGAATAATTTGCATCATAATTGTTTTCGATTTTTAGGAAGAAATTTGACTTTCGGACGACGACAATCTCAAAGGAATTCACACAAATTGCAATTATTGAGATTCCATTCGATTTTTTTTGTCTTTCTTTTGAATCTTCTCACATTTTCCTGCGTTTTGTGTTTTATTTGGGGGAAAATTTACAAAATAAAAAAAAAAATCACTCGCCCTCCTCTGTGGTTCACTGAAACATACAAAGTATCCGCGAATAAAAGTGCGTAAGAGTGAAAAATAAAATCCAAGGAAAAAAGAATTTGCTCGTTGACCATTTAGTGCGAGAATCGAATATGTAGCAGTGATTTGGATAAGTTTTCCATAAAAAATTGAACTATAGAAGCCAAACTAATCAATATGGTGCATCGTCGGTTTAGTTCGTAGATTATTAAGTGATTATTTCCTACAAGCTGAAGTTTGCTCTTGAAAATCTTTTATCTGCATCGCATCTGCAACACAGAATCCACAACGACAACCACGGCCTAGCCGAGCAGCTGCTTTGGATTTATTTTGTTCAACCGTTCGGCGACAACGCCGAGGCGGACAGCGACAACGACACGGGCAGTTGCAGTTCCCTGCCCTATCGTCCTCGCAGCACAAATTGGATTAGAATTATTCCTTTCCGTCAATCGATGGGGTGATCGTGTCGTGCGTGATTCTTTGATTCGTTTTATTGGAATTGTTCCCATGGGAATAATTTATTACGGCAATCCTCGTCTGGACAGCAAAATTGATCGTGGTGAGTAGAAGCTTCAGTTACTAATCAACATTTTGATTGCATTTTTATGGAAAATACATTTTTTCTGCAAAAGAAAAAAGAAAATCTGCTGCATGTCAATGCATTTATTAGCGCACTCATACTTTTACGCTTTAGATAGGTGTACTTGCGATCATGTATACATATAGAGATCGGAATTTTTCGACCATTCAATGTTTTGCCTGTGTTGGATTTTTTATTTTGTTCTTTTTTTGTCGCTTTTCCTTGGAGGTAGAAAGAGAAGACATAACATAAATTGGTTGTTCCATTTGGATGAGTGTATTTGTAACATCCATACTTATTTTGTTTTTTTTTTTTACATTTTTATTTTGACATTTACTAATACTAACAGAGTTGGAGTTTTCCAATAAAGCTGCACTGTTGCCAAATTTGTTTATTTTTGTTTTTTTTTTTGAGATTTGTTTTTATTGACATTTTTTCGTTTGTTTTTGTTTTGAAGAAAGAATTCTTCATCGACATTGTAAACTATTTTATTTCGCTTTTCGATTTTTTTTTAATCATTAACATTAATTCGCTGTTTAGAGAAATTTAAACATCATCTTGTTGTTATTAAGTTTTTCTAGCAATGTATGTACCTACATATATGATATGCACAGTAAACATATTAAAGGCAAAAGCTACCTATCAATAGAATTTTGATCATTGTTCAGTTCTGCGCATACATATATCAAAATTTGTGTGGAATGTCAATCCTCGCGTTCCAATGTTTATTCGCTATGTTCTCTAGTTACCCCTTAAATTTCGAGATAACTTGAGTCGTTGTTGTGTCTGCGGTCATCAGCTGTTTTTACTTGCGATTATAGAGGCGTTTTTCTTTTTTAGCTCCGAGCATAGCACTGAGCTGTCAAAAAAAGATCTGTGTTTCTTTTTTAGCTCCGAGCACTCAGAGCGCACAACTTGTGTTTCTTTTTTAAATCAGAGCTAGCTCGGAGTACGCTCCATGAGCTCAGAATAAAAAGACCGGGCGAATGGAGCAAATAGCTGAGCGCAGCCAACTTCACTTTTTTTTCACTCGTTTCAAGTGGCCGCGTTCGACACATCAATTTCAGTTCACAATTTGGAAATTTTTCGAGTTTTTGATTGGCCAGCTGTCTGATGAAAATTGAGTCATTAGGTACTTAATTTTGGTGAGTTGAACGCATCGCAATCGTTTAACAGTTCAGAGCTCAGATGTGTTTCAAAATTATATCGGAGAGCTCTGAGCTAACTATGATAGCTCAAGCTCTACTCACAGCTAAAAAAGAAAAACGCCTTAGGTACTATAAGGCAAGTTTTGGATTCGTGCAAAAAAAAAATTTTGAGATAACGATCAAACATGATATTACGATGATAGAGAACACCAAAAAAGTGGGTGGCACAATTCTGTCTGTCTGTCTGTCTGTTCGTCTACAGCCTAAACGGCTCGATCGATTTTCTTCAAACTTGGTACATAGTGGTTTTTGGTGATTCTGCCGACAAGTTTTTTTCATTTTTTTTTTAGAACCAAGAATAACGGTACCTGCCATACATTTTTTTTTTGGCAAATTTACATAATCATATTTTTCTCAAAAACGGCTCGACAACTTCAAAAAAAAAAAAATTCAATAAATTTATTTTAGTAAAGGCTTTCTTTGGGTGGAAAACCATTTTTCAAGAATGGTTATTAATGGTACCTCCCAAGGAACCATTTTTTTAATTTTTGATTTTCTTCAAAATGGTATGACCGATTTCAATTATTTTTTTTATGCAGAAGCTTCAAAAAAATGTTAATAGTTTTGTGTACCAATAATTTTGAAAAAAATATTTTTTGGATTTTTAAAAAAAATTTCAAAATTTTTTTTGGAAAATCAAATATTTCGAAAACGGCATCATAGATTTTTTTGAAACTCGATATTTAAGACCTTTTTAGTACTCTCTAAAATATTTTTAGAAAAAATTTCACATTTATGAAAAAATAACGGTAACTTCCATACAAAAGTGAAAAAACCGCAAAGGAAAATATTTGTTTGCTTGAAAACGACTCCTACGATTTTGATTAAACTTTTTTCATATACTAAAATTAGTACGATCTACCATCAAAAATTATAAAATTTTACACATAGAAACTATTAGTAGTACCTGTCATAGAACGTATTTTTTTATTTTGAGTTTTCTCGTTATCAGCTTAACGGATTTAAATGGTTTTTTTATATACAAATTTCAGATAAGATTAAATAGTATTGCATATCAAAATTTTCAAAAAAAAAGTTTTTGGATTTTTAAAAAAAGTTTCAAACTTTTTTTTTGAAAATTCGATATCTCAAAAACGGGTTGACAATTTTTTGCAAATTTTGTTTTTATATACACATAAATATCTGTGGTGTTTGGTAGAAACATGATAACTCCATTTTAAAATTTGTGTCTTTGCGTTCACTTTACATCGACCTACAACCTAAACGGGTGAACCGATTTTCTTCAAATTTGAAACATAATTTTTCAAAAGGTTATGTTCATAAGTATTCCAAATTTTAAGAAAATCTATGGCCTCGTTTACACTCTAGCTTGATTTAAAGTGGGCGTAAAGACGCTAATTTTAAAATGGAGCTATCAGGTTTCTACCAAACACCACAGATATATAGTTTAAACCTGCATACCGAAATTTGTTCTTAAAAATGTTTTAAGAATTTTAAATATAAAAAATAATATTCTCTATAAGAACTCTTATGAAGACTTTTTCGATATAAGGCCCCAATAAAAAGATATTGAGACTTCAAAAAGTATCAATTTTCGAAAATGCTGGTTTTTCCGGCCCAAAATGATTCGCCCAGCGACATAAATTAATAATATGGTTTTTTAGAGAGACATTGTACAAACATTTTTTCATACTGAGGGGGGTCTATCTCCCCCAATTAACCGGGAGGAGCAATTTTCTGAAAATAGCACTAAAATTAAAAAAAAATTAAAACAAATGGCAACACTTAAAATAAAGTACTATATTTTTTTTGAGATTTTCAAGTTTGTTCTTTTATTATTTTTTCTAAATAATTTATTCCTGCCAATAGTTTTCGAAAAAAAATACCTTCAAACCCAACATTAAAAAAAAAACTGAAAAAAATTGTATAGGTACTGTTCTTTTTTCAAAATATGAAATCAGGAATTATGTTAGTTTCTATTATACATCTTCTTTTAGAGCATAACCTTTTTTTTGTGCAAAAGTCTACATACGAATCTGGCTTTCGCTAAAAGTTATTCAAGGTCAAACGCCAGCAGAATCTTCTTTTAGAGCATAACCTTTTTTTTTTGGATTCGCGTGTAGACTTTTGCACGAGTATTCGTTATGGCAATTTAAAGATAATTGCGTTTAAAAAATTCAACTTGGAATTTTCCTCAAGTGGAAATGAATTTGATCCTTGATACTATCCAAAAAAAAAGGTTATGCTCTAAAAGAAGATTCTGCTGGCGTTTGACCTTGAATAACTTTTAGCGCAAGCCACATTCGTATGTAGACTTTTGCACGAGTATTCTTTATGGTAATTTAAAGATAATTGTGTTTAAAAAAACTTGGAATTTTCCTCATGTGGAAATGAATTTTTTCCTTGATACTATCCAAAAAAAAAAGGTTATGCTCTAAAAGAAGATTCTGCTGGCGTTTGACCTTGAATAACGTTTAGCGCAAGCCAGATTCGTGTGTAGACTTTTGCGCGAGTATTCATTATGGCAATTTAAAGATAATTGCGTTTAAGAAATTTAACTTGGAATTTTCCTCATGTGGAAATGAATTTTTTCCTTGATACTATCCAAAAAAAAAGGTTATGCTCTAAAAGAAGATTCTGCTGGCGTTTGACCTTGAATAACTTTTTAGCGCAAGCCAGATTCGTGTGTAGACTTTTGCACGAGTATTCTTTATGGCAATTTATAGATAATTGCGTTTAAAAAATTTAGCTTGGAATTTTCCTCAAGCGGAAATGAATTTTTTCCTTGATACTATCCAAAAAAAAAAAGGTTATGCTCTAAAAGAAGATTCTGCTGGCGTTTGACCTTGAATAGCAAGCCAGATTCGTGTGTAGACTTTTGCTGTAGTATTCTTTAGGGCAATTTACAGATAATTGCGTTTAAAAAATTTAGCTTGGAATTTTCCTCAAGTGGAAATGAATTTTTTCCTTGATACTATCCAAAAAAAAAAGGTTATGCTCTAAAAGTAGATTCTGCTGGCGTTTGACCTTGAATAACGTTTAGCGCAAGCCAGATTCGTGTGTAGACTTTTTCACGAGTTTTCATCATGGCAATTTAAGGATAATTGCGTTTAAGAAATTTAACTTGGAATTTTCCTCATGTGGAAATGAATTTTTTCCTTGATACTATCCAAAAAAAAAGGTTATGCTCTAAAAGAAGATTCTGCTGGCGTTTGACCTTGAATAACTTTTAGCGCAAGCCAGATTCGTATGTAGACTTTTGCACGAGTATTCTTTATGGTAATTTAAAGATAATTGTGTTTAAAAAAAACTTGGAATTTTCCTCATGTGGAAATGAATTTTTTCCTTGATACTATCCAAAAAAAAAAAGGTTATGCTCTAAAAGAAGATTCTGCTGGCTTTTGACCTTGAATAACTTTTAGCGCAAGCCAGATTCGTGTGTAGACTTTTGCGCGAGTATTCATTATGGCAATTTAAAGATAATTGCGTTTAAGAAATTTAACTTGGAATTTTCCTCAAGTGGAAATGAATTTTTTCCTTGATACTATCCAAAAAAAAAGGTTATGCTCTAAAAGAAGATTCTGCTGGCGTTTGACCTTGAATAACTTTTTAGCGCAAGCCAGATTCGTGTGTAGACTTTTGCACGAGTATTCTTTATGGCAATTTATAGATAAAAATAAATAAATAAATTGGGTGGCGCAACAGCTCGAGGAGAACCAGGGCCTAGTGACTTACAACTCACAACCATTCCTGTGTGCGTGTTTGTTGGGCAGGAATGGAGGGGACCTACAGTTTTTTGCCGAGTCCGAACGGCTAAATGAGAAGCACTTTTTCATGACAAGTATACTCTTGGAGGATTTGTCAGTTCCTCGCAAGAGGCAGTACCTCGAATAAAACACTTCTGTTTTTAGGTGGCATGGCTGGGAATCGAACCCACACCTTCGGCATGACAGTCCTACGCACTAACCATCAAGCCACGAGGTACTACGGCAATTTATAGATAATTGCGTTTAAAAAATTTAGCTTGGAATTTTCCTCAAGTGGAAATGAATTTTTTCCTTGATACTATCCAAAAAAAAAAGGTTATGCTCTAAAAGAAGATTCTGCTGGCGTTTGACCTTGAATAACGTTTAGCGCAAGCCAGATTCGTGTGTAGACTTTTGCACGAGGATTCTTTATGGCAATTTACAGATAATTGCGTTTAAAAAATTTAGCTTGGAATTTTCCTCAAGTGGAAATGAGTTTTTTCCTTGATACTATCCAAAAAAAAAAAGGTTATGCTCTAAAAGAAGATTCTGCTGGCATTTGACCTTGAATAACTTTTAGCGCAAGCCAGATTCGTATGTAGACTTTTGCACGAGTATTCTTTATGGTAATTTAAAGATAATTGTGTTTAAAAAAAACTTGGAATTTTCCTCAAGTGGAAATGAATTTTTTCCTTGATACTATCCAAAAAAAAAAAGGTTATGCTCTAAAAGAAGATTCTTCTGGTGTTTGACCTTGAATAACTTTTAGCGCAAGCCAGATTCGCGTGTAGACTTTTGCACGAGTAGGTATTCATTATGGCAATTTAAAGATAATTGCGTTTAATTAATTTAACTTGGAATTTTCCTCAAGTGGAAATGAATTTTTTCTCTGATACTATCCAAATTTTCCCGAAGTGGTAATGCATTTTTCCTAGATATACTACCAAAAAAACATATAATAAGAAAATAGTTTTCTTAGTTTACAATTTTCTCGAAAACTAAATGGCATAAAACCATTTGGTTTTCAGTGTTCATTTAAAAATTACAGGAAAAGTGTATAATAGAAACTAACATAATTCTTGATTTCATATTTTGAAAAAAGAACAGTACCTATACAATTTTTTTCAGTTTTTTTTTTAATGTTGGGTTTGAAGGTATTTTTTTTCTAAAACTATTGGCAGGAATAAATTATTTTGAAAAAATAGGTAATTAAAGAACAAACTTGAAAATCTCAAAAAAAATATAGTACTTTATTTTAAGTGTTACCATTTGTTTTAATTTTTTTTTAATTTTAGTACTATTTTCAGAAAATTGCTCCTCCCGGTTAATTGGGGGGAGATAGACCCCCCCCCTCAGTATGAAAAAATTTTTGTACTATGTCTCTCTAAAAAACCCTATTATTATTTTATGTCGCTGGGCGAATCATTTTGGGCCGGAAAAACCAGCATTTTCGAAAATTGATACTTTTTGAAGTCTCAATATCTCTTTATTGGGGCCTTATATCGAAAAAGTCTTCATAAGAGTTCTTATAGAGAATATTATTGTTTAAACAAAAAGTATAAATTATTTTTCAAAAACTTCACCATTTAAGAGAAAACCGCAAAATACCGTTATTTTTGACTTTTGTGCATTTTATATAAAATATTATATCTTTTAAATAACCGCAAACAAAAAAAAAATTGTATTTTCTTGTAGAAGGGTAAATAACCTACAAACTGTGTAAAAATAAAATTTCTAACATATACCGTTTAATAGTGGTAAGCGAAAAATCCTTATTTTCAATACTTAACCTTTTTGAAGTAGCAATATCTTGTTACTGGTCACTCGTGTGGAAAAAAGTGTGTTAATATTTTTTGTAGATTACATTATAGTCTATAAGCTGAACATAAATTATTTTATGAAAATTTCGTTATTTAAGATTTAAAAGCAAAAGTCAGGAATTTCAGGTTTTTGACGAAATTGTTCAAATAATTATATCTTTAAAATTATTACTCTTAGAAAAAATTTAATTTTTTTAATAGAGGGTAACATAGCATACAAACTTTGTTTATAAATTTTTTCAAGAACACCCACCATTTCTGAGTTATACGCAAAAAAGAGATATTTTCGTCAATTTACGTTTTTTGAAACGCCGATATCTTCTTAACCATCAGTCAGAGAAAAAAAGTGTTTCAACATTTCTTGTAGATAATCATATTATCTACAAGTTTTGTGTGCATTACTTTTTAATACCATGTACCGTTTCAAAGTTATACGTGGAAAACCGGTATTTTCGACATTTTACCTTGAATTACTTTTAACGCAAGCCCGTTTTGTTTGTAGACTTTCGCATGCGTATTCCTTAGGCACAAATAAAGATAATTGCATTCAAAAATCTTCACTTGGAATTTTTCCGCAGATTGGCAATTTATTTGTACATTTTTCCTGGGCTAAAACCACTAAAGAGCGGCCATTGTATTGCTCCATACATATCGCACACATAGTAAGATACTGTCGTAACTCAAATTTTTTTCGAGATAAATTCCATTTCGTTTACGTGAAAAAGTTATTGAAAAACCGGCTGTAGTGCAACAAATAATGCGATCTTATTTGAAATTGAGTAGAGATATCGATGTATGATGTATTAATGTGAAAAAAGAAAGAACAATGTTGTACTTAGTTCAAAATTGTCAATTTTTGAGTTACGACGGTCTTGTAAATACTATGTGTGCGATACATGTACATAGTCAAACTTTAGTCTCATTTTCCGCAAAACTATAATTTGACTCAATCCATTTTTGCCTCACGTCAAAGAATTATCATATAATTTTTACATTAGGTACTCATACATAATATCGAACATAATAGCTCAAGACTGCAAGCATGACCTTCCTTACATTGTAACACCTCTTCCACAAAAATAGGGAGACAAAACACAAAAAGATAGGTACTATTAAAAGCATTTCGTATAGGAATTCCAATTATCTGCCAACAAAATTAAAAGTAATCTAGTTGAGTTCTCGCAATTGCTAATTACCATTAAATATTTGCACAAATCTTCCGAATACACACGTATAGCCCTCAATGTACGTAAAAGTATGAGCTAAATATTAAATTAAAAAAAGGAAAACACTCTTAAGCTTGTCTATGTACAATGTGGGGTGGCAAGGTGGTTAGGTAAGTGTGTATTAAATATTTTTCATGCTCGGTGAACATTTGCTCACCTTCATGCAAAAGAAAAAAAAAAAAATAAAACACAAACTGAGGAAAATAACGCGATGAATAAATAGATAACATACCGCGACGCCTTAGATTCCTATAAGCCGCGCTGCTGCGCGAACGGAAGATTACATGTGCACGCCTTGGTGCCGCTGGCTTTGCTCATGGTTGTTGGAAATAGGCGAGTGATCCGAAAAATGTGATATTTTGTAATAAAATTTTATTTATACGCAAAAACGTATTTTACGAGTTGCAACCTCGCAAGTATGCATTTTATATTGCGAAAAAGGTCTGGAGTTGTTTGGAATGCGTTCAAAGAGTCCAAGACGCAGATAAGAGTTGATTGTGGTTTTATAATATTTGCTGGAGATATTGGTATATAGTTTTTTTTAGTTTTTTTTTTTAAATTTATTTTCCTTTTCGTATGATTTTTAGTTGGATATGATGTAACTTGTGTGCCAAATGACACTGTTTTTGGAGTTCATACGGATGAAATTTAAACCGATTTATTCAAGATAAAAAAGTTTGTATTAGTTTTCTGTCAAAATTTCCAGGCAGGTGAGATGGGTTTTAGTTGTTTTTTTGTTGTTGGTTATGGAACTGTTCGTGGACAGTATGTTTAGTTTGTTCATGTTGAAGACATGAATTATCAAGATGTAAATTTATTGACCAATTTGATTTGTATTATGTTGAATGGAAAATATGTTTTCCGTCGGCTATTCTAGTTACAATAATTTTAGCATTGAAACAAGATTCGTTACATATACTTTTCCCGACATTTCGACAAGGGTTGCTGTCTTAATCAGGGTGAACTCAATTACATACAAAATACAAATATAATTAATCACAATGTTCTACAACAAAATATACAATGAAAAGTAAAACTTACACTTTAAAAGGTGTAAAAGTTATTGAAAATTGCTTGTAATCAATAATTTTGAAAGGTGGTGCAATATGCTATAGCACTGCTAATTCTTTAAAAATAACTTATATTTAAGAAGAACTTTTTAAGTATTAATTGAAAAACTCTTTGCCGTCATCTGGGAGCGAACCATGAACTTTTGCGATTCAGATTCATTGTTTAGGTACATATTATTAGAAATCACAAATTTGTTGAAAAATCTGATTTTCCGTTTCACTAAAATAAGTTTTTATAGGCCATTGAAAGAAGAGATTTAATTTTAAATTATTGTTTTTTTTTTTAAGTGGTGATATTTGTATATGTATATTAAGTATAAACTCTGGAGTTTAATAAATGCAATGCAATGACCGCTGCGACTCTGCTTACAAGAAATGGCGATTCTTTTGATGAAATTTTGCATCACGTTTTCGCATTATGGGTTATGGGTTCGCCAATAACAGCTTTAATGTTTTCCTTAAGTACATTAATTGTTGATAAGGCACTGGGGTATCTTTAACTTATCTTTAAATTAAAGGTTTTTTTTTATTAAAAAAAAAAATATCTTTGACTTAACACCAAAAATATCTAATTCTGTTAAATCGAACGATCGAGGAGAAATTTTGAAGTCTCCATTTCGAGACATCACTCGCTCAAGAGATTTTTCACTCAATTAAACCATTATTTCACGAATTATGTGGCATGTGGCGCCGCAAAGTGTAACGAAAAGCTGAAAAATTATGGACATCGTCGAATAACTTTTCAAGTAATGGATTTTCATGGTTTTTTAAACATTTTGTTTATTAAATGTCACTGATTACTAATATGATAAAAATTCATAATATTTAAGAAATAGAGCTGTTTTCTTAAAAAATAATAAAATGATTTTTATATACCTATTTACCTATGTACAGCTGCGGTCAAAATAATAGTAGTACTCCTTATCAAAAAATCAAAATTGAAAAAAATTTGATCCATTAATTTTAAACAAATTAATACTCATGAGATTTTCAAATGGGTGTTTTTAAGCTTTTATTTTCAAAAAAATAAAATTTCAAATTTAATATTTGATTCCATATTTTCAAATTTATCGAAGAACTTTTGAAAAACAGCGGTCAAAAAAATAGTAGTGCGAAGATAATCCACCTTTAACTATTACATAAAAGCTAAGTTAGGACACAAATTTTATCATAAGATGTACATAGTTGAAGGGTAGACACGGTGCATTCAAGAGGACACAAGCGTCCACAAGCTTTTTTTCAAAGCGAACCTCTGTCTATCAACTCCTACTCTCACCTCCAAGTGGTGAACATCGGGTGCCTAGTACCTTTAACTGAAGATGGGGTTCCAATCCCTGTGGACGGTAGGGGGCAGCAAACGAGAGAGGGGGGAGGAGTGTTCCCACTAAGGCACTTCTCCTTCATCCAGGCGGAAGCGGAAGAATTCTCAAGATGGAATCAGCGGTGGCGTCTACAGTTCCAGTTAGGCTGAACTACTTAGTGAACACCTTATACGGGCTACTACGACATATTCGGAGCTCAGGCCTATAAGGAGCGGTTAATCCGGCTCCCCGCCCTTGGAGTTATATTGTAAGGGTCTGGTCCTCCAGGTTGGGGGTCGTGCCGTCGCACAGTGGGGCAAAATTTAATGATATTAATTATTTTGTAAGGTGGGAATGTTGCTTTGATGGCTTCTTGTGATTTCATGACGAAAGTAATATATAATCGAAGCTTGTCATACAGTTTTATGTTACGGGGATATGTTTTGAATACCCCTGGGATCACTTCAAAGAGTTTTAATGGACATTTTACACTAGCTTACCACATTTAACATTTAATGGAATCCAATTTTCAATTTTCCAAGGAACTTGAGTATGCTGAATTCAAATCTAATGTTGAAAAAAATTCCACATATTACGTTTTCCAGATATTCTAATAAGTGCCATAAAAAACTTGTTGGGTATTTTTACGATATACTTACTACATAAAAAGATATATTTTTTTTCGTTAAACTTGAATTTCGGTTTATGTTGCCAATAAGAATTTTTGGTCATGATTTCTTGGTTTGTTTGAGAAAAAAAATTTCGACTAACTTTTTTCTTGAGCACCGGTAATTTTGGTCATCAGAATCTAAATACAAATTACAAAATGCAATTAAGGGGTAAGATATATGATGGTTTCATTCTTAAGTATGTGTTAATTTGCCTCCGACGTGAATTTTTTCTTATTAATACAAAAACATTTTTTATTGACAATTTAAGTAGCCAACTATAAAGTAAATATAACTAATAATTAAAACAAGGAAGCCACATACAGTCAAAAATGAGCTGTTAAAGTGTGTCGTAAAGACGGCCTGATACCAATAAATTTGGACTAGTATAAAAAAAAATAAATGGGAAAAATTTAAAAACAATTTCACTGTGTAAATATGCTTTAAAAATTGAGAAATTAAAATTAAAATATGAACAAAAGTCAGTCAATTTTTCACCCATTAAATCTCTTAATAATCATTTCAAAAATTAAAAAAAAAATATTTGGGGCAAAAGTTAAGCACATATTCTTTTATAATTTTATTAATCAAGTATTCCTTTAACTTTCCCTAGTTTCAGACCTGTTTAACTTTTGCCCCAACAGGAGATATTGAGTAAAACGTACCGCGAAGTCTAAACAAAAATGTCTTTTTTTCTTGCCGATTTTTTTATAACAAAGAAATGTTTTTTTTTTTCAATTTTTAAAGTTTAAATATAATCTACATACCATCAGGTAGGTTTGACATTTTAGATATATTTGATATCACTCTTTATTTCAATAATATGAACAAAAACAAAAGTAAACCTTTTTTAACACTTTTTAAATATTCGATTCGCGCACCTAAGTCCAACTTTGATTGCTCGACTAGCCTCCACTGAATGACTTAAACAACAAAAATCACGCTCATCATATCAAATTTACCGTATTGTTTGAGAAACCAAACTTTATTTTCCCGTTGCTTTAGTTTTGCAAGGTGACCTTTTTATCATCACGATGTATGGAGCTGCCCCACTGTGCGTCGGGGTGACTTCCCGGCCACGTAAAGCTATCTTAGTTGCGAAGTACCAACAAGCCTCGGATACGGACGGATTTACTGTTGCTGAACCAAGCAAACGAAATAAGGACAACGAACTTCGGATCTGCACGTGGAATGTTCTGTCTCTCTATAGACCACGTGCAGCCGAACATTTAGCGGAGGCCCTAGACTGCTACAAAGCAGACATCACCGCCATCCAAGAAGTGCGATGGGATGGGCCGGGCAAGAGAAAACTGAAAGACTGCGATATCTACTACGGTGACTGTTACCGACCACAAGGGCAGCGTCTCTTTGGATGTGGATTCGTCGTTAGAAGCAGACTTAGGCAAGAAGTCTTGTGTTTCAACTATGTGAACGAGCGCCTCACGACAATTCGCATCAAGGCTAAATTCGCCAACATCAGCCTGATATGCGCGCATGCCCCCACAGAGGAGAAAGATGACGACACCAAGGACGAGTTCTACGAGCTCCTGGACAAGACATATGAGCAATGCCCTAGCTATGACATTAAAATTGTCTTGGGTGATTTTAATGCCAAACTGGGAAGAGAAGACGCCTTTGGTGGCACAATCGGAAGATACAGCCTGCACGACACCACCTCCGATAACGCACTCAGGCTAATCGACTTTGCTGCGGGGCGAAACGTTGTGGTAGCTAGTACGCAGCTCCCGCATCTCGATATACATAAGGGGACATGGCGAATTCCTGGTCAATCAACCGCCAACCAAATTGACCATATTGCGATCGACGCAAGCACTCCTCCAGTATCAAGGATGTCCGAACGTTCCGAGGAGCCAACGTTGACTCGGACCACTACCTCGTTGTAGCAAAGGTAATGCTACGGATATCCAGACCAAAGCCAAAACAGGGAAATACTGTGAGGAAGTTCGACGTCGGACGGCTACAGTTGCAGGAAATCGCCAGGTCCTTTCCCGATCGAGTCTCTCGCGCCCTCTTAACTAGTCCTTTGCCGCCAACTGCAAACATCGAGAACCATTGGAAAAACTGCCAGGAAGCCATCAGAGATGACGCCTCTGACGTGCCTGGGACTCGCACGACCACCACAGTGAAACCCCTGCTTCGACGAAGAATACCGCAAAGTACATGCAGCCAAACAACAGGCTAGAGCTGCTCGCGAGCTCTACGAGCAGAAGAGGAGAGAGGAACACAAGCTTCTTAGAAGGAAAAAGAAAGAGCATGAGAAGCGCGCGATCGAGGAATTAGAGGGATGCCATTGCAGAAATGAAGTTCGGAAGTTTTACCAAAAAGTAAAAAGAACTTCCCAATGTTACAAGGCCCGAAGCCTGCAAGGACGATCAGGGGAACATCGTGGTAGAATCGCAGTCGGTGCTGAGGATATGGAAAAATCATTTCTGCAAATTGTATAACGGCGATGACGAACCGAATTCCGCTAACATGCAAATTGCACCATTCAACTTGGACGACGTAGGCCAACAATTCTGTCCACCCGATCTTGACGAAGTGAGGATAGCCATATCTAAACTTAAGTCCAATAAAGCTGCTGGAGCTGATGGCCTTGCGGCTGAACTATTCAAAGCGGCTGGCGATGAATTGATTAGGAGTATGCACCAGCTCATCTGTAAAATATGGTCGGAGGAAAGCATGCCCGATGAATGGAACCTCAGCATTGTTTGCCCGATCCTCAAGAAAGGCGATCCTCTGGACTGCACCAACTACAGAGGCATCAGTCTTCTTAATATCGCCTACAAGATCTTCTCTGCCGTACTTTGTGAACGCCTGAAGCCATTCGTCAACAACCTGATAGGTCCATATCAGTGTGGCTTTAGGCCAGGGAAGTCCACCATCGACCAAATATTCACACTACGGCAGATCTTGGAGAAAACCCAGGAGTTTCAAATCGATACCCACCACCTTTTTATCGATTTCAAGGCCGCGTATGACAGCATCTATAGAGACGAGCTATATAGAGCAATGTCTAGTTTTGGCATCCCTGCCAAACTCGTCCGTTTGTGCAGGATGACGATGGAGAATGCACGCTGCTCCATCAAGGTCGGCAAAGACCTCACCGACACCTTTGATGTCAAAAAAGGTTTCAGGCAAGGCGGCGCGCTGTCATGCGACATCTTCAACATCGTTCTTGAAAGAATAAACTCTCACGTCAACACTAGAGGCACAATCTTTCAAAAGTCCGTCCAATTACTCGCTTACGCTGATGACATTGACATAATAGGACGAACAAAGCGTGATGTCAGTGGTGCTTTAGTGAGCATTGAGAAGGAAGCCAAGAAGATGGGTTTAACGGTGAATGAAAGCAAAACGAAGTATATGCTGTCAACAAGAAAGGACACTCAACACCGACGTCTAGGACAGAACGTCACTATAGACAGCTATAATTTTGAGGTGGTCAGAGACTTTGTCTACCTAGGATCCGCTATAAACTCAGCGAACGATACCAGTGCTGAGATCAAACGAAGAATTACTCTTGCCAATCGCTGTTTCTTCGGGCTAAGAAGGCAATTGAGAAGCAAAGCCCTCTCTCGAGCAACTAAACTTTCCCTGTATAAGACGCTTATCATCCCGGTCCTGATGTATGGTGCAGAGGCATGGACACTGCTAACGGTGGATGAGAACGCGTTAGGCTGTTTCGAGAGGAAAATTCTCCGGGTGATTTTTGGTCCCGTCTGCATAGATGGGGAATGGAGGAGAAGATACAACCACGAACTGTATGGGCTGTGCAGCGACACCGACCTAGCCACAAAAGTGAAAAGCCAACGACTAAGATGGCTGGGTCACCTAGAGCGAATGGACAACAATGCTCCGGCCCGGAAAGTCTTTGAATCCAACCCCGTGGGACAACGCAGTAGAGGTAGACAGCGTAAAAGGTGGCGCACGCAAGTGGAAGAGGACCTCAACCAACTTGGCGTGCGAAACTGGAGACAGCTAGCTAGAAACCGAGCCGGCTGGAAGAAGCTTGTTGGTTGAGGCCCTGGTCCACCCCGTTCTGTAGCGCCACCTTAAGTAAGTAAGTAAGTTGAGGGCTTGAACCTTAATCTTACAGTTAATTGCATGTCCCTCATTGGAAATAACAGCAGCACAACGGTGTTGCATCGGGTTTATCAGGTTTTCACACCTTTCTACGCTTATCGAACTCCATGAGTGCTTTATAGCTTCCCTAAGAGCTTTATTGTTAGATGGCTGGCAACTAGCAACATATTTCTTTGCATCGCACAACAAGTTCTCAATGGGATTTAAGTACGGAGACTGTGCGGCCAGTCCATCACATCAACTCTATTTGCCTGGAATCACTGCTTCGCAAGTTAACTAGTAGGCTTTGGGTCATTGTCTCACTGAAAAACTCGTTTCAGTGGTATTTCATCTTCAGAATAGGGTAGCATTACTTCCTGCATGATTTTAAAACAGATCTGATAATCCATGATACCTTCAATTTAGTGTATTGGAAAAACACCAGAAAAAAATGCCCGAACCATTATGCTGAGTCCTCCGCGTTTAATTGTTATGGCTTTGAAACGTGGATTATATTCTGTGTTTGGTGGCCTTCTTACATATTGATGAGGTAAATTTCCACCATATAAAACAATCTTGGACTCGTCTGACCACAGAATACTTCCCCAATTTGATGCAGTCCAGTCAAAGTGGTTCCCTTGCGAATTTCAATCTTTTTGTTACATTGTTTTTTGTCACAATGGTACCCCTCTAGAACTGTGGGCGGCTTGAACATGTTCTCGTGACTTTCTACAAACCGTTTTATTAATGGCATCAACATAAAATATGCCTTTAATTTTCAGAAGCTGGCGTAAAGGGATTGATTTTAAATGCCTGATGAATCGTTTTATCAACTTTGGTGGCAAAAGCGGCTTCCGCCCGTCGTTTTCTGACTTTGGCAGTTAAATAATGTGTTTTCTTACCATTGTTGCTGAGCTTTCAACTTGCATTAAACCAGCGCATAAATTTTGCCTTCCGATATCAATCTTCTAACTAGGACACGCTATTCCAGTGTTCAGTGTTTGCCTCTGCCCATTGCTGGCAAAAATATGACTAATTTTTCAATAAAAACTATAAAGGTGTTATGGATAAACAAAAACCAACGTTTTTTTTAAATGTTCAATTTTAGAAATAAAAGAGAAAAATAATATTTCTTCACAACAACCGGTGTTCTACTATTATTTTGACCGGAAGAATTCGTAGCTTTGATTTAGAACGGTTGCTTATTTGTCATATTACCGTTGCAACAAAAAATGTTTTTTGTTCCCGATCATTAAGAAAATGCTATTTAGTCCAAATGTAATAGTTTAAGTTTTTTACTATCAACGCAATATAAAACTTACAAAACCAAGGTTATGCAATTCTTTTACTTGTACTACTATTATTTTGACCGCAACTTTACATACATACATAATAGGTTCCTTTACTTTGAATTTCTGTGATTTTCTGTACATTTCTGCCACTTTTAGTCCAACGTTGTGTCAAAGCTCACTGGTTTAATTTTTTTTTTTTAATTTTGAACTGTCAATTTTGATTACCTATTAATATATACATACATATATTTGAGATAAATAAGCTTTTCTTTAATAGTTGTATGCCAAGTACCATTATTTTTGAAGCTAGTTCATTTTTTCTGTTAAGAAATTGACAAAAATTCTGAAGTTCAAAATTTGAAGAAAATTGCTTCTGTGAATTAGGCTGTAGATCGAGGTACAGAGTCGATCTGGTACTTGGAGGACGTCATGAGTATTGGAAAGCTAGCATATGGAAGCATTTTTTTAAAAGCTTACTTAAAGCTCAAAATTGATATTTTCAAATGAACACATCATTTTATTTAACATATTGTTTAATTAAAATAATTAAATAATAAAAGAAAAACACTTGCTTATTCCACAATATAAAAAACTTTTTATTAAAGGCCAACGCGTTTCGTCTTATGCCCTGAAGATGTCCTCATAAGACGAAACGCGTTGGCCTTTAATAAAAAGTTTTTAATATTGTGGAATAAGCAAGTGTTTTTCTTTTATTATTGAATTAACTTAAATTGATTTCAACCAAGTGTTAAATCCCCACTCTATTGAGTATATTAAAACATCATTTTCATTTTTTTTTTTTTTTATTGTTTGCTTTTAAAACAACACATTGGAATATGTGTCAATTAATTAATTTGTAGTTTGGCCTTCCTCAGTTTTTAAAATTCTTTCGAGATTTTGGATATTTTGATCTCTTCTTCTGATTTGATATTATTTCCGATCACGATCTCTCCAGTTCCGAAATAAACCTCAGGCCCTTTAGTGGGGCCTGTTATTCCTATTGTGGCTAGGTGCTAGGGTGTAATAGTGTTATTTCTGCCATCAAAGATTCCTGTACTAACTAGTCCCTTCAGACGTTCTCAATCCATCGTTATACCATTTGATGACATTTGACATTTATCTGTTTTAAAATTTTTCTCTAAATTATACTTTTTGATCAAACCATTTGTTGGAATGTCAATAAGATTTGTTACTGTTGACATGATGGCTGCCTTAGTAGCAATTTCGATGATCACGTTTGGTGGATATAGGTGAAGGATGACCCTTCATTGCTGCTGGAGAGCAAGTTCTCATTGACGTTATTTTTGAAAGAATAACATCAAAAATTAGGTTACTATCGATAAATCGTAAGAAGAATACCACGCAGGAAGATAGTAAAACTTGTCAAAGACTTCTTTTTGGAAGCATTGTGGAGTGGATACAATCCCGCCGATCCTGACCCCTCCCACGCGCCGGTGTATTTTAAGATTGCTCTAAGCATATATGGACACAATAATAAAACGAACTTCGCACGATCTAAAAACATAAATATTTATCTCAGTGGAGAGACCGGGCCCAGCATAAAAAAGCCTTCGATTAAATCAACTTTTTAGGATTTATGTCATATGAAAAATTCTCATCAATTCTATACAATTTTGTTTTGCATTTTTCGTTTCCTTTTGGGGGGTTATATTCTAAGTGGAAACACATGTTAAGAGGTACTTACCACTCGATGCTAACCACGGGGAGGTGAAAGTAAGAGTTGATAGATAGAGGTCAGTTTTAAAAAAATCCTGGGGACGTTGGATGCCCTCATGAATACAGGCGTTAACCCTTTGAAGATCAATTTAACATACTGTAGAATTAGGTACCTATATTTTATCTCTGAAACGGAAAATGTGTAATGTGATCTTTCTGTGGGAAATTTCCTAAGCTTCCAACCTGCATCAATACTTTTACACTCTTTCTAATGGACCAGTGAAGACAATATTAAATGTTCAAAGGTTTTTTTTTTTGATGATAACACACTCGCAGTAAAGGCTACAAGACTTTCTTACCTTACCATATTAATATTGCAGAGTGTTCTCCCACCAAGTTTATAGGCTTGATTTCCAGCTTTTTTAACAATTTCCTCTTTCCATATAGGTAAAACTTAAATCACTTTACTTCAATAAATTCATCAAAATAATTCTCACAAACTTCCAGCTAGAGGTGTTGCCTTTGTTAATTTCTCATTTCCATACATTTCGCTTCGTCGCACACGTTTTCATATCTTTAATTCAGATTTAAGATATACCTATATAAAAATAGTTTTACTAACTTGATTTTCCCATGTAAATATGCATTGCAAACCTCTTTATTCCACTCGTACCCCCATGTACACAGAGTTTTTGTTTTTTTTTTTTGTGAATAATCGCATAATTTTCGCTGTTGCTTTTTAGTACCACATTATTATCATCATCGCTTTGGTTTCCTTCTTCGTATCTGTCTCTTATTAGTTATTCTAGCAATTCTACTCCTTCTGACTTTGGCACTCAGCAGTGGAAGTGTGTATAGATTGTTTGCACTCTCTAGCCAAAAAAGCAAACGCCAAACGACTGCGCAAACAACAACTTTGGAATGCAGATGGAATTCGAAAAATTCCTCAGACTTGTTTTGTTGTGTGCATGCACGCGATGTTTGTATTAATTTTTACTATGCTGCATATACACATATGTATATGCATTAATGTGGATTCAAGATATTATAAGAAATAAAAAAAAAAATAATAATTATGTGAACGCAATTGACTTTATTTCGGTATTTTGTATCTAAGAATCCTACTTCACCAACTAGCTACCTTATTTATCTTTTTATTTTGAACTTTATTGCAAAATGCTTATTTATTTTTGTGAGCTTTAGCTACTTAGATTATCTACCAGCTCAAGCAATATACCTACATTATAAGAACAGATTATGTAAGAATTTTTGATAATATTCTCAAATTCCTTAATACCTACTTTGTGAAAGCTAGGAATTTTGGTGCACTAACGCACGATATGAGGGCATACTTTTCATTTCGACCTGACGGGTTGAGCTTTAGTACACTAATAGTCCATGCACTAACTTTACTTTTAAGAAGTGTTGCCAAGGTGGCAACACTGTCAGAAGGATAAGAGAAGGGTTGACACAATTCCGAAATGTTGCTTATAGATCGAAAACCAAGGGTCGGACGATGACCCGAGAACTCCCGTTGGATTCAGCACCCTTGAAACCATAGGACCACATTATTGTTTTTCTCCCACCCCTCCCCTTGCACGAAGGGGGTGGAAAAATGTCGTTTTGGAAACAAAACTTGAAAAGCCAATAAAAGTTAGAAAAATATTTTTATTAATAAAATTTAAAGGTGGTGTCGACGCAGAAATTCACGATCTAATACATTACATCCAGAGTTGATTGAAGACCTACTTTGTTTTTTTTTAAACAGTCACTTTCAAAGTGCTGGGGAGGGATTAACAAACTTAAATATTTATCTTAGAATAATTTAAGCATATGACACATGTTAAGGGTATTTTTTAATGCCCAATCTTACTTAATCAGAATGAACTCTATACCACCGTCTTAAAAAAAAGTTATATTTTATTTGGTACAGGTTTATATTGACTGTTCTGACGGAATTGCCCATCTCAGGTTCTCTTGCACCCTGTCATGGAGAGCGGCAGAAAAGCCTTAAGAGTTTGAAGAATGTGAAGTTACACATTTCAAGCTGATGATTTTGTATGAATGTTATATTTCCACTCGAACTGTGCTGGTTTTTGACACTTCCGTAGTCGTCTTATGTATTTCTTATGAAATTTCAAAAACTAATAGAATCTATATCTCCTGTTCTGATATTCTTAAAACTATGCAATGCACAACACGCCTTAGTAGCAGCAACTTAACTCAATTAATTTTATACTATTTCAATATTAATTAAATAGTTCATTACCATTGGACTTGGGCGCCGCGTCCGTCGCGTCGGGATTCTGACAAGTGACAGCAATGGTGTGTCGGATGTGCTGGTAGAATAAAAAAAAACAACAATAAACGTGAAAATCGCACAAAGTGCATGTTGTCTGTCATTTAAATAATTTAAATGGAAACTACACAATTAATTTGAGATCACGAGTGATGTGTGGAGTTTTTGTTGTTTTTATTATTTTTGTGTTGGTCTGTTTTTGTATTTACACATACATATCTTGCATCAACACATACATATAATTTTAATTTAATTTTCAATGTCAAGAAGAGTTTTTTTTTGCATATTTTTTTTCTAATTGTTTGACTTTAAAGCGATTTTAATTGATAGGTGCGGGAATATTCATAATTTTGCTGTTCAAAGTTTAAGAATTAAAGCAAATGTATGGGGTGGTTGGGTTATGTAAGAAAATGAATATACACAAGTAATATCAGCTCATCTGATAGGTAGGTATTTGAATGTTGCAAGCACAGTTGAGGTTTTGATATGGTAAGAGTTAGTGTATATACTCAAGTAAATACTCTTATTGTGCCAATTATCCACAAATATGGATATGGAAATCTTGCCAGCAATAATTGCCTACTTACTTGTACAGTAACTTTATCAATAAACCACGTTTATGTTTTTGAAAAAAGCTAGCCTCAACTTAAGGTGTCAAAAGAACTATAAAAATAAGGCCAACATAGTTCAAACAAGAAACAGGTATTTTATTGTAAATAAAAAAAATTATTATTTTATTTATCCGGCTCCCGATCCATGAAGGGTCTCTGCCTGAGATATTGCGGTCTTCCATCGGTTGCGGCCCTCGCACGCTCCCTCCAGTCGTCGAGACCAAGCGCTCTTGCGTCTGTGACCGCCTGGTCCCTATAGCGGAGTCTCGTTCTGCCTGGTCGTCTCGAACCTGGGGGCTGGGATTCGAAGATTTTCTTGGCTGGAGCGTTGTTGTCCATTCGCTCGATGTGGCCGAGCCAGTGTAGTCGACGTGTTTTGGCTCTGTGAACTACATCCACATCTTGGTACAGCTCGTATACAATACACGATTGAATCTTCTCCTCTAGTCGCCCTCTTCGCATATAGGACCAAATATCCGCCGAAGAATTTTACTCTCGAAAGTGCCCAGTATCAATTCTCCTTTTTGACTTATCGTCCAGCACTCGGCGCCGTAGAGTAGAACTGGTAAAATAAGCGTTTTGTTAGCGTGCACTTTGTCTTTCGAGAGAGGAGTTTTGAACCCATTTGTTTGGCCAAACCGAAGTAGCAGCGGTTCGCTAGGGTAATTCTTCGTCGGATTTCCATTAAAGTGTCGTTCGTGGAATTGATGTTTGTTCCGAGGTAGGTGAACTCCTTGACTACCTCGAAATTACTACTACCAACAGTGACGTTTTGTCCTAGGCGATAGACAGATGAGGCTTTGTTTGTTGATAACATATACTTTGTTTTGTCCTCATTCACTTCAAGACCAACGCGTTTCGCCTGTTTATCAATGGCTGTGAATGCTTCAAGTACAGCTCTCTTGGAGCGGCCCATGATGTCGATGTCGTCCGCATAGCCAAGCAGTTGAGAAGACCTGTTGAATATAGTGCCTTCCATGTTAACACCACTCTTGCGCACTTTCTGCTCCAGGACTAAGTTGAAGAAATCACGTGATAGCGCATCCCCTTGTCTGAACCCTGTGCACGTCTGGAATAACTCGGATGATTTATTTATTTGCACCGCGTATTTTGTAACGTCATGCGGCATAGCTGGATCAGTTTTTTTCGGGATCCCGAATTCCAACATCGCCAATAGAAGCTCTTGGCGACTTAGTATCATATGCGGCTTTGAAGTCGAAAAATAGGTGGTGGGTCTCGACTTGAAATTCGTTGGTCTTTTCCAGGATTTGGTCTATCCTTGATCTGCCAGGCCTGAAGCCACACTGGTACGTGCCGATCATAGTGTTGGATAGGATCTTGTAAGCAACATTAAGCAGGGATATGCCTCTGTAGTTCCTGCAGGACATAGGATCGCCTTTTTTGTAGATTGAGCATATGGAGCTATTTGACCAGTCGTCGGACATACTTTCCTCCTCCCACACTTGGTTGATGAGCTGGTGCATGCACCCTACCAGGACATCTCCTACATACTTGAAGAGTTCCGCAGGTAGGCCATCCGAGCCGGCGCACTATGGGACCAAATGGTGCAAACCATCTCAAAAATCCATAACTTTTTGGTATCTCAATATTTTTTTTTGAAATTTTGCACACGTATTCTTCAATTACTAGGCATTTAAATTAACAAAACATTTGAACAAAAAATAAATTATTTTCTTTTTTTTATGGAATATAAAACACAAAAGTTGTAGATTTAGTTAAAGGAGAATAGGACAAAACGGTCTACAAGACCAATAACGACGAGTCATATGTCGTTGGAAAGGTATTTTTATGTACTACAATAGTTACTATGGACGCTTACTTCAAATCGCTGTGTGAAAAAAGTTATTCGCTAAACAGAATTGTGTTCTGGTGCATTCTAGTACTAATAAAATATATTTGGTATGGGCAAAGTTTATGAAAACTGATCTAACCAATAACTACAATATATATGTCATTGGAAAGGTATTTGCATTACCAACAATATCTTCCATAGCAGTTCAATTCAAATCAATGTGTGAAGAACGTTATTCGTAAACTAATGAAATAGTGTGGTTCATTTTAGTGTGAAAAAACTGTTATTTTCTAGTATGGGCAAAAAAGCGTGAGTGCAACTTCCACCAATAACAACGGGACGCATGTCGTTGGAAAGGTAACTTTATGCACTACAATAGTCAGTGAGGCAGCTTTTTTCAAATCACTGTGTGAAAAAAGTTATTCGCTAATTATTACCCATGCTCCATTAATTTTATATGTACCAAAATTCCCTAAAACAGCGAATAACTTTTTCCACACAGTGATTTTATAAAAGTTGTTAGAGTAACTATTAGTGTTCATGAAAATATCTTTTCAACGATATACATCTTATTGGTATTGGTTAGACCAGTTTGTATACATTTTTTCCACACTAAAATGCACTAAAACAAAACCTAGGTTAGGGAATAACTTTTTTCACACAGTGATTTGAAATGAGCTGCCATAGTGACTATTGCAGGGCATGAAAATACCTTTCCAACGACATACGTCTCTTTTTTATTGGTTCCTAGACCACCTACCATACATTTTTGCCGATTGTCCTTTAAGTGTGTAAAATTGGTTGAAGCAAGAACTATTACACCGATCTTGATGAAATGTTAACAGTTTGTTTATTTTAAAAGTGCAAAAAATTTAAAGTTGTTTTTTTTATCCACCCCTACCACGCCCATTTTTTGTATTTTTGTTAATTTCTTATTTTACGTGACTATAGAGAGCCGAAAAATTTTAATAAAACTGTAGGTACTTAACTTCGTGCATGTCATATGTTATTTTTTTCACCCTCTTTCCCACCTATGTACTTCCACGTATACTAGACTGTTTCAAAAAATTTGTGAGATTTTTCGTATGGAAAATTAAAAGAGTTTTTTTTGCTGTTTCCGATGTTATGTTAAAACGTGAGCTAATAAAATTTTCTGCAGCAACTAGATTTCTTCTTTTTAATTCTATTAAAATCTTTCCAATATCTTTTTTTTTTGTAGAAGTGAATGTATTTGGCAAATTATATTAGAAATTTATAGCCAACTAAATTTCTGTGGTCAACAAGATTTTTCGGAGAAGAGAAAAGATATCGGAAATATTCAAATAGAATTAAAAAGAATAAATTTAATTTGTTCTGAAGCAGAAACAAATAACCTCACGTATTAACATATCCTTGGAAGCAGCGAAAAAACTTATTTCTTTCCAATTTGCAAACGGTAATATCTCAAAAACGTTACACCCAAAACATTTGGAAAGGTATATTTTAGTTTCTGTTTCAAAAATTTTGTGACCAGTTTAATCAGGGAATTTCTATGTAATTTCCCACTAGAAAATCCATTTCGAGGCAACTAACTACTTTAATATATTTATTGTATTAAAAGAAGTGAAGTATTATTGTTAGGCATCATTTGAAGAAAAATTGGTCTTCTACAAAAAAGATCTAGTAATTTTTCGATAAGAGTGATATTAGTTACTATTACTATAATATCTTCAGTAACTAAAAAAGTGCTTATTTTATCAATGTATGATAATTTTATCGAAAGAGTTTCTGGCTGTAACTTTAAAACGGCTGGACTTACAATAAAATATGTCAAGAACTTTTTTTTAGAACGATCAATTTTCTACAAGAAAATCGTATGTAATTGAATTGAATACTTGTTATTACTAAGAAATAAAATTCCAAATACAAACAGGTGTTTTCTCCCATACAAATCGTATGGAAAGCCGAAATCTGCGATGAGGCATGTCTAAACATGAATTTTACGAGCTAAAATTTTCACAGATGTCTTTTTTCGCTTAATTTAAGCTCTTAAACCTGTTTTTCAGAATTTTTTTTTAAACAGTCTTATAAACACATTATATAAAGTATATACAATTTGTTGACCAATTAGTGTTTTTTTTTCCCAATCGTACGTTTTTGCTTCTAAAACAAAAATGCATGAAAATGCGAAAGTTTTTATTTTTGTTCCTCAATTTAGAATAGTTCTAGAATACAAAACAACCATTAACTAAATGGAGGCAGCCGGAGCTAACAGAGAAAACTTCGACTGAAAACAAAAAAAATTAAAAAAAACTGCACATTACTAAATTTTTTTTATAAATTTACTGTTCCATTCAATTAAAAAAATAATAATTGTTTTGTAAAGAAGAGACTTTGACCTTTTCAAAAATGTATAATGTTAATAAAGTCTTTCCAAAAACTTGGGAAATAATTGACTTTAAACTCTTAAAACTTACAATTAGAAAAATAAAAAATATCGAATTGTCGTCTTTAAGGGTAAGTTTAGGTAGCTAAAACTAAAATAAGTTTAAAAAAAATGAATGTGTCGTAAAGCGCTCTTTTTCTAGTATGTAAACTCATCATTAGATTTTTGAAATTACGAAATTCATCAAAACCATTTTTGAGATGGATTTCATCGTTTTGTCCCATAGTGCGGCGCACAGTGGACCGTTTCATACATGCTAGACGTCAAAAATTATAATTTTGTTCCAAATGAATGTTTTTATCAATTTAAGCATAAAATACTCAAGGCATATATTTTTTGCTGAAAAAATAACTAAATTTAGCAGATTTTTTGAAAATTAAAGTTAAATGACAGTTTTTTTTTTATTTCCCTATAAATTTATATACAGGATGTTAAATATGAGATGTGACAAAAGGATAGAGCCTTTTAGATTGGACGAAGACAAGAAAAAATTGTACGGGAGAGGGAGTCTATTTCCCCCCTTTAAGCGGGAGGGGTAATTTTCTAAAACATTTACCTACCTAAGATTTATAAAAAAACATTAAAAAACAACAGCATAATTCACAATGTCGTCCAATAGCTTTTCTAGAAGCCAAAAATCCATTCTTCAATTTTCTTTTTAAATAAAGCCGGTTTTGTAAATAGTTTTTGAAATTAATTTTCAAACTTAAAATTTAAAAAAAATCAAAAAATGTTCTCTTACTAACCGACCAACATTTCAGTTTCTCAAAACTATTCATTTTTGTGCATATTACACTAGCTTACATAATTTGAGGCCATCGTATTGGGTCGCTGAATACGAAAATACAGATTTTTTTTTCCAAAGACGCGTTTTCGAGATAAGCGCAAAAATAATTTTCTCAGCTATTTTTTTAGATACTGTTATAAATCTCGCTAACGGCTTAGCAAATAAACGTAAACTGTATATTTTCAAATGTCAATGTGTCTCTTTCCGACATTATTGTCCTAGGAGCACATTTCAAATCACTGATATTCGCTAGTCAAATTTTATGTTTCAGTACATTTTGGTATGAAAAAAAAGCCTTGACTAGCGAATAACTTTTTTCACATTGTAATTTGAAATGAGCTCTTATAATTACTAATTGTAGTTCATAAAAAAACCTTTCCAACGATATGTCTCGTCATTATTTATCACCCCGTAAGGAGCAACCAAAACCTACAAATTTTTCAAAAATTCTAGTTTTTGTAGCTTTGACCTCCGGTAACTTAATAAATATCAATCCTATTAACACAAATGGAACA
Source organism: Dasysyrphus tricinctus (assembly GCA_963921185.1). Lineage (NCBI taxonomy): Eukaryota > Metazoa > Arthropoda > Insecta > Diptera > Syrphidae > Dasysyrphus > Dasysyrphus tricinctus. Next base: position 74,917,920 of record OY992530.1, on the reverse strand, counting down.
TTCTCGGAAAGAGACAGATCACACCATTCTAAAAATATACAGTTTATGTTAATTATCTTAACAGTTACCGATTTATGCCAGTATACGTAAAAATAGTTAAGAAAATGATTTTAGTGCAAAAAATATGCCATGCAAATTCGTGCGAAATGAAAGGAAGGTATTTTCTTTAAATAGACATGACAAGCTTTACAAAAACACATATTTCATCATGACATAATGATATACTCCTATTTAGATTTTCCAAAATAACTTTAAACAACACTTTGCGTACACTAAAAAACGTCATTCTTGTATGTATTTTTTTCATTTCTATAGAATATGCTATGGGTTTTCAAATAATTTATTAATAAACTACATACGTTCTTAAAGATATCCCTATTTTTTTTCTTTTAATTTGACGAATAATTTTAAATTATATGTACAGTGTAATAAAGCTAAAAATTCACTTCTAGGTAGTTACCTATTACAGAAGATTGGAGGTTGTCTTTGTTGTATGATAACTTCCAACTTATTCTAGTTAAATCTTATTTAATTGTACTTTTGTGGTCAGTGGGTTATCGTTACATTTTAGAATTGCACCAACAACGAAAATTCGGAGTTGACTTTTTGACGTCTAGCATGTATGAAACGGTCCACTGTGCGGCGGATTTGTTGTACCTCAGCTTGTGGATGGCTTTCCCTCTTCAGTACTGGGCGCTGGGACTGGATCTTCATTGACTGGTCTCATGCTTCTTTGTTCCCCTATTGTCTCCTCTACATAATGCCCATTAAGCAATTGCTGGAAATGCTGCTTGAACACGTCTACAATTCCCTGTGCTTCGGTGACTAGGTTCCCTTCGCTGTTTCGAAGAGCTTGCGTGCCAGTCCTGTAACCAGATGCCAGTTGCTTGGCTGTTTTGTAGAACCAGCGGGTGTAGGTGGCTGTGCTAGACTCTTGAGCTGAGAAGCTGCGGATGCTCTTTTCCTTCTCTTTTCACGGTACTCCTCTCTTGCTGCTCTTGTTTTCCGTTGCAGCATTTGCATTCGTGCATTTTCCGTCTCCTGCTTCAATACCGCGCACTCTCCGTCATACCACGGGTTCTTTTTTCTGGGTGGTTGATAGCCTATGGGGGTCTCGGCTGTCTCCTTAATGATGTCGCGATACTGGTTGCACTGGATGTTGACGCTTGTGGCTGGTTGTACGGCAGAGAGTTTCCCGGTCAATTGGTCACTGTAGTCTCTGGCTTTCTCAGATGTGCTAAGGCATGCGATATTGAATTTCTTCCTTTGGGCGGTCTTCGTTTTCTTTTCGTTGGACAGTCGGGCTCTGAACTTTGTCACAACAAGAAATTGGTCAGAGTCCACATTTGCACCTCGGAAAGTTCGCACGTCCAAGATGTTCGATGCGTACCTTGCGCCAATTAGCACGTGGTCGATTTGGTTGGGAGTTCGACCATCTGGAGATCGCCTGGTTGCTGTGTGTATCCTTCGCCTGGGGAACCTAGTGCTACTTATCACCGCATTACGAGCTGCAGCAAAGTCGATTAATCGGAAGCCGTTGTCTGTTGTCGTTCCGTGGAGGCTAACAACTAATCCACCAAAGATGTTTTCCTTTCCGACTTTAGCATTGAAGTCTCCGAGCACGACTTTGACATCGTACTCCGGACAGGCTCCGTCCAGGAGGTGGTAAAACTCCTCCTTGTTAGACTCCTCAGCTTCATCGTTAGGGGCGTGTGCACATATTAGGCTGATGTTTTAGAAGGTAGCTTTGATGCGGATCACAGCCAGGCGATCGCTAATCGGTGACTTTTGATCTGAGCCGATTTCCCACGACGAATCCGCATCCTAGCATGTGCAGTCTTTGGTGACAGCTGTAATAAATGTCGCAATCTTTTCTTTTCGTTATACCTGATCCTATCCATCGTATTTCCTGAATATCTGCCTTGTACCGCGAGAGGACAGATTCAAGTTTTTCAGTTGCACCTGGTGTGTAGAGTGTCCTTACATTCCAGGTGCATACTCGTAGTTCATAGTCCATTTTCGTTCCGGGTCTGGTTGCCATTTGAGGGGGGTCGTTATCCGAGGCTTCTCGCGTCTCTCTCATAACAATTGTTTTTTTAACTGTGGTCGGGTCGTTAGCCCAACGCACTAATCTCCAATCTGTAGGGCCATAGGTTTAATGTTGCAATTCTTTCCTTGATCAACATTCGCACTTACAAGTTTAGCAAGTCCTGGCATAAAGCCAAGACCAGTATCCGGCGGCTACCAACTTGGAGTTATTGTGAGCACTTGATGTGTAGGAAAAGATACAGCTCGAGGCCCCCAGTTCCTACAACATCCAACCACAAAATAAAAAAAAAAAAACAAATACATATTTTAAAAGTATAATTTTAAGAAGCTCAATAAAACCTTCCTAATTCAAAAATAAGGTATCTATTGATAAGCTATTATAAAAACTAAAAAGCTATTAAACCTTTGACTAAAGACTAAACCATAAGTGGGTGCAATCTGTCTGTGAAAATTGCTTTCGGAAGTGAAAAAAAAAAAATACCTAATCACGTAACAACAACGTGTTTCTACCCATAAAAAATCGTGTCTATAATTTAAGAGGATAATTTAAGTCTGTGAGGTAGAGTTGCAAATTTTAAAACCATTTCTGTCCCCTTGTAAATAAAATGCACGACTGGGTCACACGTAATTGCTCTTATGTTCAAGACACTGCGGGTTTAAGAATTTTTTTTTTAAAATCCAAAAACTTTTTTTTGGAAAATTTTGATATGCAATTATTATTTGATTTTATCTGAATTTTGTATATAAAAAATTAAAAAAAATTCATCTTAATCAGTTTAGCCGATAACGAGAAAATTTAAAATTAAAAAATACGTTCTATCACAGGTAGTTGCTAAGTGTAAAATTTTACAATTTTTGGTAGTAGATCGTACTAATTTTATGAAAAAAGTTTAATCAAAATCGTAGGAGTCGTTTTTAAGCAAACAAATATTTAGTCTTTGCGGTTTTTTAACTTTTACCGTTATGTTTTCATAAATGTAAAATATTTTCTAAAAATATTTTAGAAAGTACTAAAAAAGCTCTTAAATATCGAGTTTAAAAAAAATCGATCATGTCGTTTTCGAAATACATATTTGATTTTCCAAAAAAAAAATTTGAAACATTTTTTCAAAAATTTTGGTACACAAAACTATTTATATTTTTTGGAAGCTTCTGCATAAAAAAAAAAACAATTGAAATCGGTCGTACTGTTTTGAAGAAAATCAAAAATTAAAAAAATAGTTATTTGGGAGGTACCATTAAAAACCATTTTCGAAAAATGGTTTTCCACCCAAAGGAAGACTTCACAAAAATAAATTTATTGAATTTTTTTTTAGAAAAGTTGTCGAGCCGTTTTTGAGAAAAATACGATTATGTAAATTTTTTTTAAAAGATTGTATGGCCATTATGACCATTCTTAAAAAAAATGAAAAAAACATGTGGGCATAATCACGAAAAACTACTATGTACCAAGTTTGAAGAAAATCGATCCAGCCGTTTAGGCTGTTAACGAACAGACAGACAGACTCAACTGTTCCACCCACTTTTTTGGTGTTCTCTATCATCGTAATATCATGCTTGATTGTTATCTCAATTTTTTTTTGTACGAATCCAAAACTTGCCTTATAGTACCTACCTATGTATATCGCAAGTAAAAATAAAAAATTTGTAGCCTAAACGGATGAACCAATTTTCCTCAAATTTGAAACGTAACTTTTCAAGAGCTATGTTCATAAATATTTCAAATTTGAAGAAAATCGGAAAGCTCGTTTAGGCTCGAGCACGATTTTAAAATTGAGTTATCATGTTTCCACCAAACACCGCATATAATGAAATTTTAGCAAAATACTAAGATATTTTTTGTCATTTCAATCTTTCAACTCGTTCTCGCGCAACAGCTCATGGAGAACTTACAACTTTCAACCATTCCTGTGTGCCTGTTGTTGACACGAATGGATGGGACCTATAATTTTTTGTGGAGTCCGAACGGATAGATTAGAAGCCACGAGGTACTGCATCTCACGTCAAACTGAAACTATTAATTTCAAATCTAATTCAACTTAACATAAAAAAGCTAATAATACTTTTCCAACATATCTTCAAAATTTCATTTTTACTTGCGATTATAGGTACTATAAGGCAAGTTTTGGATTCGTGCAAAAAAAAAAAATTGAGATAACAATCAAACATGATATTACGATGATAGAGAACAACAAAAAAGTGGGTGGCACAATTCTGTCTGTCTGTCTGTCTGTCTGTTCGTCTACAGCCTAAAAGGCTCGATCGATTTTCTTCAAACTTGGTACTTAGTGTTTTTTGGTGATTCTGCAGACATGTTTTTTTCATTTTTTTTTTAGAACCAAAAATAACGGTACCTGCCATACAATTTTTTAAGCAATTTTACATAATCGTATTTTTCTCCAAAACGGCTCGACAACTTTTCTTTAAAAAAATTAAACGAATTTATTTTAGTTAAGGCTTTCTTTGGGTGGAAACCCATTTTTCAAAAATGCTTATTAATGGTACCTCCCAAAGAACCATTTTTTAATTTTTGATTTTCTTCAAAACGGTAATTTTTGAAAATCAAATATTTCGAAGACGACATGATCGATTTTTTTGAAACTCGATATTTAAGAGTTTTTTAGAACTTTCTAAAATATTTTTAGAAAAAATTTTACATTTATGAAAAAATAACGGTACCTTCCATACATAAGATAAAAAACCGCAAAGGAAAATATTTTTTGGCTTAAAAACGACTCCTACGATTTTGATTAAACTTTTTTCATAGACTAAAATTAGTACGATCCACTATTAAAAATTATAAAATTTTACACTTCGCAACTATTAATAGTAGGTACCTGTCATAGAACGATTTTTTTTATTTTGAGTTTTCTTGTTATTGGCTCAACGGATTTAGATGATTTTTTTATATACAAATTTCAAATAAGATTTAATAATATTGCATATCAAAATTTTCAAAAAAAAGTTTTTTGATTTTTAAGAAAAGTTTCAATTTTTTTTTTTTGAAAATTCGATATCTCAAAAACGGATTGACAATTTTTTTTCAAATTTTGTTTTAATATACACATAAATACATACTTTAGATTTGCATACCCATATTTGTTCTTAAAAATATTTTAAGAATTTTATATATAAAAAACAAATTTTAAAAAAACCGCTCCAACGATTTTAAATTTTTTTTCCCATACAATCATATTTAATCAAGAATTAAGATGGCATTCTTTATTTCCACCTCAAACTGTCAAAGGATTGTTTTAGCCAATTTAAATGTCGTATTTCATGCTTCTCTACATTTTTCTTTCATAACTCCATGTTTTAATATACAATTTTCTAAAACCCGCAGTGTCTTGAACATAAGAGCAAGTACGTGCGACCCAGTCGTGCATTTTATTTGTTTTCGTTCCCAAACGGATTTTAATCAATTAGTGAACATCGAAACTATTGAAAAATGACGAAAAGGTAAATAAAAATATAAGGAAGTAGAAAGTATATAGCAAACAGGCGCTGCAATGGCCATGTTCACATATTTATTAAAAGCTATTTGGAAAGTTTTGTGTTTTTGTAATCGTGAATACACAGATTAAATTAAATTAAACAAGAAAATTCAGCACGTAGTAGATGTTTTGAATAGGTTACTCTTTATTGGACAGGTACTAATCAATCATAGTATATGTAGCTGTAAAATCAAAACCTACCAAACATACAACGCCACCTTCCGGACTATTTGTTGCTTGTCATTGTTCAATATTATGAACACAATCACATGTTATATTTCATTGATAAAAAAATAATTCACTCAATCCATTTTCCGTTTCCAATGGTGTGTAATGGTGATTAACCCGACTTACATTGTTTATCATTGATTTATATTCACCCGATTTATATGGTGTGATGGTGTTTCCTCTTTCCCATATTTGTCCCACACTTCAAATCCAAATTACTCCAGTAACAACAATGACATCGGAACAAATATAACGCATCTCATCAGACGAGACTGCTCGTTTTTGGTTTTCGTTTTGTTTCCGACTACAAAAAAAAAAAAAAATCTCAATAAAATTAACATTCCAGCGGATAACATTTTTCTTTATAGCTCTGTGACTCAGAATGTTTTTGGTTTTGCTTTGCTTTGTTTTGTTATATATATTTTTTTTTTATTTTTGATAAATAAATTAAAACTTGAATTAAATTTTAATTATTTTTCTGTTTTTTCATTTTCAGATTAACCATTTGCGAGCATCGATCAGGAGGAAAGTTTGCTGTCGGAAGCATATAAATATAAATGAATAAATAAATACAACCAACAACAAAAAAATACATATTTAACTACTGCAACTGCTTTTATATTAAAAACGGTCGCGTGTTTAATTTCTTAATACATTAATCCAAAAACAACAATTTCAAAGTGCCTTTGAAAAAAAATAATAAATAAAATGATTATACAAAATGTGTGATACTATCTGCAAATTAATGGAATTGATATTTTAAAATTTTAAAAAACAACAAAAAAAAAAGTCTAATTTATTATAAATAGTATATAGGTTGATATAATTAATTATACTCACATGAATATTTATAGAAAATTAGGTTAAATAACGCGTAACTAGTTAAAATAAATTAATTAATAAATAAAATTTTGTGAATATGTGATATGATTAGGAGGGAGTGTCACAAGAATGCATCCAGCGGGCGGAAGAACGGGTCGCCCCGAAAAGTACACCGAAGAAGCGCTGTTGAGTATTAAACAGGATTTGACTCGTTTTCAAGTACAAAAGGATAATGCAGCGCAAGTAAGTTGAATAATAATGAATTAATATTTAAATATAATTTCCAATATCTCGAAAAAGTTAACAATTTACTTGAAAATGAATTTTTTCACGTCGTCGACTTGCGTGAAAACTCCACTCAAAAAAACCCCACTGAAAAGTCACATGTTCAGGATGCATTGGTTTTTCTAAGAGTGTGACGATTTTTGTAATCAAATAATTGAATATGAGCCACTGTGTGGTCAATTTATAAGGCAAACGTATACTTTTCAGAAGCCGGAGCACTGATTCAGAACTAGAACCTAGATAACTTCGTTTGCCATGAAGTCCCTATAAGTTTGCGCGGGCCCGTCATGTACTTAATTTATGCCACCTTTCATCCTTTTATCGCTATGAAAACGTTAGCCACTAGTTTTTTTTTTTAAAGAACTCTTAACTGTCGCCAACTCTAAACAATCACTCTAACTTGCAGACGTACATTATATCATAATCCAGACATTCTATACAAAACAGTATTGATTTATTTTCAAATTGCTATGTGCATGTACTGTGCAACCGTAGAAAACAAAGAGTATTCTTGCCCCCTTGAGAGCTCCAGTGCTTTGGGGGTAACTTATTCTTTATTCTCAATATTAAGATTTTTCAAAGCAATCGCTGTGGGGGAGGTAAAAAAATGATATACATATATATTCGAATTAATTTTTACTCATACTATACTTCCTCTTATATACACACATCTTCGCACACTGATGATGCGGTGCAGATGAATGTTGTTGGTTGGATTAGTTCGCTTGCCATAACATCGGAATCGGAATGTGTGTTGTTTTGAATTCCAACATCCACCATATGGAAAAATTCAATGCTCTTTCGAAATTGTTTTGAGATTAGGTAGGTACATATGTGATGTTGTTGTCGCACAGTGGATTTATTTAACTTTAGATTTCGTTTGAATTGATAAATTTGTCACTTGCAGAATCACAAACCGGTATTATTATTAATTTAATTTCAGTTTATATGTACATACATCGTTAGACAATAGGCGTGTTCAGGAAAATTTGATCTTAGAGGGCTCAGTGTCAAGAACTGAGCAAGCGAATCCAATATTTTGTTTCCTCAGTAATTTGACAGCAAAACTTCTGGAGGAATCCTGTTCACGAGACTGAGATTGCTGAGGGCTCTGAGATATCATTTTCCTGAACATGCCTAGTAATTTATAGCTTGTGTGTCATTTTTAAGCAAAATCTAACTGTACTGTTTTGATCGTTTTTGGTACTGTATTTTTTTTTTTTTTTTTTAATAAGGAATTACAATAAATGTATTGAATTGAAATAAAAATATGTAGGTACTTTTTCACAAATCTATTAAGTTTGAGTGTGTTAAAAGGATTTAACTTGAACAACTTTTGCAAATTGCACTACAAAACAGTTGATTAGGTATTCATGCAACGATTTAAAACACTGGTAGCCGATTTCACGAAAGGCTTTTAATTATTTAAAAAGCCTTTTAGCCTTTAAATTATGTTTTTTGGTTTCACCAAATGCTTTTATATTTAAGAAGATTTAAAATGCCCTTGTAAACTAAAAGCTCGTTTTTTGGCCGATTTCACGAAACGCTTTTAATTATTTAAAAAGCCTTTTAGCCTTAAAATGATGTTTTTTGGTTTCACCAAATGCTTTTATATTTAAGAAGATTTTAAATGCCCTTGTAAACTAAAAGCTCGTTTTTGTCTCATAACATTACATTTTAAAAGTCTTTTGTGAAGCCATTCCAGTCAATAAGAGCTGATATTTTGCTGTCAGAATAATTCCTTCATAAGTCCTTCATCCATAATGTTTTTCCACTTTTTCTCATAGACTTCGCATGTGCGAGGGAAGGAAACAACATCTTTTTTTTAATCCAGGGATGTGAGCAAATTCAGTCAAATTAAAATATCCCTAAAATATCCCTTTTCTACATTAGCCGTTTTCCTTTGGAGGTGGCAAAGTACTTATGAGTAGATGTTAACCCTAGTCTAGTACTACCAACTGCACATGCCCTCATGTGCGAGTAGATACATTTTACATGGGAAAGCAGTTTGATGTGTTCCATTGAAAATAGCTAGCAAATTACTTGCAAGTTCTTCGCCACCTCCAAAGGAAAACGCCTATTGGTGAAACTGAAAAACTTTTAACTTTGAATTATATATTCGGTCACTCCACTTAAACAGAAGAGTTTCTTTTCAAATTTTCTTCATATTCAACTGAAACATTTTTAATGTCTGATAAAATTTAGAAGGAGTTTAGATAAAAGTACTTTTAGTGTGTGTTTATGAAATTGGCCATTTGTCTCATTAAATTTTAAAAGTCTTTTTTGTTAAGGTATTCCAGTCAACAACAGCTGATATTTTGCTGTCAGAATAATTGTCCCTCATCCATAATGTTTTTTCACTTTTTCTCATAGACCTCGCATGTGCGAGGGAAACAACCTCTTTTTTTGAGTCCAGGGATGTGAGCAAACTCAGTCAAATTAAAATATCCCTCTTCTACATTGGTGAAACTGAAAAATTATAAATGTCTGATAAAATTTAGAAGGAGTTTAGATAAAAGTAATTTTAGATATGAAACTGACCGAACTTTGGATGAAAATGGGCAGTTTTAGGAAGTACACGAACAGAGCTGATGTAAACCTAGAATACTGCTGATGCGAAACGAAAAATCCCATACAACGAAAAATTTAAGGTAGAACTATAAAAGTCGGTTGCACACACATGTAATCGTACGAAACCGAACGAATACAAAGAATTCATATGAAGCACCAATAATATTGTGGTTTGGTACCTACTCCTTGTCTAGTTTTCGTAATCTTTTGTTTTGCTCTCGATCTTTTGGTTTGGAATTGAGTTAATTTTTCTTATAATTGATTTTATCATCGATTGTGAGTTTGAAAAGTTTCTACATTTTGCGATATTATTGTATACCTATACGACATTGTAAAAAATCTAAATTTTGAAAAATAAACACACTTACCTAATACTTAACACTAATACTACATTTTTTCATCAGATCTGATCAATTTGTAGTAAAGAAATTTGTGCTAGTTGCAAATGAAACAAAAATAATTTAATTTAATAATTTTGTGCTAAAATGAAGTTAAATGAAATTTTATTAAGTTAAAACATTGTGTTTTCGGCTGTGTTTGGTAGATTAACCATATTAAAGAGATGAGTTTTAAAAAAGTTACTCAAGTCTATGTAATTTCGGACACTTTAACTTTGAATTGAATTAAATTTACTTAATGTATTTTTTGAATTAAAGGAACGATGAAACTTCAGTTAAAGTTGACTATAGTTAACTTTGGTTGGAAAAAGAATGCTTTTCTGCGGGAAGTTATTTGGTAAACTTATTCAAATGTCATTCTGACTTGGAATTAGCCGTGTTCACAAAAATCATACACAAAAGGTTTGTTCGTGTACTTTCTGGGCTAAATTGGGCAGTCTGTCAAACTTTGAGGAGGAGAGATGCAATTCTCTCAGAGAGAAGTAAAACTGTGCAAAAGTACACGAACGTATAGGACCAAAATTTGTACCACTTTTTAAACGTCAGCAAAAAGCTAACGAAAAAGCTCCTTAGAAATCAAGAAAGCAAACCCACAGCATTGGAATTTCAATTTTTATTTTATATTCTTAAGAAAATTTGGTATTTTTTGTATAAATTTATTACAAACTTAGTATTCCAGAAATAAAAAAAAAATAAAAACACTTTAAGACATAATTCTTTATTATTAATAAACAGTTGTTTTGCTTACGAATATCAGTTTGTTTTAACCAAAAAGCATTTCACAATAAATAAGAACAAAAATTCACTGTTATAGCAACATTTTCTGATTTAAAAATAGATCAATATAATTATTAAATACAAAAACCGAACAGATAAGAAAAAACAAACACTTTTACCATGAAAAAATACAAAACTAAAAGTAAACAACAGCCATTTTGCTTTTTTGTTGTTGTTCTCAACTCACAGAACACAACACTAACCATTTCTGTCCAAACAAATTCCTTGGGCAGAATTTGGTAAAAATTGTCAGGAAGGGGAAATTTCTTACTCTCTCTTGGGCGTTCTCTTCTGCCAAAAACTACACATTTTTTGCAAACGCGAATAGCCTTGAGCTAAATTTGACAGATTTGGGTAGAATTTGGCTGTTTTGTCCGAGTACGCGAACAGACCTAAAATATCTCAGGCAACTCAAAAAGAAACTTTGCCCGTGTTCTGTAATTATCGCATCGAGATTAGTTTATTTTTGAATTGGAACAAAATATCGCACGACCTTGCTCTTGTCGCAAAGTGGTTAAGAATTTTTATTCGAAAAAATCGATATTACACTTAATTAGAGTAAATGTCAAAAAAACATTAAAGATGAATATAATCATTGACCTTCCTAATATCTGACATTTAATTTTTGACGTTTTAAAAACTGCTGATTAAATTAAAGGACTTTTACGTTTTATTTTTCTCAGACGCTTGACTTACTACGTTAGATGAATGGGTTGAATTTTATATTTTATGGTTAAAAGTTCCACTGTTGTTTCGGTGCTTTGGTATCGATAGTCAACGTCGCCAGTGTGTTAAATTCAATTTGTTCTTATTTTTTATTAGTCTCTAATGAATTTTTTTTTTTAAATTTTATCTGAATTTTACTCTTTGTTGACTAGGTTAAATATATTTTTGCCGGGTGAGGAGTTTAATCATTGAATAATTCAATTGCATTTTTGAGTTTTTTTTTTAATTATTATTGTTTTAAAGTATTTTTATACAGGGGGTGTGTTAAATTTTAATCGGATAAAAATCATTTTCTTTGCAATAAAGAATATGATCTAATTTTGTTTTCTCAAAATAAAGAAAATTTAGCAAACAATTCAGTTTGATTCATCACCTTTGCTATTTAAAGGTTTAAACAAAAATGCCGGTAACACTATTGTAAATTTTATATTTATGTTTTCAATTATATCTCATATCCTACTTCCTTATAATCTTAGGTGCTGATTGCTGATATGAAGCTTAAATATTTAAGTAGAACATAAGCAGTTATGTGACAGTTTGCGCACACTGAGAAAACTGAACTATGAGTTATTCAAAAAGATGCATGTTTGATTATATGTTTAACTAATACAAATAGAATTCGGTTTAAACCTAATTGTAATCTGTTTAAATGCGAAAATACTATTATTTTAAAGTAAATTATGTTTAAGTCAAAACCATTCATGTTTGAATATTTCATCAGAACTAGTGAATAATTTTTGAATGTGATTCAAACTAGCTTGACTTTGATTTTGGAAAGGCCTGTTTAATTTTTGTTCCCACTTGAAAGTATTTAACATAAAATGAATATGAACGAGTTTGTTTTAAATATGAACCCACTGAAAATGTTAACAGGAAAAAGGAGTTGAACAGAAATCTTAAATTTAAACTCAAATCAGTTTGAATTGAACTCAAATGAAGAAAAATTGGGGATAAATTTACCTTGTGGTGTTGTCATTTGGGGAAAAAAGTTTTTGGAACACTTGCAATCTTTAAAGGAGGTTTTTGGTAAGTTATAACATTTTTTTAGGTATTGATATTAAAATTAAATCATATTTTCTCCTTTTTATATACAGAAAAAGAAGAACTGTCTTTTCAAACAATTTAATGGAACAGCTTGACATGATTTTTTTATAATCAGTATTGGGGACATTTTTAAGCCAAAACACATTATCGATTATCACAAATCACCCATGTTCAACTGTTAAATGCTGTACTTTGGGGCTAACTTGGGTGTTTGAAGATTTAAACCAAAAATTTACCAAAAGTAAGTATATCGCAATAAGAGTAAAACATTTTTTAACTTTAATCAAAAAAGCTAATATGTACTGTAAATTCAATTCTAGGTACTCCACAAACTTCCACATTCAATTATTAAATGGAACATAAATTAAAGTACAATTTAGAAGCAAAGTTTAATTTGTTTAAATTGTTTAATTTTTAACTAAAAACTTAATGTGTTTTTTCTTCATGTTTGATTAAAGATTTATTGAAATTTTCAAAGACTTTTTACTGTTTTTGTTTTGTATGTCCTGGTCAGTTTTATTGAGTAAAAATAAAAAATAAGTTTGGGTAAGTATATTAACATATCTATACATATTATAAACATAAAACATCATTGAATCAAACACGGGAGTGTTCAAAAAAAAATTAATATGATTCTATTTGAAACAAAGTTAAATGAAGTAAATGAAAACAAATAGAAATATGTTCATATCAAATAGAAACCAAGTAAATTTAAACAAAAACACGTTTAAATTGATCAACTATGATTAAATACGTTTCTGTTCAAATCAAACAGAAATCGCTTCCATGCCAAATCGTATGTGTTTGAGTTTGATTTAAACATGAATATATTCAATATTTTTCTCAGTGCAGAGGAAAAGAACATAGGAGTTTAAGTAGAACATCGTCTAGGTTGGATGGTACCATCTACTTGACAGTGGAGTTCGATTCGTCATCGCCGCTATACAGTTTACATAAATAACTATACACATTATGGGTATTGACTTAGATTCTACTACTGCCTCGGTGGGGCATTGTTACCTTGAAATGTTATTTGTACCTTCTCACAAAATTTTGGAACTTGATTCCTGCGATGACATCCTTCTATTTTCTTGATCGAATCTCGTATTTATTCAAATTTAAGTCGTGTTTGTGTTGTTTATTAGTCGTGTAAAATTTTCTGAACGAGAGATATTTTTTGTTGATAGAAATGTACACAAAATAAATGTTAGCTAATTGTTCAATAGAATTTATTCACATTTTTAATAAACATAACTTTCACGACATTCAAAAGACTGCAGTCTTTTAACTGCAACCCAAGAAACTCCAAGAATGCATTTTTTTAAAGCCTTCAATGCATTCAAGTAGTCTTTAGTATTGCATTCCCTTAATTTTTGGTAATCTTATATTTTTTGTTGCATTTTGAAAGTGCATTTTGGTCGTCTTAGCCGCTACAGGTTAATAGTATGTAGTTTAGACTTATACAAATTCAAATTGGCGCAGGGTTAAAAGTCCAGAAGCCAAAAGACCATAATGGACTTTTGACCCACTTGGGTGGGTTAAAAGTCCATAAATGCATTATGGACTTTTAACCCACCCTAGTGGGTAAAACATCCAGAAAAATTCTTATGCACTACTGGCCCATCGTTTATGGAATTTTGGACCTCTAAGCTGAGCCAAAAGTCCATACTTATGTAAAAGCTTTCATATTTGCTTTTCTGTTTACTAAAATGAGTATAACATATTTTTCTTGCACTCTTTTCAAAGGGTGGTCTATATAATTATGTATTTACATAAATAAATAATAATTATCTTAGGATGTTGAAAAACAAACAATACGGTTTTTCTAAGGTTCTTCAGCTCCAATACTTAAAGTTTATTTCTTAAGTGTTTCCATAGGCGAGTGGAAGCAATTGATAATTCTTTGTATTAATTTATTACATGTAATTTTTTTTTTTGTTTAGGGTTTGGGAAAATTGAAAAATACGATTTAAAAAAATCACTTGATGCTTTTATACAATAATATTGAATTTTGAGAAAACGACATTACTATGTTTTTTGAAAAATTTGAATTTTCGAAAAATTTAATTAGCTTAGCTTTTAAAACAAATTTTCAAAAAAGTAAGCTCAATAAGTCACTTAGAAAATTTTAAAGAGATATAATTTTTGAAAAATTCAAATTTCACAAAAATCATTTCGAAAAATATTAAAATTCCGTGTATCACAAAACTTCGATACGAAAATTATATCTCTTTAAAATATTCTAAGTGACTTATTGAGCTTACTTTTTTGAAAATTTGTTTTAAAAGTTCAGTTAACAAAATTATAAAAACGCGCGCGCTAATTAAATTTTTCGAAAATTCAAATTTCCCAAAAAACATATTCAAAAACATAGTAATGTCGTTTTCTCAAAACTCAATATTATTGTATAAAAATATCAAGTGATTTTTTTTAAATCATATTTTTCAATTTTCCCAAACCCTAAACAAAATAAAATTAGATGTAATTAAATCAGCGAAAACTTTGTAAGTACTAACGTGTTCTGAATGTGCGATACAAAAAATTATCAATTACTTCCACTCGCCTAATGGAAGAACGCCGAAAGTACGGCCAAACCCAACAAAAATGAAGTGTTATGTCCATTTTGCAGGCAAATTGTGACAAATAGCACAAAAGTTTTTTTGTAAATGTTTTTGAACCTTTAATTATGAATCTGTAAATTTTCTTGTTTCTTTTTTAATTGATATTCATTATTTTTTTTCCTGAAATTTTGAAATAAATTGTTTTTTTTGCTATAGTATGGACTTTTGACCCATTTCCTTAAAAAATTTACGAACTTACGACCCACTTTCTTCTGGAGTTTTAGCTCACTTGGGTGAGTTAAAAGTCCATAATGCATTTATGGACTTTTAACCCACCCAAGTGGGTCAAAATTCCATTATGGACTTTTGGCTTCTGGACTTTTGACCCTGCCCTTTCAAATTTGTATAAATTTTGTAGCGGAATAAAATACTTTCATTTCCCTTGTTTTTTCCATTTTGAATGTGCATTGTTGTGGTTAAAAGGTAACGCGGTGTCGCCGCTATATTGGTGGCATATGTTTTGCACTAAAGCGAATGGTAGGTAACTCTAAAAAATTTTGAGTGGTATGAACGTTAACCAGCTCGCAGACTTTTTCCAAATATCGGGCAAATCAATTGGATTTGATGTGTACCAAATTATCTTCCGGATGGTGGATAACGCTTTCGTTGCTAACCACAGAAAAAATTAATGCAATGGCACATATATTTTATAAAATGTTCAGTTTTTTATTCACAAAAAATATTATAAATTTGAGAAATAAATTGAAAATTGTAAGCATTTGGACCACGATGGATGGCGCCTGATTCCGTGCGAAAAGTTGACGAAACGTCTGATGTACTGCATCCCTCCTTTTTGCGCTACCAGTCTTCTTCTTCTTGTCTTTCTTTTTTCTTGCTTCTTTACGTGCTTTTCTTCTTTGGAAGTTTATACGTTGACCTTACCCAGTAAGAGGAAAAGAACCGTGCATTTTACTTCCGAGAAGTGGTACAGTTATATCCAATTGGATAGACAAGCTGCTAACGCAAAAACAAATGATTTTATAACAGTACCTACACATATTAAAGGTAATATCATTAGAGTTTTGATTTTTGTTTCTTCTGCGCATATATCAAAATTTGTATCAAATGTCAATATTTGTTGTTGTTTTTACTAGTATTTAAGTCATCACGTTCCCAGCCATTTTTTATTTCTGACAATTTCAATTTTAATTTGTTGTTGTTTTTTACGTGTGTTTTCTTCCTCACGTTCAGAGCCGTTTTTTATTTCCGACTGACAACCTGCGCAGTATAATACCTTAGATTTGTGTACTGTGTGATTTTATTTAATGAAATTTTAATTATTTGACAAGAAATAATGACAAATATCTACAAGCAACGATAGACATTGTTTTTTAAAGCTTCTCGTATCCAACGTATACGACTTGCAAAATAACGATTTAGATACGAGACGAGTTTGAGTTCGACTACGAGTACGAGACAAAATACGACTTGCGGAATATGGATGAATATTCCTGAACTGTGTTTTGACATCGTGGAGAAATATGTTATGTGTCAAATCCGATAAACGTCAACAAGTCGAGTGTCAAAAATCCACCTGTAGAGTGCTGTGACATCTATGTACATGTTAAAAGCCAACAACAGATTACACGAGGGTCGTCAAAATCGAGCTATTACAAATATCAAAATTAAGTCTTCTGCGAGTCATCTAGTCGGCTGTTACACTACGATTTTCGAAATCGAATGAGATAAAGCACCTGGGCACTTCCGTAAAATGATTATCACGACAGCCAATATGATATTTCATCTACAATTTGAGAATATCAAACGCTCTCAAATTGCATTCTGAAAGAAAGAAAGAACGATAGACGAGACGATAGTTGTTGAGTTACGTGAAGCAAATCATTGACGATCATGTTAACGATAATCGTTTTGAAAATAACGGTATGACCTCCCTCCCCCGATCTCACCTTCGCACTCGTTAAATTTCGAAAAAAAACTAAGTCGTCGTTTAATAGCACACCTACTTATTATTACTAAGGGTATTCATGCAACGGCAACGTAGTTAATCCGTCGTAAACATTGTAAACGTCAGAAAATAAATTTATTAAATTTCTGACGTTTACGACATTTACGATGGTTTTACTACGTTGCATGAATACCCTTATTATTTTAAAATATTTCAGGCTATATTGTAACTGGATTGGAAAAATTATTGAAAAAGTGATAATTTTTGTTTGAGTGCGATGCGTTGTTCTTGGCTTTAATACAGGCTAATACCAAACTTATTCGAGTTTTCCATCAATGTTTTTTTTTTTTAAGAAATGGTGGCATTGAAATTCGCATATTGATCCTTTTTGCAATTATGTCCATACCGGGATATTAAGCTTCTTGAGCTCTTGGCCTTTCCTTAAAATGTACAACAAAAAAACAGCAGATAAACCAAATTTAAGGAAACAAAAAATCAAACTAAAAATGTAAAAGTCGAATCCTGATCACCCAACCAAATCTTTTTAATTTCAAACATTTTTCGAACTCATAAATGAACAATAATCGTCTAATGTACGCAAATAGATCTTTCATCTCTGCAAAACTGTGTGTTCCTCTTGGCACTGTCTGTCTGCTGTACACAACCACATTTTTTTTATGATTCGTTTAATCTTTTATAATCTTTCATGGTAACGAAAAATCTTGATTACTGACCTCTTTTTTTCTCAAAAAAAAAAAAAAAATATATATACATATGTATAGTATATACATTTTGCTCTACACCCAATACCCCTTCGCCATCATCCTAGTGATTTCGCATCATCATCCTCTCTAAAATTACCAATTTTTTTTTGTGGATTTTGGGGGAAATTTTCTGCGATTTATTTTTGACCTTTTTGTATTTCTTTTTTCGGCTTTTCTTTAATTTTTGATTTTATTTTTAGAAAATCAACCGAGAATAAGAAGAAATATTCTTTCATTTCGCTTTTTGGTGTTTGCGTGGAAATTTATTGTTCTAGCAATTAAGTTTAAATTAATTGAGTGCCAGGCGAAATGCAATAATTGACCTTCTCTTTAGTTTCTGAGTTTTTGTTGTTGTTGTGGTTGTTGTGTTTGATTATTCTGAGGTGCTAGACAAAATGTCCAGACCTCTGCTATCTAGTGGGTGACTTGCCAATTTTATTGGGCAAAAATTGACCAACTTTGAAAAGAAAGAGAAGGGTAAATAAGACAATTTTTTTCGAAACAGATTTATAAGTCTTCAAAGTAAATTGGTACAAACTCGGGCTGTTAAGGCAAAACATATTTTTTTTTCAACTTGAATAAGAAAGTTCATGGCAAAATTAAAATAAATTTAGAGACGTTATGAAAATTTGTTTTAATTTAGCTTTTTTGTTCTTGCAACCTTTGTATATTTTAAACTTTTAATAAGCGTGATTTTTATCATCGGAATCTGGATCTGGATTAACTTTTACACGTAAGACAAAAACAAAATAATGGGAAATTTCCAAAATTATTTTTGTAACATGTGTTAAAAGTTAATCCAGATCCAGATCCCGATGATAAAAAAAACACGCCTAGTATTATTGTGTAACCAACTTAAATTAAACAATTTTCTGAACTCTTACTAAAATTAAATCTGTCAAACTAATTTAAAGATGAAAGGTATATCCGCTTTTTCAATAAATCTTTCTCACCACATTAGGTGTGTTTGGTTACCTTTGAAGCACGAAGTTCAAAAACTGTCAAATTTTTGAAAGAAGGGGAAGGGAAAACTTAAAGTTAACAAACGTATTGTACCACAGTACACAAATCGAAGGTAATATAATCTTCAGGTTGTCAAAATTGAAAGTGTCATAAATAAAAATATGGAGGGGAAGCTTCTTGCTCTCTCCATTGGTCTCTCTTGTTGAAACTTTTTAGAGTTACTGGCTGAACAGAATAGAGTGCTGCAACTGGAATAGCTGTCAAAAAGTGTTTTTTTTTACGCGCCCACAATGCAGCTGTACAGCTTTTTGACATTGTAGTATCGAAAATAAAGATGAAAACAAAAATAAAAATGAATAATGATGAAAAAGAAGCTAAAATTACTTTACGTCTTTATGAGTGATTGAAAAGAGTTTAAAAATCACTTTAACCCACATGTAAACACTTCGTTTTGTTCGCGATTTTGAAACGTCAAAAAAGCTGCAAGCAAAAGTTAAAAGTTGGGCAACTTGTCCAGCTGCGTCTGCAGCTCCGTCTGCAGTTGCGTCGTGTTCTGTTCGTATCATTGAATTTGTGTGTATTCAAAATTTTGACAGCTATTCCAGTTGCAGCTCCAGTTGCAGCTCCGTCTCCATTCTGTTCAGCCAGTTAAACGGAAATTTTGCGAAAAAAAGGTGCGACGTCAGACGTGTGTCATACGAATTTGTACGAAATTTCAGTAACCAAACAGACCTATTGAATAGGGCATGTTTTAATACGTGCTTAAATCCACTTTACACAATAATAAAAGTGATATGACTTCTCTCATCAATTAATTCATCACACTGTAAAGAATATCTGACATGATATTCATTATTCTCCATGTATTCTATATACTGTGAATCAAAAAATTGTACGTACATTTGATTTTCTTGAATAAAAAAGGGTTTTTTTTAAGCAAATTGGCATGATTTGGTTAAACTTTTGCAATTTGTGTATGATTTATTAAAAGCTTTATCAGAAAAAAGACAAAATTTAATATTTCAAAGCTTTTTTAAATAAAAAAATTAAGAGAAACGAAAAATATAGGTACATCAATTAATTGCACGTACAGTGGCTTTAAAGTCGAATTTCTTTCAGATTAGTAATGAAAGTGCCATTTTTTGGCTCTAATTACAAATTTGAGATGGTTGTTTATTAAAAACACAAGCTTTGAGGTAACTTCTGTTGGTATAGTGTCCTGTTTCTCCAAAATTACAGATTTGAGAGGATTTTTGAGAGTTATATGAGTTTTTGAAGAGTTTTTGAAAAAGCCCCACAGGTGCTTAATGGCGTTGAGGTCTGAGAATGGTGGGGGATACGGCAACTAAGATTTTACACTTTAAGGCAGCAACTTGCTAACTAATATAGGCTAATGCTTCCGGTCATTGTCCTCTAACAGTATGAAATCATTCAGTAACTCAATTCTTTCAATACTGGCCTTAAATTTTGTACGCAAATATGCAAATTTTTGTGTTTTTCCATATGTTGTTTCAATAAAAACAAGATTGCAAACACCATTTGCATCCATAACTCCCCAAACCACAATGCTTTCACCTTCATGTTTCACCGTAGTCTTTACATTGCTTTCCTAAACTTTTGTGTTCGGTTTTTGGTACCAAATTTTCGACCGGTAAATCCAAAAATGTTGAAATTTTTTTTGTCAACTAAGATAACATGAACTGTTCTTAAAAGCAAAACAGAAAACCGTGATAAATAATTGCAAATCAATTTACTTCTAGCTGCAAAAGTCTTACACAAATACCTACAATTTATATGATTTCAGTTGCTGTACGTGCAATTTTTTGATACAGTGTACCTTGACTTCTCATATGACCTGTCAAGAAATCATGAAAGCATTCATAGAACTCCTACTCCATCCCCACAAGAGAAGAATGGGAAGCTGGTTTACAACAATCAGATACACCGATAGTAGAAATTTACACCGACGGATCAAAGATGGATACGGGAGTAGGTGCGGGTTTCTTTTCAGAATCCCTCAATTTAGCGAACTCTTATAGACTCCCTGATTATAGCAGTGTCTTCCAAGCGGATGTTCTGGCAGTGATTAAGGCTGCCGAACAGATCTCAATGTTGGCGATACCACGGGCTGATATCACCTTTTACATTGCCAGCTAGGCAGCGATTAAAGCTATCTCTGCAACAGAAATAAAATCCATGCTGGTTTCATGCTGTCGCGAAGAGCTAAGGGTTCTTGCCACACAGCACAACATTAGACTCTGCTGGGTTCCTGGGCACTGTGGAATTCTAGGAAATGAAAAAGCAGATGAACTGTCAAGGACTGGTTCAACGTTAGATCAAAGCCTAACGGACTCCGGTGTTAAAATTCCATCTTGTGCCATTAAACAGACAATTGGTAAGAAGATAGTGGAACTTACCAATGACAGATGGAACTCACTCGCAACTTGTACCACTACAAAGAATTTGTGGCCTAGCTACAATAAGAAAAAAACGCAGCATATCATTAACCTGAAGAAGAGATCCCTGAATCTTTTAATAGGAATTATCGCGGGACATTATCTCTTAGGGTACCACAAGAAGAAGATGAGACTAAGTACTGAAGACCTATGCAGAGGTTGCGGTGACGTAGAAGTAGAGGAGACACCCTTCACTTCCTAGGTCAATGTCCGGCACTCTGCAATATAAGGAAAAAATGTTTGGGTAGTTATTTCTTCAATTATCTAGCAGAAATCTCGAAGTCAACAGGCAATAACATCTCAAGTTTAATGAACTTCATCAACGCCTCTAAATGGTTCGATGTTCCATAAGATTTCATAGGTTATATTTTTAAAAGGATGGTCCAATCCATCAGGGTACCACAGTGGATCAACATTGATCTAAGTGTGACGGGAACAAGATCCACCGTCAGCCCATCAACCTAACCTAACCTAACCTATAGAACTCCTATAACTTCTCAAAAGCAAAAATCATATGACTTTTTTGACATTGGGACTGCAGCTAATTCCATCTAAAAAGTCCCACGGACCTTGTTATTTTCATGGAAATAAATGAATTCAAAGGGAAGTTTGAAAAAATGTATTCTTGCAAAAAAACAGAATTTTGAATGAAAACAACAATGGATAATTCCAAGAAAGTAATTATTTGGTTAAACACAACTTTATTTGTTTATTATTTCGTTGTCTTCAATTTTGGTGTTGAGAGATAGTCATAGAGAAAACCAAATGCGAAAGAAAAGACGTGTGAACATAAAAAAGGAAAACTGTATGACGGTGTTCACATTGGACTGAAAAACTGGATTTTTGAAGAAGAGGGAAAGAGAAATGATTACTGAAAAGTAAAAAAAAAAAAAAAACAGTTTTTCAATCCAGTGTGAACACCATCAAAGCTCATTTGATAAATCATACAAAATACAATGAGAAGTCGTATGACTTCTCTTATCGTGTGAAGTGGCCTTTAGGAAATCTCTCCTCATCAATTAAATTCGGGCTGTCTCACATTAGTCACATTAGCCGTGTTCTAAAATGAAAATAAAATGTCATTTACAAAAAGAATCTCTTAACGTAATCAGATGCCCCGCTCTGATGGATTTAAGTTGCGTAGCTTCTCTTCTCATCTACTCGCGTATGAGGAGCATGAGCAGATGGAAGTACTAGATAAAAGTTTTCATCTACCCATGAGTACTTTGCCATAAGAACACCAAGGGTATAAATAATGATCAGGCCACGCTGTAAGACAAAACAATTATTTCATTTAAAATTCAGCTTTGTATCTGTCAAATTCAGCTGTCATCTTGTTTATGAAATACGAACTTCAACATTATTTTATTTAAATAAAATACTTCATTTAATTGAACGAGTTCGAAAGTTCCTTCGCACATTACCTTACAGTATCCACATTTTTTGTAGTTAATAAAATTCATAAATATATTACAAAGGCCATATAATGTAGGCGTTTTCAGCACACTTACTGTATAGGTGTCACTATATGAATTAATATTAATCATTTATTCAAAGCCACACTCCATTGCAATGTGAAAAAAAGATTGTTTATGCAACTTAAAGCCTTCCTATATTTCTATTGTTCCTACATCTTCACGGAATTATGCTTTAATGTTTACTTTTGTGATATAGGCGGTTCGGAATCTCAGAAGCTCCCTCTCTCAATAAACCGGTAGTTCTTTGTATTCGAATTAAAAACTAATAAAATATTGTATGTGTGGATGCGTATAAGTGGGCGCAAAAATTACAATTCAAATGAAAAAAAAAAATAAATATTTTTTCCAACCACTCACGATCGAACTGTAAATGAGGCTTCATTTCAAGATGGAAGCTGTTGTATATTTGAATGACTTGACACACGTACAGTTTGTCAATTTTGAGGTTTCAAAATTTTCGTGGGCCGATAAAAGATGACCATTTGAAGGGCACAAGCCAGTCAATCACTATAAGTATATATGAACGAATTGAATATGGTATTGTGTAATTAAAGTTTTCAAAACTATTTGTTTATAGTGATTAATTAACAATGCTTAGCATGAGGTCACAGATCCATTTAGGGGGTGCCTTAGTCGCAGGTGCTTTATTGCAAAAACTAAAAAAAAAAAGATTATAATTATTACCATTGTAGAAATGTTTACACCTACGAGTATATACTATTCTAAGAGCCAATGACATAAAAAGTCAAGTCATTTCCGTAAAGTTGTTCTTTCTATTCCTAAAGGTGGTCGGAGGGAAAAAGTGTGCATACAAGAAACATATAGCTTGCAATTTTGAACAATTGTTGTCATAGGTCCATCCAGCGTTACCGTAGGATATTTTGGAAAAGTGGCAAAAAAGTGGCACTCGAGAAAATCCATAATTATATGTTTGAAAATTGACTTAAGGGAAAAAATTTCACACTCATCTCAACGAATTTATAGGAGTTGAAGAAAACACATAGTTTTATCAATCATTTTAAGGTTTATTGCAACGTAAGCTAAAAACAAAAAATTTAACAGTTCAATTTGTATTATTATTCAAAATAAATAAATAAATAAAAGTGTGAATAAATAATAAATAATGTGGCAGTAAAAAAGAGAAGGCAAACAATAAGTAGCCTGGAATATGTAAGAGGGGAAGCTGGCTGGCGGATAGGTAGGAATATATACGATCAATAAACGAAAAGCAGTGAGTTGATTCCTGACTAGCAAAGTGAATGGTGCGTTTTATTTAAAGGTTACGAAACAAACGAAATTACAAATGATAGAAAGAGTTCAGCTTAAAATTCAGAAGTGCGATTTTACCCACAGATAAAGAAATATTAAATAATTAGAAAGCAAAAGAATAGACAAAGCGAAAGTTAAAAAAAAAAAAAGAAGAAAAAAGAAAGAGTCTAATTGAACGAAAAAAAAAATATAAGAACCCCTCGCGAGTGTATTTATATCTGTAGCTACGCGTCCTAAGTTGTGCGGCATCGTACCTATTAGATACACACAAAATTATTTATTTAATATTCTGTCTGGTCCTCGCGAGTGAGTTGGTAAATCCACAAACAAAAATACATACAGCGAAAAAAAAACCCAAACCAAACGACCGTTGGCGGCGTCAGCGTACGCAGTTTATTTGAATAAATTCGAGACTCGAGTCTCGCCCTAAAAGAAACAAAAGAAATAGGTAGTGAACGAAAAAAAAACACACAACACAGACAATACATACGATGGCAGATGTTGATAGCTTCAAAAAAATACACCGTTCCACAGTTAAAATTGTGGTTGAATGCATTGGAGTTGAAAACCAATGGAAACAAGGCGGAGCTAATACTGAGACTCATGGAAGTTCCAGTGCAGCTGCGCGGTGATTCTGAGTCGCTTACCAACACAAATGAAAATGACGGGGAAGACAACGATGGAGCAGCACACAACGGCGATACTGATGATGAAGACGACGATAATAATGAACAGGAGAACACAAATGAAAGAGAGCCAGCCAACAGTAAGGAAAAAGATAGGAATACAAATGAAAGACAAAAGAACGTATACGACAGCAAACGATTAGCAAAAGAGATCGAACAAATGAAGAGAGAAATGAAGTTAAAAGAACAGGAAAATGAATTGCTAAAGAAAGAAAATGAGTGGCTGAAAAAAATGAATGAACACAAAGAAACGAAAAATGTAGGTCAAATTAAAGAGCTCGTTGTCGACTTTAAAGGCACTGGCGATTCGTTTGAGCATTTTCAGAAGCAGTTGGAGAATGTTCGCGCTGCTTACAAATTGAATGACAGTGACATGAGAGTGCTAGTGTCTCTTAAACTAAAAGACAAGGCACTCAAATGGTTTCACTCAAGAAGAGATGTGACAACTGTGGCTTTTAATGAACTAATGTTAGAGATGAGACAGATTTTTGACGATCACTCATCTAAGTTGCAACGGAAACGAGTGCTTGAGCTGAGGAAGTGGCTGCAGGGCGAAACCTTTCATGGTTATTTTCAAGAAAAAATAATTCTTGGCAGCCGACTTCAAATAGAGGAGGACGAAATGATCGAACATATAATCGAGGGAATACCAGACGAGAGGCTGGCATCAAGTGCCAGATTACAATGCTTCACCAGGAAGACGCAGTTGCTCGAAGCTTTCAAGTCAATTAAATGTCCAACCAAGCCGAAAATGATGCCGACAGCAACAACATCACGACAGGCATCAGGTGTCATCGGGAAGGAAGTTCGCTGTTTTAACTGCAACTCGATGGGACATATGGCGACCGAATGCAGAAAAGAAAAAAGGAAGCCAGGTGCGTGCTATGTTTGTGCCGAGATGGGGCATTTGGCGGCTCAATGTTCCAAGAGAAAGAAGGTGCCAGCAATCGGATATATTGACTCCGATTCCGAAGAAGATTGCATTCGCTATTAGATACTGGCAGTCGAGTCAGTCTGATTAAATTAAGTTATTTAAGTATGTTTATGGAAAAAAATGAGTTTAATTTAAAAAAATATATCAAACTTTGGTTCATATTGCGGAATAAATACAGATAAAATTGAATGCTATATTTGAAAATGAAAGTATACCTATGGAAATGTTATTAGTGTCAGGTGAAACAATGCAATATCCTGCTATTTAAGGGCGGGATTTCTTAAATTAAAGCTAAATTAAAATTACAAAAGATAGTAGAAAGTACAAATGAAAAGACAAATGATATGTATGAAAATGAATGTAAAAGATTTTTAAATATAATAGTTGATGATGCACAAAATTTAAACAATAATTGTATTGGAAAACTTGGTTCAACACTTAATGAAGAAGATATCATTTTGAAAAATAATAAATTGTCATATAAAACAAAAGAAAAATTCCTTAGAATTATTCAAGAACATTATTTGTACTGTTCTCGTCCCGAAGTGCCAGAGATTAAGTATGAAATAAAACCTTAAATGAATAATAAATTATTAACTAGGCGTAAATCGGGACGATTACAATGTCAGGATAGCCGAGTTGTGGCAGTAAAAAAGAGAAGGCAAACAATAAGTAGCCTGGAATATGTAAGAGGGGAAGCTGGCTGGCGGATAGGTAGGAATATATACGATCAATAAACGAAAAGCAGTGAGTTGATTCCTGACTAGCAAAGTGAATGGTGCGTTTTATTTAAAGGTTACGAAACAAACGAAATTACAAATGATAGAAAGAGTTTAGCTTAAAATAATAATTTATTTAAAAGAATGAAAGATATGAAAAGGTATGGAAACATGGCATGGTGAATTGCTAACTTTAGTTTTACTTGTGGGGAATACAAAGTGGCACAGACTAAAAGGTGGTGGCTCGGTGGCACAGCCTGAAAAAAAGTGGCAATTTGACACTAAAGTGGCACAGCGGTAACGCTGGCGTCCATCTCTCTGTAGTGAATCCCTAAGAAGATATTCTCTCAAAAAAAAGACTGCGAGTTTGTAAACGTGAATATATGATCGATTGTTGAGTAGTCTCTTCTAAAACCTGCTTCAAAATCACACAGTAACATTTGATCGCTTGCTGACGTTGTAAGCCTGTCCAAAAGGTTGGAAGCAAATATTTCAATTGTACAGTTTGAAAAGGATAAACCCCTATAATTTTCGGGGGTTCCGGGCTTACTCTTCTTATGTATAGAAAACAGAATAGATTTTGTAAATCTTTCAGCTTTTTCTCCAGACTTACATATTTGGTTGAAGACTTCGGTTAGGACACAGATAACCTACTCCGCTGCTGCTTGGTAAAACTCGAACGGGATCCTATTCACTACTGGCACCTTGTTTGATTTTGATTTAGCTATTGGTGGACCTATACTTTGTCCTTTAAGCTATGATTAGACGGTCAATATAAATGGTCAATGCATTGACTCTTTAACGTCAAAATGACGTACAGTTCTGTCCCAAAGTTGTCTTGTAATTTGATCGTCAACGCAGAATACTGTCCATGCGTTAACACTCTCTTTGACACAATGCGTTGATTATTTTCGTTGGCCGTGTAATCACCCTGTAAACGCAATTTGGACACTCTGACATACTACTCAACAACGCGTTCACTGTATCTTTACGTCGACACAGCGTCTTTTTCTGCCATTTCAACGTACTCTGCGGTGACCTTACTCTTAATCTCAATTTTTTTTGCATTTATTGAGTATTTTTAATACATCGACAGTTAATGGCTTGACATTGAGACGAACTATACTTTGACGGCAAAAGCATATTTCAATCCAAATATCACCGAATTGCCCTAAAATCTCTGATTTTTTAGATGCTTTTTAATCCATCGACATGGTAGCCATCCTTCAATGGAACTTGACAGTTCATGGCTTGACAGATGGAAGACAAACTTTATTTTGGCAGCAAAAGTATATTTCGATGCAAATAACACCCAATTGATCTAAAATCATTTTTTTCCGGAGCAGTAAAAAACTTCATTTTTTTTTTATTTTTTAGCTATTTTTTAATCCATCGATATCGTAGCCATCCTTCAATGGAACTTAATAGTTGATGGCTTCACTGATGGCGGATGAACTACATATATTTTGACGGAAAAAGTGTATTTGGATTTAAATGTTACTTAATTGCCCTAAAATCACTTTTTTCCTAAGCAGTAAAAAAACTTCAAAAATTTCTGATTTTTAGAGGTTTTTAATTCATCCACATTGTATTGTTCGATATATAAACAGGACTCCTTTAAAAAAATGCTCACTTTTCCCCTTAAAAACTGAGACTGAAATTTTTAGATTCGCTTGCTCAGTTTTTTTTTTATTAATACAGTCCCTGTAGTGAAGTCCCGTAGAAATTTCCGTACTGATTTATCTAACCGCCAGAATCGATTAAAGTACATATAGGAGAAACAGAAAAACTTGGGTAGACATCACCGTTTTCTGGACGGGGTTTTTTAGACGCCATTTTCCAAAATGGCCGACAAATAGTAGTATAATTTGTATGGGAGAACGGAAAAATCTCCATAAAAACTAAACACTGAACCGATTTTGATGAAATGATCAGACATGATTAAAAACAAGATTAGAAGCCAACATAATTAATTTCCACCCACCTACAAATTCGGATGTTAGTTTAGTTAACCTTATTAAAATATTTTTGTATGGAATATAAGCTATAGAAAGTTCCTACCACGCCTATTTTGTGGGCGTTTATTATTTTTTTTGACTTATATGGAGTTAGCTTTAGTAAGATAAAATCTTAACCACTTCTTCCAGTGAATTGAAATTTTCACACATGATAGCGAACAGTATAGGGAATGATTGCATACAATTTCCGCCTATTGACACGCCAACAAAAACCCATCTTATCACCCTTCCTCATAAGCTGCTAAAAACCGAAGGATACGATATCAATTAAGATGCTTTATGAAGTTTCCTGGATTGTTATTTACTTAAGAAAATTTGTTATTTTTTAATTTTTAGTAAAAATCAATTAAAAAATTATAAAAAATACAATTACATATATGTATTTGCACATCATTTGTATACACATTTATCTCATACATTGCTCACCACATTTGCAATACTCTGTACATGTCAAATACTTTAATTTACATTTACACCTTTAAGTAGAACATGTTGTACAATTGCACTGAATTAATAGTTCAGAAGGCATTATATTAAGGCACTGATCGGGCCTAAGAACACCATTTGCATCTTTGGAGAATCCAGAATCTATCAACTGCAGGCTTGAATCTGGAAAATAGCTCTGTGATAGGCTTAAGCATACCCTTCAAACAAAAAAGCATTAAAACTAGAAAATTAAGCGACTCGACTTTGACATTGACCAGTCACTTAACGAGTATGAAAGAGAAAGACGAAAAATTCTAGATCCAATCAAATAGATAAATATCAAACAGGAGACGCCTATTCCTTGACAGATGGATAGATTCAGGACTTCAGGTAAAAGCAAAGAGATGCTCCAACTAGCTGCTGCTACTAGCTTCATTGAGAAGGCAAAAGTGACTGACTTCACTACAGTTCTAAGTGGAACCCTCACAGGTGACAATGATAGCAGGGATGCATTAATAATAAATAACAATAACAAAGAACTTCAAACGTGCTCGGACCTTCAAACCTTTGTTGAGGAAGCAGATAGCAGAATTATGATCCAACTGTTCAATGCCGTCCAGTCATGAATAAAATACCTTATAGTGTTATCAAATGACTTACTTACTTAAGGTGGCACTACAGTCCGGGGTGGACCAGGACCTCAACCAACAAGCTTCTTCCAGCCGGCTCGGTTTCTAGTTAGCTGTCTCCAGTTTCGCACGCCAAGTTGGTTGAGGTCCTCTTCCACTTGCGTGCGCCACCTTTTACGCTGTCCACCTCTACTGCGCTGTCCCACGGGGTTGGATTCAAATGACACTGATGTCGTTGTTCTCATCCTTTGATATATATTTGAACTATTCCGTGAGGGATTGCAAGAATTGTAGACCAAAGTGGGAGTGGGTGATAAAATGCGCTCTGTGCCTCTACACACACTGGGAGCAACTGGGAGCTGCACTTTACAACAATTTAATTAAGGCCCACATACTTACAGGGCGTCAATCCTCGATCCGTGAAACTGTGAAGTGTTAAATATTATAACCCCTTCATGCCAAATGCGAAATCGAATCGAAATGTGAAAAAATGAAAACAAAAATGTTTTCATATGATGATTCTTTTATCACAATCAATTCATTCTGCGAAAACCTGTGAAAAGAAAAATGATAAACAAAAACAAATGGTGCTCATTTGATACACCCAAGTCGCCATCTTGGTCTTTCTCTGAAATCTCAATCATCTTTTTCTATGAGCAAGTGGTGGATTTTTTTCATTTTAGTTCTTATTAGTACTCACTTTGACAGCTGTTTCTCATAATGAGTTCAGGAATCGCCTGCCGCGCGTTTGTGAAGTGATAAAATGATAAAACTCTGTGAAAACTGAAATGATAACTTTTTTTTCATTTCACAGTTTCACAGATCGAGAATTGATCCCCAGGTTGTGATACCATAACCAAGATGGGAACAAAATCTTCTGCAATTAAAGCATCGCCAGAACCGTTACTACTTCGATTTGCAGAAGATATAGATAGAGGAATACCTTGTTCAAGTTTTACATTCATCAGAGTGTAAGACATTCGATGAGCTTCGTTATACATTACATAAACAAAAACATATATCACAGTTACCACCCTCATCTTTTTCAATTAGAAATGGACATATCCGAAGATGCTTTTTTGTTTTAAGGTAATACTTAGACCTATCACAGAGCTATTTTCTAGACTCAAGCCTGCAGTTGACAGATTATGGCTTCTCCAAAGATGCTAATGGTGTGCTTAAGCCCGATCTGTGCCTCAACACAATACCTTCTGGGAGTTAATTCTCGATCTGTGAAACTGTGAAGTGATAAATATCATAGCGCCTTCACGGCAAATGCGATTTTTGAAGTGTGAACAAATGAAACAAATGCCAAAATGGTTTTATATGATGATTCGTTTATCACAGTCATTTCATTCTGTGAAAACCTGTGAAAAGAAAAATGATAAACAAAGACAAATTGTGCTCATTTGATACACCCAACTCGCCATCTTGGTATTTCTATGACTTCACAATCATCTTTTTCTATGAGCAAGTGGAAGCATTTTTCATGTTAGTACTTTTTAGTACTCACTTTGACAGCTATTTTTCATAACGAGTTCGGGAATCGCCTTTTGCGCGTGTTTGTGAAGTGATTAAATGATAAAACTCTGTGAAAATGAAATGATTTCTTTGTTTTCATTTCACAGTTTCACAGGTCGAGAATTGACCCCCTGAACTATTTATTAAAAGTGTAAATTAAAGGTGTAAATGTAAATTTAAGTATTTTACATTCACAGAGTATTGCAAATGTGGTGAGCAATGTATGAGATAAATGTGTATACAAGTGATGTGCAAATATATGTAATTGTATTTTTTATAATTTTTTTTTACTAAAAATCAAAAATAACAGATTTCCTTTAGTCAATATCAATCAGGAAACTTCACAAAGCATCTTTATTGATATCATTTCCTTCGGTTTTAGCAGCTAATGAGGAAGAGTGATAAGATTGGCTTTTGGTGGGCGTTTCAATGGGCGGAAATGTTATGCAATCATTCCCTATACTGTTCGCTATCATGTGTGAAAATTTCAATTCACCGGAAGAAGTGGTTAAGATTTTATCTTACTAAAACTAACTCCATATAAGTCAAAAAAATAATAAACGCCCACAAAATAGGCGTGGTAGGAACTTTCTATAGCTTATATTCCATACAAAAATATTTTAATAAGGTTAACTAAACTAACATCCGAATTTGTATTAATTTTGAAGAATATATTACTTTTTTCAAAAAAGGGGGCGTGGCAGTGGGTGGAAATTAATTATGTTGGCTTCTAATCTTGTTTTTAATCATGTCTGATCTTCTTATCAAAATCGGTTCAGTGGTTTAGTTTTTATGGAGATTTTTCCGTTCTCCCATACAAATTATACTACTATTTGTCGGCCATTTTGGAAAATGGCGTCTAAAAAACCCCGTCCAGAAAACGGTGATGTCTACCCAAGTTTTTCTGTTTCTCCTATATGTACTTTAATCGATTCTGGCGGTTAGATAAATCAGTACGGAAATGTTTACGGGACTTCACTACAGGGACAGGAGTATATCGCAGTAAATTACACAAGAAGAAAAGAAAAAGAGAGTTATTTTGACTTCTATGTGAAGAATTCTGTTTATATTTTATTCTCCTGCTCTGTCAAAAAATGATAAAATGATAAAACTCTGTGAAAACTGAAATGATAACTTTTTTTTCATTTCACAGTTTCACAGATCGAGAATTGATCCCCAGGTTGTGATACCATAACCAAGATGGGAACAAAATCTTCTGCAATTAAAGCATCGCCAGAACCGTTACTACTTCGATTTGCAGAAGATATAGATAGAGGAATACCTTGTTCAAGTTTTACATTCATCAGAGTGTAAGACATTCGATGAGCTTCGTTATACATTACATAAACAAAAACATATATCACTGTTACCACCCTCATCTTTTTCAATTAGAAATGAACATATCCGAAGATGCTTTTTTGTTTTAAGGTAATACTTAGACCTATCACAGAGCTATTTTCTAGACTCAAGCCTGCAGTTGACAGATTATGGCTTCTCCAAAGATGCTAATGGTGTGCTTAAGCCCGATCTGTGCCTCAACACATTACCTTCTGGGAGTTAATTATCGATCTGTGAAACTGTGAAGTGATAAATATCATAGCGCCTTCACGGCAAATGCGATTTTTGAAGTGTGAACAAATGAAACAAATGCCAAAATGGTTTTATATGATGATTCGTTTATCACAGTCATTTCATTCTATGAAAACCTGTGAAAAGAAAAATGATAAACAAAGACAAATTGTGCTCATTTGATACACCCAACTCGCCATCTTGGTATTTCTATGACTTCACAATCATCTTTTTCTATGAGCAAGTGGAAGCATTTTTCATGTTAGTACTTTTTAGTACTCACTTTGACAGCTATTTTTCATAACGAGTTCGGGAATCGCCTTTTGCGCGTGTTTGTGAAGTGATTAAATGATAAAACTCTGTGAAAATGAAATGATTTCTTTGTTTTCATTTCACAGTTTCACAGGTCGAGAATTGACCCCCTGAACTATTTATTAAAAGTGTAAATTAAAGGTGTAAATGTAAATTTAAGTATTTTACATTCACAGAGTATTGCAAATGTGGTGAGCAATGTATGAGATAAATGTGTATACAAGTGATGTGCAAATATATGTAATTGTATTTTTTATAATTTTTTTTTACTAAAAATCAAAAATAACAGATTTCCTTTAGTCAATATCAATCAGGAAACTTCACAAAGCATCTTTATTGATATCATTTCCTTCGGTTTTAACAGCTAATGAGGAAGAGTGATAAGATTGGCTTTTGGTGGGCGTGTCAATGGGCGGAAATGTTATGCAATCATTCCCTATACTGTTCGCTATCATGTGTGAAAATTTCAATTCACCGGAAGAAGTGGTTAAGGTTTTATCTTACTAAAACTAACTCCATATAAGTCAAAAAAATAATAAACGCCCACAAAATAGGCGTGGTAGGAACTTTCTATAGCTTATATTCCATACAAAAATATTTTAATAAGGTTAACTAAACTAACATCCGAATTTGTATTAATTTTGAAGAATATATTACTTTTTTCAAAAAAGGGGGCGTGGCAGTGGGTGGAAATTAATTATGTTGGCTTCTAATCTTGTTTTTAATCATGTCTGATCTTTTTATCAAAATCGGTTCAGTGGTTTAGTTTTTATGGAGATTTTTCCGTTCTCCCATACAAATTATACTACTATTTGTCGGCCATTTTGGAAAATGGCGTCTAAAAAACCCCGTCCAGAAAACGATGATGTCTACCCAAGTTTTTCTGTTTCTCCTATATGTACTTTAATCGATTCTGGCGGTTAGATAAATCAGTACGGAAATTTTTACGGGACTTCACTACAGGGACAGGAGTATATCGCAGTAAATTACACAAGAAGAAAAGAAAAAGAGAGTTATTTTGACTTCTATGTGAAGAATTCTGTTTATATTTTATTCTCCTGCTCTGTCAAAAAATGGAGGAAAATTACTGAGCGCTCAAGAAATATAAACTGGCTAAATGTCGTGTGATTGTCAACGTACAAAATGATTCAATTTTGCTCTTGTCAACTCGTCGTCAACGTTCATATGTTTGGATGTGGTCAAGTAGTGTAATCGTCAACGTTTCACGTGTCAATACGTTGACACCAGAGGGTACCAATTGCGTTGACACAGATAACACGTCACGTCAACGCATTTTGGGACAACAATGACGAATGCCGTCATTCGTGTGATCGTCAATGTTTCATGCGTTGACATAGTCTACGTTTATAGTATATTGACGATGTTTCTGATGACGTCAAGGAGTCAATGCGTTGACCATTTAAGTTGACCGTCTAATTTTTGCTTTAGTAAATGAGGAGTTTAGGAACAAACGACATTTTTATTTTTGGTATTTTTTTTTTTTTTTTTTTTGTGAAAACGGGCCTTAACCCTGAATTCAATCGAATGACAAAGATATTTATTTAGTATTTTATATTAAATAAATGAAAAATAATGTTTGTCCATTCATCAATAAAACTTCTTTTTAAAATGTTTTTAAACTATGCTTCTCTTGCGAGGCTTATTAAAGTAAAGACTTTCCCATCAGTATTTTTTTTAATGTTAATTTTGTTGAAATCTCTTTTAAAATTTTAGCTCAAAAATATAAAAATATTGTTTTCCAACTTTATAAGAGTTCCTGAATACAAGATAGTTTTTTTACACGAGTAAATTATTTATTTTTTTTTAAGTCACTTCAAATTAAATACAAACAAATATTTGTTGATAAAATTCCTTGAATTCTTTTATTATTTGTGGTTTAAAGGTAATTACAAAACAAACAAAGTAAACAAATGTTTATTGCGTATTAAAAAAAGCAATGTTTCACTTTGTGTACCAAATATAGGTGAGCAATGGGTGTTTCAACATGAGGTACTGTATTAAATGTGATCACAAATAACAAATTTTATTGAGAAAAACTGTTTTATTTTTTTTTTGGAAACAAATGATATCTGACAAAAGTTTTGGCAAGTCAACTAAAAGGTTTTATAAACTTGACCAGTAAACCTGCCAAATTTTAGCCAGGAATCATTAAGTTAAAAATTTCTTTCACAAAGCCTTATCAAAAATCGAATCAAAAAATCCCATGCAAAAATGACACAAAGAAATCATAAATAAAAAATTTCATTCTACTTTTTAACTTTTACTGTAGCAGATTATTTGGAAAAATCTACACGCTTTTTTCGCACACAATTTACTATATCCATCCCATTTTTATTGTTTGCAACTTAAGTGGTATCAAGGCCGTTACGCCCATGATATCGTGTTAATGACCTCGGGAATATGTGTCTTTACTTTGTGCGAACTCCGTCAAATGACCCTTTGCAATCTCAATAATTGGGCCAGCAGCTGTGGACTTAGCGTGAAAACACTGAAGACAGAACTACTAGTTTCGTTTTCGGGGACTGTCGCTAACCCCGCTTGATTTGTTCTCGAAAGTGCTGCAAGCTTTAACACTTAAACAGTGCCAGAATTGTAAAAGGGGCTACTACGATCATAGACCCATTATGAACTTTACGGGAGACGTTCAGTCAGATTATAACCTAGGGGCGATGACAGACATCCCAAATAAATTCCAAATCATGTGTCGGTGTTCACTGACGACTTTAAAACACGAGGGGGTAGAGTCAGGTATCTACTCGGAAAGCCCATTTATTAATAGGTCAATAAAGCTTCCAAACTTTTGCAGTGTACTCCAAGCGGAAGTGCTTCTAGCTTACGAAGCTGCTAAACATATTGCCTCTCGTGAAGTATTCAATAGAAACATCGACATCCTAATAGATAGCCAGGCGGCAATTAAAGCTTTTTCATATTCACTATAAAGTCAAAACTAGTTGACCATGGTCGAAATGAGCTGAGATCTAAATTGACACTTTTCAGAGATCTAAATTGACACTTGTCAGGTTTCAAGGAATTTATGGCCGAATATTTCAATGTAACAAACTGATTATTTACTTAAGATAAGATGGCTTAAATGATCGCTTTTACTTGGAGTCCTAAACGGGCCATAACTCAATGAGAACCCACATCAGTAGAATGAAAACAGCCCATTGGCCTTATGCAGAGTGTGTCAAGATGGAAGAGGGGGAGAAGACTTATGCTACTTCCTTTTGGACTGTCCCAAGTACGAAATCCCTCGGAGAATAACTTTTCGATGAAATGGGTGGCATCTCTATTACATACTTTGCCCCTTTAGAATACCTGAAATTCACTCCCACGCCTAAAATCCCCACAGCCTCCTACGTTCCCCTCCTCATAACTGTATACATGCCTCAATCGTGTGGAGCGCAATGGATTCACGGATATCCGAGTGCGATGATGCGGCTTGCCGTTTCCATAAACATCACCAAACAGTGCATTTTTGTGAATGCAACGTTACTCTCTTTGGGTGCTCATCAGCCTTAGGGCCAGTTTTTCAGTTCAGGGTTTACTCTGAGTTAAATCAGAATTTGCTAATCCTGAAAATAAATTGACCCTGAGTTAACTCAGGAACAGCTTTTCAGTTGAAGATTAACTTTAGCTTTCAGCTGTAAAAATTCTAGGGCCAACGATGTGCGACACAATGGATATCACACTTCTACGCGTTTAACGCATCAGAATAGAGATGGTACCACAACGGAATTGCACTGAAAATAACTTTCGATGTCGAAATCGGGATGGCGCCACAGCTGAAAAGGCCCTCAATTCGGTCCCAGGGTTAACTCACCAAATAAGGTGAGTTAACTCGGAGCTAACTTAGGATTTCAATTGACTAAAAAACACGTTTTTGGAGTAAACTCAGGTTCAACCCCGAGACAAGGATGATCTCGCACTGAAAAACTGGCCCTTAATGTCAAAATTGTGTGAATTGGCATACTCATTCAGCCAGAAATGTGCCCCATTGCTTATAGACTAAGAGCCCACAGCAGATTTTGGGTGTGAACGATAGCAAAAAAAGAAGTATAGGCGTCAAAAGCTCCATTAAAAACTATTAAAAAAATCAAAGTCTGGCAGTCCACAATTGGGGCCTTTGCGAGAAACAGTGCATCGAAAAAAAAATATGAATGCAACTTCGCGGATAATCGTGTTAGCCGAAATTGGTTTTCACTCCTCCCTTGAGAAGCTCCTCGGATCACATATTATGGAATCTGAGACCATTTGATTGTATAGTTCGCTCTACCGGACCGTTTAAAAAATTCAAAATTCTAAGTGAAAAACGGGTTTTTAAACAGTCTGACAGGGCTAATTAAACACTCAAACGATCTCAAATTCCGTGATATGGGATCCGTGAAGCTTATCTAGGGAGGGGTGAAAACCAATTTCGGCCAACACGATTTTCCTCGAAGTTGCATTCATATTTTTTTTTCGATGCACTGTTTCTCGCAAAGGCCCCAGTTGTGGACTGCAAGACTTTGATTTTTTTTAATAGTTTTTAATGGAGCTTTTGACACCTATACTTCTTTTTTTGCTATCGTTCACACCTAAAATCTGCTGTGGGCTCTCGGTCTATTAACAAAAAAGTGAATTTTCTTTAAACTTTTTCACAGATTTTTGAAATAAGCTGAATGCATTTGTGGAAACGCTGTTGCGGTGTGAGTCTTTCCATGATGATTTGCTAAACAATACTGAATAAAAATAACATGACAGCATGACACCAATCACGCGTGATCTGTCAAAAAATCTACTACAAAAAAAACTCTAAATGAATCGTTAGTTTCACTTTCAAAAAATCACACCAATGAAACCATATTAAGTGGTGTGTTTTGGGAGTTCAAGTTCTACTAAGGGCCAGATTTTCAGTGTGAGATCATCCTAGTCTCGGAGTTAAACCTGAGGTGGAATCGGCTAATGCTACATTTCCACCTAGCGCTAATCTGAGATTTAATGAGATTAACCTTAAATCTCCTTTAAATCTCGTAGATTTACCATACAAATTTATTTCGTAAATCTTGAAGATTAGAAATTAATCTTGTTAAATCTTCCTAGAACAAATAGTTTTACAAATCGAACTTACCTATTTTAACATGGTGCTGAACGATTCATTCGAGACTCGCATTCAGTTCTTCATTGTTTCACACGAATCAAACATTCTGTCTCATTCGCACTTCATAAGAAAAATTGGAACGCCATTTGCATTTTTGAAGGTGCTGTCAAATTTAATCTTTTTTAAATCTTTTTGTGCGGTGGAAACACCAAAAAGATTTATTAAATCTAATCTGAGATAAACCTTTGGTGGAAACATAGCATAAGGTGATTTGTGATATTTGACAGTCACAGCACATAGCAAAACTATGGTAATGTGACTGTCAACTATCACAAATCAACTTAGCTGATTCCACTCCTGATTTAACTCCATAAGCGTGTTTTTCAGACAATTGAAATCCTAAGTTAACTCTGAGTT
This sequence comes from Dasysyrphus tricinctus, assembly GCA_963921185.1. Taxonomy (NCBI): domain Eukaryota; kingdom Metazoa; phylum Arthropoda; class Insecta; order Diptera; family Syrphidae; genus Dasysyrphus; species Dasysyrphus tricinctus. Next base: position 74,879,737 of record OY992530.1, on the reverse strand, counting down.
AACTCACCTTTAATTTGGGAAGTTAACTCAGGGACCGAATTGAACACCTTTTCAGTTGTGGTGCCATCTCGATTTTGATAGTGAAAGTTATTCACAGTGCATTTTCGTTGTGGCGCCATCTTTACTTTGATACATGAAAGGCTTCGAAGGGTGATATACATAACAGACATATTATGTCGTTTTTCATTGTTGAAAAGATTTGCATTTTTTCCACTTTTTCATTTTTTATTCGAAAAAATATGAGATCTCAAGACGAAAGATGCGATTTTTCTAGTTTGAGAGATTTTAACTGCCTTCACCAATACATGCGAAAATTCCCTTGTCAAAAACGGCGAATCGAAATAGGGTAATTTGTTTGTTTTGTATTATTTGTGCCGACGCACAGTGGGGCAAAATGGTAATTTTATGATATTAATTATTTTGTAAGGTGGGAATGTTGTTTTAATGGCTTCTTGTGATTTCATGACGAAAGTAATATATATTCGAAGCTTGTCATACAGTTTTATGTTACGGGGATATGTTTTGAATATCCCTGGAATCACTTATTCAAAGGGTTTTAATGGAAATTTTACACTAGCTTACCACATTTAACTTTTTCCTTATCTGGAATCCAATTTTCAATTTTCCGAGGAACTTGAGTGTGCTGAATTCGAATCTAATGTTGAAAAAAATTCCACATATTACGTTTTCAAGATATTCTAATAAGTGCCATAAAAAGCTTGTTGGGTATTTTTACGATATACTTACTACATAACAAGATATATTTTTTTTTTCGTTAAACTTGAATTTCGGTTTATGTTACCCTTAAATTGAAACCAAGCTGTAATCTTTTTTTAAGTTACGTTTTTGAGATATTTCAATCAAAATCAAAAAAACAAAACATTTTTGGGTACTTTAAAGGTTATGTTATATTGCGAGATATTTTTGTCCCAAAAACTTGTAATGAAATCTAAAAGTACATAAGATACCCTTCAAAATTCAATTCCCTTAATTCTCTTAATAGATAAATAAATAAACTGTTGCAAATAATAAAATAATACTAAATATTTCGCTTTCGCTTTGCCTGCTCACTACTACTGGTAAAATCATTTGCAGGGCGTCCAACGGACAATGGATATTTTTTAAATGAAACAATTTCATTGAGACAAGTTTTTACAGAAGAAAAGAACCGTTTTTTCATTCGGTGTGAACGATCCCACTTTATTTAAAAATGGTCTTTGAAGCTTTTCAAAGCTAATTTTAAATTAGCGACGTGACTTTTGCCGCAAAAAGTTTTATTTTTTAAATAAGATTCTACCTCTAAGAATTTTTGGTCAGGATTTTTCTGTTTGCTGGAGAAAAAAATTTCGACTAACTTTTTTCTTGAGCACCGGTAATTTTGGTCATCAGAATCTAAATACAAGTTACAAAATGCAAAATGAAAAATAGTTTTTTTTGTCAATTAAGGGGTAAGATATATGATGGTTTCATTCTTAAATGGGTGTTAGTTTGCCTCCGACGTGAATTTTTTCTTATTAATACGAAAAAATTGTTTATTGACAATTTAAGTAGGCCAATTATAAAGTGAATATAACTAATAATTAAAACAAGAGAGCCACATACAGTCAAAAATGAGCTGTTAAAGTGTGTCGTAAAGACGTCCCGATACCAATTAATTTGAACTAGTATACAAAAAAAAATATGGGAAAAATGTAAAAACAATTTAACTGTGTAAATATGCTTTAAAAATTGTAAAATATTCACCAAAAAAATTTTTAAATTAAAATATGAACAAAAGTCGGTCAATTTTTCACCCATTAAATCTCTTAATACTCATTTCAAAAATTGAAAAAAAGGATTTGGGGCAAAAGTTAAGCACATATTTTTTTATAATTTTATTAATCAAGTATTCCTTTAACTTTCCCTATTTTCAGACCTGCTTAACTTTTGCCCCAACAGGAGATATTGAGTAAAACGTACCACGAAGTCTAAACAAAAATGTCTTTTTTTCTTGCCGATTTTTTTATAACAAATAAATGTTTTTTTTTTATTTTTAAAGTTTAAATATAATCTACATGCCATCAGCTAGGTTTGACATTTTAGATATATTTGATATCACTCTTAGTTTCAATAATATGAACAAAAACAATAGTAAACCTTTTTTAACACTTTTTAAATATTCGATTCGCGCACCTTTAAGTCCAACTTTGATTGCCCGACTAACCTCCACTAAATGACTTAAACAACAAAAATCACCCTCATCATATCAAATTTACCGTATAGTTTGAGAAACCAAACTTTATTTTCTCGGTACTTTAGTTTTGCAAGGTGACCTTTTTATCATCACGATGTATGGAGCTGCCCCACTGTGCGACGCCATATGACATTATGTGTATGCGTGTGTGTATGCTATGTGTGTAAACTGAATCTACTCAAAAATATGCCCAGATGTTTCATTCAAGACACAAATTCTAGATTTTAAAATCAAATCTTTTAAAATTTCAATAAAAAATGACAACAGTGTCTCACATCGATGACCGATTTTTGACAACTGAAAGATGAAGTTAACCCTGAACTGAAAAACTGCTCCTGATGGGCTAACTCGGGGTTGATGTATTTTCAGGACTAGCTTACTCTGATTTAACTCAGAATTAACCCTGAACTGAAAAACTGACCCTAAAGCCTGGTACATACTTGTGAATGATGTCGCGAATCCATACAAAATTTGCATTTTTATTTACCCGTGAAAGTGCTCGTTATAGTCCAGTAAATAGAGGTAAAAATAGGGGGGTTACCCTACAAAAGGTCGGGTAGTTCTAAATTTTTGATATGTTATATGGTATGGTTAATAGATGAAAATTCCAAAATTCCACAACCACGCCCCCTCCGCCCCCTTCAAAATCCTGGAAAAACAACAAAAAATCGGCACTTTTTTCGGTTTTTTGCTTATAACTTCTTTCCGGTACATTGTTACGGAAAAAAGTATATGGAAACTTTGTAGACAATAAAATTTCCTATAAATATGATTCGGAAAGTATTTTTGTACAATCACTACAATCAGCGCTATGGAGCTCCCGAAAAAGGCTAAAATTTCGTATTTTGTAAGATTTTCAGTTTATCCCCTCTTTACAGCACAATAACTCCTTAACCGTCAAGTTTAGGACAAAATTTGTCATAATCAATCTTTTAGATAATTTAATTGGCTACCAATTTTATGTAACTACAGTCGACGTCCTCAAAGTCGAACTCCCCCTAAGTCAAATTTCCCTCTAACAAGAATTTTGTCACCATGTTTGTTGTATACTCCTGTCAAATTTCCAACTTTTTTATTTTTCTCTGAATCGAATTTTTGCAAACTCTCTCTAACTCGAAGATTTCGACTTAGAGAGAGTCAACTGTATTTTCTTTTTGTGACCAATACAATCTGGAATACTGTGAGTTTTGAGAAAGTGTTTTTTATTCAAACGTTTTTACGAATTCACTTTCTTTTCTGTCTGTTTTATATTGCACTGTAGTGTACTGGAATCCCGCAGCAATTTTATTACCGATTTGTCTAACCACCTTAATCGATTGAAGTATACATAGGAGAATCAGAAAACTTGGATAGACATCACGATATTCTGAGCCCGGTGTCTTAGTCGCTATTTTTTGGAGGTTGTGCCCAAAATTCCATTAAAAACTAAACCACATACATAGGTACTGGTTTTGATGAAATTTATAGACTTGATAATTGACGAGATGAAAAACCAATACAATTAACTTCCACCCACTGCCGCTCCCACTTTTTTAAAACATAATGTTTTCGGAAAAAATTATAAAAATTCGCGTGTTGTTCAGATGACCCATGAAGGGCCGAAACCACAAGTACTCTGGTGATGGCTTACCCTCTGATCCAGAGGTTTGATCGTCCTTATTGCCTTCAACTTGGGATTCAGAAAATCAAATGGCTGGAGCATTGTTTCCCATTCGCACAATCTAGTTTAGCCAAGTCGACGTATTTTGATTTTTTGGACTACATTGTCTTTGAACAGCTCATTGAGCTCACGTTTGTGCCTTCTCCTCCAAAAATAGAGTATTACTTGCGAAAGAGCCCAGTATCAGTTTTCATTACTGATTTTCATCTTACCGAGAGTAGAAGTGTCTTGAGCGTAAGAAGAGTGTTGAACCTTTTTTGACAAACATAGATTAGAAGCAGTGGTTTCCAAAAGCATTTTTTCGTCTCGACTTGAAGTTCATTGGTCATTTTCAGAATTTTTGATCTTTTACTGGCATTCATTTTAATGTCCTTCATCATAACTACCTACAATTTGTATACCAATGAGTAGGATGGAAGACAAGACTTGCTCCGTATACAAACAACGTGGACAAAATTTGCATAAATTTACCTATTGTATTAGGTTAGGTTAGGTTAGGTAGAGCTGGATGTCAGTGATCAATACTGACACTTAAACCAAAGTTGGCCCGTTGTGATACCACATGTATCTGAAAAATCTTCCTCACTCGTGAAACCATTTAGAGCTCCTGACGAAGCGTGCAAGACTGTAAATGTCTTTGCTCGCCAGATCACTAGGATCGTTATAGTAGTAACCTTCTAAGTGGAGCCTACGTCTGTGTGAAAGAGCAGGGCAATTGCAGAGAAGGTGAGGAATCTTCTTCCTTATCCTCGTTTATACAGCTTCTGTAAAAATCATTTAAAAGTACGCCAAGCGACCTTTTAAACAGTGCCCCGTTATGACACCTACAATAGAGTCTATGTGCACTCTGCTTAGAGATTTTAAACACTTGGAGCGCTTTAAGTCAAGGCTTGGCTAAATTTGTTTTGTCGCCAAACAAGTAGTGATGTTGTCCCACCCAATGTTTGTTCTCTCCAAGGCTTCTTGCTTCAGCAAAAGCTTACACGTAGCGATGGGCTTACCAATATTTAGCTTTTCAGGTAAAATGGGTAGTAATGCTCCACTTCTAGTGAGCTCATCAGCTTTACATTTACCTGGAATGTCACTATGACCCGGCACCCAACAGAGGTGAATATTAAACTGTTGCGGCATCTCCAACAGAAATGATCGACAGTAAAGGGCTGTTAGAGTTTGAAGAGACAGAGTCCAGGGATTTAACAGCAGCTTGGCTATCAGAGAAGGTTGATATCACGTTTTCTTTGTGCCAAGATAGTACTTCTTTTATCGCTAGAAGTTCGGCCTGGAATACGCTACAGTGATTAGATTACGGAATGAGAGACTAAAATCAGAGAACACATCTCCACCAATCCGTCGGTGTAGAAATGAATTGATTGATCTAAGAATTCCACATCCTCCCAGGTGGATCTGGAAAGGTATGGTTACTTCAAAGTTTTTATCGAAATTCAGCACGGGATATCAAAATTATTTCAAGTTAAAGAGTTTTGCAAAAGGTTGATTTAGAGAGAAATAAATAAGTTTGGAAATTTGAGAGGAGTATACAACCAACATGGTGAAAAAATTCTTGTTAGAGGGAAATTCGACTTAGGGGGGGCTCGACTTAGAGGACGTCGACTGTAGTTACATAAAATTGGTAGCCAATTTAATTATCTACAAGATTGATTATGACAAATTTTGCCCTAAGCTTGACGGTTAAGGAGTTATTGTGCTGTAAAGAGGGAATAAACTGAAAATCTTACAAAATACGAAATTTTAACCTTTTTTGGGAGCTCCATAGAGCTGATTGTAGTGGTTGTACAAAAATACTTTCCAGGTCATATTTGTAGGAAATTTTATTGTCTACAAAGTTTCCATATACTTTTTTCCGTAAAAATATACCGGAAAGAAGTTATAAGCAAAAAACCGAAAAAAGTGCCAATTTTTTGTAGTTTTCCCAGGATTTTGAAGGGGGCGGAGGGGGCGTGGTTGTGGAATTTTGGAATTTTCATCTACTAACCATACCATATAACATATCAAAAATTTAGAACTACCCGACCTTTTGTAGGGTAAAACCTCTCTATTTACTGGACTATTAAGCTGTGTGGAGAGTTTTCGTTCACGAGCAATTCGCGTGCAAAATGAACGGGAACTCTTGGTGAACAGTTGACAGTTCGATTACAAGTCATTTGAGGCATTGTGGTTTTAGCCGTCAAACGTTCACAACACATTCGCAAGTCTGTTCCAGCGAGAAATGTCAAAAAATAACTTTCTCCACTGGCGATTGTTCACTTCGCGAGGAAGTATGTACTTGGCTTAAGACTCAAATTGAGCGGTTTGAAACCATCTCGGACCTAGGGTGGGTGTTGCTAGAACTCTCCAAAAACTACTTACTCCATAAAGCCTAGTACATACTTGTGAATCATGTCTTGAATCCATGCCATATTTGCATTTTTGTTAACCGTGAGCCGTGAATGCGTGCTCGTGAAGCTGCGTGGAGAATTTTCGCTCACGAGCAATTCCCGTGCAAAATGTACGGAAACTCTTGGTGAACAGTTGACAGTTCGGTTACAAAAGAAAAAAAAATTGGTGCAGTTCGTAGTTTCTCGCTTGTGCTTGTGAATCAAAAAATTGAAAAAAATTCTTTAGCTTATGGATTTTATGGTTTTGGATTCCTACTTTTTTTCTTTTGTTCCGTAGACTTTGCACGGGAATTGCTCTTGAACTAAAACTCTCCACGTAAATTTCCACACAGCTTCACGAACACGTTCACGGGTGAACAAAAATGCAAATTTTGTATGGATTCACGACATGATTCACAAGTATGTACAGCTAGGCTATAACCATTACAAAAACTGCATCCCGCACTGTCAATCGTTGTGGACGAAGATGGTGATCATGGATTCACAGATCCTTAATCTAACTCATCATTTGGCGAACTTTTTTGAATGGACAAACGAGCGTCTTCTTTAGTACTTTCGACATTTTCATTAATTTTGTAGTGAGTTTTTGCAGTAGTATTACAAGCACACAAACGTGTATCTTAGAATTTTGAATAACCATGACCTTGCCAAATTACAAATAGCGAGCAATTAAAAATAACGCCCCCTGTTGAAACACCCTCTATATATAAGTTAACATATTTCAACACAAGAAATACCTTGTGACACATTTTAATTGTTGCCCCAAAAGTGTCATAAATTAAAGCAACTCCCCAGCTTATGGTTATATGAATGTACGTACGTATTTTTATTTTACAATGAATAACAATGAAAATATTTGAATTATTCAAATTTCAATTTACTTATCATTATTAAAATGCGCGCGCAAAAAAAAAATATCGTCTGAAGAAAAAACAAAAAAAAAAATCTTCGAATTCCTCAAACGATAAAAAAATAAACAAGTAAATTAAAAATATCTTTGAAATTTATGTATAGTATGTAGATATACTCGTAGGTATATTTCGTCTCGAGTTTTTGTTTTTGTTGTTTTCGTTGTAAATTTTCTCATTAATGTTGTTCGACGAAACTTCAAGCTAGCGCTATAGGCTGCATTGACGACCACGACCGACAACCGAAACCGACGCGACGTCAAAGTTGTGAGTTCTATGAGTATAAACGTTTTTGGTAAAGGTGTGTGGTATATGATAGTGGGACGGTTGTGGAGGGCAAAGAAGTGGCATAGGTATACGTTTGCTGTCTGAGCTCTTACATTTCCATGGTTGGCTGCTATATAAAATAAAACGCCCACATAGCACGCGTCTTACAGATTATTCACCTGCTTAGCGCAGCCGCATCCGAGACATTTTGTCGATGAGGAGAATCAGCGCCGATCATGCTTATCGTCCGTCGTCGTTGATGTCGTTGTCGTAGTCATAGCTCGTAGTTTTTGGAACGAATCTTTTTACTCGCACCCACTGCTAGCTATCCCTTGTCTGTCTCGAAATTTGCAGCCTTAAGTAGGTACATTAGATTAGACGATTCATTATGAATGTTTTTGCCGAATATTTTTTTGATCATTTACAATACTAGACTTTTGCTTATTGACGCCTTAATTTGGTGTCAATTTTTATGATGATTACATGTACTGCACTGTGCACAGCATGCCATTACCTCTGGGAGAGCCATTGTCGCGCAGAAGCCATTCAGCAGCCTACGCACCTCTTGACGCAATCCCCTACACACAGAAAAAAAACGAGGTAAAATCAACAAAAACAATAATGACTCAACATATTTTGCCCAATGTTTTTGCTCCATTGAGCATTCGTTTTATTTTAACATGACTTCTGTATAAGAGAAATCAATATTACATCATGTTGAAATGACATTGTTTTTATAGTTGAATCAATATGTTTTAATTTTGAAGTAATATAAAAAAACCTGCAAATAAAAATGGAATCCATAGCAAATGAATGCTAAACAATACGATTTCATGTAGAAGTACCGCGATCATCATGTTTAATCGCCATGACCATCATATTAAATCTTTACTACCATCATGTTTAATCATTATTATCATCATATTAAGCCATTTCTATTATCATGTTGAATCACCATGGTCTGAAAGTATAGGAATAGGAATTCATTATATATTTATTTTATTTTAAAAATACTTTGTGATACTTACTGAGTTTTGAACTGGGAACCTTCCGCACACGGAGATAGCACTCATCCACTGGGCCAATTCGCTTCGCAAAAAACTAGTGCCAAACGTCAACTTGAGGTACTTTGACTTGGAATTAATATGTGAATCATTTTATTTTAAAATAATAGAGCGGAGTGACTAAATATAATTCAAGTTAAAAGTTTAAATGAGCTCAACTCCTTATTGCGTTTCGTCCAGGTACGATAGTTGGGCTCATCAGTTAGATGACTATCGTACCCTTCTAAGACGCAATTTTGTATCGATGTTTACCGACTAATATAAAAACTCAGCATTCAAAATACTGATAATTTTATAATTCTAAGGGAATTTCTTTAAATTCAGACTCTTCATTTCAATGCCAACTATCGCACCTGGGTGAAACGCTATATGGAGTTGTGCTCAATTGAACTTTTAACTTGAATCATTTTATTTTAATTCTATTTCAATGCTAAAATGTGTTCAATCATGTTATTTCAACAGGGTCTCACACATGAATTAATTTGTAAATGAAACCTTAATGATTTAATAATATTTCCCTTTGAATTCAAAACATGTTGAATCAAAATAAAAAACAATTGTTGAGTGTATGTCTGGTTATTTTTACATCAAAACGCTTTTTTTGACATGAATTTCTTTTAACTTGGAATTTATATACGAATAATTTCATTTTAACACAACTTCAAAGTTAAAACAAAGCGAAAACTGAATAATTTTAAATAAAATTCCTGTTTACTTGTTTTCAATTTTAAATTAACAGGACTAAGTCATAAATTAATGTTTTGAAATGTTAAAATAAAATGAAAACGTATTAAATCGAAATGAAATCCAATGATTGAAAAATTCATCCTTTTTATCGAAATAAATAATTCGTCATGTTGATTTTACATTACGTTTTTTTTCTGTGTGTAGAAGACATTTGGAACAAGTTTTGTTTTTAAAGTTTTTTTTTTTTGCAAATACAAGAAAAATCGTTTAATTTCGTGTGCATAAATTTATAGTTGGAATAAAAGAATTTTTATGTGACAGGTTTTTAGTTACCTACATCTAACGGCGATGTTGGTTATTAAAAGCACAGTAGGGTTTTGAAAAGCTATGTAAAAATGCAGGGTTATTAGTTTGAGACTCGAATGTACCTTACACTCTGGCGCTTACTTCTAGAAACGAGTTTGACATCTGTAAATTATGATAAAGTGCTGTTTTTGTTGTTGTTGTTTTGTTTGACTGCAGTACCTACTCATATAAACCTCGATTACCGTCTAGACTCAAATACAAATATGTAATTTGGTCGACCTCATTATGCGCATATGGACAATGTTATAATTGGCAATGACAGCATTGATGTGACATGACATTATTGCATGTGTTTGCTCATGCGAGAATTCCACAAGTTTCTTGTCAAAAAATAAAAGTAGTCGCAACAGTGAAAAATATGCAAGCTATCGAGTTATAAAGGTGTTCCGTTTATTGTGAATTATTTCCCAAATTAAAATAATTTAAAAAAAAATACCGACAATATTTTTGTTGACAGTGATTTTTTTTTCTGGGGGTGTTACCTTAAAAAAAAATTCCATAAAATATAGTAAGAATGACTCAACAAAAAGATTTAAAACAGATTCATTTTTCATTTTAGGGAATGTGAGTGCATAAGAAATAAGAAATTGAAATTATATTTTCCGTCCCTTCCCCCGCAACTCATTTTTTAAATTACTAATCCCGAGCCCGCTGCTTTAAGTCATATAAGCTGCGTTTTATTATCTCTAGGTCAATATGGGATCCAGGTTTCTATCGAGGTTAATTTAAATAACCCAGATAGAGGTTTTCACTCTGATCGGCAGAGGGCTATTTACCATTGTGAATGATTTCAGTGATTTGTCAGCATTGTATGGAATAGAGAGGAAAAGAGACAGGTGTTTACATAAAAAATAAATAAACACAGATAAAAAGAGACTGATATGCATCACTGTTTTTGCACTAACCCGCATCGTTTTGTTTTCAAGAGGTGAACCATATGGGTTATGAGCGATAATAAAACGCAGCTATAGAGATAGACCAAGTAGTTTGACAACGGTGATGGCCTGATAACTGAATATTCACAGCCCGATTCGCCCCTTGTGCGGAGTCACAAGCTCTTTTGACTATTCCTGTTGTGATTCGATTACATTTTGGTATTCTCCCCCTAATCGTCACTTGAAATCTCACAACGAAACTCCCACATCATTTTGTTATTGGCTTCTTGACCAAACAAAATCATTCAACATCAGCAACTATACAAGCAATCGCAACGAACTAAAGCAACATACCGACAATGTGTAATCAGTTTTTCTTTCTCATAAATGCAAAACAAAAGAATATCGCAACTTCGCCATAATTTTTTCCTTCAGAAATAAAATAATATTTATACATTATGTTCTCTTTCGCACAAAGAACATGTTATGTCCTCTCAGAAAGAATATACTCGTAATTCTATGATTTGTGAAAATTCAAGTGATTTTTGAGTTGTGACCTGCTCTGGAGGAGATCAAAATTTCGATTGTTTTTTCTGACTTTGGGGGAAAATACGAAAAAGTCACCAAATCAATTTCACAATTTCTTGTGACCTTGTGAGGTATCAGTGATGGAGGGGAGAATAGGGTGTCAATCTTATTGGTTCGCATATAACCTGTTGACTGGTTTTCGCAGATGCTCTTAGTGGAAGCATTGCTGTCTCGATGTCACCGAGCCAATTTACAGCCCGAGTCTGCAAGCTCTTATCACTATTCCTTTGTGAGGATAGTTGTGATTCAATAACATTTTGGAAATCTCCCCCTAATCGTCATAAGAAAACTCACACACAGCATAGGGTTAGTCGCTAATTGAGCGAAGAGTGCACACATGCGCAACTCTATAGGCAACCGCAACTAATTACCTAAACCAACACATTACACAATATTTTTTCAATTTTTCCATCTCAAAAATACGAAGCAAAAGAGTATCGTCTTTGTCCTATTCTTTTGCTCAGGAAATACAAAAATCCATACATTTTTTTTTTTTTTTTTCGTAGTACCTCGTGGCTTGATGGTTAGTGCGTAGGACTGTCATGCCGAAGGTGTGGGTTCGATTCCCAGCCGTGCCACCTAAAAACAGAAATGTTTTATTCGAGGTACTGCCTCTTGCGAGGAACTGACAAATCCTCCAAGAGTAAACTTGTCATGAAAAAGTGCATCTCATTTAGCCGTTCGGACTCGGTAAAAAACTGTAGGTCCCCTCCATTCCTGCCAACAAACACGCACACAGGAATGGTTGTGAGTTGTAAGTCACTAGGCCCTGGTTCTGCATATGAGCTGTTGCGCCACTTAATTTATTTAATTTTTATACATTTTTTTCTCCTTCTTTAGGGAATGTCCCTAAAGAAAGAAAGAAAGAGCTAACCGGTACTGGCAAATGCATTAGTTTCAGGGTAAGAGACTGCATTCCAAGGACAGCGGTAACAAACCTTATTGACATTCCAAGAGATGACATGATTACAAAATACAACTTCTTGAAAAACTTTCAAACGGAGTTAAGTAGCAAAAAGGAGTGGGAAGCGAAACGGTAAACTACACTCTCAAACCAAACGCCATCAAGTTGTACACTGATGGATCCAGAAGAACTGAAGAGACTGGGGCTAGAATTTTTGGGCCTAGAACTAACTTTCCATACCGATGAGACAGTCTAGTAGCATCTTTGAGGCGAAAGCTTACGCCATAGCGAAATTGGTTCTTAAGCCATCAACTCGAAAGTAGCTTGGGAGTGTGTGAACAAGCTGAATGTCCTTGCCAAAAACAGTGTCATGAATGAATGAATTAAGTTCAAATAAAGAATTTTAAGTGAGCTCTACTCTATATATTGGGTTTCGTCCAGATACAACAGTTGGGCTCAACAGAAATTTTGGTCGATGTTTACCGACTCATATAGAAATCACAGCATGATTTTTTTATTTTTGTTTCAATTTTCATCGTTTCTCGACCAATTCTATCGATGTGAGAGTTACAGAACGTAGCCAGAGCCACTTATTCATAATGCGACGAGAAAATGAGACGAGAGCGTGATGTGATTCGATGTCACCTTTTTGAGATTTTTTACGAAGAGAACTGATTTTCTGTAAAAAAAAAATTAAGAATTTAAACAAAAAATATCCAAGATAACAGATTTTCAATAACTTTTAACATTGACTTGCCATAATAATAAGTTAATGAATTTTAATCTCAATTTATCGTATTTTTTCTTGTAAAAAATTGTTCCCGTAAATTACTTATCAAAAAAGAAAATCGTCTTCTCGTCGCGTCTTTTTTTTTAATTTTCGAATCCTTGCCGTGACGTGACTACGAGAAACGCTTCATTGTGTTTATCCTCGTATCTTTGTTTAAAATTGACGAAATCTCGTCACGCTCTTCGGATTTTGGAATCTCAGTAATTTACACTGGGCAATGCGCAGGTTTATAGGTACTATGTCAGTGTGCTGTTCATTTTACTGCTTCTTTGTTTTATTTAATTTATTGCCATTGTAGGTCGTGCACTTCATCTTAGGTTTTTTGAACCCATTCGTTTCGCCAAACCGAAAAAGCAGTTGTTTCCTATAGGGTAATTCTTCGCCGGATCTTCACTCAGGTGTCATTCATGAGGTTATGGCCAAAACAAATATGCAGCCTTTTCCATGCAGCGAAATTGAAATACACAGTTTTTTTAATGGGAGCAAATCCAACTAAGGGCTGCATACAGCTCATCGCTGCAACATGTCTCTATTTGCCACAACAAAAACAATAAAATCTCTAATTGACATTTCTTGTCATTCTCATTAGGCATGTTCAGTTATATGAGATCTCAGATAACTCAGCAAATTTTTCTCCGTCAAAAGTTAAAAAGCTGATGCAATATTTGTTTCTTCAGTAATTTGACAGCAGAGCTAAGAGATTTTGCCGAGCCTTATTTACTTTAAGGTAAATGAACTCTGACTACCTCCAGGTGATGTTATTTCCCAAGCGATATGGACAGATGCTTGTTTGTTTGGTGGTACTTGGTCTTGTTTGCCTAAAGAATAACAAGTTTCGCCTATTCTTTAGAACCCAGGAAAATCTACAAAAATAAGACCAATCTGTCATATAAAAAAGTGAAGGTTATTATTTTCAATAATTTTTATTTTGGCATAAGCGCATACAAAAATACACAAGGTCAAACAAATAATTTTTTTCGTACACCATCAACTTTTAAAAATATTTGATAGGTATATAACTTGTCCATCATACGATTTTCTACAAATAAGTTTGTGTACATTTCGGAGGATGATTGCATTTTTATTTCATTAAAAATCGGTAAAAAGAAGTGTGTCCTTCCGAAAAATTCCAACGGACAACGTCATACGTTCCAATCGAAGTTCGTTTCAGTCAAATATATTTTTACTAACTATCTTTTGCTCAGAATGTTATTATACTAAAAAACATAAGTGATAACTTGAATTTCAATAACAACAACTTTTAATATCCGCAGACCGCGCATCTAATTAAATTTAAAAATAAAAACAAAACTTCAAGACAAAATTCAAGAAATTTGCAATTACTGTCAAATGTAACAACATGGTTACATCCCTTTGCTTAATATAATACCTCCTAACCAACAAGCCCTGCCATAACCAGAAACTAAAACATGAAGAGGAAACTGCCATATCTGCTTCGATTGCCATGCATCTCTGCAGTCCCTGCCGCTTTATGTCAACATCAGGCTGACGTGTGAAGTAGCAAACTGCATTATGCACTCGAACTACTCTCGATTTGAAATTCCAAAGTAATAAATGACTGCTTTGCCAGAGATACGTATCCGATACATTAAGTTATGACATTATGACGAATTCCATGATCCCGTCCTTCGATTGTAAGCGAGAGTCGACAAGAGGGCCATAAAAGCATTTACATACATACATCTGTGCTCCAGTTTTGTGTTCTTTGTTTTTTATCATTGATCTCATTTAAATGTCATCAAGGCGTCAGAAGCACAAGAAATTTATTCTTTTTTATTATTTTTCTTTCTGACATAAATTCTCACTCAGATGGGAGTATGATTAAATCCCGAAGGAATGTCGAAGTGTACTTTGTGCGATGAGTTTCGAGTCAAGAAAGAGAGACAACCTTGAAATACGAGAGATATAAATTTTTTGCTTGTAACATAATTGCAATAATTACGAGGGGATTAATAAGAAAGCTGTGGGTATAAAAGTCTATGCAAAGTACTTTAAGGGCTAAGAACAGCTGTCATAGTTTATTTCTGTAAGAGTTTTAAACAAGAGAACTTAAGGTTTACAAATTTAGTTTTCTTCTGTTTTTTTTTTAGATTAATTAAAAGAAAATCGATTTTGAACTTAAAACCTTTATCGAAAGCGGACTAATCGCATTGAGGATTAGTGTCAGCCAATTATATTCAATCAACCTTGAATTTAATCCATCACTTTAGTGGTGAACTAAATGTTATCCGTTAAAGTTTTCCATTAACTACCACTTAGAAACAAAATAATAAATTAGCAAAAGTTTGAATAAGGGATTATGTGGGTTGCTTATAGGGACATAAGGGGTTAACCTTTATGCTCTTATTTAGGTAAGTGTTTGAAAAGTAATCATCATTTGTTTTTAATGGCTTTAGTCGCCAACAAAATAACAGAACAAAAAATAAAACATTTAAGAAGCTTAAGCAATGGTGACACACAAATTAAGAGATCAACTGTGTCACAAGCGGCATATGTACTTGAAAACTCGAGATAGGCTTTTTCTTTGTTGAAATTTTTAAGATTGTGGATTAATTGGGAGGAGAAAAAAAAGAAAACAAAACAAGGCCGAATAAAATATGACTGTGAAGTGATTGGCAACGTGTTTTTTTTTCTATTTGGAACAACGTCTACTTTCATCCAGTTTTTCCGACGAAAATATATCCTCTATTTCATTTTCAATATATTTTTCAATATTACCTATACAACATTTTATGTTACAAACTCCCAATTTATGTTACAAACTCCCAATTTTATATTATTTTGAAATTAAAAACCACTAAGATATATGCTATTTGAAAACTCCCTGAATGCATTAAGTTTTTGTTCACCTTCTACGACCTGTCAGCTGTCAGATATTTGATTCTATTTTGTTACGTTATGAAAAATTAATTGTGCTTTTTGCTTCAATAAATAAATTTTAAAAAAGGAATACAAGAGTTATATTTTCGTATATGGTGTTAAAAGTTTCAATTTTGTCGCCCTGTCTTTGTTCCTTAAAAAATATAGGTAATCATCCCTGTCAAATTTATACACACACTAACGAAAGAAAAGACGCCATTAATAAAAATGGCTTTTTCACATTGATCCTGATTACACGATTCGTTTTTTCGGGCGTTTGGTGTTTCGTATTTTTGACACATTAGGGATTTGGTGAGGGGTGCAGAAATGTAGGGGAAAGAAAGTAACGAAAGCATGTATGGACACTTTAAGACTTCTTCTGGTTGAACTTTCATGTTTATGATTTGACAAACGAGTGGAGGGGTGCTTATAAACTTTAAAATATGAGCTGAAAAATAGTTTTTCATAATTGTATAAATCTGAACAAGAAGTGATTACAGAGAATATTTTTAATTATTATTGCTGGGTATTTTCCAATAAATGAACCTCAAATTTTTCGAAAGTTAAAACCATGAATAATCTTTTTTCGTTGGGTGTAATCATAATCACGAAGGTTCGTACCTCTCAAAAAGAAGAAAGACGAACGAAAAAATAAATCGTGCAATCAAGCTCATGGGACTGAAAGCCCGGATTTGTTTTGACATTTCAATATTCACATCTCCTTCCCACTGCTTCAGTGAAGTGTTTACATAGGGCTGAAAAACTGGATTTTATTTTTGACGAATTCACTGAAGGAGTGCGAGCGAGATGTAAAAACTGAAGAGTCAAAAAGATGTTTTTGAAGTTTTCTTTTACTTTCCTTAAAAAATTTCTTTTCTTTTAAACGAAGACATTTTTTGAAATTTCCTTTGAAAGTCTCTTCAAATCCTCGACCGTTGAGATTTTGTTCACCCCTCTTTCCTCCGGCCGTTCTTACCATGGAACTGACAGTTGCTAGAAACTGAGTTTCCTCGTGTTAAAGTGGTCTACGCGTTTTTTTTCCAAATGTACTGCTTTTTGAAATGGGTAATTGACGCTTTCGATTGGACACTCCGAGTACTCCTTTTGCGATCCATTTTTACACCTTCTACTCCAAAAGCCTTCGATTGGTTATTCCGAATAATGTTTTCGTAATCTCTTTCTGTTCCCGATTTCAAGAAGGAGTAGATTTGGAACACACCCATACATATATGTATGTAAAGGTTTATTTTTTTAGAGGTGGCGGCCATTTTGTCAGCTGTCAAGTGATTTATTAGGCGTGTTCAGTAAAATGAGATCTCAGAGGGCTCAGTGTCAAAAACTGAGCAAACGAATCCAATATTTTGTTTCCTCAGTTATTTGATAGCAACATTTCTGAGGAATCCTGTTCACGAGACTGAGATTGCTGAGGGCTCTGAGATCTCATTTTCCTGAACTCGCCTACTTTTAGTTTTGTTTGGAATTACAACATGAATAGACTGACGCGTGAACAACGCTTCCAAATTGTGCCAAATGGGCCCAAAACAAGACTGCCGTTGTTCCCAATTTTCATAAGCGAATTTTGTTTAGCGATGAATCTCACTTTTGGTTGAATGGATACGTCAATAAACAAAACTGCCGCATTTGGAGTGATGATAATCCTCAAATGTTGGAAAAAGTCATCGAAAATTGGTCCGAACCAGCCGTGGCGGTCATATGCCAGAGACATATTTAAATTTTAATGCCAGAAGATTATCTTTCGAATAAAGTAAATTTCATATCAATTTAAAAAATCTTTCTTTAATTCCATTTCAAAGTTCTATACATCTTAAAAAAACACCCTTTACAACTTTTCGTCAGGTTGACTACTTGTCAAATGTGATAAATGCTTGAAGAAGCAATTTTGAAAAATGGCGTCATTCGCTAAAGTGTGTGTGTAAAATTTACAACATGAAGTGTCCATACCCGATTGGATTCAAAAAGGAGTCAGAAAATTGAACCGAAAACGACATTAGTTTCAGGTGGTAGGTTAGCTGCCACACAACTCTTTTTGTTCTTAATTTTCTCGAAAACGGCTTAAATGAATTTGAATAAATTTCGTACACATATAAGTTTGAGGTTTGTGTCAACAAAAATAGATAGTGAAAAATAAGCTTTTGGCGCTGTTGATTTTAAAACCTAGAATTTCTGTCTTAAATCAAAGATCTGGGAATATTTTTCGGTAGATCCAGTTTACACACATAGCATGCATACATACAAAAAATTGAGCCGTCACGGGACGCCTGGCAGATGTGAAACATTGGAACTGGAACCCTTTTCTCTTTTCATAAAATATGCACGCACAAATGGTTTTTAAATTAATAATAAAATTAAATATGACATACATTTATTTAGATACTGAAAGATTTGTATGTTTCTAATTCGAGGGAGACGGTAATATTAATTCTGCTATTTGCATACAAAGCTTACTATAGTGACTTGAAAAATGTATTACATACTGTGAAAAAGGAAGTCACAATTAAGGGCGTGATATAGTTTTACCTTAGCCTTAAATTTGAAAATTTCTGCTTCACTTGGCCATCTCTGTCTTTTCAAGAGATGAAAGTGAGATACCAAACAGAAACGTCAAAATGAGTCGCCTCACCTGAAGCTTCTGTGAACACCGTCAAAGGAAGCGCAAGTACCGCATGTGTAAATCTATTGTACTAGATTTTTAATTGTGAATGAAGGAATACAAAATTGAGTGCGTGTGACATGGATACCTACATGTACATTTCTTCCAGTTGGACTCTTCTTGCCGAAAAATGTAAGCAAACAAATTTTTCCATTACGATTACTACAACTTTTCGTAACTCTTTAAGCCACGCCCACAATCGACTTTACTCGCGGCACTAGATGTTTCACATCAAAAATGTCATAAGGAATCCTACTTTTCAGTATAAAAATAATTCCAGCTGTTATGTAAGATGTATTTGTTGACGTGAAATTTCTTGAAAATTTTCATAGGAGAAAAAACCTAATAGCCTTTTCACACCGAACCGAAATTTCGATTTCGATCAACAAAATTTCAAAATCCACTTGAATCATTCACACCACATAAAATCTTGATTTTGTTTGACATTTCAAAGAATTTAAGGGCTCATAAGAACTCTTAAAACAGTAGATCCATTGCAATCAGCCAAAATTCCAAGACACAATTTCACATATTTCACATTTTCTCTCCTTTTCATAAAAGGAACCACAACCTGCATGCACTGCACTCATAAATATAAAATCTCTTTTTTCGGTATTCTCTCTTCCAACTGTTATAAGGGAGAGAAAAAAGGAATATTTAAGTGTGATTGTGAATAGGCCAATAAGATGTTGAGAAGATTTTGCCGTAATCTACTAGATTACAAAATCTTAAAATGTATGGGAAATCTAGATGATTTTGATGAATTTTGGCTTTTGGCACGAAATTTAGATTTTGGTTCGGTTTTAAAAGGCTATAAGTGTTTGTTTCAAATGTTCACAATACAATACATACTTTGTTTTTAATTCCTTTTTTTATGGCCGTTAGCTTACACAAATTTGTCTCAGATAATTCAAAAGTATTTAAATCTGAAAGTTTATTCTTGTGAAGTGTGCAATGAGTAAGTTATTGCTAATGAAAAGAAAAACGCATGTTCATGCATCAATATATCTGAAGAGTCAACATACACATCCTTGTGACCGAACAACGAAGGAATGAAGTTTTCTTGAAAACTTAATTTTGGGTTAACAATTACAGTCTTAACGACCGTCTCAACTAGAATGTCCCGCTTAAATTATTAACTCCATGTCGAAATTTGATTTTTAAAATATTGTACCTACATATCTACAATACCTACATATAATTTAATAGGGATAAAATTACAACAATAAACAATAATTAGATACATACTTTTATTTTTTCAGAATCTTAAGATAAAATTAACCATGAATTATATCCTTTATACGTATAACGACCATTATTAAAACCATTTAATACAAAGACTTTCAAGTCGAGATACATACCGTAAACCTTAAGGAATTTATAAAGAAACAAAAGAATACAACAACAAGAAAAAAAAAACCAAAAGCGAATATTGGCTTTTAAAAAGATTAAAACACATGCCTAAGCATAGCTTAAAAGTAATAAAATCGTAACGACTATACATCGTGTAGGCAGTGAGCTGAAGCCCAAGGAGCATAACCCAAGTGGACATCATCAGCAGGCATACTAAAAAAGATGCGCACCACCACGAGGAGGCCGAGGTAGCATAGTCATTCCGAACATAATTTTACTCGGCCAACAAATGCAACGAACGAATTGACTAAACGATACGTTACGATTCGACGAATACCTGGAATGCACTCCTGGTCAACGATGGTCAAGGTATTTTTGTTCGTGTCATGTCTCCCAATGCTGATGCAGTGATGCTGCTGGTGCCTCTGCTGTCGCTGCTCATGCTGATGCTGTTGCTGATCATCATCTTTACTGATGGCAAGCTGGTTCTTTTTGATTGTTAACTGCTCTGAATGAGAAGAATCCATTTACCCTTTTGGTGTCGTAAAAATTCTTAAGTATGATCTGACGGACCATTAATTTGAAATTTTACGACTCTTGGCTACTGTGCTGCTGTGCGATTGTGTATTATGATTATGGTTAGTTAAGTGTATCATGCTTTTGTTGTTTTGTATAAGGGCCATTCGGGGTGAAGTCAGCTTTTTTTTATATTTAAGATATTATAATCTTTTGAGCCTTTTATGTGGATCAAAGATGGAAAGACACTTTGTCATCGTGAATCAACTTTTGTATTTTTTTTCTTTTTTTTTTTTTGTAAGAATAACATAAATGATTTTTTAATCTGAAGTTTGCCAGGACAAGGTATGGTTAATACGAAAAAGAGCTTCCTTTTTCTGGTATCTTTTTTTGGGATCAACCACCCTATCCTTTCAAATGCGTTTTTTGTCAGTTTAAAACAAGTAGAAATCTAACATAAGTTTCATATTATTGGAGTGAAAAAAGCTCTCTCGGATTAGGTCTGGCCAACGATATTGAAATAATCGGTCGTTTTCGTGATAATTTTTGGGCAATACGGTCACCAATCACCAACGAGTGACGAATTAAATAGCTACATAGCAGTAAACGAAAAAAAATATGGCTAATTGTAGCTGCTTCTTTCGGCTATATTGACTTTTGAGTATAGCAAAGGCCTCTCACGGTATAAGCTTATAGCGTTTTCGTTTGGTCGTCGAGAAGCTTCCGGAACCATTCCGAATGCTCATAAAAACGTTCGTTTCGTACTAGATGACAGTTCTTCTTCTGGAAATAAGAGAAAAAACAATTCTAAATTTGAAGAATGAATCCAAACCAGAAGCACGCATACATGCGCGCAATTAGAAACGTCAAAACCGTCAACCGTGGTTCAGGGGCGGACAAAAATAATTTTTTCGACTTAAATATTTTGATTTTTGACATTGTAGTTTTATTAAGTAATAGTTAAAGCATTACGATCAATTTTTTTTTATGAAATCAATTTCTTAAGGTGATATTTTGGATTACAAAGTTGATAAATGAAATGTTAGTGATTTCGAGGCATAAAATGAGCGTAATTCAAAGCCGATTATTTTTAGTTATATGAATTATATCAAATTAAATTCTAGAAAAAAAAATTATAAAGGCTCCCCAAACCAAAGCGAAAAGTAGTAAAACAGTTGGTACAATAACTAATAAATGTAAAATATAAATTGGGTGGCGCAACAGATCGTGGAGAACCAGGGCCTAGTGACTTACAACTCTCAACCATTCCTGTGTGCGTGTTGTTGGCAGGAATGGAGGGGACCTACCGTTTTTTGCCGAGTCCGAACGGCTAAATGAGAAGCACTTATTCATGACAAGTATACTCCTGGAGGATTTGTCAGTTCCTCGCAAGAGGCAGTTCCTCGGATAAAACATTTCTGTTTTTAGGTGGCACAGCTGGGAATCGAACCCACACCTTCGACATGATAGTCCAACGCACTAACCATTATGCCACGAGGTACAATCAATAGTGTAGGTGCAAATAGGGACAATTCCTCTGAATTCAGTTTGAGATAAAATCTTGTACTGAGATGTTATTGGAAAATCGATGTACCAGCATACGGTTACTTTCGACAATTTTTTTTTCATCACCCAAACTAATGTTTCGTCTTTATAAATTAAGCTATCTTGGAATTTTTCCGAATTTTATGATGAAAAATCATTAGGTTTGTTCGTTGAGCCCTGAAGTCACCATGGGGTCGCCCCGAAGCGTTTTTTTGAAAACCCTGAACTCGCCCTGGCCAGCAAATTCTGTGTTTTTTGAGACCTAGGGTCGCCCTGAAGTAGAACTAGGTTTCTTGCTGGGGCGAGTTCAGGTAAAGAATAAACTGCCAAAATGACATGAGCTCTGAAGCATTTTTTGTTGTGGATCAACATGCTGCAGATAATTCTATTGTTTTTGAAATGGAAATTCAAGGAATACACAAGCTTTCATTAACAAACAACAAACAGAAATAGAAAACGAAAACTGTGTTTTGTTTTTATCCATTTTTAAAAGAAATTTCGTTTCTTTCTTATCTCAACAACACAATAAAACCACTTTTGGTGTTTTTTGAGAACCGAAAAACCCAGGTTTTTTTGACAATTCTTGGGGTTGTCAAGAAAACCTGGGTAAACTTCAACGAACAAACCTATTCATTCTTGTATTTACAAGCACATTTGAAAAAAGAAATCAAGAAAAAAAGTGGTGGTTCGATTGTATTTGCATTCGACGAGGAAAATGAAATAGCAATTTTCGTTGGATCGGCAATTCTATTGTATAACAGTTTATCAAATTATTTGATGGACCAACCAATCAACCAAGCAAAAAGATTTAATCGAAAAAAGAGGAAACACGTCAAAATTCCAATGTCAAATGCAATTCGTTAGTACAACATGATGGAGTTGATTGGTTTGATAATGGTTAGGTAAGGTTGAAGTGGCTGCCAGTCGTGAAGACTGATACACTAAGACCAAGATTTGGTCCATTGTGATACCACATGAATCTGGGATACCCTTTTCCTCACTCGGTGAACCATTTGGAGCTTTGTTTGGTAATGCTACACAAACGAATTTTGGAAAGAAGTGGTACTGGTTAAAAGTGGCAGGTGTCTTGTAGAAATGATGTCACAGAAACACCTACGGACTCTTTCATATTTAAGGTTCGTAGCCGCCGTTAACCTAACCTATTTTGTACATAAAATAAATTCGAATTAAAGTACCCACATACATTTTTTCTCTAAATAGGTATTAATTTTTGTCCATGCTGTAATTTTATAGGCAATTAATAATTCACTCTCAGAACTTTGCCAAAAATTGTATGGAACCCGAAGAAATAGGTATCACAGGGAAATATTTGCCCGGGAATTGTCATTTAGAATTGGGCTGCATGTGAAATTTAACATTTCTTATTCAATGAGAACTGGAAGCCGCCGGAAATGGGTTAAAGAGTTTCATCACAAACGTCAATTGGCTACTTCTACTGGGCAGCAAAACAAAAAACTTATCGGAATGATTTAGACAGAATTTAGAAGAAAAAAATTAGTTCTTTCAGAAACCGTTTCAAATTTTGTTAAAACATAACCCTCGGAAAAAACGAAAACTGTTTTTTTTTGTATATATTTTCAAACGGGAATATATCAAAAACGTGATGTGATAGATTATTTCTGACTTCTGATTCGAGTTACGCACATCAATATTACCTTCATAGAAGCGTTGTTTAAAATAAAAAAATTCTTTTGACCAATCATGTTTGAAAGTGAAAACTTTAAATTAAAAAAAAACGTGCGAAATGAAATTATTTGTACACGTGAAGTGAATAAAAAAAGAAATACACATCGAATAAATCACATTGACAAACAAAACCCACACTAAGAAGACAAAAAAGTATCTAAGTACAAAATAAAATAATCTCGAATATCGTACGTAGTTTCAATTCCACGGATAATAAAATGTTCTTGTTTCAACCGCTCTCATCTCACAATCTTCTGAGATCGGTAATACCTTCACCTTGTTGTTGTTTTTTTTTTTACGTTGCTGCTTCTTTATCTTTTCATAAAAACACAGCTTCCTCCATGTGGTGACTGCTCTCGGTGCTGATTGTTGTTGTTGGCGTTGAGAGTGTGTGCGTAGCACAGTAGCAGGATGACAGTCAAATCACACAAATTGAAAACTTAAAAGCAGGTGGGATGAGAAGTGATTGTCGAGGGACGTTGGGTTGAGGAATTATGAAGCAGCAGCATCAGAAGACAGAGGCAACATTATTATGTACATTGCGGCTGCACATCTGGATTTGTTGATGACTTGGTGCCTCCGTTGTGCTTCTTCTTTTGATCTTGTTTCTTTTCTTTTTTTTTTAAGTTCTCTGGAGTCCCTGCAGTTCGTTAGCGTGGTGGTTAAACAATTGGGAATTTGCTTGATGTAGAT